>OY730482.1:44303485-45700236 GCA_963422695.1 Xylophagus ater | reverse complement strand
GCCCGGCTTTTTCTAAAACGAGGCTTGATACACTGGATGCGTGCACTCTGAATAAGAAGTGGTTAGCAAACTTGGACTTAACTACGATGCAGAACTTCATTAGAATTACTAACCGGTTCGGGGAAAAAACCTAGCGTCTCAACCAATCTTTTAGGAGAAGGTACATTGGGCCAGTAAGGCCTACATGCCAAGGTCCGTAACTGTGCTATGGCGAGTAGGGCCTATGTGCTAAGGCTAAGGCAACTGTGCGAGGCCCTCCAAAACAATACAATACAGCTTAATACGTGGAAATTAGATGTTGGAACCATTTCGAAAATACCTTTTTTTTGAAATATTAATTATTGTATTCTTTTCAAAAAGGTAATCAACCCCCTTTTTTTGGTAATGGAAATAATGATATGGATGCATCTTCTTTAGTTTGCTTGGTGGTTCGTCCCTTTCTTCTTACGAATGTTTATAGAAGAACTGTGGCAAGAACTGACTGGAAAACTTTTTCGAAAATGATACAAAATCGGGAATATGCATGATTACGTCTCTATTTAATATAATCTTTTTGATATAGTAGAAGGAGAGTAAGATCCAGAAAGTTAGCAAAGTTATTTTCAAATGAATTCTGTTGTAAAATTTTTTGACTGATGTCTGTGCATCTGTCCATATTGTTAAATCTACTCATAGACAAAGAAATTCTCATAATCACATCCGTTTTGTTATGTTTGTTTTTAAATCGAATAAAATCAGTTCGAATGAATGAAAAAATAAAAACAAATTAACAGAAAAAAACACGGTTTAAATTCCAAATTTATGTTTTTTACGTATTTTTTTTTTGAATTTGTTTATATTTTTAGGATTTTTTTTTGTTGTTTTAATTTTATCTAAATCGTTCTGAAAGAATTTTTTAAAAAAAAAGAAAAAAACAGAAAGAAATAAATAAGATCTAAAACTAAATCGCGAAAACAACATTTTCTTATTTTTTTCTTCATTTGCCAAATGCGAAATTTTCAAATTATAATTATTTAAAATGACATATAAATATATTTTTGGCAAAAGGATGTGTCAAGTCCACCTTTTGTGGAGGTGAGAGAAATGAAATTCTTTTTTGTTAAACAAATCAAAAACACGATGATTCTGAGTTTTCACTAATTAGTTTGACATATTTTGGTGGTCGTTGGTCAGTGTGGGGGTGCTTGCTTTCATGTATTTCAAGAACAGGTCATGCTGTTGATTGTCAAGGACAAAATAATAATTACTAAAACGAAAAATTCCGCGTGCTTTTAGTTGTTTTTCAATTTTAATTTTAAGATATTTTTCCAATGGTTTTTTTTTAAATTAATTTTAATTGTTTTTTTCTTTCTTTTTTCTTTTCAGTATCATTCAACCAATACGATTTCCTGGGATATCAGAAATCCTACCATCGCTATACCTTTGTGGTGCTGGTGTTGCAATACCATGCGTTCTTGATAAATTAAATATAAAATTTGTTGTAAATGTTGCACCCGAACTTCCTGATACACCGTTGTCCGATACAAAACCACTTTATTTGCGTGTTAATGCTCTCGATAAAGGTGATGTCGATTTGAAATCATTTTTTGACGAAGTCTCGGATTTAATCGAAGAAGTTCGACAATCTGATGGAAAAACTCTGGTACATTGTGTTGCCGGTGTTAGCCGGTCAGCATCACTTTGTCTGGCATATCTTATGAAACACATGAGAATGACGCTACGAGAAGCATATCATCATGTTAAAACTGTTAGGTAAATATTATTTGAATAAGAAAATATGAAAACTTTTTTTTTTGAAGATTTTCAATAAATTTCTTTCTATTTTCTTTTTACAGACCACAAATTCGACCAAATATTGGATTTATTCGTCAATTAATAGCTTACGAAGTGGAATTGCTTGGTTCGAATTCAGTTTCGATGATTTTTTGTGAAGCACTTGGTCAAGAAATTCCGGATATTTATCAGCCAGAATATCGTGCCATGGAAGAATTCTATCAGAAACATCGAAGAAATTTCAAGAGACGATGAAGTTTTCCGCGCATTAAGAAAATATTATATATTTTATAGATCGATAAGACATTAATATTATTGTTTTTAAAACTTTATTCGTATTCAAATCAAAACATTCATAAAATAGCTTTTAAGATATGAAAAAAAGAAAAGAAATTCATTGTTTTTAACAATTTAGAAAAAATTATATTAAAAAATTTATTTTGTATATCTTGTGGGACCAAAGACTAATTTATTAAAAATAAAAACTTTCTTTAATTATAATTTAATTAAGAATATGATATAAATTAAATAATGTGAATAATAAATAAATTTATTAAATGTATTTTTTTGTCTTTCGAATTTCTAGAATGTTTTTTTTTATCTTATAGAAATCCAGTTGCAGTTTTATAATTCGCGGGAGTATTTTATGAATTTAGGGCCGTTCTCATTGGTTGCATGGTTGTTTCCCCGACTGACGATTTACAGCAAAATCATATTAAATTGTATTTTCATTTGTTTGTGAACAAAATTCTTGTATTTTAACAATACTTTTCACATTTGTTTACGTGAAAGGAAAAATGTTTCAGGCGATTCGTAATGAAACGTATATTTGCATTAATGAAAACGGCCTATGTTATTTTGTATAACTGTGAATACACCTAATTCCATTTTTACACGATAGATATGTTCTCGAAGAATACGTGTAAAAAATATATTGCATTTAGGCGAAAAAAAAAACTTAAAAAACTGTTATAAATTGGATTGGACCGCTCGTGTTAAATCAAAATAAATCGTGTAAAAAGATAATTAAATACAATATTTTTTCTAATACGTGTTACAAGTAATTCTTGTAAAAACAGAATTGGGTGTATTTCTAAATTGGAATTTTAAAATTTTACATATTAGATTTTACTGTTTACAACGCCATCTTTATGTTAATAATTTTATTTCGTGGTTTGTGTCTGTGAATGAAATAGAACTTTTATAATTATTTGTTATATATATTGGATGTTGTCTATGATATGATAAAATTTTTTAGCTTTATTTTTAAATTTAAAATTTGTTTTTAAAAGTTCCATTAAGTTTTTAACATCTTGAAAATAAACTAGTTTTATTTTCATTTTACTTTGAATTAGATAAATTGGACTTCAAAAAATTAAGCTGGAATACTTTTATCAGTAATACATTTTTTTTTCTATATGTGCAGGATTTGATCCTTTTCCAGAGACTGTGTTTATGTTTATGTTATTGGATAAGATTTGGATCCTAATCCACGCATTGAGTGTAAAGCCCTGTATATCTATATAAAGCTATGTATATCTATAAAGGGTGGTTCATCGTGAAGTTCAGGAAAATATTTTGAAATAAAACACATAAAACTGAATGTAATGGTGAAAACTTTAATAAGAACCAAAAGAACAATCGATACAATTTATTTTTTGAAGATTATGTAATTGAAATGTTGGTTGCAGCTACGCTTTAGGTGGTCTATTCTATAGGTCTAATTTTAAACCTCTTGTTCGAGCATTACGACTGGAATTTGGCCAGTAGGTCGAGTAATGTTTGCTTCCAAGTCATCAATCGTAGCTGGCTTATCTGCGTAAACTTTAGACTTCACATAACTCGAAAGAAAATAATCCAGAGATGTGATATCAAACGATCTAGGGAGCCAATTCACCGGTCGAAAACGTGAAATCAGCTGCTCACCGAAATGATTTCTCAACATGTCTTGTTGAAACCAGATATCACGGACATTACAGCATTGAATTTCAGGTAGCAAATACTCCCTTATCATGGTGCCATTGACAGTTACGTTACCGCAATTCTCATTTTTGAACAAATATGGACCATGAATCCACCAGCCTCACCAAACCGTGCATTTCTCTGGATGTAGCTCTTTGGGTTGTTCATCATCGCAAATACGGCAATTTTACTTATTGACGTATCCATTTAGTCAGAACTGGGTTTCATCGCTAAAAAAAATTCTGTGATAAAACAGGCTGATCATCATTAAGCTCTACAATAGCACATTCACTAAAAATACGATACAATTTAAGGTCTTTTAATGAAATGATATTCATTACTGAATCAAACTGCAATGACAGCTTCACACTATTCACGCGTGATGTGTAAAAAAATCTCGATTGAAAAAAAAAATACCTCACGATGAATCACCCTATATTAATCATTTCATTCCTATTTTTCATCTAAAACTTTTTCTACAAATTTACTAGTTAAATAATTTATAAGCAAAACAATATATCGACAAATTTATTCAGTTTCTTTTTTACAAATGAAAAAATTTCCAAAGTAACCAAGTTTACTGGCTTCAACAAGAACAGTAAATCTTATATGATCATGTCTCATCCCTTCATTAGATTGTCTTCATTTAAGAACAATCCCGGATATTTGTAGACAATATTCTTTTGGTATTAAAAGCTATATACAAAGTAAATGTCCTATTTTCCATGAAATTCATGTATATCTCATGCCAAAGAGTTTTTCAAAATAGAGGAAAAAACAAAAACCAATTTCTTTTATATACAGTTAGGAAATGCTTGAAAACCACAATCTTTAATCTCTCCTCAAAGCGATGATTCTTCGTGTAAACAGGTCTGGAAAATTAAGTAATACGAAAAATATCATAATATAAAATAGTTGTAAAAACAAAATGAATTTGCAGTTATAGAAAATTTCATAAACGACACAAAGTTTTTCTTGCACCAAAATTGCAAAACTACAAAATTATATCACATTTTCGTGCAAAACAACAGTGTTTTTGTTTCTTTGGAGTTCATCAAAGATAAATCACATGTCTTGCAGTTAACAAGTGAATAACAAGTTATATTTGTATGAATGTGTAATGAACAAAATTAAAAATTCATAGAAGAGGTGATACCGTTTAAGAGGCTTGAAAGACGGGGAACGAACAAAATTGGATGATTATAGAAGCAAGTGAAGGAATCCAATCAAGAATTCTATATACGAATGCATTTTGATTGCATTCTGACTGAAACCGAAGAAACCGCAATCTTGACTTAGTGTGCCAGTAACCCATAGATTTTTGTAATTATTGTCCCGATAATGTCAGACAATTTTTATTCATAACGCATTTTTTTGTTCTTCATTTCATTAAAATGCGCGAATGGATTCAATTTTGTGATAACTACAAAAGCCGTTATTATCAGACAAATTATCGAGATGAACTCTTTCGTGATATAAAAGATAAAAGGTAAAATTACGTATTTTAGAATACGTGTTATTGTGTCTTCTTGAGTATATTGTATATATGACGTGATTCTTGAAAATTTAAATCTCTAAGCCCTAAAACTTATTTGATAACTTCCATGTTTATGCCCTATGGTAGTTACTACGGGATGGTTAATTAATTACCTTTTGAGGTTGGTGAATAATCGAGTAATTGGTGGTCTTAAAGTGATTAATTCCTTCCTATGTTAAAAGCCAGAAGTCAAAATTTGTAAGGAAAAATGACTACTTACGAAGAGAAATAAATTATTATATGAAAGAAAAAGAAAAACGTAATAAAAATGCAAAAGAGGAAATATTCACTTAAAAATACATATGATTCCCTTTAGCTATCTATCATTTTTTTCAGATTACATTACGTTGGTGCAACAGAGATAAAAGTAAATCTAGCTATATCTAGCTATAAACAATTCTAACACTTATGTAAAAAATAAGAATCCGTATTCATACAGGCACTAACACTTAAAATATTTATAATATCCACAACAAAAAATCTCTTCTGCTTATTATTCGTACATGCACCAATACTTGAAAAAGTGTTGCGAAAATCATATTGGCGCCTAAAAGTATAAGGAAACGCGAGGTTTTTGTTTACAAAAATTGACTTAAAAAAATTTTCGATTACTTTCTTTGTTTCATTCTCTCTTTAGTCCAAAATCCATAAGACTATTAATGCTCTCGCTTGCTACAAGTATCTTATAGGAAGCACGATGTAAAATAGAATATATTTGATTTATAGGTTAGTTCATTCTTTCTAATGAAAAATTGTAATTTTCTGTCCTTATTTTGTGCGGAATTTTTTGTTTCTGTCATTTTCATAGAAGGTATTTAGAAGATCGCGTCTAAAATCCTCTTACCAAATTTATTCTGCCTTGTTTCTCATAAATGAAATAATTAATTATTTTGGCGTTGAATACTCAAAATATTGGATTAATTCTGTTTACTCAAGTAATTGATTGTTCAAACTATGGCCTAGTAGGTACTACCAGAAAGTTTTGTTGTTTTTTTGTTTACGGCTTTTATGATTTAATTACAAAATTTGTGAACCAATTTTAGTTAAATTAATTATATAGATTAACTACACAAATAGACGATATCATGTTAAATTTCAGGCAAATCCGTTTAAGGATAGTGGAGAAAGAAAGGAATCCTAGGAGAAAATAACCCTCATCATATAATTTTTTAGTGTACTTTAAAAACTAATACATTGATTTGAATAAAATTTGCGGATTAGACTTATGATATCAGGCTCTGGGATTACCTGCAAATTAGAAGAAATTTTGAAAAGAGCAAATAAAGTTATGAAGAAAAAACCATGAAATAATGTTAGTTTTGATAGTTTTTCTGTCCCATTTCTACCATAGGGCATCAAAAAATCGGCAATAGGCCGATTTTCAGTTACTATATGATTTAATTTCGGTTTATTTCAATATATACAATCACACAATCACACACAATGACTGAATTGTCTTGAACTTGGTTCTAAACTATCTTAATGAGTGTTTCTTAACCTCAATTCAAAATAATGTTATTTTGCAAAAAAATATCACTTTTAGATTAGTGACGTGCCCTTGATTGATTTGATTGAATAAATATTTTGAATAAAACACATTTGATTGATTCCGTTACGAGAACATAAATGGGAAAAGACATACATTTAAAATGGGTTTGTGGTAATAACATCAAGAATCAGGAATTCGTTAATCTTTCTACTCCGAAAATCTTATTGGAAAAGTTCAAGTGGATGTATCACTGGAGTGTTCAGTTTTAGATCGATTTTCATTTGGGAACTTATTTTAAACGAAAAAGAAACCGTCCTGAAAAGCATTGTTTCAAATAGACTAAGTTTAGAAAATCTATTAGTCTTTTTAAGATGAAATCACTTCTTGAAATTTAATATTTAAGAAATTCTGTTGCGGTCTATAAATAGGAACTTATTTGCGAACCTGATTCTCATCAGTGTAGCAAAAAGTTTAAAGAGAGCTGTACAACTTTAAAGTTAGAAATGGTAATAAAAAAAGTATTGACAAAAAATTACAAGAATCTCAAGAAATCTTTAAGAATCCGTGGGTTTTTATATAGGTAAGAGTTTTTCGTATCATTTGAATTGATATGGAATTTCCGTTAGCCTTGACTGATCCCACATATCTTTTGGAAATGCACATGAATTTCCTACAAAACAAACGGAAATATAATATTTTTTTTAATTAAATCGCGTGTACCCAAAGATGTATAAGCAGTCAACGACTTTTAGCATGAGATTTTGTTGTTAATTAAATGAAAATCGTAAAAAAAAAAAAATACGTTACGGTAAAACTAAATGGGACAACGTCTCCGTATTACCTTAGAAAATGCATCTGATTTCTTAATGCCAATGAACGCCAGTAACATACTTAAGTTTTCTTTTAAGTAACTTTATTTTTACTGCGAGCAGAAGTGGTTCAAGTCTAAGTAAGAGAAAGAGCGCATAGAATGGTGAAGAAAAAATAAAAAACACAAAACAAGACACTTTTTTTTGGAATGAGTTCTGCATGATTTTTCCAAGAAATCATCTTTTCGCGTTTAGAGAAAGGTGAGAATATACCGTAAAAAGACAACGATGGAGAAATGAGAAGAATTTCCTTAAAGATTTCTTAAACTGTTCAACTTTTTTTCTTTTTCTTATTTACTACTATCACTTGAGCATATAATTTTCATTTTATTTTTTTCTCTTTCATTTAATTTTCCATCATTACTTCCTTATTATTATTATTTTATTAATTCAATTTTTCATTTTTCTTCGATTTTGTTGTTGTTGTTGTTTTAGTTTCTTTATACTAAGTAGGAGAAGAAGTTTGGGATATGATAGTAGATATTAAGGATTTAACCTTTTGCACTCCAAGCTTTTTTTCCATGGGGGGAAAAATAACATATGGTCATATATAGTATAGTCAAAGTGAAAATAACTCTTTTTATTTGAATGTTTTAAGTATAATTTATCTATCTATTATATAAAAAAGTTTTCTCCGCAAATAATTTTTAAATTTTTTTGGAGACAGAAAAAACTGAATAAATAACTTATAATTGAAAAAATAATCGGGCACGGGGCTGGGTTCGAACTTCAACAGACTTGATTTTACTAAATATAGTCGCTTAGTCGCTTTCACTAAACCAATGTTCTGTGAGAGCAGACTCGACAATCTTTGACTCTATCTATTAGCATTACATCAAACACTTGTGTTGGTATCAGTGGATGTTGAAGGCCCACGGCTTTCTTAGAAATCTCCCTTCAATTGGTTAATCAAAAGTTTCAAGTATTTTAAATGCCTGAGTGGGCGCTCATTTCTCTACTGTTTAACAAGTTTATACAATACGATATAACATTACTTTGTCAAAATAGAGCAAGAGGGAGTTGAAATTAATGTAAATTGTTCGTAAATTAAGATGGTGATTGATACTAACCGTCGGAGTTGATGCAAAGAATAGCGTGATGAGTGAGACTCACCGTTAGAGTGCAAAGGGTTCAACCTATCTGAAAGAATTTATGACACAATTATTTCGTTTACATGAAATTTACTTGAAATTGACTTCAATACAAAAATCGTCCATGTGTACCCAGAACGACTTCAAATCGACATGAAAATTTAAATTGTAGTAAGAACTTAGACGAAACATAAATTAAAAAAAAAATTTGTTTGGCAGCGTCTTTGAAATTGACGTTGATTTCAAGTCGATTTCAAGTCAATCTTTCAATCCGGGAAAAGCTAAAAAATGCGGATTGAGTATCAAGTCGATCTCAAGTCAATTCTGAAGTCGCCATGTAAACGATGTAAATCAGTCGTTTTCAGATATCGATTATTTTAAGTAAATAAAATGATCTAAATGCGTCCCGTTTGGAATAATTTTGGTAATATTCTAAAAAATTTTACGGAAATTTGTACGACCATTAAAAAAAAGAGAAACACAAATCAGTATAGTATATAATAGTATACTCCGTAAAAGGATTTTTCCTGAATACGAAATATCAAAAAATTTAAGTAATAATTTTGGGAATAAAGGGAAAGTAACCTAACATAACATAACATAACATAACATAACATAACATAACATAATAGAGGTAACGCTAATAGGACTGATTTACATCGTTCATTATCTTTCGTGATTTCGAAGCTGTGTCTTTTCTCTTTGGTCCCATTTAACGACACCAAATCGAGATTTTTGATGTGCATATATAAATTTCGTTATATCTAGGTATAAAGAAAGTTTATAATTACATTGTTTTTATTTAATAATACATTTTTCGTATGCGACTGCAACATAATATAATGAGATAAAAAAAGTGTTTTTTTTTTGTGCAAAATTGTGTAAAATTTCTTACGTTCTCAAGAATTCATCCACTTCTTGATTCGGTCTCGTTCAAGTTAAAGATGCCCAATACACAATAAGACTCTGGAGAGAAATTGCAATTAGAGGTATTAAAATTTAGGTGAGATTATGATGAACAGTTAAGTGAGGTGGAGTTTTCAGTTTATAATAAGTACTGTCGAGAGTTCTTTCATGATAATTTCTTTTCAAGATTGCTTTCAATCGTCCGATTATAATTCTTTCGTCTCTATTTTTTTTTCTCTGATATTTTATAATTAATTAAATAGAAAGAAATTAAAATTCAAGTAGAAATTAGCACTTTGGTTGTTGGCTGTTATGAATTCTTAAAAATCTTTCATCAAAATGAAGAATTTCTATAAAAATAATAATCAAAATTTTTATTTTTAATAATTAATTTTAAATTCGAAAAGGTGTTATAGTCAAGAGAGTAATTAATTTCTTTAAATTCTTCTAAGTAATGACTTATAAAATGCTTTAAGAAACACACTAAATTCTTTGATTTTTATTGCCTTTTATAAGAAAAAAAAAAATGGATGGAAGAACAAAAGTGGTAACGAAATCAAAAAGAATAAATTTTTTATTTTGTTTTAGAAAAAAGTAATGGCTCATTAAATTTATATTAAAAAAACGGCGGTTATTTTTTCAAAATTTTAAAATTAAAATTCATGGAAAGTCTTGTTTCATTTTCATTGGATTATTTTGAATTGCTAAAAAATGACGATAATTTTTTGGGATTTTAATTTAGTAATATGCCAAAAATGTAAATTGAGTATCGTATTTCGATGCAATATTAAATTAGTTATACTTATCTTAATAAAAAGTTACCAAATTAGTAAAATATGGACAATTTAATATGTTACTTTCCTTCAAAACTATATAATAGTCAGCTATCTATGGCAAAAATTCTGATAAAATGAAATTTATTTTAATTGTCTAGTACAATATCTGTATGGGAAGGATTTTGCAAATATGGTCCTAACTCGAATTCAAATAAATTGACTAAACCCACTTTGAAAATAGACGTCTAAAATATCGACATTATCTATCTATTTACTACACTTATTTTCCACAACTGGACAGAGAACCTTTCAAAATACGTATTAGAATTTTCATTTTAAACAGGAAATATGTTATATGCCTAGAGAACCCACCTGAACTCCGTTATGAACCTGGACATCTGTTGTGTCCCACCTGAAACCCATCATGTATCTAAACATTTGTTGGGTCCCACCTGAAACCCGTTATTACTAACAGAAGGAATTAAACAATTTGTTTACTATTCACTCTAAATGATAAAACACTCAAACACTAAACTTACACTGCCATCTATTGATTATAATGTCTTTTGAAACTTTCTAGTAATTAAATTGAAATGAATTGAAGATTAGCATATGTTGAAGATGTTATAACCGAAGTTAATCATGAAGTGTTCAATCCTAATTAGTACCAGCTTCTAGATATACTTAAATATACTACTGTATATCAAAATTTAAAACCAAATAAAGTACAAGTCTCTCTTAGCCTCATTAAAATACCAATTTCAATTTGATATCATCAGACATCCTAAACTATCCAAATAGGCCTGTTCTTTTCTATAGATCTTATATAAAAATCAATATGACGAGGTTATTAAACCTGGCATGTTCACCTTTTCTGATATTTGATATTTTTTTTTGCAAATCTGAAATCTTGATCCTTTCGACGTTAATCTTTTAGATTCTCCAAAAAAAAAAAAAAAACAGTAGCTACTGTTTCTTCAAAAGATCATCTTCTGTTCTTCTTCTTTTTTTTTCATATTTGGCTGCCCAAAAAACCACGACCCCGTTAAAAGTGAAACGAGAAGGTTTTTGCCTTTACTCCCAACTTAATATATTGAAGTTATTCACCTTCATCGTATCTATTTTTGTGTCTAAAAATCACACAGCCTTGAGAGAATACCTGCACCAATGGGTTCATTGATCGTAACAATCTTAAAGGTGCAAATGAAGTGATCATTTTGTTTGAACGCCTCCCACCCTCCCACCGGTTCGCGCAACCGATTACGAAAAGAAATATTATTCAATTTCGATTTGAACTTTTTTTTTTTTTTGTTGATTTCTTATTCTTGTTGAGTTTTTGATTTGCAATGAAGGAAAACTTTAAAAGGCTTACAAAAACAAAAAAAAACAAATAAACAACAAATAGTATAATAATGAAATTCACAATGATTTCGATTGAATTTTGATTTTGATTTTTATAGTATTGTAACGATTCTACGATTTCACTTTACGCGATTTTTGTGTCATCGGCCTGTGCCAATGTCACTTCTTTAAGATATGTTTATTATAATTTCTGTAAATAATTGACGTTTGCGGGGGTTGGAAATTCGTATATATATATATATTCAAATTAAAGGTGATTGACTTTATACCATTTTTGGGCAATGTCCTCGTAATTTTCGCAGATTTGTTGTTGTTTTTCATATACTATATAGTCTTTTAGGTGTGGTCAGGTTGTTTAGCGAGAGTTGTTTTGGCGCACAAAATAATCAAAAGTGAAGAACTTTTATAATGTGTTCTAATACTATATACTATATAGTATACTAAAGGGCTTTCATATAAGAACATTTTGTTTTAGTATAAACGAAAGAATTTTGTTTTCAAAATTTACAAATTTTTATGGAAATGCGCGATATTAATGAATTTTAAAGAATCTTGATTGAATTTGGCCTGAACGAGAAGAACGAAACCGATATAAATAGAATATTTTCTAATGATTCTTTCTATTTATGGGATTTGATTAAAAACTGAAGAAATTTACATATATTTATTATTCGAATTTAGAAAGATTCGCAAAATATTTTTCTTATGCAGTGCGGTCTTTCTGTTTTTTGTTTTTTATTTTGATGACTTTACATTTCGGGGTAATTAAACTTTGAATGTGGATAAACTTTAAAATTTCATATTAAATTACATTTTTATGAAAGTGAATTAATTTTCTTATTAAATTTTTTTTTTTTTTTGTTTTTTTAAAGAATTATTAGAATTTTTAAGTAGATACAAAAGAAAAGAAAATCAAAAGAAACACTTTCATGTATAAATTTCATTGAACTCTATTTTCAAAAATTTACAAGTAAAATATGAAAAAAACCGAAATTATAGACCAAACTAAAATCGGCATAGAGCAGATTTTTGTCTAAATCATTTCATTTACCATCTAAAGGAGCCTACACACGTTCAATGTTACTTGACAAGTATTATTGATGAAAATGTTCGTCAAGTAATATTAATGGAAATTGCCTCCAGACATTGCATTGAAGAGCATCCAAACGATCAATGTTACTTAAAACATGAGTCATTCAAGTAACATTGACAAGTAACATTGAACGTGTGTAGGCTCCTTAACATATGAAATGCAATAAAAAATCAAGTCAAAATTTTTATTTCGCGGACTTAATTAAGAGTTTGTTATGTTAAGTCAGTGATTCCCAAAGTGGTCTATATCGACCCCCAAGGGTTGACGACGAGCTGAAAGTAAGTATCAGATAAGCAGGGAGTCTATCCAAAACCGAAAAATTTGGCAAGTGGTTCACGAAACAAAAAGTTTGGGAACCTCTATGTCAAGGGTATATGCATTAAGTTGTGGAACAAAAATTACCGGTCGGTTTTAAAAACGACAATATCATAAAATAACGTTTTGAAGTTTAGCCTGCAACATAACTCAAAAACTATTCATCGAATGGACATTTCCTAGACATGCATATCTGCGTAAATACTTCCTTTATGATATTGTTTAGCTAAACTACTTCAATTGCTATAATTTACACAAAAAACTTTTGTCTCAAAAACAGCAGCGTTTTCTAAAATTAAGCTCATGCCAAATGTAATGTGTACTCATTGAGAACTTCAATCATTTCGAATTTTTTCTTTAGAATAACTACAACAGACACTAAACTGCACGCCAGCAAACGAATTCGTGGCTAACGTACCGGACAAGGGTATTTATAATTCTTACAATAAACTAACTTTTTTACATAACGATATACTCGAAAAATTTGGAAAGAATCGATTATATAGTTTCCTTCAAAAATTCTCGAAATAACCCTATTTTCAATGTTTAATTTGATGTTCTCCTTTGCGGAATTGTCAAGCTCGGGCATGGTTGATTAATTAGTTTCCGAGGTAAATGATTAATTGATTAATTGTTGGTTTCAAACTGATTAACTGGTTTCTATTATAATAGCCAAGAGTCAAATTTTTGCTGTAAAAATAACAATTTAGAAAGAGAAGTAAATTTTTATATAAAAGAAAAAGAGAAAGTGTACTAAAAACACAAGTGGAAAAATACTCTTAAAAATATATATGTCAATGTTAATATTTCACATTTAATTTAAAAGTTATTCAAAATTTATTCATACTCTCATAAGATTTTTCCCTCCAAAATTTATTCTGTTTTGTTTCTCTTAAATGAAACAATTAATCAGTTTTCGGTTGAATAATCACAATATTGAACTAATTTTGTTTACTCATTTAATCATTAATCAAACCATGCCCTATTACCAAACTATAAATTTCATTAAAATCAGACAATGTGTATTTTAAGATCATGACACTGATAGACTTTCCTTGATACTATTTTCTCCGATACAAAACGAATATTTACATACGCTACCTTAGTGGATATAATTGTGTTGATTTAATAGTTTATCACTGATAAAATTTGTTAGTGTAAATAATTTACGCATATTTTATAGTATTCACTGTTCAAGGTGTTTAAATGGAAAGAAGTAAAATGCCAATCGAACCATATTAAAAAAGAAGAAAAAAAAAATAGAAATAGAAAAAAAGAAGAGTCTCCAAAGACACTATCAATGAAAAAGAGGCCAACGACCGCGAAAAATTCACCGATTCCTTCTATGATTTGTGCGATTAAGTTCGGATTAAGTTCGTTTTGATTATTAGAGATGTCTTTATTTCTAATCTAATTTTCTTACTCGATTAAATGAATTGCATACATTCGTTTTGATTGAAGTAAAATTTTCTTATCGTATAGTATTTAAGTATGTGACGTGTTCAATAATAATACTTATGTATGGAGAAATTTTTTTTGTTTTTTATTGGCATTAGAAATTGAGATCGTTTGGCTAATAACAAGAATTTAGAGAAAACTTTCAAATTAATCAAACAACTAAATTGAATGTAGACTACCTTGTCTAAGCGTCCTTGAATATATTAAATTGTTGTTGTTTTATATATATATATATTATATTATATACTTTTTAAAAAAAGCTTGAAAATATAATTTATCGTCGCTTTTTTCTGTTATCAGCTCTTATCACGTTTGATTTTGAAAATGCATTTTTCTAGTTCAAGTTCGACACAAGTTTAATATAGAAAAATGTTATCAGAAAATTAAAATTTTATATATGTAAAAGCTTCACCTATATATAAGTTGATGGGTGGCATAAGCTCAAAATCAATTATTTATTTTATATTGTCGTTAGGACACATACATAAAGGACAAGAAAGGTCCTTTCATATCAGAGTTTGGTATATTGTAGATCTTCTTAGACTTATCAAAAGTCATCCTGGTCTCATTTGATCAGAGTTATGAACATGAAAGGATATGCTAAATATAAAACATGATTTTGTGAAATAGTTCGTTTTAACATTAAAGTATTTCTAAGGCTGCGTTTCCATCAAACGTGCAAAATGTTTTTGCTCGCGTGGGTAAAAGAGAGAGAAATATTAAACCATGAATGATAAAAAAAAGAGAAACCTGTTTTCATGTAATTTGCAAGAACTCTGGTTTAATAATTGTTTCCCTTTTACCTCCACGTGCAGGCGAACAAAAACATTTTGCACGTTTGATGGAAACGCAGCTTAACCACACTAAAATTCTAACTGAAGATGAAAGAGATGAGATCTGTGGGTTTAATGACAAATCTTACGAATTATTTATGTACATAGCTAACACATGCGTTTAGAGTTTATGATTAAATATTTAACTAATATCAAATTCAAACTAAGGGATTGTTTACACAGTGCTAGTAGCTCTCCTTGCAAGTAGACAGTGATTGTCAAGCCAACTGGCATGGAAGTTGCTGCCTGCACGGGTTGTTTACACAGTGATAGTAGCTGCCCTTGCGAGTAGTATCTCTTGGTTGTACGTTTTTTTTTTGTCCTATCAGTCATCTTTTCCATATTCATTTCTTTCGCAATATCCCTGTTTTTATAATTGCGATCAAAGGTGTTCAACAGATTTTCTTTATTCTTTATTCAATTGGACAAATTTTACATTACCTTCCAGACATAATGAAAATTCAAAAAACTTCTTGAAAAGAAGATAATGATAATACACACTGATTTGATTATAGTTGACACTGTACAGTTGCGAGCGAGCTACTGTCTCGTGTGATGTGGCGGGAGAATGCGAGTGGACAGTGAAAACAAAAAATGTTGTAGTAGCTCGCACGCCAGCTGCTGTCCTACCCGCTTTGACAGTAACTCGCATGATACGTTTACACAATAACAGTAGTTGCCCTGCAGTTACTCGCACGCTAGCTCGTACTGTGTAAACCGCGCATAAGAAATTAGAATTTCTATAAATTTGATACGAAGTCTAAAATTTTTGGCGATCTTAAAGTATTTAAGGAAAATATAAGGCAAGTATGTACTTGATAGCCAAGCTTGCCCAAATCAATTGCGGATTTGAAAAAGCGATCCTCTTAAAAAAAAAAAAATCATGATAATGAATTTTTAATAATATATATCAATATTTTCCAAAATCTTCAAGATATGTTTTCAATGAAGCAAAATCTCTACTATAAATATTGTACCTACTTTATTCTATTTACTGTTGTTGATCATATATTTTTCGAAGAGAAATTACATAGTTCGTGTTATCAAGTTCATAATTTTTATATTTATGTATTTCATGAGATGTATTTATACGTATGTATGTCCAGAGTCGTATATTAGTTTTGTGCTACATTCATACATAATTTCAATATATGAGGAAATGGAAAAGAAAAAAAAGTGGTTTACGTTTGTGCATGAGGAAGACATTGCTGAAGAGGAACGTAACATAATCGTCGAAGAAATAAAAAATATATCTACTTAAGTGTGCCAATGAACTTGAGCGACCGAGTGAACGGAATCGAGTTAATATGTTTTTTCTGCTTTTTATGTTATAGAATGTTGTTATATTGGGAATATATATATATATATATATCTTAAAAGTTGTGCTCGCACTTATAAATCATTCGAAGAAAACACTTCATCCATACATATGAAAAAATTTAATCATATTTATAATAATTTTCATTTAACTTTGAATCATAATATGGATTTTTATCAAGAACTGATTTCAAAGAGAGTTGTATAAATTTTATCAATAAATATAGTTTATGTTTGTTTTATTAAATCACCGAAAATATGATCATGATATCATTTGATTATTGGTAAGAAAAAAAATTCCAGAAATTTTGACCATTTTAACTATTTTTTAAAATTAAATTAAAGAAAATTTTGAAAATTCCGAAATATTTTTGTAATATTAAATATTTATGCTGTACCTAAGAATTTTCATTTCGATTGTTTGCCTTTATATATCAGGTCCATTTCCTTTATTATTTCTTTTAAAAAAATTTGCATAGTCATATATAAATGTATAAGATAAGCCCAAGGAATTTATTATAAAGGATGTCCCAAAATTCACGTAAGATTCGAATTTTGCGCCATTTGTGCGTTAAAGTGTTGCCAATGAAAAAAAAAGACAGCGTGACAACTGACAGTTCAGGGTTATTAAAAATGGAGCTCTATATGCGAAAGAACAACGGAGCTTTCATTATTGAGCAATACTTTAAAAATAATGAGTAATTTCCTGGTGATCAGAATTGGCCGCCCAGATCATGTGATTCAACGCGATTGGACTTTTTTCTTTGGGGTTTTTTGAAGTCTAAGGCTAATGTCGACAAGCCCTCAACCACCCACGCCTTGAAGGAGTAAAATGAGGAAATGGAGCGCTGTATCAACGAATTTCAGCTACATTTATGCAAAACGATCATGGAAAATTTCAACAAAAGAGTGCGTATTTGCCAACAAAGCCGTGGAACCATTTACCCGATATGCTCTTCCATACATAGCTCTAACCTGTATACTTTATGAATCAATAGAAAATTTACAATTTTTAATTATAATCCCGTCTTTTCTATCAAAATTACTTCTTGCGTGACACCCTTTATAACCATTTTACTTGGTATTATGTGTTTTTGGATCCTTTTTACATTATCATTTTCCCTGTATTTACGAAATTGCTTCAGCAAAATTATCTAAACGTTTCAAATTTCATTATAATTAGTTAAGAAGTTTCCAAGATAAAATTAAGGTTCAAATTTGATAAATTACCTTTTCAAATCGATACCGAAAACAATAGGGATCTATTCCTCCTAGTAAACGATCAGTTTCCTAAATTTCCAATACATTTAATAATCCGTTCGAAAGATATAGTGTAATCTAAAATTTGGCACAGACAGGCAAATAGTTGAACAGATATTTTTTAAAAATATATTTTTTGAATTCAAATATTCCCTAAAAGTAAATATCTATCAAAATCTGAAGATCGCAAGTGTTTACCACAAGTTTTATTAAGAAGACAACAATACAGTTAAGAACCTTAAAGGTTACTTGAAATAAGGAAATATATTGCAAATGATTGGTGGACGAAATCTTTTGAAATTGCTGAATAAATGATTGTTTCATATTACTTTCTGAAAGATGTGTGAACTTTGAAAAATGGAACCAAACGCAATTCATGAAATCTTTTTCAAGAGATTAGGCTATTGTTTATATACTATACTAAACCACCGAAGATCAACAAGAATTAATACTAATCTTTGTTCTTAAAAGAGATTTTCGTATGAAACGTTTTCTAAATTTCATTTCTTCTTTTCAATTTTCATATTTGAATACCCAACAGAAACAATCAGCGATAGCAAAACAAAAGATCATGGTTACACCGTTAGATTGCATTTTCATTACACAACTATAGATATATGTTTCTACAGTACACATAAATGGACGATGTACTATATATGTAAGTCTAGCTCTCTAGCTGTTTAAACTTTATTTTCCTCATTGAATATGCTTATATGAGGAAATAGCAAAATATCGTAAAAAAAAGTAATAGCTAAAATGAAAACATGAAAAGAAAATGCAGGTGACGTCCAATTGGAAAAGTGGGTGAACAAACAGTAAAAAAAAAACTATATTAACATTTTGTCGCTCGTCAAAATGGAATTACAAAAGTTGCATACAAAATAGAATTTCTTAACGTGTTTGTACTATATTGAAAGCATTTTTAGAAAAAATGAAAGAAAGGTAATTATTTCCTCTAGCCTTTAAAAAAGCGAAGGCCATACTTAATGAAGAACTGACATTTTATATAGTAAATATTTACAATAGGAACCAAAATAATGTTATTATTGGGAATTTCTTTGAAAAAACTGAATGACAAATTGATTTTTGTACGATAAATCAGAACCAATTTCAAGATGGCTGATAGTAGAAAGTAAAGAGTTTATGATGAAAAGAATTATAAGGAAATTTCAATCAGTTAGTATTGTAAGAGTTAAAAATAGGATACAACTGAATTTGGTAAACAATTGAGAGGTTTAATACAAAAACAGTTGTAATGATTTGATAATATTAACAGAGGAAAAGGCAAATGAACAGACTAGTAGATATAGTGTAGAATTGTCTAGTTGGTTAAGATCTCGACCTCGCCTCATGAGACTGATGAGACCCTGGTTCAAATACAGGTCTCGGTTCTTCATTTTTTCTCTACTTTTCTTTGCCTTACAGTATAATAGGTTATAGTCAATTTAATTATTTTCAAACTGTTATTCTAGCTAATATAACTAATTCTCACAGAAATTTTATCGTTCAATCCTTTAATCGTCCATTTCCATCTATTTTTATGCAGTTCTATGAAAGGAAGACGTTGTAATTCGGCCAGACTCCTCCATATTGGCCTTGTAGCTTTGAAATGAGATGTCAAGAAATACTCTACAATATACCAGAAGGAGTTATTGTAGAAAATAGTTTAAATTTTTGATTTTATTTTGCGAAAGCTCTCATGCCAATAATCTAAAAATTGACAAAGTGGAATACAGTAACAAGTAAAAATTTCAATTACGTTTTTCTCGAAATTGATTCTATCAGACTGATTCTCCAATTGCTTTCAAATTAATACAGGATATTCTTAAGAACAGAGTGTGTAACGTATGGCGTAGCTTTTTTTAATCATTTTACCCAAAAAAACATAATACAAGGAGGTGTCCAAAGTAATCAGGACTTTAAAAAAAAAAAAACAGAACAAATGGTTTTTTCGGCAAAATCAATTGATTTTATTCAAAATAGTCTCCTTCTGCTTCGATACAGCTTTTTGCACGGTCCAAAAGCATGTCGAACGAGTGTTTTAGCTCGTTGGCCTGTATGGCCGCCAGTATGCCGGTGCAAGCCTTTTGAATGGCCTCTACGTCTGCATAACGCTTTCCTTTCATCGGCAAATGCATTTTTCCGAAAAGGTAGAAGTCGCACGGTGCCATATCCGGTGAATACGGGGAGTGGTTGATGGTTAAAATGTGATTTTTGGTGAGATAATCGGTCACAAGCGTCGATCGATGAGACGGCGCATTATCGTGCAACAAACGCCAACTTCCATCTTCGCGATATTCGGGCCGAACACGTCGAATACGGCGCACCAAACGCTTCAAAACTCCTAGGTAGAATACCGCATTAACGTTTTGACCGGGTGGAACAAATTCTTTGTGGACAATACCCTTGGAATCATAAAAACAAATCAGCATTGTCTTCACTTTTGACTTCTCCAGGCGCGATTTTTTGGGTTTCGGCTCGTCCGGCGCCTTCCATTCAGCACTCTGGCGTTTCGTTTCGGGATCATATTGAAAACACCACGTTTCGTCACCAGTCACAATGTTATAAAGGAAGTTTTTGTCCTTTTTGACCTCTTTCATGATGTCCTTCGAATGTTGAATTCTGAGCAACTTTTGGTCGTTCGAAGCTCATTTTCGCACCGATGACACAAACATACTGACACTTAAAACGCAATAACTTCACTTTCAATAGATGAAATGTCATGAAATTCTCACAGAAAGTCGATAAAGGATAGCAGATTCTAACGCACCAGTCGACATATAGATGGCGCCACCAGGGGCGCTAGATTCAAAAAGTCATGTTTACTTTGGAAAAAACCTTGTAGTTCATTTTTCAAAACAAATAACGAATTTTCTGTTAAACTCCTGCACCTATAAGCTTATAACTTTAAGAGAAAATTTTCTTTTTTCTTCTCTCTTTTTTCCAACCGACCTCCATCCTTTTTTGGGATGATAGAAAATTTGAGCTTTCTATTAACTTAAAGAATATAAGAAATATTCACTTTATCGTATATTTTCATAAGAAAAAAAAAAAAAGTTTAAAGTTAGCCTAACTTTTCCGGCTATCTAAACTGAAATTGTTAAATAAGAAAACTTGAATAATTAAATTTTCTAATACACCAAAAATAATAATAATATTTCCTTCTCAAAGAAAACTAAAAAAAAAAAAAAAGAAAACATTTTCAAGTTCGCTTCAACAAAGTTTGCTATTATGCAAGCTTTCATTGAAGAATGGATGAAATAAATCCTTTAAAAAGTATTACGAAATATCACAAAAAAAAAGGGAAAAAATTATGTAGAAATTCAATATAAAACAAAAAAGAAATTTCCATCATCGTAATTTCCTCTTATACTGTGGGAAATTGTATTTGCATACATTTAATACGTGGCGGTATATGTCTCAACCTTGGCATTGTGTTGAGCTTAAACTTGAACTTCCTCCTCTCTCTCTAGAAACTGGAGATCGGCGGCAACACAAAAAATTATTGCAGCATCTTATGTTTAATTACATCAAAAACAAATACTACTACTCATATTAACAAATACATTCACGATGATCGCGATAAAGTAAAATAATACCGGAAAAGTTTTTTTTTTTTCAATTGCATTTTACTGCATTTTCTTGTTATATCAAAAGTTTATAGGAAAAAAAAAAGCTTTCGTTCATTTATATGTGTTTGTTTATCTAAAAACTTTTAATACAACATAAACTAAGCTTTTTTTGTAAATACAAAACGAAAAACTAGAGCACGATCAAATTCAAGTACTCGCATGGCCAAAGTCAAGGCAATTTTATATAAGTTTTGCTCAATGGCGATCGTTTTGTTGCGTTTGTGTTTATTATAAAATAGCTTTTGAACGCGATCGGTAAGTAGTATATGAGCACGTCTATACCGATGTAATCAATTTTGTTAGACGTATTTACTTCGAATTACCGTTTTAGTGCCTTAAAACAAGAAGAAGAATGAAAATTAGTAAAGTCAGTGTATACGCGCTATTTGAAGATCGCACACGCATACTTATTCAATTAATAGATAATTTTTCATTAGAAATTGGAACATTTTTGTTTATCACTCGCGATCATTGGGGTGGAGAAATATGCTTGGGTATTTTAATGTACTCTTTTAAGGGGAAATCTAATTTTCATGTATATGTTGCAAAAAAAAAAGAAACATATGTATGTGGTCAAGCTTTTTTTGGGAAGACCATATAGATTTGGAGTTTTACTTCAAAAATTGAGTTCGATGAACTTCTTTGTTTTTAACTTTTGCAAATTATCACATTTTATAATAGAATGAAATGGAAATACATGTGAAAAAGAGAAGACAACATATAAATTATTTGGAACGAAGAAATTGAAAAGAAGTGTGAAAAATGAAATTCAGGTGATAAAAGAATAAAGAAAAAGAAAATGAAGTCGATGAGATTTTTTTTTTTCACTTAAAATTATTCCATTTTTAATATATTTTCTTGATTAAGTATTTTATATTTTATTAACTAAGCTTTTTGATTTTATATTAAAAAAAAATAAAAATTTTTTATCACAAAATTTTCTAAAAGGTGGCAACACTTTTAAATGAAAGAAGATATTTCTTCCATTCTTTCTCATATAAATAATTTTGTTATTGTAACACTTTTTCGTAGTTTTTGTGGTGATGGTTTTACCTTGGCGAGTTCGCGGTTACTTTTGCATGATTACTATTGTTGCGACTGATAGCGTGACTTTTCTCTTACGTTTTGCGTTCGGTCATTGTCCCATATTTCAGTTTCGTAATAGAAAACGCAACAGTACATCGATCTCTTCCTCAATGGAGGTTAACTATGTTGTTCAATTTTCTTTCAAATGGTTTTATTTTTTATTTTTTTTTAAGTGTATTTCAATTTTATTTTAGCTTTTTTTTTCTAGCTATTTACTTTATTGATTTGAATAATAATTTTTCTGTTATTACAAAAATGGCGATTTGTGATGGGAAAGAAAACCTATATGCATTTTCCAATTAATTAAAAAACAAAAGAAAATACCACAATGAATGTGATAAAAGATTTAAGAACATAATTTCATGATAAGAGAAATGAATAGGAATATTTTTGGATTTTAAAGATTAGGAACGATGATGAAAGTCAAGAACATTTCTCTGCGATACTAGGCGACCAAATAGAGAGCAATCTTTCAAATTTGGAACACCACTTATAGTACACATATGGTTTTCATACCTTAGTATCGATACTAGATAATAGCCTTGTACCATGGTATAAAAAAGTATTGACACATGTTAAACATAGTATCTGTCGGACATTTGAAATTCTGCCATTCCTCTTAAATTCTCTATATGATTCCGGCAAACATCTATAAATGTTCAGCTCACCTACAAAATTCGATTGGATATTTTCCGCTTCAATGAAAAAGCGCAACAATCAGTAAAGTATATATTATAGTGGCCGAAAAAAAGTAAGTAAAAACGGGAAAACCATGTATATTTTCAAATTTCAATACCATATTCATACCATGTACTTGAAATGGTATTAAGCAAGTCTTTTCAGTCTTTAGTATTAAGGGTTATTGCATTTTTTAAGCATATAGTATAGTATAGCATAGTTAAAGTTACTTGAGTTACTTTAACTATACTATACTATACTATACTATACTATACTATATGCTTGTGTTTAGGAAATTGTTAAAATCCCATTCTATGTAAGATTACCCAACACAGTTTCTATACGTATCTGCCTTCAATTATCCCTGATGAAAGCAGATGCTATATAAGGTCCAGAGGGTGCCAAAAAAGATTCTGAATATTCTTTATGAAAATTAACTTTCCCAGTATATTATCTCTTACATTTTCCATTTCTTAAGAATCATGTTAATAACTCCACCTTTTATTTTCTTCAATATGTAAGTAAAATCGTTCATTGTTCCGCTTTCCACATGAACTTTTTCTATCGAATGCAATTTCCATCAACCAAATGTGGATGGTTTTTTTTCATTTATATTTTAATATATTTATTTTCCTTGCTAATGCGATGATAACCCAGTGATAGTGATTTACACACTTATTTCTAAATACATATATTGGACTTTTAGTGTCTTATTGTTTGTTTGTTTGTTTGTTTACTTTATTAGCTGAAATAGATAATTCCTGCCACTTTCAAGTGCAAAACTTCACACTGCAAAAACACATTTCACGAAATCGTAGACAAACAGACAAAATATAAAAACTTATTTTTCTTGAAAATCAATTTCCGTATTATAAAAGAAAAGAAAACTAATTCAATTTTCAATTTTTTTCTTCCACACACTAGTTTTTTGATGTCATTTACAATATTGATATGGATTTTCATTTTATATGCATATTCGAAACAAGGTAAATACAATTTCACCACCCAATAATTAATTTTTGTACAATTAAAATTTGCCTTTATGCAAACGCGACCTTGAAAAGAAAATGAATTAATTAGGGAAAATAAAATTTTTCTTCTAGGACATATTTTATTTCACGAAAGTGAAAATCCTGTCACAAGAAAAAGGGATTCATTAATTCCATTTAAATTCTCTTCCGCATAGTTATTCCAGAAGTAATATAACTTGAAATCCAAGTACGTGAACAATCCAGAAAATTCTCTTTGTGTTAATTTTTTTTTTTTATTTGTTTTTCTTTTCAAATTTTTTTTTTTTTTAGAAAGCTTTCTTTATTCAGCCATTTTGTTGTGCCATTTTGAGGCCCAAAATGAGAACACTTCTCAACTTGTCGGTCAATGACCGATGAAAGAAGTTTGAAAGCAGTTCGAAATGGTTAGTGCCAACCATCGGAGATACAGACAAAAATCTCATAACGAGAGGAAGAAAGTGAAGAAATGAAGAGAAAATAAAATTACAAATAAAAGAAATCAAAGTAAAGAATCGAATAAAAACAAAAAGTTAAATAAAAAAAAAGCCAGCAAAAGAATATAACGAACCAACATTAATAAACGCATGCGTCTTACTTTTTCTGCTTATTTAAAACTTTCTAGCAGAAAATTCGGTAAAAAGGGAATCTGAACGTTTTAAGCTTTGGGAGTAACAAAAATCAAAAGGAAAACAAAAAAAAAAACAGAAGAAGGAATTTAAAGCTTTTGATTTTCAGATATACTTGTTAACGGAATTTCTAATAGTTGTAATAGTCTGTAAAAATGGTGTCCGTGCTTGAATCCTTCGAATCCCAAAAAAACAGGAAAATAAAAGAATATTCATTTAGTTTTGTTAAAAACCATTTTTTTTTTTTTGGGGAACTTAAATTTTTTGAGGCCTTTTTTTTAAATAAATACGAAACTTGTTTGTCATTGTTCGATAGTTGATTGGTAACGAGTTGAACGCTTTTTTTTTCGTATACTATTCTTTCTTTTCTTATTGCGTTAAAGTTCCGCTATAGCAAAAAAAAAAAAAAAAAAACTAAAAAATACTTACAGAATGGATTTTTCTGTATAAATATTTTATATACAACTTGTCTGTCGGCATCAAAACATTGATTTGAATCGTTTTCATATATAAAATTTACGAATACAGCAAAAAAAAAGTTTTTTCTTTAAAAAATTGGACACAACCACATTGATATTATCCAGAATAGCGGTAAACTTGCGGTACTTTTCGTTTTCATTGCAACTCAAGAACGTTTAGCCTAGATTTGCAGTATCAGGTCGATGAACTGGCTTTTCAAGCTTTTTCATAGGAATACAAAATAGTATCCATACATAATATTGGATACAACAGAATGATAGTGTAGTATTGTCTCTTTGGCGGGTTGATATCAATGATTTTCTTCTCGGAATTATATGTTTGCAAATATACACTTGGGATGTTTCGCTTCCATCTCGTTTTATCATTTCAATGCATTTTCATTGCATTTTAGAGGAAAGAAAAAGATATATATATATATATATAAGATACAAATTCCCATAGGCGCATGATATTCAAACATATATATGTTAACTACTAGACTAACTTTCTCGAATATCTCTCTATCTTCAGAAGCTTTATCTCTTCTATCATATTACCACATTAATTATGTTGTCCTCACCAAAGGATATCTTGCTATAAAATGCAATTATAATTATCCTTCTGACTTTTTCTTCCTTGCCTGTTATTATTAATTTTTCTATTCTTTTGCTATACATAAAGTTATGCTAAAAAAGAAAGAAGAAAGACTTTCTATGGTATGTGTTTTTCATTTTTTTCTCATTTTTGGTGGGCTTTTTACATTTTCTGGGATGATGAACTTTTATTGTGCCGGAGTAATGAACTTGAGATTTTGCTTCCATGTATTTTTTAACATATTTATAATCTCTATTGTTTTGTAGATTGCATAAAATCTAAAAAAAAAAAAAAAAAAAAAATTTGTTAATGAAAACAGAAAATGTCGCGGTTTCTTTTGTAATATTTTTTGAAAATTCATTAGCGGTAAATATAGGTGGTGTAATTTGTAAAATTCATTAACGGATTTTTTTTTTTTTTTTCATAAAAATGTTCATATTTCAAGTTATAAAACTATATATCAATGTTCTTTTAGAAATGCTTTCTAGAACTCATAAAAATTCTAGTTATATTATATTTTACAACTATTTACTTTCTTTTCAGGTAGATATGTATTCCGGGATTCATATCCTGTTAGTAAGAGTTAAGCAAAAAAAAAAAAAAAAAAAAACAGGAAAAAAAACACCATCTAAAACCCACAACATGATAATATAATTGTGCAATAGAATATAATATCGCGTTTGAAGGTTAAGTGAGCAATGCAATATCCTAGGATAACGGCGAATGCATTGATTGTACCTTGAATACCTTTCTTTCCATTTTTTTTTTTTTTAGTCCTTCTTTTTTCTCCATTCGGTTCTTTTTAATGAGACTTTTTAAAGGTAATATCATAAAGAAATTTGAGTCTTTATATTATATCCAAGATTATGTACGTTTTTCGTCTTCAATAAAATCATAAACATATTTTTCGTGAACAGTTATCCTTTTGAATAATCAATATACCTCTGTTAAAGTAACAAAATTTTTATTATTCATTATATGCAAAAGTGTAACGGAAAATATAGTTCTATTATGAAAATTTCGTTGAAATTAGATACTCCTTTGATAAGAAGAGGTGGGTGAAATTCAATAATAATAAAGATATTGGCATATGTTTCGATATTAATGAAAAGATTAAAATATTAAGACGTGTAAACTATAAGAAATCTATGCAGATGGAAATATTGAGTATATTTTTGTTGTTGTTGTCTTCTTATTATCCTTTTTTTTTTTTATTATCGATCAAAGATCATTTGAATTTAGGTTATGATATAATGGACATATGTTAAATATTTGTAGTTTCCTTATTATTCTGATTTAATTGATTGCAGATGCTGGAAGCGTTCTTTGGAGGAACAAAACTTTTGGAAGTTTTTTTATTTTTTTCTTGAAAATATATAAGTATATGATACCTAAACACTTTAATCGATTTTCAATTGTACAATTTTTGGTAATATTAATGAACATATTCACCTTTCATTAAACAATTTTTTTATGGGAGTTTCCAGGCGAAGTTATGTTGTTTTTTTTGTTGTGCTAATAATGTTTTTGACCTAATTTGTGACCCTATACCGCACGGTTTTTCTTATTTTTGTTTTTTTTTTTTTCGTTGGTTTTCTTATACAAATTTCATCATTGTGTATATTTGTATACTTTATTAGAGTTTAACGAACTCATAGCTCTTGATCTCATTTTCAATTGATGTTGAAAAACTTTTATTTGCAATTCGGATGATGGCGTGAAATTGTATTTAAGATAGAAAAAACATAAAACGAACAAAAATAATCCATAGTACATAAGACAAGACAATAAACTATTTTCCTATATATATATATATATATATATATGTAATCAGATAGGTTTTAGGTAATTACATATAGCTACGATAGTATTAGATGTTAAAATCTTTAGAAAACATAATTTCTTATAAATATTGTAGGAAAAAGAATTACTTATTTTTTATTTAGTTTGATGAACTAAAGTAACCTTGCCAATAGATTATTAGAGAAGTATAAGATATATAAGAAAATACAAATCTACAGCTATCTCTGGAACCTGCAACGGAGCACAAAATATCTCCAACTACAAACACGCAACATAAGATATATATAGTATATAATGGATTCTTATAAAGATACATTTATATAGTAAAACCGGTGAGAGATCATGTTCTAACGGTTTTTAAGCAATCACTTTCCAACATTTTTTAAGCGAAGTTTCATTCAGTAATAAGAATTTCATTAGAATCTTGATCTTCAGAACTATTTTTGTGTACATGTTGGAAAGTAAAGAGAATGGATTCTTTAAAATAAAAAGCAAAGAAATAAAAAGAAATGAAAAAGGAGGATAATATTATTACGGTTCATTGTAACCGCATATAGAAATTGAATGTATTGAAAGGAAACGATCAGCCATACAAAAGCGACCTTTCAAAATCCAATTTAAATAAAAGAAATATATATATATATTCTTGATTAAGAACTGCCATCATTAAAAATCTTGTCTGTCACCTTTCACATATGCTGTATATGCACCTTAAAGATGCAGAATATAATAGCATAAATATTATATATATATATATATATATATAAATACTTAGTAATGAAAGTTCATTGAACTTGGATTGGATCCAGTAAAAATTCAAAATCTGGATTTTTATCTTATTTTCATTTCAATTCTTTGCCAATGAAGTTCGCTAACAAAAAATAAAATTTGTTACAATTGTTTAGTACAAATTTGTTTGATTGATTTTAAAAGAACTTACCAACAACATTATTCGAAAACATAAAACGATCTAAATCTAATAGTATATAAGTACAGGAAAAATTTATTATTCAAATTTATCCCACAGGGTATATATAACATTATTTCTATATGAATAATATTCGAAATGGTGATCCACAGTCAGACATTTTTCCCAGTTTCCCATTTGGGAATAGCATAGTATATACCGAAGAAGACTATTATAAATATGCTAACGTTTGTTGTAATGGTTGTAATCCAAGCCAACATAACTGTTAGTTAACAGTGAATTTTGTATAACTATATATGACATGAAAAATTGCTACAAAAATTGGTTTTAGTTTATATAGGAAAAGAACTTTGTTAGAAATGCTTTCTTCAAAGTATTTTCTGAATTTTTTCTTAATATACTTTCTGTAAGAAGAAAGAAATTAGATATAACGAGATTTCCATAGTATTATATGATAGTAGTATTGTCAAATTGATATTATTACATAGTTCTAGGCGGGAAAGAGATTCTGCTTTCATTTCTTTAGTTTTTTTCAATGTAATAGTATTTTATGTTAGGAGAAATGCTTTCTTTTCTTTTATCTTAAATCAAAACAGCCTCTGTTTTTTTTTTTTTTTGTAAGGTTATTGACTTTTAGAAGAAAAAAAAATATATTATTATAATTTTATTCGATCATTTCATAGCGTTTTCTTTATATCATTTTTATATTATTGTGCAATTTTTTTGATTGGTGAACTTTTAAAAGTTCAACGAACCAAATTTTTGGTGCGAAAATTTAATATTTTGCGAATTAAAAAAAAAAAGAATAAATATAATTTTTTTTTTTTTTTTTGTAAACAATAATTTGTAATTAACGTAAGTGTAGTAAAATTTCGATTTTTATACAATGAATCGAAATAGCGAAATTTTATTTTTGAACGTAATTACGCTATAAATTTAGCACTTTTAATTGTAGCCCCAAAAATTTTCTCTTTTTTTTTTTTTTTTAATAATTCAATGCTATGAAACTGAAATTTTTTTATTTCGATTTTCTTTATACATTAAGAAAGTGTAAAATTCTAAATAATCTGAATTCTAAAGAATTCTATAAGTTTTCATATATTAAGAATGAATTAATTATGAAAAAAGAAGTTCACCCTTTTTAAATAATATCATTTATATTTTATTATATTCGTGGGTACTAAAAGTTGTCCTAGTTTGACTATGAACATTGATTTCAAGTTGCATGTTGATTCATTGGTCCATAGGGCAAATTCTACATTGGGCCTCATTAAACGTTGGGCCAAGGAATTCTCGGACCCCCTTATGACTAAGGCCCTTTTTACCACCCTGGTCAGACCAATGGTTGAATATCCCAGTCAGGTATGGTCTCCCTATCAAAAAGCCCAAATTAACAGACTGGAGTCTGTTCAACGTAGGTTCGTACGCTTTGCACTACGTAACATTCCGTGGAATGACCCCTTTCTACTTGGATAGACTAAAGTTGATAGGTCTACAATCCTTAGAAAAGCGGCGCCTAGTAGCGGATATAGTTTTCGTGGGCCAAACCATTAATGGTGCTATTGATTTCCCCTTTATGTTGGACAAAATTCATCTTAACATTAATACACGGTCCTTAAGATCCGTAGAAATATTCAAAATTAGTTACCATAAAACTGAGTACGGTAGAAACGAACCGGTTTCCCGAATGCTGAGGTCAGCTAACGATAACTCTAAGGTGTTTGATTTTGGTTTGAGCAAAAGACATTTGAAGGACCTCCAATACAAAGACTGTTGCTTGCATTAAGCAATGTGAAAAAAAAAAACATAAATGAGGGACTAGAATAAATACAAAATTAGTAGATATATGAAAATTGCAAAGCTATTTAATCCGAAAGCTATCGGTTGGTTGTGATCATGGACTCATATTTAAGAGATTTTTTTGTCTTATTCTAGGCAGGGAATTTATTAGTAATAGTTTACGTCTACGGAGTGTAGAAGAAATCATATCCAACTACCTAAAAAAGAGGAAAGAGGTTTTTACTGAAAAAATTACAAAATAAAAACAAGGAAAAAGAAAGTAGGAATCAATTTTAAGTCCATATACATAATAAATGGAAAATTTAATTTTAGAACATATTTTTTTAATGAAAACCAGAAGCTAGAAATTTCTCTTTTCAAAATGATTTATAACTCCATTTTCACCACAAAAACCAAATAAATAAAAAAGGAACCCTCACCCGACAACGCATATTTTTATGAACAATAGATTTTGAGAAATTTTTCTTCAGAAAGGACATGGCAAAGAAAAGAAAAGAAAATTAGTTACAGTCCGAAGGAAAAGAAAGCGAAAAAAAAAAACATGAAAACCTAATGCACAGATTTCGACTTTCTTGAAAATCACAAAAATAAGGACCTTTCTTTTGAAGACTGTAAAACAATGCCACCAAAAAGAAATTGAGTTGAATTTTATCTTATAATTGTCTCTGAAAATAAAGAAAGGAGTACTTTTCTTTGCTTTTCCAGAAGTCATGCGGTTTAATGACTCTATCTCTATTGAGAACGAATATTTCATGTTGTCATTATCTTCGGAGTTTTGTAAATTTTTATATTCATTTTCTTAAGTGATTCTTAGATTTTTCTGGATATTTACTATAAAAATTTCTTTAAAGAAAAATTACTTTCTAAAAATGAAATCTGGTAATTTTCTCATCATAAAATTTCCCGTTAGAATTTCTATACTATATATATTTTTCAATTCTTTCAATTTATCTCTCATATGAAACATGATCTATCCTTTTATTGATGATCGCGAGAGATGAAGAAAAAAACCATTTCTTATATAATTTGATATAAAAACTTCTTAAAAGGCGTATAAACTTCTGATATAAAAATCTAACAGGATGTTAAATTACTGGTGGCGTGGATATGTTTACCTTTTTTTTTTAGACCTTTTAGTAAATAAAATCGAAGGTGATTTTATGTCACGTTAATTCTACCTGTTTCTTGGGTTCTAGATATACTATGTACGGGACATTTATTGTGATCGTGGTACAGGTAAAAATTATGAATTGAAAAACGTGTGAAGATCACAATAAACGTATAAAAATAATTTAGTGTAATTTAATTTATGGTTTGAAGGAGTTTAATCAAATTTGACCAGAATGAATGATGGATCATGATCATTTCGTTTTATTAGGGTGCCTTCAGACTGTTCTGTTTTGTCATATGTTTTCGTATCTGCTTTTTGGTTTTGAGTTTTTATATGTTCTAAACAAATCATAGCATTCTTGATTGTTGAAATTAGAAACATTTCTAGTGTCAAAAATCGCATATGCGTTGACATATACTGTTGTCATACGAGAGATCCCTATGAGTTCACACTGAGTGGGCATTTTTGACAAAACTTATGTCAAAACATTTGACGAAACAGATAATGAAGGCACCTTTAGAAAAGATTTTTGAAATATTGATCAATAATAACTAATTGATGGTGAAAACTACTTCAGGGGGAGATTGGGTTAGGGACTAGAAAATCATAATTTATGCGATTTATTTAAATTGAAATTATAGAATTCTTTTGTTCAATGATCATCTATTGAAAAAATCAGACACAAACTAAGAACGAGTGGGTGTTTTGTATATGTGGGCTGTTTAATGGCCATTCTGACCTATAGAAAGCTAAATTCTAATCCCGCAAATAAATATTCAGTAATTTTTATGTCAATTTTTCGTTTTTTTTTTCACGATTAAAATTATAATGATCATAATTAAAATTAGATTTTTCAAGTTCCTTAAAATAATATATTAAACTGATTATATGGTAAGTACGTTAAGAAAATAGTCGATACGTTACGTTTACGTTATTTGGGATGGCAAATTTTTGATATTATCAAAAAAATCTACAAAATTAAATAAAAAAATGGTGCGACATATACGTGTGATCTCGTTCGATTGTCGCCCATACGAATTTTTTCTTTCTTTTTTAAATAATCTTTGAGTGCTATTTCATTATAGATACTTCTTTTTTGTCAGATAGGATTAGCGAGTACCTCTAATGAAATAACAAAACGCCGATATTTTTGGTATACATTTTGTTAATAATCCACTTGGTTTCGCTTCAATTTCAAATACCGTTACTGACAAATCAAATGTCACTCAACCACAATCATCGTTTTGTCAAAAAATATTCAATATATTTTTTTAATTAGTTTTTTTTTTTTTAGTCATATTTCAAAAATTTAATAATATTAAGTCACGATTTTGACCGTAAACATTTTTTTTTCCTCTTTTGTCGATTTTAAATATCATAATTTAATACAAATACATATATCCAAATGATATAGTCACACTTTGTAACCATTTTTTTTTTTTTTGAAACACCTTTCGTTTAATATGCATTTACATTGAGAAATCTCTAAAAAAAAAAAAAAAAATTGAATCTAAAACTTCTTACGTCATTATAATACCGTTTTATTAAGTAAAATCAAAATTTTGATCGTGTTTTTGAACTCGCACTCATTTAACTAATACCGATACGTTTCCTTAAACTCCAAACTGTTCATACTATTCGTATATGTAATTTCTTTAAATTCAAAAAAAAGCAAAAAAAAAAAAAATCCATACATATTTTCATACATATATAAAAAGCTTTTCAATGAAAAAAATAAACAAAAACATAATAAATATAATAACAAAAATTCATTTCTAAAAAAGCTTTTGTAAATGCAAATGTTCCAAAACATAAATAAATTCAAAGTATATAAGATTCAGACGCATACTAACAAAACGATCGTGAAAATATAAATTGAATAAAAACGCGTTAACCGTTACACAATTTCGCTGACCACTTTTAATTTTCGGCAATCAACAGGTCAACAAACTCTCCTAAAAAGAAGAAAAAAAAATGATGATGATAATAATAATATAATAATATAAAGACGTTGAAAACCGATCGAACTGTGCAAACAGCAAAGATGCCAGAATTTCTTTTTTCTTAAGTTCTTTTCGCATCTTAAGAATATACAAAATTTTCATGTTAAATTGTTTATAATCAAAAACAAAGAATTTAAATTAAAAACAGGAACCAAAAAAGAAAAAAGAAAATGATCGTCGCCAAGATCGCGAATAGATTATGTTAAAAGAATGAGCTTTTGTCATTCTAACAGGTAATATTTTTCTTACTTTAGGCGGCGATTATATCTTTTAGAGTTGATCAATGCGCGCATCTAAGTTAATTATTCGATATCAATTAATAAGCTTTTTTTCTTCTTCTTCTATATGGAAATCATTATATTGAATTGTTTAGGCATGCGTAATGTATTTTACTTGACATGTTTTAATTGTAATCATTAATGAGAAAGTTTTATTTGTTTTATTTATTTCCATGGGCTTTCCTGTTCTTATTTTCAAAGCTAATCGTGAAGAAGGTTCAATGTCTAAAAAGCAAAAAAAAAAAAAAAAACCCGAAAACTAAAAATAAAATGCGAACATTGCTTAAGGCTTCTTTTTTTTTTAGGATAAATTTATTTAAAGAGATTTAAAAAAAAGATGATAAAATATATTTTAAAAGATTAGCTCCCACATTCTTTGGCACACAATTTTATGGAATGTGCCCAAAAAGTTGGCAAAATCAATTTGTCATTTGCGAAATTTCTAGAAAATTCTTGAATATATAAAATTCTTGGTTTTTCGGTTGTGATTTACATGACAGATGTCAACTATTTTTAAAACTAAACTTCAACCTTAATAGGATGATTCAATTTTGGTCCTAATAAAATTATGATGCCTAAAACAGATGGAATTATAATATATTAAACCCGTTATATGTTTATTATCCCACATGTTATTCGATCAATCCTTTTAGAACATAATTGTTTTTTTTTTGTCATTCATGTTGGCCTCGCATCATATTTGATTAACATAAAACAAACCGAAAATATTCCTAGAAAAGGATACCATTCCGTTTTATATATCCTAACTGTAAAAATCAAAACAAATGGGCACTTCACATATTTTATTTACCGTTAATCAACTAAGAACCTTTTTTTTCCAACTATTTTCTTAAAAAAAAAATGAAGAACCCTTTCTTAACACGATTTTATTTGACTGCATAAATTACATACAATAGCGGTGGAACATAGTGAGAGAACATCCCTTTTTCGAGGCCCTTATGTCATCAAAGCGTCTGACGGAAATGAAAGGATTGCTTTCTCACCCACATACATATGTACCACCATTCTCTAATGTGACCCGAATTTTGTTCTTTTTTTATTCGAAACAAAAAACTAAGTCTTTTACTTTTTATAAACCTTTCTTTTATCCTTTCTCATGTTGTACACATTTCCTTATGGTATAATATAATCCTGGTATGCTATTTTTTGTTTAAAATTTGCTTTTAAGGTATTAAATATTTTTTGTGCGCTATTACAATATTTATGATTATGTTTGTTATGTTTTTTTAAATATTTCGTTTTTTTTTTTGCAGACTTTTACAGGTAATAGTTTCAGGTGAAATGAAAAGGAAACAAAGATAAAAGAAAGGTTTTCTTAAAAGAAAACTGTTCAAATACTTTTGAATATTTTCTTGTAATGCAAAAATAATAATTTTCAGAATTTTTTTTTTTTTGACTAAATTTAAATGTATTTTTGATTCCTGATAACAGAAAGGATTAAATATTTACTTATTGTATTTAATGACGGTACCGAAAATGTTGCTGAACCATTTCCTTGTGGTATTTCGAAAATATTTATACTCGATTTGCAGACATCAAATTGATTTTTTATTCACTGCGGAAATCGAAAATTTTACAGTATTTCTACTTCATATAATATACAATCTGTCTCTGAAGGATATCCGGAATATTGAGATCATTTATTTTATGAGTAAATGTACATATTTCCTTCTAATACTATATTCATTCATTTAGAACGAGCTTTGAACATTATTTGATTTGGGGACATATCGATTTTAGTCTCAATACTTACTGTGGTGCTCTTCTATCTTCTGAATATCTTCTATCAAAATGTTGAAGCAAAAAAGAAAATTTCAAATCGATTTAACTTAAGAATTTCTTTTCACTGTGAAAGGAGAGAAAATGTATTCAATTTGCATCCTTCTAGGAACTTTACTGCAAAATGAAATAGAATAAATGATTTTTATTCATCTCCTAGTCATAATGAAATTGTTCATATAAAAATAATTACAACAATTACATAGGTTTACCTATGTTGGAACATAGGTAAACCTAATAGAAGGATTATCTGGTACACATTTAAAGGACTAGAAACTTAAACTGAAATAAAATTCACAAAAGCAGCATTTTCCTAAGGGCCATCCTGAACGTATATGGACATAATAATTGATTCTAATGAATTTCTTCTTTTTGCCATTCCAGGTGCATAATTTATTGTTAAACAAAAAATCACCTTGTTATATGTATGTTCTCAAATCTCATCAATCATGTCAAAGAAAACAATTTTCCTTAATAATAAAATATATATTTTTCTTGTTTTCTTCCGTGAAAAACATTAAATTAAATGAATCCTTCGGCTCACTGCTGACTCGTGTCTATCCTAGTTGAATAATTTATATTCCGAAAAGAAAAGAAATTATATACCCGAAAATATTTGTAAAACTCTTTTAATTCATATTATTTTGAAGAAAAGACGAGATTTTATTCCATCTTATATAGTAAATGAATGGGAACCGTTCTTACGGTATATTTAAGAAATTATTTAAAGGACAGACATCAACAAGGTTTCAAATTTCGCAAAATGGATTTTTTGCGAATTTTTAATTTATATACATATATACTGTAAAAAGGACAACAATTCTTATTCATAAATATCCTTGAAGGTAAAGAAATTATTTTGCGAAGCAAAAATTTCAGAATAGAATTTCTTAGAAATAAGGATGATAAAAAAAAACGATTAACTTTTGCCCAAAAACAGGCTATAAATTGGTGAACATTTTTTTTTTTTTTTGCAAAAGTCAAGGATCAATTTGCTTACAAATAAAAATATGATTTATGAATATTTGAATTTTATGAGAAACTAATTCTTCTCTAATAATTACATAGCATAAAAGGTGGTAATTTTTATTTTTATTTATTTTCAAAATATTTAGGAAAAATGTAATTATTTTTATTTTTATTATCCTTTTATCCTTGACTTTGACTTTCGTTTTTACAAATATTGAGAAAACGTAATAAGAAATGTTTGGAAACATTTTGGGAAAAAGAAAATCTAAAAATTTAAAGTATACTAAGTGTACTAAGAAAAAATGGAAAGAAATTGCATAAAAAAATGAAAAATATTTTTTTTTTTTGGAATTAAATTTCATGATCAAATTTGGCGCAGCCGATTGAAGGAAATAAATTATTTTTGCAACGATATTAGTCGTGCGCGCCAGATTACACAAGATATTGAGCAATGATCCACCACCCAAACCACCCAGTGATCGTTACCATTGAACAAGAGACTTTCATATCTATATATACAGCGAATGCGCTATCATTGTGTTATTTTTCAATATCATTGTTTTCCGTATGCCTTCCGCTATTATACCACACATAATCTTCCGTGGAGCGTAATTTCAAGTTCTCGGCCATGGACAAAATGTATCCGAGTGAATTGTGTTTTACTTCCTCAATACACAAACACTTAATTGTACCGATCGAGGAAAATCTCTGCGGAATTCTTGTATATACATTTTCTTGAAATTGGTATGGAAAATTTTTTATTGTATTACGTGCGCATGGTTAAAACAGAGTTTATACCTGAGCTACTTTACTCTTCAATATAATTAATTGTAATTTTTTTTCTTCTGTTCTTTCTCGAAATTTCTCTTCACTTCTCTTCGGTATTTTCTCTTGAAATGAAAATAATGTCATGAATATTTTCAAGACAAGATATCCAAAGGGAAAGGTAAAAATGAAGAAGTAAAAAAAAAAAAGAATACCTGACGAATGATCGCAAGATATTTTGCAAATGTATGTTAGGCCGATGACCGATGTTGGGATCAAGTGAATGTGCTGCTTATTTTTGCCGTTTCAAAACGAAAAAAACAGCAACAACGTTTTTTAATGTTGAATATGATAAGATATTGGGAAGAAAAACAGAAGAAGTCGAAAGAAAATGAGCTCATATGAATGATAAAACCCAGAGGAAATATTTTTCGTGAGTTTATCCAGAATTTAACAGAAAATTTTTTTTTTTCATTTAGTCTTTTTTAAGATAAAATTTTTGCATGGGCATGAAATAATCTACCAAATTTTTATGTTTTAGTATCTGATTTTTTTTTTTTTTGTGAATTAACACCTTTTTGGAATCAACGTGTAGGATTGATAGTTGAACATTGGACAAAAAAAAAAAAGTAGGTCTTCTAGAATTCGTAATAAAACATGAAATTTGTTAAAATTATTGATCTTATGTGATATTCTTATCCGAATGAAAAAAAAATAAGATTATTATTTCTTTCTTTTCATGTATACAAATAAACAAACAATTATATATTTTAAATGGACTTATTATAATTACTCTCACAAAATTTCCTAGAAGAAGAAAAGAAAAAAAAAAAACTATATAGTATAACCGTTAATAAGATTTCTTCAAACACTTTTATTCGCGGAATAAAATTGGGGAAACAAAAAATGTTGTCCCTCTTCTTGTTTATTAGTCCAAGTCCATAAGAGTTCATTGCTCCAACCTAATTTTTTCCAATCGAACATGTCTTCATCAGTATACGAAAGAAGAAAAAAAAACACAAAAATTTCGCCTTCATCCATGGATCTTTGAACGGTGCTAAAAGCAAACTCTGGGAAAGCAAATTTCGTTTCCATAATATAGCAAATGAACTGTTTTTATGAAAAATGTATCTTTAGAATAAAACAAAATATTTTTTTTTTTTTTCTTACAAAATGAAACGAATTCATCATTCTTAAACGTAAGTCAATCAAAAATATGATTGTTTTTTGAATAAGCTTTGAAGATAACAACCGAAAATTACGACTATGTATATAAAAATGTCTTCTAAAGAAAAAATATTGTTCTTTTGTGAAGTTCATTTCATCTTTGGTCTGTGTACTTTTCGTTAACTTTTCGACAGTTCTTTTTGGCGAAGAAAAGTTTAACGACCTTTTTCACAATAATATTATAGAAAATCGTCATTTTACCGTTTCATCTATACTATATGATAAACATGATGGATATTATGATCAATAGAAGAGCTTTTTTTTTCGAGAACATATAAAATAAATACAATAATTAACAAGTTCGTCGCCTTTGCTCTCGTTTAAGTCTTTTGTTTTCTTTGTGAATTTTTCATTATTTTTTTTGTCGAAAGATTTCTGCAACAAAACCGTTACAAAACTATAAGAAAACTTATTCGAAATATGATTCATTTATGAGAATCTTCGAATTTATGGATCATTATTGTGAATGAGTCAGTTTGAGTAGTAATATGAATGGATCATCAGCGTATTGAATTTGGAAAATTCTAAAGAAAATTGATACATAAACATAGGAAACTGAAGTACCTTTCATTTCTGATGAAAATTATGATTTTTACGCAAAATAAAAACGCGTAACCGAAATTCCGCGCGCCATTTACGTATATACGATATGCTCGCGAATTGGAAAGTTTTTCCTGTCTCAATCAACTTGTTTTTTTTTTCTTCTGTTTTGTTTGGTTTGCATATATGTACTTTCTGTTACTTCGGTGCTTTTTTTTTCTTCAAAATTTTAATTTAATTTTTTTTTTGTAAGCAATACTATGCTTTAAATTGGGTTCAATAACATTTAAATATTACATGACATGACCAAACTGTTTATTTTTTTAAATTTTTATCTTTAATTTTTCAAATAACGATGACGAAGTTTAATGATAATAACGAATTTGTTGATGACAACGCGTTAAGATTATAAAAATGATGATGTTAATTGATTCTTTGGAAAAGAAATTTTAGTGGATTCCCCATGCCAAATTATTTAGGATAATCGAAAAAACAAAAATAGTGATTTTCTATAGAATTTAATAAATTTAGATTTATATAAAACTTCTAAGAATATAACGAAAATCGTGTGACCTACAGCCCATCTATAAATCAGTTTATCCTAGGAGAAAAATTATGTATATTGTTTTTCTTTTTTTTTTTGCCAATACTATTATTATTAGTTTGGATTTTGATTAAACGTTTATAAAACCAGAGAGAAATACATGATTGTTATATACGTTTACCCAGAGTCTAGTTTATCTGTACACCATATAATCATATCATACCACTCTACTTGCAATCGACAGTGACTCTCTGGGACTAGGTAACTAGTTCAATAGCCGTGAATAACCTCGCGGTCTATTACACACTTTTCGTTCGAAGAAAGCATAGACGTAGAGAAAAACAATTATGATGGAAAGATTTTTTGTTGTTTTTTTTTTTTTCTTTCATAAATAAAATACATATCTTTAGTGATCGTTTCTTCGGAGGTGTATAAATAAAAACGATACAATAATACAATTTGATGACAATATTACATACATCGTATCCAACTACTTCACTGGCTAAGAATTTGATAAGATCAATTCGAATACAACATTGTATATAATTGAAATGCTCAAAACTGTTGCAATATGAATGCAAATTATTTTCTGATCTTAGAGAAAATTTTCTTTAATATATTTTTCATTTGGAATTTATAATAAAATCAGATCACTTTCAGATATGCGGTATGTTCTGTGATCAGCGAATATAATCTATTCTGGAGATAAAATTTACTGTAATCAAAAATGTTTTTCTTTCATGCAAAAAATGATCGATCATGTTTTCGATCACTTTTTTTTTTTTTTTTTGGTATATTGATTTTGAACCAAAAAAAAACCAAAAAAAATATATATAAGGAAATGAATACATTCCACCGTAAGTAAATTTTTTGAAAACAATGAAATGTTTGCTATACCTAAGAAAAAAAAAAAAAAAAAGAAGAAGAAAAACATAGTAAATCAAAGTCCGCCCGCAATTTCTAAACAACAAAATTTAAAAATAAATAAAAAAAAAAAATTTCGTTTATATACACGTTAGTACCGTTACCTGAGGAACTCTAAACTGTGAGTGGTATTCTCTTCAAACAAAAATGAAAGAAGAAAAAAAAAAAATTCAATTCCAAAAAAAATTCCTCTTTGATTTCGTTCTTAAGATCATCGCGATCGCGATCGCGCAACAAAATGGTCAAAGAGTATTTTTCTTAAAAGAACTTTAACACAAATACTATCATAGAATGAAATTTTTCAACTAGACGAAAAAAAAAAAACAACGAAACTCTCTTTTACACTTTTACACTTTTGCATTTTTATTAAGAAAGCGTACGATCAGTATTTTTAAGAACTTTTTTGCAATTGCGAGAAGAATGAATGAGTGCTTTTTTTTTCCTTTTGGTGTGTAACTTTAAAGTGATTGGTGGCGGGGATAACTAATGCCAGTGTATTTGTGTTTTACAGGTAAAATATGTATATATTCCAATCAAGGTATTACAATTTTTTTTTTAGAACATTCATATTTTACCTGTCCGTGTGTATTTTCACGAGTTAGAAAATATCCATACTATCTATTCTTCTCTTAAATTTATTTATGTTGTATTTTTTTGCTTTTTTTTCTCGTATAACACTGTTCTTTTTTCTTGTTTGTTGTTGTTCTTTTTTTTTTCAAAAATAATGTTTATTGAGTATATTTTTTGTTGTTGTTTTTGCCGTTACTGTTGTTGTTGGTTCTGTTCAGATATCTGAAGAAGCAGCACAAAATTTAGTGTAAACCAAAATAGTGTCTTCCGTGATTCAGTTTTCCGTAAGCAATAACACGACGAAGACACGCTTTTTGTAGATCTCCGTGTAATAACCACCGTCTGTATTTTTTTTTTGTTTTTTTTAGTTTTGTTTTCTTGTCTTTTGGGAATATATTTGTTTATATTTTTATGTTTTTTAAATATATTTAAAAATAAGAGGAATATTTAATAAAAACAACATAAAATAAAAAAGGAAAAAAAAATTATGTATTTATAAAAAAAATAAAAAAAAATATTTTAAAAAGAAAAAAATACGTTAAAAAAAAATGTTATTTAAAAAAAATTTTTGTTGAAAAATTCTTCGAGAATTTTCATGAACAAAATTGAACACTGAAAACTTTTGAACTTATGAAAATAATGTCGGTGAAGTTAACTTAATTTGTTTACTTTTTGGACACAAACTATTTGGGATTATATAAATTTTTGGATTAAAGAATAAGTGAAAATTCCCTTCAGCGAAAGGAATTGTATTTAAAAACAGTGGTTTTAAGTTAAAAAAGAAAAAAAAAAAAACTTGATATTGTAACAGTTCAGAATTGAGTTTTTGTTAAAAAAAAAAAAAAAAAGTAAAAAATTAGTGACAAAAATTTTAAAAGTGATAAAAATTTAGTGTCACACAAAATGAATATTTGAACATAAAAACAAATAAAGAAAAACACAATAATAATTGGAATATTAAAAATATCGAAACATTTCCAAAATGATTGGATTAAATTCTGAGGATTATTAAAATTCCAAATTTCTGCAGATTCTGGAAATAAGAAATTGGTAAGTTGTTCTGTTTTTTTCCTTTTTTTTTTTTGTCTAACAAACAATTAATTTTTTTCTAAACAAAAATATATTATAATTAATCGCATATAATTAATTAAAGCTTTTTCCATAAAAACAAAAAAAAAAAAAAAAAACAAAAAAAAAGCATTATAGAAAAAAAATTTTAGTTTGCACATGGATTTTCTATTAAGAGAAAAAAATCTAGAAAAAAAAAATCGAAAAAAAATGCGCATCGAACTTATAAAAGCTAAGTAATTTCTTGTCACAGCCTTCAAATTCGGTGTGTTACAGAACAATTCTTAATTGCTGCAAATCGGAACTTTATTATGCAACAAGTTTAGGTTCTTTTCAATAATTGTCTTTGTTTTTTTTTTTTTTTTATATAAATAAATAAAGCTCAAATCATTTACTTATATAACTGAGGTCACATGCGACTTTTAGATATACTATATATTTTTTTTTATACCTATTTATTAGCTTTCAGTTCCTCTTTACTTGTAGTTGTTGTTGTTGCTGTTGTCTGATAGTATACTGGAAAATATCTCCATGAAAAACAAATTTATTAAAAATATAAATTACAATAGGATTCGCGCATGCGACTTTGTTTTTAGTTATTTAATATATTATTTCTAAAAAAAAAAAAAAAATCTATTAATATGAATAAATGTTATTTGTTCTATAAATGCAAAAAGTTAGATAAAAATGGATTGTTTTATAATATGAAAAAGCTTACGTATTTACCTATTTACCTTTTTTCTTATTGCTTGAATACAATCAAAACTGAAAAAAAAAAGAATGAATTGAATGGAAGGCTTTTTTTTTTTACTAAACATTACTTAACATATTGAAAATGATCGTAAAAATATTAGCATTGAATTTAACTATAGTGACGATGATAATGATAATGATGATGGCTGGCGATGGGAGATTCTATGAAAAGCGAGAGCGAAAAATAATATTATTGTATTTTTGAACGCGCCCAATTCTATACAAAACTGATCTAGCACCCGTTCCCCCGTTTATAAGCTTTATAAGCTTCTCATTCATTTATAATCAACGACACAAAAATCCTTGACAATGACTTTACTTGACACTTGTTGACTTTGAATCGCGAAATGCTTTATTTTTTCACATGAGTATTTTTATTCTTTTTTTTTCTACTATGTTTTTTTTTTCGCTTTTATTATTGTTATTAAATTTTTGTTCTATAAATGATTTGCTAATCGAAATGATCACCTTTCGTCAGGTTGAATATTAGTTTCGTTGTTGTTGTTGTTGTTGTTAAATATATACCTTTTTGTTGGGAATATCGCTTTTTGGAGATTTCCGAATAAATAATACATACGTCCAGATATAGGAGAACATGGAATTCTTTATAATAATAAAACCAGTTATAGAGATATAGCGTATTTTTGTTTTCTTAGAAAAAAAAAAAGAAGAAAAGAACAAACAAAAAAAAAAGCACACCTTACCTTGATTAGTGACTAACTTTTAAGTTCATTGGAAAAATAGTTTTGAGTGCAATTTTACTATTTTTTTTTCTTTTTTTTTTTTGGATCGGAAGAAGCTCTCGTCCTCGTGTTGTCTTAGAACTTTTCATATATATATATCTAATGATTTTGGTATGCAATATGTTTATGATGTTCTTTTCTTCCATCGGACATTTATAAAAGTGTGATATTATTGTTATACTAATAAATTATTAGACATCTATCGATACCGCCTAGCATAAGATTACATTTTATTACTTCTAATGCTATATTTAATATATTATGTAGTAATAGGGAAAAGAGAAGGTAAAAAAGACAAGAAAAGTTAAAAGAAAAGAAAAGAAAATGTATATATATATATATATATATATATGTTGAGAATGGGATGGTTTTGAAACTGACTATTATCAACTCTAAGAAAAAAGTCAATGACTTTGTTTCGCAAACATTGTGGGTCGACGTAACTATCTTCATCGTCATCGGTTTATAATCATCGTTGGTTGTGTCGTATAAATGGCCATAGACGTTTGTTTTTCTACTTTTTTTTTTTTAGTTTCTTACTCGCATAGAAGTATTATATAGATAGAAGATGAAGAAAAATTATTATAATATTTTTATTATTAATACTCTGGAGCGATGAATGTGATCAAGTTTTTCTATGAGAGGCGTCAGTTAAATCTATACTTTCTTGATTGAAATATGAATGAATAAATTGTCTTGTTTTTTTTTTTTTTTTCTTATAGATTTTTATGATCGATAATATTATATTTTCCATTTTTTTTTTGTTTTTTTTTTTTTTTTAATTTAAAACCTGACTCATGTGTTAATTTTTTTCTCTATAAACATAATTTAATTTATCTACTAATTGAAGAGAAGGTCGTTTTAAACGCAAAATTTTATATTGTTAATTATACTAGGTGACTTTTAAAATTAGAAATTTACGTAACGTTCTTGCTTAGAACTTTTTGGAGGAAAAAAAAATAAAAAAAAAAAAAAAAATGTGGAAATTTTTATAGATTTTATTAAATTCGAATTTTTAATTTTGTAGTTTATTAAAAAAAATTATAAAATAAAATAATAGGCTAGTATTAGTAGGCCTAGAACGATTTGAAATCTAAGTATTGGTCATATCGTTATTTCCAGAAAATGGAATATTTATAATTCATGGACATTTAGAAAAACACTAAACTGTACATGAAAATTCGTAATATCCAAAATTAATTTCATTTAACAAGTAGACCTGTGACTTGTGAAAGCTTAATATTATAAAATAAGTAAACAGAAATATTTTTTTACAAGTATTAGTTTAGTGAATTTATACCCTAAATTGCGATGTTGACGAAATTTCCAGAATCCTTACAAGTCTAATAAAGCATAATAAATGTATTTGCTTTATTTTCTTTTTTACTTTCAATACCAATTTCTAATTTTGAAAATAACAAACTACAGCAAATGCATCTGAACTCAACTGATTATATTTCAGTTGCAGCATACTCCCAAAGTCGATAACAGACAAATTCTTCAACTAAATCCTTTTCAAATTTTTATAAAAAAAAAGGAAAAAAATGTAATTATCAAGATTTGATACAAACTTATCACCTATCTCGCCATCTATCTGATAGGAATTTATTAAGTTTCTTTTATTTTCCATTGATTAATTATATTAATTAATTATCCGTATAGTTGTTAACTTTGTATTGAAGTTGGTAAGTTAGTCAGATACTTAACTCTTATTAAAAAGTGGATTTAAAAACTCTCTTTCTAAGTTCTTCGATTGGATTTTAATCTTAACTGTGAGGAAGACTGTACTATATATCGACGATGCAAATACTTTTCCTGTCAACAAGATACAATTTAAACTTGTGAATTGGAAGTGGCCTGATGATTTTGAATAATATCTTTTTTCTTTTTTTGGATTACCCTAGAAGATGATAAGGTTATTCATCCTGAAATCGGAAAACATTATTTTATTATGTATAATAAACTTCTTCCTCGTATATTAGTTTAACATTTTCCATACCAATGTATGTAAACTCATGAAGACTTCCGGAATTAAATTTCAAAAACTTCTTAAAATAATGAAATTAATTGGAAGTAGCCAAAAAGAAAACATAAAAATTAGGTAATTAATGATTAAAAATGCAATAATTTTGAAATTTTTGAAAAAAGTAAAAAAAAAACGTTAAAGAAATAAACATTTTTATTACCAAAAAAATTACATATCCGATCTAAAAAAAAAAAAACTAATAAATTAATTTATTATAATTTTCCTTCCAAAATTCAATCTTTTCTTGGTTGTGTCGCCCTGTTCCCCCCCGCAAAAAAGCCAAAAGATGTTTCTTTTCTTTTAATTTCATAATATGAACTTTAAAAAAAAAAAAATGTTTTGCACATGACTCTCCATTACATGTTCTTGCATCATTTTGAAATACCTGAACTTCCTGTGTACAATATAAGAACATCGAAAAAAGACAAGATCACAGAACCAACAAAACAAGGAAATTCTTTAAATCTTCTTGATTCTGCTCACATTCATTGCACTCTTTTTTTTCGTTTTCTTTACAAAAAAATTGTTGAAATGAAAACGAAATTGCGCGCATGATGGCATGGGGTCAATGAAATGAAGATGGCAAAGAACTTTTAGCGGCTCCTCCAATTCATTCTTATTCTTTTCCATATAGATAAGTTTTTTTTTTTTTTTTGTTAACTCTATATTTGTATATGTTATACTTGTTTGGTGTGTTTCTGTACGCGCTGCCCCCTCAACGTCAACCATTTTTGTAGAAAATTTTCTACCACAAAAATCACTCAACTAAAAAATGAAACAAAAATTCTTAATTGCATTTTTAAAAAAAGAATATAAATATAGTATAAAAATGCTGTGCTGGTGGATAGTGTCAGTGATATAGTATAGATGGATAATGGTCATATAAGAACAAGATTAAGACGAAGTAAAAAAAACGAAGTAGAAAGTTAACATTCTTTTTTTTTTTGAGATTCTTCCGCATACATGAAATTAACCAGCTTTAAAAGGTGCGTATTATAGTTTTGCCTTTTAATTTCGATTTTATTTTTTTGTATACAAATTCACCTGTTCTAACTCTTTGCTTATAATATATTTCAAAAGTCATTCACGCATACGACAAATAGTAATTAGTAAAAAAAAAAAAAAGGTTATTAATGTTTTTAAGTACGCGTATACAGAAATTCGAATGCGCGAAGAATGTTATGGGACGATGGTATGAGCCGAAAATATTTTTGATTTTTCATCGATTAAAAAGATCTGCGCTTTACTATATTTATATTTAGATTTGCTTCTTGTTTTGTTTTTGTTTTATTAAATAATAAAAAAAAAAAAAAAAAAAAAACAAATATGACGATCGACGTTGTACACTTGAGAATATCGTTTTAAAGTTTCAGTTAGAGAAAAACCAGTTTTAAGGAACCACTTGCCGTGAAAAGGGCGTTCAACCATGCAATCCAGTGTATATGCTCTGTATAACTTAAACTCTTCTATATATATATATATATATGGTACACGAACATCTTCGGACACAAAAAATTATTTATTTATATATACAGTAGAACCTATGTTAAATTTGGCCATTGAACAAAAAATTAACCCGCTTATTCTGGTATTGTGACAGTTTTGCTGTCATAAATATTTATGACTGAAATTATGAGCTCTGCGAAAAATCGTATTCTAGCGAACGGATCATAATTATGTCCAAAATATGATTTTATAACAGTTTAAACTGTTATAATTCGGGCGAGTTGTAATGGTTATTTGATAAATACTCTCGAAAATCTTTGAATAGGTTTGAAATTTTTCTAAAAGTGAAAAATTATTTGTGTGTTTAAAAAACTCGTAGAAATTATTCTATATTTATCAATTGAATCGCTCAGAGAACACATATAAAATTTCGATATAATGTAAAATATTGTCGAACAGAGCTTATGATATTTTTTTATGCAGTTATTAGTTATGATGGGGTCAGAATAGCAAATAGTCTTAAGAAAAAAAAGTTATGACTTCATGTGACATTCATAACTTGTTATGACTGCGCTCAGAATAGAGGTGTAAGTGTATTTAAATACTTCTCGCCGGTAATCTTAGAAGGTAATTTGTATTCGGATTTATAATTGTCAGTAAAACTAGAAATCTTTAATATTTTATTGGTTTTATTGAAGCTTAACAATTTCATATACATATAAGTTCTATAATTTGTATTTTTATTAATACTAAGCGCATCACAATAGATGAAGTTACGCTGGCTCTAATTTGCCTAGATTACAAATTGACATATCTAAATATATATTAAAATATATGTTATTATTTTTTTTAAAAGAAGAAAAATAGATAGAATACTTGCTCCCGGGACTACATTCAAAACTTCAAATTAACTTAAAACTAGATAATCTTAAAATGTTGCAAATTAAAAACTTGACAGCAATCGAATTAACTACTAAAGCCATTGCAAAATTTCTTAAATTTCTGTATTATTTAATATTATAAGATAAAAATTGAAGATTTGGTAGCGTTAATTAAAACCGTTTACTAAAAAAATATGTGATCAAGCCAATTTGCTTTGGTTTTTTCTAAAATATTGTCTACTGGCACAGGGATTTCTAGTCTTATTTTAAGTTTTTAAAAGAAACAAAGTTTCTTTTATTTCTCGTTTTACTGTGCACATTACTTCCACTATTTAAGTACTCTACAATATCACGTAATTTTATTGTATTTATCATTATAATAATTGATTATTAATTACACTGACCCGTCGGTGAGTATATGGTCAATACTAAATGTTGTACACGTTGTAAGGTTTCACTGTTTATTAACCATAATTTCGTTTTTTCTTATTTCATTTCTTTCCTCTCATATTCTATTCTTCAAATTAATTCTCTTATATACATATATATATATATGCTTACATAACCATTGGCCGTGACTGTAGCAATTGCTGTAACCTTGAACCCTTTCAATGTTATCCATATACATATGTATATAAACAGAAAGAAGACCTCTCATCTCGAAAGGATTTCATAACGTCTTGAAATACACAAATTTTGTATAAATTTCCATTCAAAAAAAAAAAAATTTCGATTTTCTTTTATGACATCACATTAGAGGTCATTATACTCACTTTAAATGGCGCAAAATTTAATTGCATTTCAATTACCATTTTCTGGAAGAAGTAATTTTCGTTAATGAGAAACATAATCAATTTTTAATATTTTCCAAAAGAAAACAAAATCAACATTTTTATTAACATAAGTTGGGCCAGGTATGTTTTTTTCTTTTCCATTTCTCTGCAAATTGGTTAAATGCACTTCACATTGGCTGGCAATAATAATAAATGTAAACTTTAATATGTGAAAATTAAAGTCAGGCCCAAAAAAAAATTTCGTACATATAAAGGAATGTCGTTGAACCTGTCGCGATATTCGTTTTTTTTTTTTTGGGTAAATAATAAAATGAAAATAATGAATTTTTTATTTTCTTAATATTCTGTCGTGTCAAAATTTTGTGCTTAACTTCAGTCCTGACAGACATTTTTCGTTTATTTAGCTTTTGAAAACGACGCAAAAATCCATTGGGCACAAATGGTCACAAATGAAAAAAAATCCAAAAAAAAACAAAAAACGCCGAAGAGATCTTTTTAATAGTAGTAGTGTTAATATAGAGACGTTTATGGCTGTTGGGTGTGGAGTTAATCAAGTGTCAGTCAAATGTGGTTTCCAAAAAATAAGAAGATTCGTTGGAGTCTTTTATTTTGAATCGTAATTTTTCTTTCTATTTTTTTTTTTTTCATCAATCCCTATTAAGAAGAAACAATTTGGGAAGCCAACGTTTAAACGTGACATGATCGCGCACTGATCGGCACACAGTGTTCTGCCAATGACTCAGGGACTTGGTGATTAAGTAATAAAACACAAATACTGCTTAAATAATGTTTATTTCTTCTTTTTTTTTGGCAACTTGTATATTTGAAGATGGCCTTGAATTAGAATAGTTTCTATCTAATAAATATCATATTTGGCCGATGATCTGATTTGACTGATCTTGAACTTGTTTATTCGAAGAGCAGAAGTCAAATATGAATTATATACATGTGAACTGATTAAGTAATTAAGAATATGATCTTTAGCAAAAATGATCATTTTCAGTTTATATTTATTTCTATATTGAAAATTTGAAATCCATGACATTTAAGCAAGTACAAGGCAGTTTATTAGAGATTAATTGGATTACTTAATCAAATGGATAAAAAAATTAAACGACTGGAAACGTTTTTGTAAAATAACTTGTTTTTTTTTTTTTTTTTTTTTGGCATTTAGTTTTATCTGTTGAATAGAATTCGTAGAAAAGATGTTCCCAGAAACGATCAGTATGGATCTTATGATTATTTAAAAGAACATTTTTATGAAAAATAAAAGTTTTTGAATACACATGATTAATGACTTCCGTTTTTTGTGCAGAGACATGTTCGCCGACCAAAAGAAGAAGAAAAAAAAAAGGGAAAAGGACACACATTTTAGCAAAAACGAAGAAAAAAAAGGCAAAATAATTAACATAAAAGTATTTCAAGAATTAAATGAAATAGTTTGCTAGCCCTCTCCAGGGATGCCAAAAAAAAAGAAAAAATCCCAACAGAGATTTAGGCTGGCAAAAATCATTTGTGAATTTCCTTTTTTTTTTCTCTTTCGGCTTAAAAATGTAGAAAAACATTTTGTTTAAAATGCCATTGTTGCAACATGAATGAATCCAACTAATCCCATAGTTGTTCTTTACCACATGGATCAAAGAAAAGTAAATCCATATAGAATTTTGTCCATTAAATGACCAATTTCCATGAAAAGGTTTATCCCTTTTAAAAACATTTCGACAATAGAAAAGTATGCAAATTTTTAATATTTAATATTATATATTCTCGAAGGTAAAAATGAAGGCGGTTTTTGAATACACACATGTTATAATTGCAAATTGAAAAATCATTAGAAAATGGTTTCAATCTCAAGAGTACACATAATTGCACATTTCCAGTATTTTGTATTGCAAAAGGCTCTTATTATTATTTCTTATTTATTTACAATAGTTTTGGTATCCGCCTTAGGATCCCTTAGTATGTATATCCAAACATCATAATCGCGGTACATAAATATTTGGTCAGATATTTTAATTTCATGAAATTGAAACTTTATTCTCAACTTATTAAATTTCTGCCAGCAGATAGATGGCGATCTGAAGTGTATCTGTCAAATATTGATAGCAATAAGATGGAAATAAGTTTTCAAGATTCCCAAACGTTTATCAAGCGTTTATCGACTCATTTCTTTCACCGGGAATATAATACTGAATTTTTGTCACTTAACAGATGACATTAGAACTATGAGTGGCGAAATAACCGCTAGTTCAAAAACGAACCAAACGATGCCGAACGGACCAAAAGATGCCGCACCCTTTATTATAGAATTAATCCATAAAGATACATGATTATTCTGAGCAATGTATTTTCATCAGGTTTCTTGATTTCATGTCCTCTTCATCATATTAACCCATTTTTAATGAGATATATATTTTGTAGAGTTTTTATATCTAAATTTAAAATTTATGATATTATTAAATTTTCTGACCTTAATATTCATGAGTGTCATTCACACTATGATTATTTGATAAAATCACGGTATATAAGTATCTCTATGAATCCACGGTAATCTGTTTGAATAGTCTTATAAAAATAAAAAACTAAACTGATCATAAAATGATTATTTCGAAAAGTACTAATTAAATAAATTCATCTTGAACATAAGATTTATGTCAAACTTTTTATAATGTATAATTAAAAATTTCATATATAATCATAAACTGATATTTTCCCTCCCACTTAGTAAATTTCAAAAAAAAAAAAAAAAAAAAAATCACCTGACATAAAACATAAAAACATAACATGTTAAATTAGAATATTAAAAATCATGTCGAGAAGATATGGATAATTCCATTATCAAAGAATTGAAATAAAACCAAAAAAAAAGAAGAAAACAAGAAAAAAATAGCATAGGTATATAAGTAAAGTAAACGAAAGATCCATAAAGCGACGAACCTGAAATTTACCGTTTTATCGCGGGCCCATTGTGAAGGTGTGTAATATATGAGAAGTACAAGAAAAGAACCAACTGAATATGAATTCCCTTCTCTTCCATATATGTGGATGATCCATTTAGGTGAATTCAACCGCACGTATATTTATTTTTCTTCTGTACAAAATTAATGGATTTAGTTTTTTCTTATTATTATAAATGGCCATCTCTTACCTTTCCTCCTCGTTTTTTTTCTTATTCATTCAAACGCATATATTTTCCGTATTTCTTTTATTTAATTCATTTTTATTTTAATGTGTGTTTATTTTTTTTTTACTTTATTTTATAGTATTTCTTTCTTTTTTTTTCACTTTATATATTTTATGTTTTATGTATAGAGTTTTGCGGTATGTTGCATAAACATTTATAACGGGATCTTACGATCGTACTCAATAAACATAGATTCACGTAAAAGCCCTCATTTCATTATAGTAATAGCAAATGGAAGTATATATATATATATATATATTCACAATGAATGTTGAGCTAGTTTTTTTTTTCTTCTGTTTTACCATATAGTAATTCACATATGAGTGCTTTCATGCATTAACATATGAAGGTATCGAAAAGGTTCTGGTATAATACTACCTGTTCGCAAAGTCCCCAAATCATATGATGAATGTTCAAGTGACACCTGAAATTTTTAGATCGGTAATATGAGCTTAATTATTGCGGTTCTAATCATATTGTATAATGAACATGGATATTTGAGTGGCATTTGCTATTGTTAACATATATGGAAGATTGAATGGCAAATATAGCGTGGGGTAATGATAATGTGCAGTTATATACAAAAATGAAAAAAAAGAGAATTTTTATTTTAATTAAATATTTATTTTTTATTTTTTTTTTCTATTTGTAACGGTAAGAAAAGTTTATATTAAAAATGGTATCATTTTTAATTAAAAATTCCAAGAACGAACAAAACAAACTGCAAACTTTGCATTGTAGGCGATTAAAAACTTCGAAATTTTTTTCATAATCATTAGAGCCCTCATATAATCACACAACAAACAAACAAACAAACAAAAAAAAAAAAACAAAACAGAAAAAACGGAAAAGCTTTCGTCATTTGTAAAATCCTAGAAGGCAACAAACCCTATACAAAAACAAATCTCATCCCTCGAATGTCTCTAAATTCTTTATTCGTTCATTCTGTTTTGTTTTGTTGTTGTATTTTTTCCACCCCATTGAGAATGGATTCATTTCATATACAAAAAAAAAAAAACGTCGAGTGGCAGCCATTGCAAAATTAAAAAGAAGCTTTTAAAAAGCTGATTATATACGATGTAGCCATGTAGGATGTTCATGTATAATGTTTTCATATAAAAACTAAAGCAACAACAGGAAAATTGCAAGTTCGAAAGTTGAACGACCGACCTACTCAAGCGACGATGATATATAAAATCGCATAGATCACCAACACATTCATCCAAAGTTGAAACGCATACTTTTGTAAATTGGTAAAGTAAAAGGCATATATAAGATATCGAAACGAGACCGTCGTCGTCTCTCGAATGTCATGGCTTTACTTTTACTGGCTCAACAAGAGTCCATGGTTTCAAAATCATGTTTTTGTTGTTGTTTTAAGCCTGCATGAAAAACCAGAAATTTTTGTGAATGTGTGAATATGTTGAATATTTTCAGTATGAATGTATTCGAAAAAAGCTTTCCTTCTTTTAAATTAAAAATTTTGAAAAAATTTTTCTTTTTTAGTGTGATAAAAATAAAAGCATTACTAGAAGAAAATTTCAAATATATTACTTCCGAGATTGCACTCAGAAAAATGAGTTTAACGATTTTATAGAAAAAATGATTTATTATAAAAAGTTTTCGTCGTTATTTTTTGGGGATACGCGATCATGAATAGCGGTACTGGTATCTATTTAAATTGTTTTTGTGATTATTATAATTTTTCATTTGTTATATTTTTTTGTTTTTTCGTCAACGAACGAATTTTCTTCATTCAGAATTTTTTGTAATTCCATGGAATTGCATTTGCAATTGTGTTAATGCGTGTTTTGAATATTAAAAAATTCTTCCATTTAAAAAGCGGTGAACTTTTACTAGCATGTCACAAAACCGTTACTTCGATACTTTTTTTTTGGTATATATAGTATTTAACAATTGAAACTAAATAAGTATGTGGGCGAATAGAAACTAGTGACCACAACAAAACAATCAGAAATAACAGAAATACATTACTAGAATAGCGGTAGTCACATAATTTGCATTCATAATTATATTTTGTCGCAAACCGGAAAAAACAAATCCATCCTATACACATTTGTATAAAAGTTTCAGTAAAACCATTTACTCTGCCCGCATTTTACCCTTTTTTTTCCAGTAATATGTATACTTTTTCATCGATCCGTCGACGTTGGCACACAATAGCGAGAGTAAATTTTTTAGTGTATGCATTTTGATGGAATCCCCTTTAAACTTCGTGAATATTTTTTGTCTAGAAGTAATTCCTTTTTTTCGCATTACTCCTCAGTATTTTCATATTACATGAAATCTTTTGCGGTATACTAGACAGAAAAAACAAATGCACACCAAATATACACCGGTAGATTCCATGGTCAACTGAAATTCTCATAAAAAGGATATACCACCTAGTTTGAACTCATACGATTCAATGCAATAATGATGTGCAACTTAAAAAAGCTTCCAGATGAGTTGCACATCCTTGAACAAAAAGCTTATATCATTCATCTATGAAAGGAAAGGTAAATTAAGGATAGTAGAAAAAAAATCGAAAAAAAAGCTTTTCAAATTCTATACACGAAGAATAAAATGAAAACGGGGTAAGAGTCGGTATTCGGCTGAAATGAATACCATTAAGAATAAGGGAATAGAAATGTACGAGTTCAAATACTGTACTCGATAAATTTTTTGGTGTCTACGAACGATGGGTGTGCTCCGTTTTCGCTTGTCTGTGGTCATGGTGACGTAGTCCTTTCCACCGCTATTGCCGACATCTATATCGTTTGTTATCATCGTGTCGCTACCAATTTTGTTGCAGCTGTTGTTGTTATTGTCGCTTGAGTTCATGACCCCAAAGCATATGTATAAACTGTTTTTTTTTTTTTTTTGACAGTACATAGACACAGATCCTGAAGTTTTGCACGACTAGTGTATAGATTTTTGGGTGAATGCATACAGATTTTCTACATGAATATTGGAAAATCCATTTAATACATTGTGTATTTATGGTTATTATATATTTAAAAATTAACTCCAAAATATTGTCGTTTCAACAATTTATATACGCCTATCCTAACATTTTATATATTAATTAGGAAGAGGACCATTTTCAATTTACATTTTTCGGCAATTCGATAACCATTCTAGGCGATATTATGTACTCGTGTTTGTATATACTATGTCTATTTCATGAATAGAAATATAAACAAACTTTGATAGTATAAATCGACCCCCATCCATCGTTCATCATTTCGAAAAGAAAAAGGAAAAAAACATTCTATCCCTTTTGCAATGGGTGCATATTTCAATTCGGTTTGGTTTTTGTGTGTAAAAGCTTACTGCGCTTTCTGTGCTCTGATGGTGTATACACAATTTTCAGTAGTCCTATCCCGGGATGTTTTCAAGTAAGGCAGGTCATGGCGTCGTACAATCGAATAGGAACCTTCATGTTTTAATTATATTCTCGAATCGTTTTAATGTTCCGAATTAAATGTTCATTTTGACGTGAATTAAGTTAAATTTTTGTTTAATATTTTCGGTAATTTCTTGTGATTGAACTGAAAACGTTGTGATTTTAAAGAAAAAAAAAAAGGAAATAAAATAAAAAATTTACGATTATGCAGTGTACCTTTGCATATGCATATTTCGGTGCGGACGCTTTTATTGTGGTTGGAATACAACAGGAACTCTTCAAGAGTCGTTTTAAAGTTTAAGAATAACAAGATTTTATTACAATTTTAATATTAAAAAAACAAAAATATTTAAAAGAAAATGTTTTTTACGAAAACTGTAACAGCAGGCTGTGATTTTTAAAAGGAAAAATGTAAGATTTTTTCAAGTGTATTTTTAGTGGGATTTTTGTTTGAAAATGAAAATTGATTTTTTCATGCATTTTCTTATATTTTGTTCATTTTGCGTTTAATATTTCAAATTTTTATTTCATACAAAGCTTATACCCTAAAATCGTTATAAAGCCCTACCCATCTGTATACCGAAAAGTTTTCCACAAGGTTCATTGACCTCGATGGATTCTTCTCTTAGATTGAATTGAAGCTCATTGCAGTACTATACTCTTCTGGAATATTTCGTAAATGGAAAATCCTTAAATCTTTACACGAAAAAAGATCGATAAAAATTAAATAACAAAATCAAAAATAAATTCATTTTAACGTGTTTATAAAGATACGAAAATCAGAACATTTTTTAAACCCATCTAAATTAACAAATTTTGAATGAGATTTACATGCCAAATTTCATAAAAACTGATTGAAATTTAAATTATAGCTTTTTTTTTTATTTTTAGATTTTTAAAGATAAATAAAATAATATTTTTTAGAAGTATTTCTCATGAAAAATAAATTTATGAGGATAAAATATTGAAAAAATAGAAAACACACCAGGAAATGCATTTTCAATGGGACATGCGCTTAATTTGGATCGAAGAGCTTTTCTTTTTTTTTTTTAATCTTTTAAAATGCATTATCCATCTTTATCTAACATTTGTAAATTTTTCGTTTAAATTAAATTTCAAAAATTCGTTTACATTTACTTTGATATTAAAAGCTTTTAGTTTTGTAAATATACTTTAATTCAATTCTTGAGCTTTTTCTATATATATAAATATGGTGCAAGTTTGATGTAACCAAAAACACTTTTCTTAATATTAGAAAGACTCTGTCATCAAATTGTGCGATTTTTATTGTTATAGTTGGATAATAAAATATAAGTATGTAAACCTTTTGATAATACCCAAAGCTTTACCACCCTTCTATACACGAGTATTATTTCAACAGAAAAAGCTTATAAAATTTTAAACTGTAATTTTATTGCATGTAAACTATTTAAAGTATTTTTTTTTGCTTTTAAATAGTTTTCGTTATATTTTTCGAGATGGGATAGTTTGTTATAATATTCGGTGGAAGTCTCTTTAAATTGATTTTTCTCTTTTAAAGAAAATAGGGATTCATCCTTAGGGAGTATTTTTTTTATTTGTTTTTTTTTTGGTAGTGATTTCTTTTGGGTAATATGAAAACTAGTATTTTGTTGAGTAAGGACAATATGAAAGCTTTCATTATATTTAATATTGACTTAGGTCCATAATCATATGTTTTATAATACACCCTTTGAAGAAGAAAAAGTGTGCAAAATAAGGAATATTTTCATGAAGCTTTTTATTCGTTAGAAAGTGATATTTTCCAAGTGCCGAATGAAGTTGTGATCAATTTGATAATTTGTAATAATGTTTTTTTTTTTTTTTAAGAAATTACATATTTCAACCTTCATAATGACTAATATTGATAAAGCTTATTGTAATATATTCATATTAATATCAGTAATAAAAAGTGTGCACAAAATGTTTCTAAGCTTAATAAAAAAATGAAAATAACATTGAATGCGTTGCAACGTGATGTTTATGCAATATGAACAATATTTTATATATTTTTTTGTTATTACATTGATAAGCTAGTACGAGGAACAATATTCTAATTCCAACTTTTGATTTCAATACACGAATTATTCTAATTCAATTAATTTTTTATGAGTTGAATAAAAGTTCAATTAAAAACATTAAATATTTAAAAAATTGTCATCTTTTAAACGTGAATAAAATTTAATATTATTTTAATTACAATTTATAATCAGTTTTTTTTTTGTTTTTTTTTTTGTTTTAAAGTTTAATTTCTGATAACAACAATTACATTGTTATAATTAGGAAATTGAAAAATTTTCAACAACAAAAAAACTGAATTCTTGAAAATATTATTTGTAAAATATTTGCACGAAATAAAATAAAATCAGCTAAAATAAGCTTTTATTATTGAAAAATTGAAACAAATAAAAATTCAACTAAAGTAATGAAGAAATATTACGTCTTCGTTATTTTTTATTTTTAATGAGTGAATACATTTTTTTTTAATTAAAAACTAATAAATTGCGTATTAGGATTATAAAAAGCCGTAAAAAAAAATAAATAAGAATATTTACAAAAATATTTCTTAGAACTTAAAATGGATATAACTTGAAATTTATTTTGAAAATAAATTGTGCTTAAAATAAAATTCATTTTAAAAACTTGTAATAAAGTGAAAGGATTATAGGAAATTGACGAAAATCATGTAAGTTGTTTTTAAACAGTTAGAAGACACTTAAAAAGAAGAACAATATTTTCGAATATTTCGTATATTTAGGTTTGGGGGAGATAAGTACTTCGTTTACATGAACTACTTTAAGCTGACTTCAATACAAAAAATCGTGCATGTATACCCAGTCGACGTCAAATCGACTTGAGTCAATTCAAATGACGAAGATTTTTCTGACCGACTTGAAATTTTCATGTAAACCCAGATCGACTATGAAATTGATATTGATTTGAAGTAGATTTCAAATTAATCTTTGAATCCGGTAAAGCTAAAAAACGTGGATTGAGTTTTAAATCGATCTCAAGTCAATTCTGAAGTTGCCATGTAAACGATGTAAATGTTGTAAGATTGAAAATTATAAACATTCGAAATACTTCAAATTTTATATATATAGGGTGTCCCAATAAGAAGTGCAAAATTTAATTTGCGTAACTGAAGTATGTGTATATCTCGGGTATTCTGTCTCCTATAGATACGACCGATACATTATTCGACGAGCAATTTAATAAAGATTTAAATCCCATTCGACTTTTTCAAAAATATTCCGGTTTAGGACAGGAAATACAAAAATTCACTAGTATGAAGGTATACGTATATCTCAGGTATTCTGGGTCCTACAGATGTCATTCGACGGGAAATTTAATAATTAATTAAATAGAGGAAACTTCGAAAGAAACGCCAGATTAGAATTTTGTGGAATTGTCTTTTTAACTACAGTAGTCGAACAAAACTTGACAAACTGTCAATAATAATGTCGTTACTTCGTCCAGAGTTTCATGACTATTAACTACAACAATGGCAGATGACAGATGTTAAGATTTTAGTACTGTCAATTTAATAAAACGAAAATAGTGAGAAGTTTAAATTTGCACCTATTATAGAGACACCATATACATATATATATATGTCTAAAATTAATACTTGTAGCCAACGAAGGAGATTTCGAAAATATATAACAAAAAAATTAAATTAATTATCGAAATTATATTTAACTTCAGACATACATCGCGTTTGGATGCTCGCCAATGCTGTTAAAATTTCAATCAGTTGTTAAAAGAAAATCAAATTTTATCGTTAATAAGTCAAATATTGCTATAAACCTATTTAGTCTTTAATTAAATTTTCCATCCAGTATTTTTCAATATTTTGATTATTAAATTCAATAAAACTAAAAAAAAAATATTATGGTGCGTAGAAATTCATTTTGAGAACTGCATCATATATAAAACTGCAATATTTTTAATTAAGAAATAAGCAAACAAACACACGAAGTTCTATTCAATTAAAAATAGCTCGTCTAACTTTATTAAATAAAAAAAACCTTCATTTAAAAATCAAAGCAATTAAAAAATACATTTCCTTTTCTTTTTCTTTTTTTTTTTTTTTCTATATGGAAAATATTACCACCCAACTATTAGGCCACCCAATTTTAAGAGAGAAACTTAATTCAAATTATTTTAAAGCTTGAAAGGAAAAAAAAGGAAACGAAAAAAAAAAAATTAGAAGCGAAAGTAACGATGAAAAACTCATAACAAAAAAAACCAAAAAAAAAAAAAAGACTAAATAAAATCAGAGAAAATAATTATGAAATAAAAGCTTTTGCATTTGCGCAATACATTCAAGGTTAAAGTGCAACGAAATTATTTTTGAATGCATTGAATTGCATGCACACGAATATTATAGAAGAAATGCATTAATATTAGTTAACTCCGTGCGGATGAGAATTTCGCTAGACGAATTTTTCAAACTTCAAAATATTTTTTTAAATCATGCAAATTAATTAATTCGAAATAAAATTAGCTTTTCCTCATACTTATTTCTATTATTTAAAATTTTCCACCCAAAAAAAATGAAAATGAAAAAAAAAACAATAAATCAAATGATGTGCATATTAATTTTGTTCAGTGGGTTTTAAAAGCTCCTCAATAAATGGCAACGAGAAAATATATTATGAAGGGGTGAAAAATTCGTAACGGTTTAAAGCTTTTTATTTTTCTATCGTTTTAAATTTTTTATTTATTTTTTTTTTTTCAATTCAAAATCATTTTAATTTATTTTAATTAAAATATAGAAAACGAAAAGCCAAATATGTAAAAAAAAAAATGAAAAAAAGCTTTAATTTAAATAAATTCTTCTTTTTCTCTTCTTTTTTTTTTCTTATTTTCAGTCGAATTCGATTACATGAAAAATGCATTAAATTTGAATTTGTTGCAAAAAAAAAAGAATTGATTAATTTATTCAAGGTCATATTATATCAGAAGCTTTCAGACTTGATTTCCTTTTATTGGAATTTTTTTTTTTTTATTTTTTTTTATTGTTTCTTTTTTTAAGCAAATTAAATCAAAAGAAATTCTATACGAAAAGTTTGTGGTAGGAAAATTTTCAAAATTGCATTTTCAGATAAAATAAGAAAAAGCAAAAAAAAAAAAAGCACAACACGCTTATGACGCAATCATTATAATAATTAATTAACTGACGAACAAATTTTTTCGAAATATAATAAATGTATAAAATGCGCCATCAATTTATTAAGATTAGCCTTGCCATCTAATTATAGCAAAACATCATGAATTTTTCACCTCTTCCACACTCCCCCGATACGATAAAATCATCATCTCCTTCCGCTCATTATTTAAGCTTTAAAAAAAAAAATGAAAATAAATAACAAATAAATAGTTATGCATTTGCTTTCGTACGAAATGCATTTATCACGAAAAAAAAGAAGCTTTTTTTTCTATATATATTTTTTGTTATTTCATATCAAATAAACGATATTTGAATGTGAATGCATTTATTTATATAAATGTTTATCGGGCTGAGTCGGTGGTACTTGAATAGTGCCATAGTTGCATAAGTATTGCATTATATGTTTTATAGTGTTTTTAAGTAAATACCCGGTGTACTAAAGAAACGATGAAAACAGCGATAGCAACGCGATTTTTCACATTTTTCCTATATATTTTCGTTGTATTTTGTTGTTCGCCTGGCCTTGAATATTTGTTACCAACTAACTGCAAATGCATATAAATATATACACTATATGTGCATTTCGTATTTTATATAATACTTGTTTAAAAAAAAAATATTAAATTTTGTTTTCTATTTGATGTAGATTTCTGTAATGTTTACACATCTATAATAATTATGTAAAAAAACAAAAATAAAATAAAAGTACTTTACGTTATCTGAAGTTAGTAGTTTTTGTGCTTTTTTTTTTGTTGTTGTTTTAAGCACAAAAATTCTTAAGTTATGAGAAAACTATAAATTATTTATTTATATTCGTTTGTATGTACTTTTATTTTGCCATTTGTTGTTGTCATGATGATGACGGAAATAAAAGTTTACTGATCATATACCATATTTAATGACAAGATAGAGTATAATTTCATGCGAAAAGAAGATTCACCCAAAAACCACCCCTTTTTTTTTTAAATTAGATATTTTTATAATATTCTAAGGAAAAATCGATGCCAGGAATTATCGAATGTCGAGGAAAAATTTCAAATTATAGTTTTTTTTTTTTTTCTATTTTTATAAAAATAAATATAAAACTTGTTGATAGTTAAAACACTGCGAAAACATTAAATATAAAATGATATTGAAATTGAACTTAAAATATCAAGGTTGGCTTTTTATTGTAAATATGAAATATTGAAACGTAATCAAAAAATGGTTTTTATCAGTTTCTAGAAGAAGAATTTTTATATAAATTTTTATAGTTTCAAATTTAAAGTATATTTTTGCTTTTATTACTTTAACAATTGTGAAATATATTAATTATTTAGAAAAAAAAAGCTCATGTGGAAATTTCAAAATGAAAAACTTTTAAATAAAATTAATAAAATTTGATTGAAGGTCGTGAAATATATTTTTATATACAGTCAAACCTTTGAATTGGAACATTAGGGCTCGTCCGCAAAACTTGTGAAATTATTTGATTATTTTTGACAATTCGTTGAACCAATCAAAATGCTTAAAAGACTTTCGCAGATTTGCAAAGCTTATGTCAAAAATAAACATGCTCTGGAGTTGATTTTTGACAAATGCAATTTTGAATTTTTTTAACAGGTTTTTCTTTTGGAAGTGAATACCAAAAATTATTAAATTGTATAAAATGTTAGGAAAAAGGGAATTAGTAGAATTTTAAATTCAAAATGCATTTTATATTCAAAATAACTGACTGCCTAATGTCATGTTTGCGAAAATGAAAAATTATATTTGCGAAACATTGTCACGGGTGCAGATTATTTTAAATTTTCCCTGACCAATCAGATTGAGCTGTCAAACTTGCGAAAAATCTTCGCAAAAATAATCAAGTTGCATGACAAACCCTATTGAATATATCCGGAAAACAGTTACGAAATTGATTGTCCCTATGTCTAGGGTTTGTAAAAATTCCTGACATTTTGAATTGGTAAATCCAATATTTTGGGGAATTCTATTTCGTGTCAGATAAATATAAAAATTATATATTTCAAGTCTGCTGCAAAAGGTTACTCTTCAGATTTTACATTTATTGACTTGATTGTCATTAAAAAATTGTAGATCTATGTATTTAAGTTTCCGACTTCTCTAGCTAAAAAAAGTTAAAATAATACATTTTTTTTTCGAAATCCCAAAATTCCGGGATTTTTAATTTCTTTCGGGGATTTGAAACTCTAATCTCCTAAAGCTTTTCCATATTAAACAACAACAGTCATTTAGATAATATTTTCTCCTTGGCACCAAGATATGTAGTCCAATTAGCACGTTTAACTGTATTCCGAATATATCTTAAGTTTTTTCTTTATAAATTTGCATTTTTCTTATTTAAATTAAAATTTTTTTTTATTTATTTTTCTATGACAGTGAAAATTTTCTCTTCCTCAAAATCTTGAAAATTTTTACAGAAATGCGTGCCAAGTGCATTTTCTAATACAATAAAGATCCAATCAACATGTGTATTGCGATTATTCTACTGCAGTGCATGCAATTTGATTGGCATAAGTTCATGAAATTTGTAGATGCAATAAAGTTCTTATCTTTCCTAATATAAAATTTCCATTTCCTTGTTTCGAGTTCAAATAAATCGTAATTTCGAAAGAAATATATAAGTTAATAAAATTTGAACATGTTCAAATCGATTTGAACATCATATTTATGACCTTTAGAATAACTTATTGAGGACTAAAGTACTATATACGAAGAAAGTAAGAGAAGAGATTGGTGATCAAATTCTGTTATACTTGACTGGACATAATCGGTGACAATAATAGCTAAACCTATCAACAGTTATATATGCGGAACAATAATGATTTATGCAATAATGTCCTTCAGTTTTATTTAGAACGGGTTATACTACATATTCATATATGTTCTTTAATGTTCGGTCATCATCGACGGGAAGAAGATTGAGGGCAGAGGCCATATATGTATATACTATAATTTAAAAAAAAAAATTTTTTATTTTTATTATTATTTTTAATACTATCCACGAAAAAGCTTTGATATGAGGAATATAAGTTATAGCGGATATATAAGGGGGATAAATTGCTCTTTTCAAAAATTTTTCCTCCCATGTATTTTCTTATTACTTGAGTTCTATTTGTTACGCATCATCTAGTTGTGTGCTTTTTTTAGTTAAGCAAAAAAAAAGAATTCTCCTAAAATTTCGTAAAATACTAATTTCTTACATTGTTTTAAAGTCGCGGATGAAATCTTAAAGGATTTACGTGTGTTATAGAATGATTTTTGAAAATTTTTAAAATATAATTATTAAAGTCGATCACTGTTTTAATTTAATCTAGATTTGTTGTTAATTAAAATTAACTCATGTTTAACTCAATGTGACCTTTTTCATAGACAAGTTGGATGTAATAGAATTGGAATCAGTATAAACGTAATGTACTATAAATTGCTTTTTTTTTGGTATTAAAAAACATTTTTTCATGGTTTTTGAATAGTATCTAATTTTGGTAATATATGCTTTTTTTAAAACACATTTAATAATCGCTTTAATGCTTAAATCGCAATTATTTAAAATTTCTAAACATTGGAATTCATATTTTGTGGGCCTAATCCGTGTAAACTTCAGATCTTTGTCTAAAATCTTTGTGCTATCTTGAAATTTAATATTTTTGATTTGAGCCGAGTTGTCTTTTGGGCATATCCCGTAAGTTCAACTTATTGAATTCTTTACAATTGCTTCAGGAACTTTAGATAAGGTATATTATATAATCTTATTTTTAACGAAATTCCAAACTTTTGCATATCTAATATTTATTTTGTATTAATTTTAGTACGAATTTATTAAAATTGTCAGTCATTTTCGGGCACAGTTATCTCACTCGTTCGTCTCATTAATGACAGTATGTGATCCTTGACTACGTTTGAAATAAATAACCATTTCGTCTCAGAATATTTTATTTAAATTTATATTTTATAAAATATCAATTTGTATTAAATTTTTGAAGGAGAAATAATGAAAATGAAATTAAAAACTGGAAATTCAATTTTCTACTTTAAAGTTGATGGGAAAAAAGTGAAAGAATTTCGATTTCCTTCAATTGTATTATATGCAATTTTTCTTTTCCGACCACCCACTTTGAAAGTTTTAAATGACAAAAAACAAAAAAAAAAAAAAACTATATAAATTCTGTAAGAGTTAAAATTTATATAAAAATGAAAACCGTTTCAAACCGTTTCCAAATATATTATATACCAAAATATTCTGCGCAATCATTACGACAAGGATGTGTGCTGTAAATGCATTTTTGTGCATACAAAATCCTTCCGTATGAAATTCGAAAAACTGCTTAGCTTGCTAGAATATTGTTGCACATTTACAATTTTGTATATAAGGGTTGTGAGTTTTACGAAAAGCTTTCATTGTGTGCAAACAAATGATTAACATTAATATTTTACTTATTGAGAAGCTTATCAACACAAAATTCTTAAAATTATTTATTTTCTTCTTTTGTTTGTGTGTTTCGATTCTATTTTAGGTATATACAAAGTTTCTAATTCTAAGTGGGGGGGGGGGGTGCATAATGTTTGATGAAGAAGAAACGCGAAAAAGCTTAATAATATATGCATTTTCCTAGTTACAATCGAATATATATATATATATATAGTGAAAAGTTCTATGACTGTATTCAAATGAAAATGAATCTATGGTATAGTATTAGTGAGCGCATTTAAGTGCACATTTTCCATTTTTTTGCAGGAACTGGGTCAGTAGTAGAAATACGAACGGGAACGATTCACCGTATCCAAACTGTTCTATCTACATCTTTCTATACTGTATAAGATTGATTTACATATATTAGAAAAATTCATTATGATAAATAGCAGGCGGTGTTTAAAATCGAACCGATGAAAAAAAAAGTCATTTTCTAAAATCAAAGAAATTAATTTCATTTATTCTGGAAAAACATTTGCGAAACATTTTTAAGTTTAGAAAAATTATTCTTTAGTGAAATGTGAGAAAGTGAAACTAAAAAAGTTACATTGTGAAAAAGTTTTTCATCCCCTTGTATAAAAAAAAAAAATAACTATTTTTTCACATTTTCTTTTTTTTCATTCGAATGTTTTCATTTTCCAGTGAAAGTTTTTAAAAAAATTTTCTAGATTCTAAAATTCTAGAATGTTAATAAATTCAGAAGTGCGTTTAGAATTTCTTGATAAAGTTCGTAAAAAACAAATGTTTGAATAGTTTCGTTAAAAATTCGAAGAAAATTCTTTAAATTTCGTTCGTTTTGTGTTTTTTTTTTCATTTCTTTTGTTTTTGGAGATTTTTATTTTTGCCGTTGTTGAAAAGTGAGTGTCACAAAATACACCAAAAAGAATACCCCAAGAAAACCCTTTTCTCCTTATATATATTTTTTTTTGTTAAAAATTTTTTAAAAAATTTTAGTATTAGTAAATATAGTATTTGCATTCCCTGTGATTTTTTCATTAAAAATGATTATTATGTATAAATTCTTAGTAGCCTTTACATAAAGCTGCAATGTATTCGTAAAAGGAAAAAAGCCGGGGTTGCCGAAGAACCGTGAACGTAACCCCGGCTAAGGCCATAGCATTGACAAGAAACCGACATCATCGGAAAAATAAAACGGAGTGAGCGCATCGCGACCATACAACAAAAAAGTTTTATAATATACATAAGACCAAAAAAAAAAAAACGAAAAAAATTTACCTAAAAAGATATTAGAAAAAAATCATAACTCTATGATTTAATAGAAAATTTTTGAATCAAGAAAAAGGAAGCCATTTTAGATTCCATAAATAAAACGCATAAAACGTCGTAATAAAAGAAAATTTTTAGGAAAACGGAGTGTAAAGGGAGAATATTTTCTCATTGTTTTAAAACAAAAGTTACTTCCAACTTGTCCGGTTATGGTGGAAATTCTTAAAATAGACGTGAAATTCTAAATTTTCTAATGTTTTTTTTTTTTTTTTTTTTGAAAATAAAATATATAAAAAGAAAAATTTTAAATTCATTTCAATTTTGCAAGCTTTATGGAAATCAAAATTGCATATTACATAATATAGTTTCGTCGGTAGTGTATTTTCCGCAGCTACAAAACAAATATCAGTTTTATTTTCTCAAAGCTTATCTTATTTTAATACCTTATAAATTTTAACTACGTAATATATTTTCAAGGTGCATTTTTTTTTTCTAATTGATTTATGTATTTTTTTTTTCTTCTTTTTTACAGAGCAGCAAAACAAATTATTTTCCACAATAGATAATGGATACTACAACCAGCCCGAGACGAAGTCCTACACCTGAGAATGGGCAACAGGATTACGATGTAACATGTATGAGAGAAGATGATTTCGAACGATTGGCCGTTTATATTGTGCCAGATGTACCATGTGAACGTGGTATACAAAATAGAGCTGAAAAGACTCTACCCAGAAGTTTGACATTAAAGCCATCACTGGTTTTGTCAACGCCAAATATTAAGGTAGAAACATTTAATTAAAATATATTTAATTGTAGTTGTTAATATTAAAAAAAAAAATGTTTTTCTTTTTTTCATAATTTAGACTGAAGGAGTATGGAGTACAGGAGTTATACCGCGTGGTACTCGTTTTGGTCCTTTCGAGGGCATCCCAACTCCCAATTATCCCAACGATAAAACATCTGCACGATATTTTTGGCGGGTATGTTTTATAAATGGATTTTACTATTTCATTTTTTGCATAATATTTATTCTAACTAACTTGGTGAAAGCTTTTTTCTATAACAAAATTACCCCATTTCTCTCTTATTTTCATGTAAATACCTCAGGTGCAGGGAACATGTCACGTTACCTATGGGAACATTAAGGTATATCCAAATAAATATGCTTTATACTATTTTCTTAAACTTTAAATATATGCTTTTCTATTATTTTAAGAAATTACTTTTTTTTCAATTATTAAATCAAAATCTAAATTATTTTTTTTCTTTTTTTTTTTTGTTCTTTCCTCACCAGATATTTAAAGATGATGATTTTTATTATTTGGATGGATCGGATAGATCACAATCGAATTGGATGCGATATGTTGCATCCGCTTATAGTTTATCTGTTATGAATCTTGTAGCCTGCCAACATCAAGATAACATATATTTCTATACAATACGTGATATAATGCCAAATGAAGAACTGATGGTATGGTATTGTAAGGATTTTGCCAAACGGTTAGGTTATGATGTTGATCCTGAACGTACAACATACAGTATTTGTAAGGAGGAAACAATGAAAAAAGCATATGGTATGCCAGCACCAGAAATTCCACCAGAAATTGCTTATAATCACATCACATACGTAATGGGATTACATATACCTAGAAGATCATTAACACCTAGTCCATCACCACCTATAACAACACAAGTCCAAAGGCATCCACATCAAACAGTTGTCCATTTACGGGAACAATCTGAATCTCGTATTCAAGTTATTGTACGGGATCAATCACCGTTACGTGAAGGTAGTAAAGAGAAAGATGTTGAATCACCAATATCACATAAAGATGCTCATTATGAACATCAATTAACACCAAATGATGGTTCGGTACGTTCAGATGAGGGTTATCATAGTAATGAATATCATGAGGATGCTTTAACACCACCGGAAGATTCAAGTGATAGCGAAAGTGAGCACAATTATGTATTAGACTGTTCTAAGAAAGCCATCGAACCCAAAGAGACTGTTATCACACAAAAATTAATTGATTGTGACAAGAATGAGTATCGTAAAGTTAAAATGAAAATGCCACTAAAATATGAGTTTAAAAATAAAATTGTTAAGACTGAAAATGAAAATGAGGTTATTATGACGACAAAAACAACAGTATCAGCAACGACAAAAACAGAAACAGCAACAACAACGGTAATTGAACATGAACCAGAGGAAGCTAAACAAGTCATAACACCTGCAACAAGTACGGTGATTGTACTTGAAAATTCACAACATACAATTGTTCCTTTAACAAAACCATATTATGAGGCTGAAACAACATCACCGACTCCGGTTACCTATATGAGATTTACACCGCCGACATCAAGTATTTTAGAAACAATTTTGACTGGAAATCGGGTTGATAATTCATCAAGAGGGCAACCAAATGCCACTCCACCACCCACATCACCAACCGAAATGGCATATTCATATAAAAAATCACAAAGGTATGGGAATGCGGTTAGTCCCGATTCAAGTTCAAATTTACCAACAACTACAGGACAACAAGTTCACGAATCACAGATAATTGTTTCGAGAAGCAGTCTCAAGGAGTCACCATCTCCTCAACCACAAAATACAAATTATTCTTCACAAACACAACTTCCACCAATAACAACTTATGATGGTCAGCAATCACCTCCTTATTCTTACAGTACATATTCTACTACTAATGGAAATGTTATCACACATGTTCCAACATCAACTTATTCTCCACCGCATAGTAGTAGTCCATACGATAGAATTTCAACAGTTCCAACAACAAATACGTTACATACTCTTCAAAATAGTACTCATTTATTGAATCATCCTTTAATGACACCGCTTACACCTCTTCAAAGACTTTCACCAATGAGATCATCACCACCATGCAGTTTAAGTCCTGACGGTAATTCATGTACACGAAGCGGTAGTCCATTAAGTCCCGGTTCACATGGTTCACGCGGTTATCGTTCACTTCCTTATCCATTAAAGAAGAAGGATGGTAAAATGCATTACGAATGTAATGTTTGCTGTAAAACTTTTGGTCAATTATCTAATTTAAAAGTTCACCTAAGAACACATTCTGGCGAACGACCATTCAAATGTAACGTATGCACAAAATCATTTACACAATTGGCACATTTACAGAAACATCATTTGGTGCATACTGGTGAAAAACCACATCAATGTGATATCTGTAAAAAAAGATTCTCATCTACATCGAATCTAAAGACTCATTTAAGACTGCATAGTGGACAAAAGCCATACGCATGTGATCTTTGTCCACAAAAATTCACACAATTCGTTCACTTGAAATTGCACAAACGACTCCATACAAATGATAGACCGTACGTGTGTCAGGGTTGTGATAAAAAGTATATTAGTGCGTCCGGATTACGAACGCATTGGAAAACAACAAGCTGTAAACCGAATAACATTGAAGAAGAATTAGCTTTAGCGGCAGCAGCTACTTCCGAATGTCTCGGTTAGTTTTTATCTTTTTTTTTTTGTTTTATTTTTTAAAAACCTAATAAAATATTTTATTCTATTATTATTATTACTATTATTATTATTTTTGTTGAATATAGGTCCCAATGATAAAGATCATCCGGAACCAGATTCACGAGAATCATATGAAATCCAACAAATTCATTCACAAACGCATCCACATTTAAGGCATATTGGGCATCATTCACCGCCCCGACTGATTACAATTCACGCACAATCACCATCATCTCATCATCAAATGCATCATACAATTACACAAGCATCACAACAGCAGCAACAGCAACAGCAACAACAGCAACAGCAACAACAACATCATCAACAATCATCACATATTCATTCACCAATGAACGGTCAACAACAACAACAACAACAACAATCTCATCAACAACAAATGCAATCACAACAAATGATGGTTGTTTCTGGTGGCCAAGGACATGTCACCGCTACAAATCAACAGAAAACAATTCAGAAGGGTCCAATTATGCAACATGTTGTTCAATCAACAAATCCAAATGATCATTATGTTTCTCATTCGCATCAACATTCTCAAAATCCTGAATCACGGCCGACTGTTATAGAATCGAGTCAACCGATGATTATTGAATGTACATAGATGGATGGATTGTCTGGCGTTTTTGAAAAACCATTTTAAAGTGAATATTTTTTTTTTTTTTAGCCAGAACGCTTTGGCGGTCACTTTTTTCATGATCCCATTTATCAAAGCTTTTGAAAGTATTTATTAAGCTTTTTTTGTTTTTATTTTAGCATGTTTTTAATGCTGTCGTTTCATTTCAAATTGAATATTTTACTGTTGATTGATAAAAAATATATTAAAAAAAAGATAAAAAATTATTAAAAATATAAAACATGAAACCAAAAACCACACAAAATAAAAAGAAAATCATATTAAAATTACAAATATTAGGTTTTTAAGTTTTGTCGCTTTTTGTTTTTTTTGTTCTTTTTTTTTTTTAAAGAAAAGCTCTTTGCAAGTACATTTAATTTTCTGGTATAAATGAGAAATGTGTGTAGTTTTTTTTTTCTTTTTATACAATTAAATAATAAACAAGAAAATCGAAGAAAATTGTATTTGTATTTAGTGAAAATGGAAAAATTAAAAAAAATGCATTTTTTTTTGTTCTGTAAAAAAAAAAGTATTGTTAAAACAATTAACAAAAAATGATTAAATAAATTTGTATAAAAAAATTATTATTGAATTTATTATTTTTAAAAATGGATTTTTTTTTTGTTTTTATTTAATTATTTGGTAAAAACAAGATTTGTATTTTTGTTAAGCCATTTTTATATAAAAGAAAAAAAAATCTAATTTTTTAATTTCATTAAAAATTAGAAATAAAAAATATTTAAAAAAAAAAAAAGAATCCTTGAAAATCTAGATTAGATTTTAAGATAATTAAATCTTAAAAATATATAAAAATAAAAAACTATAGAATTATCCTATTTGATAAAAACAAGAAAAAATTGTAGAAGAAAATAAAAAAGAAAAAAAAATTTTTTTTAAAAATATTTAAGCTTAATCACTATTCTTATGTGTAAATTTAGTATTAACAGTAAAATTATATTTATACAAGTTATATGTATAGATCACGTACCTTAAAAACTTTTACTAAATAGAAAAAACAAAATAAATATTATTATAACAAATAATGTTTTTTTTTTTTTTTTTTTTGAAAAATAGTAATTTAAAGAATTAAATATTGTAAATGCAAAAAAATACTTAAAACTTTATATTTTGTTAAGAATTCTGTAATTCGTTCAAAATTAATGTTAATTCTTTAAAAAAAAAACAAAAAACAAAAAAAAACAAAAGTCCCAGCCTAAATAAAGTCAAAGTAAATAATTTTTTTTTTTTATACACACAAAAAATCGAAACGAATCAATTTGATTTTTGATTCGATATTAATTTGAATCGAGAATTATAAGTTTAGGAACCGTTTTTATAAAATTTAGTATCACATTGGATTGTGTTTTCATGAAAAGAAAACGTAATGTTTTGAAAACGAGCAACTTACAAATCAATTGATTATAAATACGCATGTTTGAGACTATGCTTATCTATCTGACGGTGGAGGAAGAATAGAAGTGGTAGAACGTAACTTGTTTCAGACGACCGTGTGTTTCGATTTTTCACAAAAATGACAGCACATAATTTGTTTCAGCCATATATGAAAATCCAAACTAAAGTTGAAACGACTTACTTGCTTGGTCGAATCAAAAGTGTGAAACAAGTTACACACTAATACTCCATAATAATGGAATAAGATCGTAATCGTATCGTTAACGCAAGGTGTGTGGTTGTTAGTGGAAAACGATTACGATCATACTCCATAATAGGGACCCAGGTTTTTTTTTTTTTTTTTGTTTCTTAAAACTAACGAAGAATTACGAGATATACGATTTTGAAACACAGAAATCTGTGGTGATCGCATGTTAAACGTCTCAGTCAACCCCCGGCAATCATGCATTTTATGAAAACGGCCTAAATTTCAAGCAAATTTTAAACTTCGATCGCGCGATTTGAAAACAATTTGATAGAAATTTTAAAAAAGGAAACCATTTTTGTATTATTTAAATCAAAAACAAAAAATATATACTTTTACAAAATTATTATTTTTAGTTTGAAAAAAAGAAAAAGAAATTGTTTTTTTTTTTTTTTTTTTGTTAAAAAATAATAAATGTAAATAAATAATTTAATTATATTTTTTGTTTTATTTTTATTTCCACATTTTTTTATAATTAAACCAAAAAAAAAAAAGAAAAAAACAAGAATTTTTCCTAAAAAATTGAAAAAAAATTAAAAAAAATAAAAATAAAAATTAAAAATAACTTTTATGTAAACAATAAAAATAATAAAAATTATATTTATTAATAAAATGTATTATAAAAAAAAAAATTACGATTACTTAAATATAAAAAAAAACAAAAAATAAAAAAAAAATATTTATATAAAAAATAAAATTTAGCTGAAGATCGGTGCTTTTTGAACCTGTTTCTATTTGTACGATGTATAAAAACAGAAGATTTTTTTTAAGCAAAAGAAAAACTGTACCTTAAAAATTTCATTAAAAAGAAAAAAAAAAAGAAAAACAAGAAAAACAAAAAGAAAAACCATAATAATTCGATTGATTTTCGAAGAACAAAATTTGGAATTGATAAAACAAAAATACATATTTTAAAAATCAAAAAAAAAAAAAACAAAAAACTGAAAATGATTAGAAAATTTCTTGTTGTTAAACGTACAATGGCCAAATAAAGCAGGTTAACAATTTTCTAAATAGTAAGTCTGTAAATTTAATAATTAATAAGAAATAACTTAAATAAAAATAATAATAATAAATTATTATACATAAATATTAAACAGAACAATTAAATATTAGAACTTTTTCATTAAGAATCATAAAATTTATACATAAACAAGGAAGAAGAAGTAGAAAAACATATTAATATGTAATTAAATTCATTAGAAAACAGAAGTAGGAATGCGTTAGACGGCATTTTCTGAATTATTTTCATGTAAAAATTGAAATTATTGGCAAAAATTATATGAAATTCAGAAATGCAGGAATATTTAAAAAGAACAAAAAAAAAAGCTAATTAATAATAATATTAAAAAATATTAATGTTTGTTTTTCGTATTAATTTTTCAAAAGAATATATCCAAAAAAAAAAAAAAATATCGGTTGTGGATGCTTTAAAGCTGCTCTTATACTTTGGCTTTGTATTTGCAGCGGTTTAGAAACTTTTGGCTAAATTTTGAGAAAGCAAAAATTTCATTTGAACTGTATTTTGACTGAATTAAAACGACACAAAGAATGAAGAAGATTTCTATAAAATTTATGAATATTTTAACTAACAAATGAGTTCATTTTTTTTTTTTACAAATGCATGTAAAAAGAGCAGATTATTTATTCATTTGTCGCTCAAAATTAAAGGGCCCCTTTTACAATTGGCCTAGGAAAATTGAATTTGTACACAAACACCTAGTTTTGTTGGTTCTTCTTTTGAATCATGTCCCAATTTCATAGTAAAAGAACTTAAATCTTCAAAAAGAAATGCATAAAATATAATTGCTTAAAAACTAGTTAAAATTCTTTTTAAATATTATTTTTATATCCCACCGATAAATTCTGTTTTTTGTTTTTGTATTAATAATATTTAAGAATAAGAAATAATTTTTTAAAATAAAGAAAAAACAAAATATATTTTTGTTAAATATTTTATATTTTTTTTTTGCTCGATTCAAAATTGAGGCTAGTTTTTGATTTTTTTTAAAAAATAAATTTTTTATATAAATTTTTTAACAGAAGAAAAAACAAAAAAAAAAACAGTTTTGCAGTACTTTTTTCTTTGCGAATTTTTAATTTTTCCTTTTTTATTGTTTTTCCTTTAAATATTGGACATTTTCATTTTAAGTTATTTTGTATTTAGTGAATTTTTAAAATTGCCTTATATCGAGCTTATTCGGTCAAAATAAATATTTATAAAACAATAAAAATTTTGAAATTGTTTTAATTTAAAAAAGAAAAGAAAGTAAAAGTAAATTTATTTTTTTATATAAATTGAAAAATAATTGATTTCGAAACGAATTAAAAATAATTTTTGAAGCAAAATATCATAAATACTTTTCCCTAAAACAATTTTCATTTTCTTTATAAATAAAATATGAAAAAAAGATAACACAAAAAAAAGGAATACTATTAAAACTAATAAAATATCAAATATCAAAAAATACATTCATAAAAATCAATCACAAAATTCATTAAAAATAACTTTTCTATGTTTATAATTCTAAAACTAAAACCAACAATATTTAAATAATAGCTGCAGAAAGAAAAGCAATTGATTATAATTGAAAATTTTTGAAAATAGAATAAAAGAAATTTGTAAAAAAATAAGAAAAATCAAAAAAAAAAGAAAGTAAAGAAAGTAAACAAACAAACAAAAAAGAAATCCTTTAAATAAAATAAAATAAAAATGGATTAAAACAAAAACGAAAAAAGAAAATGGTATTTAATAATAAAAATTATTATTATATTAAAAATATGAATAAGAAAAAAATAAATAAATTAAAATTAACGTCAATGTACTGAAAAATAAAAAATATTTGAACTAATCTTAAAAGCAAAATAATTATCTTAATTTGATGTCTTTTTCTTTTTGTGTGTGTGTGTGAATAATTTTTGTAAATAGAAATTCATTTTTAATTTTAAATAAAAAATAAATTATTTAAAATTTAAATTATTTTTTATTTAAATTTTTTAGAAGAAAAAATTATTTATTTTTTTATTATCAAATTAATTTTTGTCTGTTTTTTATTAACATGAATTAATTATAAGTGAAAATTAATAAATTTAATAATAATAATAAAACAAGAAAATAATAAAAATTAAAAACTTAAAAAAAAGAAAAGAAAAACATTTTCAAGAAAATTTGAAAATTCATTAAAAATATAAAAATTAAAAAATTAAAACTAAAAAAAAAGGAAGAAAAATAAAACATAATTAAAATATTAAGTAAATTTAAATAAGCTTTAATTTATTTTTATAAATTTTATTTGTATAAAAAACAAAACATAAATGAAAAAAGAAAAAAATTAACTAAAAACAAAAAAGCAAAAAAAAAAAAAAAAATGAAACAAGAAAATTTCCAATTAAAAACATGATACAAAATTTATGCAAAATTTGTTTGAATTAATTAGTTTTTGTTATTTAAAAACTCGTATTTAGGACAAAAAAAAAAAAATACCTAAAAAAATTCTTATAGGACTTTCAGTACCGGGATTTTGAAATTCATCAGCTTTCCGTAAACACGGAGTTTTGTGATCCTCACATTACCAAGGCACTTTTGATTACCTTGGTTAGACCTTTACTGAATTATGCTAGCCAAGTGTAGTCTCCCTATCATAAAATCCAAATTGCTAGACTGAAATCTGTTCAACGTAGATTCGTACGATTTGCCTTAAAAAACCTTCCCTGAGAAGATTCCCTCTTATTTCCCTCTTATTAGATTAATACTTACTGGACTACACTCACTGGAAAAGAAGCGGGAGGTGGCTGACGTGGTTTTTGTCCATCAAACTTTTAATGGTTTTATTGATGCTCCCTATCTATTAGAAAAGATGCATCTAAATATCAATTCGTACTCCCTTAGGTCCGTGGATATATTCAAAATAATATATCACAGGACAGACTATGGAAGAAACGTGCCGATTGCTTGAATGTTGCGGGCGGTAAACGTTAATGCAAATAATTTCGATTTTGGTGAGAGTAAAGCATACCTCAAGAAATCTTTATATTCATAATTACAATATATTTATTATATGTATACCAAACTAACGCTTGTATTAAGCACAAAACAAAAACAAAAAAACATATACTATATTCTCAAAGTATAGAATTTCAGAGCTTTGTACGTGAAGTGTAAAAGAAAATTCGGCACTGGGCATCACTTATCCGTTTAGGCGTTTTTGAGCTGTAATAAATCCGCCATTTTTAATGTTCTTGTTCTAAATTTCTTGACTCTTTCAACTATGGTTCATTGCCAAATTTCAGTTTTCTAATTTTATCCGAAAATGTAAAAAGGATCACGTTAAGACCAGTTAAAATAAATTATTAAAAAATTTGGAAAGGCTGAATACTTTATTCGTATGATCCTCGACTAATATAATGAAGTACTTTCTACTACAAAACAAGAAGCATACTTTTAGGTTAAAAGTTTATATAAGGACGAAAATTATAGTACTGAAACCCGGTTCAGTACAAGTGCGTTAAAAACAATTAATTGTTAAAAAATTTCACGGTACTCACAATATATTTATTCTAGAATGAATTAGTGTACTTCAGAATTTCGTCCCAAATTTTTGTTACAAGGAATTCTCATGAAATTTTCTATCCAAAACTCAAACCATTTTCACTGTTTTATATATTTTCCTTTTCGCAGGATAACATAATAAATTTATTATAAAACTGATAAATAGATGGTGTTAAATTTAATCTTACTTTAAACTCGAACTTTTCAAAAAGGATCAAATAAAATGTATTTTAATTTCATAAAATAATTATTTTGTTAATTAAGATAAACAAGAATTCTTTCATAATAAAACTTTCTCTTTTCAATTTCTTATAACTGTTTAAAAAAATGGCATCTTTAATAACAAATTCGTAATTTTTTTTCTTGCGCATGTTCACATCGAAATAAGGATATATGAAAATGAAAAAAAAAACATTTCGGGGATGATAAGTGTCCTTGTTGGACGATTTCAAAATCACCCTCGCAAAATTTGTTTCGTATAACTGTGTAAAATTTGTTATGAAAAAACATCGACACAGGACCATTTTTGCCCTTAACAAAATATCTTAGGGGGGTGAAATTTTAACAAGTTCTATTCGACAATATATATGCATATAAACTTTCACTTTTTTGAAGACTATTGTTTATATTTGTGTGAATATGAAGAACACCCTGTGTTTTTCGACACATGTCCTTTAGATATTTCATTGTATTAGTTTATAGGGTTTATAAACACCCTTATTGAAAATTTGATAAATAAATTCGAGGGGGAAAATATTTCATTGAAATTATTTCGTTTTGAAAAAAATTTTCAAGGATTACCAAAAATCGACACATCAAATCGAATTCGTTTTTTAATAAACATAAAAATGTAGTTTTTTAAGGACCAATCGTGATTGGTAAAAAATGGTAATAGTCATCCTAAAAAACGGAGGGTTGAGCTAAAAAACAACCAGAAAATTAAAAAAAGGGAGTAATCTAAAACCGACAAAATGACGAACGGGAATTTAAAAGGATTTCATTTCAACTCTTCTCTTTTTAGATATTAGGACATAATATGTTGTGTGATAAAATTACACAAAATTTTTGCTAAAAGTTAAATAGTGTAAATAAACAAGTATAATTTTAAAGGATTCCTAGTTCCGTTGACTAAGTTTTTAATTGCTCTAACCAAATTAGAAAGTAGTTCTGGTCCATGCAAGCAATTATTTGGAAACCTGAACTGACTCTTTCCATTGTCGAAGCTGAAAACTTGGTGTTTGTAACTAAAAACTTAGTTCTTTCGAAAATCAGGTTCTGGCGATGAATTTTTTCCTTCAGTGTACATTTATTTATAAATTAATAATGAGTTTCATAATTTCGCTATTGATTTTATTAATTTTGGATATATTCAAAGATATATTGTAGGAAATTGAAAGAAATGTACAAAAGCCTGAAGTTGAGTAAAAGATTTCTCAACTGCTTATAATATCTGGTACCAATCAACTTTTCCCAAACCTCGTATATAGTATTTCGTCGTAAACCCTTTACTATTTACGAAAACCTTTCCCATTTTGTGTTTTTCCTATAAATGCCCATTACAAATACGTTCTTCTTTAGTATAGTGGGTATTTATGGATAAAACTTTTGCAATAAGTTCTTTTAATTTATATCTTCCAACAGTTCTTTATTTAAAACAGACTCGTTTCCTTTCTCTTACAAAATTACCAAAATTTTGCAATTACAGAAAATTCTGAAGACTTTATTAGAATATGAGTACGTAAAGTGTCACCATTGGACATTCATCAATCATATAATCATCTTCAATTGTCAATTGTTGTAGGTTTAATAAAAATATCATAAAACCCACAAAATTTTTCACTAAATATTTTAAAATTTCAAATCAGTGTCCATGATTCATCAAAACCGTTGTCATTTTTGATTAAAAGGAGTTTTAATCATCAAATTTTTGTATTACAATGTGGGTGCGTCCGATGTTTATGTTAAGAAATGAGAAAAAATTCATAGAGGGGTGCCTAAAGAGAATCATCAATGCAACTAACTATTATGGCTTATTGAAAAAATAAAAAGAAAAAAATTCAATACAAATTCTGATCCGATCATTTATTTGAGCGGACCAGCACCATGCCCGGTTTTGGCACGAGAGGCCAAGGGTCATTCAATGTACTAAAATATTCATTTTAAAGATACAATGAACTAAAGAAATTTGTTTTTTATCAAGATTTTTTTTCCTCATTGTTGATCTAAATAAAAGAATATAAAAAAAACTGCAAATCCGGATGGCCTGTAAATAGCCTTTCAATTTATACTACAACTGCTGTAGGCTTATTGCATTCATGGCACGGGAAAAAAAACCAAAAAAATTAATCCTCTTTGAGGACGCCTTCTGTTAATTGGGTATGATGCTGTGCTTGTCAGACATTCATATTTTGGGGTATTTCCTAAAATCTAACGAATTTTATTCAATTTTTATACAGTACAAAAAAAAAGTTCGATAAACGCGTGCCAAAGAAAGTATACATACATGTCGTAGGTATAGAAAAACAGTAGCGCAGAAATCTGATATGCTTAGTCAAAGTCCGAAGATGATTTCGGTCGATATAGGTTTCATTTATTTACGATACATATAATAGTCCCGTTTTTGGGTCCTTTACCCAATTGTTGGATTAAAAATTTTTCGAGCCAATGGAATTATCCTCAGTTGTCCAGATGTATGACCTTTTATAAAATTTATACCTTTTCCAACAGAGAAAACCTGGTCGAGAGTTTACATGAAACTTTCACTCCAATTAGTTACCGAATTTTTTTTTCTTTTTGTCAATAAATGACATTTTCACATATGCAAAAATGTTCCCTAACATGTCCCCTTCGTGTCCGGTATGATAAGTCTCCTTCGACATTTGATTGACAACTCCATTCTTTGTAGCAAATCAAGTGGCAATTTATTCAAATTGACATAAAGTAAACAGTGGGTAAGGTTCTGTTCTCATATTATCATGTTTTATTTTTGAAAAAAAAAATTGTATGCAAATCGGTTGTAATATATTTTGGAATTTTTTTGGAATTTTATTTGATCAAAATCTCATGAATCTCTGATGATGGTGATGGTTGGAAATTGATAGAGTTTAAGTTAAGACTAAAAGAAATCTCGAAACAATAAGAGACAGAATTTTGTAAAAATTTAAGAAATTTGATTTGAATTTGTGGTACTGCACTGAGAAAATGTTGCAATTCTTGTTAATGTCTTTTAGAACAAAGTTATAATAAATTAGAATATGATTTTAGAATTAATCAAGCGGGAAACCATAAAAGAAATCCAAGTAATCGAGAAAGTACGGTATATAAAAATTTTCCAAATCTTAGAAAAATGTCAAAAACTACCAATACCGAACAAAGCTCATTACGTTTTCCTGATCATACTAAACCTTTGTAGAGCAAGTATACAATGTATGCAAAGAACGAGTCCGTGCCATCCCAGTATGCGATCAATATATCGCACACATGTGAGAGATGGCCAAAATACCATTAATTATATTGTATAATATTTTATTTAGATATTAATTTCTTTTAATTAACTGAACAATAATATTTTACGATATTTTATGCATGGAATTCTTTACGATTTCCAACTTTTCTGTTTCTCTGACATTGGATATACTTATTCTGTATTAGGAGAAGAAAACAAAAAGGATATTTGGTGCGAAATATCGCCAATGAAACCAACCAAAAAAGGCTATGCAACAACCTGACCGGGTACACTTTTAAAGTATTTGCAGAGCAATGAACCTTCTCCATCTACAACATTTTCTGTACCTGTACCCTTTGATGTCGAAAGTGCGTCCAATAAGGAAAATAATAATAAAACAATAACAATAAAACTAGTAAATTTCGTTATTTTATTTTAAGATTTCTATTATCTTTACATTGTGAAACTTTTCTAAATATTGTAATTCCAGCATTAGAAATGGCCGGAAATTTTATACCTTACATACAGGTGGCCGGTATTCACAGTATATTTTATATTGCAATTGTAAGAATCAATTTCACACGGAACTAACTTAAAACTTTATTGGAAAAATGGAATAAATTCCGAAGATACAATCCATTAACTATTTATAAGTTTGTAATAATGACTAAGACGCTTATTACTAGTACTTATGAATTCACGCAAGAACATATTTCATCTCGAAATTGGCAAGGAATTAATGTGTTTGTATCAAAAGTTAATGTCACTCTATCAATACAAGACAGTTCATTTCAAAATTATTATTAAATACTATAATTTATTAAAACAATTAAAAACTAGTAACGCACATTAATCGGCAATTTTTCCACTATCTATAAGAAGCCATAATGGATTCCATCCTTTTGGATTCTTAGGTAGTGGATTCCATCCTTTTCAATAACTGCGCAAGTCAGATTTTTATTCTGATATAGGTTTTACTCCATTTTATATTTTTTTTCATATAAAACCTATAAAATGTATTCCATTAAATAATTATTTGTCAAATTTTTCAAATTAAAATCAACTTAAATTTATGTTTTTTGATAATTTTGAAGACAATATCAATCAAATTCGATATTTGTGAAGTTAAATAATCAAAACAAAATTTTATTCATATTAAAAACAGCCATAAAGTACCTTCAAATCCATTTCTCAAGGATGTACGAAACTATTTGGATAATTTTTCATTCTTCGGAATTTCTCTAAAATTTGCTAAAATTTGAAGAAGTATAAATAATTGATTGCCAACTATTTAATATCTAAATTGAATAAAAATGATATTGAAAGGCACAATCTAATAAAATTATCAAAATTCTTGGAATTGGAAAAAAAGATTACGAATTCTAATACATTATTGTGTGTGTCTGTGTTTCGTTATCTTTAGTTTTCTGTCCAACATAAAACGTTGAATTTTGTTCCCTAATGGTTGGTACTACCAGAGGATATATTAGTTTTATCACTACGTTTGTAAAGCATTGAAGTAATCATCGCAAAAGGATTCCAAAACTTTAGTTGTGTTAATTTTTGCACATCCGCCTGCCCGTTCGTATACAAGATAACTCAAAAACGCTTAATACGATTTTGATAAAATTTATAATGTGGGTTGCTAATACAGTGCTCATAGTGCTTTTCACCAAAATTGGCTGAGAGCGAGCGAAGTTGTGTAGGCAACAGAAAAATAAATACATGAAGAACCAAGACCTGGATTTGAACCAGGGTCTAATCAGCTTCTAGAAATGAGTTCTTAACCGACTGGACCATTCAATACTGTATTTATTAATCTGTTCGATTTGCCTTTTTTTAAACGTTATTCAAACATTACAACTGTTATTCGAAATTACAACAATTATTCTATAACCTTTCAATTCTTTATGCCAATTATTTGTATTAATTACCATATTTATTCAAAACCTAAACTAAACCAAAACACCTATACTGCTCTAGTGGTAAAGTGAAAACCAGGAGTGGAATCGTGTAGTTCGATTGAGATTAGCATCGCATCGAAAAAGCATTACTATTCCTATGTTTTTTCGATACGATTTGGTTCAAATTCATTTACACGATTTCACTCCAGGATAACCAGCAAATTTTGTCGTTTTTTGTCATTTTTCGGATTTAATTGGAAAATTTTTACAGCAATTTTATTTAAATTATTTACATATGTTGCCTTTCAAAACTTATACATCAATTTGAAAAAATTCTGCAGAATATATTTATGCTATTCTGGGCCAGGCTACCTGTAAATTAGAGCGGATTTGAAGAAGAGGAAACAAAATTATTCACAAAAAACCTTCAAATATTATTAGTTTTTGGTTGTTATTTCACAGAGCTACTTCATTGAGCTATACGTTTGTTAACTACGAATCCCATTTCTACCATAGGGCATCACAAAATCATATATTTTTGGAATTTAATTAATACAAAGTTTTTTCTGGAATATCTTCTCAAAATACATCAAATTTGGTTTTGTTTGTTTTCACTTTCAAACCTTTTTTTTGTATATTAAATGAAATCGACTAAATGTTTGGCGGCGTCCTTAAAGGCCAGAACATGAGTTCACGCATATAGAAATGACCAGAGTCAATATAAAATTGTGTGGCACAAAAGGTTTTATGGTTTTGTTCGACAGACATATAAGAATATTCTATAATTTAATGTTTTTATGTACGACATACTCGGAGAATTCTCATATTATCACATATCCGGATATTTTCATTGAGAAAGAAGAACCACACGGATACGAAAACATAGCTGATCAATTGTTAACTCTATTCTTCAGGTTATTATTATATTTTCTTTTCACTGTTTACTTTTTCATCGGAGGTTAAAGCAGGTTACACTGATAGAAAAAAAAGTTACTCAAATTTCATAAAATATTAACTTTTGTTAACAAAAATTTGAGTTTGACTGACTTGACCTGCTCCCATATTCTATTCAAACTTTCATTTTTCGCGTAGTTCAAGTGAATCCCTTCTCTAGATCAATTTCGAAACAATTTACAGACTATAGATTCCAATTAGTTAGTTTCAACTTCATTCGCGAATTTAGTTAATTTAATATGATCAGCCGTCATATTTTGGGAATAATGCTTTATTTTTGGGAAAAGACAAGTCAGAAGTGTATTCCAATGGCTTTGGATTACAAAAATGAACATTAATTTAAAAAAAAATGTTTGATGGACCTAAATTTTAGGATGTAAATTATGCTAGCTATAAAGTAACTTTTGAAAACAATTTTAACAAAAGGATAAAACCAATTTTCATTGAGTAAACATAGTTTGTTGTTTTGTTTTTTTTTTATTGAAATCTAGCCCATTGAAGAAAAGTACTTTCAGTTTTTCCCGAATTTTCCAATTTTCTGTGCATCTAAATCGGACTGAACATTTCTAACAGTGTATAATAAAAAAGAATTTCTTTTCTATATTTTTTTTAAGTCATAAATTTTTCTAGAAGAACTGAAATAAGATCCAAAACCTAGAACTAGAAATGAAAAAAAATCAAATATTTGAAAAAAAAACTTTACCCCTCAGATCTTTTAATTTCAATTTCTATACGCATCGCTTTTCATATCCTATGGTAGTATATCAATAGGCCTTATGGGTTTTGTCACTATATTTCTAAAGCATATTCATCGTAGCAAGGCCTTAATGAAAATTTATTGCAATGTTGACAGGATACTATAAAAACGCTTTCACTGATTGTAATGAAAATTGAAATATAAGTTGGTCATATCTTAACCTTTTATTGTATTATACAATTGAGAAAAATCGGTCGAAAGGGAACAAAGTTATAAAGAAAATACCGTCAAGACCACAAAGTTTTTTAATTGAAAAGTTCTGATTAAATTTCATTTAATTCGGTCTAGACCAGCGATTTCCATCTAGCGGTCCGCGACCCAAAATAGGGTCGCGAGCTTTTAAAATTTTCTAAAATTATAACTTGAAATATTTATAATCATCTCAAATTACATTTTCAAATTACCTCCCAATATGCGTTAATTCCAACTTGGAAATTGTAAAACGATTTTCACACGGAATTCTGAGTGGAAAATCGTACGCTACAGGCTACACCAACATACACATAGATTTGGTATATATCGTGCATATATAGAGAGCAAACAGCAAGTCAGGTTTAAATTTTTGCAAAACAGATGTTCACGTATCTGAACGCACCCCATTTTGAATTTTTCTGTTTCGTTATTTTTTTTTCGTTATTGAATAAAATGCATTATTTTTAATAAAACAGTAATCATACTTTTTTTTAAATGCACAAATATTAATTCTTTTTGGGTCGCGAAATTTACTTTAAAAAAAAACTGGTCGTGGGTCTGGGAACCGCTGGTCTAGACTACAGATTCGAAATCTCCAAAATAACGACAATAACGACAATAATAACAATAACGACACATAACTTGTTGTATAAATAAATGAAATCATATTGAATTTAGTATAATCGATACATTTATAGTTCCGAAAGAAATAGTTATGCAGTAAATTTGGCTTTGTAATAAAGTTTTGTCGTCATTTGTTTAGCTTTTTTTCAGATTAAAGGTTAAATTACAATAGGAAGAGCCATACATAGCCGAACTTATGGAAATGTACATAGCTTCGCTTTCGTTATGTTTAAGGAATACAAATCATACAATCAAATTGGATAATTTGAATCAAATTTTCAGAATAGATTTACAATATCAGGTCCCAGGTAACCGCTAAATTACGGTAAAATCTAACTATATAAACTAAAATAACTAAGTTTAACTACGAGTCTATAATATGGTATTTAAAAATCGGCTATAGACCGATTTTAAGATTTCATATGTTTTTCGTGAGGTCTTCTTCGTACAAGCATCAGAATCTTGATGCGTATATCATGTGTGTATAGGATACAAAAGTGTATATACCTTCTTCGTTTTTTTTCTTCAGATCTTCTGCGTGTACTAACACTTATGTAAATATAAAAGTACATAAAAATATGTTTCTGTATTTAACCTTTTTTTTCATTTTCATTTTTTTTTTTTTGTGTATTTATTCAAAGATATAGTGCCTCTGCCCTATGGTGCCCTATCAACTCAAATTCCATCTCATTCTAATACCCCTATTCCATCCTATACCTTCTCTAATGCATATTTTTCGTTTTTGGGAATATTATTTGATGCCCTCATCAGAATCTAAAATTCGTGTGGAAAACATTTTCGGAAAATTATACAGAAAATAGTATTCATTTAATGATGAAGGATTTATGTTCGATTGTGCCGGAGTTTTCGAATTAATTAAGAAAAAAAAGAAAGAATTTATTTATTATCATTTTCGAGGAATTAAAAAAATTATTACAAAAAAAAACCTTTAGATTTTCTTTAATTTAAACTCGAAAACGGTTAAATTAAAATTATATAACGCTGAGTGCAATTCACTGAATTTTTGTGATTTTTCAAAATTAAAATAAAATGTAAAATCTGTGAAAAAAATTCGGAATTTTTCAAGTGAATAAAAAATGAGAAAATAGAAAATGTTATTAAATCTATTTGAAAACTAAAAAAAAGAAATTAATGTATTTAATTATTAAAATACTTCAATTAGAATATAAAAATAGTTTAAATAAAAATCATGGCAGATAATAATAATCCATTGAATAAGGACGAAGACGATAATGATGAACAAACTTCTGAAAATGTCGACCAGGAAGAAACCACTTCGGAAACTTTGACTCGTAATTTTCTAAAATTTTTGTTTTTAATTTAAATTAGTTCCAAGTACCTTTCTTTTTACACCTTCAAATTAATATTTTGAAGATAGTAATTCTTTCAATTGAATTTTGAGAAAATATTACACATTTCCCGTTTAATGATACTATCAGATAAAATATTGTTGCAACATATTTAAATGAAGCACCAAAAGGGCTGATAGAAAAGTCACCATAGACGTGGATCTATATAAATTGTGATTTATGGTGATGTGTAAGTACGGTTTTGAGTTCCAATCTACATTCCGATTCATTTAGAATCAAGTGAAGTTATATTTTCGTTGGGTTTTTAATCTACAATACATCAAAACTAATGAATTCACTATGAAACGCCATGAAACAAACTTCAGGCCTGTTTAAGGTTTTACTAAATACAGCGACAGGCGATTATCGCCTATAACCTATTTGAAAGTGATCGCCGCATTTTTCAGCATTGTGGAAGGGGATTAAGTTCTAAAATTATATGAAAGAGACAGGGTTTCAGTTATCACCTCAAATTTATCAATATGCGGCGATACCACCTTGCGAAATGCCGAAAGGCGACAAGCGATAATCGATTAAAGAATACCGCTCTAGTTATTATATTTTGTAATAAGCAATCGTAACTAATAGCCTTGCTCTCCAACCATAGCTATACAATTCTTATCAAAGTCGTTAAATGATTGCTATCTAACGACAGAAAACAAAAATGCTATTCTGCATATAGCACTTATGTCCGCATGTACAAATTCATTTGAGACCGGCTTTCTATGTTACGTTTTATTATATTTTTCCTAAAGATCAATGAGCAACTTGATCGCAAAAGTTTAAAAACTTAAAGAATTTTTAAATGACGAAATTTTAGAATGACATTTTTAAGTCAGTATAGTATATGATTAAAGAAATCAGCACGTAAATTCGATATAAAATTTGCACTTAAATATTTTAGCGAACATTAAAAGTACATTAAATTATTTGTTTATGAATGAGTTCTAAATTTATTTTGATTTTATTTAACTCAATCGTAACGAATCTTTCGCTACCAATTCACCGAAAATTCGTATGCTTATGCTGAGGTTAGTTATTTAGAAGAAAAAGAATTTTTAATATAAATTTAATTCGGTCTAGAGTATTGATTCCAAATCTCCAAAATAACGACAACATCATTAAATTCCATAGAAGAAAAAAAAACAGAAAGACATTTTATTTTTTAGTCTTAAGAAAAATACGATTGGTTGAAAATTGCTTCCCTGTTTTTCATTGCTAATGTAATTTTCCTTTCGAAAATATTACCACCCACTTCTAATTCACAAAAGAAGGAGCAAACGAAAATAAGGGTGCATTATCAAAAATATAGTATTTTGAAAAGCATTGAAATAAATATCAAAAAGAAAATGGTGGAAAAACGTTTGATATAAAAAAAAATCGATTTTTCTAAGAAAAAATTCTTCTATGGTATATAGGAAAGAATTTGGAATTTCTATAAGAAATTCAATTCGTTTTAATTAAAGTTTTTATGCCCTATGGTAGGTACTATCAGAGGGTATATTAGTTTTGTCACTAAGTCCGTAATACATCGAAATAATCATCGTAGAAAGGTTCCAAGAGTATGGTTGTGTAGGGAATCAAAAGTTATATTAATTTATGCATGTCCGTCCGTCCGTCCGTATACAAGATAACTCAAAAACGCGTTATCCGATTTTGTTGGAATTGCATTTCAGCAAAATCGACTGAGCCCTCTCAGTCGATTTTGCTGAAATGCAATTCCAATGAAGTCATTAAGCAAATATGAGAGTTACCGACCAGAAAGTTTTCACGTATTTTTTCTTCTGCTTTTTCGGATTTAATTGGACAATTTAGGAATAAATTTTGTTTAAATTAATCATATTGGTTAACTATACAAATAGTCGATAGCATATGAAATTTCAGTAATATAGGTCCAAGGATAGTGGAGAAAGAAATAATCTTAAGAGAACATGTACTTTAAATTCTAATACACCGTTTTGAATGAAATTTGCAGGTTAGATTTATGCTACTGGAGAAAATCAGAGGAAATTTTGAAAAGAGGAAACAAAGTTAGAAGAAGAAAAACTTGAAAATACTTTTTGTTTTGACAGTATTTCTGACCCATTTCTGCCATAGGGCATCAAAAAATCGTCTATAGGCCGATTTTCAGTTACTATATGTTTCTTTTTTGGATTCTTGTGTTTGGGTGTGTGTGTGTGCGTAAACACGTGTACCACCAAATCAAAACTTTTTGTTAACCAAATAATGTCATTGGAACGAACTCTTTCGTCTTTTTTTTTTAGTCCAAGAAAGTTTAATAAACGAATTAATAAAAACAAGAAAAAAAGGATTCTGGTTTAATTTTTTTGTTCCCCTTTCATACCTTAGTACTCGTTTTTCTGTTATTGTTTTTTTTTTTTCAAAAAGAAATTATCTTCAAGAAAAGAAATTTCTAAAAAAAAAATTTCATGTATTTTGTTGTTGTTGAATTTTTGTTGCGGAAGAAATTCAAAGGTAAGAAAAAAAAATACCGTAGAAGTGAAATAAAAGAAATAAATGAGAGAGGAGTGTTGCTCACTTTTCACCGACCTGTTTTTGGTGTTGTTGGTTTTTTAGATATTCAAATGGGAAAATAGTTGGCATTATTCAAGTCACCATGAAAAAGGGTTTTTATATCTGGGAAACGACGCAATTATATAAATTTCTATTTATACTCTGAGATAGTTTTCTTTACAAACAATTTGATTAAAAAAGAATTTTGTAGAGGAAAAGAAAAGGGATGTTTTTTTTCTTCTATTTTTTTTTTTTTGGATGGTTAGAGAATATCGTTAGAAAATATGATAATTACTAGCTTTCTTTCTTTCGAGCTCAAAAAAAAAAAAAAAAACATGATAGAAATACTTAGAATTTTGAATTTCAATTCAAGCTTCCTGTTTAAGACAGGACTAAAAGTATAATCATGTCGTTTTTTCTTTCCTTAAATTTGCATTATTTAGATTTGTTGTCTTTCCTCTCTTCGTAGACCTTTGTGCGGCATGTTTCTTTCCAGAATATAATCTGCTTGTAACGGTTTTGTCGTATACAAAAATCAACAAATTATCCTGTTGTTGGGGATAGCGGATTCCGATTAATTGAACATGAATCAAAACAAGATTTAGTAAAACCAGGAAAATCGTTTTTTTTTCTTGTCGAAAGAATTTGTTTTGACAGAATTCAACGAATGTATATCAATTTCTAATGGGATCCTTATAAATTTTTGTCAAAAACTTTCAAGTACCTTAAATTAATATCTGAATACAAACTCAAGTATATTTTTAATGCTCTAATTATTATGCAAACGATACAAAAATAAACTCCTTAAAAGTTTTGCCATTCTTACAGACAGTTCTTTCGAATATCCACTCATTTCAGAAGGGTTTCAACCGCAACAACAAAAATAATAACATCAGAAAAAAATTGTGTATGAAAAAAAAACCACCACGACAGTTTATTTCTGGTTTCTTAAATCCCAAATAAAGATACAGTCTAAAGAAAATTGTTTTAGAAGAACTATGATGATAACAACAACAAGAATATAAATAACATGATAGAAACCCCTTTTACGAACAATATAGAGCCCTTTTTTCCTGTGTTACCTGTGTTTTTCCATTCGCAAACCGGACATGAATATCTTGTCTTTATTTTTATTTAAACTACAACATTACATTACAGCGGTTTTTATTCAATTTATTTAAAATATTTTAATATATAGACTTTTTTCTTTTATTTTAGAATCTAACATATCACCTCCGCCTTCGAATGTCCGTTTGGGAAAGTGTAAATGGTTTAATGTTGCCAAAGGATGGGGATTCATTTCACCAAATGATGGTGGTCCAGATGTTTTTGTTCATCAGGTTAAAAAAAATTTGAGTTTATGTCTTTTAATTTGATTATTAACAAAAAAAAAAAATTATTTTTTTAAAATAGAGTGTCATTAAAATGTCTGGTTTTCGATCACTTGCTGAAACTGAAGAAGTTGAATTTGAAGCCCGTGAAAATGAACGAGGTTTCGAAGCTACTCGTGTTTCAGGACCACAAGAGAAAGATTGTTGTGGCAGTACATTTCGGCCGCCATCTAAAAAACGTTATCGTCGAATTCGATGTTACAATTGTGGTCTATTTGCAAATCATATCGCAGCAAAATGTACATTAGAGCCACAACCGAAAAAATGTCATCGATGTCAAAGTGCAGATCATTTAGTTGCAGATTGTCCAGTGAATGTTAAGCCAACATAAAATATAATCAATGGATATAAAAATGAGTTGAAGATATGTAAAATATCGAAAAAGCTTTCATTTAACATGAGTAAACTATATTAGATCTAACCACACGACTCCATTGGACTTATATCAAGACATATTTTCAGTCGGACTGAAAAAAAGTCTTGTGGAGACTCTAAAATATGGACTTTTTTGTTAGTCCGACTGAAAATATGTCTTGAAATAAGTCCAATGGAGTCGTGGGGTTATGGGAGGAACTTTTACGAGCTTAAAGTTTTTGTCATAAGACCCAATATAAATTACTTATGTTAAATAAAAGCTATTTTGAACTTTCCACATCTTCTCTTTATTAATATCTTTGATATTAATCATCATATCATATGAAAGAAAAGAAAAGAAATTTTATTCAATTTATTTTGTAGTCCACTATCAAACCAACCAAATCAACAAGTTTTATAAGTTTGATTTTCTCATGGTTTGGAACTTGAGAATGAAATTTATAGATTTTATGCTTAAAGCTTTCTCTAGTTCCAAGACAAGAACCGAAAAAAAATGATTAGAAAATATTAGAAATTGGTTTATGTACATAATATTGGAAAATTTTCTTTTATAAACTTTGTATAACACTTAAAATGGAAAATTAAATTTTTGATTTTTTTTATGGCTTTTCTTTTTTTTAAATAAACAATTTTTGGGTAATTATTTTTTTTAAGAAAATTTTTTCTATAACTTTTAAAAAGGGAGAGAGGGGGAAAAAACATATATCTTAAAATAAAAATTAAATGTAAATATTTTGTCAAAATTTATATAATTTTAAATGATTTTTAGAAGCAATTTAGAAAACAAAAAAACAAAAAAAAAATACTTTTTCAAAATTAAAATAAATAAATAAAAAATTAATATAAAAAATATATCTGAAGAAAATATATGATTTTTAGTTTTAAACTAAATAAAAAAAAAAAAAACAAAGAAAAAGAAAATATAAGCGTGAGAGTGTAAATTTTTGGAAATAAAATTGATTTTTGTATAAAAAAATAAAATAATTTTGAAATTTTCATTCACAAATCTTAAAATTGGCAACACTCAAATATATTAGTTTGGAAAAACTTTTATTGAAAATTAATTTTCTATTTAACTTTATAATTTTGTTTTTCTGAGTGCCTTCAAATTTTCCCTGACACTCATTAAAAAAAATGACTAGAAAGTGTGCAGTAGAAAAGCATATAAAAAGCTATTAAAAAGAGTAAAGTATCCTAATTTTGTTCGACAACTATGTTTGACGTTTGCCTTCATCTTTCATGGTTTTAGTTCTACAAACTATTAAAATTTTCAAAGAGCTGCCGCCTTCCATAACCATCTTTAAAAACACAAAATGAGGGAATTATTAGTTGTCACATTTATGGAGTGGCATGGCGTAAATTTGTGTGAAATCATAATAAAAAAAGAAAAGAGGAAAAAAATAGCATAAATGTACAACCGTTACGTGGATAGTGTTGGATCCCAACATAGGAAATGAGGAGGACTTCATGAAAAAGATAAAAGTATTAATTTTTGTACTAATAAACAATTATAAAGCTTTTTAAAGTTTGCTAGAAAAGTTCTGTCGTAGTAGTGGAGTTTTTCTTTTTTTTTTTAAAAAAAAGTTATCTGAACTTGATAAATTCTGAGAGATGGAATTTTCTTAAATTTAGTAAAAATTTAAAGTAACATTAAAGTTTCAACGAACACATTGTACTAACACATTCCAAGGGCATACAAACTTGAAGGCATATAAAAAAAAATACAAAGATTCGATCATAAGGAAAGTTTTCCAATGATTTATGAAAGAATACTTGTTTTTCTCTTTCTTTTTTCTTTTTTAAATTCACGAATTGTAAGCCTATAAGCTGAAGAAATATATTTTTCCTTGGAAAATATTAGAAAAATAAATATGAAAAAAAAAAAATTTTTTTTTAAACGCGAAAAATGTTTGAAAATCATAAGATTTAAAAAGAAAAAAATAAAGAATTTAAATTATATTAATATTTTTAGTGTAGTCATTTGAAAGAAAAATTTGCTATCTCCGAAGGCAAGAGCATCATCGAGCTCTAGAGCACTAATTGTCAGGCAAGAAGTTTTGCAAACTAAGCTATTCAATGTTTAATTGTATTTTAAATCCGGCAAAATGAACTATTGGTATACAAATGTCCTGTAACCACCACAACTCGACTTTTCTTTTTACCGATATCCTGAATATAATCCGGCCATCGTGAGAGATGTAAGCCGAGTTATATATCTGTTACGGTGAAAGTACAGCCAACTTGGTTGGTAAATGTAATTAATGATGTTGGAAAATGTATATAAACAAATATAGAATTGATTATATGAAGCCGTCCTCCACTTAATTACAATAATATTGCATTTTTTATTATTTTTGTTATTACTAGTGACTTAGTGCATGCTCGCTGTGCTGCGTTCCGCTCGCTAACTCCGCTTAAAACTTGTACTGGCTTGTCACAAATATATGGCATATATTAAACTTTAACCTATATATAGTACATTGGAAAATGTGTACACTTACCGTAACACGTATCCAGCACAATACGTATTTAGAAACATGTATCTCTTTTTTGATCACATAACATTATCGCTAGACTAACTAGCAGTATAGTAAACTTACTAATTTCCTCTACTTCATATCCTTGTGCCCTATATACAAGTATACTTAAGTTCCTAAACCGCATCGATCTTTGTAGTCAGTTCAGTACCAGAAGATTTGTCGATTAATTTTCATCAATTTATTCGAAATATTTTTACATTGAATTTTAAGGCAGCTAAAAACGAAATACTTGAATTTTCCTTCCAAAAAAAAGGAAATATTATAATTCAAAATGTTTCTATTTCGAAATTAGATCTTATCAATCTTGTACCCGAAAAACGAGACCAAACATTTTATATCTGCAATTTATTAAATAATTTTCTTTTTTTTATACTATGTAATGAAAAATCAGAGATAAAATTGAAAATATAAAATATTATTATGAGAAGACCAAAAAAACCACGTAAAATAGTCGGACTGAAATAAAAATTTTTGTGTTTGTTGACTTGAAAATATGTCAATGGCGCCTTTCGGCTGAATGCACCAGAAAAGTTCTAATTTTTAGTCTTTTGATAGTATCCAAATATTTGTATATACAAACAGCACAGGGTCATGTGGTAACTAGCCATTGGGCTATTTAGATTCCGGATCAAAATCTTGGTTTTTTTTTTTTTGTGTAAAAAGATTTTTAAATGCCAAATTTGTAAAACATAGTAAAAAGAAAACTGGACCAGAAAATCATATAAAAAAAGGAAAAAGATTGATTCCTTTTCTGTGTACAGATAAAATTTTGATAGTCAGGTATTTATAAAATATAAAAATGCTGTTGCCAATTTTTGTTTTATAAAAAATTTGGATGAAAATTCTACAAAATCCAGTCCGAAAAATTTTTTTTTTGTCCGTTATTAGTTTTCTTTCATTTTCGTGGCAATGCAAATTTAACTTTTTTTTTATTATAGAAAATAGTTTAAATTCAGGCCTGTAAAAGGATACAAAAATCCCAGGGTACAATTTATTTTGAACACTTGCTTCCTTAAGGATTCATTAAAATTATAATACAACAATAGCGGATGGCAGATGTCAAAGTTTTAGTACTGTCAACTTATTTATTTATTTTGATCTTCTTCAGATTCAATCATAACTTCTTTAACTTTTAAGTTCCAAATCACGAATACGAAATTCCAATTTGCTAATTATACGTTTTTCTCCAGCAACAGCGTTAACTTCAACTTCTTCAAGGCGAATGGATACGTTCTTTTAAACAGAAACAAGTTTATAATAATTATTAAATGTTTAGACTTCATCTTCCAAGGAATTTTTGATGGTTTCGATTTTAACAATGCGTTCTTGTTCTTCATGAAGAACAGTGGATCCAACAGTGGATTTAAGTTCTATCTGATAAGCACACTATACAAAAATTAAAGCCGGCATTCTTAATAAGGCAACCTTTAATCCTAAATTAAAAATTTTTAGTTACTTCTTTATTGTGTTTAGTAAACACTTATATCTAAATATTTCTATCTTACTTAGTTGAATCTACAACTCTCCACGGATATATTAATTTACTGAAATAAGTCTTTACAAATTGATGATATGCTGTTCACCGGAGCAAAACAATGAACTCCTTTTTCTTGTTTGATAAAATATTACAAAGATACTAGGATAACACTATTTTAGTGACAATGAAAGAATACTAATGAATGAGAAAATTCAAAATTTGACTCTTATTTTCATAAACTAGACATTTTCCATGTACTATATATTTATAAATTTCTTTCTTTTATTTTCGTGCTAAATAGAGAAAAGCTTCATATTATACATCTTCAGGCATATTCTGTTCATATTATTCATGTCACGGGTTCAATATCTCTAGGCGTATTTATCTAGGCGAAGGACTTCTATCTGTTCCTTAAAAAGCCACAGAAAAATATAACAAAATAATATTTTTCATATTTTTTTTTTGTGTGCTAAACACCTTGATTTATGTACAAAACAAGGTAATATTTTTTCATATATTTAGCTTAAAAAAAAAGAAAAGCTATGTAAGCTTTAAAATTTTAAAGAGAACTTATAGCATAATTCTTTCATAATTAATATGGCAACATTGTAGCTAACAATAGCCTTTTTCTTCCCTTTTTTTTGTTTTTGGTTCATATTATCAAAGAACATATGGAACAGATTAAGATGAAGTATTTAAAATGAAAAATAATATATATTTTATATCTTTTATTTTATTATTCTTTGTTTTTGTTGTTCTTCTTAGACTCTTCACTTGAAAATCAAAGGATCTGTAACTAAACATATTCTCTCTAAAGCTTAACGAATCTATGTACGTATAAATAAGTGTGTGGTGGATGAGATAGAGGGATCGCTTTCAAAGGCAAAAATCCCCGCATAAACAAAATTTTTGTGTTCGCTTCGACTGCTTTGTGTTAAGTAAACGCTATAAATTCCATTTTTCTCTTCGTTATATAATGCATATGTAGTACAATCATATTCTATATATACAGCCAAGGACTAAATTTAACTGAATGAAAGCGAATTGATGGAATAAATTTCATTTTATTCTTTAGCTTTTTCTCATTAATTTTCTTTTAGACTCAATTTTTCTAACTTTAACGATAGATTTTCTTTGGGTTGTTTTTTTTTCTTCCTTTGCCTTCATCATACTTAATAGTAAATTTTCGATAAGTATTTTATTTACATTGATATTCAAATCCTATAAATGGATATCGTTCGTCTTTATCTTGAGAATAATTCAATTCAGATTGAGAAGATAATATAAAAATAATATATTTAGACCGAATTTAATGATAGACATTCGAAAGTTCATTACAATTAACAAAGCTTTGGTATAATTTCATTATATTAATTGTTATTCGTATGGCAAGAAATTAAAAAAAAAAAATCCAAATTAAATGCATTTGAATTAATTTTAACTTTTTACTTAAAGGGAATTTGTTCGTGTTTCATAAGAAAAGGAAGACATATTGGTTAAATTATTATTACAAAGGGAAGTAAAAGAAATCATGGAAACAAAGTTCATGCGATGAGTTAGAAGACCAAAATTTGGTCCTTTGCATGAATCCCTTTTCATTAAAGCTACACAATCTAAACCAAGAATTTCATGTTTTATAAATTTTCTATTATAAATATTCTATTTTGCGAGACGTACATATACGAGTATCGTAAATATACATTTCGTAAGGGATTTTATTTTATCTTATTATAAAATGATATAATTCAACTCCTTTTACAGACTCCTTAATATTTTGTAAACAATTACAGTCAAATTGGAAATATTTGTGATTATAGTAAGAAAACAAACTATGTATAGTGCAAAACCACTATTGAAATTTCTATACGTATGTTCAAATTACGTTACCTTCCGAAAGCCTTTCTAAAAGAAAGATATACGAATATGGAAATTCAGAGTGAACATTGTCCTTAGTTAATCACAACATTTGTTGTGACAGACAAATAGACAGACAGATGACAGACAGACATTGGATTGAGTCCTGGTGTAAGATTTCTAAAAATTTTCGCAAATTTACTTCAGCAAAAAACCATTTCCTTCTCCAGGACCTGTATCCTTTCTTAGATCCTGGCAAGAAGCAACAAATATCTATGCCTACGTACAACCAATGTACTAGACAAATTTCACTAAAATCTAGTAATTTGTTTGTGAGTTATCCTAACTGCAAATTATGAAGAAAATATGTAAGCAAAGTTTGAATATCGTATCATTTCATAAAAAAATTCGAATTTTTTTCGACAGCTACCAGAAGTTGTAATCGGATTCAATTGATTTTTGGACACAATTTCACAATTTCTTTCATTGAAACAGTGTCTCATGCCAAATTTCATTGAAATCGGTTCATAAATAACGTTACAATACCCTGTAATGTAAAAACACAAAAAACCGAACTTTCGTTTGGCGGCTGCCCAAAGTTTTAGTCCGATCAAACCCAACTTCTGATAAAATAGTTCTCATAAGGAAAAAACTGCTCTTACCAAGTTTCATGCAAATTGCTTCAAAAATACGGCCGGAATCTTGTACATGAAAGACAGACCGACCGACATACTTCGTATAGAAGTTAAAAATTATTGTCAGATATTTGTTGGTGGTGCGTGACTACCCCACATAGCAATTCGGGGGTAGTAGCGCATATCATATTAGAGTTTCCATTTATCAATACTAATTAATCAAAAGTGGAAAAAGAATAAATATCAAATATTTATTTTTTCTTTATAAAAAAATCATAAAAATTTATTCAATGTGAAGAATTCCTTTTAATTATTTGTTATTTTCCGATTATATGATTTTATGATTTAATTATTTAAACAAAACATAATGAAATATTTTAATCGTAAAAAAAGATTTAATAAATGAAAAATATTTATATTTAACCAAAAAATTAATCCAATTTTCATGCTTTTTCATTGAATTTAATGGAATAAATATTGCATACATGTAGGCGAATTAAATATTTTTTATTATATATTAAAATAGATAAAAACAATATGTAATTATATAATTGATTTATATTAAATAATATTGAAGTTTGCTACTTACTTTAATTGGTCTTAAAAATACTTGTCGATCAATAATTAATTTATACAAAATTAATTTATCACAGTTTATTTACAATTGAAAACACTAATTCCAGAAATTACTAATTACTTTACTTATTTCTATCAAATCTCTTAAATATTTCACAAATAACCACAATCTCTTTGATACAATCACTTGCGAAGTTTGATTTCAACTGTCTGCTCCAGCAGCGTTTCCACCTTATATACTCATCGTGGAAACTCCAAAATCTTTATTCTATCATACATGGAAACGTATTTCTAGAATTCGCTTGAAAACATATTCCTAGAAATGTGAAATGTGATTATTGTTTTCTTTTGCAATATTTTATGATTTTTTTTCTTTCTAGAAAAGTCATAAAATATTGTAATTTCTCATACAATAATTATGTGTGCTTTTGTGTTCTGTGTTTTGTGTTTTTAATTAAAGTTCCCGATTTTTCTTTTGTCAAAAAAATCGTGGAACCTTTCCTAGAAATATAGTGCCAATATTGACTAAAGCAGACAAATACATGTCCTTGAATGATCTTGTTTTTGTATTCCTCGCTTATCATAGGTGTTACTGGTACAAACAATGTTTTCAATGGTATTAACGAGACGGAGAATAAATATATGCGATTTTGGAAACAACCCAAATACAAATCCAAATACAAAAGCCTAGAAAAAAGAAATATAGTATAAAACTAAGAAATGAAAGTTTTCCAACAAGAAATTGATAGCGAAACTTTGTTGAATCTGCAAATATTCTTTTACGATATTCAAATTTTGTATATTTCAACATTTCTTTAATTCAATCAAGAAGTTGCAATTTCTTTCAATTTACTGCAATTTTTACTATAATATTTTTAAATTAGATTATCATTTTTCTTTTTTTCATTTATAAAAAAAATTTAAGTTATACTTCATCCAATGTACGTAAATTGGATGCAGGAAAAGGTTTCATGTTTCATGATAAGTAATTTTGAATAGTGTTGTCAATTTTCTAAAACTTCTTCATAAAATTCTATAAGCAATACATAAACATAAATACATAAGCTTCACTTTTTCAGGATGTTCTTCTGTTTCTTACGGCAAATAAACAGAGTTGCTATCGGGAAAACCAAAAGATTTTCTTCCAGAAAAAAGTAAAACGTAACACAATTTTTTCTTCTTGATATATAAAAATAGAACCAAAAAGAAAATGAGACTTTTCAAATTTTTCCCAGGTATAAGAAGCTTTTCTCCCATAAAAAATAGATTCTTAAATTTTTTTTTTTGTTTCCTTTGAAACTACGAAAAGAAAAGTAAGAAAATATAAAATAAACAAAAGGAAAAATGGTTGATTGCACACAAAACGGGTTGAGAAAATTTCACGAAAAATACCTAAGTATAGGATTTTCTATTTGCTTTCATACTTTACCCTGTGGTATGTTAAACCCTTGAAGGCAATTTAGGTTGCTATTGTGGGAATTTGGGGGTTTTTTTTTGTAACATAAATTTTTTAAAGCGCGGGTAGCAGAAGAATTTTAAATTGTTTGATATATTTTGGACAGCTCGATGTAAATATGTATTTAAGATAGGTAATTTTCCATTTGTTAAATTGAAATTAGTATTATAACGGATAAGTAAAGGAAAAAGTAGAAATTTGATAGTCCAATCTTTCCTTTATTCTTTATTTCTATAAATTAACAATGGATCATCAAACACCACTGTCCTATATGCATGAAGAATATGGATCTGTAGGAGTATTTAGTTTAATAATAGTTTATGCAAATAATTAAATAATAAAAAGCAAATTGAACAGATTAATAAATACAGTGTTCAATGGTCAAGTTGGTTGAGATTGAGACCTCGTTTCTAGAAGCTGATGAGGCTCTGGTTCAAATCCAGAGCTCGGTTCTTCATAATTAATTTTTCTTTGCCTACAGATCTTCAATAGATAGAATCATTTTTCCGATATAAAATGGTTAACGAATGACACACTCAATGAATTTCAAGACGATGATGATCTGCAATTGTTGTGCAATTGGAAGTGGGTATTAGTATACTCAAAGTTGTCGGTATTGCAGTCTTCTACTAATGATATCTAGCTACAATAGATCAGGCATTCATACACTAAAACATCCATTAACTAGTACAATATTCATACAATCTCCATCCTTATAAAAATAAAGTCCTCATTTTCAGTGATTTGTTTTAAACTTATGATGAATCTTTATAACTTTAGTTTGAAAGATTTATGTTGATTACTTGTATCGACTGAATTCATCTTAAAGTAAACTTATAATAATATTTTACGATAATAATTACATTGGTTAGTGAAAACTATTATCCGATATTCTGCAATATTACATATCCTTTTCTTTATTCGCTCATAAAGAGAGAGAGAGAAAAAAAAGATATAACAAAAATTTTGCGGACAGTATAAACTTTTGATGATATTTTCACAAAAATTTTCATATAAATATAACAAACAAAATTGAGTCAATCTATTCCAGCCATAACCATTATCCTATTAGTCCTAATCTTCACAACCAGTCATAAAGTATGCACATAATGTCTCCCTTGATACTTGCCAAAATCCTTCTGATACACGCAATATCCTATTCTCATCCCAATTATCCTTTGGATAAAATCTCATGGTCATATAAGGCAAACGAAAACCGAAACGAAGGTACAAAAGGATAAAATAACAAACAAATAAACAAACAAAGTTCCTTTTCTTTTTGGTATATAAAATAATATTTAGAAAATGAATAAGGAATCAAATCAAACAAAGTTAATCTGAATTTCGAGTTGAGGACACGAGAAAAAAAGCTCTACTTATCGCACCTGAAATATCTACTTACAGATTCTTCGATCTTGTTTTTGTGTTAGGTCATGCTATTATATGGCAATTTCGAGAAAAATATCCGATTGGAAAATTTTGTATGTGTAAAGAAAGAAAGTGTACTGGAAAATTGAATTTCGGATGTTTTCTAAACTTGGCATATCTCTTGGATTGACTTTTTGATATGAATTTTATTCTTAAAGATAAATCCGTGTTCAGTGCAGATGGATTTTTTCTGTAGATTAGGTTAGGCTGAACCTTTGATTAATGTGGAAAAAATAAAAATAAATAAACATAAAAAGCGGAGATTGTTATTGAAAGTAAGCGTAATGGATATGAGAACAGTTTAAAGGTAAGATAATTATATTTTCTGGATGTTTGGATAATTTGCTTTCATTTAATATTTATTCTTAGTACCTGAAATCTTTATAAGGATATTATGCTTGTGAATAGAGATTGATTATTCCAAAAAATACATAGATGAGTGAGCATATTAAGTGGGCCTGTGATAATTCCATTGAATTTATACGGAAATTTGAATTTTCATCAAACTATAAATTTTTGAAGGGATTTACTATATTTAGGAATACGAATTAAAACACTGTATATTTACCAATGAGGCTGTTGCTTCATTTCTTAGGGAATTTAAATGTAAAAAGAAAACCGTATTACGACTTTCAGTGAAAGTAATATTTTGAACATTATGGAATTATAAAAAATTCAATACAATTCGACCATTATCGGGTCTTAAATCGGTTTTATTTTTCTATTTATAGACTTCTATAAATTATTGAACTTATTTTATTTCACAAGAAATTTCCTGATTTCTGAACAATAAAATAATATTTAAACAAAAATATATTTTTATATTCATGACGTAGCCTACTAGTAGTGGGTTGGCAAATCACCGTTGAATGATATATAAATAGGGTGTTCCATAAGGAAATGAAATATTAAAAATTACGTCAAAAGAATGAGGTTATGCAAGATAAGCCGAACTGTCTGATATTCTCGTCCATATTTAATCTAAAAGTTTAAATTTTCTTATGAAATATAAGAGAGATGAAATTTTTAATAAGATTTAATTTTTATAAAATATGTGATCACCATGTGATCATAATGGAACACCCACTCTCAGAAAAAAAGGACGAATTTACCATATTTTCAATTCAATTCTTGTAGCATTTGTGCGATGTTTCATCGAAAAAGTATATATGAAAACGCGACAGTGTTGAATAAGAAGAATCGTTGGCCTGCATTTGAATATATATTTTCCAGTCGTTTTTATGTTGTTGTCTATCTCAATTCATGAGTTTTGGGCTTGAGTTACTAAAAAAAGGTTTCAACTTTTATGTTTTATGTTGTTTTCTTTTTTCACTTTCACTGGAACTGTTGATCCTTCTTTTTTATTTGCTCAACAAAAAAAAAAAAAAGAATGAAGAAAATAAAATTTTTTTTTCATTCTACCATCCTTATTCATCATATTAAAGTTTTCATTGGTAAAATCTCGTTAAGGATTACGAGTTCGTATTTTATTTTTCTGGTTGAGATTCTTTTCTTGCTGGTTGGAGATAGAAAAGAAAAATATCGAAGTTAACATGAAGTTCTTCTATAAAATATATTTCTTTTAAATTTTTGTATATACTAAGAAGTATGAAAAAAATGTGAGAGGAATAAATTTAACGAACATATATTACATAAAAAGCATACATAATATGAAAAATATTAGAATATGAAGGCACAAGGTACATATTTGAAAATAAATATCATTTTTCCTAAGCTTTTCTAAACTTTCCTTTTACTTTTTTTTCCTTTGATAGGTTAAATAGGCTGTCAAAGTATCAATTAATTTAATTTGCTTGCCTTCCTTTTCTCTTTTTGCTATTATGAAAAAGAAAATCTATTTATTTAACATTGATAAAAATATTTCCTCCTTTTCAATGTTTATGAACTGATGCGGAAATTAAATAATGAAAATGGTACATCAAATGGGAAAATATTGCTAAAACTAATTATTGGATCGTTACTTGCACATTTTCTGATTGCAGATGAAGTTTCACTTTAAGAGAAAATTGTGTGACCCAATTGGATGTTATTAGAAAGGAAATATAATTATAATCTTTGCTTCGTTCCATATAGTGCTTGTATATTGATAGTATTAAAATTCAATTGAATATTGAAAGGTCTTTATTCACACTCTGGTTGAACTTTGTTGTTTTGGACGGATCTCATTTTGTATCATTCGAATATATTTTGCTTGATCGAATAGAAGACAATTTGTTTAGGTATAATATAGTTTCCCTAACCTATATGTCAGGTAGATTGGAAAACCTGTTCACGAATTCTGCATAGGTATTTATTATAATATATATTTACAGGCGATGTCCGTAAACTAGGTAGACACACATTGAGCACTAACTGTACGGATACGAGTACATCGTATAAATCTTAATCTTTTCAGTTTAAATCGGTTCCAATATTTTCTTATATAATTGACATCTAAAATTTAAATGGATTTAAATCCATGTAACATTGGAAACAACTACTGTACAGAGGGCTAACAGCATTGTAGTTATTTAACCGTTATTATTGATGAGACAAAATTGTTGGTACTATTAACGTTTTCGTAAACGACACTGATGAGGATGAAGCCGGAGACTTCTTGATTCGGAAGGCAAGCGCCATAAAATTAGCCTATCAATGTGTATTTTTTTTATCATAAAATTCTGCGATTAAAAATTAATTATTGTAATGGTAGTAACTCCATGTGGATAAAAAATATCTTGTAAAGTTTAATTTCAATTAGCAAATAGGACCCGGAAGATTTGACAGTGACAATGGCGTTTAATAAAATTCAATTTAAACTCTTCCTATTTTGGGGTAATACGTAGTCTTACTATAGTTTGAATTCTTTAGGTTAATGTGTAGGATTTTTTTGCTTTGTCCTCTTTCTTTCCTCCAAAATTATCCACAATTGCCGATAAAAATCGGACGAACCGATGAAACTCTTTTAACCAAATTATCAAATTATATAAGAAAGAAATATTTAATAAAAGATTTTCCTTATTTCCATAAATTCCATTTGAATTGTAGAAAAACTTTTTCCATATTTTTTATGTAAATTAATTCGATTTCATTTTTTCTTTCTTCTAAATTTTCTTTTCTAACTGATTTGTAATTCGAGAATCACTTCAAGAGAAAAAAAAAAAACATTCCGAATTGCTATTACATCACATTTACAAGAGAAAACAGATAACCATAAATTTATTTGAATAGAAAGAAAAGCTGTACACAATTCCCAGATGGAAAAGTTTTCTTCTTATTTCCTCGCCATGGAGGAAAAACAAAACGTGTAATACCATGTCATCGCTATCATTCCATTTAGTTAAAAGGATGAAATTTGAACAAGGAATAACGAATAAAAATTCGTATTATAGAATTGATATGTGAACATAGAACAGTTTTACAATATCGAGAGTTAAAAGTTCAAAGCGCGAAATATAAGCCATGAACATGGGAAATCCAGTGAAATAATAAAATATGGGTAAAAAAAAAGCAACAACGACGCAAGACCAACAAAAAAAAGTAAGGAGAAGAAGTATATTTAAAGGGAAAAGCTTTTCATTTAAAGCTTTATATAAAAACAACCAAAAATATCAGTTCTTTTTTTTCAATTTAAATCCAGTATTTTGATACAGATAGGAGAGTGATGGAATTATGATCATGGAAAAAAGAAAATTCAAATTTAAAGTTGATTATCGAAGGATTAGTTATAATTTACGGAAAGAATTGGATTAAAAGGCTTATCACGTTTCACAATTTCAATGAAATTCCAAGTGGCAATAATAATGTTAATATTGAAATGAAATATGGTACAGAGTCAAGTAAAGGAGCAAATTAATTTAATTAAATAGTTTTATATTTCAATGAACAGAATTTCATTTCAAAAATTTTGATTTGCCTTGAATCCGTGATTGATTTCGATGACATTGCAAATAGATAAATTAGTTAAAGCATGAATGCCTACATGATTTTATTTCAATAAACGTATTAAAATCGTGTAACATGGCATATATGTATTTTTCGAGACATGGTATGTATTCTTCATCCTTGAAGCGTTATTTCCTGCTACATATTTGAGGGATTAAGTATTATTATACAGAAGATTTGAATTTTAGTTTAAGATGATATTAAGAATTCTATTGAAACGAGAACATACACTTCATTTAACACAAACTAACTTTTATATACCTTCATAAGGAGTTATAATAATGAGATATTTTCACAAATTAAAATTATGATTTTGAAAACGGTGTATACGTTTTGTAATGGATAAATTGAAGTTGAATCACATGCTTACAAGTATTATTTACATCCAATGAATAGATTCGCATTTGCAGTTTATCCGGAATTAATTCCTAAAATTCATACCATTTATCAGGCTCTCATTGGATTGCAACCCTTTAAAAATGCGTAGTGAGTAACATAAGGAGTTTATTATTGCGATACTGGATTAAGTTGTTTGTGTAAAATTTGTTTACAAAAGTTAAATGACATGTAAATACAGTATACCTAATCTTATTTCTGTTGAATGAACTTAAATTTGTTATCGTTTTCTTAGAAAATGAACTAACTATAGGAAAACTAGCGAATTTTTTTATTGTACGTTAATTTATATTTTAGAAATTAATTCGAATTTTATTAAATTTTTATGATTTTATTTCAGTAAATTGTTATATTTTCGAATCGAGTTTCTACTGTATTTGTAAATTGTTCATTATTTAAAATGTTTACTTGTCGTACATTATAAAAAAAAATTTGTATCCAAATTATAAACATGCTATAAAGAGAATATACCATCATAATCTATTTCACACGAACATAAACTGATCTCTTTATTATTAATGGTCTTAACCATAACCATTTTAAATTTAATGTTGCTTAGCTAATTGAGGTAACTTTCTGCTAAAGTACTCACACAAAAACAATTCCCTTGACAAGGTTCTAAAAGCAATTGCTCGTTTATCATATATAAGTCATCACCAGTAGTAATATACTATCATATTTTATGCTATTTGAAATAAATTTCGGTATTAAAGTATTTCTATGTATGGAAAATTTAATAATTTTAAAACAATATAAATGCATTTATTAATGTTGCCGCACCCATTCGATAGAAAATAAAAGCTTTGATGATACCAAGCTACACTTGTATTACTACTATTTGTTCATTGAAAATATTCTTTTCTTTTTTAGGTACTTTGATGATAAATAAAATATCCTCATGATGGGTGTATTCAGAGATTGGCAATTTCAAAAGATTTTTTCCTATCCTATTTAAGATTGGAATCTATGTATTTGGAATAGGGAAAAAGCAATAAGATCAATGAAAGAAATAGAACAAGAAGAAGATTCTAAAATATACAGAATTTAGCGTTGAAACGCGAATTAAAAAAAAAAATTTATGCCAATTTCAGTTTTTTTTTTGTGCTTTTTTTTTTTTTGTTTGCCGCACCCTTAGATAACCTAAATACTAACCAAAAAAAAAAAAGGAAAAAAGAAAAACCCAAAACGAAAATGAATCAACTAACCAACAAACCCAATTCTCTGTATTTAGAAAACATTTCATGGTTTTCATTTAGGATGGGTTTACCTCACCCAAAATGATGGGAAAATTTCAATGAGAAAATTCTATATGTTATGAAAGTTTTATGCTCTCGCGTAAAAACTGAAAATTTTTTAACTCACAAAAATGTACGTGTTTCTGAACAACACAAAATGATGAAATTTCGTTTTTGGCACCTTATTCGATCTGCTGTTGATAATTTCTTATACCGAAATGAATACTTATTTCTAAAAACCAAAAAGTCGTCTAAACACAAAAACGGAGTGAGTTCCTTATAATCTCATGCTTTTGCCAAAAGCTTATCTCTTTTAAATTATTTTTGAGCTTTTGTTTGTTATTATTTTAATTTTTATTAAAATCTATACGAGAATATGCATAATCTAGTAAAAAGCTTTAATATAATGAAAGCTTCTTTTTAAAATACGGCAACAAGGACTTTAGAATAATATGGACAACTGTTATACGACTATCGTGTAAGTGACATCGTTGATGATGAAGACCAAACATCATCTCATTTTTTTTCTTTCTATTTTGCGCTTTTCAGGGTGTACATAGAACGAAAAACTGCTGATGCTTCTTCCTTTTTTTTGGCTAAAGCTGTTCAGATCGTGTGCTGAAATCTTTCAGTGCTATTCGTTCTGTTGAGCACCAAAAAACGTTCCGTGGTACGCGGTCAATAAATAACGTGTTGTTTTCATTATTGTTTTTTGGTATTCTTTTTTTTTTTTTTTTGGTTTTTTCAGAAATATAATATTTTAGTTATAAATTAATAAAAGAAAATTAATAATAATAAATTAATAAACTGGAAAAGTTTTCAAAAAAAAAAAAAAAAAAATACGAAAAGGTGAAATTTTTAATAAGAAAATTGTTTTTCCCTTTTTTTTGGAGGGTTTAACAATTCTTTAATTGTTTGTTATTAAAATTTCGACCGTTGAAGGATAATACTGTTGAAGTGATGATGTTTCACATTGATTCGAAATTATTTCTATGTAATTTGTAGTATTTTTTCTTTTTAGTTTTTTTCCTTTTTTTTTTGAGAAAGGATCATCATCAAATTTAATATTTTATTAATATCCTTCGAACATTTTTTGAAACAAGAAAAGAATAAAAATCCAGAACAAAAAAAAGAGAACATCATAAAGTTTTAGTGACAAATGTTACGTAATCGAGGCTTCTTCCGCAAGGATCTGGAACGGTTTTTGAATTTCAATTGTATATTATTATTAATATTTGTTATCCCTCTAGTATTTGGGGATGAAAATATTATTTATCCAATTTAATGAAAGATTGTATAGATGTATTGGCAAATAAATTAACTTATATTTAGTATTATGAAGAGAAATATATATGTATATACGGGGATCAACAAGGATATTCGGTAGATGACTTTAAGATTTTCATTTTTCATAAATGATGATTTCATAATATCTTTAGTTTTTTTTTTTTTTTTTTTTACTCCTAGTTTTTTTATGCATGCATAGATTGTTAAGGATATCATTTAAGAAGTTTTGAAGAAGGATGATAAAAATAAAAAAAAATGTGAATTAAAGATGTATTAAGTAGAAAGGAAAAAGTGTTTTTCTTTCGTCGTTTTTTTTTTGGTTGTTGTTTTTTTTTTGAAAATCAAATGTTTTTCTTGGATTTTTTTTTTTAGTTTTAAATTTTATAAAGTGATGAAAAATATTCACATTTGAAGAACATAGAACAAAAAAACGCACACAAAATACATTTTGAGCCTTTTGCACGTACGTAAATATACCGACTTTACGTTTTTATGTATTAATATAAAAACATGACGAGTGAAAAAGGAAAATAATCATTATGTGAAATGTGAAAATAAACATATAAGTGTAGATTAAGTGGATTAACGAGGTGTACTATTGTTTTTCATATATATATATATTTCTTTTTCTTTCGTTTTATATTAAATGATATATGTATGTACAAATAACAAGAATATATTCCATGACCTATAATAATTTTCGGGATTTTCGATAGCATGAATATGATTTTAATGAAAGCTTTGAATACCATATTAGAATATCGGAAAAGATAAAATCCAAAGCAAAAAAAACAAAAAAAAAAAAAAAAACACAACATGTTAATGATAGTGTACGATAATCTGCAGTTTTCTTAGCATTTAACCTTATAGGACCTAATTGAAAATGCCTATTTAATGATTACTAATTTTGTTTAGTTTTCATGTTGAACAAGGAAATTTCCTTTTGTATAAAGGCACACTTAATTACAGTATTTCTTTTGATATTCCTTTTTCTTTGTATTGATTCTTAGATTATTTTAATTTACGTTTTATAATTGTTTCCTAAACATTGATGGAACATCATTTTTTTTTCTTCTTTCGTTTTTCAAATAATAATTATGTGCCTTTAAAATAATGATCCCTTGAAGGCTTTTCTTTATGTAGCCTTTTTTTTTCATTCCTTTTGAACAGAATGAAAAAATAAATATATATTCGACCCTTTTTTTTTTAAATGTATTTTTTCCGTCTTAAAAATTTTGTTGCCTTAAAATCATTTTAATGGAATTTTAAACACGATTACAGTGTACAAGATTCAATTTTTAATAAGACTTTTTTTTTGAGCTTTTTCTTCATCCCTTCTTAAGGAGACGAAGGTTCAAATTTCATCATCTTTTGAAACTGTTTGATTTTTAAAGTGTTTTCTTAAAACTTTTTCTTAGAAGTTTTTTTTTCGTTTTTTTTTTTTGGCTTTTAATCAATTTCCAAAGAAAAATGTAAATTGATTTTAAGTGTAAATCGAATTAGTTTTGTTTTTGTTTTAAATCCTTTCATTATGAAGTTAATTATGCTTCTAACAAAATCTTTAAGAAACAAGATTTATATAAAAGAGAAAATCTCTGATAATTTTCATCTTATTCTTAATTTTCATTTTGATCCATCATCTCTAAAGCGAGCATCAATTATGTTAATGCCCCTTCATTTCTACTATCATTGAAATTAAAGGCAAGAAGAAAAAGTTCGAAGAAACCAATAAAACTTAATTGAAAGTCTCGAAATTTCATATTATCAGTAGTTAAGAATCAAATGGATGAAAATATAATCACCATCGTTTTTGTAGACACAAATCCTTCGAATGAATTACATTTTAATTAGAAACACTTCAAGCCTATGACATAAATGGGTATCTAACCGTAAGTACCTCTAAATTTATGTAATAAAATGTTAATAATATCCAATTCAACAATTCCGAGCACGGAATATATTAAAGAAAATTCAAAATATGGATTTCTTATAAACTTATATATATACCTTTAAATTTAGTTTATTTAAATCCCATCGACAATATTCATCCTTTTCGGAAGGATTGCAAAAACTTTTCTGGTTTTTAATGGAATTGTATAAATGATCGAGTGGGCGAAATAAAATACATTTATTAGGAATGGAAAAAAAAATCCAGGTTGTTTTGTTCTTTTATAGTATGAAGTCTTTTCATAGACAGTGATTTTTTTCTCTTCTTTTTGTACAGAAACCCACAAGAATATGGAAAATGGACATACATAGAAAATTTTTTAGAAATCTAAAATCTTTGAATTTATGAAAATCTCAAACAATATACAAGATGAAAAAATTCTCAAGTTTGTCGAGATAAACATAAATGTTGCGAGACTATTGTTCAATTTCATGTTCTGCATTTTTCCACTATAATAAATTTGAAAGGATATCCTATGTTCATTTCTTTGCCGATTTTTCTCTGTCTATATCCCTCTCCAAAGATAAACCACACAATTACAATACATATATAGAAAATGGTATTCAGAATCACTGAGCTGTCCTTCTGGAAAGATAGCAACCACTTTTTGGTATAGTTTTAGACTTTTTGAGAAAGAATAAATCTTGATTTAAGAAATCCCTTATATGAAAATATATATATATATATAAAGATATTTGTTTGAAAGGATGATTATGATGGTATTCTACAAAAGGTTAGAATTACTAACAATATAAAAATGTTTGATTTCAAAGTTTAAATATAAACAAAAAGTTTTTAATTAAATGTTTTAAATATTTTCATTACGGTTTTATTCTATTACAGTGTGTTAAAGTACTGGAATTTTTGTAACTGGATGGTTTTTTTTCTTCTTCGTGTAACATAAATAGAACTTTTTCCGAACTAGAACTTTTAGTGAAAGTTTAATATTTCAACTTTATTCAATTTTGAATTTAACTAGTGTGAAAATTTTAATGAAAATTTAAATTTATTAACAAATTTTTTTTTTTAAGTATATTTAAGACTCTTAATGGAATTATTTTAAACAAGTGATTTTTTATACTTATGAAATTGTTAATGCGATCACAATTTTGACTATACCAATAAACGGATTTAGTTGGGAACCAAATTCAGAAAATAAGGGATTAAAAATCTAATTTCAAAGTAAGTTAAATTTTTATTTCTTCTTAAAACAAAAAAATTTATGATTTAATTATTAAAATAAAAATTATTAAATATTAACTATAGGTCAAAAATGTATATAAATGAAATGATCCGCTGAAAGGAAATTGTAAGTTCTTGCTTCCAACTTCCAGGAAATCCTTGTCAATTTCCGTAAAATACAGTAACTTTTCTATTTAACACAATTTCTTGATGTTTTTTTTCTATTCCATAATACTGGGTGATTTTGGAAAACCCACGGATTTTTTATTAAAGAACATGTAATAACGAAAGTTATTTAGTAATTGTTTTAATAACAATGTGAAGCTATTTGTTTGTTGGAAAAAAAAAATATCATAAAAGTTAATAAAGTTACAAGGGTACGGTTTTTGACAAGATATTTCTCCTAAATTTGAGAACATTTCCTTTAAAGATTTCAAATAACAATTGCCACTTCACTAATTTTTAATTCGAATAAGAAATTTACGTAATCATCTTGATAGGAATTTTTTTTTTACAAATTATCGAATGATCGATTTTTTAACTTTATTCCCGAATTTTCTACATTATAAAGAATCCAACCAACAATAACCGATGTTCCTTCATATATCATAGATTTATTTTCCAATCAAGATGTTGACATGTTGTGTGTGAATAACCCAGTTTATTGCGGCACCCTTCTACTTTTATATACTTGTTTATAAGGCGTGGACTTTAATTATGATATACGAAATTAATATTATTATTATTATTATTTTTTTTTTGCCTGACAGTCCAACATATTAGAATTCTTAAGTATCGAAAAAGAAAAAAAAAGAAAAGAAAACGAAAATCTATTTTTCCTTGTTATGATTCTCATCAATTTTGAACTTGAAATCTCTAAAGAATTACGTAACTATCGGATTCCATCAAATCTGGGTATCCCAAACCCTTCGAAATACCAAAAATAAAAAAAAATAAATGGATATATATGTATATATTTCTTATAGGATTGAAAGAATTCCTTGGAATAGGAGAAGAATTATATTCACCTTGGATTTTCCGATCGATTTCTAATATTAAACTTGTATATACTGTATTATAACAAATTGTATTGGATATTTGGGCTTAAATTAAGTTTGGCACGGTTGATAGTTTTTAGGGTACGGCTATCTTCATATAATGGTGCGGGATTGAAGGGTTTAATTCTTGAATCATTTTCTTGTACTTCCGTTGAGATGGGCTAAATTATCAAAATTGTATTTTTTTTCGAAACCAATAAAATCAAATTGGAAATTATAGTGTTTTGTTTTCTGTGTGGAATAATTTTCGAATTTTGATTTTTTTTTTTTTTGGTTTTTTGGTTTTTCAATCACGTTCCATCAATAGGTCCACGTTTGAATATATTGTCGGAATGAGTATATATACTGAAATGTGAAGACAGGACGAAAATAAATGAAAATGTTTTGAATATAGATAAAAAAAAAAACAAAAAAGGAGAACTGAAACTTTTCTATGGTCATGATTTGGGGTAAATTAAATTCTCTATGTTTCGGTTGGGAAACTTTAAAAAAACGAAAAAAAGAAAGTTACATTTTCATCTCGAATAAAAATGTATATATATGTATGCCATAGGAAAATGGATAATGATGAAGGAGGAGGCGTATAAAAGCAATGAAATTTATAAGAAGAACATTTGTAAGTTTGATTTTCTTATAGGAAAAATAAATGAAAGATATATTTTCTATTTTTTTTTTTTTATTTTTTTTTACTGTTGTTATGAGATTAATGTTTGTTCTTTAAGTCATTTATTTAAGTGCTCCGGGAGGTCTTTTAAATCGTTTGTAGGCAAAACTTTACTTACACTGTAAATAGAAAATGACATATAACAATTAAATATCTTAGAAATACATAAGAAAAGATTGTTAACATTTATCTTTTGTACAATGTCTTTTAAGCATATTTTTTTTTTTGTTCGCTATTGTTTCCTATAAAAGTTTGTTTATAAAAAGTTACAAAACTTATGCAATTTGAATTTTAAATCATGTTTTTATTATGCACAAAAGCATATTTTTGGAATTATTCACACTTAAAGGATAATTATAATAAAATATTTTCGAAGTAATATTTTTATAACATTTAAATTATTAATAATTTACAGAGTACGGCAGGGAAATGAATGGTTATTATCGCTATTATGCCATTTAGACATACATATTTGTAAATATTTTAAAGTAACCTGATCTATTCTGGTTGGATTTAAAATAAAAATCTGAAATTATTATAAGAAAACTGTTTCGAAGGAGTCTTCAGAAGGCTATGCTTTCAATACCTTTCTTCTCTCTAATTTATTATCCTATTCATTTTCCTTTTTCCTTACACTATTCAACTCTTTCGCTACTAGTACATATAGTACATATTTTTTTTTTGTCTTTGGCGGACTACGCTGGAATTTTTACATGCACTTCACTTTCTACTGCTGTTTATTTTCTTGTTACACTCGTTAATTAGTGTAATTAGTTAAGTTTATATTCTTTAGTTCAAGTTTTTATTTTATATTTTCCTTTTTTTTACGGATTCAATCTTATTATTATTAAGCAATTTAACATTTTTGCTTCTTTTTTTCTATGCTATAGCACTTCATTTTTGTATTTTACTTTAAAAACAATTTAAATATTTATTGTATACTGTATATAAAGAAAAAATAAATAATAATACCTAAAGTCCATAATTATAAGTATAAACATTCAAGTAACCTCGACACATTTTTGTATAAATACTTAGTGCTTGATAAGTCCTATAGAACGTCTTTTATTCTTTAAGTAGCCCTGCCGTACTCTGTATATTTCTTAATTATAATAATTTCCAATTTAAAATGTTAATACATTAAAGGATTTTCTTGAAAATTTAATTGAATTCCTATCCCACTTTGAATGGGACATATTTTCCGTGAATATACACTTAAACTAGTGTCATTATAACTTGTAATTAAATATTTATTAAGAAATATATTTTCAACGGAAAATATAAACTTCAACTTTATCGAGAGAACATTAAAGAAACTTATTTTTTTTTGTCAAAACCAAAAAAAAAAAAAAAACAAAAAAAAACTTGAAAATTAATCCTTCTGTCGGAATATTGAATCTCATAGATTTTCCTGCAACAGAAAATTTCTCATTCTCCAGCCGCCTCCACATCAGGAGGATAATTTCAACTCATTTCATTGTAAATAATTCATGGACTATACACACCCTCTTGGTTTTTCTTTTTTTTAGAGAACATAAAATATACAGTTTTACCTTCATTGTTATTGGAAACATTATCACCGATATAACTTGTCGTATTCTGAGGGTTTGGGGTATTTCTGTTTCCATCCATGAACAAAGTTTACCCATAAATATCGGTATTGTGATGGTGCTCAATTAAAATTCCTTGCTATTTTTGTTATGAATTGTGACCAACCATTATCAACAATTAAAATACTCGTTTGTGTGTTCGATTAAATCAATTTCCGAAATGATTTAAATAAGACGGAACAAAATGGTGTACAAAATGTTTCCGGAATTTGTCTTTAGAAAATCATTTTGTATTCTGTTTCCTTTTGAAAATGTATTGTATATCATTTAAGTGTTGATATTAATAATTGGTTATTATAATGCCTAAAAACTCGAAAAAAGTTTCGATTTTTCAAAATAAGAATTTGGATAATTAAAGTCCGATGATGAGATCTAACTGTGATGACGGATTCTAGTAATAACAAGATGATGACGAAGGGCATATGTTGAACATAGAACAAGTTTATTGAATGTGTCACTGTACATCATATGTATATAAAAAAAAAGGAAAGAAAAAAAAAAAAGGAAGAAAAACTTTACTATGAGACATATTATATAGTGTTTGGGTCGATGAGTTCACAGGAAAAGTTTCCAACTTAAATTTATGTGTGGAGGAAAAGTTTTGGGCACGCTTAATTTGATTTAGTGAACTCAAGTGACAGATAATAAAAGGATATCACCGAAAACAAAAAAAAAAAAAACACCAAATTTTAAGTGAATTAATGCTTTGTTTTATGGTGAAAGAAACTAAAATGATATTAATGAAAATAATTTCATTAAATTTAGTTGAAAAATGTTTTTCACAAACTTTCAAAACAGAAAATATTTTCTACTTCGTTATCTGGAATTTTTGAAAAGAAATGAAATATTATATGCTAAATATGTTCTAAATAGGTAAACTAATATACTAAAACCGATCAATCTTTGCCTTAAGAAAGTCCTCATAAACACTTTCCAACCAAATAAAATTTCTCTTTTTTAATAGAAAACCGAAACTGACTTAAAATTCACTTGTAACTAATTTGCACATTAAAGAAGATTTACACTGAATTCATGGACACACAAAAAAAAAGGACACTCTAAGAATATGAAATAGCACAAAAAATAGACGATTCTCATGCTATAGCCATGTTTTTTTTATCTTTGTATTTTTGTTCCCTGGAGAAATTTTGATGATGCTTTTATTTTCGGTCTTTCTTTTGATATGATAAATTTTAAAAACTTCCGACATTATATGGTCAGATAAATGCCATTTATATTTTCACAAATTTTTTTGCAATAATGTATAAAACTTAATATATAAAAAGTATTTTGTGAAATTGTGGACCATGTAAATTCATGTACCGGGCATTTCATTCGGATCATAATATTGAGTTATAGATAGTCGAAATTAATATTGCTGAACTCAGAATAGATGTAGATAACTCAATGTGATATTATTTTCAAAAGGGCTGTTTGAATTATAAGGTCCTTATCAAATACATCTACAAAAAATCATTATAGGAGCTTTTGTAGAGGAAGAAATTTCGACTACCATTGAAGGTGGAAATTATTTATCCATTCTAAAACTATATTGGGAATAATTTCGCTAATAAAATTGAACATTCGGTATAAAAATTTCGAATGATATTTTAATAAAAACAATTTATTTTCATTTTCGCGAAACTTTGGAAAAATTATTTAGCGTAAATGAAATTGAGTTCGTACTCATGATGGTCATGAATGCTTGTGTGATGGTTGGAAATTTTTATCATTTTCTTTTCGTTTTTCGTTTTGTTGGAAAATTGAAAAATACATTCACATAAAGGGAATAATACTCTGAGGAAAATTTTCGAATTGATTAATTTACTTAATGTAAGTCACATTTTATTGATTCCCATTTTAGGGTCCGCAACGAACTCATACCAAAAATTTATTTATCGTATTACTAAAATTATTCCATTCCCATATATCTACATGAAAACATTTATACAAATGTAATAACATTGAAATTTTCCCAACGGACTCTTAAGATCCGTGTACTATGGATTGGGTTGGATCTGGTAATTTTATATTTATTTTTTTTTTTTAGTGATAAGTGGTTATTGAAAATTCTGCCCACTTTTTTTTTTCATTTCTGGTACACGTTGTTATCGACACGGGAAAGAAAAAAAAAAAAAAAAAAAGGAGAAACTTCAAATATGTGTTGCAATCATCATCATCACACGAAAAAGGATATCCATCATATTGGATCCTTAGTTCTATCTTCTTCTTCATTTCCTTTTTTTTTTTTTTTTTGTTCGTGATGAGTATCTATCTCATTTTTATATATTTATCATATGAAATGCTGGATAAATGTCTTTGCCTATAAGTCTCATGAATTCGGTCGAATGAAAAAATTCTATGAAAATGATGAAGAAGGACACATCATATCGTTATTCTTTCTTTTCTTTTTTTTGGTATATAATATGAAGAAAATGTCTATAGCAGGTTTTCTACTTTATTATTTTTATTATTATTATTTTTTGTGATACAAAAAAGTATTACATAGTATTAAACGTGAAGGGTGCCTAGATATTATGTGACATTTTATTCCATATCTCGAAAAAAAAGCACATGGTAAAAAAAAAAGGAATATGATCCAGTCTTGTTTCTTTCAGGAACATTTTTGTATAATGCTCGGATTTTTTTTTTTTTGATGCGGTTTCTGATGTTTTGGGGACACGTCAATTTGCATGTAGTACTCTTGTATATGGTAACCACAGATATTCTATTATATTCTCTTGTTTAGGATACAAAGAAGTGAAATAATTTTACTTTTTTCTTTTTTTCTATATAGTACGAATATATGAAAGAATAATGATTATACGATTTTAGATATGCAAAGGCACATAGTTTTGTCTTCCGGCATGTTAATGTTAATTTTTAAGACCTAAAACATAAAAGAGAAAAATTAACAAAACTTAAATAAGTTGTGAACAAATATGAGATATGGTTCTGTTTTGGTTTGTGACACGTTTCTTAATATATGCGATGGAATAATATTAAAATTAATGACACTTTTATTAATGGGATCTATTCTTACCATTTTCTATCTTATTTTATGTTATGTTACTTTGATATTATTTATAAAATTCTTTATAAAATTTCTCGAAATTTCATATATATATATATATATTGTTCCGTGCTACCCCTCTGGTTCGAATGTTATAAAAATGATAACACGTTTTATTTATGTGAATTCGGTGTCTAAACTGTTATTTGCAATTATTTGTGCGTTAACAATTAATCAGAAATATATTTGTCTTTCAATAATTAATTATTACAAAATTAATTTATCACAGATTATTTAAAATTATCACAGTCACTATTTCCAATAATTTATTACAATTTTTACTTTTAGATGCAAAGTTACTGTTCTGTGCTAGGCTTTAATAAATATTTGAAATACGCAATTTGACTTTTCGATTTGAACTGACTTTATGTTCGATTCTCGCTTGCTATTTACACGAATTGAAAATGTATCGAGAATCGACTCGAAAATTACTATTGTTTTCACAGAATGGAAATGTTGAAATTGTGTTTCGGTCGAGTTAAAATAAATGTAGTGTTTTTTAGAAATATTCCAATTTCCTTTACTTTAATAAAAGAAATAGAATATTTCTAGAAATTTATAGTGTAATATATATATTTTACATTTCGAAAACGTAATAAGATTTCTTGAATTTCTAGTACATTCGGATTACAAATTTAAAATGAGAAATTTTCTTTTTGTAAAAGTCTAGAATTGAAATAAATTCAAATACCAGAAATGTTCAAATGTGTCTCTTTTTAGTCTTTTTTAGTTCTGAAAAATGTTCTCAAATTTTTCATAAAATATTATAAAACAGGATCTATTTAGATCCTTTTAAGTTTACTCTCTGCAGCATTAGAAAATAACACAACATAAATTTAACGTAACATAAAATAAAATCTGAGAGTGGAATAGATTTTAATATATCTTTTTTTATAATCAAATTAACGAAAATTATGGTACGCGAAATAATTTACATTTTTATTATACATTTCCACAAGAAAATTATTAAAGTTGTTCGAGTTTTTCATATTATTTTTCATTTTTACTTTTTTATATTAAAATCTGTTGATTTCCGAGCCTAAAAGAGATATTATCTTGTCTACCTTAAAAATGGGATTTATTCTAGTGTTTTGAAAATTTACTTAAAAAACTTATGTACATAAATTATTTTATGCCCATATTATATGAATCTAATTATCTACACTCTAAAAAGTTAATTAAAATTAATAAATTATATTGAAAAGAGTGAATACACTCGAAAAATTATGTCAAAACATGAACACACGTACTTGTCGGCAATGAATTACCACTCTTATTTTTTAGAGTAGTAATTTTTAAGTTCTATACAAAGTATATCTTCAGGTTTCAATGGATTCTAAATCATTCCTATCTGTCTGTCTATCAGTTGGTTTGTGTTTCTACAAAACTTAAACGAAAATTGGTATAAACAATTCTTTCCATAATTCAGGAGTTGGATCCGATCGTTTTAAATCCCAAAAATGTAAACAATTCATATTAAATATCCTTTGTAGTCGGTAAAGAGGATTGTGATCCATATAAGCATATGGAAAAGAGCTTAAAGCATATGAGAAGTAATTGTAAACATTTAAAAAGGTAAAGAGTTTATGTAATTTTTAGAAAATTGTACAGTCCGAAATGACTATTGAAGAAAGTTAGACGAATATTGTCAAAAACAGTCCGAAATAAGAATTGGAAGAAGTCGGACAATATTGTGAAGTAGATGTGTAAATCAGAATTGGAGTTGGTTAGTTGTAAAATAGAGAAAATAAAGAAATTGTTTTAAAAATTGTTTGTTTAGCGGATTTGTGTTTTCTTATTTTTGGAGTAAGATTATGGCAATCTACGGATTGTAACAAAATCTATTATTTAATATGAATAATCTTGAAATTAATATTACTAGATCTAAAGTATTTAATTAACTTCGAATGGACTACAACTTATTATTGTATATAATACACATCAATATTTTTTAGAGTGTATCTTATTTATCATATAAACAATGTCGAATATTAAAATTAAGTTTAATTATTTGAGCGATTCGTTGACAATATCATTAAGCTGTTTTGTACACATTTTCCACCCATATCAGTCATACTCTATATTTCCCACCAATAAATTCAATTATCTCCGAAATGATGCTCAAAATGAAAGCTATACGATCTTATAGAGAAGTTCATAAATCAGATGTGTTAAACTATATATGTATATATATATAAATGAATTCATAGAAATGTAAACACATCACTTTGGGGGTGTATATAACATCGTAATAACATGATGTGGATGTTACACGAGTTATCTATTCTACACGAAAGAGTTCTATGAAATATTCTTCTGGAAAATATGGAAAATTTTCTTGATTCAGCTGTAAACGGTTCACATAGAGCTTTTGTACTAACACAAACTCATCAAATGGTGAAATAAGAATTCGTACAACAACAAAAAAAAGGAAAGAGTTAAAAGATTTTCATATTATATCTCGAATAATGTATGCGAATTTTGTTCCCTTCACATAATATAGTTGAAGGAAGGGTGTTAAAGATATCTTCAATAAAATACAGAGCTTTTTTTTCTTTGGATATATAGAATCTTGCTTATTGAGACTTTTCTGTTTTTTTTTGTTTTTTTTTTTGGTATGAATAATCGTTTTTCCGATGAGGATAAAACAAAAAGAGAAGACTTTTATAATATTTGTCATAAACACCTGAGCCTACAAATTTTTTACCTTTAATACGTTCGAAATTTAGGATAAACCTCGAATAAACAAAGCTCGAAGGAATAAAGTTTATCATATTAGTGGCGAGGGTAAAATACGATATCGTTGCCATTGTTGGGTTGAATAGATTTCCTTATATTTTCGGTATATATATAGTCATTCAGGCATACTGAAAATATTTTGAAAAATTAAGATGATGTTTTTATGTTTTCTTTTTTGTGTAAATAAACATCAATTTTTGTATCAATTTAATGTAATTTAAGTTCATAATGATGATTTTAATTCACTTTGATAAATTTTTAGTTTAAACAGATGAATTTAAAGGTTTAGAAGAGTGAGCCAAGTACAAGAAATATGACATTTTAATTAATTGTAATATAATTAATGTCCAAAGTTCTGAACAGATAATCAGTTATACTATGATTTACTAGATATAACGATGTTTTCACTGCAACGAAAAAGGATATAGCAACATTTCTTGAAACCTTAGTGGTAAAGGGTCGTATCTTTCAAATGTTAAAAATCAAGTTAATTTCATTTCTCAGATGACCGGATTTTAGATTAAATAATAGAAAAAGGATATAGGCTCATTTATGCGTAGTTTTTAAGATGCAACGCTTAAAAAGTTCAATTTTTATACTGATTAAAAGTTAATTAATTATGTCTTCTTTATGATATCCACCTAGACAGATCACCGATTTTAATGATCCTTATTGCCCAATCGATAATTAAAACTCGATAAAACGTAATAATGATCAACTATAAGTATCTATTTCAAGTATCATTATTTTTTTAATTATCAAATGAAATTGTGAATAGGTCCTAAATTGTTGCCTCACACTGTTTACAGGGCCATCTACATTTCAATATTTTAAAAATTTGGTTTTGGCATGTTTTCTTCTTTCACGTAAACTTAAAAGGAGGAAAAATGGTTATTATTCTAAAATTCCTTAAAATTTACTAAAATACAATTTAAAAAAATAATTTTATTGCGTCAGAATGAATAAACATTCTATTCTGAAAATTATAAACAAAATAGTAATTTTATGAACCTTTTGGAATGACAAGAATAATGATCATTGTGAAAATAAGAAGATGTGTCATGGGTCATCCAGAAGTATCATTAAGAAATGGTTATTGTAATTAAAATCGGAGATCTGTCCTAGAGCATTAGGCCCAAAATCGTGGATATTTCTAAATGACAAAAAACCGATGAATCCGTTAAAATTTAGTATTAATGAGCGGCCAGCTCTTAATTCTACTTTTATAATTGATTTAATTTAACAAAACACTATTTGGTTCGCTTTTTTTAAAAGTATTTAATATTATTAAGTTTAAGATTTCAGTTGGACATAAGCATAAAATTATTTTTGATATTAAAATTGTTGCAAAAATCTCGGTTTGGAATAATTTATCTTCAAAAAATTTTCTTTGTGATAATAACAACAAAAATGTTTATAACATATATCATTTCATGAAATTCCTTTCCCTCTAGCATAAGGATTAAGCCGTAAAAGACATCAAAAGCAAGTCTAATTTTAACGTTATTTTTATAACAAAACCTATATACCTTAATTTTCTAGTATATATAAGTAAATATTTTGAATATTATAATTGAAAATTCTCACAATAATTTCATATTCTTCTACTAATGTGGTTGGATCCTTTATAAATCGAATATTAGTGACACAATTATGTTGAAATAAAATATATATGACTAGATAAAAACCACTTGAATGGATTTGTAATTCAATTTTTAGCTTTTCCAGTAGGATTTTCTTATTTATCGAAATAAATGTAATTTTTCTGCCAACAAAGAATTGAGTTTTAAAAATCTTTTTCATGTTGAAATTACTCATCTGCCATTCATTCGATTTTCTTGGACAATATTTCTATAAAAGTGTACGGGCTCAACACAAGAATACACAGGAAATTTGCTACGTTTTAAATGAAATTTTTATTACATTTCCTAGTTGCAGAATTGTTCATGAACGAAAAAAGGAAAAATCATTGAAAATGTTTTAAAGGTGATTACCTCTTATATACTTTTATATTTTCTTTAGTCGTTTGGTTTTTCATTTTATTATCACAAAAAAAAAAGAAGAAAAATAGAAAAGATTTGAAATAAAACGAAACCCAACTTTGTTGTTTGTCGTCCTCTTGTCTTGATTACGTTAAATTTGATTGTTTCTTGGATTCAAGAAAAAGATGATGACAGTGACTTAAATCAAATTACCAAGATTTTATACTGACATTCAACATTCATACTAGCACTTTTTGTATATAATACTGTACAAAAATGATATATTAGTAGATGATTCGACGAGATGAGTTTCTTAACTATATTTACTCTAAACTGTTCTTGGGAGTTTTATTTTCTTAAAGGTGATCCATTTTCTGATTTTCTTACATTTTGCTATCATTTCTTGTATACGTTCTCAAAGCTTAAGACTTATGCTAATTCGAAAATATCTTTGATAGCATCACATTTTAAACTGATGAGATGAACAAACAAATATTTGGTTTTCAGATTTTATGTATAATTCCTCAAATGGAGAAACCATAATTTCTGATTCTTTTGCTTACTTTTTGTTCAAGAAAACGTAGGAGCAATTTCTTTGTGTTACGTAGTTCAAATGATAAATGAAAAGCTAATAATAAGAATAATTATATTGTTTTCTTATGAAAAAGAAAACAAAAAAGTTTATTTTTAGATTTTTGATTGAAATTTATTATATAGTGTCTTTTCATAAGGACATAACAATTTTGTATCTTTATATGAACGCACCCTTAAACATTAATAAAAACATGTCAATGTCAAAACGTAGATTAAAGTCAACATTTTCATCATGGTAAAGTTCTCGAACGAGCAACGCTTGGAAATTATTAAAAACTACTACTGAAATTCTGAGTCGGTCGCTGCAACTTTAAGAGCGAAAAATCATCCTCAGCGATGGGCTCATTTTTGGCTAAATGGATTTGTCAACAAGCAAAATATGCGTTATTGGACAGCAACAAACCCACATGTGCTTCAAGAGACACCATTGCATCCACAAAATATCACTGTATGTTGCGGTTTACATGCCAGAGGCGTGATTGGGCCGTATGTTTTCGTTGATGCGAACGATCGCCATATTACCGTCAATGGAGAGCGCTACCGTGCCATGTTGGAGGATTATTTTTGTCCAGAATTAGATGAAATTGATATCGGCGATATGTGGTTTCAGCAAGACAGCGTTACAAGCCACACAGCACACGTTACAATCGTTATGTTATGTCCTTAATGAAAGACCCTTTATTAACCATTTTACATACAACCTAAATATTTAGTATTGAATCCATGTTACTAGGTAGTGTACGTAAAACAACTAACTCTTAAACAATTAAAGATGCAAACATCTAACTTGCTGCCTTAACTTGTAATATCGAATAGTTTCAAATAAGGGCACTACAAATATTTTTTTAAATAAAACAAAAACGGTTTGAGATATCAATGAATTTTGTATGGAATTTAATTTCCTTCGAATGACCACCACGGACACGTTTGCAAAAGTCCAGTCATTGAACCCAATTTTCGACCACTTTTTCGCATAAATGGGCCGATATAACAGCAATTTCGCGTTCAATATTTGCTCTGAACTCTTCTAACGTCGCCGCCTTATTGGTATAGATCAATGAATTCACGTGACCCTAAAGAAAATAGTCGAGAGTCGTCAAATCGCATGAACGAGGCAGCCAATTGACAGATTCATTTCTGGAAATAACACGCTCACCAAATTTACTTTTCAATAAATCAATTGTAACGCTCGCTGTGTAGCAAGTGGCACCGTCCTGTTGAAATTACATTCTGTCCAAGTCCATATCACGCAATTTATTCCAAAAATAATCAGTTAGCATGGTTCGATAGCGATTTACATTAACTGTAACGTGGCGGTTTTCAGGATCAACGAAAAAATATGGCCCAATGATACCTCCAGCATGTAATCCACACCACACAGTTAATTTTTGGGGATGCAATGGTGTCTTTTGAATAATGTGTGGGTTGCGATCTGCCCAATAACGCATATTTTGCTTGTTAACAAATCCGTTTAGCCACTGAAGATAATTTTTCGATGAAAATCGGCTCTTAAAGTTGCGGCGACCGATTCAGAATTTTGGTAAAAAATTTTAATAATTTGTAAACGTTGTTCAAGTGTGTACTGCTACTCCATGATGAAATGGCAACTATTCACGAGCATAAATGTCAAAAGAATAAAAAAAAATATTGCGCGGTTTGCCGTCCTTATTGGAAAACATTTGTAGTGTCCCATTTGAAAAACCCTTTATATGACTCTAAGAATTAAGTAATATGAAGAAAATTTAATAATGCACTATATTGTATATTTGTGTGAAGGAGTCATGGTAATTTCTCTAAAGTTGTGCATGAAAATCAAATTTAGCTCTCTTTCAAATGATAATCCAAGAGAATCTTTCAATAATAAGATTTTTATCTTATTGATTCATATCTTTAAATTCAATTCAATGATTCGAAAGATGAAAAGAAAATTCTTCAACAAGAAAATCCAATTTGTATAGTTCCCGTTGCAATTTCAAAATTGTCATCAATTTTCTATATTGATTTTTATAGTCGAAGAATTCAAGATGAAAAAATTCCATAACTACAAATACAATAAAATAAAATTTCCATTTTATAATCGTTTGTTCGATGTTAGGATTTTCCAAGTAAAAGAAAATAAAGAAAATTCTCATTCATGAAATACAAAACACAAGATTTACTCTGTTTCCAAAAAAAAAAAAAAAAAACGAAGAAAAATTTCTTGAGTGCCCATCAAAATCGAAAGAAAAAAAAAACGAAATATGAAAAACTTTACTTAAACATTTTCCTTTCATAAAAAGTGTTTTCTTCCACTTCAAAAATTGAAGAATATGAAACATATTTACTATAAAATTCGATATTGTAAAAATTTTGTTTTATATTTCTTTTTCTGGGTCAATTTTCTAGTACCATCTTGATGTTGTTCTGCATTTGAAAATAAACTTACTAACTATACTGACCTGTAAACTGTTATCAATTGTGTAGAAAACATATATTGTAGAAAAATTTAAACGTAACTATTTACTATGCAATTAAAATGAAAATAATGAAAAAACTTTCGACTATATTAACGAAACTAAACATATAATGTGAAAGAAAAACTCATGTGATTGTTATAAAGTTTAAGAAATTCAATACCAAACCTAAAAAACCGATAAAAACTTTCAAGATTTTCTTGAAAACTTTAAAAGTTAAAGTTGGAAAATGAAAAAATATCCGTTAAGAAAGAATCAAGTTATTTTACCACTTTCTTGTTCTATTCCATCATCATCCTTATGGATAAGAATACTGTCCAGAATCATTTTAAAATGACTATGATCTATGCCAATGCCTTCTAGATATCTCATCAGGCCAGCATGTAGACAACAATGACGTCTTAACTTCAAGAGTGTGGAAAAGAGAAATAATTATTAAGCACAAAGATTAAAAGAGAGAAACAAGCTTCTAATGCTAATTACATTAGTAACGTAGTTGAGTTTCAATATTCCTGTGTTCCTGTGTTGTTCCATTCAAAAGGTTTGTGTCTGAACTTAGAAAATTAAGAAGTCAAAACTTTCATAAATTCACCATTTTCCTAGGACAACAAATAACAGCAAAGCTCAAATAAAGCTTTGTATAAAAGGAGGTAGAAAAGAATATTACAGGCTATTTATTCATTGGGACTTTTGAGAATTATTGAAATTTCATTGTAAGAAATTTGCGATAAAAGCGCATGAAATTAGAACCGTTAAAAATGGCATCCTTTTCAAAATTCACAGCAAGCTTTTTTAAGATTAGGATCAAAAATATAAATTTTTATAAATTCAATAAATAAAACATAATTGCCAATTTTCGAACACAAATTCAAAATATTTTCAACTTGTCGAAATCATTTAAATTTAAAGTTTTTCTTACAACCGAAACTTTAAGAAATAGCCTTAAGTCAAGAATATAGCTTAATTTAATTAGTCATAAGCTAGTATTTTGGATATTATTAAGAAAGAATTTAACCTTAATATTCATTCATTCTCCGTGATGCAGATATTAGGGCATCGCAATGTTCAAGCAATCAATGTTGTATCACAATTTGATTAGAAAATGCATTTAGTACATATTTATCACTGGTCCCACTGGGCAATATGTTGCTTAGTATAAAGTCTAGTTTGAATATCGTACATACCTGTGAGTATTTGCTATACATCTACATTCATGTGACCGGGGTAAATGTGTCACGGAAATTCGACCAGAAATTGAATATAGCCACACCCTCCCTGTAACCTAAAACAGATGGTAAAAGTTGATCAACTAAGCCACAACATGACGACAACCGAGATTGCTTTAACGAGTATGTGCATCAAAGTACTCCCACATAATCATTATATATATGAAGATATTTGGAGAAAGAGAGAGATTTTTCCAAAAGAAAAAAAAAAAAAAAAAACACAAAAAGAGAGAATCGAGGAAAATCATTTTCATCTGATTCATCTCATTCGGGATTCTGAAGATTTTTCTTGATTTTCTTGTATGTAAACATTGTAGAAAATGGGAATTTTTCCTATCATAGTATTAGTTTATGATGCATTTTTTAACGAGGATTACAAAAAAAAAACCCCTTTTTTTATGTTGGAAAATTCTTTTTGAAACATATTTTACGGGTGACTTTATACGATGCATGCTGGTTGCGTTGAATGTTAAGTAATGATGGAATGCATAACTTTGAATTGGGTGGTTATGTACAAAGAAGAAGAAAAATGGGTGGAAAAAGTGTACGGATCCAATAGCATAAAGATACCAATTGATATACTGTTAGTATACGATGACGTTAGACCAAGTGTATCTGTTTTTCCCGGGTATATGTCCTGCATTTTAACGCAAAAAAATTTTTTTTTTTTTTCTACTCGACAAGTTTTTATTCAAACTTTTTAGCTTTTTCTGATTCTTGGGATGGGCGATCAAAACTTAGTTTACTTTTTTTTTTTTTGTCTTTTTTTTGTGGTTAGAATCTATTTTGGGATTAAGGTGTGACGAAAAACTGGGATCAAGAAAAAACAATTTTCGAATGCGTCCACAATGAGGAAAATTTATATATGATAATTTTTTTTTAAAAAAACGAAAATTTCTTTTTGCCTATTTCTAGGAAATACATTTTTTTTTATGATTTATCTTTCAACATATGATATTTAAATTTATTTAAAATAATTTTCAAAAAAAAAAACAAGAAAAAAAACCAATGTATTTTTAAATACTTTAAAATTTAATTTACAATAAATTTAACAAATGTTTTAAAAAAATTCTGGGTCTGGGTCTTATTCGAATAGAGAATTAACCTTTTGAGCGCTATGAACGCATATATGCGATTGACGCTTGTAAGCCTAAAGATATAAAAACATAGCAAGAATGCGTTTAAGATATTTTTCTCGGAAAAAGTAATTATTGGTATCTGCGAAAAAACAAATACAATCAATATATTTTGCAATGAAATTTCAGAGTTAGCCAGCCCAGTATACGAGTAGTCGTAAAAAGTGGGCAGCACAAACTTAACGTCATACAACTCAGCGCTCAAAGGGTTTTATATAAAATTTGTACATATCCAATCTAATAGAAATATTATAATATACGACTTAGTATTAAATTTAGTCAAAAATCATTGGAGGACGACTGTTCTTTGACTGTTAGAATATCAAAGAATTGGCTCCTTTAATATGAATAATTTAAAGATACTTTTTACGTATTTATATATCCTGAAATATATTTGACTTCTACAGAACCAATTATATTCAATAAATTTTTCATAGGTCAGTGAGCTGGAACAAAACGAATACGTCTGAAATTTTTATTTTTATTTTTATTATCAATGTTATAAAAATTTTTTTCCAAAAAAATTCAAATTTTTAATAAATATTTTAAAGACCAGATGAATCCTATGTCCATTGCGATCCTTGAAATATATTTATTTTTATATATTATAGAATATCTTTAATTAAATATTATCAAAGAGAAAATCTGGTTAATGATAATTTCGAAATATTTACTAGTTTTAATAATATTTATCATTTACATACGAGTACATTGTAGTACAATGAATATACATTAAATTCTATCAAATTTTGTAATGAATTTCAATAATTGATAAAAATTCAATCTTACTAAAATCGTTTGTAAATTAATTGGAAATTTTAAAAGTCCTTTTTTTTTAAACTAAATTTAAACAATTCAGTCAACAATACAACACCCATATAAGAATGTTCGACTTGAAAGCCGGTTCATATAATTTTTTGAAGAGAAAATAATATATATATAAAAAAAAAAAAAAATGAAAATTTGACAGTATTCCATTCCCTCCCATCATCAAATAGGCATCTCTGCAAAAGGTAAACAAATTCCAATATATCTCCAATATTTCCAGTATCCACATGTATATCTTTTCCATCGGCATATACTACAAATGAAATATTTATATTTTAACGCACAAAAAAAAAAAAAAGAAAATAAGAAAAATCTAGTATACAATTTTCCTGGATGTGATTAAGTTTATTTATCTCAAAATTTTACTATTTTCTCAATGCAATCACTGAATCAGAAGCAACAACAACAACAACAAAAAAGGAAACACACACACACACATTCATTTGGTCCATTATTATCCTCTCGATCTTTCTCATCTTATACAAGATTTTCCGTGAAATTCGATCGCGCCGAATCATATACTTGCGCAGTTTTTTTTAGGTCCATTTTCAAATAATTCATAAGGTGGTCGTTAGATTTAAACAACAGAATCCACACACTGTATAAGAATAGAATATCCCATAGAATAAAGGCAAACTAAACAGCCTAAGTGAGGAGTATAAAAGCGAAGTACCTTCTTTTGGATACATTTATATATATATATGTCTATACTATATAAGAAGAAGAAAATAAACGATACAAATTCTTCCTTTTTTTGTGGTGATTTTACATTAGACTTTTCGATAGGAAGGACTCTTTTTCGTTTCGTTTTTTTTTTAAATGGCGGTATGAACAAATTCTTTTTCGTTTTTTTTTTTTTTTGCTTTTTGTTTTTAAAAGGTAGGAAATTAAATTGTGTGATAAAAATCCAACAAATAAAAATACTCATTTACAATTTGAAACGAAATGATATCAAATTAATGAAATCGAACGATCAATAATTGAGAAAAAAATATAAAGTGATTATTGTAAAGAAAAAAAAAAGAAAAACTGAAAATATAGTGAGTCTCTTTAAATACGGGTCACTAGTATTGTATGATAATTCTGGATTTTATTGCGGTTGTGATATTATCTAAAAAAAAAAAAAAAAAAAAAAATAGCATAAAATACACATATAATTATAAGAAATTATGGATTTTGAATTTTTGAAAGGATTTTTCGTTGTTTTTTTTTTTTTTTTTTTTTTTGGTTAAAGGTGTGCCGAAAGCAAATTCTATAAATTCAATTATGGATAAATTCGTTTTGTTTTAAAATAATGCCAACAAAAAAGAAGAAGAAAGAAAATGTGTATTTGCAAGTTTCGTCGAGTTTTCCACCTAGTTTTTTTGTTTTAGTTTTTCATTTTTGTTTTTATTGTTATTTATTTGGATTATAGTAATTTTTCCTTTTAACTCAAAGTCAGAGAAGAAATGAAACAACAACAATAACAAAAAAAAAAAAACAACGTTAACTATTCGACTATTAGCTATTTCTATTTCTTGGGTTTGTTACTGATCCTACTACTGGAAAGCATCCACAATGTGTATATTGTCGTCATTTCGATATTATCATATGAAATTATATCAACGAAAAAGAAGATGAAGAACAAATCTATATACATGAAAATGAAATTATACTAAAAAATACACTAAGAATTTCTCTACTCTCAGGATATCGATCGAATGCTCCAGTGATGAAAATTTCTTGTTTTTGTTGTTGGCTTTTTTCTCGTCTCCTCTCCACACATCCGACCTCCCCTCCCCCCAAAAAGGACGAAAAAACACAGAATATTCCACATAGTATTATTTGTTGTTCTTGTCACTGTAGTCGTTATTGTCGCCATCGTCATCATCATTTTCATCTTCGTTATTTTCGTTGTTGCTGCTATTTTTTTTGTTTTGTTTTAATATAAAATAATATATTAATAATAATAAGAAATAATAAGAAATTTATAAAAGTTTTTTAAAAAAAAAAAAAAGTATAAAAAAAGCCGACATCAACACTAAACTGAACATACCAAGTTATTTTTGTGTCATCTCCAAAATTTGTCCCTTTTTCCAATATCAATTTATTCCTATCAAAATATACTTAGTTTTTTTTTTTTTTTCGTATTGTGTCAAATGAATTTTTCCAAAACAAAAAGCCAAGAAAAAGCCAAGAAAACTTTTCCAAAATAACAAAATAAAAATATAAACCGAATGAAATTTTTAAAACACATTTTTGCTATTTTCTTCTCTAGTCAAGAAAATTTTGCCCAACGTTTTGTGAGGGTGAAATTATGATGCCAAGCTAATGGCATTAAGTGCAAGTGAATAATTTTTCATAAAGTGTTAAAGGAAAATATTAACGGAGAAAATGTAATCAACCACCATTATAAAATCCCTCATAAATGGTTTTATTTTCATGTTTATGTAGATGTATTGGTCCATTGTCGGATGAGAAATAAATATATGGAAAAATTGAGAGTATTCTAAAAGGATACACACTTTTGAAGGCAAAGGAACAACATAAACAGAAAGAAAACTCAATGAGCAGATGAGTTTCGAAAAATTTCAAAAGTACATATAATAACATTAAAATATAAAAGGAACAAAAAAAAAAAAAAAAGGAAAAAAGGAAAAAAATTAAGAAAAGAAAATTTAAAAAAAAAAAACAATGCTTTAATTTTGTTCATTAATTTCATTTTAATTAATCGGACATTTTTGTTTTTGTTTTTTTTTTCTAAACGCTTTCAAAAGAAAATTTTTTAACATTTTTATACATTTTTTGAAAAATTTTTAAATAAATTTCTATATTTTCTGTGCGAAATCTGAACTTTCAAAATATTAGTGAGTTTTCCGGCAAAGTGTAAAAAATATAAAAGAAAAGAAAAAAATATAAAAAATATATTATAAAGTGACAAAAAAATTGGAGTTTTTGAAAAAAAAAAGAAAATTTTGGTTTTTGATTTTTGAAAAAAATTTTTTAAAAATTTTTAAAAATTTATATTATTTTAGTGTTCTTAAACATAAATTTTTTTTTTTTTTTTTTTTTAATTTATAAGAATTTTTAATTTTTCTTTTTTCTTTTTTTTTTTACTTATATGTGCTAAAAGAAAATTCTAAAATCAATTCAAGAAGTGGGTGTGTTTGACGCATAGCACCAGCACACCAAATATTCCAGTCTCGATGAAAAATGCTTTGGAAAAATCAGAGAGTTGAAAGAGCCAAGAGAGATTCTATTTAAACTTATATATATATATATATATATATAACGAAAAATGTATATAAAAATATATAAATTTATATAAAAAAAAACAAGAATAATTCTGTGAGAGAGCGGTTACAATTGATGTTCTCCGCCGTAGAAAACTCCGCCAACATCAGAGTGACATTACTACCATACAAATTTTTCGCCTATTTTCCGCAACTCTAGAAATGTTAGAAAACCAAAAACAAAAAACTAAATTTAATAGACACCACCCTTAAACTCCTTCCCATCATCACTCAAATTTTCATAATAAAATAATAAAAACATTATTATTTAATAATTAAATAAATTTAATAGAATGTGTTGGCGTGTGATTTTTTTTTTTTGTTTTTTAGAAAGAGATGACTTTTAGGCAAATATTAAATTAAAACTAGATAAAAATAAAAAAAAAAAATAAAAATAAAAAAGAATGATATAAAGTTTAAAGAAACAAAAAAGAAAAAAGAAAAAATAGTGTTTTAAAAGAAAAGGCCTTATTTAAGAAGAAAAAACCGAAAAATAAACAAGGATTGCCGGAAAAATAAAAATCTTCAAAATATTTTCATTAGGAATTTTCAATTTTTATTATTTTATTTTATTTTAGTTTTTAATTTTCAATTCATCGAAATTTTTAAAATTTAGAACTAATTAGAAATGGGTGCCAAAGGTAGTGTGGAAGCTGCAAAATTGAATGCAGATGGCTGGGGCCATTTGGAGGTTCGTAAAAAATATTTATTTTGTTTTTTTTTCTACTCCTTTTTTGTTTTTCTTTGTTGTGCGAATTTTTAGTGGATTTCTAATATAAATAGCGTTTCGCAGAGATCTATACTAAATCTATCTAAATCTACTCTCTGTAATTAGGTTCAGGGTTGCATTTCTGCATTTCTAACATTTAAGAATGATAAATATGATATTCTACAAAACCTTAGATACAACATGGGTATTCCCTTATCGTTGTGAACCGTGGTGTATCGTTGCAACGTTCTATGTTTCAGTCGAATCAAACAACCGATACAACACAGTACATCACAATTTATATCGATAAGGGAATACGAGTAATAGATCTTTATAAATATTGCATGATTTCTTCGTTCGATGAAGGTTCCGTATAAGTTATAGGCCCAGACTGGAAAATTATATTAACAGGTCTATTCTGGGTACAGTCATAACAAGTTACGAGTGTCATAACTTACGTAGAATAACAAATTTTTTCTTTTTATTATTCTTATTATTATTATTGGTGATAGAAAACTTTTTGACGAATTTTTCATTAGAGAAATTTTCATTAAAACAGAAAGCTAAAATGGCCAATTTAATGAATTACTTTCGATTAGGAGAAATGATGGATAAGATTTTTTAGAATTTGGTCTCGATAATACGGAACTGTTAAAAGTTTATCAATTTCTCTCAATTCTTAGTCAGAATGTGAAACTAGAAATAATTTTCCACTTTTAGAAATCATCAATGAATAGATGCCAGGAATAGATTGTGTATAAATTCGATTAAAGGTTTTTAAACTTTGAGGAATACAATTAGATTAGAAGAAGTTTTATCATGGGATCCGAAAAGTATTAGAGAACATGAAATACTTATTTCAAACTGGAAGAATTCGATTTCTTATATTATTAATATATTATGTAATAATATATTTTTGTGGTTCATGAAAATCTTTTCTGAATATTGGAACTTTTTCGTTTTTAGCTTTCATATTGCTTGTCGTCTATCTGCAAGAATGAAATCAAGGATACTTACTGCGTAGTAGATATACGCATTCTAATACGAAATACAGTGAACTGTGCCATGATCGGCACCTATTTTAATTGGACACAGCTCCAAGCTTGGACTGGCCCACTAGGACGTCGGGAACTTTCCCTGTCGGCCGGTCGTAAAGTGCGATAGTGGGCCGGTAAACAATCATCGAACAATGCTTTTTTCAGAGAAAATTGGTCGGTATTCCAAAACTTCCCGGTGTAATTTGCATAACCAGTCCAACTCTGGGCAGCTCTCTACGAAAAGTTTTCCGATTATATGTACATATATGCCTGACTTTTCTAATTTTTTATTAATTCATAATTAACTATTTTTTGGGAAATGTGCAATGTAATTTGTGTTTTGAAAATCTTCGCAAATAATTAACAAATATGTTAAAAAAAACGTTTAGATAATCATATTTTCATCGAACTTATTTGTGGAGGCTGACTTAAAATTATTTAGTTAGGTCCTGTAAACAGATAATATTATTTCTCATTATTAATAACAAAATGGTATTACAAATATTTTCCTTTATATTCTTATTTAAATATATAAATATTAACAATTTTAGTACTATTCCCAATACGTCTTCGACGTATTTTATGTACTTTAAGCAAAATTGAAATCACCTACAAGGTCTCTAACATTCATTTTACTCCTGAGCTTAAACTCTTCAGCTGCTATTAAATTAAAGCAACAATAAAAACAGCGAAACATTTAAACGCCATGCTTTTTACCAGGTTAAATTTGATTGCCGACAGCAACATCAACTTTATTTATAATCCAAAATTTTTCTGTTATTGTTAAACTGTAATTTTCGGTCCAATAATTTCCGAGAAAATTAAATAATCGATTTTCTTTATATTATATACTTTAAAACTATTTATTAAGCTATTTTCTAACGTTTTGTCTTTTCCAATTTTGACAAAAATATTCCTCTAAAAATAGCTTAATTACCTCTAGCAAGATTTTTTTCTTTAGACGCCTAAAGATGCTATGACTAGACACTAACAATTTGTGACAAAATAGAAAACAAAACATCGAATAATAATAACAAATAATTTTAGTCTCAATTTTAGTCAATCAAAATACAGTGAAAACGCGTGATTCAAGAATTCACAGAATTTTTATAAAAGTTGAATGAAATTTCATAGTTTTTAATGTTTAGTCTTGAGCCTAAAAATTTACACACGTTTATATTGATTACAGTTCGTTCTGGTACTTTTAAGGATCGAAAGATTTCTTCTTTTGTTTTTCAAAAATTTCAATGTGAAAGGAAATTACATACAAATTGAGACTTTTCACTGTAAATTTTTATTTCTATACTTTTCGGGGAAATATGATAAAACAAGCGATACGCCATTGGATTAAGAAGATTCATTCATTCCTTGGAACTTGAAAAGTCCAATTCATATCAATCAAATAGAACAATAATTAGAGAAAAAATTTGTATAAAAAAAGTAATTGAAAAGAAAAATGATTTTCCTTAGCCGAACTTGAACGCAAATTCTTTTCTAATCAACGGTTTTAAGAAATTTTTCTCGTATTTATAGTTTTCTTCGATTCGTTTATTTGAATTTTCTTAAATTATTAATTTGTTCAAAATTGTTTATTTGAACTTTTGTTCAATGTTTATTTAAAAGAAAAATTCTGTATTTATTTCTATATTTTTCCAAAAAAAAAAAGATCATACTATTTGTATTTCTCTCGTTGGTCATGGATTTATAGTAGTTAGTCCAATTCGAATTTCTAGATTTCATTCTAAACTAGAATTCATAATTCGAATTGAAATTAATTCAAATCGGAAAAGCATATAGGCAAATCGAATTACATGATTTCAATCCATTTAATTTTGAAGATAGGAAATGAATTTTGGAAAGAATTAATTTCTACCGGTGTATAATTAATTTTCTAAACTGATTCGATTGATTTGTGGTGGATCTTTATGAAGTAGTTTCATTTAATACTTTTAGACATTGTACATTTATATACTACGGTTTTTTTTTTTTATATAAAAATGTCTACATTTGTCTTTTATACATTATTAAATAGTAATTTTGTATTTTGAAGTTTTTTTTGTACATACATAAAGTATATTGAAGAGTACTTTCGAAATTAGTTCTATTTTAGCTTCATAGTATTCTATTCTATTCGGGTAACTAAAGTAATTAATTATTAATGATTGATTTTAAAGTGATATGTCGTAACTTACAAAGTCAATAAAATTGACAAGAAAAAAAAAGACGAAGAAGAAAATCGTAAATGTAATTTCACCATCAACCACGAAGAAAAACCAAACCTTTATTTATACAAATCTATATATATATATATATATATATATTTCTTCTATCTCAATTCTATTTTTTTGTTTTTGTTTTTTTTTTTTTTTTTGAGAAAATTTACGGCCTCCAAAACAGCGCAATAAACTTCCCAAAGGTAAAGAAGAAGCTCTTTTATTTACTTGTACATACATCTGTACCTTGTAAGGTTGCGTTCTATAGTATACACATTTATGGGCTTCGAATATCATTTATTCATTCTGATGAAAGTAGATGGCACAATTTTGTGTGTGTTTTTTTTTTTTTCTTTATTTTTATTTTACTCCTATGTGCCTAACTTGCCTATCAAAAAGCTACGTTCTCTTTTCTTTTTTCTTTTTTCTTCATTTTTCCATCCACTATCATCAAGCAAACAACATCGTTCCATATAGTATTAGAATCTCATCCTTGTTTTATCATCTCCCCCGCGAGTTATCCTATATCGTACAACATTCAACATCGAAACTTTCTTTCGGTTTTTATCACCTTCATACAACAACTATCTGGAAAAGAAAAAAAAAAAAAAGTTGGTGTGATGTTCATCCTTCCCTATATATACATATAGGGCCTATCTTGTGTTATATATATGTATATATATATTTTTATATTATCTCTATCGCACCTTCTATGAATTCCTTTCATTCAGATTCGGTTCTAGTTCATCTTGTTGTATGCTGCACAGTTGATGATTTTGTTTGCCCTCAATTTTTATAAGGACACGAACATACAACATACTGCGTGATAACCCGGCATAGAACAGACAGAATGAGGGCACCACGTATAACAAAAAAGGAAGTAAAATATATATATATATATAAAGATACTGATACTGAACTGAAAATAAAAACGAAAAAGATACATTGTTTCTTTCCTATATATATATATATACTAACTGACTCTTAACTCGCAATTTCTGGACTATCATCTCTTATACTATATGGTCCTGGAAAATGTTAGAAGATAACTATATGCATGATAAAATGATGAGGTGGTGAATCACTCATATTATAGTTGAAAACTGTTAACTATAGAAATGTTTACCTTAGGACTAGAAAAAGGATGTTTAGCAATGACATGTGATGTTTAGTGAGCTGAATATATAACAACGTAACCTAGATATACCTATATATATATATATATATTCATATCAAAATCACTAGAATATAGCCTTTAGCCTGTACTATCGTATATAATATGTATATGTGGTCTGGTGGGTCTTTTGTGTCTTTAACTCTTAGTATATATTGCTATACTATTCCCTTCTGATTTTGTCCTCTAATTGTGTGTGCCAGGCCATGGACTTAAGATGACTAAATGACTAAATGACTGTCACCTGCAATCAACACTGAGTATATACGAAAAAAAAAAAAGAAAAAAAAGAAAAATGAAAAGTTAGTAGCACGAGGAAATAATAAATAGAAAATGTTTGCTATACAGTAGAAGTAAAGCGGATATTAAAATTGTATCCTTTCAAACTTGAATGACCTAACTTAGGCTATTTTGTTCTTTTCCATACATCATATGTCAACTTTAGTTTCCTATTTTTTCTTTATTTTCACCTTTTTTTTTGTGATGGTTAAATTGTATAGAATTAAATCGATTTTAAGGTGTGAACTTTGTTAGAAATGAATATAAAGTGTATTAAGTAGTTTTCGTAGTGGACCTTATAAATTTAAACATTTTGTAAATGATATTCATTCATATGACCCAGAAATAATCGGTTTGGGGAGAAGAATTTCCAAAAAAAAAAAAACGAAAAAGTTTTTACCCCAAATATGAGTTTAAAGAATTTCTGATTATTTAAAATTAATATGTAATCAAAATCCTATAAATTATAATTTAAAATAAAACTAGTTTAAATATAAATTAGATTTATACAAAAATCCCTTTTAATGAAAATCCGTATAAGTTTTATATCATGTTGTTGTGGGCCTGACCTAATCAGTTTGCTTATTTATTATGCATATTAAGTGATATGATAACCATAAATTATTAATTTTAAGTTAGTAGAGTATATATACTAAGTTGTTATAACTTGACAAACACACATAATACTTTACACTTAATCGACCATTGAAATTTTGTTAAATATTTACCGATCATATAAGTCCCATTGTTCAGCACTTTAAGGGAATTTTAATATTATCTTGAAACCCCATAAAAGGATAGAGTGTGGTTTCTTTCTTTTCATTTTAGCTTAGATATAATATATTTGTTGTTTTCATAATTTCTGCTTTCTTTTTTCTCTGCTTTCTTTTTTCTTCTTCCTTTTTCTTTTTTTTTTTGTGCGAAAATTATCATAACAAAATTTTTAAGATAATTAGAAAACATGAATATCATCATTCCCTTTAGTCGTTCTGCCGGAAATTGCTTTCGAAGCATACATCCTTTATAATGGGGTTCTAAGATGTTTTATTTTCGTGTATATTTAATGTCATACTCTGAGAATCTAGAAATCAAATTGAATAATGAATGAAATCCGAGACACACGAATATTTAATGATAGTTTTATCCTTGACTTTCGCATTATGTAATAATGATTATTTACAATATAGGAGGATCTTTTTAAGGGAAAATTTAAATCCTACAAAAAATGAAGAGTTTAGAATGGGGTAACATAATTTTAGAATACTTAATAAATATAGTCCATTTGAGACATTTCATTATATTTAAGTTTCTTTTTTTCTTGTCTTATTTAATAAATATTAAATATTTTAATAAATTAACAATTGCAATCGCTTTTATACTGTTAGAGACTATAACGTGAAATATGCTAATTGTACCAGTCGTTTGATGGCAACTATAAGAAATTGACAAATCTTGAATTTGACTTGTTACTGCTACTACTAAAATAATAGTTCTAAACAACTTGAATCGCACAAAAAGGACTTGTTTTCTCCTTTCATTTTGCTATTACTTGACTGATTCCAACTGTATACCATACAAAGGTATAATTTGCGCAATCATACTTTTGCACCTTGATATCTGGAAAAGCTGATCCGTTTAATTGGTGGGGCCTGATAATTTCTTATTTTATATGGAAAACTTCTAGTATGTGTGTCAGACAATTTGACAAACGTATTAAATCCAATTCGCGAATTGATTTTTATATATATTTTGTAAGAGAAACAAAATAAAGTTTAATTTCAAATTTATGCACAAAATGGTGGACTATACTCGTATATAACATATCTTAATTAGACCAGTCATTTCCGAAGGATAATTAATGAGCGAAAAAAGTATATACTTATATACCTATTTACTCTAAGGATTATTTTATCAAAAATTCGACATGTTATTATTATTGGCTAGTTTCCAAATTAGATTTATTTTTATTTATTTTATTCTAGTAGAAATTCTTTCAAAAAATATTGGAAAAATAAATTCTTTGAATTAGACCTGAGATACGATTTGTTCGTCAGAATAAATAGTACCTTATGAGACTTTTAAATTTTTTTGATTTAACACTAAAATCATATTTTCCATTGTTGGCGAGGGAATTATTTTATTTAAAATGTAATTTTTCAATTTACGAAATATTAATAGTCGTTTATTACTAAATCACATTTTTCTTCAAAAAAAAAAAAAAAACAACTTTTTGATTATCTCATTGCGTTGGAGTATTATTTATGTTGCGTATATTATGCATTTTATGTGTTATATCTAAATTCGAGATTTACCACACGTTTATATTTCCTATCAAGCGCCCAATTCGTCCAAAGCGCCGCAATCACAGATATTTTAAACCTGTTAGATTTCCCATCCACCTCTTCATCGTATTGATCTTAAATAGCTCCCATTTAAGTAATTACTACCATATCGTCATATTAATATACCAAGAGAAATTGGAACATCCCACATCATCAGTATAGAAAACCTTTATTACATATGAGATTGTATATTATTTGTAATAGTAATAATAATAATAATGATAATACGGTACTACTATCGAGACCACCATTTTCAGAAGTACTTTTACTCATATCAAATACGATATAATCGTGGTCACAAAAGTATAAGAAAATCATAAAAGTGGCACAACAAAATAAAAATGAAAATCAAAACAAGAAAACTAAAAGAAAGAAGTTACAACTTGAAACAGATGTGATCCGTTAAAAGTAGACACTATCATCGATCGTCAAAGTATTATTTAGTCGATATCAAAATCCCGTAATGTAAACACTTTGAGAGGCCCTTCAGAAATGAAAGGAAAAAAATAAATCTTCCATAGACAGAATGGTGGGCCGGTATTTTATGATTGTTACTTCTATTTTGGACATCCGAATAGCACAGTTGCTATTATCAACGGGAATATATATCGAAAAAAAAAAAAAAACTTTTACTTCGATTCGATAAATTTATTTATTTATTAGGATTATTTTGATTTTGATTTTTATTTTTTGGACAGGTATATGCACGATGTCTTTTTCTTTTCTTTATATTTCATTTCTCTCTTGATATCTGGTGACGAAGTACTTTAGTACTTTAGTTGAAAAGGCGTATTTGATTGGAGTTTGAAAAGTTTATTCAGTTTTCTTTTTTTCATCGTAGGATTTGTACTACACATCGAATTTTCATCATGGATAAATCTCGATATGAAACGAAAGAAAGTATTATATATATTTTTTCTTTTTTTTTTTCTTTTTTTTGTTACACAAACCGCAATTGGAAGATCATAAAAGTTTTTCTTTGAAAGTATATATTTAATTTCTCAAAATCGATTTAATATATTTGAGATAAAATCGAAATTCTAAAGGTTTAATTCTATAAATATACATTTAGAAACATTATGTTTGGATTAGAACTGATGTGGTGAAAATTCTTTTTTCCCCTCAATGAAATGAACTCATAGTAAAAAGAAAAAAAAAATGAAAATTTCCAAGCTAATATGTCACTATTCATTAATATATCTCGTCGTATGATGAGAGATGATCATCTCTCATGATGTACATCACATACAACGGTGAACACAATGATCAGTGGGCTCAGCCAGAGGTATTTTCCCAATGTTTTTTTTTTTTTTTTCGAGACATTTAAAGTTTTCTCGCAGTTCGAATCGGTTTCTCACATCAAATTAGCGCGGCATATTCTTGTGTCTTGATTAAATGCGTTCAGTCGACGGTTTTAATGTTAAAATTAAAATTTAAAAAAAAAAATCATAATAAATTTTTCAATTCGTCGCGTGCCAAATTCTTTTACACGGGTTCCGAACACCTCATCAACATTGTTTATTATTGATTACACGTTTTATTTTTGAACTTCATTATATTGAGATCGCGAATACTTGGGACTTAATCCAACGTGCACCTTTTTATTATTGGGAACTAATTTAAACAGATCTTAATGTTAGTTTATTTATAAATCGAAAGTTCAATAGATGATGTAAAAATTTTCAAAAACAAAATTATTTTCCACTATAATTTTCCACGGAAGTTGAATGAAAGCCCGATAATCAGTGTATAGTGGCGAGAAATATTTTTTGTGTAATTTTTGTATGTCTTGTATGCGAGTCGGTGGATGGATTTTTAAAGATTTGAATTTTTAAATTTTTGTTAGCTTTTTTCTAATATTTCAAATGTGATGCAATCTTGTTCGGTTAGTTCATTAAAAACAAGAAAAACTTTAAAGATATTACGAAATATTTGATTACGTTTTCTTAAAATAGCAAAAAAGATCAATCTTTAAAGTAGTGATCTCAGTGAAATAATAAATGTGTTTAGTTTTTATGGAATTTATGGAGTTTTATTATAGAAATAGAGTTCCAAAAAAAGAAAACATCCGGTCCGAAATTTTTATTATATTATTTTACATTGAAAAACATAATAAAAACATATTTGTGAGTTTTTCTTCTTTTTTTGCAATGTTTTTAAAACATAAATATTAGTTTATTTCTATATTTTGTTTTTGTTTATATTGTAAGAAGAGTTTTATTAGTGTTTCGATATTTCAGTGGAAATCAATCACATTTTTAATCATTTCTAAATAGCTGCCACATCTTATAAACTATGTAATTAGTAAATATATTTGATGTTGAAAAAAAAAATGGGAAAAAATGAGAAAATCAATATTTTCAATTCCCTCGAAAATTCAACGACAAATATATCATCAACTGCATTTTAAAAAAGAAAAACTCATAGTCAAAAGGTTTTTTCATAATTTCATTATATAATATCGATTTTCTCGTCCTTACGAGGTCATGATATCTCTCAATATGGTTCACTACCAACTACCTGATAAAAACTTCATGTATAAATATGGTTTTTGGATTTCAAATATCATTTAATAATCAAGAAAAAAAACATAGAGTACCATAAAATTGGCTTATAGCCGATTTTTAGATGCCCTATGGTAGAAACGGGACTTGTAGTTAACAAATCTATATCTATATAACTACTATTATTTCAAGATTCCCCCTCCATAACTTTGTTTCGTCTAACTCACAGATAATAGTAACTTAAACATCTTTTGGAAATTTTATTGAAATCGGTATATTAGTTTTTAAAATGCATCGGAAAAACTTTATGAATAGGCTTATCTTTCCCTACGACTATTTTTTTCTCCACTATCCTTTGATCGATTTCACTGAAATTTTACACGGTATCACGTATTTACATAGTCAACTAATGGAAATAATTTAAACAAATTTGTTTCACAAATTTTCAAATTAAATCCGAAAAACGATAAACGGCAAAACTTTTTGGTCACCTTGGTTTTTCCTTTATAACTTTGCTCCCCTGGGCCTATTTTACTACAATTCAATACCAAGTTAAAGAAGAAGCAACTAGCATTGTAAATTTCATCATCGGATAACGCGTTTTTGAGTTATCTTGTATACGGACAGACGGGACGGACGGACGGGCATGCAGAAATCGATATAATTTTTGATTCTCAACACAACCATACTCTTGAAACCTTTCTATAATGATTATTTCAATGTATTACAAATTTAGTGACAAAACTAATATACCCCCTGGTACTAGCTACCATAGGGTATAAAAATTATATAACTGGAACGTCATCTAAAACCCTTTAAAAGACAAAAAGGAAAAATAAGAGAAAAAATATGATGCAACTTTTGAAGAACACATCTTCTAGAAATGATTTGCTTTGAAACCCTTTTCGATTCAATTCATCTCTGTTTTTGTATTTAAAAGAATGGCTAAGTGCTAAGTTGTTTGTCTTCTCGTTTATCCTGAAAAGTTTAATAGATGCCGTGTGCTTGCAATTAGTAAATGTGGCTCGTTTTCTCTTCACTTTATACCTCTTCCTCAAGAGCCATGTATTTCATGTTGATTTATTTAATGCCTTCAACCATATCCACCATAGTATAACCTCTTACGAAAAAAAGAAAAATATATCCAACGCAAAAATATTGAATGAGAAAACAAAACGTAGAAGGCGAAGTGAAAACTTAGGGAACATGATATCACTAATTGTTAAAATATGTAGAATATGTGATATACTTTACGCAAAATTAACGAAAACAGAACAATATAATAACGAGTCGTCGTCAGACATGTCATAGAAAATATTTTCTAATGTACTAAAATAATAAGCAGCCAACCATTTGAAACCTTGTGTTGTCATATACATCAGGTGTGGACATATATTCATACCGGGTGTCTATTTAAAGACTTACATACCTTTAACCCATTTTTAGAGTATGAAATCAATATGATAGATAAAGTGGTTTTCTTCAGACAATCCCGAAGGCTGTCTCGAGGCCACCACAATACAATTTTCTTAAATGATAATAGCTCCATTGTGTTATCTCATTAGAAACCTCCTAAAAGAATATTATTTGTTTTATCGATTAATGATGTTGTTTTGGTAATTAAATATGTTTTCAAAAATGTCTAACTTTGGTGATCACAAAGAAATAACTAACCCCAATGAATTTCAGTTTCTTTAAGATGATTTAAATAGGTTTGCTACATGGTGTATTAATAATAATCTTGACCGAAACTGTGATAAATGTGACGTTATCACTTTTTCTAGGAAACGTGATAATCCTTTCTATGTGTATTCTATCACTGAAGTGACTTTACGAAGAGTGAGTAGTATAAAAATCTAGGCGTAATTTGTGATAGTCAACTTGATATCAAGGCACTAGTTCAGCGAGCCAATATGACATTGGGCTTTATTAAACGTTGTTTTAAAAAATTCTGAGACCCTCAGATTACTAAAACCCTTTTAACTATCCTAGTTAGACTAATTTTCGAATATGCAAGTCAGCTTTGGTCCCCCTACTACAAAATCCAAATTAATAGAGTAGAGTCAGTTCAACGAAAATTTGTACGATTTGTCCTAAGAAACTTCCCTTCGAATGACCCGTTTCTTTTACCTACATACGAGAATAGACCTAAATTGATCGGGTTGTATTCTTTGGGATTGAGACGTTAGGTGGCAGATGTTGTTTTTATTCACCAACTATTTAATTGCGTCATTAATACTCCATTTTTACTGGACAATATGACTTTTAACATAAATGCATGTTCTTTAAGACCGATTGAAATATTTAAAGTAATGCACTACAGTACAGAAAATGGCAGAAATGAGCCGGTTACTCGTATGTTGCGGGCGGCTAATATTCATGCTAAATACTTTAATTTTAAAGATTAACTTAAAAAAAACTTTTTCATAATAATAAGTAATATAGTATTGTTTACTTCACTGTCACTTGAGCTAAGTAAAACATGGGATTTTTCCCATTTAATAGTATCAAAGAAAATACATTTCGTAGTAAATACACAAAATAGGATTAAGATTTACTGCAGATAAAGTCGTTAAAAATATGAATGGCAGAAGTCAGAAATCACAAAATAATTATATAAAAGATATTCCAGTGTCTGTTTGTCATCTAAAAAAAAATACGTGCTTGAAAATATGAAATTCTTTAATTTTCAGATGCAAATTTATTGAAACATACTCGAATTAATGAAAGTTTTTCTGATTTGAGATCGTGATCCTTGAAAATTTTATAATTCTTTCTTTTCTGTTATTAAGACAAAAAAAAAACGAAGATTGTTTTGCAGTGATTTTTGTATGAGGAAGGTCATTTTTTGGCTCATACTAGAACTTTTCCATATCTATTTTAGTTTCAAAGATGTAAAGCTTTTGAAGTTTCCAAATAGACACCCGGTATATATATATATATACATTGTACAGTTTCCATGACTTATTGAAAGGAAAACGTGTGTTTCCCTTTCATATGAATTAAAGAGATGATGATGAACAAAGGTGTTGTTCACTCATTTGTGCATGTAGTCAAGTGAAGAAGTTTCCTCTGCTTCAGCTTCGTTAAAATCCAATTGATTTTTCGTTTTTTTTTTTTGTTTGTCATAAAAATGCAAGTACATACTTTTGAAAATTTTCAAAAAACTAATACCGAAAGAAATGATATCCTTGAAAAATCTTCAAGTAAAAACTTATCTGTTAAAAATTTAATTTGTTCATCCTTTAAGAAATATAATACCTATATACTCATCTGTTCACGTTATAAGCGCATCTTAAGTATGTAATCGAATGCTACTTGTCAGCAATTATGTTTATGTACCCCACTTAATGGATCCAAGATATACACACAATGCATTCATATTCCCGTGATAAGAAAACAAATTTCAAATTTGGTTACGTTTTTTTTTTTTTTTTAAACAAAAATTCGTCTACGTTGTAGCAAGATTTGTCACGTTTAAAGTAAATGGGGGAGGACACAGCCAACAAAAAAAAAAATGAAAAGAAAAACAAAAAAAGGCAATCATTTTTCTATTTTTCTTCTTTTCTTTTAAGTAAAGGAAATATCAATCATCAGCTCCTTTAGAAGGTGTACAAGTCAAAGCTGTAGGGTCTGTTGTTGTTGTTTTTTTCCTTCTTTACTTAATATTTTTACTGACAATTTGGAAGCAAAAATTCAACCAGATATGAGAAAAATCAATTCAACAAACACAAAAACCCTGTACAATTTTCTTCTTCATCTTATCATCATCATCATCATACCAATAAAGTTTTGGATAAAACACCCTTCAACCCACCTCACCCCACCACCCCCCCGGCCACCATTTCAATTCATTTCGACAAATGATAGAAACACACAAGTTTGGGTAAAAATTTTTCATCTTTTCTTTTCTTTTCCGTTTTTTTTTTTTCTCGATTTTCTTGTGAAGGAGGCAGGCTGTGCCCGATATCAAAACACACAAATTCCAGTTTTCAGTTTTCTTATATTCCACGTGTTTTATGTATTATCCTCCGACGGAAATCGATATTTTTATGAACCAGAATTGTTTCAGGAATGGGGCTAGAGATGAATTCTCTCAATCTTATAGTATAACTATGGAAAGGATACGTCACAGATGATATTGGATTGTGTGTGTGTGTGTGTGTGTGTGTGTGTTTGTATGTAATAAGAGTATAAAAATTCGTGGATGCTGGAAGAAAAAGGTGTACAAATCTTAATGTATTGGTTTGGAAACCGAAAAAAAAAAAAAAAACGTTTAGTCTGGATTTGTAGATTTCGTTAGTAAATGAGTAAGATGAACTTAGAGTATATCCCAACAAGAAAAAAAAAAAAAATAATAATAATAATAATAATAAAGTCGATAATATTAAAATATTGACAGTAAAATGCAAAAGAGATACAAAAACATTATTATGGCAATGTAAAAATAGACGAGATCTATGAAATAAATGCTAAAAATGCCGGCTAACTTTAAATTCTTGGAATTTCATCGAAATTTTTTTTTTTTTTTTTTTTTTTTTTCAAAATAGATTATCTCTTATCTTTTTGTATTTTATTCATTTTATATACCTACATGAGATCTATATATATATATATATATATACAAATTACAAGCTACTTTATTTTCATTTTTCTGTTTTAGAGATATTCCTTTTATTCCAATGAATATCTTGATTTTCAAATAAGAACGGTTTTATATCAACGATACCAGAAAAAAAAGAAGCTACTTACCATAGAAAATGTCCATTACTTAATGAATATTATATATATATATATATATATATAAAAACGCGAAACGAATTTATGAGCACCGCTATTAATCTTCTAAAATGAAGAAAAATAAAAATAAAAAAAAAAAAATACACCAGAAATTCTGTAGATCCCTTTTTAATACATGACAGGGATCAAGTGGAATTTCGGTTGTTGACATACTGCGCAATGAGTTTGCGCTCTCTAAATATTTCGTTGATAGTGGGTCGTGGTCGTGGATAAAAACAGCGCAACGTATTTTTATTTGAATTGAATGAAATGCAATAATCTCCTACAAAAAAACAGGAAAAAAAAAAAACGGGAGCAAATGTATGATTGTACATTTATATATAATTCCTACTTAAATAAATGACAAAATTTTTAATATTCAACTTTATTGAAGAGTCTAACCAAAACAACAACAAAAAAATGATAACAAAATCCTTCCTTAAGCTTTATATAAAATACAAAAAATTCGGTCAAAGTTTATTTTAATAATAAATAGAATTTTGCATTTTTTTTTTACATAATCTCATGGAAAGATAGTAGTAACATATTTTCTTTAATTTTTTTTTTTTGTAGCGTGGTAGCAGACATTACGGTCACAGACATAATCAGAGATCTCAGTCGTTAAACCGCGGTCAAGCGCTCTCTCGAGCAGACGTTAGCGGCATGTGGTGACACCAGGGTGCCTCAGGTAAATTTTAGCAATATTATTAGAATCAACAAATTTTATTTTATTATTAATATTATAACTTTTTTTTTTTTTAGGAGGTCAGGCTGGTTGTGCTAGCTGCGCCATGGGCAATAAATTGAGCTGTTCCTGTGCGCCGCTTATGCGCAAAGCGTACCGATACGAGGATTCGCCATGGCAAACTTCTCGTCGACGGGACGGCCATCTCCTGAGGTATAAACTTATAGTTTTCTAATTTGGATATTATTTTTGTTGTTGTTATTGTTTTCTTCTTTTTTTTTCTTAATATTTTCCCTTCATCATATATATGAAAAAGAATTTTCCTAAGATATAAAACAATTTTACGAGACACTTTTAAAAGCATGCTAAAAATAAAAAAAATACATATAAAAACTTTAAAGAAATTAATAGTGGAAATTACAATGATTCTTGTTCGTTTGACGGCCTGCTAATTACATTATGTTTCTTTCGTTGAACGCTGATGTAATTATGTTACTGTAATATTGATAAAAAAAAAAATCCATTGAAAGCTTCCATCATCGTCTTCAGTTTTATGCAAACTTTTTAAATACTAACGACTAACAAAATTAAAGTCACAAATGGAATCTTGTAATTCGATTAAAATTTAATCGGATCGAGAAAGCAATTCCATTGCTATTGTAGTAGTTTTGAATTGTTTGTTTAATACAAACAATTGAATGTTTGGGGAAAATACAAATAGCAATTGTATTGTTTGAATAAACAATAGAAGATATATGTGAAGAATCAAAAACTAGAATAACAGCGTGTGTCCTTTGCTACAAGCTAAATGTAACTCATTATGAAATTCGTAAACTTAGAGATTTAAAAAAAAATCGACCAATTAGAGCAAAGCATCAACAATTACATTGAATTAAGCAAATCATGGACTTTTAAACAAATTTTCAGGATTCTTATTGCTTTCTGATGTGTGTTTATTCAGTGGCGGCGTAAGACCTAAATTTTATGTGGGCAAGATAAATTTTGCGAGGCCCCTTGGTGGCGCATAAGGATGGATTTTATATACAAAAAACAATTTTTGAAACTGTCAAATTTTTATTCATAAATTAAGTAGTAACTAGCCGTACAGAATTAAAGAAACTGAAATTTCCTGCTTTTAGTCTTACTTAACTCCTTAATAGCTGTATCGTAATCCAGCTTAGATGCCGTATCGTATAGGTAAAACTGCCAAAGCTGAAAGTCTGCTGACACATTGTACTTCTTAAATAATTTTTTATTAGTTTTAATTTTGAAAAGCTCCTTTCAGCGGAGGCTATACTTACTGGTATTGTTATCAAAATTCGAATAACATCATAAATATTTGGGTAAATTTCTTTTAAGTTATTTTCTGTTATGTATTGGAGCAGCTGTTTCACATCTTTAATAAAGTCGGGTAAATTTGGAATCATTGTTTGTAATTCTTCATGTAATTCGTAAGGTTGGAAGTCACTGCTCTCGCCCTCTTACAGGACTGTGTGTAAGTCTTGGCATTTTTTTAATATATTCTCTTTTGGAATATTTTTTAACTTATTTAGTTCATAGAGAAAGCGAAAATTATCAAAATGTTGATTTAAAGATATAAATCTTGAATCCATATTGCTCACTATTGAATCAATCATGGTGTTAAAAAAATCGGTTTCGTACCGGCTTTCGGGAGACTGTATAGGTTCATCCCTGCTTTCGTAATCGAACATCCTTTTCTTTTTGGCTACCATTTTATTTTTAAAGTCTTTTCGCAGATCATAACTGCTTTTCCCAATAAATTGACGAGCGTCAAACAAGCATTGTTTCAATCCAATTTGTCGATATTCTTTGATCCAGTTGCAAACTAATAGTAAAAATTTTGGAAAACGTATAAAAAGAATTTGGGTTATATCCCAAAATATTAAAAATTTGTATTTATTTTAACGGATCAAATTTTTTGACCCGGGTAAATTTTTAAAAAACGAATGTGGTAGTACTGCCGGATACCTGCTAGCCGGTGGGATTTATCATTTTATGATGAGTAAAATCTTTACTCGCTGTCAAGCCTTTTGATTGGTCTAGTTAAATATTTTTCATGAGTTAAAGAAAGCTGCGATCCATAAACCTTCGAGGAGGCCCCTCGGATCGCGAGGCCGTGTGCCGTGGCCCACTTGGCCCACGCCTTCCGCCGCCTCTGTGTTTATTAATATATGAATATACGCTTGTGTATGTAATATACGTTAAATAAACACAGCAAGCATAGGAAGGTCCCAAACCAAACTTTATAATAACTTAGGCTTTGCTAAAAGTTAGTTACTAACGGATATTGCTAGCATTTAAGGAGTCTTTAAATTCAGACATTTTTTTTATTTCCTAAACTATGTTTTTCCTTAATCGAGTTACACAATTTCAATCCAGGCTGTATTGGAATTTGGCTTTTTGTGACACCAAATGTTGCATCGGAACTACAACTCTTTGAAAGAAAATTTATTAGGCACTGCGTTTCAAAATACAGAAGAGACAATGGGAAGTGGTTTTCTAATAATACTATTTATGAGCAATCTAGAATAACACCAATCGTCCTATATATGCTGCGACTTGTATATAACAGATTTGCCAAACTAAAAGACCATCCTAACTTGTTAGTCAGGAGCATTTTTCATAGGAACTCGAACAGTCAAATAGGATCTCAATATTATGCCTCCCCAGTAAATATAATCAATGTAGGTTGCACCGACTTGATGATGAGGAATTTCAAAAAATAAAATAAAGTTTTAAAAAGATTAAAATAATACTACTTAAGTAATATACCCGAATTTATTAGTTAATTAATTATTGCTAAATATATGCCATTGAACTGGTTTATTAAGTTGTTCAATTAATTGTAAGCATAGCCACATAGTGCCGGAAGCAAGCACCAATATATATTTTTTATGATTTTATAAAAATGAATACTTATATTTAATGTCTGAACTATATTAGTTTACTTTAATCTAGTTAAAGCTTTAAGCTAGACATATTATAGGTCAGCACAATATTTACTCAGTAATAGTAGTATATCCTATAAATTTATGTCTTTTTAAAGCCTCAATAAAAATCATAATAGTCCAGTCTGGGTCCATTTGTTTCTTGATTTAAAATTGAACCCGAACTTGTTAGCGGTCGCAGCAAACAAAACAAAATTATTGTAATTTTCGGCTAATTCTTACTTTTTTTAATAACAAAATTATTAATTAAATGTTTTTATTGTAATTAATTAATTTATGATTTATGCTTTTATATTTTTTTTTTATAATGAAATTCGTTAAAAGTTTTTTTTTTGAAAAACATGAAAAACTAAAATCAAAATTTTTCTCTTTTTTCTTTTTCTTTTCTTCCCCGTTTTCTTTATCTCAAAATACACACAACCAACACGAAAAACACAAAAATACACAATTTGCACTTTCTACCTTCTACCGTAAACGGCTGCTAACCGCATATTAACTATATTAACCGCCTATATTCAAATCACATCTAAATACATTTTCAAATAAATATTATTAATTAATAAAAAAAACAAAAATACAAACTCTAAAAAATATAAAATTTAAATATAAAAAAAAAAAAAAAAAAAATTCTATCTAACACACGTTGGTAACACAATCAGTTCGTTCAGGTTGTGGGCTGAGGTATTCCATGTATCTGCAAGCGGTGCTGGAACCGTTAAATGGCAACAAGTATCTGAAGATTTGGTTCCTGTAAACATTACCTGCATACAAGACTCCCCAGAATGTGTATTCCATATAACTGCATACAACAGTCAAGTTGATAAGATTCTCGATGTCCGACTTGTACAACCAGGTTAATAAACTTATTATAATATCTATATTAAAAATCTGAGAAAGATTAAAACAAACTGAAAATAAATATATATATACATTTCATTCTTCCTAAAGGTACACGTATTGGACAGGCCTCAGAATGTTTCGTTTATTGGAAGGATCCCATGACAAATGATACATGGGGATTGAATTTCACTTCACCGATAGATGCTAAACAGTTCCGTGAATGTTGTGTAAGTATTCTTGACCAACCAATCTGGATTTATTCCAGGGATTGATTACACTTTTATTAAACACACTGTACACATATTTTTGTATTTATTAATTAATTTGTTCTTTATATTTAAAAAAAAAGAAAAAAAAAAGAAATTTAATCAATAATTACACAATTAACACAAACTATAATAATTATTTCACATAATTAACAAATTCACAGTCACATACAAAATTCAAATCAAAATGATTGATGTTAATGTGGTTCAAATTTTTTAACAATTATCAATTATTATTTTATCATATATTTTTTAATTTATATTTTGGAAATATTTGAAATCTTGATGAGCGTAGAAAGTATTATATTTTTCATCTTAAATGGCTAATTTCGGTTTTAGTGTTAGCTGAAGAAGTTTAAATTAAATTACCGTAATTTACAAACCGTAGCCATGAGAATGCCGGTATTTGTTGCAGGTTTTTGGAAACCTGTGCCTTTCTATTTCAGACTTAAGAGTAATAGGGTATTCAACAATTTCTCAGCCTCGACAAGAAAAACACTGTTTTTCTAAATGAAATATATTTTATTATTCCGTATAATATTCCTGAACTTCAATACACTTATACCAACGATTCTCGAATTTAGGGATTCCATCCCTGAAATGAAAATCCGGTATGCCTCCAAAATACGCCTCTATCGCTCCTATGACCACTTTTCGCCTCTTGTTTCAATTCAGGATTATGGTGGTGGACACAAGTCTCATTAATAGTGATGAATCGAGGTATGAAATCCATTTTATCCTTGTTAAAACGGTCCAAATGTTGTTGAGAATGTCGCATTCGAAGCTGTTTTTGGTCCAAACTTCAGCTAAGATGTGGTGTACTGATCTATGTGAGATGCTTATGATGTCAGCTATCTCATCTATAGTCACTCGTCGACCTTTCAAAACAATTTCTTGTATTTTGTGTATGTTTTCTGTTGTTGATACACTTTTTGGACGACCTTCGAGTGAATCATCTTCGAGACTTGTACGACCAGATTTAAAAAGGGCAGCCCATTTTTTCACAGTTCAAATCAATTTTGGATGAATTTCTATAAATGGTAAACCATCCAGAACAACGAATTCAATTAATGCAATTTTTTCTATGTTGAAAAAATTCAACGGCACGTCAGCTTCAAATAACTTCTAAACGAAGACTAAATTGACTTATCGACGTGAAACTTGACACGTATTCATATGAAGGTTGTACCAACATAAGACAAAAAAATTAACCTGTTAGCAGCGCGTTCTCTTGTCGAGGCTGAGAAATTATTGAACACCCTAGTATTCATGAATTACTCAAGTCATGTACAATTTTCATTTAAAACATTTTCTATGGAAAAATTCAATTTTTGATTTCCATTTTGCTTAAAAGAAGCTTTTAAAGGAGATTTAGAAAGACTTTCCGATAAAAACTGAATTAAACAATTTCATTCTAATTATCGATTATCTTCTTTTAAATTATTTCTATGCTTTACGAAAAATCATTAGAGTTGATTCAACCTAATTAAGTCAAATTAAAAGCTCTATTACAGTGCATCTATACAATTTCAATACGGCTTACGTACGTAGTCTTTTGTATTATGAAAATGAAAATTGTTTAATTTTCTGCTACAGTGTAGTAAATTCGGTCGAATTTTAAAAACATATAAATTTAAAAATCCGTAAAATTACCATCAAAAAGTCAAATATATTTAATTTTTTGTTTTTCTTTTATTTAATCGGCTTTTTTTAAATAAGAATTTTTGCTTTTAAAAATAATTTTGAAAAAAAAAATATACAAAATATTATTTTTTATTATAATTTAATTAATAAAATTTAAAAATTTCTATCTAAAAAAAAAAAGAGAAAAAAGAAGAAATATACATATTTGTTTTTTTTTATTACTTAGCTACTTCAGTTTTCATAGCTTTCGATATCAGTTGTAAGCTAAAAAAAGTAGATTAATAATTTCTTTTGCTTTCTAAAGAGTTTTTTTTTTCAAATTTCTTTTTTTTTATTAATAAATTCTAAAACAGAATTAAATGAAAATTTAAAACCAAAAATTAAAAATTTAAAAAGCGAAACCACAATTCTAATTAAACGATAATTTTTTTACATTTATTTTATTTTTTTTTTTTTTTTTTAAAAGCTTCATGCACTTCATGTCCGTCACTCACAAAGGGACAAGTTGTTGCAAGTAAATCCCATATAATTTCATTAATTAATTAAAATTAACCAAAGAAATGAGTAAAATATTTTTAGTTTCTTTTTTCTTATTAATATTTAGTGAGTGAATGCGTGCGAATGTTTCATTCTTCATTTTTAGTTCGTTTAAGTTTTCTGATTAAAAAAAGTTTGAAAGAAACCAAAAAAAAAAAAAAAACTATTTATATTAGAAAAATCCTTTTTAATGAAAATTTTAAATCTAATCTCAAAAAATTTGAATGTTTCTTTAATATTCGCTCCAAAGGACTAACAAAAAAAAAAAAAAACAAAAATATCAAAGCAGCTATGAACTTTTCACTTTTTTTTAATGCACGAATTATTAATATTTTTTATTTTCTAATATCAGGCAATTATTGTGAATTATTTTATTTGTTTTTTGATTTTTATTTTGAGTTTTCTTTTAGTATTTAGTCCCTTATGAATGCGTTCGTTTTTAAGTTATGTCACCACGATCACTTAGTACATATTTTTATATTATTTTTCATCAAAACAATAGCTTTTTAATCCTAAACTTTACTAGTTCGCAATTTCCCATAAACTGTATTTTATTATAATTTTTTAAAATCAATGAAAACCAATCGCACGATGTCTTTAAATACTAGTACAGTGAAACCTGCGACAGTTGATCATTCGCGGTGCAAACAATTTTGTCTCAAATTAGACATGTGGAATTCTAAGTTTCAAAATTTTTTTTGATAAAACAGGAAAATATACAAATCTAACATTAGAGTGGATCGAATTCATTCAAATGAAATTGATATTTATACCTGCAGATTTCGTCTTTGAAATTCCAGGTTTTTGCTAGGTTTTTGGTTTTCTTCTTCTTTTAATTTTAAGGGAAAGCCATATTCTATCATTTTATAATTCGTAATGGATTACAAAGACATTATATTAGTCAACTGCCAACATAAAACCTCAACCAACTTCACAGGTTTTACTGTACCTATTTCTTTACAAATTGCCTTGTTCCTGTATATTCTTCTGTTATTATTTTGGTAATTTTTTGATAAAACACTATAACCTTTTTAAAAAAGTATATATTTTTGCCTACTGTAAATCACAGCCCTGCCACACCCCATAAATTAATAAATATCCACCTACTTTAACCCTGTCGTCTTGATTTTGCGCCTATCTATGTGTCGAAAACAAACCGCACAATCAGAACCTTGTGAATCCCAACCAACTAACCTAATGATAGTGCGACGTTTTACAGTCGCCTTCTTTCAAATTTTCACGAAAGGCCTCATCGAGCTATTCACTAAAATTGGATCCACCCGGGAAGGGTAAAATAAAGGCCAAACGAAAGCCTTTAAGTACACCGGCCAGCCCATCAAGAGTTCGTGAACCGCAATGCACTTGTATGACTGCTGAACAGTATGCAAGATTACGAGCACAGGATCCCAGATACAGAGGTAAAAAAAAAAACGATTTTGTTTTAATTGTGAAGAAAATAAAGATAATTGCTTTTCCTTTTTTTTTTTTGTTTTTTTAGGTTCTTCGACACTTCCAAGAACAGCATCTAGAGCCACAGATACTGAAGGACAAAAAGTTGCAACCGCCACTTCAAGCACTTCACTTTATGATAATGTTGCTAGTGGCACTCAGCCTTTGCAGCCAACGGGACAAGGTGAAATATTTTCAATTATAAAAGTTTTTGTTGGTTTTTTTTCTTTTTTGCTTTAGTGAAAATTAACAGAAAATCAATATTAAAATTGTTTTTCAAAAGAGCTTTTTTTTTAAAATCCTCGCGCATAATATTCACCTTCGTTAAATGCTTATGATGTAAAATAGTTTGCGTCTTTGATAAATTGTGGTGAATTTCAATTTCATAAAGAATTCCTTCTGTATAATATAAAATACCTCAAGAACTTGAGCAAACAACAAAACCTCAAATAATTGACCTATTTTTAATTTATTTTAAATTAAAAAAAATAATAACATTTTCTTTTATAGGCGATACTTTATCTCGTCAAACGAAATCACAAGAAACAAGCACAATGACAAATGCTTCGACTATCACAAATGCAGTTGGAACTCAAAATCATGTGGGTTCACAAATTGGTCAAGATGAAATGGCTGGACAGCGAGCAGAAGAATCATCCAAATCGGAGGGTACCCAAGCGGGTGGCACTCTCCAACAAAATAACACGGCAACAACGAAATCGACTGGAACAGGAACACGTACAAAAGATTACAACGACGAAATGGTAAGTGTGAGAAAGTGGAGGAAAATGGTCATAACAAACAATAATTAACCATCTGAAAGACTTTAATTACATTTAAATCTATTTTGATTTTTTTTTTTTAATCCACGAATGTGATTACGGATTTTATTTAATTATCGTATATTTGTAGACACGGGAATCGCATGAAATGCATCAGAACATAATCAACAATAACACAAGACGAAAGACTAAAAGCACTGAAGACATGAAAGTGGATACCGGAACATTGAAACGTATGCTAAAACCAATGCCGAGTACAGAAAGCCCAGTTACATCACCTGAAATGGGTCGTCGCCGTTACAACTATTACAATTCAAATACGAACAGTATTCAGGGTACACCGCATATGCATCCACATGCTATGCATCATATTATGAATAATAACAATTCTTTGGGACGGCCTCCTAGTCAAGCATCTAGATTCTCTGGATCAAGGTAAAAATATTTAATATCATATATTATATAAGTTCGATTAACATGTATTTATTTTTCTGTACTTTATAGATCGTCCCATGAAATTGGACGTGGCTATTCTCCAAGAAATTTATACTTGGAATTGGAACGTGAACGTGGATGTATCGAAGGATCGCCACCTTCAGATAATGTAATGTTTGATAATCAATGTTATGCAACTACACCAAGCTCTAGTAATGGGAATTCGGATCAAGATCAATCATATGCTCAAACAACGGCCAGTGGAGGAAATTCAAACAATCGTCATGGACATCATCATCAGAATCAAGCTAATGTTACACCAACACCTGGCAGCCCAACGTCCAGATTACTGTTGGAATATGAGATGCATCTGAGAAATACTTTGGCTCAGGGAATGGATGCTGAATCGTATAGTTTGCATACATTCGAAGCGCTAATTTCACAAAGCATGGAAAATTTAGGTGAGGGTAAGACATTTTATATCTATGTTTTCGAATTCATTTTTTTTGTCTTATGATTACTTAATTTTTGTGTTTTGTTTTTTAATATTAAAAAAAAAAAAAAAAAAAGAAAAACCAATCAGGAAAATTCGCTTTTTTTCCAATCATTCATTTTGATTTTTTTTTTCTTTTTTTTTTAATATTTTTGATAAAATTTTTTCAAAATTAACGACTTGTACTTAGTCGTAAAACGCATCCCATTTTTACAATAATTAGTTTTAAAGCAAATTTTAGTTCACTTGTATTCCAAATTGTTTTGCTCTATATTCGTATTTCAAATAATTTCGTTTTGTTAATTTTTTTTGTTAATATTTAATTACTATAAAATTTAACTAAAATTAACACAATTAAACAAAAACATATACATTCAAAGAAATGGAGAAAACAAATAATAATATAAACGATTCTAATTAAATTCATTAAGAAAACAGAAAAACAGACAAAACAATGAAAACTTTTAAATTAAAACCGAAAGAAACAAAATCCTAGAAAACTTTTTTTTTTTTTTTTGCACTAATTTGTAAAAACACAGAACTTGCTGAGAGCTTACCATGGTCTTCAGCACAGCGTAGTAGTCCCTTTCCAATCAAACGACGTAAGTAGTTGCTTATTTCCATATAGAAAAATTTTGTACTAATTAAATGTCTCTAAGTCCTAAGCAATTCGTTATTAATAATTAATTATTAAAATAGTATTTTGCCCAAAATTTTGTACTACTTAATTACCATTTTAATATGCTTGCCCTCAACTTTCGTTGTTTGTTTTTTATAATATTTATATTTATAAAAAAAAAAAAAAAAAATAATTAAATTAAATTGAATATAATAATTTTCCCAAACAATGAGTGATCATTAATTAATTGATTTGATTAAGGATCTTCAGCAAGTGGAAAATCATCAACGTTACCATTGCCACCTCATCGTCCGGCAGCCAGACGTGAAAGCGAACGTGATCGTGAACGTGACGGTTATTATAGTGATCGTAATGAATTGGTACGTGAACGTGAACGTGAAAGGGAACGTGAACGTGGCTATTTAAGTGATCATAATTCAAGGTATGAATATTTTTCATCATTATTATTATTATTATTATTAATACAATGAAAATTTATATATTCTTGCAGTTTTTCACATTCGCGATGTTCAAATTGTATGGGTGAATCTCAACGAGCTCATTGGTTTCGTCACTCTGATGGATGGCGTTCAGGTAGTTCAACTCTTGGTTCTGGTTCTGGTCAATGTATACAATCACAATCATCCGGATCTGGTCATAGACGATCTCAATGGGATTCTCTACCGTCTTTACGGCAAGACAGTAGTTTGAATGATTCGGGATATAAAAGTGCCAGACAGGATTCTCTCGAACAAAGGTTAGAAATTTCTTGTTTTTTATAAGTTTTATATATATTAAATTAATCTTTTCTTTAGGGGAGCATTCGATCGTCAAGATAGCCTTCGTTCAGATTATTTAAGTGATCGTGAATCAAGATATGGAATTGTTCAGCAAGCTTCGATTGATAGCACTGATTCAAGACTATGTTATTTAACATCTTCTGAGGTGAGTACTGAAATATTTTTTTTTTAAATTTTTGAAAAATATTGTTTTTATAAATTTTTGGAGGTTTTGGAGTTTTTCCTTTTAAAAGAAAATATTACAATATATGATTATTTCGAAATTTCACGCTTCTAAAAGAATTTATCATTTTTTTTTTGAAACTAAGACAATTTTTTTTATATCGTAATGAATAAGTCCCGATTTGTATTCTTACTAAGCCTAAGAACTTTTATCAATCAATATTCCAATGGAAAAAAATAAATTCGAAAGTACATAACGAAAGAAAAACCGCGACAATTAACAAGATATTGTAAATTCAATAATGCAAAAGTGGAAAAGTTTATGTCTCCTTTCTTCTCGAGAAAAAAAAAACTTTTCATACTACACAAATGAATCTATTTAAAAGTTGGCATAGATTTAATTGTTTGGTTGAAATGATCACAAGAAGCGAAAAAAAAAACACCTCTTCAGGTGACTACAATAGAGAAACGGATGACAGTTTTGTACAAACTTATTTAATTAGTATTATTTAATTTAAAGTTTTATTCGTATGAAACCGAACAGCATAATTCAATCCTCGTGGTTTTAATTGTAATACTGTATATAGTACCGATTTGTATGTGGGGGAGAGCTTTTTTTTTTGTATTTATAATTTCTTTTTGGAAAAACCTAAAGTTTAACTACGGTGTTGGTTGAAAATGAAATCAGAGCTTTTCTTGTGGGTGAAATGGTAACGAACGACCTCGACCTGCATTTTCATAGAAGTTATTGTACCATCTAATAATATTTAGGACGTGGTATGATACATAAGCATGCGTATAGATGTTTTTTTTTTCTTATATACTCGGTGAGCATTGTTCAACTATTTAGTATAGAGTTAACTAAAATTTCGGATTGTACAAAAATTCCCTTTTAGATGATCATTGTTTTTACAACTTGTATATTTTGTTATTAAATATTTCAATCGGAATCCTTTTTTCTTTTTTTTTGTTAGTTTTCAATTTATTCGTAAATATATGTAAAAATGTATGTAAGTATTTTTTCGAAATAAAAATCTAACATCGAAAACTACTCTAAAATATTATGAAAGCATAAAAAATTCATTGGGAAAATCATATACACTCATAACCTTTACAAATCTCATTAAATTAATTTAAGATATCACTTAACTCCTTCATATAAAAGGATCTATAAATATATATATATATATATATCTATGCAATTTTCTTAATTAGTTATAATTTATTCTATGCAATCAGGTGAATGCACATTGAATCTAAAAGTTCTACTTAATGGTCCATGACGGTGACCCTTTATTATAGTAAAATCAGAAAAATATGATTCATGAATGCAAAGAATGATAGAAGAATATACTATATCTAAGTTCATAACTGGGTCAATCATGATTAAGTCTCTTTTACTTCTTATACGGCTTATAGACTGTCTGATATTATACTAACAAAAAGAATAATAATATTTTCCTTCTGAATATGTCTATACCTCTATATTTGTTTACTTTAGAGCTTTCCTATCAGACAAACTTATCATCTGCATTTTAATATTAAATGAACTGTTGCGAGAGCATTATTAAAATATCGAAATATATCTTCATATAACCAGAATTTTCAAAATTGAATTGAATTTTGAAGCACTGAAAATTCTTACTTATTTCCACTCCAATATATTCATATATTTCCGGATGAAATAAAACAAAAGGAAAATTTTAAGAAGACAAAATCATATCCTTAAATAAGAAAAGGATAGAAATTTCTTTTCAAAATATCTTCACACTTAAAATATCCAAAAAGAAAATCCAATTTTACACAAGAATTTATATACAGTGAAACCTGCCTAAAGCGGAACCAGCATAAGGCGGAAACCAGTCTAAGAGGGAGTAGTTTTCTAGTTCCTTGTTCATGGATTCTTGAACTTTTTCAAAACAGAAATCTGGTTAAGACGGAAAATTTTTTTGGTCCGTTCAGATTCCGTCTTAGGTAGTTTTGATTGTACATATATAAATTTTTAATATCATATTTTCATTACTAAATGTATATTTTTTGTTTTGTTTTGGTAATTTTCTTTTTACAAGAAATATAAATGAAAAATCCAGATATATTCAGAAAATTTTTGATCATAGTTCTGTAACCAAATACAAGAAAACCAATAAATTTTCATCTGGCATAACAAAAATAGAAACGTTAAAATCATATAATATATATCTTAAACCTTTCTCAACAGAGAATAGTGTCTGCACCTTTTTTTTTTTGTTGCTTTCTAGAAGAAATATAATTGAGGACAAGCACAGTGAAGTCTTATATATTCATTCACCATCCAATAGTTTACCCATTCAAAAGGTCTATCAGCAATCAACATTCACCATTATGCTGAAAACTGAACTATATGATATCGCTAAAAAATAAACTAGCATCAAAAATTTCAATTCATATTGCGTTATGCCCTCCTAATAGTGGTAGGCATCCCTTTTAGAAAAATAATAAAAAAAAAAGAAAGAAAAAAGAAACATTATTTTTACCCACGTCCAACCCACTTTATCATCATGACCATCCCTTATATTAGTACCCCCCCCCAAAAAAAAAAAAAATAAATGAAAAAAAAAAACGGAAAATTTATCTCAGTTCTTTATTTTTCTTCGTCCTCATCTCTGTCGGAGAAATTTATCAAAGCACAATTTTTGGCCCGAAAAAATAACAGAAAAAGAATGTTTCCACATGTTTCAAGCTCGTTGGTTAAAGAGGAAAATTCTGATATGGTCTTTTGATACACATATATATATATATATTTATATATTAAGGTGACCCACCGTTGGATGGGAAACAATTTGTTGATCACGATTTTAGCATTTACCCCTTAAAATATGCAAATGAGGAAAAAATCAAGCAGTATTAAGTTCGAGAATGATGTCAAGCGATCATATAGTATTTCGAAAAAATCTGTTGCTTCAAATTTTGCACCGTGACTTTTATATGATCTTTAAGGTCCCTGCTTTATTATTTGTTATTCGATTTTGATGATTTTAGAATTACAGAATTTTTCATAAATTTCAAACTAGAAATTTAAAATTGGCAAAATTTATTTGAAGAGTGTATAAAGTGAAAAAAGTTAGACTTTTTTCACTTTGATCGCCTCCGATCGGTCTGAAACTTAACATTGTATATTTTGTCGTCCGTTATTAATTCGCAAAAAAAGCACTTTCGAAAATATGAACCACCTTAATATACAATATATATATGTAAAGATATGTTTTTCGATAAGAAATATGTAATCATTTTATGTAGAGCATGCGCTGCCGATATGCGGGTGTATAGGTAAATTTTTCATAAGATATTGTTTTATATTTGAGAAGAAAAAAAAAAAAAAATAGCAAAAACCAAAAAAAAAAATAAAATAAGATCCATTTGAATTTCTGTCCGCGCTTTATACAATACAAACCATACACATATATGTATTAATTCGTGTGTGTGCATCTGTATGTGTGTGTGTATGTTCTTTTTATATCAATTGAAAGTGCTTAAAGCTCATTGAGCTCACATTTTTGTTGAGATTCCTTCAAAACCTGAGCTTGTTGTCATCGAAGAAAAACATAAAATATTATATTAAAAACCAAAAGTGAATAAGTTTTTCACTAAAAAAAAAATTTGCATGACCAAAAAGAAAAGAAAAATTAAAATAAAATTATTAAAAATTATTTATTAAAATATTTTAAAAGTGTTCTTTTATTTTTAATAATATCGGAAAACCTTTTTTTTTTTTTTTGGTTTTTTTTCTTTTGTGTATAAAAGAGCATCTTCGAAAAATCCCCCAAAAGGACTCTTAATAATAAGTGCATACCAATTGTGATCCCAATTTTCTTTATAGAAAATATATATATATATATATACAAAAGGAAATATGTGTTAAAGCTCTCGAATTGTATGGACACGCGCTTTTCAATGTAATTATTTAACGTGTTAAAATAGTGTGTACGTGCTTTTTTTTCTGTTTTTATCTTCTTCACCCATAAATCGTTGACTTTATTTCATTTTATGAAGTTTTTTTTTATCAATTTTTGGACTATTGGAAAACCTCTTTTTTTTTATATATATATATAAAAAATATATATAATCTCATGTGTTGCTTAAAAAAATCATATTCATTCATATATTTTGTGTATGTAATGTAAAAATGAAAATGTGATTTTTCAGGATAACAAAAAAACAAAAAAAAAAACAAAAGCTTCTTCCGTGTTTCTGTATTCTGATAACGAAAAAAAAAAGAGAACAACAAAAAAGAAAAACAACTAATCTTATTCGAAATAAAGAAGTTTTCATAAATAAACAAACATTTTCCAAAAAAAAAATCTTTTCCTCGGTAGTACATCCTATCAGTTTCCTATCGTTATCAACAATATTAAAAATTATCATCATTACTCAAAGTTATGATAGAAGAAAATGATAATACTATTATCCTAACCAAATAAACGATGTTCTATCTCGATTTCTGTGTGTGTGTTTGTGTACGGAAAATTTATTTCTGTATAAGTTTTGTAAATGAATTTTCCTTTAAAAGATACTATGCACGTGTGATACTATTATAAGAGGTTGTTAAAGAAAAACAAAAAAGAAAAAAGAGAGTATAATAAGGAAATGTTTCCCACAAAAATTAAAACAAAAAAAAAAGAAAAATATCATAAATGAAAATTCAGTTTTGTGATAAAATTTTTAATTGTGTGCATAAATGAAAATTGTATCCTGTTTACATAAACATATACATATGTATACACAAAATGATACATTTTTCCTTTTTTCTGTTTTTTTTTTCCATAAATTCTTCTACAGCTCGATTTGCTTAGTTTGAAAATTTTCAATAAGAGTGAAAGCTTTTAAAATATGAAAACTTTAAAATACAAACAATATTAAAAAAAAATCGTTTGAGAAACAAAACAAAAAAAGAAAATTCCTAAAGGAACGTGTTTTATATATCTCGAAAGTGTGAAATTTATTCAATTAATTAGAAAAGTATATATCTAAAGTAATTATATAAATATTTTGAATATCGAAGATCATCTCTGAAATCATCGGAAATGAAGTTTAAGCGTATGTAATTTTGAATTTGTTTTATTAAAAAAAAAAAAAAAATAAGAAGACATTCCTAATTAAATCCTTATGTGGTCCTTGCTGCTTTAAAACATAATCCCATAATTAAGGATAACCTCAATTAAAGCGTTTTTAATTAATCGAATTTAATAATTCATATTCTTTTACAAGAAATTAGTTTCGTTTGTTTTTTTTTTTGGGATATAATTTCGTTTTATTAAATAACTACGATTTGTACATAATTAAATGTGTATGAAAGATTAAATTAATATCAATTACATAATTAACTATGTTCTATATCCCAAAACAATAGGAGTACAAGAAAGTGTAAAAAATTTCGGAATTTTAAACCTCTTTAGAAAGTTGTGTACTGACTTAAAAACTTGTGACATTATTTTGGTACAAAAAAAAAAAAAATATTTTGTTCCATATTTTTGTGGCCAAAGACTAAAAGATTTTACATAATTTGGTAAAATTCGAAACAAGATACAGGATTGGGAATTTTCCCTCTGAAAAGTTGTAGAACATGACATGTCTTACAAGGTTTTCAAATAACTACTTTATGTTACGACTATACCTAAAAATGGTAGTTTAGTTAAGCTACTCATATGTAAAATAACTTTCCTAGTTAATATATTTTTGAATTAAACAAGGAGGTTTCATTTTAGTATAATTATATTCAGTTTTTGAAAAAAATTTTCATACACTTATTCACTAAGAAAAAACTGTACATAAACCAATTCTTGATAATTCTGGAAAAAAAAATCAAATTTTGATTCATCCTAGAAAAGATTCCCTTTAAAGATTACAACATAAAAAAAGTTTAATTTTGTATGTAATCTATATGCCATTTAAAATCCGATTAGATACAAAACGTATACACTTTTAATACCACTAATCAGCTAGAAATAGGATATCATGGATTAAATGTGAATTTCGAAGGAAAATTCGACAGTAATTAGTTTGTAGAAAGAAAACTCTGGGAAAAATGTTGCACAGTTTTCATCTTGTAAAGGCCTGCCTGCTGCTATATGTGAACGACCTTTTCTAGATAATATATTTTTGATTAAAAGAAAGAGATTGCATTTGTTTGGTTTACCGAAAATAAAAAAGACTTGTGTACCTCGTATATTTTTGTTATTTACTATATTCAATTCTTGCAAAAAAAGTTTTCATTTATTTATTTACTTTAAAAGTACAAATATAGAAACATATATTTTTACATTTTAATTAAAAGATTTTAAAGATAACATTACCTTTAAAAATTTCTAATTAAAATATAAAAAATCCAGTCAGTGTTTATGCCCTATGTAAGGTACTACTAAAGACCAGACAATAATGAGAGTTTCCAACTTGGATTCTGATTTGGGAACTTCTGTAAACGTCATCTCATTAATTTGTATTTGTTAAAATGACTCTTTGTTATTGAAATATGCATTTATTTACAATTTGCAAATACTATTAAAAAGGAGACGCGCTTTGCAGCGCTGCAATCGTATCAAAAATATATGCGTAAAAAATTACATGTAGTACTACCAGAGGATACATTAGTTTTGTCACTAGATTTGTAACGGATTGAAATTATCATTGGAGAAGAATATCAGGGCTATAGATTTGTAGCGAATCAAAGGTTTTATTGATTTGTACATGTCCGTCCGCCCATCCGTTCGTCTGTTCGTCCGTCTGTTCAAAATAACAAGATAACTCAAAAATCCTTGATCCAATTTTGATGAAATTAGCAATGTAGAATGGTTATTCTTTAATTTGTTATTGAATTTCAGCAAAATCGGCCGAGGAGGAGCGAAGTTATTAAGCAAAAACCACAGTGATCAGAAAGTTTTGTAAATTTTTTTTACGGTTTTTCATGGGTTGACTACGTAAATAGACGATACTATTTTAAATTGCAGTAAAATCAGTCCAACAATAATGGAGAAAGAAATAATCGTTGTAGAAAACAAGCCTTTTCATTAAGTTTATTTTTTATGTATTCGTATGTACTTTAAAAGCTAATACACCAATTTGAATAAAATTTGCAGAGTAAATTTATAATATTAGGGTCTAGGTTACCTGCGGATTAGAGGAAAGTACCGGGGGACCGAGCTTTGCTCGGCAAGGCAAAGTTAAAGTATGCCGAAAAATTGCGAAAAATTTAAAATATAGAATTGTGAAAGTTCCTACATATCCAAATGTTTCAATTTTCGGCAATTTTTCAACAAATTTTCGGTAACCTTGATTTCGGATATTCTTTCTTTACTTCTGGTCTTAGCAGCACGGCTAGATTGAGTTGAAGTAGTCGACTGCTCATCAAAATGCAATGGGTCGAGCAATACGCTAGAGTCCAAAGGCCCCGGACGCGATGAAACTGGCAAGTTATACTGGATACAATAGTTATACTGGATGAAATAGTAATTACAATTGGCCATGAATTGTAATTCCTAATGCAGTCTGTCTCTGTGTAATTGAATCCGATTGTAATTGCAACCTGATTCGTATAATGAGGTTCAGGGAACTTGATGGTTTTGTAGTTACTATTTATCGCTGCCGATAGATATCTAAAAAGTGATATTTTATTGGATATCGTAAAACCTTACTCCCTAGCAATATTGTGAATTTTCATTAAGATCCCTTCACGTAATTCGAAGACACCAAGCGAGGGGTATCGAGGGGAGGGGAAAAGTGAGTTTGTAGTCGGAAAATTGAAAGCCCTTAGATCTCTTAGTAATACTGTAAAGTTTCATTAAGTTCGGACCACCCAATTCGAAAATACCAAGTGAGAGGTATCGAGGGGAGGGGAAAACGAATTTTCTCAGAGGTGAGACCTATCTAGATCAATTTCTAGTCCCCGAAAACCCTTGGCTCCCAAGTTTCGTGAAAATCGTTAGACGGGTTTTCGACATCGTTGTGCAAACATTCCTCGTATTATATAAGTAATTTGTAAAAGAACACACAAAATTATGCAGAAAAATCGTTGAAATATTCTAAGTTTTGTTTTTATGTTCCATTTCTTCCATGGGGCAATTTTCAGTTACTACAATATATGTTTTTAAATTGAAATTCTTGAAGAATTTTCTTATCTTATCTGTTGAATATACTATAGAATACTATAATTCCATGTGCTGGATTTATAGTACAATTTCTTGCAACCAATGTCATTTGATAACTTAATTCGGCTGTATCATCTTTGAATAATATTTTCCAAAATATTTACTGGATCTAACTTTAAATGTTGCTTATTACTTAATTGCTTTTTATTGTATTAAGTTATCAATTCCGCTTCGTTTCATTGTGATTGAAAATTTCACTATTTTGATACACAAAATATGAGTAGAATGATTAAAATTCATACATCAGCCTTATTTGTTTCGACCTACCCAATTTTACTGGTATAGAAATTATGACAATATTGCCCATATATCCATCATGATCATAAAATAAAATCAAATAAATATGGTTGGATGTCATTTTAGAACCTGAATGGTTATATCACGTTTCACATTTCAATGATTTATGAGTCCACCATCAGGTGCTCAAATTTTAAGTAAAAATAGTTTTTCCCCATTAATTCTTGCATGAGATAAAAAAATTTTGATTTAAATTTTTTTTACTGAAATTCCTATCTATTATTATTGTAACAAAATCGATGGAATTTATATATTAACCTAGTTTCAATCCTAGTAGTGTATACCTATACTAATTTTTTTGTTTGAAACTGTTTTAGTTTTGTACATTCTAAATACGTAAATATTTTAGTTAAGCCTCTTAATAAAATTCCTTCAAAAAAAAAATATAAAGCAATATCAAGAAGCCCTTCTACACAAGGTTCATCAGCATAATCCAATTTCTGAGAAGCTTTTCAACTAATTAAATTATCGCGAAAAAGATTTTTCTTGTAAAAAAGTTTTTTGTTTTTTGTTATTTTTATTGTATTTATTTATGAGAATGTATTAGTTCGGTTCAGGACTATAGTAGACACAACTTTCAAATTCAAACGAAATTACAAATATATATTTGTAACTGAATGTGGGATCGGCGGGGGCAACCGTGGACTTGTGACAAAAGTGGTTAGTTATCAAATATTTATTTACCCAAAATTCTTTTTTGGGGAATTAAAAGACAAAAAAATGGTTCATTATTTAAGAGCAGAGAAACAAAACTGTATCGGAATATGTTTCATGAAAATTCAAAATTTCCGTAGACTAAATAAACTTAGCCGAGTCTAGTTACCCTCAATACGAACATTTAAGGTTAGGTAGGATATACGAGTTTTTCTCGTCTTGTTTATTTGTCGAAAATAAAGAGAAATTTTCGTATTAAAGCAAATATAGGTATATATACGTACTATATTTATGGGATTGTCGACTTAACAGATGTACTCGTACTCAGCTCTCTAGTACTCTACTTAATGGGAAAGCCCCATGCTAAATGTATTTTCTATTCTCAACTTCATTTGTTCCATATTTTCTTGTTATATCATAATATTTTGTACTTAATATACAACACAGCTTTAGGGGATTCTTCTCATTCTGCTGTTTGTATATTTGCAACTGCAATTCCAACATCGAAACATCATGGCCCATTAGATAATTTCTATGCATATTAGTACGTATACCAAGAATAATTCTAGCCTTTAGAATATATGTACATATAGTATATATTCTGTTGTAGTTTTTTTTAATGTATACGATTTCAAAGAAAACAAAAATATAGGCAAGCTACTAGCAAGCCGGCACCTCATGGCAAACACAAATAATGGACTACACCTCAACTGAATAAGTGTAGTTCTTTTATATCCAGAAGATTTTTATCACTTTAAGCTTTCATTGCATATAGTTGAAATTTCTATTTTGAAGATATTTGAATTATTATTATTTTTTTTTTTTTTCTTCAAACAAAAGACGTACTACTTCTATGATTTAAAACAAGCACAGGAAAAAAAAAAACAAATGTTGTTTTGTATATTTTGTATCCTCAGGTATGTACTGTAAAAAAAAGAAAAACTTCTATTATGTGGGATGAAGGAAATACCCAATCAGAAGCTAGAAGAATTTTTTCATATTGTATTAGATTTTGTTCGAGGAGAAATGGAAGAACTTTTTATTTGAAGCGTTAACCTTAAAAAATATATTTTAGCTTTAGTTTTATGTAACAAAAATCTCCTAATAAAAAGTGTATAATACTATTGTATATGAAAATAGTCAACTGCCATTCCTATCCTTGTGAACTGAATAATATTCTTCGAAGAAAATGAAAAAAACCTGTGAAAATGGAAATGGTATACAATATGGATGCTTTTTCTTAAGTTCTAATTTCAAGAATTCTGTCCTTGTAACTTAGTTTTTGACATTTTCAAAAATTTGTTATATAAATGTATATTTCTTTTGAATGAATTAAATTTTTAAATAGATTTTATTAAAATATAGAAACTGAACTAAAAAATTACACTTCGTGTTTGTGTCTGAGGTGCTTTCCTTTCATATAAGTACTATATATACTCCTTTTAATAGAAGTTAAATGATAGAGTCTAATATAGTGTAAATCTAACCATTTAAAGCAATTATTTTCATGCACAGAAAAAACCCTTCACTTATTATATTGAATATAAAGATCTCATTTTTTCTTCTCTTTTCTAAAATAAAAGTATTTCATACTAAAATTATATAATAGTACAAATACCTTAGAATTTTACCGCATAATTCATTACAGCTGAAAACAAGTTTATTTAGAACTAAAAGATAGAAAAAGAAAATGTGGGTAACATTTGATATAGCGAACATAAGTAATCCTGATTCGGTAAACCGCAGTATACATTTTTCTTTTGCCTTAATAAATTATACGAGTTTTCATGAGTCCTTTCTGAAAGATTCACCGCATATAATATGGAAAATGAAACTTCTGGAAAATCTAGAACCAGTAACAATTTCCAAATAGAATCATGAAATGATTTCAGAATTTCAAGTAAGGTGCTTTCGACAAAACCTGACATCAAAATCCATTAATCATTCGACAAGTGGTTTATTTTCATTGTATACCTTTGCTTGGAAAATAATCCTTTTTTTTTCTCTTTCCTTTTGCTAGTTGGAGAGTCCATTTTTGGTACTGGTTCTATTAACTCTAACATTCGCAATTCACGATTCCTTCATCATTTATCAACGATTTTATAGTTTGTGACAAAACACCTTAATGTCAGATTGAAAATTGCTCTAAAAGATTTTCGATCCATATTTTAAAGTGAATTCAAACGAATTTATTAAAGTTCGAAAAAATTTTAAAGAAGAACTTTATTTTTATATACAAGAATGAAATGATTTGGGGGGAAAAAACCCAACACACACAATATAAGAAAAAGCTAAAATAGACTTATAAAAGGTATCCAAGTTTCGGTCGATGCTTCCAATTCAGAGAGATTTTTAAGTGCACTTTTTTTGACTTTTTGTTTATTTCATATGATTTGTCATTATTATTTCAACAACAATATGAATGACTAAAAATAATATAAAGAATACTTTGAAAATTGGGGTATGGAAAAAATTCAGAACATAAGTTCATTGAAACATTATAAAAGAAAGCTTAATACCAACATATATGTATGTATAAACTCATTAAGTGCTTTGTAGCCGAATATTTTGTTGTTTTTTGTTTTTAATGTAACAATTTTCCATTTAAGGGAAAATCGAATTATTTTAATGTCATTCAAAAAAGTTAGTATTTATCAGATTAAACAAGAAAAAAAACATAGAATGACCTAAAATTTAGTATGGGAAAAATTATATGTAATATATAAAAGAAAAAAGAAAATGTAATTTTACATAAAGAAATTCTGTACAACTTTCTTATTAAATTTTCTCGTTTTGTATGCCATGTATGTCCTCATTAACATCTTAATTTGAAACACCTTAAATATATTATATAAATTCTTTCAAACCCTTTACCTTGTAAAAGAAAAACGTTAATTACGTTCAAAAGTTGTTGAATTTGAGTTGTCGTTAATTCATTCTAATTATAACGGAAATGATATGACACGTTAACAACAATTCAAACACCCTCCAGTATGGTTTTTATAATAAATGGTGTTTTATGATAATGATGGAAGGAAATGAGATTGAATATGACATTTTTGTTGGAAAGCTTTCTTCTGAAATAATGAAATTTCTAATTTCTACACTGAAATAAATATAGAAAATCAATTTTTTTCTTTCTTTCGATAAATAAGTTCCAAAAGTTGGCTATATTCAAAAAAAGACACATTGCTGTATTTTATTGGGAATTCTATCAGGCGCTAATTTACTTTCTCAAAAGAACGATTTCTCTTACATAAATTCTTAATTTCGAATATTCGAACCACTGAAATTATTTGAAGGAATTATTTGGTTGCGTACCCAACTAGAGTAATTTTTTTGAGGTTAGGTTTTTAGACAACTAATGAGAATTAAAACAAATAATATTTTTTTTATTTAAAGTTTTGTTTTAACTAAATAAAACAAAAAGGAATAAAAATAATGAAAAAAAAAACTGACGAAAATCAGGTATAATTCAAGATTCAACCCAATTTTCTGTTATTTTTAAATATTCTAATGAAAAAAAAAACCTTTGATTTGCGCCATCTACCATCTGGCAGATGTCGCTTAGTACATGTTTTTCATCGAGCGTTAATTTAGCGCCCAATGTTATACGGCGCTAAATAAGAACCTATAAAATGTATGGTAAGCGCCGATAGAATTTCCAATAAAATACAGCAATATAATATAAACCTCCTTCTAAACCTACATATATATTTTACTTTACTAGGTAGATTATTTTAGTTGTTAGGAGCATTTAAACGAAATAATTAGAATCTATTACTAATCATTAACGTAATCCTGTAATCATTAATGAAAGTTAATTATATATATTCAAAGTTTTACTAAAATACAGTAACTTTTTGAATACCAAATAATTTCTTTGAGTGTATGTTATTAAAAGAAAGTAGATGGAATTGATTGGTATGAACAGGAATCCCTGGTGTCCTCTTAGGCATAAAATAATAATAAAGTTGTGTGAATTTTCAAAAAATTTTTTTATCATTGATTGAGAAATAGAAAGAGTAGAATCTCATGAAAACAATTTAATTAATATTAATTGGATTATATGATCCTACCTTGATCCTTTATTTGCATGAAGGTACAAAGAGAGGATAAGAATCATATTGTCTTTGGATGATTGTTATACCTATTCTATAGTATAAGGAATTATTTACAATGAACAAATCAATATGATATATTGATATAAAAATTAATTGAAAATAGGAAAATATAGCTGAATATCTATCTATACATTTTTTTATATGTGACCATATCACGAGCGAGTGGATATTTTCTGTGACATCGAATCAATATGGGATTACTATTTACAAAAAATGACAAGATTATAATCTATATTTACTTAGTTTCCATGATATATATTATTTGTAAACATTTTCATAGAAATCTCTAAGCATTTAGATTTAAACGATAATGAATTCCATTCAATTTTTAATGCCGACAATAAAAGGCCAGAAAAGAATACGTCTTATTTGAATATTGATGAAAAAATAAATGTTAATTGAGCTTTTGTTATGAAAACCAAACAATTTTATTACTTTTTTTTTTTATATAATCTCAAAATTTCCATTTTCAATTTTCGATCAATTTTCTATATGGCTATACTTTTTTTCTTTCGTCTTCACATTTTCTCCAATAACTTTTTGTTTTTCACTTTATTGAGATTTTAAAAAAAAAAAAAATCTTTTACCAAAATGAAACCAAATAATAGACAATATTTTAAGTCTATTTTTACGTCTCTAGACACAAAAAAACAGAAAAAAAAGAAGGAAACGAGTATGAAAAGGAAGCTTCCATATAGTTTCCTAGAAGTGTCGGATCATAAAATTTGACGAGAATAGAAAATCAATGACCATACATATATGTATATGGTTTCCATATATCCATCCAAATATACATATACGGTATATATATATATATATATTCTTCAATCTAGAAAATTAAACCAAACATATTAGATATAATACAATTTGTGAACGTATGCAAAGCTTTAATATGATCAAACATTTTTGCTTTCCTGTAAATTAAAATAAAACCTAAACCAAAAACCTAATTAACTTTTTCCAAGGGATTTTCTCATCTTACAGATTTTCATACTTGATAGTTTTTCTTTCTTTTCTCTATTTTTTTTTTTTTTGTTTTTCTTGTTGTTTTTGTGATATTAACAAACATAAACTGGGAAAATTTATTGCTAGAATTTAGTTTCTTATATAATATTTAAGGTGACAACAACATTTTTCGTTTAATTTCATTTTCTAACCTTTCCAGTTAACTTATTTTGGAATTTATTACGGGCTATGAATTAAAATTAGTTTTATACAAAATTTTAGTTTTGTTTGATAATAAGTTTATGGTTTATTATTTAAATGGAAAAATTTTGATTTTTGTATTTAAGAAAGAAAGAATTTTGTTCTTTCTGAATTTGAAAATCCACAAGAAATTTGAAATTATAATATTAAAGTTATCTTTAAATGGTCAGCGAATAATTGGTCGCGTCTAATAACACCTTTAAGGATATTTCATGTTTTCGACTGAATTGAATAATAAATAAATTAAAAGAAATACTAGAATTCAAAAGAAAGAACTTTTTAAAATGTTCTTAAGAATATAATATCAAAATGTGAACAGAATATATTAGTATCGCGAACAACTGTTACCAATCCCTTTGTAAACAGTGCCAATATCAGAAATACTTGTATATATGACGAATATCCATATATTAAGGAAATTCTATATTTTTCGTTGTACCATATGCCATATTTTTCTTATTTTTTTTTTTTTTTTGCGGGAATATAGGAGCTAATGTGAATTTCATACCATAATCTTGTTCCTAGTATTATTCAGATATTACTGATTAATTTTGTTTTTGTTTACATATAATAAAGAAAAATGAACATAAAAGGATCTGTAATAATTTATTTCTATAAAGAAATTTTGAAGGAAGTAGGAATATTATATTTCACATAAAATATAGAAGACTAACATAAATACTCAAAAAAGTATTTAATATAAAAATACATTGACTATGTCGATACCCTTTCTTATTAAGAAGTAGGTCGGTCTCTGGTTCGATTCACGCCAATATTGGTAAAAGTTAACTTCGGTTTTACTGAAAAATGAAATGAATGCTACAAGTATTGACGGTGAAATTAGTCGGGCAAGTTACCAGAACTGAATACCTGAATATTGTATTTTATAAATTTCCTAACAAGGGAGCCAACAAAATGCTAGACGTTGTACTCGTATTTATTTATTGCTCATTGTGTGTGTGTGTACCTTGTTAAGGGACACCTAAGTCCTCTTGTGGAATATGGTTTCTTTATTTATTAATTTTTTTTTATATACAGTCATTTATAAAGCGTCCTTTAAGTTTAATCAAAGATATAAATGAGCAAAGATATGTAAAATTCTAATAAGCTTATATTCAACATAAGTAAACTACATTAGATCTTATGGAAGGAACTTTCAGGAGCCTAAAGCTCTTGTCATAAGGTCTAATATAATTTACTTAAGTTAAACAAAAGCTTTTTTCAACTTTCCACATCTTCTCTTTAATAATATTTTTTGTTTAATAGCACAAACTCTATTAAAATTGTTATCCCCTGAATTTGATCAATATCAACCCAGTCTATATATATATAAAATTAGTTTTCTCCTTTAATGCTGTACATACTAGTCTGATATTTGTCCATGGAAAATATGTGTTTTAGAAATTATTTCTCTATCATTTAACGACACCTCCGCTGTCCTTCAGAATGTTTTATGTATTAATCTCCATATTTTTGAACACATTCAATATTTCCTAACAAATGTTTATTGTTTCTAATTAACATGGTGTAACAATACGACATGAAAATAAATATATCAATATCCATTTTAAGTACGACCATCTCTTCGTCGAGATATGACTAAAAAATATCAAAAATCTCCTCGGAACACTTTATATTTTATACATGTTAAAATTGAATATGATGTCTTTAATGATACCGACGCCTTTTATTTTAAACGAAATGTTTTAGGAAAACATTCATTCTCAACTCTTATTATTATCGTTAATCGTACTTTTAGCATATAGGTTTTTGAACGCAAATAGGGCCTCATGGGAAGAATTTTATTATTTACTCATATGTATAGAATCAATACTTAAAATGTTATTTCAACTGTTATAAAAGTTCCAACCGCTTTTCATATCATTCTAAAAAAAAAAAAGGATTTATATTTTCTTCAAATATTTCCTAATGATGCATTTCATTCTTCTTATCCTTCATTCAAAACGTCAAATCTTAAATTTCAAACATAAATTCATCAAGTTTCCAAATTATCGTAAAAGATTTCTTTTCATAATTTTATCTGTCAATTAAGGAAACTTGAAATTTACAGCTTCTAGAATAATATTCCTTAAAGAAAAGGGCTTCTAATATTAGTTGTCTAATAAATATTCCCGAATTTGAGATGGAACGAAACTTTAAACGTTCTTATATTTCATGTGAACATATGAACAGATTTCTTTATACCATCTCTAGAGAATATCATTAAAATTATGAAATTTAAAACCTGCTATATGTTTATTTCACCCTATTTTATCCTCGAATTAAGGACAAAATACCGATCAAAAATTATTAGCCGTTAAAAGTTTATGTGGGACATTACAGCCTGGTGAGCTTTTGACAAAACTACACTATTGTAATGAAATCCATAGATGAAAACTCTAGAACAAATTTCAATAACCATTTTATGAAAGTTATTTCAAAAATAGCTTTTACGTCGTCTAATATTTAGAAGATAGAATTGCTATTATATCAAATACAACTAGAGAACATAACATGCTAAGTTGTATATGTGACATTAAGCGTATATGAGATGCTTTTGAAATAAAAGCTTTGGTCACTTGTTCGACGGGTTTTTGTCTATGCATTGCATCCTTTACCTAGGATATTTCAGTGCTAGCTTTCTTAATAAGGATTTTATAGTGAATTCATAAGCAAGCTTTTATGAATATTGTATCTACTAAGCGGGAGCTTTTCAAAACTTTCTTAGCTTTAAGGATTATTATTGTTTCTTGTAGAAAGCTTTCACGAAATGTTTGAAACTTGGATTCTCGTAGTGAAAACTTTTATAAAGTTTAGTGGAAATTTTTCATCATAATAAACTTTCTTAAAAGCTTATTTTTACTCTACACTAAACTTTATTCTTTCGAAAAGCCTTCAAAAGATGGCAGAATTTCATTTTCATTTAAAAAATTTTTAAATAAAATAAAACACAAAAAAATTAATTTTAATCAATTTCAAACGTTTTTATATGTTTTCAAAAGTTTTAAAAATCAATTGAAACTTTTTTTCCAAGGAAAGAAAAAGGAAGGAAATAACAAAAAAAAAAAACATAGAAAAACTTTTCCAAGTTTAAATTTTCTTCTACAATTTTACGAAATAAAATTATTTTTGTTTTATTTAAAAACTTTATTGGCAAAACAATTTTAATTTTGTTTTTATTTGTTTGAAAAACACAACCAAAAAAACACTCAACAATATTATTTATCATTCGAGTTCATTTGAATAGTTCTCAATGTAAAAAAAAAGAGTTGTAGATTTTATATTAAAAATATAATTCGGAAACATTGTAATTTCTCTTTACTTCAAAATTTTCGAAATAGTAAATAATCAAATTCTTGTAAAAGAAAATTGGCGAAAGTTTTTCGTTACGGAAATAAAAATATATAAAAATAAAAAAAAACCTGGAAACAGACAAGTATTTTATGTTTTAAAAATTGCAACTACACTAAACTAATGGTATTTAATGTAAATATATGCTATATAACTGGAATGCTCTTAACCACTTCACATATATTTCAGAAACGTGTTTTTTATTTTTACAAAACTATTTTAGTTAAAAATCTCTAAACTAAATAGATATAGATATGTACAATTATATACAATAGTTGTGTACTATGTCGATACTTCAGTTCTCTCTGTTGTAATGGAATTACTTTGCAAATGTTTACACACAGTAAATATTTAGTTTAGATTGGCCACTATACATATTCAATTTCATATAACACTTTATTCTCTCTGCACAAAATGTGATATTGGTATAATGTTCGGAATTAAATTAAGTTTTCCGATAGATATAAATTTTCCATATATATACTGTTTTTCTTTTTGTTCAATATCCTTCGGAAATTCTTATGAAATCCAAAACCAAAAACACAGTCATCAATAACCAATCCTGAGGTGTAAGCAAACAACTAATTCATCATATGGTGATTGGTTTTTTGGGGTTTTTTTTTTTCTCTCTATATGGTCATATAATAATTTTGTCTTCATCAATTCTTATAAATTATTTCTTATAATATTGAATGTTCATAAAGAATTCGTAATTAATTTCCAGTTTTTCGGAAAATTTTCTTTTTTTTTTTTAGGTGTTTATCAATTATGAAAATTGCCAAAATACGATTGGTACATAAATCAAATTATTGACATAATAAATATATTACAATCAAAGCACCCACACATGAGTCTATTTCATAAAATTGGTTTTCAAACTTTCAAGTTTTATATTCTTTCATTCAATGGAACAGAGTTAGAGTAAACCAATTCAGCGGTAATTCTTTGGTGACAAGAATAAACACTTATATATTTAAATGCATATTACAATATTATTCAATATTCTTTCGAACGATATTAATTGTAATACCTTCTAAAATGATTTAGATTAACCTCAGAAACCATATAGATCTGTCAGCAATGTACGAAACCACGAACACACATATATTGTGGTTCTATCTATATATTACCATATCCAAGGTAATCATAGATGTCATATTAATAGAACTACATACATAAAAAATTACAAAATGATATTACTATCTAGGATAATAAAACCAGTTGATTTTATTTGATTTGTATATAACAATTTTTTTGGAATGAGTTTTTTCCTGAACTATGGAAGTAATAAGTCAATATTTGATTAATAAAAGTAACTATATGTTAATGATTTTAGTAAAATTCACTTAAATATTGACATAATACATTGTTGCATAGATTTCAACCTGAAGAACTTTCTAACCAATTACATTTGATTCATAATTTTGCCCGAAAGAAAAAAATCCAATCCCTCTAGGGAGAGGATTATATGCTTCGCTTAACTTAAGTGACAAAAGTAAAATGTTTCGAAAATCTTTTTGGATAATCAAAGGACTATTACTTAAAGCTGTCCGTATTCAAGTATTTCTTATTTTATTTTTTTTTTTAACTCCCCCTTTTTGAAGTACAATGAAGCTTTAATTCACCAACTGTACTCCTCTAGGTTGTAGGCATTATCCTTTCATGGAAACAACAAATATATAACATTTATATATATATATATATAATACAACAAGTATATACTGATGCTTGTAAATAGAATTAATCCAACCGAAAGAAGTGATGGGCCACAAATTTTAGGGTAAAAGTTGTTTTTAATTAATGACAACAAAAATATATAAAATTTTTGAATTTTCGAGAATATTATTATTTTGATTCCTTTTTAACCCCAACAGGCATATTTTAAGATTATTTCCAGAAAATTTGAGTTGAACAACATTAAAAAAAAAAAATGGTAAAAGACAAAAATATTTTCCTAATATTGAGAAAAGAAATTAGGTAAATAATTATTTAATCGGTTTTTGTGTTTTTTTTTTTAATTGTTATAAACAACCAAGTGACATTTAATATTGCCTAAAGTTTTAGATCCATTTAGAATATCTGGACTTCACTTTAAAATTAATTAAAAATTTGTATACAATACGAAATTTACCTTTCCTGGAAATTTATATATCTGCAGTTTCATTTCTCAATAATACTTCAATTAATTATCCGGAAAAATAAATGTATCGGTTTTTCCGGATTTTTTTTTTTGCAATTGCAGAATAATTTTCATGAAAAATCTTGTATTGATAAAATTTCAAAATAATTTTTTTTTTTTTTTTTTTTTTTTCTAAACGAAATCAACTTAAAAATGTGGAAAGAGTTTTTTATATCTCCGGGGAAATTCATTTTCCGATGAGATTTAAGTTCGGTTTTATTAGGATTTTCCATTTTGAAAATTAAAATAAGAAAAAAAAGAAAATAGAAAAAAAAAAAATTTGTATATAAAAAAAAAAATGTACAGGATAAAGTAAAAAACAAGACGAAAAGAAAATAATAAAATGAAGCCTACCATAGAATACGAAAGATCGATTCCATTTTAATTAAACCTTCCAGGAGAATATTTTTTGTTTTTTATTTCTTGTTTGATAAGATTGAAAATGTTATCTGAAGAATACTTATGATTTCTTCAATCTTATTAAGAAAAAATAGAAAAAAATAAAACTTAATTATTATAAATGCACATACATCCCGAAAGGATATGGAGTTGAAGCGAAAAAAATAAAAAACAAAACAACAAAAAACAATAATAGTTATAGAAGCGAATCCTTATCGAAATAATTTAATTGCATTTCTGTATATTAAAACTACTTGGAACATTTACTTATACTTCATTTTCCTAATGGAAATAATAAATTGAAAATTTCACAGAACAATATAAACGTTCGAAGACCAAGTTTTTTGAAGAGCTTTAAGTTTAAATTTTAATAATTCTTAAAGAAATCTTTCTCTCATAATCTAATAAAAGAAACAAAAACAGTTTCACTCAAAATGAACAAAAGCAGTTCGTGTTAAAAGACTAAATTGATAAACTTACCAATACAGGTCCCTTTTCTATCATTTTTTTTTTTTTTTTTTTAAACCGATATAATTACACGCAATCTATTGAAATTTTCAAAATTTAATTAAAATCACTTCATTTTGAAAGCTTTAAAAGTTTCATATAGAAAATTTTGTTACTTGAAAAGGAAGAAAAAAAAAAAAGAAAATGAAAAATAATAGAACTGTATTAAAAACTATTTAAGTCCTTCGTAGTTTCATAATTGTTGACCCACTTCTCTTGTTAATCGGATTTTTAAAAAATATGAACAAACTTATGTAGTTTTTTTTTTTGTGTGTACTTTTTTTAATCTCGCACAAAATATATATATAAGACATGAGATTTGTGTAGGAATTTTAGTCAACTACATCTATTAAAAGCATGTACATATATGTTCATATGTATGTACCTGGAACAGGTTGGCTTCCTCTACTTTATCATAAATTTTTTCTTTTTCTTTTTCAAAAAACACATAAAAAAAAAGGAAAAATAATCCTACTTATTAAATAATCTTATATCGTATTAGGAATATACTGAAATTCTCTCAAATACCATCTCAAGAAGAGGAGAGTTTAATCGGATATTAATTTTTTTTTTTTTTCTATATATAAAAAACAATTCTTGAAAATTATCAAATTGTCCGAATCGGAATTTTGTTAAAAAATTATTACAAATACAAATTTCAGACGATCAATACAATCTAAATTTGAATATATAGAAACAAAATTTATTCCTTTAACTTTTTCATAAAAATCTTTTTCCCCAAAAATGATAAATTTCAAGGAGTCCTATAAAGATAATCGCCGATAGTATATTCCAATGCCATCTCGTCATCTTTCTTTCGGGATGGCAGTAAATACTTAAATCTTCAAGTAGGATCTTTTGAAAAGGACTTAAAAATTTCAAGTTTTTGACGTTGTAGACATGAAATATAATTCCATTTTAAAATTATAGACAAGTAATACATATTATTAAGATAAAGTAGTTGACTTCATTCTTCTGTCCGAATTAAATATTTTCAAGTGTAAAATATAAGTTATTAAGAAATTGCAGAATTATATTAAAGTTTTCTAAATTGAATTTTTTGCTTCAAGATAACTGTTTTTTTAAGTATTAGTCCGCGTAGCTTAAAGATCAAAAGATTAGCTTTTTTTTAATATAATAAAAATGGACGAAATTTACAATTATTAATTCTCGAAAAAAAAAATTACATCTATATTTATAAACGTGATCCTGTACAATTCTTTAAAGTATGACACAATGACGATATGCTGTTTTGAATCAGGAGACGAAAAGAAAAACTTTAAGAAGAAAATCTCATTTCTAAGACACAAGAAAAAAAAAAGTAATAGAAAACGAAAAACTTGTAATGAGATGCTTTTTGGATAGCATCAGTACCACCAACAGCTGTCGTTTTTTTTTTTCTGTTTTTCCTTTTATTTTATTTTTTTTTGCCAAAATGGTTCAAAGGACGAAAATATTGTTATATGAAGTGTTCGTAAAATATACATATGTATACGTATATAATTTGGTTGCAATATGTTTCAACTTAATACTTAAAAATAACACATATATCGTTTATTATATACTACAAGTATATATATAAAAAACCGAAAAAAACATACAAACTTAAAATTGAGGGAGAAGTTAAGGTAATTGCAGCTCAACGGAAAATGTTTTGTAATTACTTAAAATCTAATGCCATGCTCATGTATATATTTAAATACTTTTACCATTTCCACTTTAGGAGTACTTTAAATTGTGAAGTGTACACTAAAAACTATGTGCATAAATGAATCCGGTTTCGTACTTCCTAGAGAATATATTGTATTTTGGTGTAATAGTGCCACAATGAAGTGCACTTTTACCGGTGTATATAAAAAAAAAAATGATATTAATGCGATTCTAAGTAGAGTGGAATTGTTTTTTTTTTTTTGTTTTTTTTTGCCTCTTTAATTTCAAAACCTCTACCCTAACTCAGTCCTGGATAGTTTTAATATGTATTATAGAGTCAAACAGTTTTCTAATAGAAATTAAACTAGAATTTTATAATACGAATATATTTATATCTTTTTAACATACTCTACGGTGTAGTGTAGTATACTAGTAGATGGATAAGTTAACTGGTCATAAGTCTTTTTTCCGGGCCCAAGAATACAGGATATTAAATTTTTTGTCTTCGAAGGATATCAACGGTTTTTTTTTCTTGTTTTTTTTTTTTTTTTGTTTTTTCAACTTATTATATAAAATAAACACTAAAAGTTACGATATATTCTGTCATGCAAATAAATTGCTGACACAGAATGTATGTAGAACATAAAAACTCATAAAAAAACAACATAATATCCGCTATATATACTTTTTTTTAGGATGAGAAATGGGTTTTTCTTTGTTTTCTTCTGAAAGTACTTTTCATAAATTTTTTTTTTGTAGTAAATATATAAGACCACCCACGCTTTTTTTTTTCTTCCTGTTTAGCACCTGAAAAAATTTATAGCGGTTACAAACATACGCTTATACTTTCTTTTTTTTAACTCTTAAACACTTCGAAAAAATACACATCTTGAGAAAAGGTTCTTTATAGAATAGTTTATTTATTTTATTTATTCTATGACTTAACAAAAAAAAAAAAAAACATACTAAAGGCAGTGTGATGCCCTCTTTAGTATCCTTTAATGTGATAACCATTTTTTTTTTTTTTTTTAATATTATTTTGAATATTGATAAGGTGAAAAAATTAAGGATATAGAATCCTTTTCTATACTATACGTTTTTTTTTTCTTTCTTCAGTTTTGTGAATCTCTTGCTAAGTTTTCTTTTTATTTTTTATGCAAAACAAGGATTGAAAAGATTTTCTACACATAATCTTCTTGTTGCTTGTTTAAGAAAGCTGGAAATTTTTTTTCTATATATTTCCCGAATTTCTATTCTATAATAATATATTGTAAGATTTTTGGATAGTAAAAAAAAAAAAAAATGCTATTATGAAAAAAAAAAATGATGAAAACTGAAAAATCATCTCTTATAGAAAGTGAATTATTCTTGGTAATAGAATGAGGATACATTATTTATGGGATCATCTTACAAAATATCCGAACATAAACTTATACTCAATTTTAATTCGAATTATTGAAAGTGTCAAGTGCACGATTGCTCAAGAAGTATGCAAAATATGGAGTTTTATAGATTTCAATATAATAGAATTCGTGCTTATGTAATAATTTTATAGATATTAAGAAGAAATATATATATATATATATATTGTTCAAAGATGCTTGCATAGATAGTAATCGATTTAAATAATATTTCCCATTAAATTGTGTACTTTTAAATGAAATTTAGTGGAATAATAATGATTAAGATTAGTGGTAAAAAATTCGATTCTGATCGTTAATAATGAAATTAAAACAATAGTAGCTAGCAGTTTTATTGTGCAACACTTGAATATTTTCTTAAAAACTCTTCAATATTATTCTCAATTCAAATATAAATTATTTAGTTTTCTTTTTTTTCTTCTGAAAATTTTCAAGTATTTTCATTTCCTACCGGAAAGGCACAATTTATAATATATTTGAATATAATTATTTTTTAATTGCAATCATCAATATCTTCTTCCAACCTATTTCTAACAAATTAAAAACTAATTTCAAAAATAAATTAGTTCGAGAGTTTCGATTCGAAATTGCCACTTGACGGAATTCAATTTAATTTGTCCTTCTTTTTAAATATACCTTCGTTAAGGAATAATTTTTTTTTATTTTTTTTTTTTATATAATATATTTTCCTATCATTGCATATACACTGTGCTTTTTTTCCTGTTTTCTTTTTTTTTAGTCCTGAATCCATGCTATTCGAATTTTTCATATCAACTCTGATCCCTAGAGAATCCCTTTTTTCTAAATTTATTGTTTTAATTTGCATTCCTTCCTAATTAATTACCTCATTCAAAGGTTATTGGAACGTATTCAAATGGGATGCCATCATTCGATTGAATCTTATTAATCTCTAATTATGAATTGATAGCACATAATGTAGGTCTAAATTGTCGACATAAAAAAAAAAAGAAATAATATTTAAACTTATCAGTTCGTATTATGTAGAAGAAGAAGAAGAAAAAAACCAATGAGCTCCGTTGTCCACGTACGTTTAAAGATCACATTTATATATATTTTTTTATAAACCCGTATTTTATTAGTCGTTTCTTCCTAAAAAAAAAAAAAAAAGCAAATCTTCCATCCATTCGAATTATATATGAATTTGCTACCATAGTATTCCTTTTTTTTGTTTTATTTTGTTTTTATTTTGCCTTTTTGGCTACTCATATATTTAAAAATGAACTCAAAAACATATACACATTGTAGTGATTTGAATTTATTGCCTGAAAATCTGTGCTATACGAAATCATACCCAAAATCCATCAAGCATTCTCCATTATCATATTACCCACTTCAAAAGCATCAGGGATCCGCTCTCTAGACAAACGATGTAGATTTCTATAAATTTTTTATGCATTATAATTCTCGACTTTTTTTTTCTTTTTAGTACATATCCCTGAAAAAAGATTTAATATGGTGTCATTTCTTTATATTCAACTATTTTATATCCGAAAAAAAGAAAAAAATGATAAATTTAATATTATGAAATATCACAATCAACAATATAAGAAGGATTTATCATAATATGAACTGTTTAATATTGAACGATGAGTAGCCGTAGGTCCTTATTTATTCGTCCCATGAAAATATATATGCGTTTTCCATTTAATATCACATAAAGTAGACTCATTTTATATAATATTGCTTTAAAGAAAAAATTTCTACTTTCAAAAAAGGCAAAATCATAAAAAGTCTTAAAATTATTCAGTGTCATACTTGAAATTTAGTAGCAAGATTATAGAGTATTGAAAATCAATTAAATTCTTTACTATTCAACGGAATAGCACTTAGGAGTTCTTTCTACAATATATAATTTTCTAAATAAACTTTGTAATCATTCAAAAGACGGGGAAAATTCGAATAAAAATGCTCCAAAAAAGAAAACTTTATATACGACTTTTTGTGCTTGACTCATAAACACACATAGACAAGAAAATGAATTAAAATCTTCTTAAGTCAAATTCCATACATTCCGTTCGTAGGACTTTCTTAAGTGAAATACCAAAAAAAAAATATGATAATACAAAAGACACTTCATAGAACATAGAGTTTTTTGTATCCAGTTATTATTATTGTTTTTTTTTTTCTTGCGGCCGACATTACGACGCTCACCACCGTTTGTCGTCTTATAATTTTTTCAACGGCACACAAGAGTTGATATTACAATTCTAAAGTAATTTCATTCATTTATTCTGACATATCGGAGAGAACTCGAAATACTTGAATGGTGGTCTCGCAGTTTTAACATAAATAATCATAAAATATCCACCCATTTTGATAGAATTGCTTACTTGGTGGTATTCAGAGCTAGTATAATTCAATAGTCAAAAACTCGACCAAAAAAAAAACTTTAGTCAACATAAAATTGGAAAGAGCAATGTTTTTTGCTTTTCTTTTTGGTCTATGACCAGATTTTATATACAAAAAAGGAAAATGTTATCCTTGAAATGTTGGATTAAATCTAGTTTATGGTGGAATAACTTATTTAGAATGAAATCTGCTTTGTTCAATTTTCTTGATGAATGATATCCTGGTCAACCCATCGAGAAGCATAAGAAAATTCAATTCTTGTTGTAATATTTTAGGGCATATTCTTTAAATTTCTTTATATGGATACATCTTTTCAATAATTTTGACGAATTTAAGAAAACCAACAGGAAAAATCCATTTTCTTCGCTTTTCTTTTTTTTTCTATTAGTTACAAGAGAAAGTATCGATTTCACACTTCCAAAAGAAAATTGATTTGAAACAAAAATATCAAATATTATTCATTCATAAAAATTTACCCAAAAAAAAATTCAAAAGTTTTTCCAAAGAATTTTCATTCTAATCTCGAATGCAAATAATTTATGCATCGAATTTTAAACTTTATGATGAAAATTTTCATCACAGAAGTAAAATTGGATCCATTTTCTATATAGATTTTTTTTTACTTGGAATGAATAGGAATTTAGAAAAATGGAAAACAAACAGTATAAGAGGATTTTCGATTAATTAGGATCATCCGATCGAATGAAAACCAAATAAGTTTAGACTTTTTTCGTCTTGGAATTGAAACAATGAACTGCGCTACTTGAGTTGATGTTTTTAAATAATCGAAGACACTATGCCAGTGTAATTGGGAATATTTATTTATATTATTTTAAAAGAAATGTTTTACCTATAGGCGGCGTTGATCCTAAATTCTCTTTCAGTCAACGGTTTTAACTAATGATGTTATGGCTGATCAACAAATATTTTCCTTAGCTTTACTTTCCTAAAAAACAATTGATATTGTCTTCTTAAATAAAGCTGGAGTGGAATCGTGTAATCCAATTGATAGTAAATCGTATCGAAAATGCATTGCAATTTCTATGCTTTTTCGATACGATTTGATCGAAATCAAGTTACGCGATACCATCCCTGTATAGATAGACTCAATCGTCTTCACAAGATCATTTATTTTAAAGATGATCAAAGGAATACGACTATGACAATATTGTTAAGCTATTTTTCTATTAACCCACAAACACTTATTTCAAATAAAACAACACTTTTTATTATAAAGAGGGCTAAACGCCCTCATCGAAATTATAACTTTAAAAAGACTTTAACTTCGAACATGGTTTAGTTTAGAATAAATAATCAATACAAATAATTGGCATAGAAAATTGAAAGGTTATAGAATAATTGTTGTATTTCGGAATAACAGTTGTAATGTTTGGTTATCGTTTAGAAAAGGCAAATCGAATAGATTAATAACTACAGTGTTGATTGGTCAAGTTGGTTGAGACCTCATTTCTAGAAGCTAATGAGGCTCTGGTTCAAATTCAGAGCTCGATTCTTCATAATTTATGTATTTTTCTTTGCCTACAAACAATATTTTAATTTAGGCATGACGGCCTGCCTTTATTTAAAATCAATCTTACCCGCTTATTCTGGCATTGTAACAGTTTTGCGGTCATACATATTTATGACAATAATATTCTGACTGCAAAAACATTTTGGGCATTTGGTGGATACGCAACTTAACATGTCAAATGTTTTCTTAAATAACACCCAATCGAACTTTCACATGGGTCTCAGGGTTTTAGGATACCACTCTAAAGATATTTCCTTAGCCTGTATCTTCAATGAGAAATCTAACAAAAACTAATATGATCTAAATAAAAAATTTAAGTACGTCGCGGCAACATCTTAATAATATTTTGACGAAAATTTCCAATGGAACATTATAATACTAAATTAGGACATCATTTTTGACCAAATAAAGAGACGAAAATTATTTTATTATTATCACATAATTTGTGCTACAACAATGTTATCAATTATTTAGTTTGTTTAGATTTTTGTTGGAAGAATTAAGATTTTCTTAAAGAATGTTTTCAATAAAAACATTGTGTAGGAACATGAAAAGATAAAATTGTTAGTAAGGAAGTATGTAGTACGTCCTTTCAGCGTATACTTAGGTAGCCCGATTCACAGCAGCTAATATAGGTATATTGATGGTAATATCGAGAAAAAATTTTTTTTTAAAGTTTTCCACCGTAAAAATTCATGATAATAAGCGTCAAGAAAAATAAAGAAGTAATTTGTTTTATTCATTTTATTTTTTCCTTTTCTTATGAAAGATAGATAATAGAAGAAAATCTAAATAATTATGATAAATATTTAGTAGACGAAATTCAAGTAATTGTAAATGACGTTAACATAATCATATTGTGACTGTGATTAATTATTTACGAAGAAAAATGTAAGAATATATTTTTATTTTATTTTCTTTTAGAATGAAATTTGTACAATTTTATATTTTACAATTTGCAAATGAAAAACTGATTATAATAGAAAATTTATTAAAAAGAATGAATTTTTTTTTTTAAACAATACAAATGATTTTCTACTCCATTTATTCTTTCTTTCAGAAAACATAAAACATAGTTATTAACAATATAAAACGAAAAAAAAAAAAAATAACACAAAGTTTTACGATTAAAGTACTTTGTGATATTGTAGAGCTAGAATGGCGTCTAGGATAGTGGAGACAGTATAAAATAATCGCTATAAAATCAAAATGGATTTATAATTAAATCTGATTCACATTTCATTTTTTTTTCTTTTGATTTCAATGTATTATAATGTCGGAATTTTCGAAAATGGGCAACACACCCAAATTGTATTTTTCTATATATAAGATGGAATTTATATCACTCTTTAAGCCATTAAACTGATTTGTTCACCAGATTATAAAGGCAGCAACATATTATATCCCCATCAAGAGAGTTTTACTCTTTCTGTCTGTCTGTCTCGTTGTATTAATACTTGATGCTGTCCCATGTCTAGAACATTTTCATATATGAAACTACAATATTTGATTACATTTTTGTATGTAACATAAAATATACAGAATATCCTTTCTAGCTACATAAAAAAGAAAAACCAAAAAAAAAAAAAAAAATAGAAGTCAAATTAAATTACATATGAAACTATGTTTTTGAAATGTGAATCACAAGAAAGACACAAATGAATGAATATTATTACTGTCAAACTATTTAGTAATTAATATCATTTTAATTCCCCTAAATTAGATTTTCCATCATAAATTCATGTGAAGATTTGTAAAATTTACAAAAAAATTTTCATATAAACATATTTTTCTCTGGGAATAAACTTTTGTGATGGTAAAAAATTGTGATCTCCAGATTATGATGGATTTTCGCGGTTTAAGGCTAATATGAATTCAAAAAAAAACTTATTTTGTCTGTCCATCTGTTGTAGTATGAAAATTTTGTTTATCTCTGGAACACATTATTCGATGTAATTGAAATGGGGAACTGGTCGTTTGTTAAGTGGACTCGATCCCAATTGTTTTCGGTATGAGATATGAAAAAGAAGTCGGGCAATTTAAGAAATTTAAGATCTAATTTCGTTGTAGAAACTTCTCAACGAATTGTAATACTAATTTAGAATATTGATTTCTTAGATAGTTTTCTTCAAGAGAATTAAATTTGGTCGGAATTAGGGCATGGTTCGAATAATTGAATACTTGAGCAAACAGAACATGCTCCATTTTTCACTGTTCAAACAGAAACATTCATTTAAGAGAAACAAAGTAAAATAAATTTGAAAAAAGTAAATTAGACGCGATCTTTCCAATACAATACAAAGTAAGGAAAGAAAATTACAATTTTTCATTAGGAAGAATGAAGTAACCTATAAATCAAATATATTCTATATTACATCGTGCTTCCTATAAGATAATTATAGCAAGGGAGAGATAAATAGTCTTATAATAGTCTTATGGATTTTGAACTAAAGAAAGAATGAAACAAAGAAAGCAATCGAAATTCTTTTCAACTCAATTTTTGTAAACAAAAACAACGCATTTCTTTATACTTTTAGGCGCCAAAATGAGTAGAAGAGATTTTCTGTTATGAATATTACAAATATTTTAAGTGTTAGTTCCTGTATGATAGGAATTCTTATTATTTACATAAGTGCTTATTAAAGCTAAATTTAGTTTGATCTCTGTTGTACTAACATAGTGTAATCTGAAAAAATGATAGATAGCTAATGAGAATGGGATTTGAATCATATGTATTTTTAAAATAATATTTAGTCTTTTCTTTTCATTATGCTTTTTTTATTTTCGTCCATTTAAAGATTCTGGGCATTTACATAGGAACGAATTGTTTAAATAATTGTTCAAATAACTCTTGTTTACTTGCATCGAAAATGAATTTTTTTTTTCCATGCCCTAGTCGGAATCAAATAGTATATAAAGGCGACTAAAAATGTACAATTCAACTGAAATTAATTCTCTATGTTAATACATAGAGATTTATTTAAAAATGATAATTTCAATATAAATCTTGATCCTTTTTCTAAAAAGTATTGTCAGTGTAAAATTTTCCAAAATTTTACAAATTTACAAGTTTTCTTTTTCTCTTTTTATAAAAATTGTATTTACAAAACAACGAAAAATCACTAAACTTTTCAAGCATGCATTTTAATTACATTTTCCTATTTGCTCATTTTGTTAATTGAATACTTTTTCGTTGGTAAAATGTGAATAGTAGAAAATAAATGGTTTAAAAATAAAGGAAATTTTCACTTCAACTTTCACTATAATAGCCAATGAATGAAAATTTCAATTTTATTTACTGTATTGGTTTAAGCTGTTGGTACAATGAGAAATTTTCGTAAAGTAATGACCTTTTTCGAAATCAAAAATAGAAAATAGAATTCTATTTGTTTTTGGAATTGAAATGTTTGCATTGTAATTTTATGGAAAATTTTTATACTTGACATTTTTTTGGTTGTATTTCAAAGAATTTTCCGATAAGTTTTTTAAACTATTTTTTATGCGATTTTTCCCAATGGAATTCTAATTGTTTCATAATAAAATTAATGGCTAAAAAAATTTTCTTTTTTATAGAAAATATTTTTGAAAAAATATTTCATATTACAAGCATTATGGATATTTTGAATATTTCATTTAGTATGAAACTGGCAATAAACTTCCTTCGCTTCCTGTAATATTTCCTTTTTTTCTTGTAGTGGGTGAATTTGACAAAAATAGTTCAGAAACTTTCAAGGTTATAAATGATTTTCAGGCATATTACAAGCTTTAGTTTTGTACGAATTGATAGGAAAATTCACTCAAGTTTTCGAATTTAAGAATACTCTGGAAATTTAATGCAATTTTTCAAATTTCCATTAAATTTTTGTTTTTTTTTTTGTTTTTTATTTTAAAAGTACTTTTAATATAGATATACAGTTTTATATCCAACCATTTCTAGAATCCAAACTGATTTATTATGGATTTGTATTTACTTTATTCCACCCAGAAATAAAAGAAAACGTGAGTAAAGAAAACTTGTCGGTTTTGTTTGAGTTCTTCACCAAAATGTATGTACACAATAAGAAGGAAAAGTACTATCGACATTCACAGATGCCGAAGAAACGGTTGACGGTATATTTTCTATATGTGAAACTAAAAATGAAAACGGATAACTGACGAGAACAAATGATAAAAACTCTGGAATACAGAACTATAGATAAAATTTTATCTTTTCTCCCATTTAGCATATACGTAGTAAGATCTAGGCAACTTCAGTCTTGATTTATTTGCACGTCTTTTTTGGTTATAAGTCAACAGCATAATGTTAGTACGCTCTATCCAATTAGTTCACGTGCAAAGCACACTTAAGTAACTTCATGTCAAGTAATTCGAATAAAATATTCAATAGAAAATATTAATGGTTAAACTCCTCATATAATAGGGAATCGCAGAAATGAACGTAAAACAAAAATTAGATGTAGTTTATATCAAGGTAGACTAGCGATTATTAAATGATTCATATGATGGCAAAAGAATCCTTTTAATTGATTTCCTAGACCACAACTATGAGTCGTGGATACTACGCCACATTATTATCGAAGTTATGTGAAGTTAAAGTAAAACTTTAGAGAAAAATTTAGACGAGGTTTTACATGACAATGCGCCAATTCGTACTACCAAAATTTCAAAGACTCCACCAAAATTGATCACCGCTTGTACAGTTTGAACATTGCCCCAAATGATTATTGTTTGTTCTCAAAATTAAGGATGAATTAGGACGAAAAAAATTTTGTGGACAAAATTGAAATTACGATCGCAGCTTTTGTATTATTTGACGACTAAACCTCTGATTACTTTTATAAGGATATAGAAATGTTAATTAAAAAATATACACCTTTTCTTTTTTTTTTTGAGTTTTAAAAATAGGTCAAGCCTGAGATGACTGAATCTTACCTACGTATGTATATGTATATTTAGTCATCATATATTTAACTGAAAATGTTCAACTTGATATCCATATATTATATAATCGTAAGGAAACTTTAGTAGAACGTTTCTATAAGGATGTTTATACCACTTAAGCTCGCGTGTGCTTTATACTACTTGAACTTACGTTCTTTTCGTTTTTTTTTTTTTCTTCCTTTTTTCTTTTTTTTTCCAATCATACACGATTTTTTTGAATGATTTCTAAGGATTAAGTTGATTCAATTCTTCCATATTCAATTCTGTCCAAACTCTATATATATATATATATTGAATATGTGTACTTTACACAAAAGTATAGATTTTGTTGAAGCATTTTACTTCGTACTTCATACCACTTTAATATTGAAACGATATAAGATATTATGTATCCATTTATTATGATGTTGATTTACATTTATATGATAGAATCAGTATGAAGTGGAAATTTGAATGGATCTATTTTTTCCTTTTTTTTTTTGTTGAATTGGTTATTATTTTTTCTTTTTTTTTTATTAGTAAAGAAAATGTTTTTACACAATGTTTTTAAATTGAAAAACAGTTGAGTTTTATAGGAAAATCAATAAGATTAGCGTTTTTTCTTATTCGCTTTTTATATTTCCATATTTCTTTTATATATTGAATTTATATTGAATTTTGGGATAATTATAAGGATCGTAATTCTATTAAAATATAAAATACGGATAGAACTCAAGAATGACATCCTTCTCTACGTGAAATCGTATGAGATCCAAGCCAGAACAACTTGTACATACATTTTACATAAACTTATTACATAAATACAGGGATATGCCTTTCTGTAGTGCATTTCTGATCCCGCCAATCTATAGATGATAGAGCGAAAATGTCTATCTCTCTATCTATTTATTTGAATTTGAAGTTTTCAAAAAAATAACTCTTCATATAATTTTAACAGTTAGATGGCAGTAGCGAACCTGAAACGGACCTTCAAATATCTATAATTCCGTATGTTACCCTATCACATCATTTATAACTTCATTAGTTAAGTAGAACTCTCGTTTATTTATGAGTTCGCCTAAACGATACTCATGCTTCTCATCTCTTGTAAAACTTCGAACAAACTAAATTATCATATATAAAATTCAATGTGTTCCTTAATTAGAAATTCTAATATTATTTTGAAAGAAACTTTAAAGTTAACCTTTTCATCGCTTCCATATTTGATTTCATGTTTACCTTTATCATTTATTTAAAGTACCTTATATATATCTTATATTTTCATGTAAACTAAGATAGAATCTATTTTAAGTATATACACATATTTGAAATATTTTTAACATAAACTTTATTATGTTTTATTTCGTACAACATTTGGAATTGACAAAGTGACAATTTTGTTTCATTGACATATTTCAGATCAATTCTTTAGTATTTTATTCTATTAATAGAAAACGAATTGAAAGCTTTTTATATCTAAAATTCATCTAATAAATTTTCTTTCTAACCAGGTGACGTAAATCTCTTCAATTGACATATCTAAAATATTGTTTTGAAGTTCTTTACGAAATGAAAGACTATATATAAAAAAGGGAAAACGTCATCATTGTATCACCATTGAAAGCGTGAACCTTTGGTATTTTCAAGTTTAAGTGTTTTTTCACCACCTTTCCTTTAATATAATTTTATCCCTTTTTGGACTATTTTGCACATGTTGCAGATTAGATTTGTTTTTTTCTTTTTTTTTTTTTTTGGAAAATGAGTATTTTCTTTTTTGGAAAATGAGTATTTTCCTTTTTTATATTTTTTTTCGGTTTCGGTTTTTTCTTTTTTTTTTGGTGAAAAATGGAACATCAAATGACGCATGTCAAAAGGTGAAGAAAAGTAATCAACAAAGTAAAAGAAAGACAAAATGAAGAAGCGAAAAAAAAAGAACTATATAAAGAAGTCATAAAAACGAGTATAGCTACTTTTCTTATATCAAATGAAATCATCAAATTATATATGCAAAATTTCTTGGGATAAAATCCTATCTGAAAACTTCCCTCTATATACCTTTTTAGAATATTGTACACATAAAAAAGAAAAACTTAGGAAAAATGAACAACATCCGTTTTATGAAAACAAAACAGTATATATTCAGGAATATAAAGCGTTTGAAGGCGGATATAACCAGACAGAATGAATGTCACCGGTGTCACATTAACCTGTTTTATTTGAGGCCTATCAAGCTTCTTGAAAGCTTGATTTCAGTTTCATCTTCTACACCATATATAGTATATATATATATATAGTATATCTGCCAACAACTTTTTTCTTTCCTTTTCTATACAATTTCAAAAGAATAATTTTCTTCGTTTAGTTAGAGAAGGTTTGATATTTCCCGGCAACAAAAATACACCACACCATCAATCCCAATATATATATATATATATATATATGCATATGTTCCCCGTAGGAGCTCTGATTATTGTCATTCTTGAAGGGTTGATAATAACTTTGACGTTTTTTTTTTTTTTTTCTTCATTTTCGTTTTACGCTTTTACTTTCCCAGGGAATAAAATTTCTGTACACAACTTATATAGAAGACTAAAAGTTTAGCTCATTCGGATGTCTTAAATTTAATGCTTTTTTTCGTTTTCTTTTTTTTTTGGTAACAATTTCTTTTGAAGCTATCAAGGAAGTCTGTTATTGCTCGTCCAAAAAAAAAAAAAAAAAAAGAAAAACAAAAAAAAAAAGGAAAAACTTGATTTGATTTTCGATAGAGATATCGTTTATTTGTTCTGTGTACTGTTTTTCTTTTTCCTTTTCCTTGTTAAGGGTTAAGAAATAAAAAAAAATCCCTAAGTTTTAAATTTCATTTTGGTGGATCGTTTAGATATATATACTATTGAAGAAGTTACAAAAGTATATCTCTTGGGCTTATTTTATCGAAACTATATATTAGAAAGAAAACAAAAGAAATAATTTAATTTCAGAACTTCTTTTTTTTTGATGTACAAATATAAAAAAAAAACGATATGTATTTAAAATATAAACATTTTTTTTTACTATATCCATCTTAATTCTTAAATATATGTGCATAAAATATATAATTCTTTTTTCATCGCATATAATTTATTACTAAGATGATATTTTATAAAAGAAGAAATATATGTATATGCCCTCAATACATAATCTAAAACATAATTCATAATCTAAAAAAAGAAAAAAGCTAAAAAAAAAGCAAAGAAAAAAAAAACTGTATTACAAGAGTACGAATTAAAGCTACCGTGAGATTCACCTCAATTTCATTTGAATTTCACAATTTCACATCTTGTTCAGGTCAACTCTTAAGGATGTTTGTCAAGTAAGTTTCTTCGTTTTTTTTTTTTTGTTTTTTTTTTGTTTTTTTTTTTTTTTGTTGCCTTATAAAATTTATGCGAATTTAAACTTTTCTTGAATATACATTTTTCATACTACCGACCTACAACAGAGTCAAGTAGAATTTCATAAGACTTTAGGGAAATCTTATTCATATATATATATATACTCTATATATATAGTTAAAATACATAGAAAACATTCTGGGATGGATCTACGTTGAGGACATCAAATTAAAATTAGAAGTAGAAGATAAACAAGTAAAATTATTCCATCATTGAAGCAATAAAAAGATATCGTTTTTTTTTTCATTTTTTTTTTTTCTTCATTTTAATTTTCGAATACTTGTTATTTATTATTCAAGTGATTACCTCAGCCTAAAATCTTATAAATTAATATTATTACGATTAACTTTCTATATCAATATTTTAAGAATGAGAAATTATTTTCTCAATGCTTTAATATTTCGCGAAATTTTCGGAAAAGAAAAATTTGTCGACATTTTCAAATTATATTAATGTATAAGGAAATAATCTTATTCAGATTTCAAATAATTCTTTTTGAAATTTTTCCCATAAAAATTTCTCTAAATCTCTTGCTTTACACATCGCTTCAATTACATACAATTTGTACATAATTCAAGCATATGCATGAACAAATTTACTTTTAATTTTATAATTCTAAATAATTTCATGGACCTTATGGAGCGTGTATTAATATTAGAATGTATTTTGTCCAGCCAGGAAAGGAGAGTCAATATCAGCTACTAGGCGCCGCTTTTCTAGAGAATGTAAACCGATCAATTTTAATCTATCTCAGTATGGGTGCGCATGAGAAAAGGGTCGTTCTACAGAATGTTCTTTAAGGCAAGTCGTTTGAATATGCGTTGAACAGACTTCAATCTATTAACTTGAACTTAGTAGTATGGAGTTCATACCTGAGTGGCAGCCCAGTAAAAAGGACCTAAATAATCTGAACGTCCGATGAAATTCCATGGACAAATGTTTAATAAAGCCTAATGTCGAATTGACTCTCCTATTTTTTTTTTGTGTTCGACTAATCAATTTGTTCTAATTATACCACATTTAATACATAATCCATAACTTTCTTAATAACGTGAATATTTTTTAATAAAATCTCTAATTATAATTTACAAAGTTGTATAATTATGTATGCCGAAAAATTAATAAAATTGCATTTCTAGTTTTTTCGGAATAAATTCCCAAAATTCACATACTATCTTTGAGGGTCTCACTATATCGCCAATCCCTTCACAAACCTACACGGCACTCATATTTCATTTCAACTATTTACATATCCTTTAATATGATGTCAACGAACTTCATTTTTACTTTGACTTCTATCAAACACGATCTTTTGTATTCGATCAATCAAAAATTCATTTCAACCAATCATATTTTTTTCCTAAAAATCTTTTGAACAATATTTTATTAACAATAATTTTCAATGAATTTTTAATACATTTTTGTAATACACAAATATATGACTTCCTTTCGTGTTATTCTCTGGAGTATATGAATTGATTATTAGATTTTCATTTTTCGTTTTTCCTATCCATTTTCCATTCTTGATGCTTCATTCTATGTGCACTTCTGACAAAAATTCCAATTTCAGATGCATTAAAATGAATTGAAAATAATATTCCCTAATGTACCTTACCCCAAATGATATTGTGCGGCGACAGTTAGTGTAATTCTTTCAGTACATATTGAAATCGATTCTATATCTAACATTTTATGAAAATTTTTTTTTTTTTTTTTTTTTAAATTCATTTTTATGATTATACAATCACGAAATTCATATAGAAAATTCATTTCTATTCATGGATTTCACATGAATGTATTTTCTGTCTATACAATTTCATAAAAAATAGGGAAAAACCAAAAAAAAAGCAATGGCTGTAAATGCAACAAGATCCTAAGTAGAATAGAATATAAGTAGAATAAGTTTTCAATTCTGATATGAAAATGATAACGAATTACGATCAACAAGAAATTTCCACAAATCCACCAAGCAAAATGATTCTTCTCTTCCTTGTCGAAAATATAATTTTATTTCATGGTGAATGTCGTTTTTTTTTTTTCTTTCTTCCTTCCAAGATAATACTCGTATAATATAAAAATCGCGTACATTCAGTTTACTGGATAAAAATTATCAGACCGGATTTTGGATTGAATTTATATCTTATATCCTTCGGGTATTGCAGAAAAATAAAATAGAAAACACTATGAATGTTGGTATTAAAGAAAAACTCTTAAAAAAAAAACAGAAAATAGAAATAAAAATCTATAGAAGAGAACACTAACAGCAGAAATCACAACACCTTGTCTCTGGGATAACAAGAAAAACGAATATCTAAATAGAGAAGGTTTTATAGGTGGTAGACAAAAGAACATTTTCAATGTTTCAAATTGACGAAAAACAATTTGGGAAATTGCTTCAAGGAGTAAAAATATGTAATGGATGAGAATGAAAAAAGTCCAACAACAATAAAGAATCGAATGAAAATGCTGAAGGAAAACTATTCAATTGTAGTTTTTTGGCTAATTTATGGGTGAACGAAAAGTCATTCTGACAGATGCCACTTTGTTGATGGGCTCTAATTTAAAAGACTATATACAATAGTTTAATAGATACTTGTATATCTCTTTCTACTATAATAATATCATGAGGAAAATTTTTTGAATTGATTACGACAATATTTCCCAAAATGTTTACTTTAATTTATTATTACATGAAAACTAAAGATTTAATTTAGGTTTCCACATTTAAATTTTCTTAATAAGAAATCATCAATGTCATATATAGAAAAGTATATGTTCAAAGAAATGAACAAAATGATATTATGAAATAAGATTTATGTCTGAGCTGTCATTTTCCATAGAATTACCAACATTTAATATAATCATGTTTTCAATGTTATCAATACATGAATTTAATAATACATTGATATATTTTCCTTCGTTTTTTTTTGCTTTTTTTTTTTTTATATAGAAATATCTAACGAAATTTCTCAAAGGAATTGATACAAAATAAGCCGACTTAAAATATGACATCTACACAATAAATTAATACTATATGCTTTAAATACTTATAGACAGAGTACGGAAATTCCTACTTTACTAAAGTATAAAATATTTATAGAAAAGAAAAAGAACAAGATTACTTTTCTATACATTACTGAAAATCGGATATCTACAAGGATATGTACAAGGACTTTAAATTGTATTCAACTATTCGTTCTACACTATTAAAGTTGTTTCGATAAATATTATTTCAAAGACTTGTTAACATTCAAAATTTTCATTTTAGTTTTCCTTTTTCCCAGTATTTATTTGCTTTTCTTTTTATTTTTTTAAATGAAATTTCATTGAAAATTTTATTTGATAACGTTTTTTATTTAACTTTATTACGGTACTCAATAAGAAAAAAAAAAGTCCTTTGACTAAAATCCGATTATTTTTTTTATTATGAAAACTCCTAAGACTTTATACAGGGTGCCTAGAAATATATATAATTATAGACCACAACTCAAACTCAACCTCAGGTATAAATCATAGTAACAAGACTTCTGCACTTTTACATTTTCATCACGATCTTACGGCTTATCTGAATGAAACCTTCCTAAATAGATGAATGTTGAATACCATATGCATTCTGCGGTCATAATGCTAATTATGAGAATTTCTAAAAGATAAAATTAATCTCAAAGAAAATAAGCAACTGAATTGAAATATGGTAACCTAATTAAAGAAAATGTTTCGAAATATCAGGAGATATAGTTTAGATCAGTGCTGGCCAACTTAATTATATATATAGATTCCGTGCTGAAAGAATTCTTCCCATGACATTGAAACATCTAGGAATCGTCATTCAACTAACATTAACATAAAACTTGCCATCTTTGAATCGTCTAAACCAAAATTCACAAGTTGAAATTGATGGAGCATTTTCACCATTAACTTTTTCGATGGGCTCTAACTGGATTTTCCTTCAATTTAAACTAAAAAAGTAAAACTTCTCGTGAATGCTGCTTCGTTAGCTCTTAAAGTCGATATTCTTAGCGCACTAAAAACTTATTTGTTTTCCCTTGAAGTCATTATTTACGAATAGCGCCATCTCTTAGAAATCGTTTAAGCCATATGCTCCCTCCTAATAAAGGTTTTGAAACCAACATGATTTCTTGTTATAACAATATTTATTAGCCTCAAAAAAATACAGATTTAACTTTGTTTTCATTGGCTATGATCGACCAAAAGTCGTGTTGGCGACTTGTTGGCCATTTCTGGTTTAGATGATGTATTGCACATCAGTTTATTGATGGTATTCCTTAGTACCTGCGATTCGAAGTCAATTTGTATTATCTGTATTTTATCTTATCATTTTTTCTTTATTTTATAATTGACTTCATAAAATAAGCATACAAGTTGTTAACAATCAATTGATTTTTTTTTCTTTTTTGGACACCTTGTAAATGTATGTACATTTTCTGATTACTTAACTATAAAACATTTGTTGAATTTTCGTTTAAATAACAGTATAAGAATTGGTACACGTAATCAAAGGAAAATTCTCTTTAAAGTTATTTATTTTCTGTAGAATAAAATTCATAATACATCAATAGAAGATACTTTTCCTAAAATCTAAAGAAAAACAGCTTTCATATTAATCTAAATTGGAAAAGAAAAGTCTATTTGATCATGTAACTTATATTATATCAATTTCCTATCAAAATATGATATTTAATTTCCTTCCCCAAAAAGAAAAACACTACCGAATTATTTATTACAAAACAATAGCCTTTACAGAGAAAGCTTATAATCCGTTTAATATTAAGCTTATTATATATTCCTTTTCCTACTATCTCAAAAAAATTTTAAAATCCGATTTAACCTTTTTTACGAAAAATTGCCATTCATTTTGATTTAATTCAGAACTAAATGAAAATCTTCTAAGTTGAAGAAAATCCGTAATATTTTGTCAATTGCTCAAATCAGTCCAAATTTTCTGTTTCTATTTCTGTTTTGTTTTTTTTTTTTGCTGGAAAATTTAAAGTGTACATATATATGGCTAGAAAGAGGATAAAGACGATTTAAATTTCTATACGAAAAGAGAAAGCCGAAAAGGTTTTAAGGAAAAAGGCATCCAGAGAAATGAAATTCGAAATGAGTTCGTCCTTCTAAAGAATTTACTCCCAACAGATTCGCCTGTTATTTATGATATTTCCAAGTTTAGTTAATTTTTTATTTCTCTTAGTTAAGGTATTTTTTTTTCTTGTTTAGGAACTTTACCTAAAGATCAGGTGAAGCCATCATTTATTTGTAATAACCCTATTTTTGGTGTTTTTTTTATTAAGTTTTTCTCTAAAAAAGAAAAGAAAAAATTAAAGAAAATATATTTTCTCATTCAATTTTGAAAAGCCGAATTTATTTTAGTGAAAAATGAATTTCGGAAAACAAAATGAAAAACTCCTTTTTTTATTATTTTCTCTAATTTTTTATTGATTTCGTGAAAGGTTTTTATAATTCTTTAAAACTCGACATCAACAAAAAAATTTCCCTTAATCTAATTAAAATGTTTTTCCGTGAAAATTGAGAAAAACCATTTTGCTTCAAAGGAATAAGGATATTTTATATTATTTAATAATTTATTTATTGAGTATTGAAAATGTTCTTAACTAATTATATTTTCGTTTCTTATGAATTACAATCCAAAAAACCAACGATATTTTTGAACCAATTTTAGATTTCGGAATATGTTCGGGACTCTTATAAACTCTTTAAAATTACTAACCATTCTACCATTCTAGGATGGATGAAAAGATTGAAGTTTGAAAAGTCTTATTAAGAAAATAACGTTAAAACAATTGCCCTTCTTTTCAGCTGCAGAAGCGAAATAATTTAAAAAATCTCCTTGGACCATGGTTTTTGGCCATGTGAAAACTTTCAGAAACTCTAGTATAATTTTATAACTTTGCATCAGGAAATTTAAAAAATTGCATATTTTCAGGAGCATATTAAAATTACTTTTGATGATGACAGTCAGACACTGTATTACTTATTCTATATTATATTAGTATCGTCATGAAATTCATTTTACTACCCAAAAAATCTACATATAGTTTCGTTGAATTTAATTTAAAAAAAAAAAATAAAAAATTATGTAAAAAAAAAAATGTCAGTAACCTTTAGCAAATCTGATTATACCAGTTCAGAGCATCGGTGATGATGCTTTATTTACCAAAGTATAATTTGCATGTGCTACAAATTCCCAAGGTAGAAGAGTATAATATCGAGCATGATGATGAAAAATCATAGAAAATCAGAAGATGTAGAAGACGAAAAAAAAGAAACATTCTAAATTCACCGTCTAGACTGAAAATGACATTAAACATTATGAAAGTTCGTATTCGTAATTGAAAACGTTTTTAAATTATGGTGCCAGATGAAAATCCACAAAATACCCAGACAAAAAGTTAACGAAGATTTTTTCTTTCTTTCTTTTTCGTTAAACCGCGAAATATTCATATTCCATCGGTTTCGGATTATGCCAGCTAAATTATTTACTATTGAAGAACTATAATCATATGGATAACATACATGTACCAGTGTAGGTAAAACAAATCTCTCTGAATTGTAGACAAACGATGATATATTAGAGTATTGAATTTTTCAAATATTTTTTCAAACTAGTCACAGAGTCCTATAGAGTAGAGATAAAAAGGATAAAAGGAAAGCAATAAGCTTTATCAAGTTTACATGGTAATGTCGGAGGTAACCGAGAATTGACCTAGAAAACTCTCGCTTGAAAACATTTTTTTTCCTTTTTTTTCTTTTTGTTCTCTACAGCACAAAATAAACCAACAAAATATATTGTACAACATTTATTTATTGAAATAGAAAATCTTGAAATTTTGTATTGGGTCCGTATTCCATTTATTTTCATATTTTTTTTTATAGTATTCAGAAATTCAAAATGGATCAACGATATATAGTATTTCTTTTTTTATTTTTTTTTTTTTTTGTGGGTGACGTCAACCAAACCAAAGTCCGTAATTGAAAACATTTGTCCTAGCGATAATGGAAGTGGCATTTGAATCGAGGCGAGTATTTTCATTTTTCCTTTTTTCCTTTTTTTTTTTTTTTTGTGTCATATAATTTTCAAAAGAACCTATCTTTCGAATAGAATGAATGATGAAATAGTTGTCAAGTTATAGAACTTACAATATTAAATCTAGGTTTATCCCTCATTAAACATTTTCCATTTTGGCCCCGCTCAGAAAAGGGAAAAAAGGTACCATAGAAGTGACAAACTTTATTTGAATATTCGAATTTTGAAAGTAACTGATAAAAAAAAAAAAAAAGATGTAAAAAAGAAAAATGTCTGCAATTTATTTTTGGACAAATGATCATCAGAACGGACATTATCCAAACAGTATAAAAACGTAATAAAAAAATATAAGATAAGATGAATTATTTAATTGTATGTATTTAAGGATTTTCTTTGAAAAGTTTGAAGGAAAATGAAATCTCGAAATATAAATATTATTATAATATTTCCATTTTAATAAATTCGGAAAAATAAATCTGAAATTTAGAATTCTACTGTTGGAAATTAAGTTCCAACTAGAAATGAATTACAAGAATTTGGTTCTTCTCTCTAGAAGTGATGGTATATTTCTCAATATTTTACCACGTTTTTATTAACTCGCTTTTTTGTTTCTTTGTTTGTCCAGTACAAATCCTGCAATCGATTTTTAATTAACTTCCCGACTAGCTAGACATTTGAAACATTTAGAATAGGTCAGAACACGATGACAATGCATTCTTTTAGCCATCTTTAAGGAAAATTGAATTCATTTGCAGTAAATTTTGTTTTGTTTGGAAAGTTAGTTCGGAATAAAAATTTTTTAAAGTATTTATTAACACATGAAATTGTCAAGTTTATATGATTCAACAGAAAATTTAGAAAACGTGGTATATAGAAAGTTCTTTTTATCTTGTAATGATTTACAATTCTTTTATTTTTTACATTTTCAAAGGTTACTTTTCTTATTTATATAAAATAATAATAAATTCACCATTCAGTACTTTTAATTTCAAATGCCTACTTAATAAATAAATTCTCTACCAAAAATAATCATATAAAGTAGCACTCAACACTATTAATAGTTATCCTATCGAAGTGATTTTAACTTTACTTAAATAATATTTTATTAACAATAATACTTTACGTTCAGTTCACACCTTCTCTTCAAAATACTAAACTCGATATGAATTTTAGATTACTTTAATTCGGTTAGAAAGAGTTTACCATCTTTCATCTTCAACATTCACTTAAAGGTGTATGAAATTTTGTCAAACGAATATCTTATTTGTCAATTTGCCAATCCTCAACTTATCTAGGATTATGTGGTGATGGATTAAATAATAGGCAACGTTTAGAATCTAGACCAGAGGTTCCCAAACTTTATTGTCTCGTGGACCACTTGCCATGTTTTTCGGTTTTTGGTAGACCCCCTGCATACCTGATATTGCGTTTTTGCAAAATCATCAATTTCATATATATTTTTGATAGCTGGTATATTGCTACTCACTTTGAAAGGGTTAAAAGTGAGTATACCACCCCAAGGTGGTAAGGTGTAAGGTGCAAGATACTATGCAACGTTGTATAAGAACAGCACAAATCTTTTACAATGGAGTAATGACAATTATACGGTTCATTATCCAAAATATTTTACCTATACATTTTTTACTGCTTAAAATAAACGGAGGGGCGGGGGGTGGTATACTCACTTTTAGATTTAAATTGTAGATAGTTATATGTTTTTATATTATAAGGTAGTATTATGTAAGTTAAAAGATACTATCTGTGTATGGGGATTATTCCTTTCATGGAATGCCAAAATTAATGTCACGACCTGCTTATATGAGATCCACTAATGTTGACCCCCAATCTTGTTTCATAGACCCTCAAATTTTTTTTCGCTGACATCGACCCCTTGCAAGTCGATATAGACCACTTTGGGAATCACTGATCTAGACTGTTATTCCCTGTAGAAACTGAATTTCTATTTGAATTAAATAATTTTACTTTTTATTTAAGTTGACAAACTATTATGATACTGGCTAGTATATTTCGTTGGATATAGAATATAACGAAAATCTATACTATGTATTCTCGAAACAAATATAAATAAAGATGAAATCCTCTTAGAATATTTTATTTTGTCATATTGTAAATAACCTTAACAAAATTCTTCCATTTAAAATAATATTCAATTATATTACATATATTCTTCGTCCTTTTTTTCTTTATTATCCATTTATTCTATTAAATTTACAAATAATATGTTTGTTATTATTTTTGTATTTTTTTTTTGGTTTTATCATATATAAACTTTTAGATAATAATATTATATGAGAATGACCATTGACTTTCATGGTACTGAAGAAATGGGACAACAAAGTTCCTTTTATAAAGTCATAAACATAATTGTATATTGTTTATATATAAACATCCTTTTCCCAGTCAGTCGAATCCCATATAGCCATGACCCGAAATTTCGGCTTCTCATTAAGCTTTTTGGCATCAAATAAAAATCGCATAAGCTCAAGTCAATATTTGTACGTATTCCATTTGAATTCCAGAAAGGATAAATACAATACAGAATTTAAAATGAAAGACATAATTTGTATTTAAACACATATATATATATATATATATATAGTATATTTATGAAATGAAAAATAAAGATCTGAAAATTTGTTTAGAATGGTTTAACTAGGCTAGTACGAGTCGAGCAATTGTTCCGATATTGTTTAGTAGTATATGATTATTTTGTTGTAAACGGAAATTATGACCTACTTTTATGGGTACAATTTTACCCATTTTAAATGTTGAGGAGGTCACCAACAATTTTCATACCACTAAAAAATAAACTTTCATAAATTTCCCTTAATCGACTACAGAAGCAACAATCTTTCTTATTGGAGAAATAGAAAATATATATATATGCTATATGTATCTATTATAGGAATCCCAGTGATAATATTTGAGAAAAGGTATATATAATGGTGGTGATAATTTTGTCCTTCTATATCATCTTTGGTCTGAAATACTCTGCAATCTTATTCATGTTTTTTTTTTTTTTTCTTGTTTCACCCAACACCATCTTAATATCGCATATATAACTACCCGCAATCGGTCTATTTCCCATCATTACCAGCATCACGTCAATGGTTAAGTTTGTCCTTTGGGGACATTGAAGAATGGTGAAGTTATTCTTCTTTTCTTTTAATTTTCCTTATTTTTTTTCTTATTTCTTTTTTTTTTTTTTTATATCTTGTGTATGTCAGGATGAAGGCTAGATTCATTTAGAATGAGGATATTGAAAAAAATAAAATAAAACATAAATAAATAAAGAAAATAAAAGGAAGAAATATATTTGTGTCTCTACTTTTCCGTTATCTGTCTAAGAACTGTACAACAGATCCAATCCCATAGTGATGACAATATAAAATTGCACATATATATATATATATATATATATATATATATAGATTGCTATATTATTGTATTTTTCCTTCGTTTTTTTTTTAACTCCTTGGAGAACTTTGATAGATGGTAAGAACATGTCCTATAATGGTAACAAATAAATGGAACGCAATATAAGCTGAAGTATGAGGAATAAAGCAACAAACAACTAACTATATAGCTAACCAACTGTATATTGTATATGAATATATATATATATATAAATATACAATATATTTATATAATAGAAGAAAAAGTTTAATTTCGTATCACAATGAACCTCAGTGAAATACTCAGGAGCTTTGAAGGCTCTCTATGGCCTGGCACTCAGATCGTGATTGTACAATAGAGTGCAGACACTTCTAGGGTCTCACAATATATTCCATGTATATTTATATATTTATATATATATATAGAATCTTTTTTTATTCTTTATTATTGTACAGAATAAAAAGACTGTTTTTTTTTATGTAGGAAAACATCGACATAAAAAAATAAAATTAAATCATAAGAAAAGACGAAGAAAAAAAAAGGTCAAAAATATGTCATACGGCTGAACCATAAGTTAATGTAACTCCTTGGAATATGGAATAGCTATGATTGAAATTATGACAAAAGCAGAACATAACATACACCCACACGCACATGAAAATAGGAGGAAAATTCAAAAAGAAACTTTTTACAATAGAAGAAAATATTTACCTTTAAAGAAGAAAAAAAAATGAAGCTATTTAAAAAAAAAAAAAAACCGAGAATAACTTTAAACGAGAACTGAAATTGTTGTAATTGAAATAAAATATTTTTATAACCGATGCTAGTACACACTATTAGGGTATAGTATTAGTTTCGTCACTAGATTTCTAATGTATAAAAGCAATCTTGAGAGAAACAGTCTTAAGGTACTCTAACTACTTATATAATCAAAAAGTTTTCCGATTTATGGATATAATATATACTAACTTAAAAATATGTGTTATCTGATTTTAAAGTTGAAGTTCTTGTGCCTAGTGCAACTAACAAGATTTCAAAAAAAAAAGAATTTTGTGACATAAAAAATTGCACCCTAGTTAAGCTTGAACCCGAATTCTTTTTCCAATTAACGGTCTTACTAATAGAGCTATCACTGTTTAAGAAAATGTTTGTCTTAATTTTTGGTATCTACTATAATTATCTATATTGTATTATAAATGAGTTAACTCGATTTGATATTTTATCTTAATGGTAACACTTTCCTATTCACTACTTCCCCAGCACCCATTTATTAATATCAATAATACACTTTATACAACATTGGACATGTAGTTTTGTTCCTTGAGTTAAGAATATTTGTGAAATATATGAAATTTGTAAGATAGAGAAGGAAGTTTTAAAGGAAAAATCAACATAATTTTCATTTTCTCCATTTTTCGAAATTAACTAGAAAATTTGAAAATCAGTTTCACACTATTTCATGTCGAATTTCGGTAAAAGTTAACCAATAATAATTAAGAAGAACTTGATCATAAAGTTTTATCGTTTTTGTTTTTTGACTTAGTTTTTCATATTTAATTCGAAAACTAATTAATAAAAAAATGTAAAAGGATTAAATTAAAATTATGCAGACAAAAATTGTAGTTCTAGTTATTTTTTTCTCAAAGTTTATTTATTGTAGTTTAGATTTTCTTAACTACGAGTCCCTACTCCATCAAAGGGTATCAAAAATTCGGGTATAAGTAACTTTTAAGTTTCTAAATTATTTCGTTTTTCCAACAAAATTTACATAATTAAATTTCTACTTTTTTTTTTTTTGGTGGTTTTGCATTTCATTAAGCTCTTTAATAAAAACACAAATATTTGATGACATGTAATTTACTCGTAATATGATTTTTTTTTAATTATATTTAAATTGAAATAATTCAATAGAATTGCATAAATTCCGTTGAAATTTTCGTATTTATAGAAATATTTTCCAAATGAGTAATACGACAAAATTTGCATTTAATTATGCTGAAAATTGGAAAATCTGTGTTTCCGTTTGTTTTTCATATTGTTTGTTTTTGTATTTTCTTCTTCTTTTTTTTTAACCTAAAAACATAAAATACTGTCATTCGAATATCGTATTCCATAAAAGAATTTTCGTTTGCCTTTTGATATTATTTTTTTATTTATTTATTTATTTATTTTTTCTTCTTGTTTTTGAATATATTCAATCAAATTTAATCCTCGAGTTTATCGTAGATGTTGTTATTTTTTATGCTTTCCATGCTCCATTTAGATTTGGTATTTCTTATTTTTTTATACGAACCCATCTATTTGTTTTGATCTGATTCCAATCAAATGCAGGTAACGTTGCTTACTCAAAAACAAAGTACAAAAATACAGTATATATAGTACAAAATCATGCATAAAAAATACCAGAAGATTCAGAAACTCTTATTGACTTGAAAATGAGGCACGTATCCAAGGCCAAATAAATAGAAGAAGAAAAAAAAAACGACAGTGATGATGATATGACTGGAAAAAGGATATATAAACAAGTATCAATATTTAAAGTATTCATTACGTATCCATATGTAGACCAACTTGCCAACAAATACAAAGTACATATGCAGTTTTTTTCTATCCATTGTATAAGAAAACCTGCTCTATAGATACGAAGGATTACAAAAACCGAAGACAAAACAGAAGACCCTTCCTGTTAAATGCGAAAGTGTTTGATATTATGAAAATAAAAGCCAAACCTACTGCATCTTTTCGCAATTTCGATAATAGTAATCGAAGTGCTTTTTTCTTGATCAGAAAAATGAAGATTGTAATCCTAGGACTAACGTCGTGTTTTTTTTTTCTTTTCTGTTTTTTTTTTTTTTTTTGTTTTCTTCAGAGAGCTTTCCGTATTCCTATATATTTATGTCCAGTAAGCTTTTCTATGTTTCAATAGTGTTCGCAAATTTGAATCTCTTTTTCTCAGTTTATACTTTTGATTTTCGAAATTTATCCAACACACTTGCTCCTTAATTCATTCGTTTGAGTTGTGCCTGTTTTGTTTTTTTTAGCAATTCGAATAAAAAAAAATTATTTCTAAAAAAAAAAAAAACACAAATAAAAAAGTCTAAATGCATTCGATATTGATTTTGAATTAAGATTTCAACGTTACTTTACCAAAAATTCGTTAAATATTTTCGAGACCAATAACTATAATCTTATGCTCCCCGCTGATGTTAAAGTAGCCCAGCAACATTGGCCATATTTGCGATCGATTCCAAGAGTTGCAGTAACACAAATATTTAGGCACAGGATTCTCGCGAAAATTTCTGAACACATATACTTGCGTATAAAAGCTTCCGAAAGGCAACATAAATAAAAAAAAAAAAAAAGGAAAAAAATAACAAACAAACATTCAATTCTAATCGCCACCGGGGCTATATTTAGATGTGTCAGTACACTTGTGCTATCATCGTAATCAAAACGGCAATGGTGGATAGAAAGGATGTGGTTTGAACATTGTGTGGCCTTTCAGGCGCCTTCCCATTGCGTTATTTTGGTTTTTTTTTTTTTTTTTTTTACTACTATATACTAGATAAAGATTTTCGTACATCTTTATATATTATACATGCATGTAGAATACACATACTGACAAAAAATATATATATATATTTATAATAATAACAGATAAAAAACATACAACATTAAAACTATAAACTAACTATTTAGGTTTTGGATACATGAAAGCTTTTTTGTTATGATTGCGTCAAAAATTTTCTTCGTTATATTCAAAATTCAAATTCACCTAGTTGAGAACATTTTGAATGCAACTAAATGCAGTGTTTCTTGGTGGGGTTGGATGGATATAATTGTTTCGCTGGAAGCTCAACCTCATATTATAGGTAGAAAATTGTGAAACTAAATTATTTGGCAACATTATTGTTGCTGATGATGACAGTAGTGATTGGAAGATTGCCGTTGCTAGACAAGATATAAAAATGATATTTTTTTTATGTTTCCATACTTTTAACGTATTTGATTCCATTCCATTACATATGGCAATATATATATTATATATATTTGTTGTTTTGTTGATTTCAAGCTTCGATGTTTTGTTTGTAGTTCGAGTATGGAATGAAAAAAAAAAAAAGAAAGAAAAGTGAAAGCTGATTCTGAATGGGTTACAATATATATAAGTTCTCTTTCGCCAACAGCATTTCCATATTATATCTTGAAATATTTATCCATTCTGGTGTATATTTGTGTACTGGTTGATATATTTGACTCTATATATATATATATATATATAAACAGATTTGAAGAGACTTCTTGAGGCTTGAAAATAGATTATTTTAATTGGATGATTATGACAGATTACGTAATCAGACACCTGGCTCTTTTTCATTTTCACTTTTGATATGTTATGTTATGCGGTTAAGGTGTATCTCTCTCTAGATTTAGGTTCTGTTTTGGTTTTCATTATTTGCATATATATAAAACTGTCATTTTTGGGTGTGATAAATTGTCAAATTGAAATAAACTAGCAAGTTTTTTTTTTTTTTTTCTTTTCATAACAAATAATAATGAGGTAGGAATTCTTTTTTCATTTTTTTCTGCTACAATTGACATTATTATTCCCAAGGTAGGTACACCATTCTTAAACTTGTATATCACGTGAAACGAAATCCAAAAAAAAAAACATTGATCTTTCGAATCAAATTGTATTTTTACTCTCGAAATTTTAGTAACTTTCTTAGAAATAAAATGAAGTTGTAAAATTGAAATTTACTGTGTCAATGATTTTTATATTTTTATCTTATCTCTTGATATATATAGAACATTTTATGACGACGAAATCCTTCGACATACTTGTACTGAGTCACACCTTATCCAAAAAAAAAAAAAAAAAAAAACACAAGAAAATTTTAATCCAAAGAAATGAATGATATTCTTGAAAATATTTTCCACATACGTTGTAACATACCATTTATTACTGCTAGTGTGGGTGGACATGATTTTAATATTCTTCATCTATTTTATCTACTAATGTAATTAACGTAATTAAAATGATTTCAGTCGATGCGTTGTTACCCTTAACACTATATATATATATATGTGTTTATACGAATCTTAATAATAAAATTTCCTAATAAAAGAAAAAGGGACACAATTTTGTTTTTCTTTTTTCTTTTTTTTTTTTGTTTTTCATTGCGTATATACCTTTTCTAACTAGCACAATATCCAATTATTTTCGATCATGATTTTTTGGTACTGATTGGGGGATGAGGAAAGGAAAACGTGCAAAATGAATACAAATAAAATTCAGTCAATATGCGGTACAGGAAGAAAGAAAAAAAAAAAAAAAAAAAAAAGGAAAGTTTTCCATTTCGATACAATCAAAAATACAAATAGGCTAATATGATAAAGTTGGCAACCCCATAACAACGGGCATGAGCAGTGATTTACGCTATTCTGGAAGCTTTTTGTGTGTGTTTTTTTTTTTTTTTTTGTTATTTTTGTCGTTCAACCCATTTAAATATCTTTGGAAAAGCTTTTTTTTCCATTGAAATGTATTCGAAGGATAATTTTTTGTGAAAATTTTCGAAATCGAAACTAGATAGTTATTACAAAACTTCGAAAGAGAGAGAGAGTGAGAGAGAGAAAGGTACAGAAGAGAGAAAAATGTGAATAAAATATGCAAAATTTCTCAAACAAAACAAATATTATTTGGGAAATTTTTCGAAAATTCAACTTTACTGTAATAGTATTCGGCCGAAAGCTTTCTAAAAGATTGAAAAAAAAAAAAAAGAAAATCATTTTCATTTAGGTATTTTTGCCGTATTGTTTTGATTTGAATTCTTTTCTAGTTATTATCCTTGTATCGTAAATGTAATATACATGCTCAGAATCATGTAAAAGAAAAGCTTTTTTTCTTTTTGCTTCTTTTTTTGAAAGCATAATCATTTCTATCCATCCTCTATATATATATACATATAGTATTAAACAAGAAGAACAGCATCTCCTAATATATAATAATTTCATGTTCATGGTTCAGTTTTATCGAGAACGTCGTCGGGTGCTAGTGAGCGCGCGTTCAAACATTTTTTGTACGCGCCACTTTGTGTGTTGCTGGGAAATGGCTAAAAAAGATTTCCCAAAAACGCGCGATACTATCAGAAAATTTAAACAGTATCATCATCATCAACAACAACTAAAATACGTTATTCAATTAATACTATCCGTTATTCATTGATAGTTGTTTTTTTTTCGGTTTTTTTTTTTTTTGTTCGGTTTTGTTTGTTTGTTTTTCTTCTCAGTTTTCAATTTGGAATCCACACATGAAGAATTCCTTTTCATATTTGATGTGGTTGATGAGTGTTTATAATGTTTAATCAATTTTATTAATAATAATAATCAAAAGTCCATAAATAATCAAGAATAATTAAATAAATAGAACTTGTTTTAATCTCGTTATTTGATTTGTGGGCCTCCTGTGCTAGATTTTTTTTTTCTTCGTTGGGCATCTTTTTTTTTTGCGTGTCGTATTGTAAAATATATATAGTCGTGTGTTTTTCTTGTACTTGTCATCATCAACATCATTTTTATTATCATTTTCCAAACCAAAACCAAACAAAAAATATATAAGAAAAATAATAATAATAATAATAATAATAATAATAATAATAAAAATATATAAGAAAAGAAAAACACTATAGTTGTCGTTGTAATCGTTATCGTTATATCGTTTGTCGTTCCGTGTAGTCGTAAGGATATACCAGAATATAAAAAATATACACGAAATTGTAAATTTGTTGTCGTTGTATTCAATATTATATTTCTCGTAACAGGGTGGTGCTAATAAAAATATAAATAAAAATAAAAATATAAATAAAAATAAAATAATAAATAGTAATACTAAAATACCGTGGTCAAAAGTTCGATTTAATAAAGTGTGTTCAAGGTGGCTTTTCTTCGATATATAATATTTGAATATTTTTTTTAATTCGGTTTTCTTCTCGTTTATTTTTCTGTTTTTTTTTTTTAAGTTTTTCCTAATTATTATTTTCTTCTATTTTATTTTATTTACAAAATTATATTTAATTCAAATAGTTTTCATTTTTTTTTTTTTTTTTGGTTTTTCTTATTTTCATTTATGCTTTTCTTATTATTTTGTGTAACAAAACATATGTGCATAATTTTTTCATTCTTTCAAAAAGAAATATCTTATTAGAAAGCCCCCCCAAAAAAAAGAAATAACAAACAATCAAAATAAAAAAAGTATTAACTATATTTTCTTTCTTATTTTATGACAAACATGAATAAAAAAAAAGAAAACCATGAAAATGATTTTCCTAGTGTTTTGTCATTTTGTTTCTAATTTTTTGGGTGTTAACATTTGTACATAGAAATTCCAGTAAAATAGAACAAAAAATATTGTACATACTTTTACTGCACAAAAAAAGAAACAAGAAGAAAAACTTTATTTATATATAAAAAGAAAAACCTGTGAAAATTATAATATAAAATATTATTAAAACCAAAAAAAAAACATTAAGTTTTATGTTGTATAATCTTACAAATTGTAAAACATAAAAATTTATGTAAATGTAAAAAAAAAAAAAGAAAAATCAAAGAGCTTTTTGTTAACATTAGTGTTTAAATATTTATTCACGTAAAAAAACATAAAACATATTTTAATTAAAAAATAATAATAATATTAATAAATCAATAAAATAAAAAAAGAGGAAAAAAAGCCCAGAGAAATAAAAGTCTGGAGGTTTTTTTGTTTTTTTGTTGGTTTTAGCTTTTAGGGTGTACATAAATCGGATTGAATTTAAATAAAAATCAAAACGAATTGAGCACTTGTGATTTGAATGTAAATAAAATTAAAAAAAAAAAGAAAATAATAATAATTAAAAATTTAAAAAAATAAAATAAAAATGAAATTTTAATCAAAAATATAGTTATTGAAGTTGATAAAGTGTTATTTATAATTAATTGAATCAAATTATCGAACAAAAATAATCAATTAAAAAAAAAAAAAAATTTAAAAAACACTAAATTAATTTTAATTATAAAATTATAGGAAAATGAAAATCAAAGCCTTTTTAATAAAATAGGATATTAAAAAAATCAATTCGAAAAAAATTAAAAATTTAGAAAAAAAAAAACCCAAAAACCCCAAAAAATTATTTTGGATAGAATTAAAAATTTAATTAAAAAAAAAAAAAATTAATAAATGAAATTATCGAAACTAAAACACCATCTCTAAGTACTTGTAGAAAAAAATTGCGATAATAACAAATTACTTGGCACATAACTTGATTGTTTTTCAACTTTTCCATTATGTTAAATTCGTGCGAACATAATTTAAAATAAGGAAGACAGCTCTTCTTCGCTCGCTAAGCGTTTTCTTAAAAATCAGAAATTTTTTTAATTTTTCTTTATTTTCTTTTGATGATTTCACATCACTAATGAGAGAGTGGCATGTGTAAGTGTCGGTATTCTGTTCTAAATTTAGTTAAAAATTTCGACGAAAAACATCGTCAACAGAAGAAACATTCACGAAAGGATCATTATCCGCATTTACCAGAACGAGTGAAACAATCAAATCACTGTGCTAAATATATTGGCGCCTCATTCTGGCAGCGTCACATAGCGATAACGATAATAATAATTCAATTAGTGATAAGAAATCATTCTCATTACATTGTTGTTGCGTGATAGTTGATATTACACCAGTGGCTCACGGACGTAATCTCTTGACGTCAACAACGGCCTCGGGCAAAGATGTAGCCGGTGGTGCGGGTGGTGGTAGTGGCGGTCTCGCAAGTAGTCTATTTCGTTTGGGTAGCAGTAGTAGTCGACGTGGTGTATGCATTTGTAATGCACAATGTCGGCTACAATCATTGGAACAGGTTGCAAAATCACATCATGGATCACTTGATCGTTTATTACAATCAAGTGATTATACTGAAAATAAAGATGTTCCATTGAAAACGGCACAATCAACATTGAAATCTGCCCAGGTAGAATTCGATAAAGGAGTAGAAGTTGAAAAATTTTATCATCAAATAAATGGTGATATATTTGAAATAACGAGACGTGTACGTCCACGTGATGATGATACAATCGAACAGAAAGTTCTAAACCGTAAAGGTTCTATGAAAAGTGGTCATCATCATAGGCATGGAAATGAACATGTTCATATTGTACGGGAAAAGCCACAACCACCACCTCGGATATCATCACGACAGAAGAGTGCTGAAGCTGAGTGTAATGTACAGAAGACCACCGAACCAGAATGGTTTGATCGGACGGCACACCAACGTCATTCAGCCCGTTCAGCTCAAAGTGGTCCAATACGAGATGAAACAGTTGAATGGTTAGATGGACAACAATTGCCACATAGAGCTTCGTCGGGACCTAGTGAGTTAACAATATTAAAAGATGATATTTCTGATTGGGTTGTAAACTTACCAAGAAAACGAAGTATGATTGAGAAACAACAACAACAACAGCAGCCAGTTAAACACCAACACCAACACCAACATCAACACCACCAACATCAACAACATCAGCAGCAACCACAACAACAACAACAACAACAATCTGAACCAAAATCAGTTGCTCCTTCTTCATCTATTCAATACCCGAAAAGCCTTAAAGAAGAACTCTCTGAACTGTTAAAGAAACCATTGCAGCGTCAACATTCTGGCCCAGGAGAGATTTCTTTACTAAAAAGTGATATTGTAGAATGGCTAGCAAAACTACAAACATCAAAATCATCATCTAAGGAGGAAGGTGCTATTCCAAAGGTCTTACGACGCACTGAACACCGACGAAATGGAAGTGGCGGTGCAACACGAAGTGTTTCTCAAGAACAAGAACCTAAACCAAAAAAACGTCATTCGCTTGGGCCAAGTGAAAAAGATGTCGAAAAATCGGATGCACTAGATTGGTTGCCATATCCGTTGAACAAATTACAAACAGTTGGCAAACAAATAGAAAAGAAAATTACATCACAAGGTAGTTGTATTGACTTGCATAGAAGATCAAAAGAAAAACACGAGCGTAGTGAAAAACATCGGTCCGAACGGAAATTAAGACATTCTGCGAGTGAAGTAGTAACTCCAACTACTGAACGAATTCCAATAAAGATCGATAGGGTTTATCCTCAAGCAATTCGTAAGGAAACTCAATATCAATATATACCCAAAGATGAAATTGTGATAAGCAATCAAAAAGAAAAAGAAACTCGCCGTGAACGTTCACGTCGTCATCAAACCCAAAGATCTGCTACAGTATCTGATATGTCAGATCCTAAACACCACATGGGTCCAACACCAATAGCAAGAAAATCATCATCAGCTGAACGTGCCTCAAGAAGTTTATCACCGCCGCCGCCATGCACTGATCCACAATGTCCACTCTTACCAATTTGTAATGATCCACATTGTTGTTTTGTGGAATGTTATGACCGTTGTTCATCATTACCACGTTGTGGTAACACAACTTGTTCATCGACTATTTGCCATGAATGTCGTTGTAATTCGTTACCACGTTGTTTGAATCCAAAATGCGTAAACGTTATCAAATGTAATTCACTGCCAAGATGTGCCGCTGATTTTCATAGAACAAAATCATCAGTGTCACATTATCGTTCGAATTCACAGCCAAATACATTGGTACGTGGTGATTCTCGTACATCATTACCACGTACCACAAAACCAAAATTAAATGGTGCTAATGGTAAGCTGATCAAATCGGCATCAGCTGCTTCACTTAATTCAAAACGTCGTCGCCATAAAACGGTACACTTTGGTGAAAATTTATTACGTGAGGTTTGCCAGAATCGTAAACTGATCAAACCTGATACTCCGTCCGGTTCGGCACCGATGCAACCGAATATTCAAATGTTGTATAATTTTGTTGAAGGTGTATTAAGTGCATGGGTTGATGATGAAGATGATCATATAAAGTCCGGTGCCGAATCTGAACCGGAACATGGTGTTTTCTTAAAATCTATGTACCGATGTAATCGTTTTCGGCTGCAAACAATCCGTCGTATTGTATCGGAAGCAGCCCAATTAAAAGGTACTTTAAAATTAGGAAATTCACGTTATAGACATAGACATTGGCGTGGTACCGCTAAGGATTGTAATGACAGATTTCTCAGAAAGGTAAATAATAGAATATTAATATAAAAAAAAAGAAAATTGAAATCAATCGAAAAAAAATTTCTCTACATACATATTCTGTATCACATAAAACCTGAATCATATTGAATTCTTTGTAAATATCGAAATATATAATATTATATTGTTTCCTTTATGAATTCAGTCAGCTAAGTATGCCACTGTTATTGATTGCACATAGTTTTCTTACCCATTGCCAATCAGCCCTGTCATCAATCAATCGATCTTCTTCAAAGGTCCAATGGGAATGACAGCTAAATGGAAATTTATCGGCCTTCAGTAAATGCTACTTTTGGGGTTTAGCTTACCGGCTTTAGAATCAGCTTAGTGTTAGGTTCAATGACGTTTTATATTTACATAGAATATTAATATTGAAAATAATCAAACATTACAAGCTTTAAATTTGCTTATAAAATTTACTTTTTCTACTTAAAAGTTTCGCTTTTCTTAGTACTTATTTTATTTAAAGTCTTTTCTGCTATTTAATATAATGAAATGGGAACAAAAATTCGATTTTATATTTATTTTTAGTATATAATTTTCAATTTTCAATAAAATTGAATTAGAAAAATTCATTTGAAGTTACCTTATACGACATTTATTCGAATCACCAAACTTTTATTATACAGGATTAAATTACTATCGGTCAACAAAAAAGCGCTCTCCATTTGAATGCATTTAAAAGCATTCAGCTATCAAAATATTTTATCTTTATACCAAATGGAATAGAATGATCTCACAAATTAAAATTGGATAAATTTTAATCCAATTCTTTTCGTAATATAGTACAGCATATTCCACTTTAGCTGCAAAACGTGAAAACACATCTATAAATGGAAGATTTTTTGTTTAACCATACAAGTACTATTCAATCGAAAATTCAAGAAAAAAAAAAAAAAAAAACAAGTTTTTCTTTTCTTTTTACCACATTTCACTTTACTAACTACACTAAAAATACAAATTAAATTTTCGAAATATCCAAAACCAAAGAAAAGGAGATAACTTTTGTTTGGTTTATAATATATTTAAAAGATGTACTACAACAAAATGTTCATCCAACTACCCTGATTTGAAGTCTATATATATATATATATATATATTATTATAGAGAATTACCCGACACGTAAACACAATATCAAAACGCGTTATCTTGAACTGTGAACGTCAAAGTCTTAAAGTACGTGAAGTATTTTAATCCGTTGAAAGTGAAAATTCGATTTGTGGAAATTCATCTGAAATTGTCGAATGAATAATAAATAATGCCTCTGCGGGTATAATGTACATATAAAAATGTGTATAAAGGATAAAATATCCCTTTTCGAAACTCCCTGCATTCTTATTTTATTCTTCTGTACACCTTCTCTCATTTTCCATGTTTCTAGATATTTTTTTGGGTTCATTCTATATATCACCTGGGTTTTTATGTCATCTTCACAACCCTTATTTAAAAATGTTCCATGTATAACAATCAACCTATAGACATGTATATTTTGGATAGAGATTCTCTAAACCTTTTTATTCTGTTGCCATCCTTATCGTCAATGTCGTCTCGTTTTTTATTTTTCTTCTTTAATTTTTTTCATCTTTTTTGGGGGATGTTTTCAAGTTTGTCGAAATTATATTTCATTTTCCTAAGTGTTTATATTATATTGAAGATTTTCGTCTTGATATATATTCTACGAAAAGTGGATGACTTTTGCATCGGCCATCATAGGGAAAGACTGACAAATAGGCAAAAAAAAAAAAATAATAAAATAAAGAAAATATAAGAAAACTCTTCTCTCTAGTTGTTTTGAAAATATAACGCACCAAACCAAACCAAACCAAACCAAACCAAAAAAAAAAAAGAACAGAAAACAGTCATAAAGTTTAAAAGAAACGAAAAACAGTAATAAAAGCTTCCAAAAAATAGCAAAAACAGCAATAACATCGACATCAGATAAATTTAACAACAATGACAATATAAGAAGACGAGTAAAAGAAAAAAAAAAAAACCGCTGAAACACGCAAAGTATTATTTGAAAGGGTAAAAATCCGCCAAACCAGCAGGCTTGATTTGACAGTGTAAATAAATCCAAACATGATTCCGAAAAAAAAAACGAAAAATAAATAAATAAAAATATATATATAAAAAACCTTTTAAATATATTTCGATATATTTTCCAGAGTTTTCAACTTTTATTTCGAAATTTTTTTTACTATATAAAAGCTTTGAATTGATGCCAAAACTCACATTCTTTTCTTTCGTTACACAAAATCTGGAAAATATACACAAGAAAATAACAAAACCGAAAATTACTTTCGAAGGTGTGTAGCAGTCCTTTGATTATATCATTTTTTTTTTATTTTTTTTTTCTTGAAATTTAAATCTTCTTACCTAAAGCTCATTCTATAATATTAAAATAAATAAAAACTGGATAGCAAATGACGGATGGTTGGTTTTCTACCAATTTAATTAATTGTGGATAATCCAATGGCCTTCTAAAGATGATGTCGAATGATTGCATCTTCTTGGTATAGTCCTCCTATCTGATGATAGGCGAAGGTTATTTATTGATAACTCGTTTCATATAATGTTGTTTCTGTGATTATTATTGGGTTTAGATACTTTTGATGTCGGAAAAAATATGGAATATTAAATAGAAATAAGTAGGTTTTTCTTCGTTTTTTTTTTTTTTTTTTTTATTATTATTATTGAATTAGAAATGTAAACATTCTTCATAATTACGTCTGTTACAATATTGATTTAAATGGAAGAGCTTTTTTTCTTTTTCTTCTGTACATTTTGTATTAGTACAGGCGACGGATAACTTCAAATTTTGAATCTCAACCAACGCCCTATTATATATTCCAATATCAATGTTGTAATAAATTGTCAGAGGCGTGTTACCGAAATTATAATTCGAGTTGGTTTCACATACCTGATTTATATATTCGAAAATTACTGAATAACATTAAAAGGAAAAATGTTTTGCAAAATGTAATAGTATTTAAAATAACTGAAAATTCATAGTTTAATTTAAAAATTTTTGTACTTATAGTAGTAGTAGTAGTTTTCCAATGAAAACTTTTTCTTGAAAATAGAAAATAATAATTTAAAATTGTTTTTTTTTTTTTTGGGGCTAACAAAAATTCAAATAAAGTTTAAGACGATTATAGGCTATCGGAACAGAAGGTTGAAAAAAAAAATTCGAAAAATCAGAAATTCGTATAGGAAGAGGAGATTATTATTATAAAAATGTGTTCGTTCAAGCCTAGTGATGATGGAATTTTCGGGCTGTATTTAAGCCAAAAAAAGAGAACAAATTTGAACAGATGCGGAAACAAAAAAAAAAAAAAACGAAAAAAAACGGATGCTGTACAGTAATAAAAGTTTGAAAGTTTTGTGACCGTAAAAAATGTAATTGGAAACTTTTATTTTTTTCTTTTTTTTTGTGTTTTTCCGTATTCTTCTAGTTTGGAAGCTTTGTTCCTACGACAGTTCAACCGAATTTCTAAAATGAATATCACTAGTAAAAAAAAATAGGGTGAAAAGTTTCCACACACACAAAAAAAAAAAAAAAAATATACATATATATATAAATTAAACTAGTCAAAAGTAAGAAAAAAAAAATTTCCCATACACAGAATCATTCCAATTTCAAGCAAATATCTAGAATATTTTTTCCCTTAAATTGGGTATGTTTGGTAAGCTAATAAATGTTAGAATACAAAATCGAAGGAAATGCTATTCTTCTTACTCCTGGACATGAATTTTTGTTAACAACAAAACTTCCCAGGATTCATTAAAATGGGAAAGACAAACATTAGCACTATTGTGATAATAAAAAAAAAAAAGAAAAAAAAAACCGAAAGGAAAGCTATCTAAAGAGATTGTCAAATTAAGAAATCGTTATCGACCAAAAGACAAAAATTCTCTGTTTTCTTACCGAATAAATATATTTATCTGAATTTTTTTTTTTTTTTCTATAATTTCGATCAGGTCTGTTATGGCATTAAAAAGGAAGAAAAAGAAAAAAGCACTGGGTGGCAAATTATCGAGAACATAATTTTGAACATTTCAATTTTGGTATGCAATTTTTATTGTCATCGCACAAACTGGGTTTTTATTGAGAAAATAAAAAAAAACGGGAAAAAATAGGTCAATTGAATGACTCGAAAAGAAATTAAATGATTAAATGAAAAAAAAATAAAAGGCAACCGAAAAGTTCAAATAAAAAATTCGAAAATATCTTTACTAGGAAGAGAATAAGAGAAAATATTTTTCCATACCTTTAAATCGGATTTATTATCATTCCACAACACCAATACCACGAAGATGAGAAAAAAAAAAAACCAACAACTTTAGAACCATAAAATTTGGTAGAAGGCAATTTAGTATCCATTAAACATATCGAATGTGATATCAATATAAAAAGGTTAAAGTTTATGCGATATAAAAAGAAGGTAATATCGCCTTCAATAGGAGCAAATTCACCACAAAAAAAGAAAAAAAGAAAAATAACAAACGTTAGGTTTATTTATATACTGAAGAACATTTAGTATGGTAGTTAAACTTTCGGGTTTTACCTTTTCTCGTGGATATAACACACAAATGAACTGTAACAAGGCTCTCAAAACTAAAGTAAAGAAAACTGGTACAGCTTTTCCTAGTCTATACCTAGTAGTTACTTTTGATGATTACCCAAAATTTCGCCAATATTATATGAAATTATTTCGCGACTGGTTGAATTGAATGAAATAAAAATAACTCCAATAATTCATGACTATAAAAGGCCGATTATAGTCAAATACATAAATTTCTGTTTAGTTAAAGTACTCCTCGTATATAAGAAATGCTTATGAACGTTTATTAGAAAATACCTCGATATAAAAAGAAATTTATGACAGTCCAGTCGTATATTTGTTTTTCTTTTCCAAATATCTAGAATTTCTTTCGGAAAATTTAAAAATAATCTTGTATCATTCATGAGTGAAACTAAAGTGCACCATAGACTTTCTTTTCAAAATAGAATATCAACTCACATTCTTTTTAAGTACATAAAACCACGTAAAGTTTTCTTTTGCTTTAACATTATTTAAGACTTAAATTTTTTTGGTATGCGTTTTTATTTTCGTCTTACAGAATGTTAGCCCACAATCTGCTTGGTTGGTATGAATATTTTTCGTTTTAATTATTCACGAAATCATCTAGCTAAAAATTCACAGAAATGGAACACGCTTGTTACCTCACTACATCAATTCAATAATATCTGACAGTATACATCATGGAGATCCCTTGTCGCCCACTGAAAATTTTCAATTCGAATATACAAATTTTACGAAGAAAATCGATTTTAAAACAATTTCTTTTTTTTTAATTTTCCAAAATTTCATGTAACCTTTAAATATTTCATTTAAAAATATTTATGGACGTATCAAATTCACGAAATGACCCTTAAGAAATGATATGATACGCTTTGAAGATTCGATCAAATGATATTCTTTGTTATTGGAAAACAACTAAATTAAATACTAAATATAATAAGAAAACCAAAAAAAAAGGAAGAAAAAAATAGAAATTCGTTAATTTCCTTGAATAATACCAAAAAAAAAAAAAAGAAACAAAAAGAAAATGAGAAGGAAAACTGAAATAACGTTTCTTCCACATCCCTGTAAGACTCAATCAAAACCGTTTCAAATATTACCACCTACTCGGTGTAAATAAATTGACACGTGTAAATGGATACCATTTCACAGGAAACGGTGGTTTCTTTTTTTTTTTCTTGTATGTAGACATGTCTAGTCTAAGAGATGTGTCAATATTGATAGGTGAATCTTTGTATATGTTTAAGTTCAACACCTTTATTATACAGATTCCTTCACTATGTATATACATTTTAACTAATTTAACATAGCCCACCACTAAATAATTCAATTAAGCGATAAAGCTTTTCATTACAATTTGATAAAACCGAGAGCTTTTCTTTATTTCATTTTTTTTTTTCTTCCTTTTTTTGTGGTATTTTTCATATCCATTCAATATTACAACGGAGTGTGGAGGAGGTCACACATAAAATCCGTCTTCTGAAACTTGGGAAAAAAAAGTATTAAATTTTTTTTTTTCTTGTGGATAAAAGATATAAGCCGATGAAAAGGTTAAAGTATTCAGACTAAATACTTATTTTGGATATTTTCTTTTTGTTTTGAAATCGAAACAAATATATTCTGAGTGGGATCTAATATGTTCTAGGATTTTTTCATTATTTGTTTCCTTCTTTGAATGGGCCAACAAACTGAAATTCTGATTTGAAATACGTGAAAGCTACATTTTTAAGGTCTATGAAACGATTTTGTTTTTTTCGATTTTTAAAAATGGAAATTCTAAATAATTATCATAGGCTAACTAAGGCATTTTTTTTTTGTTTTGTTTTTAGTGCATTATATAGAAACTTAAAATCGTCCTACAACGTTTTTTTCATTTCATGACCCAACGAAAGATCTAGTTAACAAATCTGTAGTTCAAGGAATTAGCTCTGAGGAGAAAATAATCAAAACTGATAATATTTCACTTTGTTTCTTTTCCTAGGAATTTGTTTTTATCTGTAGATGATTTTGGTTTTAATAGGTTAAATATATACCGCAAATTTTATCGATTTATTGCTTATTTATTTAGCCAACATACGTAATTAATCCGTTCACTACCAGGATATCCTGCGATTATATGACACTAATTGGAATAGACTTTACGTCGTATTTATATTTAGAATATTCTAAAAAAAAAAAGTCAAAAGAAGATTCTTTTAAACTGGCACACATATGTGACGCTGGGCTCTTTGTTGTAGTTTCTCGATTTAAGCTACAGAACAAATAGTTATGTAAAACAACACGATTTACAGGTATAAAAATATTTATGCAGCAATTTTTCATTATATTTATTTTCTCATCTTTCGAAATGGTTTAAAATTAGCTTATCTCCAATTTTGAGACTAGAATACTTAATATTCAATAAATTTCAAGAGTCTTTTTCTCTTGAGGATAATTGGAAAAGCTAAAATTTAATGAATAAAATGAAGTATGCGTTGATCCTGATCAATTTTTAATTCTTACAAAAAATAACATATATATATATATATATTTTTTTTGTAGTCATAATGACCATTTTGGCGAATCACAAATCAAATTGCCATCATCAGAAATCTTCTCATAGACTGCTGAGCTAGATTTTATATAATTTTAATTTTTTTGTAATTCTTCGAAAAACTTTTAACTCAATAATGAGTCCGATGAATGCTGCGATCTAATTAATGAATTCATTTATATATTTTTCAGAAGCGTATGTACATACTTATGTAGATTAATTTCTTCGCTTTTTTTTTTTAATTCTACTAATTATCGTACTTGTTAAATATGATTCATTAAAATTCCATAGAATCAAAGTGCAAAAGCATATTTTCTTTTTTTATACGAATATAATCTGTTTCCATATTATATAAGTTTAAACATAATCTCAATTAATGGTTGATTATATTAAAGTCTCACCCGAATAATATTCTCTTAAAAACTTTTCCTACACAAATTAGTTTTTCTTTTTTCTTCTTTTTCTTCTTTTTTTTTGGATATAATGTTGACGAACATGAGATAGTCTCATAAACCATGAAATAACATTATTAACGGCACATTTAACTAATTAAAAGTGAACATACTTTTAGTAATGCATTTTGTAAAACCTGGCAAAAATGTTTATACGAGAAAAAGGACATTATCATAAAAAGAAGAACTTTGTCACTTACATTATAGTATATTCATTGTTCTAAATGACATGAGGACTATTAAGATGCTCAAAAAAAAAAGAAGAAATTTCCATCATATCGACTTTTGTACTGCCATAAAATAAAGGGGGCCAACTTTAATATCAATTACTTAAGTTTTTAAGTTCCACTATTATTTTGCTATATATTATGTTTGTTCATATCTAAAATTTTCATTTCCTATGAAAAGCAATTTAATTGGGTTTGGTCATGTAAAGACATCAGAAACACTCGAATATTCGTTATCTTAATTTCATCCTTCAGGATGATCTTCCTATATAGGACGACCTTTTGTAAAATTAATTGACGGAAATTCCTCAACCAAAGAGTTTCTAACGAAGTGATCCTTTTTTTCGATTCGGTTTTCCTTGAGTTCTTATTTTTTTTTTTTCTTTTTTTTTTGCTCTATACTTGTCATCATTTTATTCAGCTTTATCTACGGTTCTACTTTTATATATATATATATAAGATACACAAATAGAAAAAGTAAACTTACAAAATGTGTCACTATTCATCAAGTCAAAGGCATACATCAGAATTTTTTCTCTCCTATTTATTTTTTTTTTTTTCTGCCAAACAAAAGAAAAAGTATTAGTCGAAGGGTTTTTCTGCTAGAATTCCGATGATTTTCTCTATATTCCATTTTCCATATCATTTATTTTCTCATGTTTTACAGATCCAGTAGACCTTATCTTTAACATCCATCCGTATTAGTCGTTTGTATGTACATAGTGTGATAATTTCATGAAATCATTAGTAGATCAATATCTTCTATAGGAATTGTATAGCTTTTAAAATGACAACGCATAGAACTGACGAACATGTTCAATATTATTAATGGTTTAAAAAAACAAAAAAATTGGTCTTATCTTTTTTTGTTTTTAAATTAAATGAATTTTTTTTCCTACTATACTTAGAAATTCTTCAAATTTTCTTCAAAATAATGCCTTTTAGTCGACATCATAATCAAAAACTTAAACAGAAACGAAAGTTTACTTCTTGTTATTTGATTTAATCCTCCACAAACATAAAATAACATGGCATAATATTGTCCCTTCAACCATTATGTATACATAAACATCTAAACCTTAAAAGCTAATATGGCCTAAGAAGAAGAAAAAAGAAAAGAAAAAAGAACCCTAAACAAGAGAAGAAGCAAAAAAAAAAAACACTGGCAGAAAAGTTTTGTAACGGTTACCATAAAGGATGATGAGCACAGCATAAGTATAATCTGGGCATAAATGTCACAAAATATAGATGAAAAAGGACAACATTATAATCGACATAAGGGCACTGTTATACCTTATATGATAATAGATACTATTCTACACTACCTAGTCATTACTCATCATACATAATTTACTCGACTCCCCAAAATAAAAATGAAACTCAATATACATCTAGGCGATATATTTCTCCCTATATATTTTTAGTATCAAATATCAAAGAGCCCATCTTCCCGGTGACTTTATTAAATGCCTTTATTTTATGACCGTGTATTTTTAACCACTAGCACTTTATACGAACAAACGAACCATTATTTTACAGTCCTGTGCTTTTCCATCGCGATAAAAGTACCGAGGATAATTGAATGAAATTTATTGTAACATAGCTTTTATATACCAATATATAAGCATATACAAAAAAAAAAAAGCGTATTTATCCCTTTTCTTATGTAGGTATAATATTTACTTTATGAAACCAGAAATGGTAGATCTCGGATATATGGTATGCTCTTTTCGAACGAAGGAGTTCGTTATTCCCAAATGGTCGTTCTTTTTATTGTGCTTCATTTTTCTCATCACATACTTGTGTTCTTTTCGTTTTGTTTTTTTTTTTTCGTCTTGTTTTCATTGTTGTCCTTTTGGGGCAAATCTGACTTGGAACATATTTTCTCGAGAAAAACGACGGATTGGTGAGGATGTGAAATTAAATATGAAATGGACCCATTGGATAAAGAACTCTACATTGTCCTAGATTTATATATATATATATATAGTATATCTACATATTTTTGTTGGTTTCATATACTACTTTACGTTGGATAGACTTGTGTGTTGGTTTCGATGCGGCACTTCAATATTATAATATATAATACATATCATAGAGTCCTTTCGCTATCAAACTAAATATACATGTATAATTTGCTAGACTCTATGTTCGTCATGTGTAAATGAAAAATTTATGATTTGCGATTATTTTCTTCGTTGTTTTTTTTTTTCTTCCTTTTCCTTGGCTGGTGCACAACTTAAATGACGACTTAGCATGATGGGTGGACATATAAATTATCCATGAGGATGTGGTCAGATAAAAATCTAGACAGAAGTACTACTTGTTGGTTGTTTTTGTTATTATTATATGAGAAAAGATTTGTGCGAATGAATTTTGTGTTCTTGATATCATGTTTTATTTTTATTCACCGATTTTAGTGTTGTTATTTTTCCTTTCTTTTATTATGCTTAGTTATTCTGATTTTATTATGATTTTTTTTTTTTGTTTCCTTTTTTTCTGGGTAAGAATTTTTCCTTATTCTTTTCCTACTTTCGATCCCATTAAATGGAAATGCTAAGAAAATATTATATAGATGTAAGATGATGATGATTATCTATGATTTCATTTATGGAATATTTTGTTTATTCTATAATTTTTTTCGTTTTTGTAAATGTAAGTCTTTTTATTTTTTTGTGTCATTCAATGTGTTATAAAGCTCTTGTAAAGCGAATATTTTATGCAACATTAGTATGGATATTTTGTCTTTAAAAATTCATAAGAAAAAATTATAATATCTTTTGGTCGAAAGAAAACAGAAAAAACGAAAAGAAAACAGGAATAAAAATATCAATCTGAAAAATGGGCTATACGGGAAAATTGTTTCATTATAAATAAGCCACAACACTGAACTTATGGTGGCTTTTTTTTTTTTGTTTTACTAAATCATTTAAAAATCGCAATTTTTCAGTTTAAGAATTAAATTACAAAAATCTAAACGAAATTTTATGTATATTTCTTGTATTTACAAGGAGGTGTCCAAAGTAAACAGGACTTTTTGAATCTAGCGCCCCTAGTGGCGCCATCTATATGTCGACTGGTGCGTTAGAATCTGCTATCCTTTATCGACTTCCTGTGAGAATTTCATGACATTTCATCTATTGAAAGTGAAGTTATTGCGTTTTAAGTGCAGTATGTTTGTGTCATCGGTGCGAAAATGAGCTTCGACGACCAAAAATTGCTCAGAATTCAACATTCGAAGGACATCATTAAAGACGTCAAAAAGGACAAAAACTTCCTTTATGACATTGTGACTGGTGACGAAACGTGGTGTTTTCAATATGATCCCGAAACGAAACGCCAGAGTGCTGAATGGAAGGCGCCGGACGAGCCGAAACCCAAAAAATCGCGCCTGGAGAAGTCAAAAGTGAAGACAATGCTGATTTGTTTTTATGATTCCAAGGGTATTGTCCACAAAGAATTTGTTCCACCCGGTCAAAACGTTAATGCGGTATTCTACCTAGGAGTTTTGAAGCGTTTGGTGCGCCGTATTCGACGTGTTCGGCCCGAATATCGCGAAGATGGAAGTTGGCGTTTGTTGCACGATAATGCGCCGTCTCATCGATCGACGCTTGTGACCGATTATCTAACCAAAAATCACATTTTAACCATCAACCACTCCCCGTATTCACCGGATATGGCACCGTGCGACTTCTACCTTTTCGGAAAAATGCATTTGCCGATGAAAGGAAAGCGTTATGCAGACGTAGAGGCCATTCAAAAGGCTTGCACCGGCATACTGGCGGCCATACAGGCCAACGAGCTAAAACACTCGTTCGACATGCTTTTGGACCGTGCAAAAAGCTGTATTGAAGCAGAAGGAGACTATTTTGAATAAAATCAATTGATTTTGCCGAAAAAACCATTTGTTCTGTTTTTTTTTTAAAAGTCCTGATTACTTTGGACTCCACCTTGTATGATGTCAAATGGAATATGGATCATGTTTTATTTAACCCAAAAAAAATGCATACTTTGCATTTCATTATACTATATATAACTATCATATGTATTCTAAAGTGTCTACTCGATCATCAACAGACTATTATATACTAATTTTCTTCTTAAACTACATCTATAAGATTGATTTCAATACCGGATACACTTTGATCACTAAAAAACGAATGAATCTTAAGATATATACGGTTTATTAACAGTAATTGCAATATTGAAAAATATCATTTCTTCCATCTTATGCCTTGATATTCTATGTACTAACATTTTTAAACATAATATTCTGATTATTATATGATTTTACTATGTATTTATATGCATCTCATTTGTGTATAAAGTTTTCTAAGTACATTCGAAAGCTGCACAAGTATCGAAAACTGGTCATGAATAAAATTAAGTGATCCATCCTCTTTTGAAATGTTAACATTCCTCCAGTTGAGTGGGCTCTTTATAGGATATTTAATGTTCATAAACTTAATATCATTCTAATTCGGGGTAATATAAATTTTAATATTATATAAAATGGGTATTGTCGAGAATAATCCCCAACACAGTTATGTTATCCGATTCTTAAGTAGTTTTATATTCATATTATTCAATTCTATGATTCAATTGTATTAAACTAGTTACCACAAATATGGTCGTTCATTCAATTGAATTTTAACCCACCATAAACAATATTCATTTATGTATTTTCCTTATACTTTTCCTTTTATTTTCAAAAATTTTATCCTTTAATAAAATCAGAATTTTTATTTTTTTTTATGGTGTACTGTAGTAAAATTTTTGATAGACATTTTTCTAAATAAAATTTAATAGAGTAATATCTTTGAAAAAACATATCTTCTCGTCATATTAAATTATTATCAGCAGGTGGTTTTACTTGAAAGAAAAATAAACACATATATATAGACACCTTATTGTCGGTGGGCTTTATATCCTTTTAGTCTCTCTGTTGAATTATAATGAAGAGGTATATATTTCCGTGGATATTAAAATGGAAAAGGGCAAGTTAATAATGAATATCAACATACAAAAATTGTTCACATTTTAATCCATTCGAATCCCGACAATCTTTGCTGTGTCACTTCTGTGTTTTAATTACAACTTTATAACGCGCTTAATTGAGGAAATCTAAAAGCTTTATATATTAATCGTATTGTACGGTTTCTCTGATTATACAAAATATATATATATATATATACGAAAAACATAATTATATAATGGCAGGGCAGGTATCCTTGGTATTATGATATTGGACATCTAATTTCCGCATCTGTTTCTTCATGGATCTAATAAAAACTTCATATATACTCTCATTAAATTCACATTTCCACGAACACCAGTAATTTGAAAAGAATATCGTAATAATAATAATGATGATGATGATGATGATGATCATCATAATTATTCTAATGATGGTGCTGTGCAGCTGAATTAAGTTATGTTGCCATAGATATATTTATAATGCATTATGATACAATAGTCTGAAATTATTGTTATAAAATGGTTCAATATTTTCTAGTTTATCTTGGAATTAAATTAAAATTTTATCAGTTATTTTTTTTTAAATATTTATGTTTTCCAAATATTGATTCAATACTGTTTGATTCAAAAAGAAAATTTTTTTTTACATACTATATATTTCATTTAAAGGACAATGTATGCCAAATTTTCGACTATTTTTCAATTAATGAGTTTTAAAATTTTAATTTTCAATTTAAATCTCTAGAATTTTCTTGACATTTTTCCATATCCTATAAGATTTATCTAAAAATATTCGCCTTATTCCTATGATATTTGGCCAAAACTCATGAACGTACATATTTCATGTCTCTAGCTCCATTTTTTTTCCCCATGATTTTAATCTTTTTTCAAACAATTAGAACATAAGATAAATCTAAAGCTTATTCCGTCGTATGAATCTTTATGAATAGAAGAAAAAAAATTACTTTATACACAATGTATATATATATATATATTATAATCTCCACATTTATTTTTGCATTTTACAAATATAGTTGACAAATTGTTAAGAATATTTTTAAAAGAAAGAAAAATTGCAGCTTTTAGTAGTCATCATCATAATTTTCTAGAAAATGGTTATAGTTAAAATGAATTTTTAGATATTTCATAGTTTCTAATTCCTATTATACCGAAAAAAAAGGATTATTGTTAAAGATTTGAAGAAAAAGAAAACCTTGTGTGTTTCTAAGTTTTCTATATGTTATGAATTTTATGGAAATATTAAAAACGAAAAGAATAACGACAATAAAGTGTTAATTTCAATGATGTTACCTTAAATATAGCTCAGGATTCGTTATACACAATTCGACTAAAAGCTAAAAAATTATGAAAAAAAGAAAAAAAACAAAATTTATATACTCTAGGTTAGTTGTCGAAAGTTCAAACATTTTGAATATTATATATGCCTAAAAACTTTACACACTATATACTATGTGCTTTCCAAGGTTATGTTTTTTTTATATATGACATATTTCTATTTTTGGGTGTCGTTTTCTTTTTTCCAGATACTTTTTTGAAATTCATAACACAACAGTATCATTATTAACATGAAAAAACAATGTCTCTATAGCTATATGCATATTATATAGAAGAAATATATTCGGGATGTTATGGTATGGAAGCTTGAAGAAAATGTCTAAAAAAAAAAAAAAAAGAAGAAAAACAGCAAAAAAAAAGTCGTCAAAAAAAATTCTATCTACTTCTTTAAATAAAAGAAAAACTGGGTTAGGTAATTTGGTATCATATCGCTATATAGAGAATCATCTACTACAGTATCAGCTGTTGTCTAATTGCTTCATATGTAAATTCTCGTATACTTTTTTTTATATATCATAATATATGGAATCTTAGAACTCAATAGGATTCTATTCTTGTCGTTCAAGCTACGACATATTCTTATGGATCGCATTTTGTGAAAAATTCCTTTTTACAAAATAGTGGGTGGTACTACGGATTAATATACATATATATATATGTATATGGATACATATGTATATCGGTAATACTTTTTCTTTTCACATTTACGGATCACATTTTTTTTTTGTTTTACAAATTTTTCCTTCGTTTTTTTTTTTTTTTTTTTTTTCTTAAAGCTTTCTTGGTTTTATACTATTCGATAGGAACTGTTTTCTCGTATTGCCTTAAATTGTTACTTACTCCAGTCATCCATTATTTTGCAATGATGAAAATTTTGAACGAAACTCATCTTTGTATTTTAAAATTAACGACTTTTGGTACAATCTTGATCTCAGATGTCATCATCAAAAAGAATGAAAATATCTACATATATAAACAGGAAGAAAGAAATGAAAAAAAAAAGAAAGAAAAAAAAAGAAAGTATACGAACTAACAATACCATAAAACAAAACAAAAATTGCTCTACTATAGTATATAATACCCTTCCCATTGTTTCATTATACATTCAGACGGATAAACCGAGGTATAGAAAATACTCTGTGGTATTATATTATTATTATTTATTTATTTTTTTTTTTTTTTTTTGGGGTTCTAGAATAATAATAATAAAACTCTGAACCCATCCACTATTTAGTTTCACCACAAACCATATACCATATATATACCCCCAGCTACCCAGCTTCACTTGATATATATTCTCTTCTATTCATAAAGTTCATACTAGGGCTATGTAGTATATTTTAGGATATAGTACAATTCGAACAAGTTTTAAAGCTTTATATAATAATATGAATAATTTCTAAAAACCCAGGGAAAAAGGGGTGTAAAAAAGAGATTTTGTGGTATGTCAATGTTTTAAGAAAATATCCCTCAAGTATTTGTTATTGTGGCTTTCTGGAATAGAAAATTTATATATATTTTCTTTTTTTTTTGTTTTTGTTTTGTTTCTTTTTGTGTTGTCTTCATTTTCCAACAAAACGATAAAAATATATTTTAAATACTGTGTAAAAATTGTCCATTTAATGGTAAATCTTAAGTGTATGTTTGGTATTCTAAAGATTTTAACACGAACAATTTTCTATAGATAAAAAAATCTACTTAAGAATATTTGTTTTGGGAAATGTTTTTTTTTTTCTTTTGAGAAAACGAAGTAATCAGATCCACGTTCTTCTATTCAAGATATGAAAATAAAAACAAAAAAAAACAAAAAAGAGAAGAAAAACCAGGAAAATCAATATTTCTAAAAACTTTTCAATAAAATATTCAACATGAATTTTATTGAATTTTAGAACAATAATAATAATTATAACTGATGGCGTATTTTGAAACGGTTTTCTAATTAAATCTATTTCCGCTACTCTTCACAAGATTAAAAAGGATTTTTATTTTTTGGTTTTTTCTTAAAGGTAATCTCTTTTGTTGATGTACTTACGTGCCTATTCTGGACTTGGAGTTGACAGTAAAATTTTGATTCCTAAGAAAATTCATCTTTTAGCTGTCGAATAATAATATTATATCTCAAAATATGAATTTGTGACAGTTTCGAACTGCTATTATATTAGTTATCATGGTTATTTGAGACGTAGACATGTTTTATTATTATTATAGGTGTCGAATTTATACCGTGTCATTAGATTTTGGGATTATAAATTGTGTTTTTAGTTGTTTCAATTTTTTTAAATAGACATCCTCTAATATCTCACGAAACATTGAAGAAGTCTAATCTAAAAAAAAAAAAAAGTTGTATAAAACCAAAAGCTATTAGTCATTCTTCAATTTGTTCATACACTGTTTGATAAGCATTTTCGCTTTATAAAATACTATATAGTATGTAATATTCGCTATCCTATATCCTCAAAGGAGAATCTAAATCTTTACTCATGACGGGTATTGTGTTGCTTCCAAAAATTCACGATGTCACCGACACACAAAACGCCAATGAACTTTTTCTACAATCTTAGTATAACAAACCCGTGCTACTATATTTTATATTCTTTCTTTAGGGTTTCTCTTTTAATGGGTTGTTTGCTAAAAAGAAAAAAAGTATGAAAGTCGTACTAAGTTTTCCTTCCATTTTTCAGTTCCATTGATCCAGTGATGATGGTTCTGGTTGCCAAAACTCAGCATGCGATAAAAATAAAATATACATAAATAAAGTTTCATCAAAACAAAACCAAAACAAACAAAAATAAAAGAGAAATTTGTTGACTACTACTTTTCCGGCTGTTACAAATCGGATACAGAACTAGATTTTAGTTTTATACTTGAAATGCATTCTAATTTATCAAAAACTTGATTTTCTGAATTACAATTTTTTTTTTCTTTTCTTTCGAATTTTTTAAATAATGTTATTTTATTTTGTTAACAAATTTAATTGTTATATTAAGTACGGTACTATTATTTTGATTTTGTGAAAATTTTCCGAAAATTAAGTTAAAACATAATTAAATGAAAACTTTCAAGTACATTCTTTATGAAATGTTGTAAGCTCTTAAATTTTATGTACTACCAAGTAAATTACATTCATATTGTTGTAAAAGTCTGTAATTTTTTTTTTTCTCTTTTTGGCTTAAAATTCAACAAAATTCCAGTACCAAAGTCAGTGAAAGTAAAACAAAATACGAATATTAATTTCGAAAATACGATAGTATAGTATATCACAGAAGTTTTTTTTTTTTTAAAACCCTTGTAAATTTTATCATTCCTGGAATGCATTACGGATGAACACGGATTTGGATTTTTGTTGAATTATTAACAAAAGCCTTCTGGAAATCAAATATTGACAAAAAGAAAATAGATTAATTGGTCGGATAATGGAAGTGGGGTGTATTGGACAAAAAAAAAACTCTTATAGAAATCAACTAAAATGAATCTTTTGATTGGTATAATCTGAACAAAATTATCCTATATATATAGATTTATGTTCGATTCTTGAAAATATATAATTTAAAATTTTTGTCGAATTTACAGGCGTTTTGGGTTTAGTTAGTTAATAGTTAATACAAATAATTCTCCTTAAAAATTTTGAAAGGTTTTAGAATAATTTTATAAATATTTCAAATAACTGTTGTATTGTTTGAATATTATTTAGAATTTTATAGAAAATGAAAATTCAACAGATTTATAACTATACAGTGTGGAATGGTTGAGTTGGTTTAGACCTCGTTTCTAGAAACTATGATAAAAGACTCTGCTTCAAATCCAGATTCTTTCGTTCTTTATGATTAATTTTTCCTTGCCTATAAATTCAAATAAAATTTCATATGAAAAATGTATAACGAACTTTTTTCGTTTTTTTTTCGTTTTTTTTTGCATTGTCGATAAATTAATTTTCTTCTTAATAATTATATTTTCCATAGAAGAAATGAAATTTTTTCTTCAAATTAAAATTACCAAGAAGAAAAAAAATGTATTTCTCTTGTTGCTAAATGATTTTGTAAAACAAAATTAGAATGGGATAAAAACAAAAAAAAAAAAAAAACACACAGAAAAAAAAAGAAAGCAAATAAAAACAACAAAAGAAAGTAAATATTAGAAAGAAAATTACCGTAAATCATGAAATAAAATTCACCTTCAGAGTGATATTTACTGAAGTTCATTTCAGGCATAATTCGCCCAATGCCAATATGACGGGGCAGGAAAAACAAAAAAAAAAAAAAAAAAAAAAAAACAGAAAAAAAAAGAAAAACTGGAAAAAAAATCATTTGAAAATGTTTAAGTTTCGTTAATCTTAAAAATAACACTTCAACGGAAATATCCCAGAATCAAAAGTATTTATGTACATAATGAAGATTTTTTTCTTTCATGCTTGTTTTTCGAAAATTTTCTATGAAAGCTTGAAATTTTCTTCCATCATCCACCACCCTCGTACACCCCCACCCAATCCATCAACCACAAAACCTTCGACATGACTAAAAACAAAAAAAAAAACAAATAAATAAAAAAAAAATTAAAGTGCTTTCTTTTTTTACCAAAACAAACAGAGTGTATTTAAGAAATCTTTTCATCTCATTGTATGTTTTTTTTTTTTTTTTTCTTGAGTATATAAAATGCCCAACGGGCTATGTCAAATGTTAAAAAGCTTCAAAAATTGGTTACACGATAGCATTTATATATATTTATATATATATGCATGAACTCTGATTCATCCACGTCCTCATCCCTCCGGAAAAGTGGAAAATCTTTGAAAAGTATATAAAAAAAAATGAAAAGAAAAGGAAACACACCATAAATTCAAATGCGAAAAGAAGCTTTAAAGTGAAAAAAGTACCAAATATTTTGCGGAGATGAAAAAAGAAACCCCAAACGTGCGACGAATTTTTAAGTTTGATTTCTTTCATTTTTTTTTGATATGTATATATATTTTTTTTTTTTTTTTTTGAAAGCTTATTAGTAAAATGACGGACAGCAGCTCGCGTTACGCTTATTCTTGCATATAATTTTTTCTTTGTTTTGGATCTTCCCTCTGGTTTATATCTTCATGTCATGTAACATCTGATAAAGGAAATTTTTACATCAGGATATTTTATTGGTTTCCCTCTCAAGTTGGTTTTTCTTTTGTTTTTTGTTGTTTTTTTTTTTATTATAAGTTACCACGAATAAAGCTACTTTTTTTATCTTCGACCCTTGCAGTTAATATTGTTTTATTCCATTCACACTGTGGCTGTTGATAAATGATTATAATATAGCCACTTATTTGACAGATATTTATACAAATAGTTAACATCACTTTGTCATTTTTTTTGTTTTGTTTTATAAAAATAAATGTTTACATGACAGGTAATTTGAAATAATCACCCTTAAACCCTTTTCTCAACGAATTACCATTCCGTATATCGTTTCAGACTATTACAACGTTTAAGCAGTCAACGTATAAGTGCTTGATTATTTGAAAAATTCATAGATAGCTTGACCCTTTCACGGGCTACGACCATAGATAAAGTAATATATACTATTTACATTAGCACCAAGAATAAAGCTTCTAAACTCAAATTTTTATACATTTTAACTAATAGTTGCGACAGATTAGGAGAAAACTATAGTAAAAAAGAAACTAGTTTCAAGCAACTGAGTATTTCAAAGCAAGTTTCGATAAGAAACTAGCCCGCTTATTCTCTGGCCTTGTGACAGTTTTGCTGTCATAAATATTTATGATAATAATATTCTAACTGAAATTATGACTGCTGCGAAAATTCGTATTCCAGCGAACGTGTCTTAATTATATCCAAAATATGAATTTAAAACAGTTTAAACTGTTATAATTCGAGCGAGTTGTTATGGTTATTTGAGAAATACTCTCGAAAATGTTTGTAGAAGTTTAAAATTATTTGTGTGTTTAAAAAAATGGTAGAAGTTATTCCATATTTATGAATTAAATCACTCAGAGAACACATATAAAATTCAGTTATGATGTAAAATATTTTCGGTCAGAACTTCTGATATTTTTTTATGACAGTTATTAATTATGACAGGGTCAGAATACCAAATAGTCTTTAAAAAAAAGTTATGACAGTCAGAACTTGTTATGACTTCTCTCAGAATAGAGAGGTTAGATTACTTGAAATTTTATAATTTTTCCGTGTGCAGTCAAACAGTATAACGTAATTGATTCGTACCGCGTTATATGTAAATCGGGTTATAAAAACACCGTATTATAGGAGACTTGACTGTACTAATAAAGTTAGTCTTTTGTGTTTAAATCAATTAAAAAAAGCTTAGAAAATTAAAAATATGGCAAAAGAATAAATAATCGGTTTTCATTTTGTTAAACATTTTATTTTCGACTACCCATGCCGGGTTAGTTACTTTTAGTAGATAAATTGTCAAATAGAACGTCAGCGATATGAAAACTGCCAAAAATTGTTGTGAAATTGATTTACCTTGTTAACTAGTTCATTAAAGTTGTCAAACTAATTAAATGCGAGTCTGGTCTGTCGCAACTTTAACACCATCAGAGTAGAAGAAAGTTCATTTATTTTATCTATATTGAATTATATAACATCAATGTAATCATTTAGTAGAAAACTAAAATTAAGACCAATATTTGTTTGACCAGTCATTACATTAGTTAAGACCATTGAGTGGATCAAGCGCAGATGCAAATTTTTCGAATAAAATACGTTGTTTAGTTAATAACACAAAAATTATTTTATACCATAATAAATCTGTAACTATGTTTATTTGTCCCCTATAGACTCGAAAACTACTGAACCGATTTTAATAAAATTTAGTACATATGTAGATGTCTTTCCAACCTAGAGTATGGGGTACTTAGATTTTAGATGGGGGTTGCAAGGAAAGGGCCGAAATATAAAACATCGGTCAATAATAGGCAAATTTTCATGAAATTTAAAATGTACATTCTAGATAGGCCAACTGAAGAGATTCACTAAAAATGAAATCAAATTTATTTTCATATTCTAGGAATAACCCGAGCAAAGTCGCGGGCACCAGTCAGTTAATAGTATAGATTCATTTCAACCAAAAAATAAAGCCGGTTGTCGTTGTCCGTTAATGGATTAAGCTTCAATATATGTACTTAATTTGCAAAAATTATGTAACATAATATTTTATAATTTCGATACATAAAAAAAGAAGGATATTTAAAAATCTTATATAATTTATTATACAATGTTTGACGTAAAAGCTCCCAAAGTCGCATGCTTGTTTATTCGAGAAACATTATGGAAATGCAGTCTATTTCATATATGCATTTATGCAATAACTTTAACAATATACAAAAAGGGAGGTATTTACTCTAAATGGGTAAAAAAAAAGAAGAAATTTCTTCCTGCATTTCACATTTAGAGTACATCATTCGTATAGAACAGTGCGAAAAATGGCAAGCACTGAATAATATCAAGAGAAGTTCGTAGTTTTCCCTTTTTTCTTAATTTTATTTTTTCTTTTTTTTCCTTTTTTGTTATATGCAAATGTATGTCATCTCATGAACATTTTTCCTACAATTGCATACAGCGATTTGGCTGTAGGCATATAGTTTCTTTTTTTTTCTAGATCTTAAAATAATCTGCCTAGAATAATTATTTACGTGAAGAATTTGGAATTGGAATTGGTTGCATAATGAAAGAAAGATTTTTTGAAAAAAATTCTAAATTGAGATGTATTCCCAGTTGAAGTAGATAAATTGCATTCCAAGATTATGTAGTTTTCCATATATACAGTAGAGAAATGAAATAAGATCAAGGTTGTTATGATTCGGATTATGTAATATATGAGAAATTTTCTTTTTTTTTTTTTTTAATTTATTCAACTGAAATATAGAAATTTTAGAAAAGTACTTTTTTTTTTGCCAAACAAACAACAAACTATGTATTATGGAAATTTTAAATTAATTTCATTGAACAAGAAAAATTCGTTATAAAATGTCGCAAAAATTTTATCATCAATAAATTTGATTTTAGTGGATTTTTGAATATATTTTATAGAAAAAAGTAATTTATTTAACACCACTAAAAAAGAGAAAATATTTTTGATGAAAGTTTTATGTTTCATCAAAATGTCATATAAATATGCAAAAAAAATAAAATCAATTCCTCAGAACAAAACGACGGAATGATGACTTCTTCTTTTTATATCCAAATTTGTCTAATAATTAACATTATTTTGACATCCAACTAGATACAGTCTGGATAACTTATTTCTAAACTACTTAAATAGTTTTCATAAATTATTTTTGAATGATACAAGTTTTCTGATATAAAATCTTAAGCAAAAAAAAAATCCCAAAATCTTTGATTACAAATCTCAAAAATTCTCATTGAACCTTATAAATGTCAATTAAATTCAAATGTCATAAAATCAAGACGAAAAAAAAAAACACCTGCAAAAAAACACAAATTTCGTGACTTAGTATCCCACTTAAAGCGCCCATAGTCGGAATTTAATTTAAGTGTCTATCAACGAAAAGAAAAAATCATCTTAAAGCACGAATAAAAACATTTCTGAACTGAAAAATTACCAGGCAAAAATAAAACGAAAAAACGGGTGACACTTACATGTTTTCTTTCAAAACAACTTCATTTATCTTAAGACTTGATTACTACATTGGTATCTAGGATTTCCAGATTGCACTACTATACACCACTTTACAGTTGTCAGAAGAAAAGTCATCATCAAAGTCTAGGATAATTCAGAATAAACAGTGTTTATTTTTATACTCATCCTTTTCTATTCGCCGTAGAAGAAGAAAACAAAACAAAAAAAAAAATGGAAATAAGAAAAAATGGTATGTGATTTAAAGGAAATCAACATTGAAATAGAAAAGCAAAAAAAACCTGGAAAATTTAACACCTGTAACCGACACATAGGCAAATAATTCTTTATCATAAAATTCCAATGAAAATATATTCTTAAGGATCAGAAGTGGCTTTTTTTCTTTACCACCTTCCTTATAGATAATGTCCTTATGCTCTTGTGTCGTTATATCTTTTCTCGTTTTCTTCCATTCATGGACGGATCCTTTTTGATTCAATGCATATATACATATGTATGTGTTCATATCAATTTTTCCTGTCTTTTGCAGTTCAGTTTTATCTTCTATTTTTTTTTTTTTTTTTGTTTCTGCTCTTTTTTTCTTCTTCTTCTTCTTCTTCGTCTTTTTATATGATTGTATAAATTCTTTAGGTAAATAAAGTAGAACGAGCTATCCTAGGACACATCCTTTTCAGTTAAAGATCAATGGAAAGGATGGATGAAGTTTCTTTTTATAACAATTTCATTCTACATCAATATTGGACTTTTATATTGTAGGAAAATGGTATATCAACACTTTCTTCCTCTTCGCATTCACTCGTTTAGCTGTTTATTATTATTATTATTATTATTATGTTGTTGTTGTTTTTTTTTTTCTTGTATGAAAACCTCCAGAATTAAATAGAACCAACAAAATATTTATAAGAATGAATAATCTTAGTGGAAAATCTTAACGGGATTTTGTTTTTTTTTCTTCTTTATATTCCATCCGTTAGATATCAGATGATGATCGAATGAGCTTAACAACCGCCGTATCTGATGAAGATGATGGGGAAAGTGTCATGGCGTCACCATATAAAGCAAAAGCAACCGGAACTGCTGCCTCGTCTTTTAACTGTACTGGAGCTGTTAGGAAGGCTGGGTAAGTTCCTATCCTTAAAGTTTTTTGTTTTTTTCGATTTTCTTTTTTAGTAAATTGTATTTTTTTTATATATATACTTTCCATCGTTTTCCATCGTTTTTCTTCATTTTCTTTTTGTGTTTTCCTATCCAGTTGACCCTTTTATTATGTTGTTCTTGTTTATTTTTATTTTGTATTTTTTTTTTGTTATTCATAATTGTTGCGATGGAAAATGAAATTGTTGTTTTCCTTTTCCCTTATCATGAATATATATATAAAAAAATTACAAACAAAAAGAAGAAAATTGATCAGGAACCATTTCTTTTTATATCAGTAAAAAATTTGTTTTCAGATTTTTATCGGTAAAAAAATGGCTTTTACGTAAGAAACATCAAATTGAGCTGGCCAGAAAACGTGGTTGGAAGGGTTATTGGGTTTGTTTGAAAGGTACAACACTTCTATTTTATCCGTGCAATCCGCATGACGGTCGTGCTATTGAACAAGCACCAAAACATCTTATTATCGTAGATGGTGCTATTATGCAACCGATACCAGAACATCCGAAACGCGATTATATCTTTTGTTTAAGTACAGCTTTCGGTGATGCATATTTGTTCCAGGCACCATGTCAGGTATTTTTTCTTTTCGCATATGTCTTATGTTAATGTTATTATGTTTCCTTTTCTGTTATATATATATATGCAATATAATTAGGTATAATTCAAAAATAATTTCATAAGTCATGAATCGCAATTTCTTATTATTCGTGATATATATTGTGTCTGGGATTTTAATTTCCCAATCAAATCCCAATTAGTCTTCAGAAGTAATAAGTTAATTAGCAATTATTACTTTTAATAATATTCAAACCAGACTTTTCGAGTGAATTGATGATTAGAAAAAGAAATTTCTTCGAAATCCTGTAAAATTTCTTAATAATGTATTTAAAGAAAAAAAAAAAGAAAAAAGATAAGAAAAGCGAAAACGAAAATTGTAATCATATACTTAAAGAGCTTTCTTGTAATTTATTTACGAAAATATTTCCATAAAAACGAATCTTTAACTAATAATAATTTCTAAGATCCGTCCAACATGGAGTTTCAACTCTTGGTCTTCTCGGGTTTTTTTAAAACTAAAACAAGCTCTTAAGTTCTTATACTAAAATCAGTTGAAATTCGTCGAATTTCGAATTTTTTATATCAATGACAAAATGAAGTAAGTCAGGGTTATGTATATAAGAAAAAGATAGAAGATTACAATTAAAACTTTCTTTTATCATGTCTTACCTTTTATACATTTATATTATAACAAAATGAAACTAGAACAGTGCCGTTGGCTATTGAATTCTCTTCATATATATATACAAATATCTATGCCTATACAATATATGTCCATGCAATAAATTTTCGAGTCCATATCAACCACTCAAAAGGAATTTATTCTTTACCTTTATAGACTAATATTATCCGCCACCATTTATTCACCTATTTTACTATGTCATCATTACCACCGAAAAAAAAAAAAACGAAATAATGATAATAATATCTTCTTACTAGTCTTATAAATATTTAAAGATACTACTTTTACTAAAGCTTAAAGCCCCCATAAGGGTAATACGTTTTATGCCCTAAAGGACATTTTATTATAGTAGTTTTATCCTTTCTCGTACAGGACATTTTCATGAGTATTATATTAACTTATAGAATGGTATATATTTGTATATAGAAGAATTTCGTATAAGATAATATAGATACTATCTTATCTTAGGTTATAAATAGTAAATGAAATGATGAAGACTTGAATTAATGAATTTTATTGCCTACAGGTGGAATTGGAAAATTGGGTGAACAGTATTCATAGTGCTTGTGCTGCTGCATTTGCTAGGCATCGTGGAAAAACTGGAACACTACATTTATTGCAAGAAGAAATTTATCGTCTAGAAAAAGCTATCGAATCGGTATGTCTATAACTATATTTGGTTATTTTTATTGTAAAAGAAAAAAATCCTTTTTCTATAATATTTTTAATAAATTAATTAGAAATTTTACAAGAAAATGAAAAAGGAAAATTACTTAATTATAATTTTCTTCGAATTAAAACATAATGAAATTAATAAATAAAGTTATATTTATTAAATTTTTTTTTTTTTTTTTTTTAATTAAAAAGTTAACATGATTTGTAAAGTTTTCTTTTAGTGCGGGGGGGGGAAATTTTCTATGATATTAAATTCCGTTCATATAATTTTGATAGACCGGAATATACTTCGTGCGGCTAGTCACATCTAATTAATGACCCTTGGCGAAAAACAAAATTACAAAAAGGAAAAAGAAAACATAGCATAACATACAAAAAAAATGGAAAAAAGAAAATCTAATATACAAATTGACGAAAAAAAAAGGACAAAATTTAATTTTCGAAGAATTAAAAAGGGTTTCCTTTCCCTATCCATGGTTTTTTTTTTTTTCTTGTCTGTCTATAGAAAATCTCAGCATAAAATCTATTTTTAAAAAAAAGAAAAACATTTTCGACTATAAAAGAAAATAGAGCAATTTTTTCGCTTTTATGCGCGATTTTCCTGGACATGGTAGCTGCAAGTGATTAATTTTTTATAGAGAGAGAAAAAAAAAAGGTTTCCCACTATACACATCTTAATATCCATGTCAAATTTTAAATTCAATTACATTTAATTATGGCCTAATTTCGAAGGCAATATCATGGCAATATCATTTAACTATTTACGGGGTACTCTTTATAACCATATAATATATTCTTCACAACATCGGATGTTGTTGTTAATGTGGAGAGACTCTTCAACTTTTCCTATATAGACGATGCGGTTTTGCATACGGGAAAGTTTTCAGATATTTATTATCCTTCTACAAATTTCTACATTTTGCATATATAGCTCTGTAGAGAAAACTTTACTTTTAAGCTAGAGATCTTTTATATATTAAGAAGCAAAAAAAAAAAAAACGAGAAGAAAATTAATTTCCCTGGACTTTTTATATAGCAAATATTTTCGTTATAAGTTTGCTGTACGAAAACTCTAAAACTTCTTGTTGGTTTGATTAAAGAAAATTGAGATATCTTCAAAAACATTTGTGGTAATGTATTATGAGTGTGTACAAACTATTCTTTTGTATACAAAAGTTGACAAAACCAGGATGCCGACCTCAAACAAGCATAATTGCATGCAAATTAAATGAAAAAGACAAAAACAAAAGAAAAAAATAGTAATTAATTGTTCGTCTCTATACTGTACTGTACAGAGTACATTTGTAATGCTAAAGTGGTCCAACCAACTCTATAGTATATATATTTATATATTTTATTAGGTATTCTATTTATCCAGCTTTAAGATATCTTAATATTTGCAAATAATTCTTAGTAATTTAATATTTCAAAGATAATTTCCGTAATCAGTTTTTCCTTTCAATATTAAACATCTTATTACGGAAATGTACAATTATCGGAAACAGCATCTGTATAATCAATTTCACTGACGATTTTCTGCACAATTTCTTCTAATTAGGTTTTCTTAAACTGTTGTAAAGTAAGTCAATTAATCTCATTTATCTACCACAATCAGGAAAATGAAAAATAGCTTGTAGTGAAAATCTTAATTCTTAACATTTTGCATTTCTAATAACGACGAATGCTTTACTCTCTAAATTATATAAAATATGTTTTTTTTTTTTCATTTTGCTTTTCTTTTGTGAAAATCCCTGCAGCTGAAATGGAAAACCTTTAGATAAATCTTCTTTGAAATATTTGCTTCTTTAAGAAGAATTCATCTTTCTATCTGTAAGACGAACCAAAAAACGATTGTAAACAAATATTTATTTAGTTTACTTAAGGAATTTTTGGTGGTAATATGAAAAAAAAAAAAAAAAATCAGATCAAACGAAACAAAGAAAAAAAAAGAAAGATTTTCTTTGAATTTTTTTTTTTTTTTGCTGAAAATGATATAATGATTCAAAATTTTCATTGGTATTGAAAAATTTTCTCTATACCTTTAAGGCAAACCACATAAAAGACGTTTGAATATCCTTGTCTAAAAAAAAAAAAAAAGAAAAACAAAAACCCAGATAAACTTTTCTATCCTTTCACGAATAGACTGTTTTCGTTAAAGTGCCGAGAATTTACTCCAATATATTCTATATATGTACTTTCAATGCGATGGGCCTCTGGGCGATATATTTAGTTTAGTTGAAAACAATGAATATGATAAAAATATGATAAAAGAGAAAAGCTTTTTATATTCTGTAAAAAAAAACTTCATGACAATTGTTTATTTTGTCATGAACAAGACTGTCAGGAATATGTGATTAAAACGAAAGGAATAATAGTTATGTAAAAATATTGGACAAAATTACAATGCGAACCGCCGGGAAATAGTCGGAACGTTGACTAGACAATTGTTTGAGATTGTACACAGAGAGAAAAATGAGTTATCAATTCGATTACCTTTGATAATAATGAACTTGTAAATAACGCTTTTAAACTTTAAATAAATCAAACTTATTACATTTTTACTTGATTTTCTTACTTAATAGTTGATTAAATTGTTGAAATTTCTGTTTAAACAACGCGGCTTGTTTTCTTTCATTGTTTTATTCAAAATTATTCGATACAAATATTTTCACATACAAAATTGAGTTCATTAAAGCAAAAAAAAGCGGTTTAATTTCAGTAAATATCAATTTTCAATTAAGGCATTTTGGATTGTTTTCTTAAGTTTTGAATCAAAATGAAAATAACTTTTAATTTTTCAATATAAGAATGAGAAAAGGGAATTTCAAAAGTGAACCCAAAACTTTGCAGACATGTTTATTCTCAGAGCAAATAAATCGTAATAACTAAAAATATAACCGCACAGTAATGTCGAAGTATGAGTAATTAAAATTTACCCAAATCTAGCTAATTAACAATTACACCAATCAGAAGAAAGAAGTAAAAAAAAATAATAAAAACAAAATTTACGCTGCAATAAGTGCAAAAGGGTACGGACAATTTTCGGAGGCAAAATGTATCAGTAAGAGAGGGAACGAAATTTGTTTAAAAACTTCCTATTAAGCACATGGCATAACGTCAAAAACTCTTAAAACTCTTGTTTTTTTCCTAGTATTTGTGCATTGGTATATAAATTTCAGTATTTCCCCCGAAATGGGGATTTCCATTTGACATTTTACATCTCTGTGACCCATATGTAAAATATGCAGCTATCTTTATCAACAGTAGATAGAAAATAGTTTGAAACTTTTGTTACTCTAGAACATTTCGAGCCGAAATCGGTAGAAATCTCCACACAGCATGGATATGAAGTTGGGGTACCTAATATTTACTCATAATTCGATAATGTCATGTACTACAAACTATAATAAATAAAATATGTAGTAAATTTCTCGTAAATCTGCAGTAATTTTTATTACTCAGTAAATTGGTTGAAAATCAATTAGAAAATTAATAGATTTGACTACAAAATTAGACAATTCAATTACGGAGTTCTCTCGGTGTAGTCAAATTTTTGAATGCCGAACCTTTTTACGGTAATAAAACTTTAGACGAAGATTTTTTTTTTTACTTAAAAAATTGCTTAACATAAAATAAAAAGCGTTTGAAATTTTTCCGGTTATTTAAAAAAATACAAAACTACGCAAAATGAAACCAATTTCTATTACTCTAATGAAATTCTGTTGCAAATATTTTTAATCATATTTATGTAAAAGCTTTTAAGTTAAAATTTTTCAGTTTTACATATATTTTTGTTTAATTACAAAAACTTACAGTTTTCCAACTTTTTGATACAGAATATCTTCCTTATATCAATCATGGATATACAAAAGAATTAATTTCATATATGAGATTGTGTTTTTTTTTTTAACCAAAAAATAACATGTAGACATAAATTTCTATTTCCGTATATTTTATATAGTTGAAAAATTTGAAATTTCACACATATTTACCTTCATTTTTCCTTCGTCATATGTGCAAAAGCATAAATGAAGTTTGTCGTAGGAAATTGTTTCTCGTTTTTTTACTATTTTTTTTTTCCTCTCTAAGTCATCTTCCACCTTATACCTGTCCTATGGAATTTAATTTAAAAGAAATGTTTCAGTTTTATAAAGCATCCTTCAGAATATTTCTAGATAAAAAATAAAAACATATAACTTGGACCTGAAATAATATTCTCATGATCATTCACTTGACCCGTTCTCTAACGTACATGAATGTACATCCGGACAAATTTTTCCCGTAGTATCTTTTCATTACATAGTCAAGTTTATAAATTCAAATTTATATATATAATGTAAATATTCTCTAACCATATTACATAACATATAAAATAATATTCACGAAAATTCTATGCGATTGTATTCATATGCTTTCGCATAAATTCATGAAATTCTGGAAAATTCATATTCTTTAAATTAAAAAAAAAAAAATAAAAAAAAAAAAAATTTTCATATTTCATATTTACATATAAATATGTAAGTGAAATGAAGGTGACTGTGAATGAAGAAGTATCACACTTAATGTCAGTCCCTTGTCACTGAATTACTACCACTTAATAATAATAGTAACATGAAAGAAAATATTGTATTTCGAGGATGTAGACAACAAACAGTACACAAGACTTTGCAATCAAATGCATTTCATATATAATTTCCAAAATAAATAAAATATATACCATAAATGAAATGTAATATAAATGTATTCTTGGAATATTTTGCATAACATAAAAAACATATATGTATATATCGCGAAATGAAGATTTGTAATTTCATTTAGATATTATCCTAACTTTGATGATGATATGACGGGTTGAGAGCCAAACATGCAAATGAAATTAAATTGTATCTTTCAAACGAATGTGGTATAATCCTTTAGAGTACTTTGCTCCTCGCAATACCGCCTGTCATTAATAATGGAATACTGTCTATATTCTCTTTACCAAAAAAAAAAAAATTCACTTAAACTAAAATTGGTATATACATATATAGTATAAATATTAAACAATGACAAATTAATAGAATGGTTCCTATTTTCTTGTCAGCATAAAACAACAATGAAAACATGATTTCAACAAATTTAATAAAAATTTTCATTTTGACTCCTTGATGGTTTCTCTAATCTTGTTGATATGCTGCAGCAGACTTTATTGATTGAAGCTACAATATTCTTGTTATATATTACCAAAGGATGTACAAATAAATTGATTGCTACATTTCGTTTCTTTCTGTTTTTTTCTTTTTGTTGCTGTTTGAATTTTCTCTTATATTTGGAACCGGATTACAGATAGGCTCCAATCAATTTAAATGTTCCATATTTCACCTGAATGTCGAAATCAATCGTCACAACTTAAATAAATTAAACTTCACATTTTATTATTCAAGCATGTAAAACATATATGTTCATTTCTATTCCGCTGGAATTCACATACTAACCGTTTTCTACATGCCCATTTATCTAGTGGTTTTTTTTGCTCCTTTTTTAAAAAAAAAGAAAAAAAAAGAAGAATGTGTATCTCAAAATACGAAACAGAATAAACTCATTCGAAACATCACGCAAAATAGCAATTGAAGTAGATCTAGTCGAAAACTTATTGGCTATCAGGGATGGATTCCCTAGAACTATAAAAACTCCTTCAAAATCAATTTCATTTTGGGGTGTTTATTTCTAAGTCTTTTCGAATTTTTTCTTCATTCGACTATAGCTGTCGTTTTTCTTTTGCACAAAAGTGCGAATAGTCCTAAAGTAAGCTAGTATAGGAAAATCATATATATTTGAAAATGTGAAAAACATTCTCACCTATATATACATATATGTAGTATATCGAAGAACAGGAAAAAAGAAAAGAAATAGAATTTGAGAATAAAATATGGGAAACGAAAGTCTAATCGAAAAACAAAAACCATATAGATGTACAAAAACACAAACAAAATAACTTGCAGTGATGCTTTTATGTTTTATATTATTTGGATAACATGTTAAATGTTGCCCGTTTTTATACATTCAACCAATAACAAGCTTTCAACCACCATTTCCCATAATCCAGCATAAATTTTATCCCACTATTATCTCAGTAGCATAAATTCGTTATATATGGAATATGGAGCTGTTATGTTTAGTTGATAACGTGACTAAAATACATGAACAAACCAAAAAAAAGAAAATATGAAAGCAGAGACTTTTATATACCAAAAAGAAAAGTGTTAAACTCAAAGTAGTATAGGCTTGGGGTACATCTTTTGGTCATTTCTTGTTGTTTGTTTTAGTCTTTTTATATATTTTTTTCAAAAAAAAAAAAAAAAGCCTAGCTTATTAAAAGTAATGCTTACGGCTACAACGTCTTATAATAAAATTTCATATTTCATCATGGGTCGACCACCCAATAACCCAATTCATATAATATTGTTACTATTCTCCCGAAAAAAAAAAAAAAACACAACAACTTAAACATGAAAACTTTTCTATATCCTCGCGTAATATATCCCAGCTCCTATCATTTTTATTGGATATTGTTTTCGTGATAAAGTTTTTGTATCTTTTTCAATTTTTTTTATCGCTTGTGTTATTGTTTTTTTCATCTCATCTTGTTTAAGTATCTATTCAATGATATTAGAATTTTTTTCTTTCAAAATATAAGAAATCTTTAAGGTAAGAATCACGTACCATCATAAATGCAGTCATTGTATCAAAAAAAAAAAAAAACATATAGGTATGTCTATAGCAAGAAAAAGAAACAAAAAGCACGCTAAATGAAGAACGATTGCAAGTATAATAGCAATTGGAGTATTTATATAGTAAACCATACTTACAGTGTAAATCCAATCAGGATAAGTGTACAAACATATATCCTTCTTAACAATATAAAGTACTTTTCATGTATCTTTTCGTAACGACCTTTAACATGAGATTTATAAAATATTTTTAAACAAGCTTCAATATTTCTAGAAATATGAAGAAGACACCAAAAAAAAAGCGCACCTTAACATGAGAACTTGTTTAAACTAAAGCACCGAAAATAATATTAAATCATGGATTTTATTATATAATATAAAATTTTCTGGGAGTTTTTCTTTAACTTTTAATAAAAGAAATAAAAAAAACCTTTGAAGTTTTTGAACTTAAAGTGGTTCTCTTTTGAGTAATATATGACAATTTTTAACTCTTCTTAAATGTTTTTCTAAGAAAAATATGTAATTTTTATTTCGGAATAAAGCAATATTAATCATAATTTACTACTAAACGTATTTTAATGCCCTATGGTAGGTACTACCAGAGGATATATTGATTTTGTCACTAAGTATGTAACTCATCAAAATAATCATCGTAGAAAGGTTTCAAGTGTATGGTTGTGTAGTGAATCAGAAGTTATATCGATTTATGTCTGTCCGTTTGTGTACAAGATAACTCAAAAAGGCGTTTTCCGATTTTGTTGAAATTTAGAATGTTAGTTGGTTATTGCTTAACTGGATTTGGTATTACATTTCAGCAAAATCGACCGGGGGGGAGCGAAGTTATTAAGCAAAAATCAGGTTGACCAGAAAATTGTTTTTCGGACTTAATTGGAAAATTTGTGAAGCAATTTTGTTTAAATTAATTACATTGGTTAACTACATAAATAGACGATACCATGTTAAATTTTAGTAAAATCGGTCCAAGGATAATGGAGAAAGAAATAATTATACGAAAAATTAATCCTCTTTTAAAGTTTTTTTGATGTACTTTAAAAAGTAATACACCGATTTGAATAAAATTTCTAGATTACCTGCAAATTACAGGAAAATTTGAAAAGAGGAAACAAGGCAATAAAGTAAAAACCTTGAAATATTCTTAGTTTTCACAATTTTTCTCTCCATTTCTGCCATAGGGCATCAAAAATTCGGCTATACGCCGATTTTCAGTTACTATATGTTTTTTTTTTTTTTTAATACAATATATCCGATAGAATTCTTGATTAATTGAAAATACAGAGTATTTTTATTATGTTCAGGTTTACTATGAATAGATTTTATGTGAAAAGAAATTACCAATTAGCAACAATTTAGTCACATTATGGTTAACTTTTGTATAATGATCATGTCGATTTGTATTATAATTGGCTATTTTCGACTTAGTCCTATAAGGTTTTGGGTTGAAATATAATAAAATATGCTACTAAAATCTAATTTCATTGTTGTAAAAATAACTATATAAATGATGTTACATGAAAGATTTCAGACACTGGTCGTGGCTAATGATTCTTATTTGATCCTATTTAAGATTTGTAAAAGACCTGTAAATTATGTGATTTATTTCTAATTTAATACATTGAAAGATACATTGCCCTACAATTATATAACATTTCTGATATTTAAACCCTTTTGCATTTTGGAGTCACCTCTGACGTGACAAAAATAATAGTTCAAAGGGTTAAAAATTAAATTGAGTTAAGAGTTTCGAATTACCTTATTTACTGGCAATATACGAGTATGAAATAATTGCACGTACTTTAAATCCTTCTAGTCTTCTTTATAGAATATTAAATTTCGAAAAAATCGTCTATATTATATATATAAATATTTTTGCATAAATTTTGAATAAATCATTCAAACTACAATTCAATATATTTTAAAAATAGGAAATGCATTAAATAAACGGAATGTAATAACCTAAAAGTATATTCAATTTATATAGTATGTAAAAAAAAAAACCATATTTTCTGATGTATGTAAATCGTGTTATGCATTCAGATCGGTTTCTTAACATAAAATATAAAATACAAAAGAATACAATAAGAAATATATGTATATGAATAAATTTGAAAGGAATTTTGATGACACAAACATAAATATATCACCTGAGAGACAGCCTTAAGATAATAGAAATATAACTGTAGCAAAAAAAACGCATAAATTCCATCCATCGTTATTTTCAGTAATAATAGAAAATGTGAAACATTTACTTACATGTAAATCTTTCAAGTTAAATAACGTGTTTGAATATAAGAGAGCCTTACCGTATAGAATAATTCATAAAAGTATATAATAGCATAACCATAATAGTACCTGCTATAATATAGAACAAAAAAAAAGAAACTAAAAAATAATCAATATACTATTGCTGTCTAATAAAAAATGGAGAACTATCTCTTACTTATCTATAATCAAATTCATCACATTCCTGTATAGACGCCATTCCAATCATATTCGAAAAAAATATTTCATAACTCAAATTTTCCCCGATTGAATACCTTTGGGAAAACCATATGTAAACGTATGTGTTACCAAAAGCAAAAAAGAAAAAAAAAATGAGGAAAAAAAGAAAACACGACAGAATATGGTATCATTACCACCAGCACCACATAACCATCAGAAATTTCAACATGTCATCCTATGAAAATGACAAAAATGTGTCACATTTCATAGCGCTTGTCGTTTCTTATGTTTCATCATATATAAAACAAAAATCTTCTTAGGTTTTTTTTGCTCTTCTCCCTATGCATAAGATATTATAGAACAGATTTTCATGCAACAGTGATCATATTGATCAAATACTATAGTCATATGGTAACCTCTTCATCATCATTCATATCGATTGCCTTTCAGGGGTTTTTTTCTTTTACACCTTTTCATTCAAAATCTTTAGGGATGTTTTTTTCCGTAGGTTTTTTCCCATTTTTTCTTTTTTTTTTTATTCTTAGTGTATTCTTTGAAATTTGCTCACGTCATTGATCATTCCAACTATCTACAGTTATTTTAAGACTCGCCTGTCCCCTGTCCAAAAGGCAAAAGTTCCCTTGACCAACACAAAAAAAGACCCATAAAAAATTACAAAAGAAAAAAAATCTGTAAATCTTTCTTGATGGTCATCTTCCGCTCCAGCTTTTTTTTTTGTAGAATTCACGCACCCTTAACATAACTTCAACGTTTTTCTAGGATGTCCTAAAGAAAAAAAGAAAAAAATTAACTAAATATAGTATGTCACCATCAGGAGGTCGAACTCATTCAATCTTTCAATTAGAGATGCTTTTCTATATCGAATGAGAGAAACAGTGAAGATAAAAATAAAATTCATGAGGCGATATATGTGATCTTTGGATCATCAAAGCATTCTGTTGCCTATACGTACATATATACTCTAGCTTTCGCGTTTTCTAGCTTTCGTCCTCCTTTACATATGTGTATATATATATGTATATGTGATTTTTTTTTGTACATTTTGTTTCCATTCAATACAAACAGTAGTTCACTTCTGAAGATGTTACATGACTTCTGATTTTTGATATGGGTCGAACGTTAAGACTAAAAGGACTTTTTACTTAATACTCCTGAAAAAGACGTATTCCATTTCTTTGGTGACCTTTTCGCCAAATTACTGTTTCATTATTCTTCTGTTTTGTGGTGGCTGAAACGTACCAACCACCTACCAAGCATTTGGTTACTTTAATACCCTTTTGATGATGACCGAAAAAAAAGGGATCTCTGGCAAAATGAATGATGTGGAAAGAAACCCGTTTCCTATTTCAATTTGATAAAGAAAATTAGGTTACTATTAAGAATACAGATTTATACAGCAGTTTTTTTTTTTTTTTTCTTCGTATGTTGGCTTTTTCGTAGGACATTTGACAGTACTAATGAGGTAGCAAATAGAGGATATATGTGTAATATTATATTTTTTTTTTTTATTTCGATAATAATCTGTAGGCAATATCTTGAATTTCACACAAGACTTCTTTTATGATTTTATTTATATGACTATGTATTTACGGAATAGTAAGATTACTGAGCACTTCTAACATTTCGTTAGATTATTGACTCGAATAGTTTTCATATGAAATCTAGTGGAAAATATTACCCCAGACAAGTTTTACAAATATCTTCTAATCGTAATTTTCCTATATTTATAATAAATTTTTGTTAAATTGGCAAAAATAAAAAAGCGTTAATCATAATCGTTAAAAATCGTTAATACATTACAAAAAGTTCAATATTAAAATTTATGGGATATTGGTCAGACAATTCTAGTGCTTCAGAATTCTAGTATTTTATTCAATTTTACAATTCATGCTCATTAATTTGATGTCCGTTTTTCTGATTGCTATGATCATCATCATCATCATCATCATCTTCATCATCATCATCATTTGACGTCCATATTACGAGAATTGTTCAATCTTATTTTCTGCATGATGTTTGTGTTCAGATACACTACCTGGGATAATTTAGTAAACGACAGTGCAAATAATTCTATAGAGACTGAATATAATTTCTAGTACACGTAACGTCTTCCTAATAACACAATTTTCCATCTTTTATTTTTCATCTATATAACATCAATCGAATAAAAACCATTCATTCTAAGTGCATCAATTTCCTTTTTTAACATTTTCCATTTGATTCAATGTTGCAATTGCCATTTCAATTGAAATTTCAATGATTTTCATATATAAATAGAAATGAGCAAGCAACCAAGGAAATGAGAAAATTGTCAATAAGGAAATTGCTATTCTTCAGAATCTAGACATTAAATTCAATTTTCGAGGTTATGACATAAAAAGGAAAATGTAATCTTCGAAGAACTTTATTCGGAATTTATATTTTATAATAAACTCAAGTGAATTTCTTGTATATGAAAACATTAATTTTCCAACCTTTATATATAGGGAAAACTAATTTATGTTCATACATAAACATTGTCACATTAAATTTATTCAAATAGCATTGATAATTTATTGTCGCCATAAAAAATATAAATTAATGTTGATTTGAAGTAATTTTTCTTTTTTTTTTTTTTCTTTTCTTTTCTTTAATTATTTGATATTAAAGTAATTGAATTTACATATGTATTTATTTACTAGGATAACAATCTTATATTGACATTCTATAAGTAAATATTAAATTTAATCAAAAAGTACTCCCACTTAACTAAGATTAAATGGATTTACGATGCCTGATATCGAGAAACCTATATAAAGGTACTAACATATTAAATGTTTTGATACACACAAAGGTATATTACATTGCTTCTTTGGGACAAAATAAATTTGATTAATTCCTGCAGAGAATGCATACACACATTGGATTTGTAAAGTAATATATATCCTTTCTGTTTTACACAATTCAAATTTTACTTCACTGAAAATGGAAGTTATCAAGAGAAGAACTTACAAAATTAAATACTGAAAAACAAGAACATATAGTAAATTCCCCCCCCAAAAAAAAGAAAGAAAACAAGAAAATGTAGTTCTTGTGTTCCCATAATATAGAGTTTCATGAAAATATAAAAACTGTCCCAAATTCTCTTTGTGTCTCGCGCGATATTTTCTTTTAGTACTGGAAAATTTTCAACACAAAAATTAAAAAAAAAAAATATATGTAAATTATAAAAATACTCGTCAAAGAACTTTTCCCAATCAAGGGCGGAACAAAAAAAATTAATTAATTTCCAGCGTTAATAGGATTGTGATTGCTATTCCTTTGGTGAATATTAATCGTTTCGGAACGTCCAAAACATGTGAGCTTTTGAATAACTAATTTGCGAAAAATAGTTTTCAAGTACATTAAATGAAAGAATTTAATTCCGAAACATGTCTAGTAATCGTCTGAATTTAATTTAGTTTTACTTATTTATATGTATGTAAATTCTTAAACTTAGATTTAAGAAAAAAAGGAAGAATAAAAAGAAAAACTGTTTTCTAGACAGGCGACAGAATACAATGATTTCGCTGAGAATAATTAAAATTCTAATGATTTCAAATATCGATTTCAATTGAATTTTTTTTTTTTTTTTAGTTCACTTAGAAAATTATCATGTTAATTTCTTCTACGAACTTAAAAAGCCCAAAAAATCATAAAGAATTAAACGCAACATTTTAGAAATTCTTTCAGAGTAATGATATTTAAAAACAAATTTTCTAATGAGAATTTAATTGTTTTTTTTTTTTCTTTTTTTTTTTCATTTAATTCACATCATTTTCATGAGTAAGCGTTTTTGCAATAACATAACATTACACAAGAGACTTGAAGTACACACCCTTAACTTTGAAAGTTAAATGACGAGAAAATTCTTTTGTAAAACTTCTTGTTCTTTTCTTCTTATTATTATTATTATTTTTATTTATATATATATATATATATATATATAATAGTATAGACTTGAAGTTTCCTTTTTTTTCCTTATGACATGACAAAATTATTTTGCTCCTGGCTATTAAATTTCCTTTTTGTACTAGCGGGTGGAAAAATCAAGAAAATATCGCACTTTATTGTATGAAAAATTGTAATATAATTTGAAACAAAGAATTTACTTCTATTGAATTAAAAAAAAAATGGAAAATAGTGACAATTTCTAAACTATCGAATGTTTACCAATATTCATAATGTCCACATCAATCTGAGCTAGTAAATAACCAGGCCCGGTGTATGCCGGTCATATGCCCGGGGTGCTGACTTTGATCTGACGAAGTCTAAAGCCTTAGTTATGTTAACGAAACGGAGACGGACGGCAATGGAACGAAAAAACAAATACATAACCCTGGAGGCAATCTCGACGGACGCGACGGACGCAATGAACGCGTGAATTGTCAAAAACGTTAGTGACGGTATAAATATTTTTGTGTAGGCAAACTCGACGCCGTCGACGCCGTCGATGAAATTTGTAATTTTTATTATTATTTGATATAATCTTTGTGTTATAAGTTAAAATAGTTTTTTAAGTAGTGTAAATTTATAAAAAGAACTAAAATACCGTTTTTAAATGGAATTTTCACAAAATAATTCCCACACAAAAATTTTAAAATGACATTTGAACGCGTCCGTCACGTAAAAGTTGAACACGAATGAACTTTACAACGTCTAAACCGTCGCGTCCGTCACGTCTACGTCGAGATTGCCACCTCCCATACATTTCATATGAAATTAACTTTTAATTGACACTTCACGCGTCCGTCGCGTTCATTGCGTCGTTCGCGTCCGTCGAGATTGCTTCCGTCAATATAACTGCATCGCATTCGGTTCCAGTCGCCGTTCCGTCTCCGTTTCGTTAACATAACTAAGGATTTATTCTAAAAAACTATGCAATTACTTTACCGTAGATTGGTTTTAAACCAGACATGAACAACGGAAATTGTTTGTTTTGGGACCCAAAAAAATATTACTAATCACCCAGAAATATAGGCAAAAACAAATAAAAGCATTAATTGGGCCGCGAGTAGGATATACTTGTGGGAAACCGCTTAAAGTGAAACAGAAAAATGTTGATCGTGTAATTATTTGAATTATTTTGTGAGTACCTTTAACGGTTAAGTTAAATTAAAAAAGATCTATGTAGAATCACAATAAATGATCATTCTAAGCTTGATCAGTTATCGTTACAGCTTATACGTTTTCATTATATAATATATAGGTATGATGGATTAAAGCTAGCTTGTAACTCTTGAATATACTTCTAATTTTTAATCTTATTTTAGACATAGACCTACATTGCAGTCGTCACAATCTTATTTACTCATATATAACATACGTAGGGCCGGCCCATTAAGGGGACGATTTTTTCTACCAGTCTGGGTCTGGTAATAGAATATACAATATTTCGTAACATCATATTTTAAATCTGATATTCAATAAATCAACAAAAAAAAGAAAAGAAAAAGAACTTAAACGATTTCCTTTCAAACATTTTTTTTTTGTTTTGCGAATGCAATTTCAATAAACATCCTGATTCAAAGGACTATGTTAGAGAGATGTTCAGTTAACTTGAATTTTCTACTCGAGTAAAATCAGTAAGAAATAATCGATTTCTATCAAATATATAGTTCAACAAGAAACTTACGAGTATAGATATAACGTGCAAACTCAATTTAACACCTGACTATCTTTGTGCCGCATAATGTAAATTTCATTATGATATCCTTTGGTTCGTTCTACACAGGACCAACGTATGAAAATATAAACTTGGATTTTTCCAAAAGATTCAACTATAGCAGTTCATTATGTGATCCGGTTTCTTTTTTTCTTTATCTTTTTGGAAACACTTCAAAGCAATATGAACTTTTCAATATTCGAAAAAAGAAAAAAAGAAAAAAAGAAAATGATGAAAATGTATTGAAAAATTTAAATTAATTCCTGTACAATTTTTAGTACACTTCTTAGAATTTCGGTTTTGTGCTTGAAAAGGATGCTTAATTTGAATGGTTCAAACTAAATTCAAAACTCCAAATGAGATTTTATATAATAAAAGCAAAGAAAAAAACATTTATCTAACGATAAAATTTTAAGAACATGAAAAATTTAATATTTTTCAGTATATAGTTTCTTCTTTTTTTTTGGAAATTCAGGTACTATATATTGAACACATTTCCAGAACACATAACCTTTTCCATTGACAAGAAGCTTTATTGTTTAATCAAATTAAATTTTTAGTACACAACATTTTTAAGACAACAATAAAACTGGAACTTTCTAATTTGATGTTTTCCAATAAATTTGTCAATAAAAAAAAAAAAAAATACAGCAAAACTTTTACTTTTGTGATAATAAAATTTTATAACATTAATTAAGACAATATTAATGAGTGGAATCTGTTTGTAAAATATTTCATTGAAAAATGTTATATTTGAAAAATAAATAATTAAATTGTTTGTGGATGGGGAAAAATGTCTTCTTCATAATTTTCTTTTAGTTCTTTGAAAATGACAACCAAAAAAAAAAAAAGAAAAAACCCAGAAATTTTCAAATAGAAATTTCATTCAAAAATCCAGTCCAGTATTATTTTATATGATTTTTTTTTTCTTTTTTATTCAAAAATTTAAAAATAAAATTAAAAATAATTAAGAATCTAGTAATGAGCGCGTTATATTGAATTCCATCACTCACTGTTTGATTATGCATCAGTATACCTCATTAAAAATTGAGTATGCCAGAAAAAATAGGAAAAAAAAATGGCAAAATTATTTAAACTAAATACTAGACTCCCAAGGTTAGGGAAAACTGGCAAGCAAAAAAAAAAAGAAAATCCATATAGCGTTAAAACTATGCAATATACTATTTAATGAGCTCTCGAAACTAGTTCAAGTATATACACAGAAATCTATAGGAAAACCGTTTGTGAGAATATTATTAGAATGAAAAAAAAAAGATACATATGTGTACATAAATACCTAGAAATATATAGTTTTTTTTTTTTTCTATTACGAAGAAACAGTATTCTTTGATTGTATCCCAAAGAATTGCATTTTCCACCAATTACGTATCCTAGAATTTTCCTTCTTTTTTTTTCCAAGTCTTTAACACAGTGCACATATATTCAAGAAAATAATAATAAGGCATTCATTTCGTTTTGCTTTCAAAACAAGTATATTCAATCTAAAGAAATAAATAAAAAAAAAAAAAAAATTATGTACTATTTTCATTTTCATTTTTCCATTTTTTTTTTCTTCATCCTTTTTCCAACTCTCCATTTTTGCCGCTACTACTATATAACGCTATTTATGTTGCTGCAGAATATTTTCTTGTTGTAATTAAATCACCAGAATAATTTTTGTCCTACTTAAATTCTATACAAAAATATAACAGAAAAAAAAGATTCAAAGTGTAAGTTTTTATATATATATAATCTCTATTTGGTTTACATATTCTGTACAATATGTTGGCATATGTGACATTTATTAAAACAAAAACAAAAAAAAACAGAAAAAAAAATACGTTTAAACTGTAGTCGAATTAAAAATCAGTCCCAATAAAAGAAAATTCTATACTATACTACTATTTGCAACAGCATTCTGGACAATAATTAAAAAATTCAGGCGGCTGCACATTAAAAACATATTTATATATATATATGTTTTTTCTACAAATATATAATTCCTATGAAAGTACTCTTCTTTAAAAATTCTATCATATAAAAGCCATATGTTTTTCACTTAAAATAATAACACTTTCTAAGCTTTTTTTTTCTTTGTTGAAACGATACTTAGTTCATAGGTCTCTTTAATAGAAAATATCTAGTTTAGATTCATGCAATTATATGCAATAATATCTTGTGTACAAATGAATGAGTTCTATATATCAATAGAATATAAAAGGAAAATCATATTTAAGTCAAAAAAACTTCAAAAAAAAAAAGAAAATTCAAAACTTAAGCAACATAAGAAATTTTGTATGCGAATTATGTCTTCATCTTTTTTTTTTTCTAAAATAATTATATAAACAATTTATTAACATCTTTTGTTTTGTGTTCCATTTCTATTTACCAGGATCATAAATTAAAGAATATGGCTGAGCTACAGCATGGTGTTGTTACAGATCAAGATGCACGACATCAAATTCAAGCACAAGTCCTTCAATGGGAAGAGAATTTAGAACGTTTACATTGTGAACAATTTCGTTTAAGATGTTATATGGCCTCGCTACAAAGTGGGGAGCTTCCTAATCCAAAGGTAAAACAAAATAAAAACATTTAAGATAATAATAATAATAATAATAATAAAAAAAAAAATGAGGAATCTAGAAAATTTATTCAATTTAAAAGATTTTAAATAAAATTGAGATATAAAACATATTTTTGGAATATCAAAAAAAAAAAAAAACGAAGAAGAAAAAAAAAGGACAATTTTAAAGACTTTCTCTCGTAAACTTTACGGAAAAAACAATAAACTTTTAAGCCTATAGAAAATCACTTGAAAAATTTAAATAAATAAATAAAATATAATATAAAGAAATAAATGACTTAACCAAAAAAAAGAAAAAAATTTTTCCCTGGCATAGTCAGTTGACGAAAAGAAAATCATTTTGAAAATGAGAGAAAAATAAAACCACCGTAAAATTGACGAAGTGTAACCGCGTTTGAATTCCAATCATCATTTCCTTTATCAATTTCATAGGATAAATATTTTTTTCTTTGCCTATTTTCTTTTTCTCATATTGAAACGAAAGAAAATATATCGTTCTTATGTGTATTGCTTCCGTTTTCAATTTTTTTTTTATATCCTTATAAAAAAAAAAAAAAAAAAAAAAAAAAACACCAGAAAAAGAAGAAGAGAAAAGCGATTTGATCCTTATTTTCTTCTCAAAGATATTCGAAAAGGAAAGAAAATTATCACAATACCACCATAACACGAAATCTATCAATCATTCATCGATCTGCTTTAAAAAATATTATGTAAGTTTCTTAAATATTGGGTCGGGATAATTCCAAATTACTAACCACATAAATTATACGAAATCGGATATGAATAGAAAAGGAGATGGTTTTTTTCCTTTTTTTTTTTTTTACTAAAATTCTATTTTATTTCATTTAATTCTTTATCAAAAAGAAATTATCTTGTAGAATTGGTTTGGGATGATGACCAAGAATATCAATTAAACTGAATTTATTTTATCCCTTTTTTGGTCTGTTTGTATATCCTCATATAAAATTGGGTAGAATTGATTTTAAGTATAGATCAAACCCTGGAGAATATATTTTATTAGAAAAAAAAAAAGAAAAACGAATATACATGATCTAATCAGAAAGTTACCCAATTATTACTCCAAAGGTTATTGAGGATATTTGTGATAATTGTGATCATAAATTTGATGGTATTTCATTCTTAAATGCTTCAGTAACTCTTTCGCGAGCGCTGAAAAAAATACTTGTCACAAATAAATAACAAAGTTAGGTAAAAAAAAAAAAGATAGAAAATAAAAAAATTCCGAATTTTGGCATACGTATTACGTATACTAGGATCTACTCAATTGTTAAGTATTGTCATTTTCAGGGAGTTTCCGCTCACAGAAATAAGAATCGGAAATTATAATTTCCTAAACTGAAAATCACTTATAGTAAGTTTATTTTAAATTTACCACAAAAACACCTCGGAATTGCAATAAACTTTTGGTCATATTGAAAAGTTTATTGCAATTTCGCGGTGACATATTTAAATAACTTATAAAGTGATTTTCAATTTGATTTGTATTTATTATTATTATTGATTTATGGAAAGGCAAATAAACTCGTACATAAATATGGATATGAAATTTCAATTTGCAATATTTTTGTGATGAGGTCCTATAAAAATACGACCAACAAAATATAAACTGAGATTTTGTCATAAAAATATCCAGTTCAATTCCTATTTCGATGATTGTTATTCTTTTTATACCTTTCTATAAACAGGAATTGACATTTATTTTCGGATTTTCTTATATTTTCAAAGTTTAACATTGAACTTTTGCCAAATATATAACATATATATTCTTTTATTGTTGATTTTCTCGATACTAAATGGTCTACCGCCCTTCTGTCGTATATAGATTCCGTTTTAATACACATTGTTGTTATGATTGCTTTTCCATATCTTTTAACAAATTTTATAGCTATTTGCGTGAAAATCATTTTTGACTCAATTCGGATTGTTGTATTAAATAAGGTGTTATCAAAAAAAAAAGAAGAAAAACACAGAGAAAAAAAACGACCCAGTAAGAATATCAGTCAAATGGAAGAAAATGTATTACATTAAAATTGTTCTTCTAATGAAAATAGAACACAATATTTATGATATGTATTACATTCATATATATATATATATATAATACTTATATGCACATATATTTTCGTATAAAATATAATCATTCCCATTTTGTACGAGCCGGAAATAACGAGAAAAATGAATTTAAGGAAGGAAAAGGCCGTATAAAAGATGAAGGAAAAAAAAATGTTATCCTACATTTTTTTTTTCTTTCTCGAACATAATTGGTTTTCCGCCTTAACATCGAAGGAAGTTAAATATCCGCCAGGTTATATTTTGACAGGTCTTGAATTCTCTCTCTCTCTCATCCCAATTTAATACTTAACACAATCTATCCACATAAAATCCACCTATCATCCCCTGGAACTCTATCAGCATGTAAAAATTCATTCCCAATGATATTATATGTTACTATATTTACTACATATAGTCTATATCCTTTCGTTTTTCTCTATATATATATATATATATATTATTTATATATACATATATTAATCTTATTCCAGAAGATATGTCTCGCAAGCCACAAGCGATAAGAACTAGGATAAGAAAAATTACTAGAAATTTTATTGGCACATGATCCTGTCGTTCTTTTTATATCTAATGGGGTCCTCTTTATCATTTTGTGTGTGACGGTCGATGTCGTCGTCGTCGTCTCGATGATGGTCTCTCTTGACTCGTTGGCATTTTTCTTTTTAATTTTTTCTTCACTGTTTTTTTTCTTTTTTTTTTCTTAGGTTTTTTTTTTCCATTTCCATAAAATGTTTTACATTATTTTACTGGAAAAATGTTTACCAACCATCTCTTTTACCGGATCTTTAATAGAAAGCACCGCCAACATGTTCTACTGTTTCTGACTCTTTTTGTTTGTATATTTCTTCTCGAGTTTTATATGATTTATCGTAAACCATTTATCATGTGTTTAAATTTAAGTCCTGTTTATCCTGCATATTTATGAAGCTAAAAGTACAGGAGTAAGAGATATGAGGACAACAAAAGAGAAGAAAAAAAAAAGAAACAACAAGAAATAAATAAGAAACGACTACGGGCAACATGCTGGATATATATAAAAAAAAAAAAAGGAAAATATCTTTTAGTGTTGAATGGATTACCAACGACGAGTTAAATTGAGACACATGCTAAATAATACATTTCTTCGCTTTTTTTTTTCCTTTCTTTTGAGAATTTAATACAAAATTTCGTATCCTCTATATATATATTCCTACAAACAAAAAAAAAAAGGACAGACACACATACAAGAAATATACTTCATATAGGATTTTTAAGATACATATTCCACATAATGTTTTATTCTGTTCATAATGTTAAAAATTGTTATCATTTTTATGGAATAAAAAATCTCAGCAAGTATATTAAGATTTATTGTGATAATCGTTTTTTTCTCTTCTTCCTTTTTTTTTTTATATATATTCTAATAAAGAAAAGGATATCCATTTAATAATATTCAAATTTTGGTTTTTAATAACTTATTTGAATACAATATCATAAACCCAACATATTTGTATTATATTAATAGTAGTTTTCCCAGTTTTCGAGAAGTCTCTAATTTCCCTAAGTTTGTTTCTAGTTAATCAAAATTTTTTCAAGAATTAATATCCATCTTTAAGATAATTTCCATTCAAAGGATGTCGGAAACTGGGAAACTTTCCCCCCGATTTGATATAACTTGTTCGTACATTTCAATCAAAGAAACAAAAATTGGTTGTCAGAACCCAATTTAAAAAAAAAAAAAAACAGAAAAAACATATATATTTATGTTTCTCGAACTAAGTTTTTAACTTTGATAACTTTTATGGAAAATTTTTTGGTTCAGGTTTCTAAATAATTGGTATAGGCTTGACCAAAACTGATTTTTGTAATTTGGTCAGAATAGTTAAAAACTTAGTTTGAGTAACTAAAAAAAAAACTTAGTTCTTTCGAAATCGAATTCTGAGGAAAAAAAAATTTTTTTTTCTTTAAGTTTTATATTTCGGATCGAAAATTAATATTTATTTCTACAATTTTCTTTTTCTGCAAAAAGAAAAAAAAAAGAAAAAGAAAAACACCGTCAATAACTAGTATATCACTAATTATATTGAAGTTATTAATTAGTTCATTAAATTGTAATTAATCTCAATTCAATATGTCTACGATTTTTTGTCTTCCATATAATTTGAAATAGTTCGTCTTTTTTTTTTTTTTTTTTTTTTGTTGATTTCCCATTTTCTATAAATAAACTGAATTTTATTAGTTTTTATTTGGAAAAATTGTTTTTCTTTTCGTTTTTTTTTTTCTTCCCTCTTAAAATAAATACTAAAAGTTTTATTCTTATCATAAAAATATTTATATAAACGACATTTTGTTATCTGACTTAGTATATGGACTAAATATTAAAGTTCGAAAGAAATATTAATAAAAATGTTTTGTTTTCTTGTTTTTTTTTTCTTTCTTTTCGATATAAATTAACATATGTTTGACAAGTATTAATATATATGTTTATAAATTTAGTTTATGATACTTAAATTAATATATAAGATTTTTTTCTTATATTTTTCTTTTCAGTCCCTGCTAACACATGTTTCACGCCCAACAAAAAATACACTCAATAAATTGGGTGTATTTACGGTTTCTTCGTTCCATGCATTCATATGTGCCCGATCACCGTCACTGCTTAACAATTTACTTGCTGGCAGGGGTGCTACTAAAAGACGACCTCCATTATTATCACGTTCAAATAGTGGATCAAGTCGACGATCAATGCAAGTAAGTAGAGGTTTTTTTGTTGTTTTTTTTTTTAAAGAATTATATAAATAATACTGATTTAATTTGATAAAGAAAATTTGAAGAAATCAAAAACAAAGTGCCCGTCAATTCTGACGGATGAAAATTGATATAGAAATTATATTGATTAAATCTGGGAAATAAATATTGAATTTCATCAAGATATTATATGTTGCATATTTATAGGCGTGCGTGAAAATGGGTTGGAGTTTTAGACAAAGAAAATTATGTTTTTTTGATTGTTTGAATTCAACCCCGTAACGTCGTAATATGCCATTATTGTTATTTTTCGAATGAATATATTATATATTTTCGTGTAATAGATGAGAAAAAAATCTACCTGCCCCCCAAATTTATTAAATTCCCATCGAATTGTAATGACCCAAACATTAAAAGCTATTTAATTTAATGAAATTTTATATTTATGTCAATGAAAAATATTTATTATTATAAAATAGATTCGCGTACAGAATACAGATAGTCATTATTGATTTCACTAAAATTTATAAATGTTCAAAACCTGCTTCATAAAATACACATTATTTAAAATGTTCAGTTTTATGTGACTAGCCTAGCCTATCTTGATTTTATTCCGTGTGTACTAATTTTCATATCTCACCTGAAAATATCAATTTTTCCATGATAAATTCGCCTACAATAAAAAAAAAAAGCGAAATTTATGTACATTTTCCCCATAATTATTATTTGTGTAAATGAAAATGTCACAGCTTTAACCGATGAACTATTCGTGATTGTAATAATTTCGAATCAAAATACAGAAAAAAAAAAAGGAAAAACAAAATAATGATAAATTCATTTTCCTAGAAAATAGCAAAGGCCATATTTTGTAATAATAGAGAAAATATAATAAATTGAAATTGTATATAAAGAAAATAATGATCAAATCAACTTCATCAATCCTTTTGCAAATTTATAGAAATGATTGTATAATTGGATACGTACAGGATAATAGGATTCTTGCATATGTATCTCGCGCCCATTTTATTACATTTTATTACATTTACCAAAAAAAGGAAAATTTTATTTTTCATTTTTTTCTTTTTTAATTGAATAAAAGCAATTATTAAAGTTAATTTGATTATTTTCATTTATTTCCATTCAAAAAAAAAAAAAAAACAACAAAATATTTATGTTTCGAATTTTCAATAATTAAAGTCGAACTTATTGGAAATCATCAAATAATAATTATACGATACGAGGAAAATCTATAAAAATTGAATTGAATAAAAATATTCTGTTGGAATGTGCTGTTTTATAATAAAATGATAAAAAAAAAAGCACGATGAAAAAAAAAAAAAAAAGGAAAAACCTGTGAACATTAAAAGCTCGTTATCCTTATTACGTATTCCCATTGAAAAAGTCGAAGATATTCCATATTATATGGCTTATTTTTATGGAACGTGAAAAATCCCACAAAAATTTGAATTTACATTTTTCCAGAACACCAAACTTTTAGTTTTTTTTTTTTTTGCCTCTTTTTAACTATATATTAACTATGGTGTGGCGGGTTCTATTTTATGCATTTGTTTTCGGTTCTGTTTCACAAGAAAGGAAAAGGAAAATAAATGAGAAAACCTCCATATTTACATAAAATTCACAGGGTGAAAATGTCGCAATTGAAAAGTAATTAGTACCTGACTGTCGTGAAATTTTATTAAAAGGTAACTTTTACAAAAATTAGTCGTCGCATTTAAAATGTGTACCGAAATGGAACAAAAGTATAAACCTAAAAAGAAAATATATATATATATATATAGTATAGTATAAAAAATATGATTAAGTTGAAAATACGCGGGGTGCCCATATTAAAAGTTTTGTTCATTTCGTTTAGTTACCTTCATAAAAATAAAAAATATTATTTTATTGTCCATTTATAATGAAATTGTATCACGAAGGTGATTTATTCTTCTTCTAAAAAAAAAAAAAAAAAAAAAAAGAAGAAAAACAGAAAAAGTAGAAAAAGCTCTCATTTATTCTTGTTGACCTTTTATTTTTTGGTTGTTGTTGTTGTTTTCATAAACTATATGCTTTCCAAAATTGTTTAAAATCGCTTGGGATCAGTGTGAGCAAAATGTTAACACGGTATTATATCCTACTATGACTAAATTAATATTTGTGCTTTTTTACTCAGAACTCCATTCTTCATGCTATTTTTGTTTTTTTTTTTTTTTTTTAATTCAAACAATTCAAATTTTGACTCGCATACAACCCATTAAAAATTTGTTTGTTTTACTTTACACTCGGTATTTATAACGTTTCAGTGTTTTTCTTCCTTTTTTTTTTTTTTTGACTCTTGTTTACATGGATCGTTATTTCTGGGAGCTTGTTTTTTTTTTCTTCAGTTTTTTTTTTTTAGTGCCAACAACACTCTGTTAGCGCCCCATTATCCGTTTTGATTATGCTTTCCCTTTTGTTATGCACCACATCCACAATTTATTCACATCCTCTGGGCCTGTATTCTTCACTTTATCCTAGGCCTCTCATTTTCCAGTCCCTTGTGGATATTTTACTTTTTTTTCTGTTTTTTTTTTTTTTTTTTTTTTGAGCATATATACCCTCTCAATCTGGTTGTTTGTATAAATGTTCTTGTTATTTCGTATTTAATACAACAAGATATTTTCGGGAATAACAGAAAAACAAATTTTCATCCCTAATTTAAAAAAAAAAAAAAAAAAAAAAGTCTATATAGTACGGTATATATATACTATATACAGGTTTTCCTTAATAGAATTTATTTATTGTGGATATTCGCTTAAGTTTCGTATATGAAAACAAATGCGTAAAAAATTACTATACAAAAGTTCAAATTCGTTTATTTTTTATCGTTTTCTTGTAATTTTATTTGTAATTTGTTAATATATGTTTTTTTTTTTTCTTCTTTCGAAAACTCAACTGTTTATCATATTAACCAAGTAAATTATAAATAACAAATAATTGTGTATGATTTTTTTTTTAAACGAAAAATCTTCATTTTTAAGAAAGAGCTTTCTTCATTTCAACAAGTTATTAAATTTTCCATAAAAGAAATTACAATATTTATTAAATATGTTTACTTTGAATATTCCTAATGAGTATAACTTATTTCGATAAATGTATTTATGTAAATATTAACATTTTATTGGCAACAATTGAAATTATATGGATGTGCCTTTGGTAATCATATCCTTATAAATGCATTTGAAACATATGCAAAATATTATACGGATATCAAAAGTACTTTTTTAATTACATCTAATTTTAATAAAGCTCTTAAAAAACTGGAATTATAATTTTTAGAATATTCATAATTAAGTGTACGAATACTTTGAAATATATGCAAAAAAAAAAAGAAAATGTAATAAAAATTTTCCAACTGAAAAATGAATTCCAAAGTACTATATTCCAAAAAAAAAAAAGAAGAAATTTGTCTACCATTAAAAATTAAATAAAGAAAACTAATTGAAACTGTTCAACTTCCTTTTATTAAATGTTAACATTCTATTTCAATCGAATAAACAAATTAAAAGAAACCTTTTAATGGAAATCGCTTAACCTTTGAAAATACTATAATAATAATAATAATAATAATAATAATAATAATTATAATAGTAATAGAAACAAGACAAATATAACTTTCTACAAAAATATCATAATAATAAAAACAATAAAAAAAATGTGTAAACAAGAACACAAAATATTCCATTAAACAAATTGAGCTGGAATAAAAGTTTTATTCATTTGTTTTTATTTATTCCGTAAAAACCATTTTCATACCGCAAGTAATTTCGAAAAAAAAAATCGGGTCAAAAACCACTCAACGAACGAATTTCAATCCTAAAAACCAAAAAAATCTCGTCTATTATGTATATTTTTAAAATAGTGTTAAATGCCAACGATCTGGAAACAAAAAGGGCTTTGGAATTTATAAAAGAAAAAAATACATAAAAATTGTTATTACAATAATCGGTACGGCATTCAACCCGAAACACCTACTCACCATTAAAATCATTCTCAAACCATGTAATAATTCTAGGCTAATACTTTTCGAGCACCTAACTACCAAAAATATCTTTAATACAAAAATATATATCTGCATATTGGGGTACATGGATATTAAATTTCAATATTATAACCGATTCTGTCTGGTTTTGTCCAGCCTATTGATCTTCGTACAATGAAGATCCCTTCTATATTTTAATATAAAAATGAAAAATGTATTATATTCCGAAATAAGTAACATTTAAAATATTCCATTATAATGAAATATTATTATTTTCTTGTATATCGCGAGCCACCCCCAAACAATTTACAACCACCCCCTGATGACGATCATCGTCATCGTCATCATCATCATCATCATCATTGTAATTTAATTTTTTCCTTAAAGCAATTTCAATATACGTCAATCGTTTTTCGGAAAAATGTCAAAAATCTTACATTCTTCATGTTTTTATGGCCTAAAAGTATTGATTGATGGTCACAACAAGAAATGTTTAGGAGGCAATCTAAAGAGTTTCTTTCCTTTCTTCCTTTCTTTTTTTTTTTTTTTGTATGACCTTTAACAAATTTTTCATTTGTAAATTGGCCTAAAATACAAAAAGATATATTAAGCTTTTAGCTTTTAACTTTGATTGGTTTAATATTCAAAGATTAATAATAAACGATTTTTACTTCTTGATTTAGATTTCTTGTAAATTGATTATTTACGAATACAAAAATAGTCTTGTTCGTTTTTTAAAAAAACCGCCCAAAAAAACAGGAATACAATATTATAGTAAAATTGGTATATTCAAAGCTCAAAATTAATAAATTTTTTAAATAAATATAAAAATATTCAAATTTACGGACGAATCTGGTATCGATTAAAATAATTGATTTGTGATTACTAAACAATGACAATAACAAAAACAAAAGGAAGATCTTGTGTTCGAATTTTGTTGTACTTCTTTTTAAAGATCAGTTAGTACATGATCACAAAATTTGAAAACTTAAACAATCATGAATAACAAAATTTTTGTACAAGAATACAAATTTTTTTGTTTTATGTCGGAAGAAAAGTCATAGTGTGGCTAAGGAGAATAACCCCGCTATTCTAAACCCAGTCAACAAGTTCTGACTATCATAATATGACGTCATTGTCATAACTTTTTTTTAAGACTATTTGGTATTCTGCCCCCGTCATAACTAATAACTGTCATAAAAAAGGATCACAAGTTCTGATCGAAAATATTTTACATCATAACGGAATTTTATATGCGTTCTCTGCATGATTCAATTGATAAATATGGAATAACTTCCACCATTTTTTTAAACATATAAATAATTTTACACCCATACAAACATTTTCGAGAGTATTTCTCAAATAACCATGACAACTCGCTCGAATTATAACAGTTTAAACTGTTATAAATTCGAATTTTGGGCATAACTATGACCCGTTCGCTAGAATGCGAATTTTTGGCAGCAGTCATAATTTCAGTCATAAATATTTATGACAGCAAAACTGTCACAATACCAGAATAAGCGGGTAAGCTTGTTAACCGCGTTTAAAAAATTTCAGCAATGTTTGACCATACATTCTGAGTTTTACCATCGGTTTCGGAAAAATCGTACGATGAAACTGATAGTACATGAAGGCCTTATAATACAATAGTTTAAAAGAATTTGTCTAATACAAGGAAAAACCTTAAACTTTCTGAAAAATCGAAAATGTTAATATCCTTCTTAAAAAAAAAAACTAAACTTAATTTAGAATGATTTACCTTCAAAATAACATACATAATAATCAGGATAATGCGATATTCACTTACATAGTGTAACCTAATACATATTAATAATAAATTATTATAAACTTGGTACACAAGTCTACAAAATGTTGCTGCTTTTCCATATAAAAATTTTAATCCGTTTATACGCCACAGTAAAAATAGCGCAAAATATTGTTAGCAGATATAAACCGCTAAATTTGTAGATAAATGGATTAATTAATGTCGGGAACAATTAAAATATGATTATAATCGCATTTTGCATATTTGAATGAAAATTGGGATGAAAATTGGTTTAGAGGCAATAAATTTAGTTAGCGAAAAACATCTACCTTTTATATACCAAGTTTTTACTTTAGTATTTTAGGTTTAAATATATACAATATAGTAGAAGCAGAAATTTTTTATAAATGGATATAAAATTCCCAGTTATAAATTTTCCAACAGAAGAAACAATATACCAAATAAGAATCAATTTTTAGGAATAAAAATGAAAAATCAATATCGTTCACCATCAAACCATATCAAAATCCCTAACTCCTAGATATTGGTTTGAAAAATTTATAAAATTGGTTTGAGTTTTTTGAAATTTCCTATAAATTTTCCAATTTTAGAATATATAAAAGTAAAAATATATGATTTAGAGATGGATCTCAGTTGGATCTAAATTTGGACTAGATAGAAAACATCAGAAACTGAGAGATTTTTCTCCTTTTACGTTTCTTTTCGTTTTTTTTTTTTTTTTTTTTCTTCAAATCGGAACTAATTCCATTTATCAAATTTTTTTTCTTGAATCAATTTCTTTCTACTTTTCTTGAGAAATTTTCCAAAAACTTTCTTTGAATTTTTCTTCTTTTTTTTTTTTTCTTACTTTTAAATGCCATCAAAGTTATAATTTCATTTATATGTTATAATCAGTACGTGGTTGAAAGAATATCGTTTCTCTATATTTTGTTCATCTTAAAACTTCAATAAAAAAAAAAAAATACATTTTTTCTTGTTTAACTTTTTTCTTGTTGTTGTGTTTTTGCAGATGAACTCACGTGATGATCCCGAAAAAAGTTTCAAAGTGGCTCTACCAGATAACAATTATGCGACAGTTTATCTACGTGACGCCATGTCTATTGAAGAATTTTTGGCTAGCGCTTGTGCTCGAAAAAATCTCAATCCGATGGAACATTTCGTACGAGTTAAGAAACGACGTGATATGGAAGACCACAATTATTTTGTGCCACATCGGAATGATTTGATTGAATCTTATGTAAGTATCCGTATCAAGTTTCTTGTTAGAATTTTCTTTTTCATTTTTTTTTTTTTATATGTTCTTATATTTTCCATTTATTTGTTGTTTCTTATCATATTTATTGTTAAAATTGACTTCTCTTTCAATATTTATATCATTTATATATCGTATAAAAATCAATCGAGACAGACGTACAATTTTTATGGATGAATATGAATTTCGTTTTTTGGAACGTGATTCCTTTAATAAAATCAAAAAAAAAAAAAAAAAAAAGAAAAGAAAGTACATATACGTGCATTTTAAACAAGAAGTTTTTCTATTGATTATACATATAACGTTTTCAGGTTTGGCACCATATTTATGACTTAAAATAGCTTGTGAAATATAGGACCGATTGTTTACCATCACACATATTCCAATTTTTATCTATTTGAATGATTTTTCCATAACTATTCTCCAAACGATTTTCAATATTCGTTTTATTTCTTAGTTTCAAGCAATTTGAAATTTTTACTATCAAAAAAAAAAAAAAAAAATAAACAAGAAAGAAAAATAGATTTAGCAAATCTTTCTGAAGACCTATCCTCCTACACTAGATTAAGCTTTCAAATCTATACTGTATCCTTCGATATAGAAATAATATCTCTATAATATCTAAGATAAATAATTTTTATCCATTTTCATATTAAATAAAACTTTCAATCTATTTATATAATTTCTTGATGGAAATTTTGTATTTATTTTAATTGGAAATTCCCATTGAATCAGAAATACTTCTGCAAACAATTATTTACTATTTTATTATCAAATAATGAAATAAAATCAATAAAAAAATCAACAACAACAAAAAAAGAATTTCCATTAATACCAATAAAACAATAATAAACATATTTTTCCCAATAATTTAAATATTTTAAAATAATTTGATATAAAAAAAAAGTAAAAAAAAAAAAAGAAAACGTATCTTTTAAGGACTCTTCTCCCAAAAATATATATATTTACAACATCCCAAATATAATATCCCTTAAATTTACAAAACGTATATAAATGTTTTATAGAAATATATATATATATAGAAACAGGAAAATTCCTACCAGTCTCATAAACTTCATGTCAGTAAACAACTCTCATCGAGTCAGTCTGTTCATCATCCTTAAGTTTATTTATATCTTTTGACTCTTTTTAAACAAAAGCGACTTATCAAAGTATAAGTTTTTTTTTTTTCTTCTTCATATATTCTTTTATTTTCTGAGCTAATTATAAACAAAATCAAACATAAAAAGGTTACCCATCTTTACATCTAAAAATTGGATGGGTAATATTAATACACCTTTGTAAAATATCTCACCCACATTTTATTGTACAACCATTTGAAATTTTCTATACATATATATATTGTTTGTAAAAATTTTCGACTAATAATAAAGATGGTGTAAAAAGCTCATTTTTAGAAATAATTTCACATACATTAATAAGATTCATGTCTTCCTATTGAAAAGAAGATTAAAAATATATAGAAGAAAAATGAAGGAATGTAATTTTATAAGTGTATACTAGTATATAAGATATTCTATGCCAAAAAAAAGCTTTTCAAAAGTGTATATATATACGAATCAAACTTCAAAACGAAAATATCAGATATTACGAGTGGTATACACAATCTTTATGTCTTGGCATGGAACTTTCTCTACATGTCCATTCATAACATATCCTTCTTGAATCCTAATGTTGTCATCATTCTATTCAAAGATGTTTGAATTCATATCTTTTTGTAATCAAAAGAAAATGATAAGAGACTTATATTAAATAAAACGTCTTGAAGAAAATATATATATATATGTATATTTTTGTGAAAATATATATGGCGCACTAAAGAACGAAATGCTTATAGTTAAGTTATAAAGTTTTTTTTTTTTTTTTTTTTTCTATAATATGATATGTGAAGTCTAATTCACAGATAATCAAAGAAGAAAATCTTCAAAGTTACCATCGCCTTATTGACTTTTGTTCAAAAGTGAACTCTACAAGTTTTACACTTTCTTGTCTAGTCTCCATTGTATTTCTTTCTTTTAGAAATTTATAAATCTTCTTATGTTTTTTTTTTCGTCTTCTTCTTTTTCTTTGGTTAACGAATCCCAATTTGAAAAGTTTCTATCAATTCAGGTATGTACTAATAATAAATAAGGGGTGAGAAATCGAATAAAAACTCCTATTTCCAATCACTTTTTTAGACAACTTCATGTTACATCTTTATCCTTTAATATCATTATCATTGATTTCTGACCAATTCCAGAGAATTTCTATCCCTTGATTGTCCAATTCGAAATCTAGAGAAAGAAAAAAAAAAGGGAAAAATATTTTCATCTACCAGACATATATACAGTTTAAAGAAGCTTTTTCTCTCTCTCTCTCTCTGGAGCAAGTCCATTCTTAAAGCAATTGTGCACCTACTTCAAAATAATGATAAAAATACCCTTTTTTTCTCAATTCATTTTAAGGATACACTTAACTTTTCTCTAGTGTTGTATTAAAAAAAAAAAAAATGTTAATGCTTCAATAAATAGATTTCGTTACAAAAAAAGAAAATAATAAAAAAAAATATTTATTATATTTATTTTTCCCAGAGGAATAAAAAAAACATAATTTATTTTTTTACATGTGAAAAATCAACACAAAAAGTTCACTTGGCTAATATTTAATTTTCTTATTTTCAAAGGCTTCGTTTTGCTTCTCTCTCATTTAAAATTAATAACATCTTTAGCTTTAATTATATCATTCTTAAATAATACTCCTAAATAAATATTTCCCAAATAAAAAAAAAAAAAAAAAAACGAAAAAAGGTAAATCCGCTTTATTATAAATAATAAGGTGGTAAAAAAGTAAGACGGTAAAATTCTTAAGAACTATTTGAGATTTAAATTTTCTTCGTAAAATATATCTAATTGGGATTTTAAACACCTTCAAAGTATTACAATGAATCCTTTGAGAACGTTTATAAGGATTTCACCATTCCTTATGAATTTATAAAAATGGTTAATTAATTATTTTCATTTTGGTAGATGGACTTTTATTCTATACTATAGTATAGAATACCAATGATATTGGTAGCATCAAAAATAAGAAACTTAGGACCAGTGATTTCATCGTAATAAATATCGTATGTCTGTCAATATGACTGTTTGCCTGCGTCTATTTTATACAATTGTACAATATTGATTTCAATTCAATTTTCAATCGAAATAAACACATATAAACCTAAAAAATTTGGTAATACCCTGATTTTAATTTTCAATATAATATATTTTGTATTATTTTAAAGCTTTCCAAAAAAAAAATTCAACCTCAATAATACTATATAACGGAAAATCTTCTATATTCTAACAAAAAAAAAAAAATTTTTATTTTCATCTATCTCACTGCTATTAACTGATTTACATTTTCATCAAGACTTTTCGACAGGCACAGGCCAGTCCTTTATTTATGGAAAACCTATGATGGTGAAAATTTCCATAGCAAAACAAAATAAAAAATAAAAAGAAAGAAGAAAAATCGACATGCATAATTTTCCAAAAATTTAAAATTGATAAGGGTCAGTTTACTTCTGTGAAACGCGGAACTTAATCATAATAATAATAATAATAAGAGCTAAAAAAAAAAAAAAAACGAAAATAAAGAATATTAAAAACAATACTTGGAAGCTATCCACAGACGCGACTCTTACGAATTTAATTCGTAATTTTCTTCTCATGTTTATTCATAAATTTTCAACTAGATTATGGAAAATTCGTAACGTAACAAGAATTTCATTCCTTTTTTTTTTGTTTTGAATTTACTTTCATCGATGCAGAAATTTGAAGTTTCTAATCCGAATTTTAGATAATACCTTTAAAAAGTTAAAATATAAACTTGAGGCACACTTCAATTTAATATTCTTAAGAAGCTGCCTTTTTTGCCCCCTTTAATCCTTATTATGGATGTATTTATCTTTCTTATAAAATTCACATCTTTTATAATTTTCCATTTCATTGTGAACAACTCCACAAGGAAGATATATTCATCTTTAAAGCCTGTAAATAATATCAAATAAAATTTTACTATATTATTACAAAATTTCTATTTTTTAATATATAAAGGGTGATTTTTTAGGCGTTTGGTTTTTTAGTGTTGCCTTATTGGCATTTCGCCCGTGATTTGTGACATGTGTCAAAGTCAAACATGCTCAGTTAGCATTGCCATTTCACCATGAATAAACTCACGGTTGAGAAACAATCAAGAATTATCCAAATTTGCTTTGAAAATAGGTCACGTTATTTTATCGCAAATTTGTGTGTTCAGTGTCGAGGCTCATTTTTGGCTCCCTTAATAAGCAAAATTTTCCCTTCTGGAGTGAGACCAACCTAGAAGAATCTAGAGATCTCATTGCATCCAAAAAAATGAAGTTAACATTCTGGTGGCATCGTTGGCGGTAGCTCGTGTTATGATCAATCAGAGCGTTACCGGACCATGATCAATTAATATTTTTTCAAAAATATGGATAGCATTGATCCTGCTCAGATGTAGTTTAAACAGGAAGACGCTACGTGCCATACAGTGACAGAAACCATCGATTTATTGAAATCATGATTTAGCGATAATGTGATTTTGAGAAATATCCCTTTAAATTGGCCTCCAAAATGGTGAGATCTGACATCTTTCCAACATTTTCTATGGGCTTACATGTAGTCACTGGTTTTGGCTGATAAACCAGCAAAAATTAGCCAACATTGTTCATGTTATCTGTGACCTACGGCCGCTATTGATCGAAAATACAAACTAAAATTGTACTAACAATATACGCTTCGTCCAGAGCAGTCACAGTGGCCATATACCCAAAGTAATTTTTAAATATTAATGACATAAATAGGTCTTTCGAATAAAAAAAGATTTTTGATTAAGAGTTAAATTTTTGTGCTATTTTTTTTGAATTTAAAGTTCATTACGCTAAAAAAATCACCCTTTCCATAGATTTTGAAGATTTGAAAATAAAATTTTTTAATATAAACTAAAATATTCCATAATATAGTTTATCTTTTGTTACATTTTAATATTAAATGTCAAACTATTATCCATCGTCGGATCATATGTGGTATTTTGGTTTCCTTATATATATAGAAAACAGATATATGTATGCATTTTATATATTAATCAAAAAAACCTCGCACAATTGTTCACTACAAAAATTACCATTCTATGTCAACTTTTTATTGAACAACTTTTTTCCTCTATAATAAAAACTATTCAAGTCTATGCTTAAAGTTCCATACTTAACAATAGATTGATGGATAACAGAGAAAAAAAAAAGAATTTAATAATAATAGAAGCTGTAACAGTAATAATAGTATGTAATAATAGAACTCACCTGACGAACTACATGTATACATGTTGTGCTATTCAGAAATCTTTGATTATATATAATCCACATTTTCTTCTTCGCTAACATAAAATGTATCACTTAAAATCTAGGACTATAGTTATGCTAAAAAAAAAAGGCGGGCGGAAATTGACATGCACTCAATAATCTGGGTCACCCTAAGCAATCAAATAAAATACTATATAGATGTAGATATTGAAGTAAAATCCTGAGAAAATATGATATATAATCCAGAAAATAATATAAAATTGGATATAACTAAAATATCGAAAAGCCTTTAGCTAAATGCGGAGATATATTACAGTAGACGTATATTATAATAATATTATAAGAAAAACAAATAAAATATTTTCAAATTCATAAAACAGGTAAACTAAATTTAAAGAAAACGTGTCGATTGAGTTTATTGAACTGAATATAGATTTATCAAATATTGGCTGATCAAATTTCAAATGTTACTCGATGAAATGAAAGTTTGTTGTAATTTTTTTCAAATAAAATCTTTTCATTTTCAATCAAAGTATGCATCCATAGTATCGATACACTTTTGTCATTTCATCGGTAGTTCATTTATTGCTCTGCTTGGCTTGGAGGAATCGTGAAGTTATGGCAGGCACTTTTCACAGCCTCTTCAGAACTAAATTGTTTTCCTACCAAGAAGTGGTTTAAATTCTAAAAAAATGGGTAGTCAGTTGGTACAAGGTTTGGTGAACGTGATGGTTAACAAAGAATTTCCAAGCCCAACTCCTGCAGCTTTGTCATGGTTGTATGGACGAGCGTTATTATGCAACGAGATCAGAGTTGATCGATTGACAAATCTTGGCTGTTTAATCTCAAGATTTTGCATTATTTCGTCCATACAATAGGTATCCGCCGTGATCTATGAGCTCGGTTTCGTGAAGTTGTGGTGGATAGCACCGCCATTAGACCAGCATATAGTCACCGTGGAAATTACCAGAATGGAATTTTTTAAACCAAGGAGATGTTATGTGTTTTATAGTGACTTCAGTGTCAAAGACATGACGTTAATATTTTGAGATGTTTACGCCGCTGTAATTTCACACACTTATTTCCAAGTTTTGCATATCTAACATTAACGAACTTCTTAAAAAATAAGTTTTAAATATTTCTGAAAAATTAAAAATTTATTTAGGAAAATTTTCAAATATAAAATATCGCATGGGAGTAAAGTTATTCACAATTCAAATCGACGTTTGATTTACCGCAACTTTTAAAAGTTGACAACCCAATATTAATTTTCTACGACCACAGAATATTTATTTATTATTTACCGAGCTAAATAAAACATTTCCGTTTTGGGATATTTAATATGAAAATATTTTAAGTGAACATAATTTTTATTTATTATATTATTTTGGAAATAGACAAATATCCTTACTGGGTGTCTATTTATAAACTTACAATTCTTTTTTTAACCGATTTTAACTGAAATAGCTTTTGAAAAGTATATCTAATACATTAACTAAAGCTCCTGAAAAATCCTATTGAATGGTATCAAATAAAATACTTTGAAATTGTTAATTCCAAAGAAATACATAAAAGAAAGTTCATGTCGTAAAAAAATGCGAATGGGAAGTCCAAAAACATAGAATAATACTAAGAATAATTTCTATATGATTAAAGTCATTACATAACTAATACTGTTTCCCTACGCATTTTCTAGGAACGATCAAAACGATTCAAAAGATAAACAAAACATTGTAAGTTTTCAAATAGACACCCGGTATATATTATTACTATAAATATGAAATTCTAGATCCTTTTACATCTCCTAATAAAATATTATTTATGAAAATACACATATATAGATAGATATAAATATATTTTACAAAACCTATAAATAAAATTTATTTACCATAATAAGAACATAATCATATACTTAGGAATATAAATAGAACTTTAATTTGGATATATGAACAATATATATTCATAAATCCTAAAATAAGGTAAAGACTTGTATTAAATTATTAATAAAAGCTTTTTGTTATATAAATATGCTCGAAATAAACAAAAGATTTCTGGACAAAATCTTTTATAAATACCATTTCTTTCTATGTATTACAAAGAACAATATAAAATAAGTTCATATTCAATGAATTTTTCATATGTGTAGAAAGGAAATTTGTTACTACACCACAATTTGAAACCGCATATTCGGATTTTATATGAAAAATTTAAGTAATCCAACCCTTTATCTAGATGGTATATTCCAATTATATTCAAGTCTAGCTATTATATACATATATATATATATATATATGTATATTGGCGTGTAAATAAATTAATATTTTCAACAAAAAACCAATAAAAAAGCTTTTCACAACTTGTTTAAATTTTCTCTTTTTGCAATTTTAAATTGTAGATCCTTAATCAATCGAAATGTTGAATGTCATTCTTAAACTCAATATCGAATATGAACTTCGCTTATTCATTACCACAGATGACAATGAATGCATTCTATTTTATATACAAGTTTATATTTCTTAATTTTATAGAAGAATAAATTACCAATTAAAAAAAAACACCAACAAAAGCTATAAAAATTCGAAATTCGATTTTATATAGACATAACTCTATAGAACAAGAGTTATGCATAGCTTTAAACATATATCTTAGATGAAAAGAAGAAAAAAAACGCTATAGACAATAGGGAATATAGTTATTTTAGGTACAAAAAATTCCATGAAATGCATAGAAATAAAGGAATAAACCACCTGGTTCCTTAGTATGCAACAAACGTATGCGATAGATAAAATACTATACTAAAAATGTCTGAAAACTTATATTGTTAGTTGATTATTTAAAACTTGGCGCCCGTTCGTCCTGGCCAAAAAAAAAAAAAATAAACCATTATAATCGAAAATATCGGTGGATAAGTGATAAAGTGTGCTTTCAAACATTGAAAATGGACGATTATTGTCCCTGGCCAGAAAAAAAAAATTCAGTATGAAAAAAAAAAGTTCTTTAAATATATGAGAAAATAATATCAAAATCATATCCCAGAAGAAATAAATCTCGACCAAAAAAAAAAAAGAAAAAAGGAAGAAGAAAATCCCGTATATACTTTTATTAGAGGACTCTCGTAGTATCCGAATATAAAAATGTAAAGAAGAACATCGATTTATATGTTTGTTTCCTTTGAAAATTCATTTATAATAATTCTTTCTCGGGAATAATAATCATAAATAACATACAATTTTTTTTTTAATTCAATGTTTTCATTATTATTAAAGACTAACTCATTTTTTATGCATACCACAATTACTACAGTACATATTTTGTTTTTGGTTTTTTTTATTCTCAAAGGTTTGATTAATTAAAGGTCTCATAATCTTTAAAAGTGGTTCTAATTAAGATAAAAAGAAGAAAACACAAAAAAAAAGAATAACTAACAACATGAAAACCATAAAGACTTTACGATAAACCTTAAATTCAACGAGACACTTTATCGTTTCTACTAAAAAAAGAAAATTGAAGTGATCCCTCGGGGGTTTAACATAAGAAATTGCAATTGAAGAAAAATTTATTATAAAAGATAATAAACACAAGAAAAACTATATTTCCAAGAAGGATAATAATAATAATTATGACAAAAGAGATGTAACAAACGCACATTTACTATAATAATGAGCAATTAAAACACATCTTAGGGAACACTCACTCTTATGCGATATTTACTCTGATGATATCTTTCATCGTTCTTACCGTCTTTTATTCTATATTAGATTCTATATAATAAATGAATCGCTGTCTAAGGACAAATTTCAAATATATTTAGCGAAGATTTTATTATTGTTTGTATTTTTTGATGATGACGGAAAGAATGACGATGACAATATCCCTAAAAATGAGATTTCAGTTTTCTTCTACATATTCCAAAGAAAAAAGAAGAAAAACCAAAAAAAAAAAAAACGCAAAAGTTATTTACTTTTCTTCTACGAAATAGTCATCATACAATACAAATGTGTGTATATGAAAGATTTATATGCATATAAATATGTAGATACGTATCACAAGACCCCGGAAGGAAAAGCATCAACCGAAATAATATAAATTCATCCAAAAGATGAAGATATTTTGTTGTATATACTAAATGACAATGTTTGATAATGATAATGAATAAAATAAGATAGGAATTAAGGGAAAATGTCTACACATATGTAGTGTCGTATATTCTTGTATAAGAAGAAATTCTTAAATAGAAAGTAGTATACCCAATTATTACCCAATTTGTGACTTCTATGATACTTTTAATTTTAATAATTTACAAAATATACATTTCATTATTTTTTAATAAAATATCACTATTCCAAAGTATACAATTGTCAATTGTGATAACAACGTTCGTTTTACTAAATAATTGAATTGGAACAGCCGGTATCTATTGTCTTATCCTTAGAAGCGAAGAGTTGACAAAAACCAAAAATTATTTAACATTTCTGTTAGGCTTCATCGTACCACTCTTGTTTATACACTACGTATTCCTTAAACTTCTGTTTCAATTTCTCCACAAAAAGTATTACTCTACCTGACTCCTAAACCAACACTACCTAGCTCATGGGGGATTTTTTTCCTTTTTTTTTTTTTAAATTCACTAAATACAATTCAACTAAATATATACCATATTATGAAATCACTTCAGCGTTCTGGAGTTTGGTTTTGTTTTTTCTTTTTTTGTATGCATACAAAAGTATATTTTTAGGTAGGTATTGTTGAAACAGGGATGAGTGATTGTTGAAAGTTAAGAAAATTCTGTATAGTAGCGGTAGACGGATATCTTCGGTATATATATATATGTATATAATAACAGTTCATGAAATTCATGCTCCAATAATCAACAAAAATTATTCTACATTAATATCACATATACTTTTGTTTTTCGTAAATATTTTCCTACTAGAAAATACGAAAAAAAAAAGAAAATTATTTGTGTTCAAGAAAGAATTATATGAGTTCCAGTCCTGATTCCACAATCTCTTTATAATCTGGGTATCCGAAATAGTATACATATATCTCAAAAAAAAAAAAGAATCAAGTGAAAATGGCATGTAACAAGAGAAGAGCACTTTTGAATAATTATAGCCGCTGAAAAATTGTCTGCAAATTTTAACTTTCTTATACTAAAGACATATTAGCAGCGATAATCTAGCTAGATTATCTCACGATTCTCGATTAAAATTCGATAATGGACCAGATTTTCTCAATTATTGAGGATAATTAACCGAGTATTTTCAGCTCAATTATTGAATAATTGAGAACTTTTCGCCCTCTGATTATGAAATTTAGCTTTTTCATCTGGTAATGCCATTCATAACATATTTATAGATATAAACCTTCAAAAAAGAAAATGTAAGAAGAATACGTAGAACAAAATAACAGATTTGAATTTGGCGGCTCCAATTTTTTTTTGTCTTTCGAAGGAAATGATTTTTTTTTTTTTAAGATATAATATTTTTAAATTTTTTCTTTTAGATTTTAAATGTTTGCATATTCATAAATAATTTTTTTTTTACTTCCAAAATTTTCTAACCACAAAAAAATGTATAGAAAGTTTTGAAAAATGTCAAAAAATAATTGAGAATAACTTTTAATCCAGAAAAACAGAATGTGTCGCATGATCTAGATTAAAAATAATCGACTGGATTAAAGCGTGTAGTATGTCTACGGTATAAAGCTTTTGTAATAAGACCCAATGTAAATTACTTAAGCTTGAATTTTTCACATATTCTCTTTATTAATTGCTAGAATCATGTAAACTTATTGGTTTTCTTTAATGAATATAGTTCTGAAAGTTTTCTCTGGTATAACTTTTTTCCGTTCAGAAATAGGTTAGGAGAAAATTGTATAATAAGGAAATTTGATTAATTTGGCATATTTATCGGAAAATGTAATCTCGCCACATTAAACCCTTCTAAAGTAAAAAATAAGTAATTTTTTCGTTTGTTATGCTTTCAAAACGAAATTATTATTTTACAAGTTCATTGAAATTCCTTATGAAGATGTTACAAAACTGGCTGACTATTAATTTCTTATACTACTTCAGAAGAAACATCCTGATCAGTTTTTCAATGCAAAAATATCTTTTAAAATTCAAATGCATTCGATCGACAGTTTACTTACCCAAACAGAAACAAAATTGATTTTAACAATCCTAAAATTAGATAAATGTAAAATTGAGTCCAAATTAGCATTCCGGGTTAAACGGTAACAGAATTTCTGTATAAATATGTTTTACTGAATGTTTGCAGTAAATTTTATAAAAGCGTTATTTGTAATGAGAAATCGAATTCACAAGTTTTCGGCTTCTATTAGGAAAAATCTCTTTTAGTTTATCATAAAAAGAAATTTAAACCTAAAATATTGGATACAAGAAAGTTCGGTAGTTTACTCTACCAAAATAAAAAAATAAATGTTTTATTATTTTTGGTTACAGAAGAGTAGATAATTTTTTTATAGATGAAAAATTACAATAATTTTTTTATTTTTCCTAAGACTTCGGCTTCCATTCATTTCAAGTTGCCGGAGGTTTTCCGCTATAAATTTTCATATTTTTATTCTTTTGTTATTTAACTTGAATTTAATTTCACAAAAGCATCAGTTAAAACTAAGTAATGAAAAAATTCAAGTTAAACAATTAAATTGAAAAGAATTTTCTTTTACAGAAAAAGCAATAAACAAAAAACAGAAATAGAAAATTATTAAGTGAAAATGTTGAATATTTATAAATTACCGAATCTTGTTTGTATCCGTACACACTTGGACTATAGTTTTTAATGAACACTAGGTATTCAAATTATCGAGTTTTTATGGTTACGATAGTATTCTAAATGAAGACTATGGAAGCTTTTATAAACTATAAAAGCTTCATACAAATCGTGGGACACATAAATTCTTACACAAAACCAAGAAAATCATTTAAACAACAATTTAATGGAGGAAATATTTAAACCGGATATTTTATAGTACTGATATTTTTGCCACAATCTGATATCATGTTGTTCACCACTGGATATTAATTAATAAACATTCTAAAATAGAAACTTATTAAATTTTTAGTCTAATTATTAAAAATAGAACATTTTTTTTTTTTTTTACCTATGTACATTTTATTATCTTCGTAATTTCTTTGATCTTATATTTTATTTGAAAATCAAAGTCATGAAAATCAACTTAATTTCCATTGTTCTATAATTTTATGATTTTTCATATACGGAGCCAATTGAATTTCTAAACTCCTTAATATAAATTTTGTCGACTTTTTTTTTGTTGTTGTTTTGTTTATTTTATATACCTTTATGGGTCCTATACCCATACCTTAAGTCAATATGAATTTTTAAATGTATGAGAAAATTTAATAAGTAATTTCCTTTTATATTGATCGTATTATAATAAAATAGGATGTTTAAATTTCTTTCAAAAATGAAAGGACCATCCTCTCTAAAAATTTATACTTAATATTCTGGCGATTTTTTTCATATAAATTATATGAAAATTATATTTTTCCAGTTAATACTATGATATATATATATATATATATATATTAAAGTTCAGAAAAGAAAAGTATATGGAAAATGAACTTCAACATCTATAAAGTAGAAAATTAGGTACTACAATTTGGGCTTCATTAATCGGAAATTGAGCTTCACGTAATTACCTTGAAACAAGCATATTTCATGAAATAAAATTATTAAGTACTTCATTTGCATTCAAACTTGTTCTCTGGTACTTGACTTGGGACTACAAAAAGAAAAAAAAAACAAGAAGAACAAAAAAATACCAATTTATTTTATACTTTTTAATGAGAGAGAATTTGTACTTTTATATTTTTTATTTATCATTCATTAAGTTCTCGATTTTATATAATAATTAAAAATTTATATTCCACAATGTATGTGCATTTAATTTTTAATTAAGAATTATTTTCCCCGTGAGAATTTAAATTTTCATTAGAAACTTTTTTTTTAACGATCTATATTTAAAAGAGTCTGATGATTATTTTATTTAACATTTGTATTTTCATTTGGAAACATTACGGAAATAACCGTTTTTAAAGCAACAAAATCGGTTAGCTTGCTTGTATATTATGTTTTTAATTCCCCAAGCTTACCCATTTCCAATTCATATGATTTTCAGACATTTTAAATCAAAAATAAAAAGTTAACTAACCGTATGCGTTATTGCTATAATAACCGAGAGTAATGAATGTCTGTCGCTTAAAATATCATATAACGTTGTCCATAATTGCACATTCCCGCAGGTGAGAATTGGTTAAATAACCTGAAAATTTGTGATATCATAAAATATGGTATTTATACGTAGATAGACGTAAAATATCAATATTCAAATAACGGGCATATGATGGGGAAAATGTGAAAAACTATCTAAAATCTGTCGTATTAAAAACAAAATATGGTAGACTTTTAGCGATTTAAACTTATTAGATTGTACGAAAAAAAATTTAATTTATAATTTGGATTTTTCTATTTTTAAGGAATTTTAAAATTTTAATGCTGATTAAACGGAAAATAATAAAGAATATAAACAACAGTCGGATTTCGAACAAATCAGTCTTTATTTTTCTTAATTTTTTAAACGCACAGTGAAAAGTTTTAAGAACCCTCTTATACAACAACTATCGGGCCCACCTACTTAGTTGCAGTGTCGTTCGATGTCTAAACTATGTGATGTAGATTACATCATTATTTAAGTAAAATGGATGGAAAAAATGGAAATTATTGTAATATAATTAACATACAAGCTAATTTCATTCCAAATATTCAATTTATTTTCGAATTCTGAATTATTAATTTTTTGGAAACTGAATACCACGCACTCCTGCACTAATTATTTTGACAGATTCCACAGAATCAACATTGTAGGCAACAGTGGCGTGTAGTCTAAAGGGGAGAGCATACCCAGGGAAATTTTAAAACAATTATTGCAATTTGTAATTTTCGATTTTATTAAAATTTTATTCTGATTTTAAGAAGTTTTCTTTTATCCAACTTTTAAAAAAATTAACTACTAAAAATCTTTCTTTTAATATTAATTTATCAGAATCTAAAAGATAAGAAAGTTAATTTTTTGTTTTTTCCCATAGTTAGTGTTAGTAAACAAACAAAAAAATTCTGCACTAACCTTTTTCGAAGAGAAACCGCCTTTAGACAGAATCTGCGGCCAAAAAAAAGAGAAATGAAGTTATTCTTTTGAACGCATCTTCTTACCAACAAATAATTTTTACTATTGACAGACAATATGTCAAGCAACATTCATGTCAAATTTTAGTATTGCAAGATGTGCAGTTTACGTTTGACAGCGATTTGAATTAGACGGACACTTCAATTATCGGACCCGGTACATACGTGATGAAAAGCGAACAACGGGTGCATTTTTTTCCTGCTCAATTGATTTGCATGAGTAGTATGACATGTAATTTCTTGGGTATAAATTTTTGGTACGATTACATCGCTGTAAAGCGAGCCTCCTTTTTAATAATATTTGTAAAAAATACTGTAAACACATGCATGTTTATATCACACAGAATCATTTTAACAAATACTATTAATGAGATGGCGCTTGCAGACGTGCCCAAATCAAAATCCAAGTTGGAAACTCTCATTATTGTCTGGTTTTTGGTAGTATATAGTACGATCTTCTTTCATTGATAATCGCGAATTAGGATTTCTTTTAACAATAAAAGTTATTTTTTTGTTGACAATTTATATTTTGAAAATATTTTCTGCAAACCTATCTGCAAAAGTAATCGCACGTCAATGTTTGACACCATAGTCGATATTATGGGCATTATCTACCTACACCATATAGGAGCGTAGAGGAGCAACTCTGCTTTGTTATTAAAATGGGAGCAAAATGAAAAATTTAAAATTAGTGAGTTACGACGCCCTATTAAAAAAGAAACACGATAGAAGAGTATACATATATAATATAATCCATATCCATATTTGTACATACTATATACTTTATGTATTATCCTTTATCCGATGGTGATTTGCATATTTTAGTAAATTTTCAAAATATTGTTTAGCTTTCATTTTATGAATATGAGACTACAAAGTCACGCAATCACCACATTTACATTAATTTGAATATTGAACAGAAATTACATTTTAATGAATTAAACTTTGTTATTTTAAAGATTTATGTGGTTTCCAATATAAGCAGGCTCTATCCCAATATATAGGAAAATCAATTTCTGTTACCCCGCCAGTCACAAACTTGTGGCAAACAAATAATATATACTATATGTGTTTCGGAAAATTTTTTATTTGTATTTTTTTTTGTATTATTATTATTTTCTTTTTTTTTTTTTTTGTCCTGTAAATATTTTTTCAACGCATTTAAGCAGAAATTCCATTATTAAAATCATTTATTGTATTTATTTCTGTAAACAAACATTTAAAAATATGAAAAAAAAATTAAAAACTGTGTAAACCTCGAAAAAATAGGACATATTCAAAATTACATAATATTATGATATTTTCACCAAAATATTATCGTGGTGCAGATTTCATAACATTTCAATATGCTGAATTTTTATTTCTACTGAATATTCAATTTAAACGTTTTCCCTTTTTTTTTTGGAACAGACCATATAATCCACACATGGTGACATCAACATTTTCCTAGATTTATAGAAATATGAGGCAACTAAATGTTCCAACTCCTTGATTTCATTAGGCTCAACGAAAATTACATTTAATGTAATTTGCTGGACATTCACATGATTCGATTTCGTTACGTTTTCAAGCTTCTATGGTTTCAGACAAATTTGCATTTTCTTTTTTTTTTTTTCTTTTTAAGGAAAAATATATTTTCATTTTGGTATTTTTAAATGCAATTTAAACTAGGAATATATTATATTTAGATGATGATGAAAATTTATATAATGGAAGGATATAATTTTTTTTAATATCTAATATACTACAGTAAAGCCAGAATGTCATCATTTTCGTTTCCAGTTTCGTTTCGGTCCGGCTCACGGCAATACATTCTGTTCAAGTGTTAATGCAGATAAATAGACACATAGTTTCGTTCTTGCAATATAATTCAGAAAGATTTTATATTTCTTCAATAAATTCTTCTATTTTTAGTGCAAGTTTATATTTTCTATCATAATTTACTAAAAAATTTTGTTCAATTCCACCATAAATCAGACTTACAAAATAATAATAATAATTTGGGATTAACGTCTTCGTAAAAAGTTGAAATTTGTTCAGCTCTTTCGTTTCATTTCGATTCGTACAATAATGTGTGTACTTTTCCGTTTTTCCATACATTTTGACATATCAAACTTGTGGTAGGCGAAGCTGATCGAAACGAAACGGAACATTCTGTCTAGGCTTGAAATCATTCAAACGTCTTATTATAAACAGCCTTTTAAGCTTAATTTCTACATTAAAAACAGTGTTCTGTTATATATTGTCTACTACAATGTCAAGAGAGTCACAGTAATATGTTAGATGAGCTGCAGGCAGCTTGATTGACACTATTGTTTACTCTAGTGTAGATTTTAGATGAACAACATATGTTAAAAGCAATAAACGCATTGTTGATATGTAAATATACTTCTTGGACTCGATGAAAATTTCCATTTTTTCCAAATTAATAGAGACTCATTTTTGAATACAACTTTGGGCGCAACACCAAGTGATAGGCAATTTTAAACTTTTCATTCTGCTTCAAACCAAAATGTTAGCAAATTAAAAATGAATAAAAAAAAAAAGAAAATAAATAAATAATAATAAAGAACATACCTAAAATTACGTGTTATAATCTGGCAGGTTCTATTACCTTTCCAATTTTATCCAAAATAATCCTTTTTTGGTCCCAAAAGGATTGAAAAGCTTTGTTCGATTCATTTTTTTTTCTATTTTTTTTTTTTTTGTCTTTTTCAAATTTCAATCTCTGATTACAGATCTGAAATTTTGTTTTACTATATATATATATATATATATGACTATTGTAATACACGTTGCCAACTATCTACACATCTAACTCTAATATATGAATCCTCTACTTTGTTAGGTATATTAGAATGAAAACAGAAAAAAAAACCCTTTTTCGAAATTCAGACAAATAGATGACATATTCCTGACTTCTCATCATTCTATTTCATCCGCTTTCCTGTATATAAGCTTTTAATAGAGAACTTTTGTTCATCCCTCGGCAATCAAGCAAATTTGTCACGTACCACCGGTTTCGGGTTTTGCAAAAACAAATATAGACGACGTGCAAGTCTTTTTTTTTTTTTTTTGCTGGGAATGGAGGTTTAATAAATAAACATCAGTCAGATTTGTTTTAGGTAGAGAGAGGGTTGTGCCTCTGTTTGTTTTTTCGTTTTGGTTCTAGAGGCTTTTTCGATAGTGTTTCGTAGTTCTAGTTTTAAATGAAAGAAAAATCTACGTCTATGATAAGGATAATTTTGTTAAATGATATAAAGTTCAGTTTTGTGAGCTTCTATAATGATAGTTATCATTTTGTCTAATAGACACGTAATAATGCTTTAAAAGGAATCACATTCAAAAAGTTTGTTTTTTCTTTTTCTCTTTTTTTTTTTTATGTATATATAAAATACTATGAAATTATTTTTGTGATTATCATAAATCTATGATTTGCGTAGTTTCCTTTTCAATTTTCATCCAATTTTTCATATAACATAGAATATTCTATCCAAAAAGAAAAGGAAAAGTTATTTTTATTAAAAACGAAAGTTTTCTTTGAAAAGAAACTATCCCAAAGAAAAGTAGACATCTTGTTTTACTCACTCAATAAATTTAATTCTCCTTCCAATTTTTTTTTTTTTTTTTTTTGATATTAATCCCTTAAGTCACATGATTGATGGAACCTTTCGACCAAACTCCAATCCTCCCCCCAGAAAAAAAAAAACTTTTCCGATTAAGTAAAAACTTGGACGAAAAGAAAAAAAGGAAACATCAAAGATACTAAAAAGGAAAAAAAAAATATCATACAATATTCTTTTTCATCCTTACAGCTTCATAATCATGAGTTCGTCGAAGTCTGCACAAAAATTCTATATCAGGTGGAACTATTGCGCACAACACTGGAACAAATGTGGGGATTCTCGGTGGAAGCTGAACTGATTGAGAACGCCGATCGTCAAGATGAGCTTTGTTGTTATGTTAGTCGTGTCGAGGATAAAAGTGTTGCCATGCAAAATGGTAAGTAAATAAGAATAGATAAAATTAGATTAGATAATTTGTAATTGTTTTTCATTCAAAACTCGTTATTTGAAAACTTTCTTCGCAAATTTTCCAACAATTTTCGATCTCATCGTACATATTTATATTTCATAATGATATAACTTCGATGGTGCTCCTTTAAAACCACATAGAGCGATTGTTCCTTTACTTCGCTGATCAAGATTCAAATAAACGATAAAAGCTTATTTCTCACAGCAATGTTATTTTTTATCTGTTATTTTTGTATTCGCGTTGTGTTCGCTTCCTAAACATTGCTATCCATTAATATTTTCTGAGTATCTTTCACATGAAGTTGAGTTCTTGACTGTTTTTATAATAAGGTCACATTTTACGGATCCATGATCATCAAAATGTATATAATACACCTGCAGAAGGGTGGTTCCACAGCCTTTGGCAAATATACATTTCATGTAGATTTCGATTTTAACCTTTATCTACTACACCAATTTAAATTCAATTCTGCACCAAACGATTTTTATGGCAATTTATGGGCTATACACAATTTCAATGTATTTTAAAATGTATTTATATTCATCCCAAAATATCCACTCTTAAATGTTGAAAATATATACTAAGCCGTAAGCAAGCTCAAATAAATCGTGTACATGTTGAACTTTTCTAGAGTACACATTTCTATAAACTCACGGCCCACTCTTTAGTAACCGCATCATATTAAAGGATATACCAAAGACTTCTTGAAAACTTTTAACCAATTAAGTTTATTTTAACTTTTAACTTAGAAAATTTGAAAAAAAAAGTATATATACATATATATATAGTATAGAAAGAAAAATAAAACAGATACTTACATACTTAAGTAGAAGCTTTTAGTAACTAAATCAATCAGATCAAAAGGAATTTTCTAAAACGTTATCTTTTCTGTGGTCTAGGAAGAAACATTTTTAAATTTTATTTAACCCAAAACATTTTTATGGAAATTTAACATAGTATATTTTTAAAAAAAATATTTCTGTGACTTTTCATAAAAACGACTTTTTTCGGTATACGACCTGATATATAATCGCAATTTTCCTTTACATTTCAGTAAATAGGAATTTAATATATTTAAATAGTTTATCCCATTTCAAAACTTATTTCATAAATATGATATATGCGGTATACACGATATGTTAACATATTCCAGACAGATCACAAATAGTTAGCCACGTGTTGATTTTCTACAAACAAATACTAAACTTTTTCAATGATATCCATTCAATATTGGATGATTTCCAATTGACACTCGACCATTCTAAGAATTTTTGTTCATAATTGAGTACCAAAAAAGCTTGTTCCAGCATACGTCACCATTACTCAGTCAAACTATTGAAATTATTCATAGGACAAAATTTTTCAATTATTTTAAACTACCGGAAAATTCAATCCATTGAATCCAGAATGCATTTTCACAATGAAGATCTTCTATTTTTCCGAACCACTTGAAAGAACAAACTATACGAGACCAATTGACATTATAAGTTTATCCTACGATAACTTTACTTGAACAAATGATAAGATTCATACTTGAAATACATACACACAAAGGACACAAAAGACATAATCAAATATCTATGAAAGTTTAATACCATTCCTTTGCATCCGATATTCAGTTAATTTACATCTCGAGTGTATAGATTGTTGAATGGTACTTTGTCAACACCAATTTTAAAGTTCGACGTGAGAGAATTCTTTGGCAGAAGGACATTTAGTTTATTCTTCTATATTGTATAGAGATGACGAACGATATATGTATACATATATGCATGATCTTCTGTTAGAATAGAATATTCTATTAAGAGATTTATGTTTTCTTTATTATTTTACGAAATTTCTTACCTTTTATTGTACACTTTTTCTTTTCCAATATTGTTTCACTTTGTATATAAAAGGATACTTCATCAAACCGTGCTGAACTTATGTTGAAATGCGTTATAAAAAAAAGAAACGTTGAAAATTATTGCTTTATATAGAATAATATACGATCTTCAACATAAGGATAATCATCTTCATATACAATATATTTGTATCTTCCCAATGGATTGCAACATAAAGTCACATTGTCTTGTTTTGTATTTTCAGTTTACGTAAATCCTTTTATCTATGTTGGGATTTATAGACCTTTTCATAGAAATATGACACTGTACTTTTATAGATAGTATATTCTCTTTATTATATATAAAATATATTCAATTTCTATTCAATTTTCTGCAGGTATCATCAAGGGAGATGAAATCATGGTGATCAATCAAGCAATTGTATCCGATCTGGATATGATGTACTTAGAGAGTGTACTACAAGAAGAATACAAACTAGGCATGATGATGAGGTGAGTTCTCTATGATATATATTTATATATTTTATTTTAATTTGAATACTTTCTAAACAATATTTTCAAATAATTTTGTAAGCAATAACTAGAATTTAATATTATTATTGTATGGTCTCTATTGTATTGCCATTATACTATATAGGAAAACCACAATCGGGTTGATATGTATAGAAAATGTATATATAGTTTTATTAAAGCAATGATCAAAATAATTTTCAGGAAAATAATTAGAAAATACGTCATTTATGCTTTTCAATTTTATTCAAAGGATTTATAGATATTTTCTATTGAACAATATACAATTATACTAATTGAATAAATTCAACAAAATTCTATTAATATTGATTTCAATTATATTATAATAATCATGGTCACTAAATTTAAATCAATTCTGTGGTATTGTTTTTTTTTTTTAGGTCTCTTTAACCACATTTCTATCACATTTCAAATATCAATAATTTAATATAAGCTATAATGGATTTATAATAATTATAGAGCAAAGTTTATACACAATTGGAATTTGAAAATGGATTAGATGAATAAGTCTGATATAATAATAAAAAACGAAATCCTCTATCGTGATTAATAATCAAAATTCATAACCATGATTATCGATTTTAAATTCAAATAAAAATTTGCTGATTTTATAGAAATTATTATAAAATAAATGTGGTTCTTTTGATTATATATGACATTGGGAAAAAAAGAAAATCCTTTAGCAAAGAACCCAATAGTCGAATGGTCTGATATGACCATTATCACTAACATGACGGAAGGTCTTACGTTTTTATATGATGATTCAGAAGAAAATAGAACTAATCACATTTTTAAAATAAATCTTAGTGTACGGCCACATAGGTTGTGCGCTTTCTATGCGGAGTGAGAAAAATATTAACGCAGTGAGAGGAACGAAAACGGTGAGCGAAAAGTGTCCACATCGGATATCACTCTTGTCGTTGAACACATTTACATTTTCTCTAGTTTGTCAATTAATTTACAAATACAAATACAAATCTTCTTCACAATTGAAAAAAGGAATCATAGCCTTCTTTTTCGAAAGAGGCGAAGAATTGAATTTCAATTCTTCTCTATCGTATCCTGCTTCCAACGAACTCGGCTATATGACCACTTCCATTTAATTACACGCGTATATTTATCGTTGCTCTCATCTTCGAAAGCGCTCGCAGTAAGCGTAGAGCCTATGTGGCTGCACACTTAGTCTATTGGCAATAAGATATCAAAATGTCAATAACATATTTTTTGTATTCCTTTAGAATTTCTCACATTTACCAATTTTTAAACAGAACTACACAGTCCTTTAATACATCCCTTATTTACTTTTTTTTTTTCATTTAGCTTTTGTATTCATGCCACAAAATGTATGAAATTCTCACCAAAAAGTTCTTCTTTTTGCTTTTTTTAATAAACGATTATCAAATTTAGAATCTTGAGAATATATTAATATTCTATAATTTCTCGTAATTTCATATTTTCCACCTTCATTCATACTGGCATTAAAATTATTCCCAAAATCATACTAATTTAGGTGAGTATTAGATTTAATCCGTCTACAAAAACTCAATATTTTAATTTTAACTAATTAAAGATTTAAAGTGAGAATGTTTTTCATAAAATTATATTCTTTAAAGAAAATTCATTTCAAATATTATTTCATCCACATTAATTTTATTTTACGCATACATGTTTTATGTAAAATATGTATTTTAATGTAAAAATGTAAAATATGAACAATGTTCGCTACTCATCAACAAAATGGCATAATAAATTAACAAAAAAAAAAATCGCAAAATATATATATATATATATATAGTCTATATTGTATTAGACAAAGTAAAAGCGCCGACAAAATATCATCCTAGATAATGGTGATGATGTTGATGTTGATAAGAAGGTGGTTAATTGAGTTAACAAATTGGAACCTTAAAATGTGTAGTCTGTCTGTCGGGCATTGTTAGTTCTAAACAAGGATTAATTGATGGTCTCTTGGCACGTCCAAAGATCTAATATGGAAATTTTCCATATATTAGTGATTAAATAAGTGAATATCTTTACATTAATATAAATGAATAACAAGATTAGGGAATATATATATATATATACTCAGTTATGGTCTGCACCATTGGGAATGATTTTCGGAATTTTTACTTTTTTTTTTTCTTTTTCTGATACTCAGTTTAACTTAAAACTAGCTTAGCAAAAGAAATATAACCATTTCTCTTTCTTCATTTTGTTTACGTTTATCTACAAGATTCTTATCCTTTATTCAATTCCCCAGATTCTCATCTGCATATGATTTTCGATGAAAGTACCCTACTACATACTATTCTTATGCAAACATAGAATTTTACAAAATTTTTGATTATATTTCTGGTTTGAATAAATTGAAATCATTTCAACAGAACCTCTAAAATCTTATTAAAATTTTATTATTTGTATATGGGACTCCAAACAACAGGAATATATTCTTCTGTATATTTGCTAACTATGTATGGCCAGTTTTTTGATAATATAAGAAATAAAAAAAAACAATATAAAAAAAACATTTTCAGAGCATAGAAAAACTCATTAATTCTTTCTATCTTACGGACTCCATTCAAATTTACCTGTGGAAAATTTCGGAACTCATTTGTATATATATATATATATATATATATATACTGTCTTCAATATACCCTCTTGAATAGTTAAGAACAGAATGACCTTTCAAGTGAAAGTACTTTTATCCTTTCTATTTGTTAAAACCTTTTTTTTTTTTTGATGCGCCTACTATTACTTGCCTATATAAAACCTTCAGAAAGCCCATCAAAAATTGTGATGATTACTAAATAGGAAAAAGCCTTGTAATTAGACTGATGACGAAATCTTAATTTTATTTTTTCTTTTTTAACATAAAAAAAAGGAAAACATCAATTAAAGTTTTTCAATGATAATCAGAGGAAAAATCCAAAAAAAAAAAACAACTTTAATGTTTTTTTTTTACACACACTTCATACAAGTCTAATATATCTACTTACCTTGTTCTTTTGTATCACTTACTTGATATCCCTTTATGAACATTAGTTTTTATTCCCATATTAAATGCTCTTTACTAATATTAAATCTATAGCATGAATCTTTATAAGTAGCACTGGTATAGTACCCACTCGACCATGTATTTAAATTCTTGTCTGGTAATCAATTCAAGTTCGAGTTAATAACATCATACTTGGGTCTTATCATACATTTAGTATAGACATACATATAGGTAAGTATAATTATATAAAATATAGAACTAAAACGATTGAGAAGTCCTATAAAAAAAAAAGGGTATTGACGATGAAGTGATTACAGAAGATTCTGAATTATAGATAAAAAGTATATACTAGATTGATGTTAAATTGAAACCTTACATATTATATTATCAAGTATGTTAATTGATATTTATTATGCTCTATTTAACTAGACTGTAAAATAGCAATTATTAGTAAAGGTTTTATTCTTTTTTTTTTTCGACATGAAAATATTCTATAATTATTAATTATTTTTCAATTATTTATTTATTAGATCATCTCGTACAGAACCACCAGATTTAACTGGTCTTATGCGTGTAACTGATGATATGATAGATTCTTTGGTTTGTCCACCACCACCATCAGATCCTCCAGTAATGAGTGAAGAAATGATTACGGGTCTTATTGTTCCAGCACCTGGATGGAGTAAGTAATAGTATTTTATTTAATTTTCTAGATTTCTTCTTCTTCTTCTTCTAATATAACAATAAATTTAAATTTCTATAATACTAATAATATATATATATATGTATGTATGTATAGAATCATGAAGTATATTAATCAAATCGAATTTTATAAAAACACCTAATCACCAAACTAAATTAGAAGCCATATATCAAATCTTATACGGAATATAATATACATACCAGTTGCTCTTCCGAACCATTAACATTGTTATTGATTACATTTCGGGTGATTTGTTGTGCGTTCCTTTTCTTATAAATAAAAGTTTCTTATTTAGAATGCTAGAGCATGACATCCCTTCGTGACTTAAATTCCCAATCGATTAATTTTATATCCAAAAATTTGATGTTTTTTTTTTTCTACTTCTTCTATTTTTTTCCATACGTCTTTTTCCACCATATTCCATTCATATATATATATATATATATAGATTTTGTATTGATCAAATATTTTACAAATTACTTATTATTTAAAACAAAAAAAAAAAAAAAAAAACACAAAAACAGGTAAAGATTTATATTCACCTGATGTTGAAAGTTCACCGGCACCATCATCTGCTGAACCACAAACTAATACACAAGGCACTAAACCGACATCACGAACGAGCAGTTTTGAAATTGAGAATTTACTTAAATCAGCTGAACAGGTGAAGTTTCTTCCTTGATGAATAAATGCATGCGTATTTATTGCAAAAAAAAATAAAAAATAAAATTTCTGAAAGTTGCACTTAGAAATATACAAAAAAAAAAAAAAAAAAATTCTCACTTAATTTTTTTAATGATCGATAATTGCTTCTTCGCTATTAACACAAGCACCTTAGAAAAAATATTCATTTCAGGTAACCGGATTTTGTCGATCACCACAGGAAACACGAAAATCTAGTCCAACTGGTTCAGTAGCATCTTCAGTTTCGAATGCAATGTTAACACCATCAAGGCAACTAAGTGATCCTGAAAAACTAAAAAAAGTCATATTAGAATTAGTCGATACCGAAAGAGCATATGTTAAGGTAAGAAATAAGAAATTTTTTTTTTGTTTTACGAAATGGAAAATTGTATATCATTTGAAGATAATTTACATAAAGCTAAAGAATATGTTTTAAAGAAAAATTCCCTGGGAAAATATATGTAAATATGCAAAATTGTCTCCTGTATAAAACGGTGGATTTCATTCAAATCTCATATGAGAAGTTTTATCTAGAAAAATGTGTCATACTTTTGACATTTACATATATAAAAAGATTTTACAGGAAAATACTGAAAATAATAAATGTATTCAAATGAAATAAGAAATTTCTATATATATAAAAAGACTTTGGGACCATATTTTCACTTTAGGAAATTAGACTATAAAATAAATACGTATATGGGCTCTAGTTATAAGATTTTCAGGTGCCTAAAAGAAAAATATATTGCTAGAAAAAATTAATATATTTTATAAATAATTTATGTAAGACAATATAACACAAAACATCTTAAATAACTAAATAAATAATAATTTTTATATTACGTCCATTTTATTTGCCACTTGCTCTGGGGTAGACCAAATTTTTACATTAAAAACAAAAACAACAAAATAGCAAATCCTACACTACTTTCATACCAGGTGTAACTGTTACCCCCGAAATTAGTTCTCTTTTCTCCCGTACAGAGTGTATTAGTTACAAATTTTTCTACAAAGTTAAACGTAGAATGTTGGTAGAACTGTTTAGAATCAATTATTTATTCATGTGTTAGTTAATAAAATGGCGACTATTGAAAAAATGTATTCTCAAAAAAAATGTTCTTCCTTATTTTTATTTTTCACAAAGTTGTCTTTATTATTATTGTTGACAAAACATTGTATTATTTGTATTGTATACAAAATATTATTGTTTTAAATGTTTGACGTTTATCATTTCACTACAATATGGCTGCTTAGCAGTGCTACCAACCTTTGAATTAAAACTTGCTCCTACTCCTGCTCGTTTTATTTACCACTTACCCTGCTCCAGGGTAGGATATAGCAAATAAAACGCAGCAATTATGTACTCTAACTCATGTACTTTGATTTTTATAATTGTTTTTTTAGGTTTCTTAAAGAGAAAATCGAGTTTCAATTACGCCTTATTAATTTTCCTCTCGGCGGGAAAGATTTTCCGATTGTTTTTAAACTCCGAAAAAAGAGAACGAATTTTCAATTGTTCCATTATTTTCTTTAGGCGCCTAAACATCCTATAATTAGACGCTATTTAATTCATTAGTATTTATTATAGTTTAGTTAGTAAAAATTGTATTCAAATTAGACTTTTACTTAATGATTCTTCAATTAGAACTTACTATATTCTTTGAAATTTAATACAAAACTTCAAAGTTGGACACAAAAATTGTTCAGAATAGAAAATTCAGTCTTACTAAATATTCTTCTCTTACATACCCCAGTATCCATTACATACCCCAGTATCCATCCATGCTCGCATACATATATGTGTATTAAAAAATTAATTAATTTCCATTTACTAGAATCAAAGGGACTTAAGCTTTGATTTTTATTTTTAATTATAATAAAACGTCGATTTTTTAATGTCAAAGTTAATATCACTTCTGGCATTTTTGATTTCATAAAATTTGTTTTTTTTTTTCTTTTTCTTGTTTTAATAAATAAATTATAATTAATAGAATAATTTGACAAACTTCAAAGTAAGAAATATTATTGAAATTTTAGATTAAGGATTTATTAAAATGAAATTGTTTAATAAGAAATAAGAAAAAAAAAACTTTTTTTCCATTTTCTTCTAGCATTTGAATAATTTATTAGAGCACTATTTAGAACCACTTAAACGGGAAACATTCCTATCGAATGCTGAAATTACAGCATTATTTGGTAATATTCAAGAGATTTTTACATTCCAACGACAGTTCCTTCAGAATTTAGAAGAAGCTCTCGAATTGGAACCAGATTTTCATAAATTTGAGCATTCAAGTCAGTTTAAGGTAAGACAATTTTTTTTTAATAATTTGATAATTAAAAACTATTATTGCTGTATTTTATTGGGAATTCCATCGGCGCTTACCATACATTTTACAGGTTCTTATTTAGCACCGTATAATATCGGGCGCTAAATTAGCGCTCGATAGAAAACATGTAGTAAGCGACAACTGCCAAATGGTAGATGGCACAAATCAAAGATTTTTTTTTCATTGGAATATTTAAAAATAACAGAAAATTGGTTTGAATCTTGAATCATACCTGATTTTCGTCAGTTTTTTTTTCCATTATTTTAATTCCTTTTTGTTTTATTTAGTTAAAACAATACTTTAAATAGCCATCTCGTGAAATATTATTTGTTTTAATTTCATTATTTGTCTAAAAAAAGATTATATAATTTTTTTAACCTCAAAAAAAAAAATTACTCTAAATAATTCCTTCAAATAATTTCAGTGGTTCGAATATTCAAAATTAAGAATTTATATAAGAGAAATCGTTCTTTTGAGAAAGTAAATTAGCGCCCAATAGAATTCCCAATAAGAAACAGCAAAATTAGAAAACTAAAAATAAGAAAAATATTTTCTTAAATACCCATATTAGTCAAATTACTTCAATAGAATAGAATTTCAATTCAAGCCCAATTGCGGGCAACATTTTTTATTTTTAAATATTGCCAGTTGCACTGGCACAGAAGCTTCCAGTTTCTTGAATTTGTTTTATTATAAAAACTAGAAAACTTCATGTAATTACTAAATTTAACATGTACATATGTGAGATTTAAAAAAACAGAACTTATATGCCTTCAACAATGAATAGGTACGTTTGGAACTTTTAATTAAAATAAAAGGAAAATTTCATGTTTTAGATTAAAAGTTCATTAAAAAGATTTATATTGAAATAAAGTATTATGTTCGTATTACTTTTAAATTTCACTGATATTACTAAGATACGGAAAAAAAAGAACAATTTTCCAAAAGAAATTAGTTTACGGAAAAAGAAATTCATTTCGAAAATGTTGCATTACATTTCTTCTTCGAAATAGATTATCATATATGAATTGAAGTGGTGCAGTTTAAGACGGCAAAAAGGCAAAGTTTCTCTGCTGATAAAAAAATAACTTTCTAAAAGTTTATCTTGTTTTTTTTTTATTATTTTCTCGAAAATTTTCTCTCAATTTTATTTATTTTTTATATATTTTTCTTCATTTATTTAATTTGTTTCTAGAAAAGTTTCTTGGTTCGTTTAAAAATTTTCGAATAGTTTTGATAGAAGAAAAAAAAAAGATTTTCTCGTTTTTAATATTATTTCCTTATAATCAAGTACAAGTAAAATTTTAAAGAAATTTAACACAAAAATACTGTCTTTTTTTTCAGAATGTGCTATTTTCAATTGGTTCAGCATTTTTATACTATGTCAACCACTTTAAGCTTTATTCATCATTTTGTGCCAGTCATAGCAAAGCCCAAAAAGTTTTACACCCCAGTAAGTATTCAAATAAAACTATGTACTCAATTTTAAACTTATTTTCTTGCATTTTCTTTTGAATGAGAAAATGAAGAAAAAAAGAAAAATCCCTGTGTTCGACATGTTTGATATGCAATTCGTATAGTTAAATTATCATAGGAAAAACTTTTTAAAAGTTGGTATATTGACATTTTACCAGGAAGACTTTCATAAAAAAAAAAGAGAGAAATAAATTTTGTTAACATATTTAATTATTTTTCTTCTTTTTTTTACTTATTATGAAATTTTAAAAACGACAATTTAATTAATTCCAGTTCTAAAAGTACTTTGAAAGCTTCCACATATCAAACATCAATTTTATCGATCTAACTTAATAATATCTTTCCATTAGCAAAAAAATATAATTGACATTAAAATGTTGTTATTTGAAGGAGCAAAATTTATGTCATTACATTTTTCCATTATTGCCAATCCGATACACATAACTATTAATAGCAGACCACGAGGAAAGGAATATCCTGCTTCTAAATATGTATTACGACATCCGTAATCTTGTTATGAATTTTTTCTTCATAACACATTCTACATAATAAAAGGTCATGTCCGGATTAAATACTCTCCTTAAAACGATGTACATGACATAGATTTCAATCTAAAAAAAGATCCACGCATAATATAGGAATCATTTCTAAATCATTCATCCATTTAGGATCTCAGATGGCAACTGACCATTTCTGTTGTTTTTATATACAATATTTTATTATATTCAATTTGTAAAAAACTTCCTTGCCTCCATCTATTTGTTTCGATTTGTTGTCTTTTAAGTATTCCCTTCCATTATTACTTATTCTTATTTTATATATGTATATAGAAAGAAAATTTAAAAAAATAGAAAAACTAAATAAATTTTTATTCATTTAGATGAAGGCAATCAAGCACTGCAAGAATTTCTTGCAGCCCGAAATCCAAAGCAGCAACACAGCAGTACACTAGAATCTTATTTAATTAAACCAATCCAAAGGATACTAAAATATCCATTATTACTTCAACAGTTTCGGAATTTAACAGATCCTCGAGCTGATGAACATATGCATTTAGTTGGTATGTAAAATTTTCATTTGAAAATAATGATTTGAATAAATATTAATTTGATTTTAATTTCGAACTCCAATAGAAGCGCTTAAGGGTATGGAAAAAGTTGCTGAACATATTAATGAAATGCAACGAATTCACGAAGAATATGGTGCTATATTTGATCATTTATTCCGACAACATCAGAAATCTTGCAAACAACCAATTGACCTTAGTCCAGGTAAATATATGTTCATAAATTAATTTGTAATTTATGATTACACGATAGAAATTAATTATTCAAATTGAAATTTATTTATATGAAATTTTATTTATGAAAATTTTCATAATTATTTCAATAATATTTGATTTCTTTGTACACCCATTGTCAATATATTACACAGAATCCTAACCACCACATAATTACGCAATTAATCCGTCATATTATGTGAATTTCGAAAATTCATGTTTGCCCCATAAAGAAAAGGATACATAAATGTGAATCCTTGAAATTTGATTTCTTCAACGGAATTCTAAAGAATAACTTATACTATACACCCTTCGTGAAAGAAACTTATTCTTGCTATCACAAATAGACTAAACAAACATCCATTTACTTAGTTAGTCATGTGTCTTGGAATATTTTCGTTTATGTAAAATAATAAAAAGAAAACATATATACACATTTGAAATCCTATCTAAAGAAAATAGACTCGATATAAATTTTTATCAAAAATTTATTCTAGGCGACCTTTTATATTATGGCGGGGTTGAATGGCTGAATATCTCAGATTTCTTGGGTAAAATCAAAAAAGGTCTGGAACTTCATGCTATGTGCTTTGTATTCAAATCGGCGGTTGTGTTTCTCTGTAAAGAACGACTTCGACAGAAAAAGAAATTGATGGTAAGTTCATTTCAAAAAAAAAAAAAGAGAGAAAAAAAATGGTTTAAAATATCAAATAAAGTTAAGTAAAAAAATAAAAATTATGTATATTAACTTTGACCTTTTTTTCCCTCCCCCCTTGCTTTTTTTTTTAGGGTGTATCAAGTAAAAATGCTCCAAATGAAGTTGAAATCATTCGATATCAGGTTCTTATACCAGTTACTGAAGTACAAGTTCGTGCATCATCTGCTAAAGATATGGATTCACATTTCTTATGGGAATTGATACATCTTAGATCTCAATTACAAAGGCGTTCCGAAAAAGTCTATGTACTTTCGAATAGTACAGCAGATTTTCGTAATGCCTTTTTGAAAACAATACGTCAAATAATCCGTGAAAGTGTTAGGAATATGTCAATACCTATGAAAGGTTTAGGCAGTATGAGCTCAGTTATTGGTTTATCACCACATAGTGGATCTGGTAACTCACAAACTCTTGAACGGCCTAAACAGCAAGTAAATAAAATCGATATATATATTATAAATTTCAGAATTGAATTAAAATTTTTTATGATTTCTAGATAACAATCATGCAAGGATCACAAACGCTAGGAAAAACAAAGAAAAAGACAACAACTCAACGTCATTCAGCTGGAAATATTGATTATGATAATCTTTCTGGTAGTCAGGAAGCTGATGATGTACCATGTCAGATACAAACAGTTTTTAGAAGTCGTAGTAAAACTGTCGGTGATGCAGCTGGTAAAATTTTATATCGAATTTCAATTGAATTTCTTTAATTATCGAAGAAAAAAAATGATTTTTTTTAATTATTTAACTTTTCCATAGATCCTCCTCCTAAACACCATTCTGGAGAACAGGAAAGAATGGATCCAGGAACGAAATCAGAGGGTGAGGATGATTCACAACAGGGAGTTATCAAATGTAAAGCTACACTCGGAAAAACTCCAAATCATCTTACATTAAGGTAAATATAATAATGTTGATAAAGTTATATACAGTTATATATTGACACTTAATTTTAAGTAATTAAAGCTTAAATCAAGTTACCTATAGAAAATCAAACATTAAAACTTTTTTAACATAATTCACTTACAATCACATTATATATTATTACTTTTCTTTCTTTCATTTTTTGGTTGCTAAATTCTTGTACTAGTACAACATCTACATTATCAGTTGGAAGTACTGGAAGTCAAGCGCGATTGATACAATCATCTCATCCACCATCAAGTTATCAACCAGTTCTCATGAAAGATTTAGGTAAGGCACAAATATCATGTTCACCAAAGACCACTACTTCTACAAATTTAATATCTAAGCAATCACCAAATGATGATATTCAAGTTGTTGATATTTTTGAAATGCAATCAAAATCACCAAGCAATAATACACAATTAATGTCGAATCAAAAAATGAAAAACGGTTATGATGATCAAACAAATAGGGTTATGGATAAACATTTAAGCGATCTTGAACATGAAAATCTTACAGATACTTGTGATATAGCCAAATATATGGCAAATCTAAAAGAAAAACATCTTGAATCACAACAACAGATTGATTCAAGTTTGTCACCCGAACCACAAACTGTCGTTGAAAATATGACTATTGCAGATATTGCATTTTTACCTCGCGAAAGTGATAGTAGTGATAGAACAGGTACAGAAAGATCAGAAGAATCTGAGGAAGGTACAAGTAGCTCATCAAATATAATTATTATTGATAAAAAGGTTGATAAAGTTTTTAAATCAAAATCAAGTGGAGATAAAATGTTAAAATCAGCTAATAAAAAAATAATTCATTCACCTCGCCAAAGTATTCATTTGTCGCATTCGCCAGATCGTTCTAAATCTCAAGGCAGTAGCCCCGTTCGAATTATCAAAGTTAAATCACCTAGGGGTAGTGTGGATCAGGGTAAACGTTTAAGTATTAGTCGAGACAGTTCACAAGATCGATTATCATCTAGACGTACACCTAGTCCCCGTCGTACATCTGAAGGTGGTATTCTTAAACGTTCACAAAGTCCATGCGATAGCAATACACTTGGCATATTAAAACCAACACAAAGTCCATGTAAATCTAAATCACCTGATCGTAGCTGTTTAAAGAAACAGCAATTAAGTGTATCATCACATGAATGTAGTTTTGAATCCCGTTCACCACATTTATCACCCCGCAGTAGTATTGAATATTTATCACCTGATCGCAGCTCTTGTGGTCGTTATTATTCAAGAGATTCATATACGCCACGTAGTAGTTTCGATAGTCGTTGTTCCGAACCAAATCTTGATATACCAAAATCTGTTTTAAAAAGTCCACGTAATAGTTTTGATACTGGTAATCGTAAAAGAAGTTTAAGTGCCCACGGTAGCTTTGATACAACACAAAAATCACCCGAACCTTATTATCAATATTATCCAGTTTATGATACACGAACATCAAGCGATCAATACGCTACTACAAACGAAACAAAACGTTTAAGTAAATCCCTTGAACGATCAACATCACGTGAAAGTTCCATTTCAAGTACATACCGATATGGTATTTCACCAGAACGTGTTTACAATATTAGTAGCGTCGGCGGCGGTCCGGTACGATCACAATCAGCTGAAAATGCATTCGCTAAATATGGTTATGATCCGGCTAGATCGAATGAATCTATTGCACGTGCAATTGAACATCCAACATGTGTTGAATGTCTATACTCACGTAAACCATCCTAGCAAAAAGCCCGCGTGCGACAAAGTCGTACGCGGAAGAAAGTTCCTCGTGGTGCACAAACATCATCTGGTAGTTTTGATCGCGATAGCTCATTCGAACAAGGTTGTGTCGATTGTCATGATTACTATGAAATTCATGTTTAAAAAAAAGAAAAACGAAAAACAAAAAAACAACACCCTAGAAGAAATGAATTTATTCAAAATTATTTCCAAAAAAAAACTTTCAAAAAATAATTCGTTATTTCACAAGAAATATTATTTTCCAAAATATTTTTTTAATAAAATGTTAAATTTTCTTTTTTAAAATGAATATTTTTTTATTCTAAAAAATAAAATTATTTTTTTAAAAAAGCAAACATTTTTCTCAAAATAAAAAAAAATATTTATTTTTATTAAAAAAAAAGAAAAAAATCATTTTAAATATATTAAATTAAATTATTTATATAATAATCAAAATCAATTCTAATTAAAAAAAAGAAAATATAATTACTAAATCATGTTTTAATGATAATCACTCCAAAATCGCAATAAACGTTTCATCTCCGAAAAGAGAAAAAAAAGGCAAAAAATATTTAGAAAATCAGTTTAAAAAGAAAAAAGAAAGCATATTAAAAAGAAAAACACTTTAAAAATATATTTTAAAAAACAAAAAACGACAAATTACTTAAATTTATATTTAAAGAAAAAGCAGGGATTTTTTGAAAACAAAAAAAAAAAACAAAAATATTTTTTTTTTTTTTTTTTTTTTAAATTTCAAAAATAAAAATCGCGGAAAATTTAAAAAAAAAAAAATTTTTATTTTTTTTTTTTTTTTTAGAAAATGAACTTAAACATTTTATTCCAAAAAAAGCGAACTCAAAATCAACACAAATTATTTAATTAGGAATTTATTATAATTATTTTTCGATAAAACAAAACTCCTTAAAACAAAAAACAAAAAAAACATAAAATACGGCACTACATAAATACTAATATTAATTGTTATCATCTTAAAGATAAATTTTGAAATACAAAATTTAAATTATACTTGTTGATCTTATATACATATATATATATATAAGATATATACGTAAATATAATAAATAATTAATATTTAACGATGTTACATGCACATTCTTTTCTAAAAAAAAAAATATAAAAAAAAATATAAAAAAAAATATAAGAAAATAAACAAATCGATTATTTATATTGAACCGTTTCCATTCAAGTATATTATTAATATCCGATATAAAATTATGAACTTTTTAAACATTTACATGAATAATATATAATAAATATATATATATATATATATGTAGTTGTGTTTTAAAAAGCACATCAATCAGGAATTACAAATATATATATATATATATAATCAAAAAAAAAAAAAATTATGACGACGAAATATACGACGGGATTTGATTAAGAAAAGAAAGTTTCATAAAAATCCAAAGGCCTTCGTTGGATAAGAGTTTTTAAAAATACATTGAAGGAAATCGAAAAAAAAAAACCAGTTACTAGCTAATTACTCTTAGAGTTTAAGGAAAATAAAAACACACGGACATGATACATGAAATTATGATTAAAAAAAAATAAAATAAATAAATAATAATTAGAAACAATGAAAATTTATACACTTATATAAATAAAATTTAGAATCATTTATATATAATAATAATATTAATCACATAATCCTGGTGCTATTCAGCAATTTAAAAATATAAAAAACTAAAAGAAAAACAAGTAACAAATAATACGTTAAATAAATTAATAAAGTAATATATTAAAATAAAGAAGAAAGAAAAATGATAAAACTAATCATTTAGTGTCGCAATCAAATTGGTATAACTACTGTAGTAATTTTAAAACAAAAATATTCATAAGAAATTAAGAAAACATTAATTCTTAGTTACTTAACAAATCGATTGTTTCCTAAATTTTAAACTACAGTGCAATCTTAATTCTTTGCAACTTTGTTAACCCCCATTAAAACTTGATTGCGATATTTTTATTTGGAATATAAGAAAACAAAAAAAAAATCATATTCTCAAAAGCTCTCTCTAAAAGGTTGTAATGAATAAAAAATTGATATGTAAAATCCTAAATCCTAAGCTAACACAGAATAAATATCCCGAAAACTAGGAAAAAAAAAGAAACTAGTTAAAAATAAACCCCAATCCTTATTCTTTAACCATTAAATCTGAATGGCACAACAACTAATTGCCTCGGTCAAATTCTTCCATGATTGATTAAAATCTAAATTCAAAGCTTAAAAATTGTCTCTTCTTTGAAGTCAAAATGTTCAAAATAAAATATAGTATACGATGATGAAACTTCCCGGATAAAAGGGAATCGCATCCATGGACAACATGAAATAATAAAGGATAGTTGCAGTTTATAGGGGATTACGAGTATCTCCGTCGTATACAACAGATAAATGTTGAGCACAACTTTTTCATCTGGCAAAATTTAACTAATTGGGTATTTCTAGAATTTCTAATTAGTTTTATGCCTAAAATTTCGTGCAAATTTATTGTTCAATTTATTCCTCAAAATTTGAACTAAATTTCATCCACAGGGTGTGCGGCAACTTTTAGTTCGTTTTAAAAATGCATATTAAATAAAAATGCAACAAATATTTTCAAATAATTTGTACTTCATTTTCGAGAGTATACTTTCCGCTTAATAATGGTATACTATTTCATTGGAACAACTGCCTCGAATGGATTTGCAGTAGCCGATTCTATTGACCCAATTTTTCAGTACATTTTCAATCGTTTGAGCCCCTATTTCATCAATAGCCACTTGAATTGCATCTTTCAAAGTCTCAGTCGTCTCTGGATGATTAGCATAGCATCTGTCCTTGATGGCTCCCCACAAATAATAATCCAACGGAGTCAAATCGCAGCTCCTAGGCGGCCAGTTCACATCGCCATTTCGGCTGATAGTGCGATTTTCGAAGATAGTGCGCAAAACATCGATTATAGCGTTGTCTGTGTAGACAGTGGCGCCGTTCTGTTGAAACGAAATATCGGTCAAGTCTTCCTCTTCAATCGTAGGGAATAAAAAATCAGTTAGCATATCACGATAACAGTCGCCATTGACTGTTAGTGCGACTCCTTGCTCATTTTCAAAGAAAATTGGCCCTATGATGCCTTTAGACCATATTGCATAACATACAGTCACTCTTTTTGGGTACATTGTCTTCTCAATTGTCACTTGTGAATTTTCTGTGCCCCAAATATGGCAAATTTTACTTGTTCATATAATCGCCGAAGTGAAAATTAGCTTCGTCGGAAAAGATTATATTTTGTAACTAACAACTGGCAACTGACTCACTACTCTGGAAATAAGTTTATAATATTTCAAGCATATATCGATTCATTTCGTTCACCGGGAATAAAAATGTGACTTGACAGATGACATTAGAGTTATAAGCGTCGAAATAATCGCTAGGTTCAAAAACGAACCAAAAGATGTGTCACCCTTTATATAGTAGCTTTTAACTAAATATAAAATAAGTTATTTTTCAATGTATCTTACGTGATACTATGAAGGAAGAAAAGGCCGAAAAAATCACCTTTTTATTTTGTTTCTAATTTTTTCTACCACGTAAAACTATTGAAATTTTATGAGAAAAAATTAGTTGCCGATTGCACTGTAATCTTCTTCAAATTTCCAATATCCAATTAAAATCAAAATAATAATAATTATCAAATTTATAATAAACATTATAATAAGAAAATATAATATAAAAAATATTCGTATTAAAATTATCATAAATAATAAAAATATAAACACTTTTAAGCATTAAAACATAATATTTCGATTATGAACTTAGTTTCCTAATTAGTTCTTGAAATACTTTTTTTTAATAAATCACTTCAACTAAAAATTATATCAAAACTGATTTCGATTAAATATTTGTTCTCTTTATTTTCTCTCTCTCTCTCTCTCTCTCTCTCTATCTCTATCTATCTATCTCTGTTTTAGTTTACTTTAATCAATAATATTATCGAAAATCATAAATCTATAAATTTCTCATCTCATCAGTTTTGCACTAAATCAAAAACATAATTAAATGAAATTAAATCAAAGCAAATAATATTAAATATACGTACACTTAAATTAGTCATAAATTAATGAAAAGTGTTGAGAAAAATCATAAATTAATGACGATAATAATACTTAATTAAAAACAAAGTTTAGATAATCAAAAAAAAAAAGAAAATAAATAAACTTTATAAAATCTGTTAAACTAAAATCAAATAAATATATTGAATAAAAAATAAATAAAAAAAAAGTAATAAATTGAAGAACATATTTTAATCGTTTGTTGTTATTAAAATGTTTAAAAAAAATATATCATTGTTATCTGGAAAAAAAAAGAAAATAAAAAAACACAGTCTATAAAATAAATTATTCAGTTCCAAATTTAAATTTCATTACCCGATAAAAACGAACATAGTTAAATGGGCTTGGTAGCAGTAAAATCAAAAAGAAAATCAAAATATAAATAATAAATCAAAAAAAAAAAAAAGAATATATAAATAATCAAAAATATAAAAAGAAAAACAACTTAAAAATCAAAATATTCATACTAATTTCACTAACACAATAATCCTAAAATAATACAAAAATTATTAAACAAACAAAAACACTATGAATAAAAAATTAAAAATTAGATTTAACACCAAAAATAAAATCATTTATTTATAATAATCAAAAAGAAAAAAAAAAAGATACCACAATAAAATATATATTAATGCAAAATAATCTTAAATTAAAACATAAAAAATAAAATTGAATTTGAATTCTATGCAATCCAAACCAGCACTCACTCTCTAACCGTTTTATTTCTCTAAATCAAAATAATATTATATATGCAAAATTACTAGGGCCTGCACTTGAGTTCATATTTATATAATCGGTAGATTTGTTGTAGGAAAAAAAAATACACCCACAAAGAAAAAAGAAAAGGAAAAACCCAAAAAAAAATATAATATAATATAAAAATAAAATAGTTAGGTCATAGAAATTTCGTAGATGTGTTAGAAAATAGAAATATATTCATTAGAATAAATCAAAACCAGATTCAAAAAAAAAAAAAAACAACCCGATTCTATATTTTGATTGCAGTTTTATTCCCTTCTAACTCGATTAATGAAAAGAATCCATTTCAATTTCGCTTAAAATCTGTATGCATAAGTCTTCTTACAACACAGGGGCATATAAAACCAACCGTTTTTCATTTAAAAAAATTTTAAAAAAATATATTTTTTTTATTTAATTAATTTGAATTTTTATTGAATTAATTACAAAATGACAAAAACAAAACACAATTGTTGTATTATTGCAAATTTAATTATTATCAAAAAAAGTACCCAAAAATAAAAAATCAAAAACAAAAAAATATATATTTAAAAAAAAAAAAAAAAAAAATAAATGTTAAAATGTATAAAAATTGTAAAAGAACAGAAAATAATTACAATTAAACCTGTTCTAAGATTGTAAAACCTAATCGAAAAAGGAAAATTTTTTTCGACTTTTCTTTTTGAGTTTATACAAATCAACCATTTTTAACGGACTGAAAATTTATTTGATCCGTTTCGGTTCCGTCTTAAACAAGTTTAATTGTGTTTATTTTATTGTTTTGGAAGAATTTCTAATAAAGAAAAAATAAATAAAACAAATTAAAAATTAAAAAAAAAAACAAAGGTAAGTAGATAGGAGCTTAATTATTCGTAGATAGGTGGAATATTTTGTTATGAATATTTTATATTAATTTATTTAGCAAATAAACTAAAAAAAAAAAAAAAAAAAAAACAAAAAATTAAGAGCTTTTTATAATTGGGTGGATTTTTAAAATTCATCGATTTTAATGAAAATTGAAAGTTTATTAAAACCATTATTATATGAGGATGTTAAATTTAAAAATTCACCTTAATATTTTCCAAACATTTTAACTCAATCGAAGAAATTTTTCTTTAAATATTTCATATTATTATTTTCGGTAAATAGAAGAGCATAGGCTACGTTTACAACGAGACATAAAAAGAGGCCTAAGTCGACCTAAATATGCCGGTGTAAACACATCCAAAGTAACTAAGGTTAGGTAACCTAAATTGATCATCTACCTTAAATTTAAACCGACCTAAGAACTTTTTGACAGCTTATTAGATGGAATCGCAGTAGTAATTATTCACTGAAAGCTTTGGCAAATGACATCTCATCTCTTGATGTCCAAGTTCCAAAAATGCTCACATATGGTGTTATTTTAGACTTAGGTCTAGTACGGTGTAAACACATGTGACCAAACCTAAGTTTTAGTTAGGTGACCTAAAAATTTGTCGGTGTAAACGTACCCATATACATTTTAAAAATATGAAAAATCTTGCAATATTTTCAAATTGTCAAACTATTTTATTTTGTTTTACATCGTAAGACCGAAAACTTCGTTTATATACGACATTTATCTACCGAATAAATTTCTTCGATACTTGATATAAATTTTAATTTCATATAAAAAGCATTAAAACAAAAACAAAACACAGAAATTTAAAGACGAAGCGTCACTACCTTTACGTTATATAGAATGAGTCTATAGAAAAAAGTATTTTCCAATGATTTCTATAATTTGTGAAACTCAAAATATCTAAAATCTAGAAGCCTAGAAATCTACATGTATATTTTTAGCGCAGTCATAATAATTTCTGACTGGCATAACATGATGTCACAATCACTTTTTTATTAAAAACTAATTCGTCTTCTAAGCCGGTCATAAGTTACAACAAAAATGATCATAAGTTCTGATCGAAAATAATGTTATACCTATACAAAAAGTTTCATATGTTTTTCACAAATAACAATGACAACTCGAATAATAACAGTTCAAACTGTCACAAAGTCACATTTTGTGATACAACTATGACTCGACTAGCTAGATTACGAATTTTCTCAAAAGTTTTAGCAACAATTTTACTGCCACACATTTTGTACGAGTGTAAATCAGTTTAAAAGCCAGAGAAGGCATGCTAATTTTGGTGCTTATATGAAATTAGGATTTGACACCACTAATTACTTCATTTTTCATTGGATCTAGACTTCTCAGAATGTCCCACACTATCAATGGCTCGTCAAAAAGCCTTCAGAAAATCACTGATTCACATACGAAAGCTCATAATTTAAAGGTTTTTTTTTCTTTCTCAACTAAAAAACTAAATTATTTGAAATAATGACCTAAAAATAACACAAAATCGCACTAAAAATAAATAAATACAAAATAATTTCAATATTAAAATTAATATTTAATTTTTAACATAAAAATGTGCAAAAAAAACAACTCAAGTGATTTGATGTAATAAATTTATAAAAATAAAAAGTCGTATACTATTTTATAAAAAATAAAAATAAAAATAAAAATAAAAATAAAAATAAATAAATGCTTGGCATCGCTTTATTAATAATGTAGAGTGCATAGTTGCCCGCCCGCACGTATTTAAGCCCGTTCCTATTATCCAAAAGATATTCAATCAAATCAAAAACTTTTAATAAACAAAACTAATTGTAAACTAATGTAATATATTTGTTATGTTTTTGTGATTTTAATTTAAATTTTATGTTGTTTTTTTTTTGTTGGAATTATGAAAAAAATCATAAAAAAGTCCCGAAAGTAATGTATACGAGAAACTAATGAGAACAACAAAACCTGCACTAATTCAATCGATGGGCGACCGTGCACTTTGCTATGTCCGATGGTTAACACACACCCTATATTAAATAAATTTTAATCCAGCTATTAAAATTTGTTCTAAACTCAATTATTTTATTTCTTGTTTTTTAAATCAAAAAACTTAAAAATTAAAATGGAAAACATTTTTTATGTTTGTTTTTTTGTTTTTTTTTTTTTCTAAAAAAGAGTAAAAATTTTTCCAAAAATAATTCCATTAAATCATTATTTTTTATGTTTTAATTGTTTTAGTTCTATTTAGGATGTAATTTATCAATCCAGGTTTAATTTAATTTCATATATGAGGTCGAATCATAAAGTTAATGAATTTATTCAACGGAAGAACAATTACCCACTATTCTGAACGCAGTCATAACAAGTTATGACTGTCTTAAAATGACGACATTGTCATAACTTTTTTCTTAATTTGGTATTCTGACGCGCTCATAACTAATAACTGCCAGGAAAAAATGTCAGCAGTTCTGACCGAAAATATTTAACATCATAACGGAATTTTATATGCGTTCTCTGAGTGATTCATTTGATAAATATAGAATAAATTCCACAATTTTTTTAAACACACAAATAATTGTACACGTATATAAAAATTTCAAACCTATCCAAACATTTTCGAGAGTATTTCTCAAATAACCATGACAACTCGCTCGAATTATAACAGTTTAAACTGTTATAAATTCATATTTTGGAGATAATTATGATCCGTTCGCTAGAATACGAATTTTCGCAGCAGTCATAATTACAGTCAGAATATTATTGTCATAAATATTTCTGACAGTAAAACTGTCACAGTGCCAGAATAGAGGGGAATGTACGTTAAAATTTGTTTTCTATTAAATTGATAAATTTTCAAGTGCAAAAATCTTTTGGTGGCCGTTTAATTGGAACTTATTTATAAAATGTTATTACATACTTTGTTTCTCCTTTTTTAAACAACATCTAATCTTTTTCAAAGTGAAAACTTTTCACACTCCTAATTTAGGCAAAAAGTTTCGGCGTACAAACTTAATTTTCCATTTGAAACCATTTTTACTCAATACTTTTTGATTACTCCTCGTATATGTATATATTAAAACTTTTTTAGTAATTTTTATCTTCCCATTGTTTAGTCCAAAATAAATCAGGCTTTTTATGCTTTATTAATATTGGTAGGCTTTATTCATTTATACTAAGTGGGTTAGATTGTAGTAAAAAAATAAAAAAAAAGAATTAAAAGTAATTTCCTTAAATTTTTCATGTTTAGTAAAGCAAAATTTCCAAGTAATTAATCAAAAATTAATGAAATTAGTCTTTAATTTTTTTGTTTTCTTTTTCTTTTTTGTTGGTTGATTAAAAATGTTTTGACCTTCTTGTTAATTATTAATTAAAAAACGTAATAAAAATTGGTCCTTACGGTGAGTAGCCCTAAAATCCAAGGTATGTACAAATACTTTGATAAAATTCATAATTCAATAGTACGAAAGTTTTTAACTTTAAAAAAGAACTCTCCCCGAATTTGAAGTAGGAACAAGAAAGCAACGAAAGTAGTGTAAATCTTTAAAAGTTTATTAAAACTTTAATTGGACTTTTCTTCTTCTCGGGGTGATAAGTTTCTACAAAATTTCTTCGAAGATTGATGAAAAAAATATATTCAATACTTAGAACCAAAAACTATTTAAAAGAAATTTTTTTCTTTCTGATTTACTGAGTCACAAAATAGATTTGCCTTTCATTGTTATTATTTTGTTTAATTTATTTCTTAATTTTTGTTTATAATTAGAAAGAAAAAAAAAAAGAAAAACAAACATAATAAATTGGACAAAATGTTGGCATATTCCAAAAGAAAATTTTGAAAATTACGAAAAACAAAATAAAATATTTTTCTAAAAAAAAAAAAAAGAAAAAAAAATATTCTTAAAAATTGTATTTAAAACAAAATCATATAAAATTAAAAAGAAAGCGATGTCAACATTTTATTTATTATCGAATAAGAAAAATAAAAATAATATGAAATATTTTATTTTTATTTGAAAAAATTTTTTAAAAACTAATTTTTTTGCTAATTTTCATACAAAAAATTAAATTATTTTCGGTTTTCTTTTTTTTTACAATTATTCAAAAACAATTAACCCAAAACCTAACCAAAAAAAAAAAAAAAAAACTAAAACTAAAAAACAAGCAAAAAACTATCTAATTTGGCGAATTTTTAATTTTTTTTAATTGTAGGGTCCCCAGTGTGGAAACCACGAGACATGATTAGTTTAGGCGATGCACAGTCAACAACACGCAAAGATGACTCAAAGTAAAAATTTAAAAAAAAAACTTTTTTTATAAAAATCAGAATTTAAAAAAAATTACAAGAGTTTTATTCTTTTTTCAGTATCAAATTTTAAAAACCAAAAAACCGATATAAAAATAAAAATATTTCTAAGAAAACAAAAAACTATATTATTAACAAATTCCACACGTTATAAATTAATTAAAACAAATTAATTCAAAATAAAATAGTTTAATTTTTTCGTTTTTTAATAACTACAAAAAAAAAACTTTCCGAAATTTAAAAAAGAAATTATTTTCTAATTTTCAAAATATTTAAAAACAATTTGTCTTATTAAAATATTAAAAAAAAAAAAAAAAAAAAAAAGCAAATGAATACCTAAATGACTGAATTGCGAAAAATGTTTTTAAAAAATACGAATTGTTGTACCAAAGATGAATTAAAAAAAAAAGAAAAAGAAAAAACAAGTCAGAAAATAATTAAATTTAATTTAATTTAATTAAAAAATAAAAAAAAAATATGAATAAAACCAAAAACTGCAAAAATTTATAAATGTTTCAATTATTCCAAATAAACAACACGAAAAACAATTAAATAAATTAATGATAAAATTAAAAACAAAAAACAAAAACACTGTGTGTAAGTTATTTAAATATTTTTAATTGTTATAAAAAAAAAAATATACTAAAATAAATGAATTAGAAAATGAAATTAAAACTTTTTATTTAAAAACCAATAAAAATTAATTAAAAAAAAAAGAAGAAAAAATAGAAAATGAAAAAAATTATTTATATTTAATTAAATTTAATTCAATTACAATAATACTAAAAAAAAAAAAAATACCACTCTTTCCTAAAAGTTTTATTTCTATTTGATTTTTCAGAATATTTTTAAAAACCATTGAAAAAAAAAATTAATCATGTTTTTTATACAAATTATAAAAATTTCCAAGAAAAAAATTAAAAACCAAAAAAAAAAACACAAACAAAAAAAGTAAAGTAAAATTTTTTCATCTCTTTGGTAAAAAAAAAAAATCGAAATTTTTTATACAATAAAAAACTAAATAAAAAATTAAAAAATTTTGTTTTAAAAAAAAAAAAATCAAAGCAATTTTATTGAAACTATTTAAATTTCGATTAATTTTTTTTGCTTTCATAAAATGTGATTTTAACTTAATCCTGTGGATTTTTGTATTCTATTTTAATTAACTTTTTAAAAAATTCATTATTTTTTACCTTAAAAACATTATTTTTTCATTTAATGAATAAATTGTTTAGAAAAAAAACAACAATTTAACTAAAAAAAAAAAAAAGAAAAAAGAAAAAAATAAAATAAAGTGAAAAATTTAATTAACGAAATTTGTGGAATTGAAAATTAAAAAAAAAAAACAAAAATTAAATTATTTTAAAAATGAAAATAATTTTGGTGAAAAAAATGATGAAATGTCATTTAAAAAACGATTTTAACAAATTAAAAAAAAAATAAAAAAATAAAAATAAATATAAAGAAAACAAATTAAAAAAAAAAACCTTGTTAAAACCGAAATTAATTTTTTTTAAAAATTATTTTAACCAATTTTTTCAATTAAAATTCATTTTTTGTAAATTTATTTGAATATGTTTTGTAATTATAGCAAAATACAAGAATAATTAAAAAAAAAAAAAAAATATTAAAAATAATGTATTAATTGTTAATTTTCCTGAAATAAAAAATTATTTAGATTTTATTCAAATTGATAAAATATTTTGGTTTTTTCTTTTTATTTCTGAATTGGAATTTAAGACGTTTTTTTATTTTTTATTGTTGATTGGGAAAAGATTTTTCAAAAAGGTAGGTTTTTTGTGCAAAATTATTTGCTATAATACAAAACTTTCTTTTAAAACAAACATTTTTGTTTTTTAAAACTATTCCTCTTCCTACTACACAAAATATTATAACAAATAAAAATGAAATAAAAATGAATAAATTTAATACCACAAAAAAATTAATAAATAAATTATACATAAAATGTAGAAAAAAGAAAAACTAAATAATTAAAAGAAAGAAAACAGGTATACCACGTAAAATAATTAATTGTTATTAATTTTCACAAAAGAAAGTCAAAAAAAAACAAGCCAAAAATACTAACTACACGTTACACCACATCCACTAAATATAGTTGAACACAAATACAAAATGTATTAAGATTAATTAAGAAAAATCTAGATATTAAAAATAAAAACAAAAAAATACAGAACAATTTTAGAGAATACTTATTTTCGTTTTAATTTTAATTTGAAAAATATTTTGTTTTTATTGTTTAATAATTTAAAAAAAGAAAAAAAAAAAAACAATTTTCGACTAATTAAAAAATTGCAATTCAAAGAACATAATAAAAACTTTTAAAAAAAGACATTGAAAAGCATCATTTAATGCGGAACAAGTGCAATTTTTATTATAATATTAAAAACGATTTCAATAATTTCAATATTTATAATAATTTTAGTAAATTAGAAACAAAAAAAGCGAAACAAAAAAAATGTATTATAAATATTCAAATTATTTTCTTAAAAACTAAAAAAAAAAATAAAGAAAAGAAAACTTATGTTTGTTTTTTGTTTTTTTATTTTTTTAAAGGGTTTTTAATATTAATAAAATTTTTAACGAACAAAAATACTTAAAAAAGAGAACAAAAATAGTTTCAATAAAACATAAAATAAAATGCACGCGGTTTCTTTGTATACAAGAAGATTTTTTTCAAAGAAATTTAAAATATAACAAAAAAAAAGTATTTATAACAAAAAATTAATTAATATAAAAAAATATATATTTAAAAACCAAGAAATTATTTAATTATTGCGATTTTACGAACTCATTTTACTTAATTTAGTGATAACTTTCTGTTTTATGCGATTTCCTTTTAATGAGATTGTCGATTGTCGATGCAAATTCTAACGCAAATTTGGAAATTTTGGACAGAAAATGTATTAAATCTGGAATAAATTTGCAATTTAGTTAATCGCTTACAATTTTAGAAAGGTTATTATAGAGAAAATGTCCCATTACAAAAATGCTAAAAGGAAAATTTCTAACAAATTTTCAAATTTCCAAATTCCATATAAAAGTCATAGAAAATCTATTTAAATTTAAGCTCAAAATTAGATGGCGCTGGGTAAAGATTCACGCAAATTCAGTTGATAAACGAGGAATTGGGGAATTAATGAGCTCTTACATGTCTCCGGTATAAAACAAATTACTAACCCTAACGGAATAACCTTATTTTTAGAATTGCATTATTTGTTTAACAAAATGCACCCAAAATGTTACATTCGTTCGTTGAGATCCGTGGACTTGTTTAAAATCAGTTTCCACCAAACGGGCAACAGGAAGAGTGAACTGGGGTAAATACCAATGTAGATTTTGAATTTTGTCTCAATAAATATGAATTAAGAAAGCTCTTAAGGAGCCTACACACGTTCAATGTTACTTGTTAATGTTACTTGAATGACTCATGTTTCAAGTAACATTGACCGTTTGGATGCTCTTCGTTGTTACGTGTGGAGACAATTTCCGTCAATATTACTCTTTTTTTTAAATTTACTCGTATTTTAACCCGGTCATAACTTGCAACTGTCATAAAAAAAGATCATAAGTTCTCTTTAAAAATATTTAAAATTTTTTTGTAAATGATTTAATTGATAAATATGGAAAAACTACGAAATAAATATACATATTTTAATTCATTCTAATTTATAGTATTGTAAATAAATATTTTTTCAAAATGTTTTGCGCTGAAATTTTTAAAATTTCTCTTATTTTTTTGAAACACACAAATATTGTTACATCTATAGAAAAATGTACGAAAATATTTTCCAAATAATCATGGCAACACAAATAATAACAGTTCAAACTGTCACAAAGTCATATTTTCGGACGTAATCAAAGATATAAATGAGTAAAGATATAGAATATTCGCAAAAGCTTTCATTTAACACGAGTAAACTACATTAGATCTTATGGAAAGAACTTTTATGAGCATAATGCTTTTGTCATAAAACCCAATGTAAATTACTTATGTTAAATAAAAGCTATTTTGAACTTTCCACATCTTCCCTTTATTAATATATTTGATATAATTATGACTCGTGAATAGAGTTATATTAACTAAAAATATTAATTGTCTATCTTACGTGGGCCGACAGAGGGAAATATGAAACTTGGGTATGGGAAATAAAAACAACGCAAATTTTAAATGCTAATTGAGGGGAAACCAAGTTAAATTATTATATCCTATTGGCTGAGCGGTGAGTCACTATCTCCGAAACTAAGAAAATTTGGGCTTCTATCGTTTGGAGTAAGCGAGCGAGAAGATAAAATAGTGACTATTTCTCCTCAATAATTTTGTATGAAAACGAGGGAAATGAAATCTCCAGTTATTGTGTCTCTATGGATTCGTGTGCCAGAATACGAATTTTCTCATTTATCATAATTTTAGAAAATATTTTACTTGAGTGTAAATCAGTCACAAGTCCAGAATTAGAATGATAATATCCAATGAATATTATTACGTATCGATTTCCCCCTTTATGTCAATTTGACTTCGAATTTGGCTTTTTTTTCATTTAATTTCTATTTAAACTCCATTTTAATAAAATCGCAATTAAATTTTCAAATATCCAAAAACAAGAAAACTATTTAAAAGAAAAACAAAAAAAAAACGTTTGCAAAGCTTACACACAAAATTTAACGTTAATTAATTAAAAATAAAATTTAATAAAAAAACCCAGAAATAAGAACAAATTATTGAATTTACTATAAATGGATTAATTAAAATTAAAACTTAAACTATAAAGGAATAATACAATTTTTTTTTTAATAAATGGAAGCAAAAGTTATATTAAATAATAAAAAATTAAAACCAAAAAGAAAAATTATAATAAAATAAATAATAAAGAATTTTAAATCCACTTTACACAAAACACACAGAATACAAGAAAAACTCTTTACTCATGTTATTTATTGATTAAATCAAAGTAAAAAAATAAAATAAAAAATAAAATAATAAATCATTAATTTAAAAATGAAAAAAACCAACAAAATTGAAAACAAAAATATATTAAATTATATTTGATTACTATTAAAATTATTAAATGAGAAAAGAAATTACTTCAATAAAATGAAAAAAAAGAACTAAAACAAAAATATAGGAAAAATTTTAGACAATTTATAAAACAAAAACAAAAAAAAATCACTTAACATATTTTAAAAAATTAATATAAAAAATACAACAAAAAATTTATTAATTATTAAAAATGAAAAACCACGTATTTAGAAACGATAGAAAAATTAATACAAAAAAATAAAAAACGTTTCTTTTATAAAAAATAAAAAAATAAAAAAATTCAAATAAAAAAGAATTATATAAAATAATAAAAATCTAAATGAATTAAATAAATTAAATTAAAATTAAGAAGAAAACAATTTTTTATATTTAATAAAAACAAAAATTTTCCTTCTTGTTTTTTTTTCAATAAAACAAAAATTTATTTTTGAATAATTTTAATTTTAGAATTTTATTAATTTTATTTTTTAGTTTTTCTTTGTTTTTCATTTTAAATAAATTTCTTTTTTTTCCTGTATTTATTAAAAACAAGAGAAAAACAATGAATTTAATAAAATTAAAAAAAAAAAACAAAAAAGAAAAAATATTAAGGAATAAATTTTAAATAAAAACGTCACTAATTGTAGTGTAATAGTCTTTATTATAAGCGATGGTATTTTTATCACAATTTTAGATTTACAAATTAATTAAATTTATTTGAAAGAAAAAAAGAAAAAATTTAAAAAAAAACTAAATTAAATGAAAATAAAATTTTATTGATAAATTTAAAAGAAAAATAAAAACAAAAATGATATTAATTTTTAGTATGAATAAATAAAGGAATGTTTGTGATTTAGTTAATTTTTGTTTTAAAAGAAATTTGTTTTAGTTTTTTAAAAATAAATAAAAAATTTTGAATAAGACAAAAATGGCGAACAAAAATGGTTGATGAGAAGAGCGTTGCAGTCAAATAAATATGGCAGAAAAAGATATGCAGAAATTTATTATGTAATTGTAAAACCCGAAATCAAGCAAAAAAAAAATACATATATATATATATATATGAAATAAAGCAAATTTCATTTCCGTTTTTGTCAAAATAAAAGAAATAGACAAATAGACTGAAATTTTTATTGCATTTTTAATTAATTTGTCTCAGACTCCAAACACATCCCTCTTCTTTCGATATCTCCAGGCGAGCGAGATCAGTCTCAATCCCGACTATCAGTAGAGTGCAGTAGAACAATGCCTACTGCCTTGATCCACTTCTTGTTGATGTCATCGTTCCTCTTCTCCAATTCCCTCCGACGATTTTCCGGATCTTTTCTTTTTGTGACGGTTTTCGTCAAATATTTGGGAAGATTTGGATAAATAGTTGGAATAGCGTCTAGTTTTAAGGTCCATTTTCGTGGGACAGGAACTACAGATCCTAAAATACATAGCGTTAAAATTTTTTTTACATAAAAACGAAAATTTTTAATACTATCAGCCAATTTCAGCATATCAAATTTCACCAGAAAGTGGTCTGCAAAATGCTTTGAGCATATAAGAGTGTTCTTATTTACTCTAAAGTTTTTTCGAGGGATATGTTTCAGCCAGGTTTTTCTCATATCTTCATTCCGTGGAAACTGAAACATATGGCATTGTGTTCCTTTCGCGTACGTAGATGAACATTCGGGAGCACAACGTACACGCATCTGCAAGATATTAGTAATTTTAAATATGTTTCATTAAAACATGCAAAAAAGTTAAAATTACCTTACTTAGGCCTCGAAAAATGAAATTCAAAATAATCCGTATTGTCCAGGACAAATTCATTCGGGTTTTCTTAAAAATTCTTAAAATTTATATTGTCTTTTTGCCTTTGGAAACGCATTTTAAGTTCGGCATTTCCAAATATCATGAGCAATAGAAAATTTTCAATTTTCAATTTTATTGTTTATTTGCACTATTTTTATTCTAAAAGCTTAGGTTTTTCACAATTTATAGAAATATCACTCTTACCTTGTTATATTGTCACTTCACTCACGTTAATTTTATTAAAATTAATTAATATTTATATTTTTTTCGACACAAATCAACACAAATTTTTTTCAGCAGAAACAAAATTTCGGCGCGAAATGTCAAAAATTTATTCACATTACTAAAAAGAGTTTGTACAGATGGGCGGCGATTCAGTAGGCATTGAGTAGAACCAATCCCTTCTAGATATTTTCATCAGGCCAGCGTGTAGAAGACAATGACGTCTTAACTTCAAGAGTGTGGAAAAGAGAAATAATTATTAAGCACGTAGATTAAAAGAGAGAAACATGCTTCTAATGCAAATTACATTAGTAACGTGCTTCTTTATTTCAACCTTCGGGCTTCATAATTATTTTTCTTTTTCACACTCTTGAAGTTAAGACGTCATTGTCGTGAAATTGTAAACAAACAAATACATGCTGGAGTTTATATACTAATGCACAAAACCTAGATAAAAAAATAAAAGGTTTAAGAGTTGGTGACGTCATATGCTCAACGGTAAATTTTTAAAAAAAATTTCATTCTCCCTCTTCCTGATACATTTTCCCTTTGAAAACTGTCCTGCAACGTGAATTCCGTTTTTTACTACTTTGTTCTGATAATTTATCGTTGATTTCTGGTTTTTCTGGATTAATTCAAGAAAAAAGCCTTAATTATCTGAACGAAACGAAGACGGGACGGCGACGGTAACGGAATGTGATGCAGTTATATTGACGCACTTTTGACATTTGACAAATTCAATTTCAAATTACCCGCCACCCATTTTTATAAAATTTTAGAGTTGTTTGACGTTTATAGAAAATTCGTTCACAATATGAAAAAAAGAGCACAATCGTTACGATAAATACAAATGATAAAAAACATAACGGACCCAAACTGAATTGAATTAAATTTTACGCTCGTTCCGTCTACATAACAGCGGCCATACATTTTCATGTACATATTTGTTTTTTTTTTTATTCCGTCGCGGTACCGGCTCCGTTTCGTTCACAAATCTAAGGCTATAGAAATAGAAGAGACCACAGAAATATTAAATTCATGCTGTTTGAAAGCGCTATGTAATTTGTATGGCATGAATCTTAGATAAAATAATCTAGAAATACCGCTGTAAACAAAAATTCATTTCTTATGTATTGTCAAAATCAGCTGTCACATATTTTTTTTCCATTTATTTGTGAGACGTAAATAAAGTAGTAGGAAGTAATTTTTATAAAACAAAAATATATTTTGTTAGAATTTTACAGCAGGACTATGAGTTTCCTGTTTACTTTTCTCCGTACGATATTTGAAAATATGCTACAAATATTGTCATTCGGTAAAAAGACAATAACAAATTCGTTAAGTATTTATATTAAAACGAACACTGGAAATACTCTGTCGATTAATTTAGATCCGAAATGGGATATTAAAAATGTTAAAGAACTTGTCGCTCCACAATTAGGTTTACAGCCAGATGAAGTGAAAATAATTTTTGCAGGAAAAGAACTCTGTGATTCAACAACGATTGAGGTTAGAAAAACATTATAAAAAAAAACTGGAAAAAATTTTTTTACATAATCTAGGAATGCGATTTGGGTCAGCAAAGCATTTTGCATGCAGTGAAAACAAGGCATCGATCTGTTAATTTAACAAAAACAAAATTGGACTCACCTCTTACCGAAGAATCACCAGACGAACCATCGAGACCGCTTTGTGAAACATTAGTTGATTTACAATTACTGAACGAAGAACGTGAGAATATTTCCGAAGAAGGTAAAATACGTTTATTGTGATTTATTTATTATCTTAATCAAGAAAAATAATATATTTAGAAAGGATTCGATCAAAAGCTCATTTCTTTGTTCATTGTTCACAATGTAGCAAATTATGTACTGGAAAATTAAGGGTTAGATGCTCGCTCTGTAAAGGTGGTGCATTTACTGTTCACAGAGATCCTGAATGTTGGGATGATGTATTAAAACCCAGAAGAATTACCGGTCATTGTGAGAGTCATGAAGTCGCATGTATAGTAAGTTTTTTTATTAAAATAATAAAAGAAAAACATCTTTCTTATGAATAACATATATTCTAGGATAACGAAGATGGTGATCCACCGTTTACTGAATTCTATTTTAAGTGTTCTGAACATCCTTCAGGCGGTGAGAAAGATTTTGCTGCCCCATTAAGTCTAATTAAGACAAATATTAAAAATGTTCCATGTCTTGCATGCACCGACATCTGGTAATGGACAAGACCATCTTTTTAATAGAAAAAAAATTTATTATATCTTAAATTTGTAGCGAAAACGTTCTTGTATTTCCTTGTGCTGAAAAACACGTAACCTGTATTCTATGCTTTCGTCATTATTGTGCGTCTCGTTTAATGGAACGGCAATTTATGCCTCATCCAGATTTCGGATATACTCTTGCTTGTCCTGCTGGCTGTGAAAATTCGTTTATTGAAGAAATCCATCATTTTAAATTACTAACAAAAACCGAATATGAAAGATATCAACGGTTCGCAACAGAAGAATATGTTTTACAAGCAGGTGGAGTACTTTGCCCTCAACCTGGCTGTGGTATGGGACTTTTAGTTGATCCAGAATGTCGAAAAATACAATGTCAAAATGGTTGTGGTGTAAGTTTTTTGGTTTTGTTCATTATTTAAATAATTTCTAAAAATGTATATATTTTTAAAGTACGTTTTTTGTCGTAATTGTCGTCAAGGATATCATTTGGGTGATTGTCTGCCGGATAGTGCAATTTCTGATAATGCTGGTTCATGTGAATATTCCATTGATCCATCGGTAATAATTTGTATTAATTTTTTTTTTTTTTTCTGAAAAAATTTTTATTTTAATATTTTAGCGTGCCGCTGAAGCTCGTTGGGATGAAGCTAGTTCTGTAACTATTAAAGTAATGACAAAACCATGTCCTAAATGTCGTACACCAACCGAAAGAGATGGTATATTTTATTACTTTGTCTTTTTCGAATTCTTATAATTATTGTTGTTTTTTTTTTCAAGGTGGTTGTATGCATATGGTTTGTACACGAGCCGGATGCGGTTTCGAATGGTGTTGGGTGTGTCAAACTGGTTGGTCACGAGATTGTATGGGAGCTCATTGGTTCGGCTAGAAAAACTAATAAATTAAATAGTAGAACATCTTTATTTTGTGAAGTACACCTATTTTTGTATATTTATTTTGTATCATTTATTTTCTTTCTTTCTTCTGAGAATAGTATTTAATCTAAATTTTAAATTGGACTGATAAAAATAAATTTAAAATATATTATATTTTATTTACAAAATAAACTTTTTGTAAAATCAAATTCAATTAAATTGAAGAAAAAACAAAATTCAATTTCAATCACTGAAAATCGATTTCGAACTGCCGACAATTTGTATTTCCTTTTGCACGGGTAATATCCCAGACAACATACAAAAAATCCATAATTCAGTATGACATATTATTCAATATACGAGGAAACACAGTGAAAACCAAAACGGGCGGATAACCAACGTTATATTCTTCTCATTCCGTATCAATCTCAATTTGCACGATGCACACACTTATCTGATTGAATTCTGGTGAAAATCAATCTAGCAAATTTGTTAGCAAAAAAAAAAAAAACAGCGATTACCATACGATGTTGTAATGTTTTACATACATTGGGAATGTATGTTCTGTACTCGGGTTGGGGTTTCCCATATTAATGCAAATAAGAGAGTAGGAATAATAACAAAAAGACACAAGTACAAATCGAACCAAAAAGTTCTCGGTATGTGCCTTATCGATAAACATAATGTTCATTGAATGTCATACAATGTACACGAATATATCACTTGCGCGAACAATTTTCTGGATCAATAGGCGAAGGACGAGATTAATATATATTATTATATAAACATATTCCATTGGGATATTACCCGTAAAGACAGAAATTGAAATGAATGAAACATGGACGAGTTTTTTTGCTTCCCACCTTATTTATTGGTATTTAATAACTATTTCTATTAATTTACAAATTAAGGAATCTTATTAATTTAAGAATATCTTATTTAAAAATTAAACAACACGCACACACATTTACATCTTCGTAAATATATCTGAAACAAAACTTGAAATAAATTTAATTTTATCGATTTTATTCTCATCCATTAGACATTTTTTTTTTTTTCTTCACTAGCAAATTGTAATCTTAATATGAGATTAGCTTTTGCTAATTGCTTTTAATTTGTCCCTTGACTTATCCTGTTTTTCTTGTTCGATTCTCAATATCGGGAATGCTTTTAACGGATCAGAATGACTTTTCCTTTTGTACATCCATGTTGAAACTATTTACGTTAAACATTGTTTAAGGGAAGAAAAAAACAAAAATAAAGCTATATCTAATAAATGGGATATTAGCAAAGAGAAAGAAAAAAAATTTGAAGAAGAGTTAATTAAATCTTCAGGGCTTCAAAAGAATACCAATATCGATTACATGATAAATACATATACGAAATGGATATTGGTCATGGGTTTTTCTCATAAGGAAATAAACGGTATAAAAAAAGGCTTCCGATGGAAAAATAGATTATATTCTTACAAGCGCAATTATCGATGCAATTTTAATTATTAATTATTATTATTATTAAAAGTAAATAATTTAATCCTTCACTAACACAATATCCGCTCGTTTATTAATCTTCTAAATAAGATTAGATAATTAATCATCTTTTTGCACTGTTTTCAAATATTTTCCTGCCTTTAATATCGTATACGATCTTATGGAGTAAATTGCCTTTTTTTTAAATATAGTTTTTCAGATTTAATTGCAAAAATTTGCGAATCAATTTTGTTTAAATTAATTATATTGATTAACTACATAAATAGACGATGTTTAATTTTGGTAAAATCGGTCCAAGGATAGCGGAGAAACAGATAATAAACCTGTTCATAAAATTTTTTTGATGTACTTTGAAAACTAATTCAGCGATTTGAATAAAGAATCTAGTTACCAGCGAATTACAGGAAATTTTGAAAAGGGAAAAAAATTCACACTCATTTTGGACTTGACATCGGCAACGCCAACATTTAGGAATTCGGAATCAAAATTTTTTGTTTTTTTTTTTTCAAAATTTTAAATATTTTAAATTTTTTGTTCTTTTTCGTTGATTACATTACATGGAATTATAACTGAAGGACCTGTTACAGCCTGGTAAGTTGGTACAGCGTGGCAAATGCGCTATCCCCGAAATTATAAAAAACTTGCAATTTAAAACGTGGAATTTCTGGTAAAGAAGTTATCTTACAGAGGAACTATTTTCGAACCTTAAAAAGGCCATTCTGGAGTCTTTATCAATATCACGTTGATTTTAGGCCAGTTATTAAATTATTGCGAGTTCGTAAGGGAATTTTGTATTCGCATAAAGATAAATTTGGAGGTTATATATTTGACGGAACTTGCCTTGGATCTGGTGTAATTTCCCGGACCCAACAACAACTATCAACATTTGTCATTTAATTATCAATTGCTTTTTTAAAATTTTTTCTTATTTTTATGAAATTAGTAGTGACTTAATGCATGCTCGATGCGCTACGCTCCGCTCGCTACCCCCTTTCAAGGATTTATACTGATTAGTTCAAAATATATTACAATGACTTTGTTGTTGGGTCCGGGATATTACACCAGACCGCTTGCCTTTATGCGTTCAATCGAATAACTAATGATCTAATTGAGTTAATTGGTAAAAATCGAGATGACGAACCAATTAAAATTACGATAAAATTTGTTGGAACTGTATCAAGTACTGATTAGCGATCGTTACAAGTTTTAAATTTAATTTTACGAAAATCAATGGAAAGTTTGCAGTTTTTTGTTTTTAAATCAATTTAATTCCTATCACTAATCCAATTTCACGGTACAATTTCAGGTTTGCTGTTACAAATAGTTGGACGAAAAATTTTTGATGCTAAAACAAAAATTGGTTTACGAGAGTTCAAGATTGAATTGTGGCCTGATTATACTACGTCAATTCTTGATAAGAAGCAACCACTTTTGGTATCAAAATTTACTGAACGTTATATTCGAGGTGGACAAACTGAATTTATTATGTTAATACCAGAGTTATGTCGTCCAACTGGCATAAATCCGAATATGAAGAAAGATTTTCGACTGACTGCAGATTGGTCTCGCGAATTTCGTATCAATTCCATGCTTGTTACTGTTGAACTCCGTAATTGGTATGTAATTTGTTTGAATTGAAGCTTGCAGGAAACTTCTGAATGTGTCTAAAACAACCCGCAAATCGAATACGAATGAGAATTGATGAACCAAAAATGGTTAGAATTGGTGACGATTGGAAAAGTACTTATGTACAAGCAATTGAAAACTGTTGCTGCAAAGATCCACAAATAATATTGGTAATTGTGCCTAATAATAATGCTGAAAGAAATAGCAGCATTAAAAAGAAGACATTAGTTGATCGTGCTATTCCATCACAAGTCGCAATGAATAAAACGATTGCAACCAAAAGTGGACGTAATTTAATGTCAATTGCAACAAAAGTTGCAATACAAATGAATTGTAAATTGATCGGTGCTGGTTGGATGATTGAATTACCAATAAATGGTATTATGACAATTGGTTTTAATGTATCCTATTCGACACGTGCTAAATCCGAATCAAATGGTGCTATGGTACCTACAATGGATTTAAAAATTTCAGCGAAATATTTTAGTAATGTATCTGTTCATAATAAAGGTCAACAATTATCGAACGATATTGCAATAAATGTAGCTAAAGCAATTAGAGAGTATCGTTCGATACATGGTGCACTACTAGCATGTAATAATATTTTATCGTGATGATGTAGGTGAAGGCCAATTTGAACAACTCTATATGCATGAAATCCAAGCAGTGGTGAAACGTTTAGAGTTCATTTATAAAACGTCTAATCCATATGCTCTATGCCGTTAGGCATTGATAATCATTTCGAAACATATTAATTCACATTTCTTTATAAATCGTCACAATCCACCATCTGGAACCAGTGGTCGATAATATTGTAACTCAACCAGAAAGTTACAATTTCTTCCTAGTATCACAATCTGTCGGTCAAGGAACAGTATCGCCAACACGATATTTTGTTATTTATGATACTTTAGCATTAGATCCGGATAAACTTCAAATAATAACATATAAACTGACACATTTATATTATAATTGAGCTGATAAAACACAAGTTCCTGCAGTCTGTCAGTATGCTCATAAATTAGCATTCCTGGTATCTCAAAGTGTTCATCAATGTCCATCTAATATATTGGACAAGCAACTTTATTTCCTATATGTAAGTAACATTTGTATTTTTTTCTCTTTTTTTCTTTGATAAAGTCGTTGAATTATTTTGTTTGTTTTTAAGAAACTTTGTAGATTTTAATTTTGTTGAAAGCTCGTTATTACAAAAGGAACACGTTAAATTTTTATTTTATTTGAAAAAAAAAAAAAAAATCACAATTGAAGTTTAATTCTTTGCATGAGAAGCTTAATTTAGCCTAAAAGTTTCAACAGATCTGTTCCAATTGTAATTCAGAAAGCAGTCCAAAATTTTCATTTTCAATTTTATTATTATTATAGTAACAGTAACAGCTCAAATCGAGCCTAAAGATAAAAAAATTAACACATAATAAAATCATTGATTATTAAGAATTATATAAAAGTTTCTTCAGTTCATATTGACTGAGGCAAAAGTCAAAAATTTGTGCATTGGCATTTATCACACTCGGCATTCGGGAGACCGGTTCATTCATTACATAGTCCGTCCGGTGGAATCTGATTTTAAACAAGTCCACGAATCTCAAGGAATAAAAGTTAGAATTTCGGTACATTTTGCATAAAATATTGGGGGCGTCAATGGCCCCATTAAAAATGATGATGATTGATGATTTTTTTTAAACCGACTAGCATATCATTGCTAAAGTACATCCATTTACGATGGCCTTTGGTGTGATCTATAATATCTTTTCAAAAATAAGCAAGTCTTTGTTTGTTTATTTGACTGCTTTTTGAATTACATTTGATATTTTCTGAATTCCAATTAGAAAAAGTGTAGTTTCAGTAGGTATATTCCAATTAGTGTTCACCTTTTTTTTAGATCTGTAATCAACGGTTATTGATAAAACTAAGAGAGTTCAGAGTTTAGTTGACAATCGGACACTTTATTTTATATCGAAAACCGAATGAAAACATAATTAATTTTGTATTACTCTTATAGGATGATGATTAAATAAATCGACAATTGGAAGATGAAGATGGAAATCAAGATGCAGATGATTATGAAGATGATCGACAATAATCAACAATATAAATTAAATTTTATACTTTTCTTTATTTCTTGTCATTCTGTTTAGAAAGTAATTTTTAATAATAAAATAATTTTATTCACTTGTTCACAACACCAAATTGGAAATAAAAATTACAATTATTAATATTAATATTATTATTTTTAAATATCTGGTGTTTTAGCAATTTAAAAACTAATACACGGATTTTGATAAAATTAGCTGATTAGATTTATGCTATTTGGGTCTAAGTTACCTGCGAATTACAGGAAATTTTGAAAAGAGGAAATAAAGTTCTGGAGAAAAAACCTTAAAATATTGTTAGTTTTGACAGTTTTTCTGTCCCATTTCTGCCATAGGGCATCAAAAAATACAGATAAATTTAAATTCATATAAAATATTTGCTCTTGTCGGATCATTAACTATAATGATTATATTTGTATTTGATTTGAATAATTTGTTGAAGTTCAGAACTAACAAAAAAAAGACACTAACAGTTCTGCAAGTGATTTGCAAATATAATTAAATCAAACGAAATTTATGAAAAGATATTCAAAAGTAGTTATTTTTCAAGTCAACTCTCTTCAGTAAAACACAACAAGAATTCTCTAATAATTATCCTGTTTCTAAATTGTGACTTAATGGAAATATTTGACCATTGCCCGTAGCAGTTCTACCTTAATCAGAGTTAATTACATGCCAGTCTAGTTTTGAAATCATGTATATTCATTTACATGTTCGAACAACTATGTGGTATTCACATTCCACCAACAAATACTGTTATCTAAGGTGTAACCACATATTAGAACATAGGAATGGTGAAGATGTTTGGTTATTTGTTTGTTTTGTTTTTATCTGTAAAATAGAACAAATTATTAGAATCAGTTTGGACCAATTAAGGGGACTGAAGATTTAAGCTGTACGTGACTTAGAATGCAATTTCCGTTTGTTTAATAATAGTTTAATATCGAAATGTGTAATAGTATTTTGTTTGTTCATTTGTACAGTGTAATCTTAACATGTAGGGAAATTCGTTAATGGAATTTTTTCAATGAAACATTTATTTCAGCCACGTGTTACCAGAAGGCCAGGCCTCCAAGAAAATTTGAAGAATACTTCGATATTTTTGGAAATTTATAAAATATATTTATATATATTTATGACACGAGCTTCTTTGTGCCCACCCTGATATTCAGTTCTAGTTACGAGTATGATTTATTTTCAATATTTGAACTATTCTCTAAGGAAACTAGTCATCAGGAACTGTACTAGTACTAAACACTTTAAGATTTAATATGGTCTCAGATTAGTCTTATTTAATTTAATAAATGAATTTACATTTACCTCCTGTATCTACAAATTTCAAGTATCTGTGACAATTTTTTCACTAATCGAATCGAATATGTCGAGTCAAAATGTTGAATAGATGTGTAGTGTTTTTAAAATCCTTAATTTTCAAAGGAGTAAATCAAGAAATATTTGATATTGATTGAATTTACCACCTACTGATGCAGAAACATGACTACAGAAAAGAAAGTATTCGGGAATCGGTTTTTCTTTTTCTTTTTAAACATGTACACTTTGATTGATGGATAGAAAGAACAAGTGTCTATATTTCCTAATAGAAAATAACTCAAAAGATATAGTATGGTTGTTATTTCCAATTCCTTCTATGTTTGCGCTTCGATAGTTTACCTTTAAAACATTTTATTTCAAACAACTCCTTTAGTATAGTATATAAAAGTTTTAAGAAACCCGATACGTTCCCATTCAACTATCAAATCCACCACATAGTTATAGAGAAATGAATGTAGAAGAAAAAAAAAAAAAACGGATTCAAACAGTATAAAATAAATAATCTATGAAATCTTTAAGAATTATAGTACTGTACCCACTCTGTTCATGCTGCGAACAAATGAAATCATAGAATTTATGTTGGGTACAGAAGAAAAATAAGAAATAAGGGATATTCATAAAGTTTTCCTCGAAAAAATTCGTTCGATAAAAGATGAAGCGCATGCGAGCCTCTCAACAGAAAGTACGAGCAATTTTTCATCATTCTGAATCTTTCACTCTGCTTTTCATCAAGTTTGTTTTTTTCCAATTTTATATAGAAGTTATATTATTCTCAAAAGAAGTATGTTTAGGCTGCTCCCTTAACGCAAACCATTCAAAAATGAGCTTTAAAAAGGCATAAAAAAAAAAACAAAAGGAAAAAAATAAATGTGTCTTGATACAAAAAAAAACTTCTATATATATATAGAAGGATATAGAATTTGATGGACTGGAAAGCTTGCATGCGTAATAACGGTCCAAATTTCCACCTTTTTTCTACTTGTTTTACGAAAAGATGTCGATTGATAATATACTTAAAGTAAATCGAAACCATATGTCATTGGATTAAATTTGAAATTTAGACCAATTTGATTTTATTCGAATGCTTACGGAAGTGTCAAATATATGATATTCATTTCAAATTTCTTATTCAATTGATTGAATGTCCAGATAAAAAAAGGAACCCTTTTGGTCCATCTATGTAGAATTAATATTAACGTTTTTTTTGTAATTGTATCTCTACCAGAAAAATGAATGAATGCAACCGACAAAGAAATTGAAAAGGTTCTTTATATCATTTTTCTTTTTATTCTCCTAAAACGAAATAAAAATGAATATTATTCCTTTATAAAATCCAATAAATATCAAAAGAATAAAGTCTTTTAGAATCATATTAGTAGAAGATTTTATCCACTTCACAAAAAGAAAAGCTTTTCGTTTATTCATTTTATATCTCGGTATGAGATTTGAATTGCGTCAAATCCTAAATTGTGATTTATATTTTGTACCATCACAGAACACCTAAAGGAATAGAATAGACACGAGGATTATATTAAGAAATGAATATATTCAATTTGTGTTTCTATCAAACGGGAAATGAAAACGTAATGTTTGATAGTAAATTTTATACAAGAAATTTGGATTTTAAATCGTATTTATTGATTTGGAAAATGATTACAAATACCATATAGTATTCATCATAGAATATTGATGAATGATTTGCGATTTGAGTACGGGCAGCAATTCTAATGTCTAATGTTTTTATATTTTGATTGATTCTGATTTTATTTCATAATTATCTTTTTCTTACTATCCTGGAATGGAATGTTGGTGAATTAAATTCGACATAAGATCGTCTTTTTATATAACGAATGTTTTTATCAATTTTGGATGAAATTGATTTACGAGATTTCCAATTACATCCAAAAAATTATAAGAAAAAAACATATGTATAGTAACTGAAAATCAGCCTATACCCTAGTTTTTGCTTAATAACTTCGCTCCCCCTCTGTTGATTTTTCTGATATGCAATATCAAATCCAGTTAAGGAATAACTAACTCACATTCTAAATTTCAACAAAATCGTATAACACGTTTTTGAGTTATCTTGTATACGAACGGACGGACATGCATAAATCGATATAACTTTTGATTCCCTACACAACGATATCCTAGAAACCTTTCTATGATGATTATTTCGATGTGTTACACACTTAGTGATAAAACTAATATACCCTCTGATATTACCTACCATGGGGTCTGTTCGTCACATACATTCAACGGACAATTAATGAAATTCAATTAAAGTTTTGAGTCTTACCATACGACTCCATTGGACTTATTTCAAGACATAATTTCAGTCGGACTGAAAAAAAGTCTAATGGAGACTCGAAAATTTGGACTTTTTTGTCAGTCCGACTGAAATTATGTCTTAAAATAAGTCCAATGAAGTCGTGGGGTTAGAAAATATTTAAAAATTCAGCAGAACAACAGAAATTTAAAGTATAATATTAAATTTGATTAATTCCCATTCATTAAAGAATTTATCTTCGAAAAATAGATTTCATGTTTTGAAAGATTTAATGTGAATAATTTATTTTATTAAATCAACATTATACCCAAAGAGAATCAATAATGAAGATTAGAAGATTAATATGAAACAATATTGCGCTAAATATCAATTTCTTAGTATGGTCCATAAATGTATAGAGAGACTATTGTTTAATAGAAAAGTGACATTATCAACTTCCGGAATTGCAAATGTATATATGAATATGGCGAAAGTACCCTTTCTGTAGTTAGAGGGGCTGAAAGAACCTATGTAGTAAACGCAGTCGTTGACATCGAAGGAAGATACGACGTAGAACAATGGGTGTCACTTAGCCATAGAACAAGGCTAATCCCCAAACATAAGTGCACTTAAGTCTAGCAAATGCTCACTCTTTTCTTCTCGGCACATCTTTCCCATATTTAACTCTTTACAATTATTCTTTTCACTTCTTAGTACACCCATATTGTACGATTATTTTATTTTCAAGAATGTACACGGTGTATTCTCGTTCTTATAGTATGTTTAAAAAGACATCACCATAGTCATATTGCTTGCCACAAAACAAAACATCAGTAACTCCATAAATGTCAAATAAACGTTGAGGAAAAGCATTAAAAGAAGATATACTTAGAAATTCACAGTATTTTAAATGCCTTGAATATATACGATTTGACATATAAAGGAATGAGCTAATGTACATATATAAATATAATATGAGACCTGGAATACAGGATAAGCTTTAAGAGAACTGTATTTTTTTTTTGTTTTCATTTCGAAATAAGCTTTCCTTTACTGAATACCATTTTAATAGCAGTGAGCTCTTTGGCCTTCTCAAGTGAAGAACTTCCTAAAAAGAAATATCTATATACATAAATATATATATTTACCCATCTTATAAATACTCGTCAGACGTTCAGATTGTTATACGGTATTAAATCTTGGGAAATATAACCACATACCAAGAAATTACAAGCATGGTATATACCTCTACACACTATGATGTTTTCGGATTAAGTTACAATATAGTCCATCAGGCTAAAACCTAGAAATAACATGGATCTTTTTTTTTTCTTATTATTATATACTTTTTATCATGGTTCTTTCTTTCATATGTGGTCAGAAGAAGTAAAAGAAAATGGGCTAAATTTGATCTTGGGGCTCTAGGTGGTTGTTATGCTGTTATTATTTGTGTTTTTTTTTTTTCCTAAACATTTCTACTGCTACTATACTTATGTTGAGACACCATCGCAAAATTGATTTTTTTTTTGTCGCTTCATTTCGGGTTCACTTGGTGTCGTTTAGGATTTCACTAGAATATATGGTATATTATTAAGTGGAGCAGGAGACGAAAGTTAGATAGATGGAGTATAATGTATAACAAAACTAGTATGCATACTTATGCGACAAACAAAAAAAAAAAAAAAAAATATCCATCTCTGGATATTATTCAAAGAACATTTTCACAATGACGACTAAAAATGTTGAAGTAAGTATGATGAAGATAAAATACGAAGAAGTACTCTGATAAAAGGGAAATCAAATTGAAAACGACAAAAAAAGGAGAAACTTCACGGATCCTTAAATATTTTTTTGCCATCCATCCTTTCACTTTAATTCAGTTCAGTATGGTTCACGTGCACATGTATATATATTGTACATAATTATTATATAAAATATACACATCCATATTTTATTAAGTTGCTTTATTTATTGGAATTTTTTCCTTCATCAAATAAAAGCTTTACGAAATTTTTCGACAATCTGTCCTATTCTATAAATCTCTAAAAAAAAAGAAAGAAAAAAAAAGGATTCTTTATTGAATATAAAGCTCTTTTAAAATGTTCGTTTACGAGTATATTAAGGGGACAGCCCCAAGTATAAGCCACTGAAGATAAGGTGATTCTTAGCAATTTATTATTTATTTATCAAGTAACCTATAATATCGATCCATTCTACATTTTTAGGGTATACTCGTACTTATTATTATTTATTATAAGAATTATAAATTACTCCGTTTAGAACGTTAACGCTGTGGTTGTTTGTCGGCATGCAGAGTATCGCCGATTGAAGTCATCGCAGGTAATAAACCTAATTTTCAAAAATAGAAAATTGAAACATTACGATTTTGACCGTCGTTCTACACTATTAAATTAAGTCCAAGTCGCTTGGGATTTATCCCTTAACTGGTTTTTTATTTAACATAACTTCCATATTTCATTCAGAAATGAATTGTGCTTTTTCTATATATTTCTTATTTGCTTTATTAATTACTAATGAATCACTTAAAATAATTTTCTTTATAATAAAACAAATTTCTTCATTAGGATGTCATTAATTTTATTCACATTAATTTCAATGTTCATTTAAAAGGTGAACGTTTAACTTAACGAACTTATTTATTTACTTTAATAAAATAATTTTTATATTGTACAAGTTTTATCATTGAAGGATATTTGAATTTATGTAGGAGACAGGCGGCATGACAAGAACACGAAAGGTGAAACAACAGTTTTGTGTTGCACTAAGGCATGATCTCAATCGCAATTAATTTAATTTCTATTATCAAAATTTAAAAAAAAAATGTTTTGTTATTCGCATATAGGTATTTCATTTTGGTACCAAATTATAATATCTCTTTCCATTCATGTCACCTATCCCCTATGTTGATCCGGGTGGCTCATTTGATTTGAAGGAGAATCTCGAGCGCAAGTCCCTTATCCAATTGATGTATATAAAGAAAAAATTGAATAATATTTCAGATAAATTATGGATATTTTAGAGCTTGTAAAATTTCACTAGTAAACTTATACCAAAACTATTGTAATTTATAGAAAACTAGCTAAATTCCTCGGCGTTACTGGGGGTCCGCGGATTCTATTGTACATGCTCCTTGATGATTAAAAATTGTTGGAAGTGAAAACACAACGATGATGAAATGATATTCACTACTTAGTTAAACTGCAATGACAGCTTCACATATTATTCATGCGAGATGTGAAAAAAGTAGCTCACAATGAATCACCCGTTTATAAGATGTTCAAAACCTTTATATATGAAAACTATAATAGTTCTTGTTCATTAACATGGATATTTATTACAAAATCTCACGAAAGGTGTTTTCCTCTTTTTTTCTTTTGGTATAAAAAGGAACCTTATATTTGGAAATAGTTAATTGCGAAAGAAAACCAATTGACCGACTTGCCTTATTATACATAATTTTGAACAATAGAAAACTCTGGATTTATTAAGGGAATTAAGGAAAGTCTGTTTAGCTTTTTAATGTTCTTCTCCATATTAAACAATTCAAACATATAAAACACATAGATTATAATTAGAACCGATATTGAGGCACCCGGTATTATTTCTATTATATTATATTTTTTTTCTTTACCCTCCAAAACAAAACATTTTATCGATTTGGTATCGCTTGCGCTGACTCCATTCAAGAAAATCTTCCACCTACAACTAAAAGCGACAATATTGATGTAGTTTTTTTTTTATTATGCCTTTAAAAAGCTATTGTAACATTTTCTTATATACTATATATACATATATATATATATTTGTATATAATCCAGAGATATTCTTAGAACAAAACTAAGAGAAAATTTTTCTTATTATGTTCTAAGTGTCCTGTTTAAAGATTTTATAGATCGGACATTCAAAAAGAAAACAATTCCTATACAAGAAGGTATATAATAAATATGAGTTTTAAATATTTTATTTAGTTTTTTTCGTTGTTTTAAATCCTATGTCGATAATTAGCTTAAATTGCGACTGGAAAACGATATTATAAAAGACACATATTAGTCCTTAAGATTTAACAATTAAATACAGATGTAATTAGCAATTGCATAGAAATGAGTATTATTTACTAAATATGTAAGTCCTCAATCTTATATTATATAGAAAAGCTTCGGTTGCCTGTAAAACAGAATTATAAACTTCCATCCATCCATCTATATAAATAGTTCTATATAGAGAAAAAGCACATGGTGAATTATGGATTTTCGCCACAGTTACAGTAAACAAGTGAGATGCGCACAAAAAATATAGTATTAGTTAATAAAATTTCTCTTCGAAAAATATTTTTTTCACCTATGTATTTGCGCCGCACCTCCTTCAATGATAAAAACAAAACAACATTAATATGAAAAACAAGATTGCTTTACATGCAAACAACCACCTTTGAATTGCACTTCCAGATATACATATGTGGGAAATTTAAATATATATGAAATGGTTCATTTATTCACCTCTCTCCTATTATACATCATGTCTGTCTAACATATGTAAATTTAACAGTTCACTACCGATCTACATATCCTATCCGCTGAATTGAATTGCCTGTTCGACGTTCTGAAAACTTACTCATTATGTAAATGTTATATCAAGAAAATAGGGATAACAACTGTACGGATTGTAACGGTCATCATTTACATGATTTTCTTTGAAATTTCAAATCATACTATATTTAATATCCGGTTTAATTTTCTTTATATAATTTTCTTCTTTTTTTTTTTTGTTTTTCTTTTTGTGGATGATAAGGAAAAAAATAAATTCAATATACTTTCTTTTTTTTTTTTATTGATATTTTAGCACATTGTATCCAAAAAATGTTGACTGACATGTGCAAAAAAAACCAAGTCTTTTTTTCTCTCATATATTATCATTTCACAAATACTTATGTAAATTGAAAAATCATAATAAAATTCCGGAAAATAGCACGTGGAAATTTAAAGCTTTCGTTTGTTATCAAAATTTTAAGCTTTTATTGATATTATATGTAAAGTTCTCATGAGAGAAGAATATAAATAGAAACTCTCTCTATATATTAAAGATTTTTGAAAATGCATTTTGAATAGTGAAAATTCGTTACATTTTGGGTAAATTGAAAATTAAAAAATAAACAAGTTACTCACGCTAATATCATAATAACTTTTGCAACGGAACTTTCAAATTGAAATGAGGCTCAAATTTATTTTGTACTTAAATTTATCGATAAAATATTTAAATTTTTATTAAGATTTTGTTTAATGTGAAGGAATTTTCATTTCACTTGAACTGCGTACATGTCTCATGTTGGACTTTATGTACAAAAATATATTTTTAGAAAACTAAAATTCAGGATCTCTGATTTTCAAAATATATATTTGAAAACTGCTTCTTAAGCCTGATTCTAGATAACTATAAGAACCTCTTATTTTCCAAGGATTAATAAAAAAAAAATCATAATTTTTAATTGATTATATTTTTGTGTTCATATTACATACTATTCTGGAATAATATGAAAAAATCCTGTACAGGAAAATCCAGATAATCCGACCAAATCGAATTTGGAAAAAAATTCTGCATAAATGATGTAAACCGGAGATATTGGAATTCGATAGACGTCCTTGCTATTGCCTCGCCTTTGACAAAAAAAAACATATAAATAAATAAATAAAGGCGTAAAAATATGAGGGAAACTAAAGAAAAGCGAAAAAGCTCCGGAAAGTATATAAGCCATAAAATATATATATATATATAAGAAAAAATAAAATTTTCCACAATTGACGTTTATTCTAGTATAAAGAAATATCTGTTATTTACCTTGTCGTTGTTTTCTTCGCACTTTTCTTACCCATTACGGACCACCTAAGCTAGTCAACCAAAAAACTTTCAGCTCTTTTCTGCTCTCCTATATATCGAATTTTTATTTTCCAGTCCTATTTTTTTGTTTTAGTAAATTTTCTTCAATTTCCCTTTTCTCTCTTAAGAATTTTCCGAAAAATCTATATTTTCTCTGTTGTTTTTCAGAAAAATTTCGTTTTCTCTTTTATATTTACCACCCACACAAGAAAATCATTTTTTTTTCTTTTCGTTTGGCAGTTAAAATTCAGCCTCCAAAAACACTCCAAGCCCGGTGACATTTTTCAGTTTCCAATATTTTCCCTTTTTCTGTATTTTTTTTTTTTTCTTATTTGGGCTTTTTGGTTTTTTTTTTTTTTATTTCTGGGTTCTTTTTTCTTCTGTATTTCTGGGTGGTGAAAGCTTTTTATTTTTTTGCTATACACTTGAACGAAAAACTGAACTTAGTATATATGTATTAATATAGATTTTTCGGGGGTTGTTGGTTCCATTGTCGGTGGATGATGGCTTAAATCCTGATATGGTGTATGATAATGATAATATGGTCTGGTTCTAACTTTACTCTGAACTATACTGAACGATACTGAAAATGAACATTGAATATGTGCAAAGCTTATTTCATTTTATGATATCAGTCTTCGTAAAACAACTTCCCGATTCGGTTTATAGAAAAGAAGCTCTTCCAAAAAAAAAAAAACCAAAAAAATATAATAAATAAATAAATAAATAAATATTATATACAAAGAAAAACAAGTACAACAAAAATCATAATAAAAAAAAGTTTCCCTAACAAAAAACTTAAAGAATTTTTGTTTGTTTTTATTTTTTGTTTTTATTTTTATAGCTTTTAGAGGATTTTATTTAATTATTTCGGGCGCGTAAACTATGCGCGCGAAAAAATTTCCTTTTTTCTTTTTTTTATACCCAAAGAAAAACTAGTTTTATTTATTTTGATTTAAATTTTTTAGTTTTTCCGAGTGCGCAAAATTTAAGAAATTAATTTGAAAATTTTAAAAAAAATCTAATATTTTAGAAGAAATTTAAGAAAATTTTGAAATATATCAATTTTTTTTTTTTTTAAATTTAAAGTGATTTTTATATTAAAATATATAAAAAATAATTAAGGTTTTTTTTTATATGAGTAGTTCTTCCGTTGAATTGTATTAATTATTAAATAGCACGTGACTGTATAGTGTAATATCAATAAAATAAATAAAAACAAAAGAAAATTTCATATTTTTTATTATTTACAAGAAAAATTAGTGAATATGAAGAACTTATCATATTTTTAATAATATTAGAAATTTTTTTAAACAATATTTTATTAACAATATAAAATCAATATGTTGGAAATTTTTAATAATCGAATATTTTTAATGAGTTCAAATAATAAAAACAAAAACTATAAAATAGAAATTTTAAAATAATTTAATTTATAAAAAGAAAAGAAAAAAAATCATAAGTGTATGTATTCTGGGTTAAAATATAATTTATTGATTTATTAACATTTTTATGCATTCTTTTATATATAAAAACAAAAAAAAAACAAAAACGAAAACATATATTATAAGAATACATTTCTTGTTATATTTTGCAGAAATTGAGCTTTCGATTTTCTTTTTACTTTTTTCATTTTCGATGGTAATATGGATGACGCATGTAATTCTGTTACATAAGTCATTTAGTCGCCGGTAATGTCAACATACCTCAAAAGTACATACTGATATAATCATTAAGACCAACCCTTTTCCAAGAATTTCATGATCATCATTATTATCCATCATCCTTGCTCATTTATACTGTCAATTTTTTTTTTTGGTATTAATTTTCGGTTCTTAAGGTTTATATTCCAGGACATATTATATTTGAATTTTATGTAGAATAACAGAAATTTATATAGTTTATCATTTTGATAGTATAAATACATATGTTTACGAAATTATTTTAACATTATTGATTTAGGAGCCACAATAGACTTTATAAACAATATATATATATATATATATTTATCTAACCTAATCAAACTTAATCTTTCACCCATGAAAGCGTTCATTAAGTTAAATAATAATATTGGTATATAATCTGTGGTATTTTATATACCTTTTATAATGATTCCAGTAAATTTTACCTATGGTATACACAAAAATGCAATTTACTAGTCGTCCATATATCAAAGTAGAGAGCATATACAATTTTTTTTACAGCATATAACATCTACTCGTACCTTATCGTTTTGATCCTGCATTTATTTACCCCCTTTTTTTTTTTTAAACAAAAATAACTGTAGTATCCATGTCAGCAGGATTTGCTTTTATATCGTTGATATCGTCTTTTCTGTCTATAATAGTTAAGTACCCAATTGTATATGCACTTTTTAGTCTAGCTCTAGATAAATGTATTTGAGAAAGAAGAAGGGATAATATGGATCATATAGAACCAACCTAATTTCAACGTGTTCGGATATATATTTTGTAGCTTTTAAATATGTACGTGATTTTAATACTATTTTCGCGACAATAGAGATAAAAGAAAAGCTTTCACCATATTATTTTTCATAATAAGAAAACAAATTAATATATACCTTCGAATTATATATACATAGGTATATAACAAGATGGACAGATTTTAACCCTATTCATATTATTTTCTAAAGGAATATATTAAAAAATATGATGTACTGTAATATAGGGGTACAAATGAGGACATTCTATAGTCAAGTTGAATTTTTTATTTGGGGCGCTCATCATTTTCTGCTTTTAGGTTAGCTTGTTATGAAGGAATATATAAGATTCTGTATCGTTGAGTACCTGGATTTTGATAATTTCAAGGGTTTTTTCTAAAATTTATGCAATATACTTCAACTTTGTAACTTCTTGAACCTTATTTGACTTTTTATATACCGCTATTCTTAAGTCTAAAAACCCATGATCGAACGCGGATAAGAGTACATATCTTCTATAGCTTTTATGTACAGAAAATTTTACAACATGATCAATGAGACTCTATATATGATGCTCGCATTCTTGTACTTTTTTTCAACTATATATACTTTTTATTAACAAAACGTAATTAATTAAGAACTTTTTGAAGGAGTTTTAAAATAGAAACCGAGTCTACATATAGTTGTAAAATAAGTCAATATAATTTTGCTAAATTTCAACATTGTATGAGAATCCATTAGCGAAAAAAATTTTTTTTTTTTTAGGGATAGTTTCCAGTGACTATCCAATTATATTTCCATTTTATTGGGAATTAACTTAAAATTGGTTTTCATCATGAGGAAAACATGTAATATAATTACCTATTCCGGAAAATTTAATTAAATATGTGTACCTTGTGGCAAAAGGATTTCATTAAAAGCATGTATGTTTTCTGTTTTAATGGATGACTGATTATAATGCAATATACAGGGTGATCATAAACTAAGTAGAGTTTTAATTGACTCGGAGAATGATTGAACTCTTTTTTTTTTTGGTTGAATAACAAACAAAATACGATTAGGGTTAGATGAGTTTTAGTACTGCTGTTTCAATAATAGCCTAAAAAATATGTATGCGTGGCGTTCTCCGTCTGAAAACCAAATTCCATTCTAATTTCAAAAACGAAAGCTTAAGCTTAATTTAAGTTAGATAGGACAAAGAAAGTTTAACAAAAAGAATAGAACTTTTCGTAGATTTTCATGAAAATTTAGCTGAAAATTTGTATACATGACATTTTTTTACTGGTTTATCTTTTATGCCATAAATAGTCACCCTGTATACTATAATTTTTTACCATATTTTTTAAATAATATTTAAAATTCATCTCTATTTTAATTTGACTTTTCATTGATTTAATTATGATAATTAAAAAAGTATAATTAAAAATATTTAATAATAAAAGTATTTGTAGTAATTGAAGATGTAAATTAATATTAAAAAGTCCTTCGAAACTATTCAATTATTAAAAGGAAATAGTGCGTATAAAAACAAAATATACGGATCGTTAATCCATCATATTTATATACAAAAAAAATAAGGGTTTAAGATAAAAAACTAACTTATTGATAATATTTCTCGCCTTGACATGATACTAAATTTCCCGTCCAAGGCAGGATCAAGAATAGAACAAGTTCACGTGACGAACAGAAACAGCAATGGCAAGAAATTGATCAAAAAAGGCTTGACTACTCTACTACTACGGGGCGGCATCTTATTGATTTGTTGTTGCCGGGGGGGGGGGGGGGGGTTTGGTATCTTTTCAAAATAAATATACAATATTATAAAAAATGTATTTTCTTGTTTATTAGATTTCTACGTTATTTCTAAAATTAACTTTCAAAAATTGATATTTTCTAGAATAATAATCAAATATCGATATTAAGGACCTTTTTATAAATAACAATGAAAATAATAAAGCGCCAAAAACGAACCCAGAACTTTTCTAAAGGTACTCTTTTTAAAAAAAAAAGAAAAAAAAACAAAAATTTTTTTTGTATATACCAATATGTAGTTTAATATCAATTATATACTACAATCGCAGCAACATGTAAATTCCTTATAACGATAAATCGCTATCGATTAACTAGAATATATGGTCATCGCCGGGTTTTCTCTTTTTTTTTTTTTTTCCTCTCTAAAGGCGAGCCCGTCTATGAAAATTATATTATGGAATGAGATGGACCCAAAGGAAATAACGATCGGTTAGTTTTCATATGAAGGTAAAAATTTTGTTTGCCATTTATATGTTTTCATCAGCAATTTTCATTTCCATTGCGTAATCGATAAACACGATGGACTGGGAAATCAATGTGGTTGGTCTTACGTTTACACTCCCATAGATATAACGAGAATGTATATTAAATTATTATATTTCAAGCTTTCTATGCTTTTTGGTTACATTTGCACGTGCAAAAATGTTTTACGCAAAAATGATATGCGAGAGAGTTTATACCGAATTTGTTGAATTCGTATAAAATAAGAGAGAGTAGTATTCAAAGATAATGGCTAGAAGAAGCTTTCGTGAGTAAATCAACAAATTTATATTGAATAGTTCAAATTTTTCAAAAATTTCTTGATAATAGTTTTTTTTTTTTTTTTTGAATAGAAGCTCTAACAAACTGTCCTAAGGGTGCTTTCCGGTTCAAATTTTTTCTAAAATCAATATTTATTTTATTGTATATTCTTATAGGATAACATTTCAAGAATATTATATGAAAGTTTCAGAACAAAACTTGCAACGGTATACATCTTACTGCCAGGTGCGCACCCCAAAAAGTCCGAGCGTAGATTTATATGTATTTACTGTCACTGAGGTCAAAAATTTTTCCGGTTTTTTATTTTAGATAATCCTGTTGGAGAACTCGTAGGTGTACGCAAAAGCGTCTCATTTGTACAGCGGTATAGTGAGCGCTGTTTACCTACAGCAACAACTGATCATCAAAATTAACTAATAGCAACTTTACTTTATAATATCTTATATCACTGTGTTCAAAACGTAAGGTGAATTTTGTTTTAAAATTAAAAATTTTTATTTATTCTTCCAAATCGATTTCGTCCCCCTCAAAATAATCCCCCCCAGCTACAATACACTTATGCCAACGTTTTTTCCAATCTTTGAAGCATGCTAAAAAGTTGTCCTTCAATGCGCGTAGCGATTCACGTTTGATCTCTTCAATCGACTCAAAACGATTTCCCCGGAGTGGTCTCTTGAGCTTTGGGAACAGCCAGAAGTCACACGGTGGTAAATCAGGCGAATAGGGTGGTTGTGGAGCGACATGAGTGGAGTTTTCGGCGAAAAACTCACGCTCTTTTTCGAAAAAATTGAGAAATTTTTGCACCAAACGCGATTTGACTCTTCTGAGGCACAAATGATCCCTCAAAATTACTTGCACTGATCCAATTGATATTGCAAGCATGTCGGCAAGGTCTCGAATTGTTAATCGACGATTTTCGAGCACCAATTCTTTGATTTTCTTGAAGTGTTGCTCATCAATTGACGTCGGTGGTCGTCTAGAGCGTTCCAAGTCATCAACACGTTCTCTGCCTTCTTTGAAGTCTTTGTACCACTTGTAAACATTTTTCTGTGACATAGTCTCGTCACCGAAAGCCTTTTGTAACATTCGGTACGTTTCAGCGGCGGCGTTTCTTTTCTCAACAAAATTCGACATCGTAAAAATAGCCAAATTCACTTTTCTTTGTTCACAAAACCAAGCGTAAACTAAAAACTAATGATGATATTGACATGTAATTTGTCACAGATGTCACTAACAGTCCTACCAACTTGAAAAAAATTCATTTGTCCGATTCGGTTAACACGGGAAGTTTAAATTAAATTCACCTTACTTTTTGAACACAGTAGTAAAGTTTCCAATCAAAAAATTTGACCGAAAAGTACCATTAACTCTAAATAGCTAAGAACTTTTCAATTATACAGTAAATTCATTATCAATCGAAAAGCTTGAATAAAGGAGAAAGTATTTCTGAAAAATACAAAAAAGAAGCCAAATAAAGTAATGAAATAAATAATACTAAAATTATGTTTATATCAATCTAAAATTAGTATAAATAATTTTGGCTGTGCGAATTCAGTTATATTTGTCACTGCTAAACTAATAAACTCACCTTAAATTAAAGTTGTATGCAGACGGAATGAAGGGTTAGAGATTATACTTGGCCTAACCTCTTTATTCCTGAAGCAAGAATTCGTAATGTTAACAGTCTTGCTATTGATTTCCATTGATTAAAATCTAAATTGCTCATAATTACCTGCCTAGATTCTTTATTCATATTATACTAAAAGAAAAAGCTCAATTTTTGATGAAAATAACTGAAATTTGAATCAATTTATTAAAAATTTTAGTAAAATATATAAAAATATAAAAATAGAATCCAAAAAAACAAACATTATTTCGAAGATTTGATTAATGGCGAATTAAATTTTATTGAAACCATTCGTGGACAAGTGAAAATATTAAAATTTATACAAATACATAAAGTAAAATGTTGACAGGAAAAATTAAATATGAAAGTCCCTGGTAAAATATATTCTGCACGTACACCGTGATTAGATTTGACAGGATTTAAGTGAAAGCTGAAATTACAGTCATAACCTGTATATCTGTTTTGAAAGAAAATAATCAAAAGATATACATTCATCCCAACATGGATTATTACAGTAAATATCCTGACTATAGACATCATCCGATGAATGGAATGGGAACAAATGGAATCATCGGAAACAATTTAAATCCTAATGTTGGCATTACTAACGGTGGTATCAATGGTAGCTACTATAGTCATCCTCCTCATCCTTCGATGCGATATCAACAATCTATGTATCGTATGGGTACACCAGGTGGTTATAATGGAATCGGTCCACCATCGATGCAACCGCCTACATCTAATTTATATTTGAATTATGAAAGATACAGTAGTTATCCAAATTTACCATCATATGGATACAACACTCCCAATTATAATTATGGACATTTAAATGTTCGTGATATGAATGGATATTATAACCACTATGAAAATTATAGTAGGTTAGGTGGATTTTCATATCATAATTATCGTGAAATGTATGATGGAGGAATAATGCATGGATCACGAAATAATAATAGTTATATGCCAATGTATGGACATCCGGTAGCTAGTAGAGAATTTCATCCAAATAATAATCTATATCATCATTCACATCATTATCCACATCATTATCAGCCTCATCATAACATTTCGAAAGACACATATATGTCACAAATGCCCGACATTGGTCAAACTAGTAATAATGATGTTCATAAAATTACTGATATCGGAAGTGTTAATGATATAAGTGCATTTAATTCAGTTATTACACCCAGAATATCTCCGTTAAATAATGTCATTACAAGCAGTAATAATTGTAGCGCAAATATAAATGGTGCTAGACCAATGAATTTAGAATATTCAACCTCATCATCATCATCATCATCGGGTGCAACATATCTTGGTAATAATAATCATCATAACAGCACGAATGATCTACAATATGAACCGCAACAACAACATATTCAACAGATTTCTCCAGATGGGGTACAACATCAACATTCAACAGGTGAGAGTTTATTTTTATTAGTTAAATATTTGAAAATAATAATTAAATTCTATACCAAAAATGAACTGAAGTGCTATTATTTAATTATCCACAATAAAAATATTATAAAATTGTGTCCTTTTTATTATAATGTCAGTCTTTTAAATTGAATTCCTATAAAAAATATGGCATTACGCATTAAGTTCTATATTAAAATACTATATTTTGTTCTGGCATGCGACTTCCTCCTTTGTGTACTGGATTGTATCTAATGGGTAAAATAATGAAGAAACATTCATAAATAACAAAACATGAGAATGATCATCATTTGGATCAACAAGTTGCCACATAAATAATAGAATTGTATTTGTGCATGTCAGCCATTAAATGGGATGGCGAATGTTGTTAGTGCGTACAAAGGGGCTAATATTTACGACGTCGACTCAATTTTCCCATATAAAATTTATATTTGAAAACATTCTAAGGTGGTATTTAAAGGATGAGTTTACATATATTTATATATATATGTTTTTTATATGAATTAAAGATTCTATAAATATGAGATGCGAAAATTAAAAAACGAGACAGACAATAAAACTCTGATGAAATAAACTTGTTTAATGACTCCTCTAGTGTAAACACACTTCACTATTATTAGTGGTCGACCGTTACTAGTGTTACACTTTAGTTGGAGTGGTTTCTGTGGTCATCTATAAGTACTTAATTGCATGGTCGTTTTACATTCAAAGGTTCTCGAATCTCTTTACATTCCTTTTTTGTTTTCCTTTTGTAACTGACTACACGGCCGAGACTATATCATATGTAAGTACTATGTAAATTAAGGATTAATACCATATGATAGATAATAAGTATTCTGGAATATTTTATCAAAATGTTTTACTGACAAGCTTTCCCAAAAACTTATTTAGAGAGTGTAGAAAATAGGATGACATTTTTCCAATTAGTTGATAGCTTTTAAGGTGAAAATGATGGGTGTCAAATTGAATCCATGATGAAGTGTCATTTATTTCCTATTCAAATGAATTTATCTGTTTGATGATTAAATTTTGTACACAAATTGAAATGAATTAACTTATTTGTAAACAAATATGTAATGGTAAATTAGTATGGCTTTTGATCTCCAAACTAATTGTACAGTTTGCAGTATAATCAATTTATTTCCAGACTTTCAATCTCCTTATCCGTTTTCAATTAAATTCAGAAATATTTTCTTATGCAGAATCAAACTCTAGATTTCGTTTAAGCACCTAGTTGGATAGTCAAACTATCGAATTTTCCTTAAATTCTGTTAGTCCAACTTTAATCTGGAAATTAATCTGGAAAAGTATACCTTTATCAAATATGAACTTCTCGAATATAGTGACTGCATAAAAACTTTTATGAACAAAAAAAAAAAATTTTTTTTTCTATATTGTTCCTTAGTCCTTTCACATAATACTTTTGAAGTCATAATGGTAGTCGACAAGTATTGTATGTAGTGTATAATAATACACCTGAGGGTATAGAAAAAACGAAAGAACATACATAGTAGAACAGGTGATCTTTCGATTGTTCTGTACTGCTGTGCAAGTACCATGAAAATATTAAATTCCTACTCTTACGTGATATGAATACGAATTAGTTAGACTTGACTTTCTATACTCAGATTTTACATTCACGATTTCACTTCAAAGAGTTCGTTATAAATGAAAATATTATAAAAAAAAAGAAAAAATGCAAAGCTTTTCCTTTGGTTTATATAAAAAGTTAACTTTCCTATCATCATTCAACAGTATTAAGCTTATTATTTTGATATTGACAAATAATAAGAGGATTACACATTTCCTGTTTTATATTTTTTACAATAGATAATAATTTTAAAAAGATTTGAAAATTATTTCCAATTAAACCAAAATGGAATGTACACAATTGGTGTACCTTTAAAGGAATATCAGCTCAGGTTGGCTTTCAATATTTCCAAAAAAAAAAAAAATAATAATTATAATTACATTTTATTAGGACATTTATTTCAAAATTCAACAGATCAATCTATAAAAACAATAAAATCGTGATTTCAAATCACTTTAAATAACCAGCAACAGTGCATTTACCTCTATATGTCTATAGTAAGAACGAACAGGGGCTGAAATGATTTATTCATTAAATAATGTGTTCCTATATACTATCATATCATACCATGTTATTTTCGAATACATTATGGACGATTTCTCATCCTCTATTACAAGTGATATTCATATGAACAAAAATCGATTTATTCACAACCATCGCGTCAATGATTCATCAAACCCTATTGTCAGCAATTTGTTAACATATGTCAAGTGAATTATGCTAAGAAAACTAAGAAAAAAGCTGACATCTTTTTCTTTTTCATTCTTATCATAAAATTCCACCTCATTTAAATTTCTAACAAAACACAACCCATATTTCTTCTATTATAGAATCCTTTCGGTATATATCTTTATCCATTTTGTCGTTGTTTTTTGTCATTCACATCGGATTTTCTTGAATTACACCTTGAAATATATCATCCTATTAAAAGTGGAATATGCTTCCGTATAAATAATATGAAAATAGAACCTTTAACTTGAGTATTATAGAATAGAAAAATAGTATATAGAATTTAGTCTGAAGAATTTACTTTATCATAATTCATACGATCTCTTGTTTTAGTTCCGTGTATCAGATATCGGATATACATAAAAATTGACCCAACAGTTTAACTATTTTAATACTATCACATCCATTGTCCTTTGGAGAATTTTATTGGCTAATTTAAAATGAAAAATTTGACCTAAATGAATTGAACGAACACATACCATATATCACAATTCTTTTTTGTATATACAGTGTATATACAGTTGAAGTGCAAATTCAGTGAATGTGAAGTAAATGCGTCCATTCGGAGTACATTTAGACTAGTGTATGACTGAAATGTATCCCTATAGAGCCAGTTCTGAGTTTAACAGTTAAGGCTAATTATATTTAGGATACTTATTTTTTTCAACACGATGTCATAGGGAAGTGTCCATATCGGATCCATTCTGTATTACTAAAACCAATTATACAGGATTAACTCACCTACCTCTTTCCCAGGTTACTTTGAATTAGTGTTGGAATTAGATAAATTGAAAAAATTTACAGAGCTGGTGCTCTTTTTATATTCTTGAAAAGCACTTTTGACTTGTATTTCATCATACAACTATTTCGGATACAACTATTTTATCCAACTGTTTAACCATTTCAGATTTAGAATAATTTTAATTGCAAATACCTAGGTTAAATTAATATAATTAGTTATCAAAACAAACTTAAAATGCAATTTGCTTACAAATTCTTCTTCATTATGTCCTATGGTAGATACCAGAGAGTATATTAGTTTTGTCACTACATTTGTAACGCATAGAAATAATCATCGGAGAACAGTTTCAAGAAGATAACTCAAAAACGCGTTATCTGATTTTGATGAAATTTAACACATATGTATTGTTAGTTGGTACTCGATTTGCTATTGAATTTTAGCAAAATCAACCGAAGGGGAGCAGAGTTATTAAGCAAAAACCAGGGTGACCAGGTTGTCGTTTTTTTATGGTTTTTCAAATTTAATTCGAAAATATCAGAAGTTATTTCATTCAAATTATTTATTTACATTTACATACGTTAACTACATAAGTAGGCAATAATATGTTAAATTTCACATAAATTGGTTCAAAGATAATGGAGAAAGAAATAGTCGTAAGAGAAAATAAGCCTATTCATTAAGGTTTTTTTAATGTGCTTTTAAAACGCACTATTCACTCAAACTTAAACCATGTAGTGAACTTAAAGGTCCAAGCAGAACGTCGGATTCATGACGCATTAAAATTTTAAATATATACGTTTTCAATTAGACTACACAGAACGCGACGGATCCACAATGGACTATTTTTAATACAATCTGAAAATCGAAAACCATGAATCCCATCGCAGGTCTGTCATTCTGTTTCCCGCATAACAATAGAACTTAAAATAACGCTAGAGTCAGATAAACTTAGAGACAAAATATGAACATGTTCAGTTTTTTGTCCTTAGTTTTCTTTATTACCTTTTCCATTACCAGATAACTAGTTCACTGTATTAAATAGTAATGCCATTACATAGTTGGTTCAAGCTGTAAACAAATTGTTGACATATTATGATAAAAATTTACAATTCTATTTTTTTTTTTTTTTTACAGGATTTCCATTTGGAAATAAGGAAATCAAATCAAAGAAAACATCCAGAGATAAAGATAAAAGTTTAGTGCGACTATCAACTAATAGAAAATTGGACTGTTCACCACCTGTGGTAAGTGCTTTCTTTTTTTCAAATTTATGTATGTATACCTAACAAGTTCATCTACTATGAAATCTGTGATTTCATTCAATTTTTTATGACTTCAGCCAATTTAATGTATTCCTTTTTTTTTTTTTTCTTTACATCCATATAAATATGTACATATTATAGAAGTCTAGGAAAAATAAATTGAAAACTCGACACCTTCATGTGAAAACAGGAAAAGGCCAAAAAAAAAAAAAAATGTTTTTAAGAGGGAAATTGATTTGATTTTGAGTAAATTTGCATGAAATTAAAATATCCTGATGCTTCTAGCAGGATTTCTGGTTATTAGATTCTTTGAAAAAAAAAAAAAAACAACACGAAAAAAAAATGGAAAGGAATTGAAAGTGGCTGTAGATCCACAAATTACATTTTGTAGTAATTTCCCTACAAATAGAAAATCTACAGAATTTAATAGAGTTTTCGTCCTTTTTTTTTCTGTTATGGAAACCTGTTCAGTAAAACAAGTAAATATTATAACTTTTTTAAAATTTTTCACAACTTTTAATAGTTTTAAATTGGAAAATAACTAATAAATGTTTGCAAAGAAAGTTTATATGACTTCATATTTATCTTGTCCTTTTTTTTCGTTATTCAAATTGAAATCTTAAAAATGAAAATTGTAAAGAATATTTTCATTTATTTATTTGGACGTAAAAAATTTCATTCTTTTTAATATCAAGAAGAGTCGATATAGTTCTTCAAAAACAATTTCTTCTGTAAATAGGATTGATTTAGGCCTAGATATTTTTTCTAACTTTTCTAATTTAATTTCCTCACCGCCACTTAACAAATATATTGCACTTGACACGCAATGGTATTACATCTTTTCCATTTCTGTTTGTTTATTATTTCTAAAGTAGGTTAACCTGTAGCCCAAAAGGAAGCTAAATTATTGGTAGCAACAAATCTAATTACGAAATTAAATTGTGATATTACACCTGAATGCTATTTTGTTGTGTATATTTCATTAACATGATATTGCTTTTTGCATTTCATAATTAAAATTGAAAATTACATATTATGTTCCTTCGGATTCTAACCATAAAATGGAATATTATTATTATTATATATTTTTACATTTTTTCATTTATTCCCAGTTCCGGGATATAAATTTTAAATGGTATTATATTTAAAAAAAAAAAAACAGTATGACTGTATACTAAATTCATATTATTAACAGGATAATAATCCATTTGAATTCCTGTATTATTAAATTGAAAGAATTCCATACCTAAAAAGAACTTCTTATGTACGACGTCCTTTTTGGTATGATATTTTAAAAGTTAAATCAATTAAAACTTTTCACTAAACTCCATTAAAATGGATCACAAGGCATTTAATCGAATTATGGAAATTGAGTTAAAAAAAAAAAAACATAAACTTTTAAATCTGTATAGATAGAATGTAAAGACTAATCTCAGCGGTGTCTTAAAGAAATGATACCAATTTATAAAAAATCTTCTCCAAATTTATTGTTCTACAATTCTACATGTTTTTAGTGTACAATATTTTGTTCACTAATTTCATTGAAAATTGTTTCTGAACTTTTTAACGTTAAATGAAAACAGATGATCATCAAATTACTTTCATTTAAAACATACAAGTACAACTCGATTAATATTAGGTCACTCATAGTTGCTCCAGACTTTCAAGCAAAATATACCTATCCTAGCTAAAGCTGGCACTATTGAAACTCTAGTAAATCAATAGCGCAGAATAGAGGCCAGCTTTAGCCGAAACGTACGTTTTGCTTGAGCGTGTAGAGCAACTATAAAATAACAAAATGCGTATTGTTTGTGAGCTCAAAAAATTTTGATCAAAATTATTGATTTGCAATTATTAAAGTTTTATCTAAAGAAGGGATCGAACTGCTTTTATTATCATCTTATGTTTTCCAATCATTTAACAATAATTTTTCAAGTAATTCTGCAGCATAAACGTTCAATACAAATTCTATACGTATACTTTAATTTTGAAGAACCATTTTTAAAATGATTAAATTTTAATAAAAACAAAAAATTTCATACAAATGTCTTGAGAAATGTGCATTTGAAATCTGGGCCTCTATCTAGCCTTTTTTTACAACTCAAATAAAACGCTATACATTCCATTTTTTTTTTTTTGCATTTCCTGAAGTTCATTGAGCTGTCTTTTGGCTTTGAAGTTTCTTTTAGTGAAATTCATTTCCGTTTCTTCCACTTCCATACTATTTAAAAGGGTCCTTAAGTTTCGATTATCTCACATTCATATCGCACAAAAAAAGCTTTTCTTCAGCATAAAAACTGTGAAGCTTTAAAGTCATGCAGGACTTGTTTTTTTTTTTGTCTTCTTCATTTTCTAACTTTTGGTATAGGAATGGTAGTTTTGTTTTTTACTTGGTATTATGCAATATTACTTCAAAAATAACTCAGAATAAATTTTCAGCTATATGTAATTTTCCACTTTTATAAATTCTGTTTTTTTTATTAGTATTATGAGTGCCTACTCAAATATATACTATACTACAAGTATACAGAATCATGTGTGCACACGAAGGTGCATTTCCATGCATTTTGTTACTACATTATAAAGCTAATATAGAAAGAAATGCTAAAGAATATATTCTTTATACTTACGTTAAAAATAAGAACAATAACACTGCTACTATAAAGTTCTACTGAAACAATGACGCTGTTACGCGCTTAAGGGTAAAGGGTTATTGGCATATAGCATATATAAAACAATAGTTTATATGAAAGGAATAAAGTAAGAAATGATGTAAATTGCATAGGAGAGAAACACTTCAAATGTAAAATATTGAAAATATAAAATATAGCGTAAACTAGAAATACTTGGATCACAATATTATTTAAAAAGAAAAAAATTAGATCCTGCTTTTACACATTATAGACATTCCATTTTTTACCACAGAATATTACCACCAATATTACCACAGAGTATTAATATGTAGTCTATAAATTTCTCCAAAACAATGTGATGCGGATGAATATTTAGTAATATAATCTATATGCCACAAATGAATACGTTCCAATCCTATATGGCCATAAGTTCGTTTATCCTAAATATAATATGCAAATAAAGATATAACCGATTTAACTTAGCCTTTATTTTGCTATAATAAATCACTTATTTATGAAAAGTCTGACGCAACTCACAGCCAGCACGATTATATAAGGAAATTGCCAAAGTCTACAAATATACTCGTTAATAATTACACTTTTTTTTTCATATTTGTAAGAATATATTTGCTTCGTTCTATATGCCATACCCTAGACTGGAGCAGAGTTAGTGGTAAATAAAACGAGCAGGAGTAGGAACAAGTTTTAATTCAAATGTTGGTAGCACTGTTTAGCAGCCATATATTGTAGTGAAATGATACAATATTTTGTATACAATATTTTGTCAAAAATAGAAATAAAGACTACTTTGTGAAAAATAAAAATATAATAAGGAAGAACGTTTTTTTTGAAAATAAAAATAAAGAAGAACAATAAATAACAGATTCTAAACAGCTCTACCAACATTCTAGTTTTAATTTTGCAGAAAAATTTGTAACTAACACACTCTGTACGGCATAAAAGAGAACTAATTTCGGGGACTAACAGTTACACCTGGTATTAAAGTAGTGTAGGATTTGCTGTGTTCTTGTTTTTCTTTTTAATGTAAAAATTTGCTCTACCCCAGAGTAAGTGGCAAATAAAACAAACCTACTATGTAAGCTTTCATTAACAATATAATATAAAAAAAAAAAAAAAATGTGCACCATTATAAAAGTATCCCTGATTTACTCTATGTTTAGTTTATAATAAAAATATAGTATGTTATGAAAATTTAACAAATATTATTTTATTATACGCTTGAATAAAATTTTGCATAAACTTTTAAATCGAAACTGAATTTAATTAGTTAACAATTTGTTTAATTGAAAAATAAATGCGGTTTATATGGATAAAACTTTTTACAAAAAAAAAAAAAAACTTTACACAAAATAATATTGAAATTCAAAAAGCGTAAAAAGTTCATAGTTTGTCGCTGTAAATTGCATTCAAATTGCATTAAAATTGCATTTAATTTATCATATTCAATAAAAAATAAATGAAATAATTGAAAATTCCCTGTCGAAGAACAAAGTTTATGCAATTATTTAATTGATTTTGTAGGTAATTGAAAAACTCATTTAATAGACTAAAAATATTTCAAATTAAGCTCAAGCATTTCGTTCATTTTTTTTATTCGAAATATTTTTAAAATATAAAATGAACAAGAAAATTTGATTTAAATTTTATTTAATTTTTTTTTTTTAGTTAATAAATATGTTTTTAATCCTCATTTTTTTTTTTTTTTGTTCTGGAATTTTAATTAAATTTGAATTTTTTACATGAAATTCATGTTTTTTAATCAATTCAAATTAATAAATTCATGGCAAATTACATTTTCATATAATGTTGTTGAAAATTTTCTAATTTATGAAATAATGGAAAAGAGTTGACAGGAATGGCGAAAAGGGTTCGCATTATATATATAGTATATATATTAACTCTATATACGTGTATATATACAAAACTGAATATTATATAATAAACTTTCTAATTGAGTTCATAATTAGAAGAAGTTTTGATTAAAAATATTCTCCTAAACAAACAAAAAAAAAAAGATATGATTAAGTATTTGTTATTAATTTTTAAATAGTTTTAAATTATTTCTATTCCAACCAGTTGAATAGCTAAGAAAAGAAGTAATTTATTTTTATTAAGAACATAAAGCTAACTAAATATAAAAGTTATACAACATCACATTTATTCGGTTGGATTATAATACTCTCTTTTAAAATAACACTATACTAAGATGTATTACTGAATTTTCTTCTGTCTATATATATAAAGAAAAAAAAAGCTTAAAAACAATCATAGAGCTTTCCAGTTATTGAATAAAAATTACGCATGTGCTTTGTTAAATAGGACAACTGGCGCCATTTACTCCTCTTGAAAATTCTACTACCTCATCCAACCTCAACCTATGAATAACATATATATATATATATAAATATTTTCTGTTAATGTTTCATTCCTTCAAGCACATGGTTTACCGGTGTATCATGTTTAACAATATCTTGAATACAAAGATACATTTGCACACATATAAATTCAATTCGTACATTATAATTTAAATTAAGTTATTATGGAAAATTTTCTCTTATATTACTAAAATATTTCTCTTAAGAATATAATTTTCTTCATTTTCATTCTCTTTGTAAGGATATTCTGTAATGAATTTATAAAGCTTTTTTCTATCGTCCCTTTTCATGAAGTTTTCTTTAAAAACATATTCAAATTGAATTTCAAAAAAAATTCAAAAACTTTCAATTAAAAAAGGATTACATGAAAATCGGATATAAAATGCATCAATGAATATGAATCCTTCAAAAGCTTTTACAGTTGAAATCATGTAACGGTTTTCGTTTCAAGATTTATCGAGGACGATGTCATTAAAAAAAAAAATTTTTTTGTTTAATTTTTCCAAACGTTTTGAAAAATTAATGTTTCCACTTTCAGGATCACAGGATCCTGTACAATTTTACCATCTCTCAAAATCCTGAAATAGGTAAAACTAAAACTTTTATTCTATTTCTTTATCTACAATAATCAAAAAAAAGAATAAGGTGACTATCACAGCAAATGTGATTTCTTAACGGGCGCTATCTGTAGCAGGATTAATATGTTCGAATATTTGAAGTCCGCCTTGGATACATGAAGTTTCTAAAACTCGTAGTTTCAAATGCTAAAAGTTTTTTACTTCTTAATGGACAGTCGAAAAACAAATAAATGAATTTTGAATTACCCCCGAATCCCGGGATTGAAACTTTCTGAGATTTTTGAGGTATAACTAAATATTTGCTTGAGTTAAGATAACTTCCATTTTCTTGAATATAGTACAAGCATTTTTTATTTAGTTTCTTACATAAAGTTAAAAAAAACGGTTTTGGAAGTTTAATACTGGCATGTATAAAAGCAGGAATGAACTAAAGCTTATCAAGTAGACTACTTGTAGGGTTTCTGGAAACTCGGGTTTTTAGGACTCGGCAAGTACAAGTCCCAAATTTTGAAAACTCGTCGAGTCTGAGTCAAGTCCGGATCTAAATCGAAACTCAAATCAATAAGCGAAAACGTTTAATATTTTGGAGTTCAATAACAATTCTCATAGCTGAAGTTTTGTTTATTTTTGAACATTTATTTGATTCAATTTAATTGCTTGTTTTTGTCTTAAGGTAAAAATATTTGAGAAATAGTAACGAATTAAGAGACTTTTCAGCAAGTCTCGATCTGATTGTAGTACGGAAGCTGCCACTTATCGAAAATGTTCTTTCATTAGAAGTTGAAGTTGGTTTTATGGAGGAAAATGCGTTGTACAGGTTATCAAGATTATTTTGTTCATTTTCCACTATTTCTGAAAAGCAAAAACTCTTGCTTAAGTTTGCTATAAGTCTCCGACTCGGACTCGTCGAATATTAGAGTCGATCCCCGAATCCGAGTAACTACCCAAATACTGGACAAGTCCAAGTCGAGTCGAATCGAATACAGAAACCCTAATTACTTGTACAGAATGAGTATAAAGAAATAATTATCTAAATACATATTTAAGACTCTCCGTAGCAAAACTTACTTTCTACATTATTATTGTTAAACCAGAATCGACTAACATAACAACGACATAGTCGATGTTTACTTGACAACGGCAATGTAGAAGGTGAGTTTTACCGGGAAAGGTATTATTTAATAAATACTAATATAAAAATAGAATTTAAAATACTACATGCTTACAAAGAGATCAACACAATATTCGTCATATTAGCATCATTATCAAATAACAAGCCGTCAACATCAAACACTTCCAATAAAGATTTCATCTCTCATTAGGCAAGCAACAAAATGTCCCAAAATTATTACGCCCAAATGACGAAATTGAATAGATTTTCTTTTTTCAATCATAAAAGTATCACTTTCATTTTTTTTTCTTTTTTTTTTGCTTTTGCCAAAGTATAACCAATGTCAAATATGAATTGGGTAAATCCCAAAAGGACCTAATTTGTAGAAAAGAAAAAATTTTATCCAAGAAAAAGGAAAAACAACGAAGAAATGGAAGAAAAATTTTCTTATAAATAAAAGCAACAGCTGACTTCAATAAAAATGTTTTTAAGTAATTTTTTTTTGTTTTTTGTTTTTATCACTTATGAAATATAAGAAAGTACACACATATGGATATGAGGATACTACATTTTTTTTTCGCCCCTGTCCACCAATTTCCTCACTAAAACTCTAGTCAATTCTCTCAATTCTTATGAAACTCCTATTCGAAAAAGAAAAGAACAATAACTTAACAACAGACTTTTGGCGCCTTGATTCTTCAACAGAAATGCTTTTTCCAGTTGGGACTATGACGTTTTGAATTTTTGATCATGGACCGTGAAATTAAAACGAAATATTTTTCGCCTATAATAAAAATAAATACTTTGAAAATTGATATTCGAAGTTTTATTTAATAAAGGACTTGTTGCTGTGAGCTGAAAATAATTTTCTTATTTGGAAAAGTTATATTTTTATATTATTTCAAAACAGACCAGCTACTTTGGTGTCAATTTCTTTTTTATTTTCTTATCGTTTTCGTCCTTATTCAAGTTTTTAAAAAACTTTGAAACTTTGCAAATACTTATATGTACATACGAATAATGGATATTGTCTGAAGAAGAATCATTTGAGACAGTCTTCCTTCCCCAGAACATAGGAACTTTCTTTTGAAAGAGTAACTAGATTTCGATGGTTTCTTTAAAAGTATCAAATATTTTATTTAAAAGATAAAAATAATCGAAAGATTTAGTGGAAATTACTATAAGGTGAAAGTAGTAATGCATCTGTAAAGTAAATATTAAAAAAGTTTTATGACAAATTCTCTCAGATAATAGCATTTTGAATTATGTATTGAAAATCTAAGATTCAAACTTCCACATATATGTATGTTAAATATTTATAATAGTTTTTATGTTCGGAGGAAGATTTTATTACGAATTACTTCGCAAATTTGCAAAATGCGCGACATTATTTCTCATTAGTTTTGAAAACTGTACAAATTTGCGTAACTTATGTCAAAATTATGTTTCCGAGAGCATAATTTTTATCCGGAAAACCCAAATACCCTTATTAAATACTTAAATATTGTTAGGTTTTATGAAGCCGTTGTAAACATTCTAATTGTACATAACCACTTTGCACTCAAATGCGATGTGATGGACCAACACTTTTGTGCGAATTTCAACGTTTTTTTTATGGAAAATTTAGGATATGAATCAGAATTATTTATTTAGTAGAGTTATATGAAGTACTGCTTGATTTATGCCCTATGGTAGGTACTACAGAGGGTATATAAGTTTTGTCACTCCATTTGTAACACATCTAAATAATCGTCGTAGAAAGGTTTTAAGGGTAGGGTTGTGTAGGGAATCAAAAGTCATATCGACTTATGCATTTCCGTCCGTCAATCCGTCCGTTCGTCCATATATATCCGCTTTTTATGAAATTTACAAGGTGAGTTACTTATTCCTGAACTTGATTTGGTATTGCATTTCAGCAAAATCGATCCAGGAGGAGCGAAGTTATAAAGGAAAAACCAGGGCGAGCAGAAAGTTTTGTCGTTTTTTTGTTTATGATTTTTAGGATTTAATTGGAAAATTTATGAACCAATTTTGTTTGAATTAATTATAAAGGTTAACTACACAAATAGACATGTTAAATTTCAGTCAAATCGGTCCAAGGATAGTGGAGAAAGAAGTAATCCTAGTAGAAAATAACCCTCTTCAATTTGAATTTGAAATAAAATTTACAGATTCGACTTAAATACGTAAATAGACGATACCACGTTAATTTTTAGCAAAATCGGTCCAAGGATAGTGGAGAAAGAAATATTCCTAGGAGAAAAAAACCCTCCTCATATAGTTTTTTTGATGTACTTTAAAAACTAATACACCGATTTGAAACGAATTTGTAAATTAAAGTTATGGTATTAGGGTCTGGGTTACCTGCAAATAAGAAGAAATTTTGAAAAGAGGAAACAAAGTTATGAAGAAAATCCTTGAAATACTATTAGTTTTGATAGTTTTTCTGTCCCATTTCTACCATAGGGCACCAAAATATCGGCTATAGACCGATATACTATATATATATATACTATATGTTTTTAAAAAAATTACGTACTCAAAGAAATTGTAGAATGAATGCAAAGAAAAATTGTAACTAAAGAAAGTGAAATTTCAATTCAATTGCAAATTCAATAAGAATTTTTGATGATATTATTTGAATTATTTTATAATCTGAAATACATATACAAAATTGTTTATAGCTAAAAATTTAGTGAATCTAACCTACTTTACTAACTAATTCCCTTATTGTTTTTAGGATACAACTAATTTAGATAGAGCTGATACACCAATTGTTTCACACTCAAATCGATATTCACCAGCGAACTGTACACAACGATTACAAAACGGTTATTCATCGAATCAGTCCAATACAAATTGTTCACCATATTCAAATTCATCACAAAATTGGAATCATCAATATAGTCCGAAAACAAATCGAAAAAGGATCTATTCACCACAACCAGATATATCACCGACACCATTGTCATTTGTTAATAAAAATCGTGTTCTTGAATGTGATTTTATACCAAGCAAAAAATCAAGAAGAAAAGCTTCAAGCGAAACAACAGAAGTTTCTTTTGAATTTCGCGAAGAAATAAAAGTAAAATTTTTTTTTTTGAATATTTAAAATGTTTAAAAAAAAAACACATAACTGATTTATTTCCTTTTTGTTTCAATTTTTTTTTAATATAGAATATAACTCCATTACCAGGTTTTCAACAAGCTTTCGGTTCAACTGAAATTGGTCGTTTTTCAGAGACATTTTTTAATATAACACCAGAAAGTCCTATTGAACCGCCATACGAATCAGAAGCAGACACTTTAAGTCCACAACCATGGGAAACGGGAGATTCATTAGAAGGACCACATTTTAATCTTCATATTGGAGCATCTGTTCAACCAGTTTATTCGGAAAATCATAGTTCAGTTGATTCGCCCGTAGAAAGTAATTATTTTAGTGAAATCGGATGTAGTGATTATTAGAGATGAACTAAAAAAAACAGAAATCAATCAAAATATGTTTTATTTTTATCGTTTTTCGTTTTTTTTTTTAGTTCAAATCAAACAAAAAATACAAAAATTTTATCAAGTTTTTAAATTTAATCATTTTTAAGCGTTTGAACAGCACTTATAATAAATTTGTGCCTTTTTTTCGACATAAAATAAAAACCAATTATAAAAAAGAAAACAAAAATTTTTAAAAATTAAAAATAATAAATCAAAATATTAATTTAATTCTTTAAATATTATTAAAATATTATTTAATAATTTCAGTTTTTCTTTTTAATTTCGGCTCACATATCCAAAGAAAAAGAAGAAAAATTTAAACAAGATAACAAATAGCTTATCTTTTGTTAGGGACCAAATATAACATACTAACAAGACAATTCTTTTTTTTATTTATATTAAAAATTACAGATTTTTAATAAAATATTGTATTAAGTTGAATAGTTTTGTCTAATACGCGTTCACTTTCTACAGTTCAATATTCTATTACACTGTACCACACACAATTTCCACGCATTTTCATTAAAACTAGTAATTATATTCCAAAAAAAAAAAAAAAATACTATAAGTATTCTAAACCTAATCCCGGGAAAAAAGAAATAATCAATTTCAATTACTTTCAAAACAAGATTTCAATGATTGGTCTAAGAAAAAATTAACAACTTCCAAATATTTTAGATCCAACTCAGTGTTCTTGAAATATTAAGGGTGTCTCTATAATAGCGCCAAGTTTGAATTTCGCAGTTTGTCAAGTTTCGAGTGCCTACTGTGGTCAAAAAAACAATTCCACAAAATTCAAATCGTGCGTTTCTTTTGAAGCATTCTTTATTTAATTAATTATTAAATTCTCCGTCAAATGCGGTATGGATCATACCTGTAGGATCCAGAATACCTGAGATACACATGTATACCTTCATACTAGAGGATTTTTGGATTTCCTGTCCTAAAAAAGAATATTTTTGAAAACGTCGAATGGCATTTAATTCGTTATTAAATTAGTCGTGAAATGAGGTATAGGTCCTATCTATAGGATGTAGAATACCCGAAATATACATATACTTCAAGTTACGCAAATTAAATCAATACATAAGCGACGCGACGGATTCCTAAATAGTTAGTCAATACTGCTTCGGCAACAATTGAATCAAAAAAGATCTACAACCATCCGAATAGATGAATAGAATTCATTGTATTTATATTTAATTTCATATAGACTGAGATTAATTGGAATTTATAAATGTTTAGTTGTTATTTTAAATATCATAGTTCTTCAACTCAAGAAATTGATCGGATTAGAAAGATGTAAAAAAAGTTATATTTCGATTGAATGCAATATTGAGAATGTCCTATTAGTTTAATAATAAAAAAAGAAATGTCTAAATAAAAGAAAACTAAGAAGGATTTCCACCATATTTTTATTCAGATATTAAATTTTTATTTGATAGCTCAACCAAATTAACTAAACTCGGATTTGAAATAACTCTTTAGCGCTATCAGCATTCTTTGAAAGTAAGAGTTTTTCATTTCAATTTATTCTGTACATAAACCTTTTTTAGTGAAAGAAAAACCACTACAAATGTGTTGGATAGCATTTAGTCCGAATTGATTCTAGCTTTTAACCACTATAAAGACTTTTCATAGCTAACAATTCCTGGGATGCACCTATTCTCTTGTTTAAGGCTACTCATAATTGTTAATTATAATAAAACAAACTAGTACACAAATTTTCCTAGTTTTATCAGATACGTTCTTCAGGAATAATGGAAAAACTAATAATGGCCACATAATTACGACCAGCGATCCCTTTTCTGTTTTATGTGATTTCTAATTAAATAAATTTTACTAAATTCTTATTTTCTTCATAAATTAATCGGATTCGTTACGAATGCGCAGTAAATAATTGTCTTATTAAAAAAAAATCATTTTATTCGTCTACAAAAAAAACCTAATAATATATACATATATATATATATATAGTCAAACTTGTCGAACACCGAAACCTGGAACATTTTGTTAAGTTTCTTCTTGTTCTTGGGCTCATAAAAATGAAATTATTTTAAAAGGAGAAACCTGGGCCCCTATGATAGAATACGATCGTAATCGTAACGTTAACAAAGGGCGTATTGTTGTTATTGTTCTCCACTAACAACAACATGCCTTACGTTAATGATACGATTACGATCGTATTCCACATAATAGGGCCCCTGGGTAAAGCCAAAAAAAAAAATTGTTTTGTTCCATCTTAGACCCAAGTTTGACTGTATTTTAAAAATATAACATTTAAAAACAAAACCAATAAAAATTATTAAAAATATTTTCTAAATAAATAATTAACCAAATTTAAAGAAACAAATAAACAAAAAAAAAAAAAACAATCATAAAAAAAACTCTTATTTGTATAAAATTTAAAAATATTACAATTTAAAAATGGAAAAATTAAAATTTCTTTAATAATAAATTATAATATTTAAAATTAAAAAAAAAAAAAAAAAAACAGAAACAAATAAAATATTAAATAAAAAATTAAAGTACAATTTAACACTTAGAAGAAGAATTATTAAGGAAATTAATTGATTATAACTAAAAGAAAAAAAAAGATAAAAAAAAGGGAAACGTACTTTATGAAAAATTAACATATTAAAAATATATTTAAAAAAAAAAAAAAAAAAAAAAACTAAAACAAAAATATCTTTCTATTCAATTCAAACAACATATATGCCAAATTATCAAAAGTTTAAACAAAAAAAAAATTACTTTTAATTATCTAATAAACAATTTATATACATATATACATTCTACAAAAATTATTTATTTTAATTTAAGAGTACTAAATACTAATTAAATTAAAACAAAAAAAGAAATAAATATTAAAATCAAACTTTTAAACGAAAAACTAAACCAATTTATGAAAGAAATTTATTTAAAATTAAATAAAAAATAAAAACAATATATATATATTAAAAATGTAGCTAGAAAAATTTGTAAATGTCTTTAAAAAAACAAAGAAAAAAAAACTAATTAAAATTAATTGAAGAAAAACATTTAAAAAAAAAATTAGTTCAGAAATATTAAATTAAAATTATTATAAAAACCAAAAAAAAAAAAATAATAATAATAATAATCATATTGTGCCATTTTCGTTTTTTTTTGCAAAACAAAAAAAAATTTAAACTAAAAGCAAACAAAAAAATTAATAGTTAATTTTAAAAATTAACAATCATTATTTGGTAAAAGTAAATTTTCAATACAGAACCAACAACCTGATATAGAGTGCTGGAGCCAAACTAACATACCATTGGGTATACATATGTACGTTTAGGTTCAATTTTGCTTAAAGATATCTAAAGGTATTAAAAGAATGCATTGTCATCGTGTTCTGAGCTATTCTAACAGTTTTAAATGTCTAGCTAGTCGGGAAGTTAGTTAAAAATTGATTGCAAGATTTGTACTGGACAAACAAGCAAACAAACACACAAACAAACAAGAAAGCGAATTAATAAAAACGTGGTAAAATGGCACAGAAACAAGTATATGAAGAATATTCTCAGTAATGTGAAAACTACGGCAGAAATGAAGACACCAGGTTGTCATGATATTTTAGGTATCGGTGGACACATAAACATGATAAAAGTAACAGCAACTTTTATTGCAACGCAGCGTAAAAATATACGCAACTAGATTGCTGCCATAATGGGAATAGAACTTGCAACCCAAAAAATTGCGATTCTCTTTTAAGCTAAAATCACACACAACAACTTTTATTGCAACACATCATAAAAAGATGCGAAACTAGAGCGTTGCATAGTGTAAATAGCATTGCAACCCAAAAAGTTGTGATTCTTTTTTGCTCCATGACCAATTTTGAATATTGTGTGCAACCTTAAAAGTTTCTACGAGTGAATACCAAAGAACAAAGTTCCATTTGGACCAGAATATATTAAAATGGTTGAAACTTTTTGTACGTATTGCATGCAACTTTTTTCACAGTTCTATTTCTTTTACTTTTTGACGCCGTCGTCTTTCTCTTCTCAGTAAAATAAGTTCTAAACAAGCAACAGTTTGTTCTTTTTCGACACAAAACATATTTTATCGCAATAATTAAATGTTAAACTTAAAACATGATGTCAAATTTTCAAAACATCCACGAGAAAACTGCAAGTAAGTTAAAAGCAATAAAAGCTGTATACTATATGTGTGAACACCTCTACAACATTTTTTTCAAGGACCCAGCATTTAAGGTTGCAACACCATGAACATTTCAGGTTGCGCGCCACTTATAACTGCGTATTAGAACAAGACCCGCAACTTTTGCAGCTGCAACCAAAGAAAAAACTCCGATGCAAAAATTGCTGTGTCTGACATTACCTTTATGTTTCTTAATTGAAGAATTGAATAATGAATAATGAAAATTACAATCTAGATTAAAATAAAAAAAAAAAACTATAAACTAAGTTTTGTATTAAAAACTAAGTAAAATATTGAAAATTATAACTAACTTTGTGAACACCACAATACAGTTTGCTACCCTTGGTATATTGGTTTCGACTCCAGCATTTTCAGTACATGAAAATCATGAATTATTTCCATATTCATCCATCTAATCTGTGTACAAGACTGCTTTTATGGAATTGATTTGACATTTAAAGTAATAAAAATTTAAATGTTGTAATAAATTGGTGTAAAAATCTGTGCAAAAAGGAGTTATTAACAGAAAACCGTTAAAGTAATGTTGTTTAACGTATATAAATAATAAATTTATTGCCTAAATTCAATATTGAAACATATACTAGAGGAGCCTACACACGTTCAATGTTACTTGTCAATGTTACTTGAATCAACATTGATCGTTTGTATGCTCTTCAATACAATGTGTGGAGGCAATTTCCATCAATATTGCTTGACGTTTTCATCAATAATGCTTGTCAAGTAACATTGAACATGTGTAGGCTCCTTAAGAGTTACAAAAATCTGATATTTAAAATTAGCAAAATTGAGATATAAATAGTTTTGGTGGTGATGTATTTTGTTTTTGTAAGATGAAAGTGTTATCCAGTGACGTACGGTCTAAAGTGTTGAAGGTGCAGAGCACACCCAGATAATTTCAAAACAACTATTCAACTTTTAAAAAATTTATTATGAAAAATCTTCTATACTTACCATATACTATATAGCTATGAAACATTTCGACTTTTTGCTCAACGTATAAACTCGATATTTGCATGCAAGCTACGAAATTAAGTTTTTCATATACAAGCAAAGTTCCAACTATACGTGAACAATTCTTTTCGTACACAATAAAAGGAAGCATATATTGCAAAACAGCGCATACAATAAAAATTTGCATTAACCTTTTCGGAAGAGAAGCCGCTTGTAGAAAAAAAATCTTCCAAAAGGTCATACTTTTATCATAGATATAAATCGATATATCGAGATATGTAAAATTCTAAAAAGCTTTCATTCAACATGAGTAAACTACATTAGATCTTATGGAAGGAACCTTTAGGAGCTTAAAGCTCTTCCCATAAGGCATAATCTAAATTACCTATGTTAAATAAAAGCTTTTTTAAAATTTTCCACATCTTCCCCTTATTAATATTTGGAATGGTGAAAAGTAAAGATTTAAAGACAAAGTACCACAATCATTATATTTATAGAGAATAAATATTCAGATCTAATAATTCATTGTTTTCCATGATATCCTTTAATTTGAAAATTATTTACTTGAAAAATTAAATCAAAATTTTATAAATTTGGTACATACAGTCATGGACACAGTCATGGACACACAAATAAGATGCCATCATATTGAAATACAGTTGCAGTTGAAAAATACTAATTGATACTACTATCAAGGATATACATGAATATAAAGATATGTAAAATTCTAAACAGCTTTTATTTAACATGAGTAACATGAGTAAACTACATTAGGTCTTATGGCAAGAGCTTAAAGCTCCTAAAAGTTCCCTCCATAAGATATAATGTAGTTTACACAATGAAAGCTTTTTAAAATTTTACATATCTTTATACTCATTTATATCTTTGGTACTAATATTGAAACCAAAAAAATTTTTTATAAAATAAAATATATATTATTTAAAATTTGTTTTTATTAAAGCAAAACAAAAAAAAAAAGAACAATTTGAAATGAAAAAAAATTTCATAATAAAATTCATTAATGTTAATTCTTGTACAAATTTTTAGAAAAAATCATCTTATATACTAAAATTAAAATTAAAAAAAAAAAATATTTAAAACTAAAAAGAAAAAAATAATGTTAAATGTAAAAGAAACTAAAGAAAAAAAAAACAAAAGAAAAAAGATATTATGTTATTATTTTTAATTTTCCTTGTTTTTAAATTTGGTTATTTTATTTCTATATCATTTTATTAAGTTTAATTTTTGCTTTTATTAACAAAAAAAAACAAAAAAAAACAAACATAAATTCAATTAAATATATATTTTTTTCTTCTTTAAAATTAAATAATGAAATTATTTAATTCAAATAAAATCTTTTAAGTGCCTTATTGTAAACATTCCAAAACAAAAAATTAGAAGAAATCCTTTTTAAAAAAGAAATATTTCATTTTTAATATTGTTTTTTATTTAAAAATAACAAAAATAAATCAAAAATAAACAAAAGAAAAAAATAATAATAAAAATATAGAAAAATTCATAGTCAAATAAAATTCAAAATGTTTCGAAATTAATTTAAAAACAAATTAAAAAGAAAAAAGAAAAAATAAAAATTATTTTTAAAATAATAAAAATAAAAAACAAAAAACTAACAAAAACATATATATAAATTATTATAGAAAAATTAACATATTTTAGGTGGGTGCCGGCTCGCTGGTATGACGATGATATGAACCACTCTAATGATTATCTTCATCTCGAGGAAGATGTTAAAAATGAATGCGTGTGGTGTATTAAAAATAACCTAAGACCTTCTCTCGGAAACGTGATAAGTCTTTCCACAATTACTTTGTCGATTGTGCCCCTCTCCAAAGAGTTAGGTACCATTACTGACTTTAGAGTTATTTGCGATAGTGAGCTCAACTTTAAGCTACATTTTGACTCATTGGTTCATAGAGACAATTCAAGCTGATATATAAAGCGGTTATCCAAAGAGTTTTCTAAACCAGCATGTTACTTTGGTTAGACCAGTATTGGAATATGCCAGTCAGGTGTGGCCACCGCACCATAAAGTTCATATCAACAGCCTGGAATCCGTTCTACGTAGGTTTTTCATTTCGCGTTGCGCAACCTTCCCTGGGATAACCGTTTTATGTCGCCTCCTTATATAATGATAGGCTAAAATTATTAGACTTACATTCCTTAGAAAAGCGGCGTGAAGTGGCTGATCTGGTCTTTGTCCATCAAATTTTTAATGATGCCATCGATACTTCCTCTATTTTAGACAAAATGCTCCTTAATTCAAATATTTGTTCCTTAAGATCCTTAAGAGTTGTTTAAAATCACCGAACTGACTACGGGAGGAATGAACCAATTTCCAGAATAATATGCGAAGTAAATTTGGATGTACAAGTTTTTGACTTTTTCCTCAGCAAGTGCAAGCTGAAAAAGCTTTTATATAATTATTAGCTTCCTTTTTTAACTAACTTTTATGTGACCGCCAATGCCGTGGTCAATTATATTTTACTTTTATTTGTGTTGATTAAGGGTTGAGGGTATTTTTTTACTAAGTTTGTATATTTCCCTCCTTCCCTAACACAAATGATGATAATATCACTTTATACTATTTACATTCGATGCTTCGTTAATTCGTTGCCTTATGAATGATAATATGTGATGCTTGCTTTAAGCATATATCTGAATTGTTGAAAATTATGTATTGTAGCGTACGAAAACTTACGTAACGAAATGTGAATAAACTGACTTTTAGAAGAATTACTATATTTTCCAAAGTAATAGCGAAGTATTAATAATTTATAAAGTAAACCAATGCTAGGGACTAGAAAAATCCACCAATTAGAGAAAAGTAACAACAATTCCATTGAAAAAGACACATGAAACTATTTCATCACTCTTATAACACTTTATTTTTTCTGGTGTTCATGCATTTATACATATATGAATTTTAACATGTATTTACGCATGATTTGTACATTTTTATGCATATACATATAGTATATGCATTACATGTGTATTGAAATGGAAGGAATAGAATAGGAAATTGGAATACTTTATAATACTCCTAATTCGGTAATACTTAGGACCATTATTAAAAGATCAATACCCAAAAAAACGCATTCAACTAGAGCCCATGGAAAAGATTGAACTTCATTTCGAGCCTATAAATACTTATCTTAGGGCGCAGCTACAACTATCATTTCCATTTAAAATATGTTAATATCTTTTATGAACAATAAACATGAGGAATTAAAGAATTTAAAAAATATTATATAAAAATACTTTTTTTATATTAATGTAATTTTGATAGTTTTTCTTAAATATTAATTTTATTATAATTATTTTATAAAAGCTCAATTTTATTTATATATAAAAATTAATTTCTGTTTTAAAATGTTTTTTAAAAAAATATTGTAAATAAATTATATTTAAAAGAAGTCAAAAAAAAGAAAATAGGTTTCAAGTGGGTCCAGAATAAAACTCAGAAACTCACTCAAACAAAATTTCCAAAAAAAAAGAAAAGAAAAGAAAAAACCAAAAAATTTAAAGAAATAAGAATTGAACAAATAAATTATTTATTTCTTTTGAAGAATTTCACAAAAGTTTTATTTCATAAATCAAAAAAATTTGCCTTAATTTTCTTCAATTTTCATTTTTTCTTCGAATAATTTATTAAATTTATTAACCATATCCGTGGAATTCCTTCTCTGATCTTCTGTCGAATATTCTTAAAATTCATTAAAAAGTTTCGTTATTTTTGGTTTCATTTCACGTGGAATATATTTTGGGAATTCAACTAAAAATTTGAAAATTAGAAAACAAAACAAAATTTGAATAATAAAAAGTCTTCAGATTCGTTTTTCAAGTGCAAAACTTTAAACATGATTCGAAAATAAATAACGAAATTCGAGTTGCCGTGTTTTGAAAAGTGTTTCGACTTAAAAAAATCCAATCCAAAGAATTTTTGGATTTTAAAAGTTAAAAGAACACAAGTCAAAACCCGACAGGAGTGTCTTTTATGATTTTCAAAAACTTCAAATATACTTTACTTTCAAATAATATAAAAAGGCTTCCCTTTTGTGAAGTTTCATTTGGTTTTGGAAGTCCTTCATTTTTGATCTCTTTTATATAGCAAGGATGAATGACATCGTTAACACTGACGAGCAATCTTCTATCGTCAATCGTTTGTATGACTATGTTAACCCCACATAAAGCTTCTTTCAAACTAAGTTTATAGTCCATATACAAATCCGAACAAAATCTTCGGAATCTTTCATGCGTTTTATCGGCCGTTATAAAAACAATATCGGCTGGTATTTTTGTTGGACCTTGATCACCTTCTTCTGGAACTATTATTTTAGTTCTTGCCAAGATTCCTGGAATAATCGGTACTATAAGAACTTTCTCGCTAAAATTATAAATATTTTTGTAATTGTTACAATTTCAAAAAGAAAAAAAATAATTATTTCTTTTACCGGATTTCAGTTGCAGTTTTTTCGATATCCACAAATTCATGCCGAAATATTGTCACTCGTTTAAAACCACCAAAATAAATCTCTTTCAAATTTAAATATAGCAATTTTTCCACAGCTTTATCTTTACATTTGATTGCCATTCCTGTTTCAGTTGAACATAACGGTGACGGATTAGTAATGGCATCATTTATATTCGCATACGGTGAATATGATCCGAAAACCTGTCGATAAGTTTCGAAACAAAATCCATGATAAACATATGGTAGAAAAAAACCATTTGTTAATGGTACACCATTTAATAGTCCCGCCTCTCCATAACGGTCATAAACTGCACGTCTTAATGGATTTGCTAATTGGAAAATAAATAATAGAAAATTACAAAAAATTTAATTAAGTCAAATATTTTTTGTTGGCCAATTTACAAAGCATATCATAGGCTTGATTTACAAGTCTCCATTGATCATAATCCAATATTGCAGGAAAATTATTTTCATCGGGAATTCCTTCTGGTGCATTGAAAGGATGATCCGAACTTTCGCTCCGATTTGGATGGAATCTAATCGCCAATTTTCTATAGGATAATGCAATTTCCTCTTGTGATGCTTCACGACTTATATTTAATATTGAATAATAATCAATTTCTTGGGAGCTCATTTTTAATCTTTCATAAAACCAAAATTTAATGAAACTAAAATAAAAGCAAAGCGAACTATGTAAGTAAAAAAATAAATAATTTATTCTCAAAGTGTTTTTTTTTTTTGTTTTGGCACAGTTATTTATTTACAGCGGTTTGAAATTAATCCAATATCCAAACCTAGTATTTTCATTATTATTGTGATTTTTGGAAAGCGATTATTGTGAATATATCATCTATTTGTCGTGAACGTTGTGAATAATAAACAAAACATTCGCCGGCAATTTTCTCACCTTGACATTTGAAATTAAGAAATTTTCAAATTTGAATACATTTCAAGAAGTTGCATGATTTATCGGATTAGAAAAATGGGTGTACAAATTATAGAAATCGCCGGTGATCTATTTTCAGCATCAAAGCAATCTTCAATGGCACATTGTGTGGCGGCTGATATGAGATTAGGAAAAGGAATTGCCGTTAAATTCAGGTAAATTTCTTGGAGCATTTCCAAAATGAATAGTATCTGGTAAGATTTTGTTTCCCCAGAGATAATTTCGGTAAAATTCAAGAACTAAAATCTCAAAATGCTCAACCAGGAGGTGTCGCCATCATAAAGGATAATGAACGTTTTATTTACTATTTAGTAACGAAAGCACTCAGCTATCAGAAACCAACTTATCAAACTATGTATAATTCTTTGAATTCAATGCGTGACCACATGGTAATTAACTACACAAAATATACAATTAATTATTGGAAACTAACAAACCCCATTTGTAGATACAAAATCACATAACCAAATTGGCAATCCCTAGAATTGGATGCGGATTAGATGGGCTTAATTGGAATAAAGTCAAAGATCAACTTGAAGAAGTTTTCCAGAATGATAACATCGAAATAACAGTTTATAATTAGATGATGATGATGATGAAAACGAGATTACTCGGAGAACATCTGAAGAAGCTGATCAAGTTCTAGAAGAAGCTCACATAAAAGAAGAACTATCCAAAATAGAAATGGAAGCTAAAAATGCAATTTTTAATTATTGAAAATGAAATTTATTGGACATAGAAATGCACGGACAATGATCAGGGAGGCAGCTTTATGGGGAAACGAATATCAATAATAATAATCAATTAATGGAACACAATGCTGTTATGCTGGAAGAAACTAAAGATACAATTACTGTTCCTGCCGCCTTTATGATACGAATGTTAGCCTGTATACATGCTTTAAAAAATCGTCGTACAACTAGTAGTACGAACGCTGGTAGCAACGGAAACAGTAGTGCAGATAATAACTCACCACCGGAACCAGATAGGCAAACAAATGAAAATTAATATATTTTTTGCAAAAGCATTTTTTTTTTTATTTTTTAAAAAAGTTATAAAATATTTAATTATTTAAATAACAAAACCCCAAAATATAGAAATTACTTTCTATTATTTGAATCCTTGAACTGATACGCATTAATTTCATTTAGTTTTAGTATACTTGTAGTCTAGAATTTGTTTTATTTTTCCTTGTTTTATCATTCATTGTACTTCCTTGTTGGAAAATTAATAGTTCTCACTTCTCATTATGTTGGATCAAAATTATAAAAACCAAATAAAGTGCGTGATATAACAAATCAAAATTTCTTTTTGATTGATTTCATTAGAATATAAAAAAAAACCATATACTAACTGAAAATCAGCCTATAGCCGATTATTTGCAAATCATAAATCTAATTTGCAAATTTTGTTCAAATCGGTATATTAATTTTTAAAGGACATCAAAAAAAAAAAACTATGCTTATTTTCTATTAGGATTATTTCTTCCTCCGCTATCCTTGGACTGATTTTACTTAAATTTAACATGCTATCGTCTAATTATGTAGTGAGCCAATATAATTAACTTAAACAAAATTGCTTCACAAATTTCCCAATTAAATCTGAAAAACCATATAAAAAAAAAACGACAAAACTTTCCGATTACCCTAGTTTTTGCTCAATAACTTCGCACCCTTTCGGTCGATTTTGTTCTAAATTTCAAGGAAAACCTCTGGTACGATAGGGCATACAAATATTTTGGATATGTATTATAGCAATATGCCTGTGTCACCGCTAATAAAGGATTTAGTCAACATTTCATTTATATTAATTATCAATCGATTTCTGCTCTTGGGTCCAGTTCTAAGAAAAATATTTTATAAAAACTAATCATCTATTTTATCGACATTTTATTTTAATTAAAACTCAAGTATTATTTGGTGTTGTCTCGTTTTTGCATTTCAAGTTCGTCGAATCATTTTGGACATGATCTTATACTCGACTCGTGCACTGTTCAATTTAAGACATGTTCGCAGTAATAATATTACTATTACTATCAGTAATACTATTAGTAAAAGCGAAAAGAGAACAATTCCTACAATAATTGAAAGAAAGGAAATATAAGCCTAATAATGTATTAACTAACTAATTGAATTTGAACCTTCTAAAGCTAAACAGATACTAAATGTGCAATTATTACTCTCCTCGGGTTCATTTATTGTCATTGTTTGTTCGTATATTGGAGTTCTTCTTAGACAGCTTTCATCAGTGGTTGATATTCCGGGGGTAGTTTCTCTTTGAGGGGAGTTAATTTGTAAAATTTTGCAAAATATGTCGAATAAATCAATTATCTTTATACTAGACAAAGGTTTTCGATCAACATTTGGCCCTTTAGCCAGTAAGAAACCGTACATTATCGGATCTTGGTTGCTGTCAAAATTATCTCTAGCATCCGCTTCATCTTCAAATGATACAAATATAAAATAGAAAAAGCAATAAGAGAAAGCATACAAATAGTTTCATTATAAAACTGATATCCTGCGTTGCAAACTATATTCATAGGTCCAAAACGAGTTGTGGTACAATGCCATTCTAATGGAATGGTACTTCTGTTGAAATCTCTAAAATTCCATTCATGTGCCTTTTCCTTAAAAATATCATATATTTTTTGTTCATCAGCTAAAAAGATATCAATTATAACGTAAGTTTTAATAATTTTTATATTTACAATTTCTTTTAGGCACTAACATATTTGTACAATAATTGGTGTAGCCCCGTGATCATCGAAACGTCTTCTTTCCAAAAAGTGAGTGTATGGGATTGTACGAATTGTCTCCACATCAATCAATCCAAATGGACCAATAATAAAGACATTTATGTTTTTTAATTGACTTAATAAGTATTTTATATCTTTATTAATTTTTTTAACAGCGTTATGAGCCTAAAATGAAAATTAATAACTCTCATAAAAATCGCATAAAAATTATCTACTAAACTGCTTATATATTACATTTTCTGATTCAGTTCCTTCTTCGTATGATGAAGCATGAAAAACTTCACGAGAACCAATCATAATCAGATTCGCAGGTTTGTTGCTATTTATCCACCCGATAGCTTGAATAATTGCTCCCTTCAAATCATGATTTTCTTTCGACTGGACATACGTTGCTCGTTTTCCCTTAAATTTATATTCGCATCCCACCCAATCGACACAGCCAGAAATGCCTCCCTTTAATTCATTTGTTATCTACAAGAAATTTTAATTGAAAAATCAATATAAATGTGTACTATATATATTAAAATTTTTCACATAAATTGGTTCAATATCCTCGCTGTAGTTAAAAAGTTCTGCAGAGTGTTCAATTTTCTTTCCAACTTTCGTATCATATACAAACCTTGCCAGAACACCATGATCTTCAGGATATAATCCAGTCGCAATCGAATGATGTGCTGCATAAGGATTAGTTGGAAATAAATCCGTTATCCTTGGAATATGTACTCCACTACTTTTCAATTCATTCAAATCTGGTGCTAATTTCAAATAATTTGCTTTAAACCCGGGTAAAGAAATGACAACCAAAACGGGCTCTTTTGATAAGGTCCATTGGACACACAGGAGTATTATAAAAATTATAAAATAAATATTTATTGCCATTTATAAATTTATTAAAAATTATTTTTTTTAATTTGTTTGTACATATTACTTAAAAATGTATTACTTATGCAAAGGTATCATGGATAAAAAAAATGTTCATCCGAATGTTCGTCCGAATGTTTTGCCAGTATATTCTCCAAGCGAGATCCGATAATTACGATGTAAAGAAAAGTTTAGTTATACCATAGAAGAAGGAATAAAAAGAAAAAGTATTCTCAATGCCTAAGTGGGAACATTTTGTAGCTCTGAATACATTAGTATTGTTCGGTCTAAATTGAGACTGTGTGTGTGATTTATGGCGTTGCCACCTCTTAAAAATAATTTGAATATAGTAATGCAAAAAATGATTAAATGGACGCCATTTTCATTTTGATATATTCCCTTCAAATACGCCATAATTATCATATACACCAATCAAAATCCAGTCAAAAAAGAAAAAATATCTTATAATAAGTGTAATTGAAACGGCCAGTTGTTTTCAAAGCCAAATGTATCAGGAAGAAAGAGATGCAAATATTTTAAAAACCTTCCATGGAACAGACGACATAACGTCATCGTTTTTAAAATTATTCAGATAATACATATTTATGCCTATGGTAGATACTACAACAGGGTATATTAGTTTTATCACTACATTTCTAACACATCAAAATAACCATCGCAGAAAGGCTTCAAGTGTATGGTTGTGTAGAGAGAATCAAAAGTTATATCGATTTGTGCATGTCCGTCCATCCGTCTGTCCCTCCGTCCGTATACAAGCTAACTCAAAAACGCGTTATCCAACTTTGAAGAAATTTCCGGTATGAGTTGATTATTCCTTAACTCGATTTGGTTTTGCATTTCAGTAACATCGACCGAGGGAGCAAAGTTACAAAGACCAGAAGTTTGTCGTTTTTTTATAGTTTTTCAGATTTCATTTCATAATTTGTGGAGCAATTTTGTTTAAATTATTTACATGGATTGACTACATAAATACACGATACTATGTTAAGCTTTAGTAAATCGGTCCAAGGATATTGGAGAAAGAAATAGTTGTAAGAAAAAATAAACCGGTTTACAAAGTTTTTCCTATGTATTTTAAAAAAATAATATACCGATTTGAATAAAATTTGCGAAAGGTGTTTATGTTATTAGGCTTTTCATCCTACCTGTGAATTAGAGTGAATTTGAAGGAAACAAAGCAATGTTATGAAGAAAAAACCTTGAAATTTTAGTAGTTTTCATTGAACTATAGATTTATTAACTACGAATCTCTTATTTAACATTTGAAAAATCGGCTATAGACCGATTTTCATTCATTCTCATGCGTTGCTTTTGTTTCGTGCTTTATTTATTTACGTAAATGGGTGTGTGTAGCCATCTACCATAAGGAATATTTTTTTGAGAGATTCCCAGAAATATTTTTGGCTTTTTTTTATACATTTCGTTTTCAAACGAATTTCAAATGATTTTTCTAAGCTAACTTCTATACGAAGTGTATAATTATAAAATTGAAAAATGTTTGTTTTTGCAAATTTCCATATTTTAAAGAATGGGTGGCCATCGCGAGGCCCGCGGGCCGCATGCGGCCCGCCGGGAGTTTTGTTGCGGCCCGCGGTGCTAAGTCAAATTAACAAAAATGTTAACTTTATTGTACATATTATGAAAAGAACATTACGTCATGAGTCGTTCGCATTATACTAGGCTAGTCAAAAAGTTCTCGGGCTCGATAAGAAAAACACAATTCAATGGTTCCAAATATGCTTTATCATTCAATATAATCTCCCTCAACCTCAATGCACTTGTTTCAATGGTTTTCTAATCGATTGATTCCATCCCTGAAGTGAGAATCTGCAAGGTCTGCAAAATACCCCTGTACGGCAACTAGCACCTCTTTGTTTGACGAAAAACGCCTTCCCCGCATGAATTTTTTCAGGTTCGGAAATAGATGGAAGTCACTAGGCATCAAATCTGGTGAATACGGTGGATGTTCTAACAATTTCTACTTTAATTCCGTGATTTTTGCAATAATTTTTTGACTTTTGTGAGCTGGTACATTGTCTTGGTGGAAAATGATTTTTTTCTTCTTTAATCCGGGCCTTTTTTCACGAATTTTTGTTTCGAGCTGGTCCAATAAGTTCGAGTAATATTTAGAATTAATTGTTTTACCAGTTTGGAGATAAACTACCAACAAAACCCGTTTCGCGCCCCAAAACACTGAGGTTAAAACTTTTTTCGCCGATCTTTGGGCCTTAAACCGTTTTATAGCCGAATTATCGGTTTCACACCATCCTTTTGATTCTGCTTTCGACTCAGGATCATAGTGATAAACCCAAGTCTCAGTCGCAGCGATGAATCAACGCACAAACGCTCGAAATGTTGTTGAGAAAGTCGCATTAGCACGTGTTTTTGTTCCATTGTTAGGAAATGCGGCACCCACATTGTACAAAGCTTTTTGAAACCTAAAAGTTCATGTAAAATCTGATATGTTGATCCATGCGAGATGCCTATGGCCTCAGCTATCTCATCCACCATCTCTCGTTTATCTTCCGAAACCATATCCTGTATTTTTTGTATCTTTTCTGTTGTTGATACACTTATTGCACGTCCTTGACGTGGATCGTCTTCAAGGCTTGTACGACCAGATTTAAAAAGGGGGGGGGGGCATTTTTCAAAGGTGGATTTCGCAGGTGAAGAGTCCTCATACACTTTTAATAATTGTTCATAAGTTTCCTTTACTTTTAAACGTTCCTAAACAAAGAATTTAATCACTCCACGATATTCAATTTTTTCCATTTTAAAAAATACTGTGACACATCCACACTAAATGGGTTGTAAACATAGAATGAATTAACAGATCGAAATGAAATTTCACACACGTTCCTATGAAGGATATGCCAACATAACAAATTTGGGCTGCTAGCAGCACATTCTGTTATCGACCCCGAGAACTTTTTGACTAGCCTATATTTTTAAATTATAGCTAAAAGAAATTTGAAATATCTCGCATTTTTGGAGAAATTCATTGCTATGAGCTCTTTTAAAAATACCGTATTTTCAGAAAAATGCGCAGATTTTAACTATTTCAAATATCCCGGTTCGATGTTATAAAATAATAACTTTTTATTTATGTGAATTTGGTGTACGATTATTTCTGCGCTAACAATTAGTCTTAAAAATATTTGTGTATTATTTCATACAAAATAATTTATCACAGTTTATTTGCAATAGAACAGTTACTATTTTTAATAATTATCACAATTTTTATGTTTAGGAGCAAAGTTACTTTTCTGTACTAGTGTAATGTAATAAAACATTACACATACTTCTAGTTATAAATCATATTTTAAAACCAAAAATTACTATAGACATTTTTCGGCGAAAGTTCTACTTTGTGAATGAAAAATAATGAATTGCGAAATGCATTAAAATTACTTGATGCATTTCGAAACTCATTATCGGCAGAAAATTACATTGATTTTGTAATACATGTTATTGGCATGAATTACGAAATCAATGAAAACATTCTAGAAAAAAGTAAACCAGAACTATTACGTAAATGTTCTGCGACCTAGAAAATAACGAGCACAAAGTATGAATTTTCTGCCTATAAAAATAGTGGCTTTGAATATCCAAAAAGTCAGTTCTAAAAATATCGGATAGCCGTTAACGACTCAAAAGTAAAGTCGTGACGTTTTTGAAAAAAAAGTAAAGTTCAGTTAGAAAAACATACGGTACGCGGTAATAACGTGGACGGTTCTTAATACGTAAAACAAGTTAAAAGTAGTATTTCGAGTACATTTGCTCGATCATCGATTGTCCAGAATTGAGCCGAAGAAAATTTAAAAGAAGTGTTTACATTATTGAAATAAGTTTGAAAAGAAGAACAGATTTAGTGTTAAAAAACGTTTTTACATAATAAAATTTTAAGAAACGAAGATTTTAAGAGAGTTTTTACATTATTGAAATAAGTTTGAAAAGAAAAAGAGATTTAGTGTTAAAAAACGTTTTTACATAATAAAGTTTAAAGAAAAGAAAATTTAAAGAGAGTATTATATTATTGAAATAAGTTTGAAAAGAAAGAGAGATTTAGTGTTAAAAAACGTTTTTACATAATAAAATTTAAAGAAACGAAGATTTTAAGAGAGTTTTTACATTATTGAAACAAGTTTGAAAAGAAAAAGAGATTTAGTGTTAAAAAACGTTTTTACATAATAAAGTTTAAAGAAAAGAAAGTTTAAAGAGTTTTTATTTTACTGAATGATTGTAGTGCCCAATAAGTATCCAGTGGAGCAGAAGCAGTCAACAATAAGCCAAGTAAAACTACGTAAGTCCTATTTACATTAAATAAATTATAACACCACCCAAGCGGCAACCCTTGCAACCACCAATTCGCGATTCCTCTTCAGAAAGAAAAAACTCTATCATCTTCACTAAACAATTTCCCGGAGAGAGCCACGAGGGTCTCCTGTAGGGCCATATTACACAACACTAGGCTTTATATTTGAAGTACACTTTTCAATTCAGATTGATAGATACTTGAAATCTCGTCTCGTATTTACTATATAGCTCAGGCAATACTTCGAGAATCCCCTGCAAATGTTTGAGAGTTTCTGATACAGATCAATTTAGATGCACTTAGTTCTGCAAAACAAAGTCAGATGTCTCGCTTTTAAATATTTGCAATTTTTTAAATAAATAATATGTTAGATTCTCAGTTATGCTTTATCAGCTTCAAAAAAATAAATGTACCTATTTCTTTATTTTCACATTAAACCAGGCAAGCGTTTGACCAAAATCTCACCTACTGGCAAGCGACGGTGGAAGTTGTAGCACACTTGCTTGTTGACTTTCATTACAGAAAAAAAATATATTGGGTGCGTGGCCCGCAGGAAATATTATTTCTGAAATTTGGCCCGCCTGCTGAAATGGTTGGCCACCCATGTTTTAAAGGGTTCTAGTTTGGTAAAAGGAATTCTTCACCACAAGAATCGATTCATATGTATAGAAGTTCATAGTTGTTTTGCCTATCGTGAAAATATTTTTAGATCGTTTTGCTTTGAGAATGATTTCCTGGCTATTTGGTACAAAACGAAATATGGAAAGCCTTTGTGTATTGCATTATCACAGATTGTGTGTGTGATTTTATCGAAAGAAATTGCAAAATCAAGTGCCAATCTGTGATATCACCACCAGCTTCTGAACGTCTCTCCGATGCTGATGGTTGACGAGATGTAGATGGACCAGGTAAATTTTCACGCTCCCTCTTCCGTTCACGATCACTACTCTTTTCCCGTGAACTTGACGAACCACCTGATCCTCCTTCTTCCGGTGAGGACGAATGCGTTTTTTTAAACTGTCTCCAGGACGGCGTTCACCTTTTTTTAAGCTGTCTGATGTTGCCCTTCCATGACCACTAGCTTTTCCTGGATCATTTTTCATAATAAATCCAGAATAAGACGCGCAAAATTTTTTTGTTCGCGTGGAGTAAAAGAGAAGTAACTATTAAACCATAGTATTAAAACGAGAGAAACATGTATGTATTTCATGCAAATTACATGAAAACAATTCTCTCTCTTTTTATTATTCGTGGTATAATATTTCGATCTCTTTTACCCACGCGAGCAAACACATTTTGCACGTTTGGTGGAAACGCAGCTTTAGGACCATTATGAAAAGAATGATACACAAAAAACGTGTTAAACTGTTAAAAAATTAAAAATTTAAAAATTTAAAAAAATACTTTTATGTAATTTTGATAGATAATTATTTTTTAAAAGCTCAATTTTATTTATATATAAAAATTAATTTCTGTTTTAAAATATTTTTTAAAAAAATATTGTAAATAAATTATATTTAAAAGAAGTCAAAAAAGAGAAAATAGGTTTCAAGTGGGTCCAGAATAAAACTCAGAAACTCACTCAAACAAAATTTCCAAAAAAAAGAAAAGAAAAAACCAAAAAATTTAAAGAAATAAGAATTGAACAAATAAATTATTTATTTCTTTTGAAGAATTTCACAAAAGTTTTATTTCATAAATCAAAAAAATTTGCCTTAATTTTCTTCAATTTTCATTTTTTCTTCGAATAATTTATTAAATTTATTAACCATATCTGTGGAATTCCTTCTCTGATCTTCTGTCGAATATTCTTGAAATTCATTAAAAAGTTTCGTTATTTTTGGTTTCATTTCACGTGGAATATATTTTGGGAATTCAACTAAAAATTTGAAAATTAGAAAACAAAACAAAATTTGAATAACAAAAAGTCTTCAGATTCGTTTTTCAAGTGCAAAACTTTAAACATGATTCGAAAAAAAATAACGAAATTCGAGTTGCCGTGTTTTGAAAAGTGTTTCGACTTAAAAAAATCTAATCCAAAGAATTTTTAGATTTTAAAAGTTAAAAGAAAACAAGTCAAAGCCCGACAGGAGTGTCTTTTATGATTTTCAAAAACTTCAAATATACTTTACTTTCAAATAATATAAAAAGGCTTCCCTTTTGTGAAGTTTCATTTGGTTTTGGAAGTCCTTCATTTTTGATCTCTTTTATATAGCAAGGATGAATGACATCGTTAACACTGACGAGCAATCTTCTATCGTCAATCGTTTGTATGACTATGTTAACCCCACATAAAGCTTCTTTTAAACTAAGTTTATAGTCCATATACAAATCCGAACAAATTCTTCGGAATCTTTCATGCGTTTTATCAGCCGTTATAAAAACAATATCGGCTGGTATTTTTGTTGGACCTTGATCACCTTCTTCTGGAACTATTATTTTAGTTCTTGCCAAGATTCCTGGAATAATCGGTACTATAAGAACTTTCTCGCTAAAATTATAAATATTTTTGTAATTGTTACAATTTCAAAAAGAAAAAAAATAATTATTTCTTTTACCGGATTTCAGTTGCAGTTTTTTCGATATCCACAAATTCATGCCGAAATATTGTCACTCGTTTAAAACCACCAAAATAAATCTCTTTCAAATTTAAATATAGCAATTTTTCCACAGCTTTATCTTTACATTTGATTGCCATTCCTGTTTCAGTTGAACATAACGGTGACGGATTAGTAATGGCATCATTTATATTCGCATACGGTGAATATGATCCGAAAACCTGTCGATAAGTTTCGAAACAAAATCCATGATAAACATATGGTAGAAAAAAACCATTTGTTAATGGTACACCATTTAATAGTCCCGCCTCTCCATAACGGTCATAAACTGCACGTCTTAATGGATTTGCTAATTGGAAAATAAATAATAGAAAATTACAAAAAATTTAATTAAGTCAAATATTTTTTGTTGGCCAATTTACAAAGCATATCATAGGCTTGATTTACAAGTCTCCATTGATCATAATCCAATATTGCAGGAAAATTATTTTCATCGGGAATTCCTTCTGGTGCATTGAAAGGATGATCCGAACTTTCGCTCCGATTTGGATGGAATCTAATCGCCAATTTTCTATAGGATAATGCAATTTCCTCTTGTGATGCTTCACGACTTATATTTAATATTGAATAATAATCAATTTCTTGGGAGCTCATTTTTAATCTTTCATAAAACCAAAATTTAATGAAACTAAAATAAAAGCAAAGCGAACTATGTAAGTAAAAAAATAAATAATTTATTCTCAAAGTGTTTTTTTTTTTGTTTTGGCACAGTTATTTATTTACAGCGGTTTGAAATTAATCCAATATCCAAACCTAGTATTTTCATTATTATTGTGATTTTTGGAAAGCGATTATTGTGAATATATCATCTATTTGTCGTGAACGTTGTGAATAATAAACAAAACATTCGCCGGCAATTTTCTCACCTTGACATTTGAAATTAAGAAATTTTCAAATTTGAATACATTTCAAGAAGTTGCATGATTTATCGGATTAGAAAAATGGGTGTACAAATTATAGAAATCGCCGGTGATCTATTTTCAGCATCAAAGCAATCTTCAATGGCACATTGTGTGGCGGCTGATATGAGATTAGGAAAAGGAATTGCCGTTAAATTCAGGTAAATTTCTTGGAGCATTTCCAAAATGAATAGTATCTGGTAAGATTTTGTTTCCCCAGAGATAATTTCGGTAAAATTCAAGAACTAAAATCTCAAAATGCTCAACCAGGAGGTGTCGCCATCATAAAGGATAATGAACGTTTTATTTACTATTTAGTAACGAAAGCACTCAGCTATCAGAAACCAACTTATCAAACTATGTATAATTCTTTGAATTCAATGGGTGACCACATGGTAATTAACTACACAAAATATACAATTAATTATTGGAAACTAACAAACCCCATTTGTAGATACAAAATCACATAACCAAATTGGCAATCCCTAGAATTGGATGCGGATTAGATGGGCTTAATTGGAATAAAGTCAAAGATCAACTTGAAGAAGTTTTCCAGAATGATAACATCGAAATAACAGTTTATAATTAGATGATGATGATGATGAAAACGAGATTACTCGGAGAACATCTGAAGAAGCTGATCAAGTTCTAGAAGAAGCTCACATAAAAGAAGAACTATCCAAAATAGAAATGGAAGCTAAAAATGCAATTTTTAATTATTGAAAATGAAATTTATTGGACATAGAAATGCACGGACAATGATCAGGGAGGCAGCTTTATGGGGAAACGAATATCAATAATAATAATCAATTAATGGAACACAATGCTGTTATGCTGGAAGAAACTAAAGATACAATTACTGTTCCTGCCGCCTTTATGATACGAATGTTAGCCTGTATACATGCTTTAAAAAATCGTCGTACAACTAGTAATACGAACGCTGGTAGCAACGGAAACAGTAGTGCAGATAATAACTCACCACCGGAACCAGATAGGCAAACAAATGAAAATTAATATATTTTTTGCAAAAGCATTTTTTTTTTTATTTTTTAAAAAAGTTATAAAATATTTAATTATTTAAATAACAAAACCCCAAAATATAGAAATTACCTTCTATTATTTGAATCCTTGAACTGATACGCATTAATTTCATTTAGTTTTAGTATAGTCTAGAATTTGTTTTATTTTTCCTTGTTTTATCATTCATTGTACTTCCTTGTTGGAAAATTAATAGTTCTCACTTCTCATTATGTTGGATCAAAATTATAAAAACCAAATAAAGTGCGTGATATAACAAATCAAAATTTCTTTTTGATTGATTTCATTAGAATATAAAAAAAAACCATATACTAACTGAAAATCAGCCTATAGCCGATTATTTGCAAATCATAAATCTAATTTGCAAATTTTGTTCAAATCGGTATATTAATTTTTAAAGGACATCAAAAAAAAAAACTATGCTTATTTTCTATTAGGATTATTTCTTCCTCCGCTATCCTTGGACTGATTTTACTTAAATTTAACATGCTATCGTCTAATTATGTAGTGAGCCAATATAATTAACTTAAACAAAATTGCTTCACAAATTTCCCAATTAAATCTGAAAAACCATATAAAAAAAAAACGACAAAACTTTCCGATTACCCTAGTTTTTGCTCAATAACTTCGCACCCTTTCGGTCGATTTTGTTCTAAATTTCAAGGAATACCTCTGGTACGATAGGGCATACAAATATTTTGGATATGTATTATAGCAATATGCCTGTGTCACCGCTAATAAAGGATTTAGTCAACATTTCATTTATATTAATTATCAATCGATTTTTGCTCTTGGGTCCAGTTCTAAGAAAAATATTTTATAAAAACTAATCATCTATTTTATCGACATTTTATTTTAATTAAAACTCAAGTATTATTTGGTGTTGTCTCGTTTTTGCATTTCAAGTTCGTCGAATCATTTTGGACATGATCTTATACTCGACTCGTGCACTGTTCAATTTAAGACATGTTCGCAGTAATAATATTACTATTACTATCAGTAATACTATTAGTAAAAGCGAAAAGAGAACAATTCCTACAATAATTGAAAGAAAGGAAATATAAGCCTAATAATGTATTAACTAACTAATTGAATTTGAACCTTCTAAAGCTAAACAGATACTAAATGTGCAATTATTACTCTCCTCGGGTTCATTTATTGTCATTGTTTGTTCGTATATTGGAGTTCTTCTTAGACAGCTTTCATCAGTGGTTGATATTCCGGGGGTAGTTTCTCTTTGAGGGGAGTTAATTTGTAAAATTTTGCAAAATATGTCGAATAAATCAATTATCTTTATACTAGACAAAGGTTTTCGATCAACATTTGGCCCTTTAGCCAGTAAGAAACCGTACATTATCGGATCTTGGTTGCTGTCAAAATTATCTCTAGCATCCGCTTCATCTTCAAATGATACAAATATAAAATAGAAAAAGCAATAAGAGAAAGCATACAAATAGTTTCATTATAAAACTGATATCCTGCGTTGCAAACTATATTCATAGGTCCAAAACGAGTTGTGGTACAATGCCATTCTAATGGAATGGTACTTCTGTTGAAATCTCTAAAATTCCATTCATGTGCCTTTTCCTTAAAAATATCATATATTTTTTGTTCATCAGCTAAAAAGATATCAATTATAACGTAAGTTTTAATAATTTTTATATTTACAATTTCTTTTAGGCACTAACATATTTGTACAATAATTGGTGTAGCCCCGTGATCATCGAAACGTCTTCTTTCCAAAAAGTGAGTGTATGGGATTGTACGAATTGTCTCCACATCAATCAATCCAAATGGACCAATAATAAAGACATTTATGTTTTTTAATTGACTTAATAAGTATTTTATATCTTTATTAATTTTTTTAACAGCGTTATGAGCCTAAAATGAAAATTAATAACTCTCATAAAAATCGCATAAAAATTATCTACTAAACTGCTTATATATTACATTTTCTGATTCAGTTCCTTCTTCGTATGATGAAGCATGAAAAACTTCACGAGAACCAATCATAATCAGATTCGCAGGTTTGTTGCTATTTATCCACCCGATAGCTTGAATAATTGCTCCCTTCAAATCATGATTTTCTTTCGACTCGACATACGTTGCTCGTTTTCCCTTATATTAATATTCGCATCCCACCCAATCGACACAGCCAGAAATGCCTCCCTTTAATTCATTTGTTATCTACAAGAAATTCTAATTGAAAAATCAATATAAATGTGTACTATATATATTAAAATTTTTCACATAAATTGGTTCAATATCCTCGCTGTAGTTAAAAAGTTCTGCAGAGTGTTCAATTTTCTTTCCAACTTTCGTATCATATACAAACCTTGCCAGAACACCATGATCTTCAGGATATAATCCAGTCGCAATCGAATGATGTGCTGCATAAGGATTAGTTGGAAATAAATCCGTTATCCTTGGAATATGTACTCCACTACTTTTCAATTCATTCAAATCTGGTGCTAATTTCAAATAATTTGCTTTAAACCCGGGTAAAGAAATGACAACCAAAACGGGCTCTTTTGATAAGGTCCATTGGACACACAGGAGTATTATAAAAATTATAAAATAAATATTTATTGCCATTTATAAATTTATTAAAAATTATTTTTTTTAATTTGTTTGTACATATTACTTAAAAATGTATTACTTATGCAAAGGTATCATGGATAAAAAAAATGTTCATCCGAATGTTCGTCCGAATGTTTTGCCAGTATATTCTCCAAGCGAGACCCGATAATTACGATGTAAAGAAAAGTTTAGTTATACCATAGAAGAAGGAATAAAAAGAAAAAGTATTCTCAATGCCTAAGTGGGAACATTTTGTAGCTCTGAATACATTAGTATTGTTCGATCTAAATTGAGACTGTGTGTGTGATTTATGGCGTTGCCACCTCTTAAAAATAATTTGAATATAGTAATGCAGAAAATGATTAAATGGACGCCATTTTCATTCTGATATATTCCCTTCAAATACGCCATAATTATCATATACACCAATCAAAATCCAGTCAAAAAAGAAAAAATATCTTATAATAAGTGTAATTGAAACGGCCAGTTGTTTTCAAAGCCAAATGTATCAGGAAGAAAGAGATGCAAATATTTTAAAAACCTTCCATGGAACAGACGACATAACGTCATCGTTTTTAAAATTATTCAGATAATACATATTTATGCCTATGGTAGATACTACAACAGGGTATATTAGTTTTATCACTACATTTCTAACACATCAAAATAACCATCGCAGAAAGGCTTCAAGTGTATGGTTGTGTAGAGAGAATCAAAAGTTATATCGATTTGTGCATGTCCGTCCATCCGTCTGTCCCTGCGTCCGTATACAAGGTAACTCAAAAACGCGTTATCCAACTTTGAAGAAATTTCCGGTATGAGTTGATTATTCCTTAACTCGATTTGGTTTTGCATTTCAGTAACATCAAAGACCAGAAGTTTGTCGTTTTTTTATAGTTTTTCAGATTTCATTTCATAATTTGTGGAGCAATTTTGTTTAAATTATTTACATGGATTGACTACATAAATACACGATACTATGTTAAGCTTTAGTAAATCGGTCCAAGGATATTGGAGAAAGAAATAGTTGTAAGAAAAAATAAACCGGTTTACAAAGTTTTTCCTATGTATTTTAAAAAAATAATATACCGATTTGAATAAAATTTGCGAAAGGTGTTTATGTTATTAGGCTTTTCATCCTACCTGTGAATTAGAGTGAATTTGAAGGAAACGAAGCAATGTTATGAAGAAAAAACCTTGAAATTTTAGTAGTTTTCATTGAACTATAGATTTATTAACTACGAATCTCTTATTTAACATTTGAAAAATCGGCTATAGACCGATTTTCATTCATTCTCATGCGTTGCTTTTGTTTCGTGCTTTATTTATTTACGTAAATGGGTGTGTGTAGCCATCTACCATAAGGAATATTTTTTTGAGAGATTCCCAGAAATATTTTTGGCTTTTTTTTATACATTTCGTTTTCAAACGAATTTCAAATGATTTTTCTAAGCTAACTTCTATACGAAGTGTATAATTATAAAATTGAAAAATGTTTGTTTTTGCAAATTTCCATATTTTAAAGCATGGGTGGCCATCGCGAGGCCCGCGGGCCGCATGCGGCTTGCCGGGAGTTTTGTTGCGGCCCGCGGAGCTAAGTCAAATTAACAAAAATGTTAACTTTATTGTACATATTATGAAAAGAACATTACGTCATGAGTCGTTCGCATTATACTAGGCTAGTCAAAAAGTTCTCGGGCTCGATAAGAAAAACACAATTTAATGGTTCCAAATATGCTTTATCATTCAATATAATCTCCCTCAACCTCAATGCACTTGTTTCAATGGTTTTCTAATCGATTGATTCCATCCCTGAAGTGAGAATCTGCAAGGTCTGCAAAATACCCCTGTACGGCAACTAGCACCTCTTTGTTTGACGAAAAACGCCTTCCCCGCATGAATTTTTTCAGGTTCGGAAATAGATGGAAGTCACTAGGCATCAAATCTGGTGAATACGGTGGATGTTCTAACAATTTCTACTTTAATTCCGTGATTTTTGCAATAATTTTTTGACTTTTGTGAGCTGGTACATTGTCTTGGTGGAAAATGATTTTTTTCTTCTTTAATCCGGGCCTTTTTTCACGAATTTTTGTTTCGAGCTGGTCCAATAAGTTCGAGTAATATTTAGAATTAATAGTTTTACCAGTTTGGAGATAAACTACCAACAAAACCCGTTTCGCGCCCCAAAACACTGAGGTTAAAACTTTTTTCGCCGATCTTTGGGCCTTAAACCGTTTTATAGCCGAATTATCGGTTTCACACCATCCTTTTGATTCTGCTTTCGACTCAGGATCATAGTGATAAACCCAAGTCTCAGTCGCAGCGATGAATCAACGCACAAACGCTCGAAATGTTGTTGAGAAAGTCGCATTAGCACGTGTTTTTGTTCCATTGTTAGGAAATGCGGCACCCACATTGTACAAAGCTTTTTGAAACCTAAAAGTTCATGTAAAATCTGGTATGTTGATCCATGCGAGATGCCTATGGCCTCAGCTATCTCATCCACCATCTCTCGTTTATCTTCCGAAACCATATCCTGTATTTTTTGTATCTTTTCTGTTGTTGATACACTTATTGCACGTCCTTGACGTGGATCGTCTTCAAGGCTTGTACGACCAGATTTAAAAAGGGGCAGCGCATTTTTCAATGGTGGATTTCGCAGGTGAAGAGTCCTCATACACTTTTAATAATTGTTCATAAGTTTCCTTTACTTTTAAACGTTCCTAAACAAAGAATTTAATCACTCCACGATATTCAATTTTTTCCATTTTAAAAAATACTGTGACACATCCACACTAAATGGGTTGTAAACATAGAATGAATTAACAGATCGAAATGAAATTTCACACACGTTCCTATGAAGGATATGCCAACATAACAAATTTGGGCTGCTAGCAGCACATTCTGTTATCGACCCCGAGAACTTTTTGACTAGCCTATATTTTTAAATTATAGCTAAAAGAAATTTGAAATATCTCGCATTTTTGGAGAAATTCATTGCTATGAGCTCTTTTAAAAATACCGTATTTTCAGAAAAATGCGCAGATTTTAACTATTTCAAATATCCCGGTTCGATGTTATAAAATAATAACTTTTTATTTATGTGAATTTGGTGTACGATTATTTCTGCGCTAACAATTAGTCTTAAAAATATTTGTGTATTATTTCATACAAAATAATTTATCACAGTTTATTTGCAATAGAACAGTTACTATTTTTAATAATTATCACAATTTTTATGTTTAGGAGCAAAGTTACTTTTCTGTACTAGTGTAATGTAATAAAACATTACACATACTTCTAGTTATAAATCATATTTTAAAACCAAAAATTACTATAGACATTTTTCGGCGAAAGTTCTACTTTGTGAATGAAAAATAATGAACTGCGAAATGCATTAAAATTACTTGATGCATTTCGAAACTCATTATCGGCAGAAAATTACATTGATTTTGTAATACATGTTATTGGCATGAATTACGAAATCAATGAAAACATTCTAGAAAAAAGTAAACCAGAACTATTACGTAAATGTTCTGCGACCTAGAAAATAACGAGCACAAAGTATGAATTTTCTGCCTATAAAAATAGTGGCTTTGAATATCCAAAAAGTCAGTTCTAAAAATATCGGATAGCCGTTAACGACTCAAAAGTAAAGTCGTGACGTTTTTAAAAAAAAAGTAAAGTTCAGTTAGAAAAACATACGGTACGCGGTAATAACGTGGACGGTTCTTAATACGTAAAACAAGTTAAAAGTAGTATTTCGAGTACATTTGCTCGATCATCGATTGTCCAGAATTGAGCCGAAGAAAATTTAAAAGAAGTGTTTACATTATTGAAATAAGTTTGAAAAGAAAGAGAGATTTAGTGTTAAAAAACGTTTTTACATAATAAAGTTTAAAGAAAAGAAAATTTAAAGAGAGTATTATATTATCGAAATAAGTTTGAAAAGAAAAACAGATTTAGTGTTAAAAAACGTTTTTACATAATAAAATTTAAAGAAACGAAGATTTTAAGAGAGTTTTTACATTATTGAAATAAGTTTGAAAAGAAAAAGAGATTTAGTGTTAAAAAACGTTTTTACATAATAAAGTTTAAAGAAAAGAAAATTTAAAGAGAGTATTATATTATTGAAATAAGTTTGAAAAGAAAGAGAGATTTAGTGTTAAAAAACGTTTTTACATAATAAAATTTAAAGAAACGAAGATTTTAAGAGAGTTTTTACATTATTGAAACAAGTTTGAAAAGAAAAAGAGATTTAGTGTTAAAAAACGTTTTTACATAATAAAGTTTAAAGAAAAGAAAGTTTAAAGAGTTTTTATTTTACTGAATGATTGTAGTGCCCAATAAGTATCCAGTGGAGCAGAAGCAGTCAACAATAAGCCAAGTAAAACTACGTAAGTCCTATTTACATTAAATAAATTATAACACCACCCAAGCGGCAACCCTTGCAACCACCAATTCGCGATTCCTCTTCCGAAAGAAAAAACTCTATCATCTTCACTAAACAATTTCCCGGAGAGAGCCACGAGGGTCTCCTGTAGGGCCATATTACACAACATTTGGCGCAGCTACGGTAGTTCTCAGGCGCTAAGCGTTAAAAATCTGAGAAAATACGAACTTACAAGTGTAATAGCCTAACGGATGACTGATTCAAACTCTCCTCCGGAAGTTGCAAAAGAAGAGCTAGAGCAAACTTTCGAAGAAAAGAATCGACGAATTATCATCAATAACAGCAGCCTGGATAACTTCCCCATATTATCAATAATCTACGAACCAGGATGTACGCGAAGCATCAAATATCATTAACAGCAGATTTTCAAAAAAAAATTTTTTAATAGAATTTAAGTCTCATTAATCAATAAGATCAAATATGTTATTAGAAAAAATAAGCAGTTTTGTGTGCAATTCGATTCCTTTACTAAGCGCGGAACTCGGACCTAATTTAGCATCCGAGGTAACGGTATTTATGGGATGTTGCCGAACAACATATAACATTCTTTCGGCAGAAGAGCAAAAAAATTTTGTATCCCTTCTTCCCCTCAGATTCCGTGGTCGAGCCGCCGCTGTTTTAGTAAATATTCCGACGGGAAATTTTACTGATTTTTTAAATAATGTGCAAGAAAAGTTAATTGAACGTAAGCCATATCCGACCTTGTTACACGAATTACGACACTTAAGTCAGTTACCGGGTGAAACTTTATCTGGATTTGCAGGGCGAATGAAAACTTTGTTAAGGGAATGCATAAACCAAGCAATCCAGAGGCACCCGGAGGGATATGAATCAGTTATAGAGGATTTAGAAGAAACAGCTGTATTTACATTCCAAGCTGGTCTTCTAAATCCAACTTACCGAATATTTTTTTTAAATCGTGAACTTAAAAATTTTGATCAGCTTATTAAAAAGGCTGAATACCTCGAGGGGGCTGAGAAACAATTTGCAATAGCAACCTCCTCATCTTTTAACAATTTTACACCCAACCTACAGGGAAACTTTCAACCTAGTTTAACAAATGAAAATAATTTTCTTTTAAATGAGCAATTAATATTGAACAATTGTAATTACAATTACAAGTTTGGAGAAAATATAGGAGAGAATTTACTTACATACAATCACTACAATAACTTCCCAAGTAATAGTACCGGACATTGTAATAATAATAATAATAATAATAACAATAATAAGAATAATAGAAATAATAAACGTTATAAACAGAATAATAATAGAAACAACAACTTTAAAAATAATCAAAATAATTTCAATAGAAACGGTAATTACAATAAAAATAATAGTTATAATAATAACAATTATAATAATAGCAACTTTAAAAATAATAATAACGATACGAATGGCCAAAATTTTAATAATGACCTTTACTCAAATCAACAGATCCAATGTGGTTTTTGTAGTAAATTTGGTCATCTTTACGAAGAATGCAGAATTCGCATGCGCACCCCCTACTGCGATCTTTGTCGTGTGTACGGACACACGAATAATACGTGTAATTGTCTTTCACCTAACAATATAAGTAACCAAATACACATGGTTACACACGATGATAATAATAATAATAATAGAAATAATGATAAATGCAACTTTTGTTTACAACCGGGACATGACGAAAACACATGTTACCCCAAAAAACAGTGGGAGAAAAATTACTCATCTCCTCTCAAGCAACCCGCAATGAACCCCTCTAATTCAATTATAGGATCAGTACCCAAACCAATTAAAATAAGTCCGGCCGAAGTAGTATGTAAGAAAATAAATAAAACGACGCAAAGTCAAGACGAAGAAAATAATAATATTAAAGAAAAAATTAAAGTTCAATCGGCATCCGGCACATTACAAAATATAGGTACAAGTTCTCCACTCCAAATACTCCCAAAAAGCAAAGAACATGCAGTGGAAAAAGCCAGTCTGAATTCAAAAGATGGCAATTCAGGGTTCAATTGCGTGCCTCCAAATGGTATTATTGAAAGACCAAACAAACGCGTAACGTTCAAGAAAACAAAACTTGACAAGGAAAACATTGAGATTCCATCCTTTATAGGTATGTCCGCAATGTTCACAGAGGTGGTCCATATAGATGTCGCCCAGGCACAGGTTGAAACACCAGTACCTAAGGCTAAAATTGTAAGTGGCCGCAAGAACGGACAAAAACCTTTGAACCAAAATTTAAAGGTAAACGATTTGGAATATGAAACAAAGACTCAGAGAGAAATTCTTATTCCAATTCGTTCCATTAAATCAGTTCATACAAAGAAGGAATCGAAACAAGATAAACCCCTCTTTTCTAAAGAAGTTTATTTTGGAAGTTGCTTTGTCGAGCCAGTTGACGAGAAAATGACGGTTTGTACCTTCAATAAGCAACCAAGAGAACAGAAAACTGAACAAATTCAACAAAAAACAAACGAAATACTTGAAAACAAAGTCCATATAGATAAGAAACGTCCTAGAAACTCATTGTTCCCTAAGCCTAGTACAACATTATTTTACAAAAACAACCCTGTTGAGCACCGCGAGCTCGAACCAAGTCTTTTAGACCACAATATAAGAAATTATAAAACGCGAAAAAGAAAAATTTCTTGTTTAAACCAATGATAACCTACATTTTGGATCGTTAAAACTTTTTTATTATAAAATTAACATTTAGTCTTTGCGCGATCCATGTTTTTCTTTGAATATTTTTAAATTTCTATAAAATATAATAACATAACATAACATGTTTTTTTTTGTTTTTGCCAATAACTCGAAACACTATAAATTTTAGAATTTCATCCAAAAATTGGTCAAAGAAATATGTCATTCTCTTTTAAAACAATTTTTAACAAAATGTAAACAAAACCAATTATTCCAGCTCATACCAAACAGATATCAAAACAAAAATCAATCATGAATCACTGAAAAGGTGATCTATTTTTTTTTTTGTATGCAAATAAAAAAAAAAGCTCATTCATAAATTTTTAACCATAAACCTTTCATATGTGAAAATGCTGACCTAGCAAATCATTTTTTTTAATATTACAACTGCAGTAAATTGAATTGAACACAAATTTAAACAATAAGCCTTTTAAATTTTAGTATTAGGTAATAAAAATTAGTGTTATAAAAAATGTAAACAAAACAAAAATTTACATTTTTTTTATTTTTATTGAACATTTAATTTAGAAAAAAAAATAGTAATAAGTTAAATTTTTTTTGAAAAACAACTTTATTTCTTATTTCTTAACATTCGGGCGATCGTTCAATTTTATATATGTAAACATAAAGAAAATTATATCTCCTTTTTAACAAAGTATCTCGATTCTTTGTTTAAAAGTAAATATAATTTTCTTGCGGCAATATGAAGGAGTGTAATGTAATAAAACATTACACATACTTCTAGTTATAAATCATATTTTAAAACCAAAAATTACTATAGACATTTTTCGGCGAAAGTTCTACTTTGTGAATGAAAAATAATGAACTGCGAAATGCATTAAAATTACTTGATGCATTTCGAAACTCATTATCGGCAGAAAATTACATTGATTTTGTAATACATGTTATTGGCATGAATTACGAAATCAATGAAAACATTCTAGAAAAAAGTAAACCAGAACTATTACGCAAATGTTCTGCGACCTAGAAAATAACGAGCACAAAGTATGAATTTTCTGCCTATAAAAATAGTGGCTTTGAATATCCAAAAAGTCAGTTCTAAAAATATCGGATAGCCGTTAACGACTCAAAAGTAAAGTCGTGACGTTTTTAAAAAAAAAGTAAAGTTCAGTTAGAAAAACATACGGTACGCGGTAATAACGTGGACGGTTCTTAATACGTAAAACAAGTTAAAAGTAGTATTTCGAGTACATTTGCTCGATCATCGATTGTCCAGAATTGAGCCGAAGAAAATTTAAAAGAAGTGTTTACATTATTGAAATAAGTTTGAAAAGAAAGAGAGATTTAGTGTTAAAAAACGTTTTTACATAATAAAGTTTAAAGAAAAGAAAATTTAAAGAGAGTATTATATTATTGAAATAAGTTTGAAAAGAAGAACAGATTTAGTGTTAAAAAACGTTTTTACATAATAAAATTTTAAGAAACGAAGATTTTAAGAGAGTTTTTACATTATTGAAATAAGTTTGAAAAGAAAAAGAGATTTAGTGTTAAAAAACGTTTTTACATAATAAAGTTTAAAGAAAAGAAAATTTAAAGAGAGTATTATATTATTGAAATAAGTTTGAAAAGAAAGAGAGATTTAGTGTTAAAAAACGTTTTTACATAATAAAATTTAAAGAAACGAAGATTTTAAGAGAGTTTTTACATTATTGAAACAAGTTTGAAAAGAAAAAGAGATTTAGTGTTAAAAAACGTTTTTACATAATAAAGTTTAAAGAAAAGAAAGTTTAAAGAGTTTTTATTTTACTGAATGATTGTAGTGCCCAATAAGTATCCAGTGGAGCAGAAGCAGTCAACAATAAGCCAAGTAAAACTACGTAAGTCCTATTTACATTAAATAAATTATAACACCACCCAAGCGGCAACCCTTGCAACCACCAATTCGCGATTCCTCTTCCGAAAGAAAAAACTCTATCATCTTCACTAAACAATTTCCCGGAGAGAGCCACGAGGGTCTCCTGTAGGGCCATATTACACAACATTTGGCGCAGCTACGGTAGTTCTCAGGCGCTAAGCGTTAAAAATCTGAGAAAATACGAACTTACAAGTGTAATAGCCTAACGGATGACTGATTCAAACTCTCTGCAAAAGAAGAGCTAGAGCGAACTTTCGAAGAAAAGAATCGACGAATTATCATCAATAACAGCAGCCTGGATAACTTCCCCATATTATCAATAATCTACGAACCAGGATGTACGCGAAGCATCAAATATCATTAACAGCAGATTTTCAAAAAAAAATTTTTTAATAGAATTTAAGTCTCATTAATCAATAAGATCAAATATGTTATTAGAAAAAATAAGCAGTTTTGTGTGCAATTCGATTCCTTTACTAAGCGCGGAACTCGGACCTAATTTAGCATCCGAGGTAACGGTATTTATGGGATGTTGCCGAACAACATATAACATTCTTTCGGCAGAAGAGCAAAAAATTTTTGTATCCCTTCTTCCCCTCAGATTCCGTGGTCGAGCCGCCGCTGTTTTAGTAAATATTCCGACGGGAAATTTTACTGATTTTTTAAATAATGTGCAAGAAAAGTTAATTGAACGTAAGCCATATCCGACCTTGTTACACGAATTACGACACTTAAGTCAGTTACCGGGTGAAACTTTATCTGGATTTGCAGGGCGAATGAAAACTTTGTTAAGGGAATGCATAAACCAAGCAATCCAGAGGCACCCGGAGGGATATGAATCAGTTATAGAGGATTTAGAAGAAACAGCTGTATTTACATTCCAAGCTGGTCTTCTAAATCCAACTTACCGAATATTTTTTTTAAATCGTGAACTTAAAAATTTTGATCAGCTTATTAAAAAGGCTGAATACCTCGAGGGGGCTGAGAAACAATTTGCAATAGCAACCTCCTCATCTTTTAACAATTTTACACCCAACCTACAGGGAAACTTTCAACCTAGTTTAACAAATGAAAATAATTTTCTTTTAAATGAGCAATTAATATTGAACAATTGTAATTACAATTACAAGTTTGGAGAAAATATAGGAGAGAATTTACTTACATACAATCACTACAATAACTTCCCAAGTAATAGTACCGGACATTGTAATAATAATAATAATAATAATAACAATAATAAGAATAATAGAAATAATAAACGTTATAAACAGAATAATAATAGAAACAACAACTTTAAAAATAATCAAAATAATTTCAATAGAAACGGTAATTACAATAAAAATAATAGTTATAATAATAACAATTATAATAATAGCAACTTTAAAAATAATAATAACGATACGAATGGCCAAAATTTTAATAATGACCTTTACTCAAATCAACAGATCCAATGTGGTTTTTGTAGTAAATTTGGTCATCTTTACGAAGAATGCAGAATTCGCATGCGCACCCCCTACTGCGATCTTTGTCGTGTGTACGGACACACGAATAATACGTGTAATTGTCTTTCACCTAACAATATAAGTAACCAAATACACATGGTTACACACGATGATAATAATAATAATAATAGAAATAATGATAAATGCAACTTTTGTTTACAACCGGGACATGACGAAAACACATGTTACCCCAAAAAACAGTGGGAGAAAAATTACTCATCTCCTCTCAAGCAACCCGCAATGAACCCCTCTAATTCAATTATAGGATCAGTACCCAAACCAATTAAAATAAGTCCGGCCGAAGTAGTATGTAAGAAAATAAATAAAACGACGCAAAGTCAAGACGAAGAAAATAATAATATTAAAGAAAAAATTAAAGTTCAATCGGCATCCGGCACATTACAAAATATAGGTACAAGTTCTCCACTCCAAATACTCCCAAAAAGCAAAGAACATGCAGTGGAAAAAGCCAGTCTGAATTCAAAAGATGGCAATTCAGGGTTCAATTGCGTGCCTCCAAATGGTATTATTGAAAGACCAAACAAACGCGTAACGTTCAAGAAAACAAAACTTGACAAGGAAAACATTGAGATTCCATCCTTTATAGGTATGTCCGCAATGTTCACAGAGGTGGTCCATATAGATGTCGCCCAGGCACAGGTTGAAACACCAGTACCTAAGGCTAAAATTGTAAGTGGCCGCAAGAACGGACAAAAACCTTTGAACCAAAATTTAAAGGTAAACGATTTGGAATATGAAACAAAGACTCAGAGAGAAATTCTTATTCCAATTCGTTCCATTAAATCAGTTCATACAAAGAAGGAATCGAAACAAGATAAACCCCTCTTTTCTAAAGAAGTTTATTTTGGAAGTTGCTTTGTCGAGCCAGTTGACGAGAAAATGACGGTTTGTACCTTCAATAAGCAACCAAGAGAACAGAAAACTGAACAAATTCAACAAAAAACAAACGAAATACTTGAAAACAAAGTCCATATAGATAAGAAACGTCCTAGAAACTCATTGTTCCCTAAGCCTAGTACAACATTATTTTACAAAAACAACCCTGTTGAGCACCGCGAGCTCGAACCAAGTCTTTTAGACCACAATATAAGAAATTATAAAACGCGAAAAAGAAAAATTTCTTGTTTAAACCAATGATAACCTACATTTTGGATCGTTAAAACTTTTTTATTATAAAATTAACATTTAGTCTTTGCGCGATCCATGTTTTTCTTTGAATATTTTTAAATTTCTATAAAATATAATAACATAACATAACATGTTTTTTTTTGTTTTTGCCAATAACTCGAAACACTATAAATTTTAGAATTTCATCCAAAAATTGGTCAAAGAAATATGTCATTCTCTTTTAAAACAATTTTTAACAAAATGTAAACAAAACCAATTATTCCAGCTCATACCAAACAGATATCAAAACAAAAATCAATCATGAATCACTGAAAAGGTGATCTATTTTTTTTTTTGTATGCAAATAAAAAAAAAAGCTCATTCATAAATTTTTAACCATAAACCTTTCATATGTGAAAATGCTGACCTAGCAAATCATTTTTTTTAATATTACAACTGCAGTAAATTGAATTGAACACAAATTTAAACAATAAGCCTTTTAAATTTTAGTATTAGGTAATAAAAATTAGTGTTATAAAAAATGTAAACAAAACAAAAATTTACATTTTTTTTATTTTTATTGAACATTTAATTTAGAAAAAAAAATAGTAATAAGTTAAATTTTTTTTGAAAAACAACTTTATTTCTTATTTCTTAACATTCGGGCGATCGTTCAATTTTATATATGTAAACATAAAGAAAATTATATCTCCTTTTTAACAAAATATCTCGATTCTTTGTTTAAAAGTAAATATAATTTTCTTGCGGCAATATGAAGGAGTGTAATGTAATAAAACATTACACATACTTCTAGTTATAAATCATATTTTAAAACCAAAAATTACTATAGACATTTTTCGGCGAAAGTTCTACTTTGTGAATGAAAAATAATGAACTGCGAAATGCATTAAAATTACTTGATGCATTTCGAAACTCATTATCGGCAGAAAATTACATTGATTTTGTAATACATGTTATTGGCATGAATTACGAAATCAATGAAAACATTCTAGAAAAAAGTAAACCAGAACTATTACGTAAATGTTCTGCGACCTAGAAAATAACGAGCACAAAGTATGAATTTTCTGCCTATAAAAATAGTAGCTTTGAATATCCAAAAAGTCAGTTCTAAAAATATCGGATAGCCGTTAACGACTCAAAAGTAAAGTCGTGACGTTTTTGAAAAAAAAGTAAAGTTCAGTTAGAAAAACATACGGTACGCGGTAATAACGTGGACGGTTCTTAATACGTAAAACAAGTTAAAAGTAGTATTTCGAGTACATTTGCTCGATCATCGATTGTCCAGAATTGAGCCGAAGAAAATTTAAAAGAAGTGTTTACATTATTGAAATAAGTTTGAAAAGAAAGAGAGATTTAGTGTTAAAAAACGTTTTTACATAATAAAGTTTAAAGAAAAGAAAATTTAAAGAGAGTATTATATTATTGAAATAAGTTTGAAAAGAAGAACAGATTTAGTGTTAAAAAACGTTTTTACATAATAAAATTTTAAGAAACGAAGATTTTAAGAGAGTTTTTACATTATTGAAATAAGTTTGAAAAGAAAAAGAGATTTAGTGTTAAAAAACGTTTTTACATAATAAAGTTTAAAGAAAAGAAAATTTAAAGAGAGTATTATATTATTGAAATAAGTTTGAAAAGAAAGAGAGATTTAGTGTTAAAAAACGTTTTTACATAATAAAATTTAAAGAAACGAAGATTTTAAGAGAGTTTTTACATTATTGAAACAAGTTTGAAAAGAAAAAGAGATTTAGTGTTAAACAACGTTTTTACATAATAAAGTTTAAAGAAAAGAAAGTTTAAAGAGTTTTTATTTTACTGAATGATTGTAGTGCCCAATAAGTATCCAGTGGAGCAGAAGCAGTCAACAATAAGCCAAGTAAAACTACGTAAGTCCTATTTACATTAAATAAATTATAACACCACCCAAGCGGCAACCCTTGCAACCACCAATTCGCGATTCCTCTTCCGAAAGAAAAAACTCTATCATCTTCACTAAACAATTTCCCGGAGAGAGCCACGAGGGTCTCCTGTAGGGCCATATTACACAACACTAGGCTTTATATTTGAAGTACACTTTTCAATTCAGATTGATAGATACTTGAAATCTCGTCTCGTATTTACTATATAGCTCAGGCAATACTTCGAGAATCGCCTGCAAATGTTTGAGAGTTTCTGATACAGATCAATTTAGATGCACTTAGTTCTGCAAAACAAAGTCAGATGTCTCGCTTTTAAATATTTGCAATTTTTTAAATAAATAATATGTTAGATTCTCAGTTATGCTTTATCAGCTTCAAAAAAATAAATGTACCTATTTCTTTATTTTCACATTAAACCAGGCAAGCGTTTGACCAAAATCTCACCTACTGGCAAGCGACGATGTGGTGGAAGTTGTAGCACACTTGCTTGTTGACTTTCATTACAGAAAAAAAATATATTGGGTGCGTGGCCCGCAGGAAATATTATTTCTGAAATTTGGCCCGCCTGCTGAAATGGTTGGCCACCCATGTTTTAAAGGGTTCTAGTTTGGTAAAAGGAATTCTTCACCACAAGAATCGATTCATATGTATAGAAGTTCATAGTTGTTTTGCCTATCGTGAAAATATTTTTAGATCGTTTTGCTTTGAGAATGATTTCCTGGCTATTTGGTACAAAACGAAATATGGAAAGCCTTTGTGTATTGCATTATCACAGATTGTGTGTGTGATTTTATCGAAAGAAATTGCAAAATCAAGTGCCAATCTGTGATATCACCACCAGCTTCTGAACGTCTCTCCGATGCTGATGGTTGACGAGATGTAGATGGACCAGGTAAATTTTCACGCTCCCTCTTCCGTTCACGATCACTACTCTTTTCCCGTGAACTTGACGAACCACCTGATCCTCCTTCTTCCGGTGAGGACGAATGCGTTTTTTTAAACTGTCTCCAGGACGGCGTTCACCTTTTTTTAAGCTGTCTGATGTTGCCCTTCCATGACCACTAGCTTTTCCTGGATCATTTTTCATAATAAATCCAGAATAAGACGCGCAAAATTTTTTTGTTCGCGTGGAGTAAAAGAGAAGTAACTATTAAACCATAGTATTAAAACGAGAGAAACATGTATGTATTTCATGCAAATTACATGAAAACAATTCTCTCTCTTTTTATTATTCGTGGTATAATATTTCGATCTCTTTTACCCACGCGAGCAAACACATTTTGCACGTTTGGTGGAAACGCAGCTTTAGGACCATTATGAAAAGAATGATACACAAAAAACGTGTTAAACTGTTAAAAAATTAAAAATTTAAAAATTTAAAAAAATACTTTTATGTAATTTTGATAGATAATTATTTTTTAAAAGCTCAATTTTATTTATATATAAAAATTAATTTCTGTTTTAAAATATTTTTTAAAAAAATATTGTAAATAAATTATATTTAAAAGAAGTCAAAAAAAAGAAAATAGGTTTCAAGTGGGTCCAGAATAAAACTCAGAAACTCACTCAAACAAAATTTCCAAAAAAAAGAAAAGAAAAAACCAAAAAATTTAAAGAAATAAGAATTGAACAAATAAATTATTTATTTCTTTTGAAGAATTTCACAAAAGTTTTATTTCATAAATCAAAAAAATTTGCCTTAATTTTCTTCAATTTTCATTTTTTCTTCGAATAATTTATTAAATTTATTAACCATATCTGTGGAATTCCTTCTCTGATCTTCTGTCGAATATTCTTGAAATTCATTAAAAAGTTTCGTTATTTTTGGTTTCATTTCACGTGGAATATATTTTGGGAATTCAACTAAAAATTTGAAAATTAGAAAACAAAACAAAATTTGAATAACAAAAAGTCTTCAGATTCGTTTTTCAAGTGCAAAACTTTAAACATGATTCGAAAAAAAATAACGAAATTCGAGTTGCCGTGTTTTGAAAAGTGTTTCGACTTAAAAAAATCTAATCCAAAGAATTTTTAGATTTTAAAAGTTAAAAGAACACAAGTCAAAGCCCGACAGGAGTGTCTTTTATGATTTTCAAAAACTTCAAATATACTTTACTTTCAAATAATATAAAAAGGCTTCCCTTTTGTGAAGTTTCATTTGGTTTTGGAAGTCCTTCATTTTTGATCTCTTTTATATAGCAAGGATGAATGACATCGTTAACACTGACGAGCAATCTTCTATCGTCAATCGTTTGTATGACTATGTTAACCCCACATAAAGCTTCTTTTAAACTAAGTTTATAGTCCATATACAAATCCGAACAAATTCTTCGGAATCTTTCATGCGTTTTATCAGCCGTTATAAAAACAATATCGGCTGGTATTTTTGTTGGACCTTGATCACCTTCTTCTGGAACTATTATTTTAGTTCTTGCCAAGATTCCTGGAATAATCGGTACTATAAGAACTTTCTCGCTAAAATTATAAATATTTTTGTAATTGTTACAATTTCAAAAAGAAAAAAAATAATTATTTCTTTTACCGGATTTCAGTTGCAGTTTTTTCGATATCCACAAATTCATGCCGAAATATTGTCACTCGTTTAAAACCACCAAAATAAATCTCTTTCAAATTTAAAAATAGCAATTTTTCCACAGCTTTATCTTTACGTTTGATTGCCATTCCTGTTTCAGTTGAACATAACGGTGACGGATTAGTAATGGCATCATTTATATTCGTATACGGTGAATATGATCCGAAAACCTGTCGATAAGTTTCGAAACAAAATCCATGATAAACATATGGTAGAAAAAAACCATTTGTTAATGGTACACCATTTAATAGTCCCGCCTCTCCATAACGGTCATAAACTGCACGTCTTAATGGATTTGCTAATTGGAAAATAAATAATAGAAAATTACAAAAAATTTAATTAAGTCAAATATTTTTTGTTGGCCAATTTACAAAGCATATCATAGGCTTGATTTACAAGTCTCCATTGATCATAATCCAATATTGCAGGAAAATTATTTTCATCGGGAATTCCTTCTGGTGCATTGAAACGATGATCCGAACTTTCGCTCCGATTTGGATGGAATCTAATCGCCAATTTTCTATAGGATAATGCAATTTCCTCTTGTGATGCTTCACGACTTATATTTAATATTGAATAATAATCAATTTCTTGGGAGCTCATTTTTAATCTTTCATAAAACCAAAATTTAATGAAACTAAAATAAAAGCAAAGCGAACTATGTAAGTAAAAAAATAAATAATTTATTCTCAAAGTGTTTTTTTTTTGTCTTAGCACAGTTATTTATTTACAGCGGTTTGAAATTAATCCAATATCCAAACCTACTATTTTCATATACAATCAATCATTGGAAACTAACAAAACCTATTTGTAGATACAAAATCACATAACCAAATTGGCAATTCCTAGAATTGGATGCAGATTAGATGGGCTTAATTGGAATAAAGTCAAAGATCAACTTGAAGAAGTTTTCCAGAATGATAACATCGAAATAACAGTTTATAATTAGATGATGATGATGATGAAAACGAGATTACTCGGAGAACATCTGAAGAAGCTGATCAAGTTCTAGAAGAAGCTCACATAAAAGAAGAACTATCCAAAATAGAAATGGAAGCTAAAAATGCAATTTTTAATTATTGAAAATGAAATTTATTGGACATAGAAATGCACGGACAATGATCAGGGAGGCAGCTTTATGGGGAAACGAATATCAATAATAATAATCAATTAATGGAACACAATGCTGTTATGCTGGAAGAAACTAAAGATACAATTACTGTTCCTGCCGCCTTTATGATACGAATGTTAGCCTGTATACATGCTTTAAAAAATCGTCGTACAACTAGTAGTACGAACGCTGGTAGCAACGGAAACAGTAGTGCAGATAATAACTCACCACCGGAACCAGATAGGCAAACAAATGAAAATTAATAAATTTTTTGCAAAAGCATTTTTTTTTTTATTTTTTAAAAAAGTTATAAAATATTTAATTATTTAAATAACAAAACCCCAAAATATAGAAATTACTTTCTATTATTTGAATCCTTGAACTGATACGCATTAATTTCATTTAGTTTTAGTATACTTGTAGTCTAGAATTTGTTTTATTTTTCCTTGTTTTATCATTCATTGTACTTCCTTGTTGGAAAATTAATAGTTCTCACTTCTCATTATGTTGGATCAAAATTATAAAAACCAAATAAAGTGCGTGATATAACAAATCAAAATTTCTTTTTGATTGATTTCATTAGAATATAAAAAAAAACCATATACTAACTGAAAATCAGCCTATAGCCGATTATTTGCAAATCATAAATCTAATTTGCAAATTTTGTTCAAATCGGTATATTAATTTTTAAAGGACATCAAAAAAAAAAAACTATGCTTATTTTCTATTAGGATTATTTCTTCCTCCGCTATCCTTGGACTGATTTTACTTAAATTTAACATGCTATCGTCTAATTATGTAGTGAGCCAATATAATTAACTTAAACAAAATTGCTTCACAAATTTCCCAATTAAATCTGAAAAACCATATAAAAAAAAAACGACAAAACTTTCCGATTACCCTAGTTTTTGCTCAATAACTTCGCACCCTTTCGGTCGATTTTGTTCTAAATTTCAAGGAATACCGATAGGGCATACAAATATTTTGGATATGTATTATAGCAATATGCCTGTGTCACCGCTAATAAAGGATTTAGTCAACATTTCATTTATATTAATTATCAATCGATTTTTGCTCTTGGGTCCAGTTCTAAGAAAAATATTTTATAAAAACTAATCATCTATTTTATCGACATTTTATTTTAATTAAAACTCAAGTATTATTTGGTGTTGTCTCGTTTTTGCATTTCAAGTTCGTCGAATCATTTTGGACATGATCTTATACTCGACTCGTGCACTGTTCAATTTAAGACATGTTCGCAGTAATAATATTACTATTACTATCAGTAATACTATTAGTAAAAGCGAAAAGAGAACAATTCCTACAATAATTGAAAGAAAGGAAATATAAGCCTAAAAATGTATTAACTAACTAATTGAATTTGAACCTTCTAAAGCTAAACAGATACTAAATGTGCAATTATTACTCTCCTCGGGTTCATTTATTGTCATTGTTTGTTCGTATATTGGAGTTCTTCTTAGACAGCTTTCATCAGTGGTTGATATTCCGGGGGTAGTTTCTCTTTGAGGGGAGTTAATTTGTAAAATTTTGCAAAATATGTCGAATAAATCAATTATCTTTATACTAGACAAAGGTTTTCGATCAACATTTGGCCCTTTAGCCAGTAAGAAACCGTACATTATCGGATCTTGGTTGCTGTCAAAATTATCTCTAGCATCCGCTTCATCTTCAAATGATACAAATATAAAATAGAAAAAGCAATAAGAGAAAGCATACAAATAGTTTCATTATAAAACTGATATCCTGCGTTGCAAACTATATTCATAGATCCAAAACGAGTTGTGGTACAATGCCATTCTAATGGAATGGTACTTCTGTTGAAATCTCTAAAATTCCATTCATGTGCCTTTTCCTTAAAAATATCATATATTTTTTGTTCATCAGCTAAAAAGATATCAATTATAACGTAAGTTTTAATAATTTTTATATTTACAATTTCTTTTAGGCACTAACATATTTGTACAATAATTGGTGTAGCCCCGTGATCATCGAAACGTCTTCTTTCCAAAAAGTGAGTGTATGGGATTGTACGAATTGTCTCCACATTAATCAATCCAAATGGACCAATAATAAAGACATTTATGTTTTTTAATTGACTTAATAAGTATTTTATATCTTTATTAATTTTTTTAACAGCGTTATGAGCCTAAAATGAAAATTAATAACTCTCATAAAAATCGCATAAAAATTATCTACTAAACTGCTTATATATTACATTTTCTGATTCAGTTCCTTCTTCGTATGATGAAGCATGAAAAACTTCACGAGAACCAATCATAATCAGATTCGCAGGTTTGTTGCTATTTATCCATCCGATAGCTTGAATAATTGCTCCCTTCAAATCATGATTTTCTTTCGACTGGACATACGTTGCTCGTTTTCCCTTATATTTATATTCGCATCCCACCCAATCGACACAGCCAGAAATGCCTCCCTTTAATTCATTTGTTATCTACAAGAAATTCTAATTGAAAAATCGATATAAATGTGTACTATATATATTAAAATTTTTCACATAAATTGGTTCAATATCCTCGCTGTAGTTAAAAAGTTCTGCAGAGTGTTCAATTTTCTTTCCAACTTTCGTATCATATACAAACCTTGCCAGAACACCATGATCTTCAGGATATAATCCAGTCGCAATCGAATGATGTGCTGCATAAGGATTAGTTGGAAATAAATCCGTTATCCTTGGAATATGTACTCCACTACTTTTCAATTCATTCAAATCTGGTGCTAATTTCAAATAATTTGCTTTAAACCCGGGTAAAGAAATGACAACCAAAAGGGCTCTTTTGATAAGGTCCATTGGACACACAGGAGTATTATAAAAATTATAAAATAAATATTTATTGCCATTTATAAATTTATTAAAAATTATTTTTTTTAATTTGTTTGTACATATTACTTAAAAATGTATTACTTATGCAAAGGTATCATGGATAAAAAAAATGTTCATCCGAATGTTCGTCCGAATGTTTTGCCAGTATATTCTCCAAGCGAGACCCGATAATTACGATGTAAAGAAAAGTTTAGTTATACCATAGAAGAAGGAATAAAAAGAAAAAGTATTCTCAATGCCTAAGTGGGAACATTTTGTAGCTCTGAATACATTAGTATTGTTCGATCTAAATTGAGACTGTGTGTGTGATTTATGGCGTTGCCACCTCTTAAAAATAATTTGAATATAGTAATGCAGAAAATGATTAAATGGACGCCATTTTCATTCTGATATATTCCCTTCAAATACGCCATAATTATCATATACACCAATCAAAATCCAGTCAAAAAAGAAAAAATATCTTATAATAAGTGTAATTGAAACGGCCAGTTGTTTTCAAAGCCAAATGTATCAGGAAGAAAGAGATGCAAATATTTTAAAAACCTTCCATGGAACAGACGACATAACGTCATCGTTTTTAAAATTATTCAGATAATACATATTTATGCCTATGGTAGATACTACAACAGGGTATATTAGTTTTATCACTACATTTCTAACACATCAAAATAACCATCGCAGAAAGGCTTCAAGTGTATGGTTGTGTAGAGAGAATCAAAAGTTATATCGATTTGTGCATGTCCGTCCATCCGTCCGTCCCTCCGTCCGTATACAAGCTAACTCAAAAACGCGTTATCCGACTTTGAAGAAATTTCCGGTATGAGTTGATTATTCCTTAACTCGATTTGGTTTTGCATTTCAGTAACATCGACCGAGGGAGCAAAGTTACAAAGACCAGAAGTTTGTCGTTTTTTTATAGTTTTTCAGATTTCATTTCATAATTTGTGGAGCAATTTTGTTTAAATTATTTACATGGATTGACTACATAAATACACGATACTATGTTAAGCTTTAGTAAATCGGTCCAAGGATATTGGAGAAAGAAATAGTTGTAAGAAAAAATAAACCGGTTTACAAAGTTTTTCCTATGTATTTTAAAAAAATAATATACCGATTTGAATAAAATTTGCGAAAGGTGTTTATGTTATTAGGCTTTTCATCCTACCTGTGAATTAGAGTGAATTTGAAGGAAACAAAGCAATGTTATGAAGAAAAAACCTTGAAATTTTAGTAGTTTTCATTGAACTATAGATTTATTAACTACGAATCTCTTATTTAACATTTGAAAAATCGGCTATAGACCGATTTTCATTCATTCTCATGCGTTGCTTTTGTTTCGTGCTTTATTTATTTACGTAAATGGGTGTGTGTAGCCATCTACCATAAGGAATATTTTTTTGAGAGATTCCCAGAAATATTTTTGGCTTTTTTTTATACATTTCGTTTTCAAACGAATTTCAAATGATTTTTCTAAGCTAACTTCTATACGAAGTGTAAAATTGAAAAATGTTTGTTTTTGCAAATTTCCATATTTTAAAGAATGGGTGGCCATCGCGAGGCCCGCGGGCCGCATGCGGCCCGCCGGGAGTTTTGTTGCGGCCCGCGGAGCTAAGTCAAATTAACAAAAATGTTAACTTTATTGTACATATTATGAAAAGAACATTACGTCATGAGTCGTTCGCATTATACTAGGCTAGTCAAAAAGTTCTCGGGCTCGATAAGAAAACCACAATTTAATGGTTCCAAATATGCTTTATCATTCAATATAATCTCCCTCAACCTCAATGCACTTGTTTCAATGGTTTTCTAATCGATTGATTCCATCCCTGAAGTGAGAATCTGCAAGGTCTGCAAAATACCCCTGTACGGCAACTAGCACCTCTTTGTTTGACGAAAAACGCCTTCCCCGCATGAATTTTTTCAGGTTCGGAAATAGATGGAAGTCACTAGGCATCAAATCTGGTGAATACGGTGGATGTTCTAACAATTTCTACTTTAATTCCGTGATTTTTGCAATAGTTTTTTGACTTTTGTGAGCTGGTACATTGTCTTGGTGGAAAATGATTTTTTTCTTCTTTAATCCGGGCCTTTTTTCACGAATTTTTGTTTCGAGCTGGTCCAATAAGTTCGAGTAATATTTAGAATTAATTGTTTTACCAGTTTGGAGATAAACTACCAACAAAACCCGTTTCGCGCCCCAAAACACTGAGGTTAAAACTTTTTTCGCCGATCTTTGGGCCTTAAACCGTTTTATAGCCGAATTATCGGTTTCACACCATCCTTTTGATTCTGCTTTCGACTCAGGATCATAGTGATAAACCCAAGTCTCAGTCGCAGCGATGAATCAACGCACAAACGCTCGAAATGTTGTTGAGAAAGTCGCATTAGCACGTGTTTTTGTTCCATTGTTAGGAAATGCGGCACCCACATTGTACAAAGCTTTTTGAAACCTAAAAGTTCATGTAAAATCTGATATGTTGATCCATGCGAGATGCCTATGGCCTCAGCTATCTCATCCACCATCTCTCGTTTATCTTCCGAAACCATATCCTGTATTTTTTGTATCTTTTCTGTTGTTGATACACTTATTGCACGTCCTTGACGTGGATCGTCTTCAAGGCTTGTACGACCAGATTTAAAAAGGGGCAGCGCATTTTTCAATGGTGGATTTCGCAGGTGAAGAGTCCTCATACACTTTTAATAATTGTTCATAAGTTTCCTTTACTTTTAAACGTTCCTAAACAAAGAATTTAATCACTCCACGATATTCAATTTTTTCCATTTTAAAAAATACTGTGACACATCCACACTAAATGGGTTGTAAACATAGAATGAATTAACAGATCGAAATGAAATTTCACACACGTTCCTATGAAGGATATGCCAACATAACAAATTTGGGCTGCTAGCAGCACATTCTGTTATCGACCCCGAGAACTTTTTGACTAGCCTATATTTTTAAATTATAGCTAAAAGAAATTTGAAATATCTCGCATTTTTGGAGAAATTCATTGCTATGAGCTCTTTTAAAAATACCGTATTTTCAGAAAAATGCGCAGATTTTAACTATTTCAAATATCCCGGTTCGATGTTATAAAATAATAACTTTTTATTTATGTGAATTTGGTGTACGATTATTTCTGCGCTAACAATTAGTCTTAAAAATATTTGTGTATTATTTCATACAAAATAATTTATCACAGTTTATTTGCAATAGAACAGTTACTATTTTTAATAATTCTCACAATTTTTATGTTTAGGAGCAAAGTTACTTTTCTGTACTAGTGTAATGTAATAAAACATTACACATACTTCTAGTTATAAATCATATTTTAAAACCAAAAATTACTATAGACATTTTTCGGCGAAAGTTCTACTTTGTGAATGAAAAATAATGAATTGCGAAATCCATTAAAATTACTTGATGCATTTCGAAACTCATTATCGGCAGAAAATTACATTGATTTTGTAATACATGTTATTGGCATGAATTACGAAATCAATGAAAACATTCTAGAAAAAAGTAAACCAGAACTATTACGTAAATGTTCTGCGACCTAGAAAATAACGAGCACAAAGTATGAATTTTCTGCCTATAAAAATAGTGGCTTTGAATATCCAAAAAGTCAGTTCTAAAAATATCGGATAGCCGTTAACGACTCAAAAGTAAAGTCGTGACGTTTTTAAAAAAAAAGTAAAGTTCAGTTAGAAAAACATACGGTACGCGGTAATAACGTGGACGGTTCTTAATACGTAAAACAAGTTAAAAGTAGTATTTCGAGTACATTTGCTCGATCATCGATTGTCCAGAATTGAGCCGAAGAAAATTTAAAAGAAGTGTTTACATTATTGAAATAAGTTTGAAAAGAAAGAGAGATTTAGTGTTAAAAAACGTTTTTACATAATAAAGTTTAAAGAAAAGAAAATTTAAAGAGAGTATTATATTATTGAAATAAGTTTGAAAAGAAAAACAGATTTAGTGTTAAAAAACGTTTTTACATAATAAAATTTAAAGAAACGAAGATTTTAAGAGAGTTTTTACATTATTGAAATAAGTTTGAAAAGAAAAAGAGATTTAGTGTTAAAAAACGTTTTTACATAATAAAATTTAAAGAAACGAAGATTTTAAGAGAGTTTTTACATTATTGAAACAAGTTTGAAAAGAAAAAGAGATTTAGTGTTAAACAACGTTTTTACATAATAAAGTTTAAAGAAAAGAAAGTTTAAAGAGTTTTTATTTTACTGAATGATTGTAGTGCCCAATAAGTATCCAGTGGAGCAGAAGCAGTCAACAATAAGCCAAGTAAAACTACGTAAGTCCTATTTACATTAAATAAATTATAACACCACCCAAGCGGCAACCCTTGCAACCACCAATTCGCGATTCCTCTTCCGAAAGAAAAAACTCTATCATCTTCACTAAACAATTTCCCGGAGAGAGCCACGAGGGTCTCCTGTAGGGCCATATTACACAACACTAGGCTTTATATTTGAAGTACACTTTTCAATTCAGATTGATAGATACTTGAAATCTCGTCTCGTATTTACTATATAGCTCAGGCAATACTTCGAGAATCGCCTGCAAATGTTTGAGAGTTTCTGATACAGATCAATTTAGATGCACTTAGTTCTGCAAAACAAAGTCAGATGTCTCGCTTTTAAATATTTGCAATTTTTTAAATAAATAATATGTTAGATTCTCAGTTATGCTTTATCAGCTTCAAAAAAATAAATGTACCTATTTCTTTATTTTCACATTAAACCAGGCAAGCGTTTGACCAAAATCTCACCTACTGGCAAGCGACGATGTGGTGGAAGTTGTAGCACACTTGCTTGTTGACTTTCATTACAGAAAAAAAATATATTGGGTGCGTGGCCCGCAGGAAATATTATTTCTGAAATTTGGCCCGCCTGCTGAAATGGTTGGCCACCCATGTTTTAAAGGGTTCTAGTTTGGTAAAAGGAATTCTTCACCACAAGAATCGATTCATATGTATAGAAGTTCATAGTTGTTTTGCCTATCGTGAAAATATTTTTAGATCGTTTTGCTTTGAGAATGATTTCCTGGCTATTTGGTACAAAACGAAATATGGAAAGCCTTTGTGTATTGCATTATCACAGATTGTGTGTGTGATTTTATCGAAAGAAATTGCAAAATCAAGTGCCAATCTGTGATATCACCACCAGCTTCTGAACGTCTCTCCGATGCTGATGGTTGACGAGATGTAGATGGACCAGGTAAATTTTCACGCTCCCTCTTCCGTTCACGATCACTACTCTTTTCCCGTGAACTTGACGAACCACCTGATCCTCCTTCTTCCGGTGAGGACGAATGCGTTTTTTTAAACTGCCTCCAGGACGGCGTTCACCTTTTTTTAAGCTGTCTGATGTTGCCCTTCCATGACCACTAGCTTTTCCTGGATCATTTTTCATAATAAATCCAGAATAAGACGCGCAAAATTTTTTTGTTCGCGTGGAGTAAAAGAGAAGTAACTATTAAACCATAGTATTAAAACGAGAGAAACATGTATGTATTTCATGCAAATTACATGAAAACAATTCTCTCTCTTTTTATTATTCGTGGTATAATATTTCGATCTCTTTTACCCACGCGAGCAAACACATTTTGCACGTTTGGTGGAAACGCAGCTTTAGGACCATTATGAAAAGAATGATACACAAAAAACGTGTTAAACTGTTAAAAAATTAAAAATTTAAAAATTTAAAAAAATACTTTTATGTAATTTTGATAGATAATTATTTTTTAAAAGCTCAATTTTATTTATATATAAAAATTAATTTCTGTTTTAAAATATTTTTTAAAAAAATATTGTAAATAAATTATATTTAAAAGAAGTCAAAAAAAAGAAAATAGGTTTCAAGTGGGTCCAGAATAAAACTCAGAAACTCACTCAAACAAAATTTCCAAAAAAAAGAAAAGAAAAAACCAAAAAATTTAAAGAAATAAGAATTGAACAAATAAATTATTTATTTCTTTTGAAGAATTTCACAAAAGTTTTATTTCATAAATCAAAAAAATTTGCCTTAATTTTCTTCAATTTTCATTTTTTCTTCGAATAATTTATTAAATTTATTAACCATATCTGTGGAATTCCTTCTCTGATCTTCTGTCGAATATTCTTGAAATTCATTAAAAAGTTTCGTTATTTTTGGTTTCATTTCACGTGGAATATATTTTGGGAATTCAACTAAAAATTTGAAAATTAGAAAACAAAACAAAATTTGAATAACAAAAAGTCTTCAGATTCGTTTTTCAAGTGCAAAACTTTAAACATGATTCGAAAAAAAATAACGAAATTCGAGTTGCCGTGTTTTGAAAAGTGTTTCGACTTAAAAAAATCTAATCCAAAGAATTTTTAGATTTTAAAAGTTAAAAGAACACAAGTCAAAGCCCGACAGGAGTGTCTTTTATGATTTTCAAAAACTTCAAATATACTTTACTTTCAAATAATATAAAAAGGCTTCCCTTTTGTGAAGTTTCATTTGGTTTTGGAAGTCCTTCATTTTTGATCTCTTTTATATAGCAAGGATGAATGACATCGTTAACACTGACGAGCAATCTTCTATCGTCAATCGTTTGTATGACTATGTTAACCCCACATAAAGCTTCTTTTAAACTAAGTTTATAGTCCATATACAAATCCGAACAAATTCTTCGGAATCTTTCATGCGTTTTATCAGCCGTTATAAAAACAATATCGGCTGGTATTTTTGTTGGACCTTGATCACCTTCTTCTGGAACTATTATTTTAGTTCTTGCCAAGATTCCTGGAATAATCGGTACTATAAGAACTTTCTCGCTAAAATTATAAATATTTTTGTAATTGTTACAATTTCAAAAAGAAAAAAAATAATTATTTCTTTTACCGGATTTCAGTTGCAGTTTTTTCGATATCCACAAATTCATGCCGAAATATTGTCACTCGTTTAAAACCACCAAAATAAATCTCTTTCAAATTTAAAAATAGCAATTTTTCCACAGCTTTATCTTTACATTTGATTGCCATTCCTGTTTCAGTTGAACATAACGGTGACGGATTAGTAATGGCATCATTTATATTCGCATACGGTGAATATGATCCGAAAACCTGTCGATAAGTTTCGAAACAAAATCCATGATAAACATATGGTAGAAAAAAACCATTTGTTAATGGTACACCATTTAATAGTCCCGCCTCTCCATAACGGTCATAAACTGCACGTCTTAATGGATTTGCTAATTGGAAAATAAATAATAGAAAATTACAAAAAATTTAATTAAGTCAAATATTTTTTGTTGGCCAATTTACAAAGCATATCATAGGCTTGATTTACAAGTCTCCATTGATCATAATCCAATATTGCAGGAAAATTATTTTCATCGGGAATTCCTTCTGGTGCATTGAAAGGATGATCCGAACTTTCGCTCCGATTTGGATGGAATCTAATCGCCAATTTTCTATAGGATAATGCAATTTCCTCTTGTGATGCTTCACGACTTATATTTAATATTGAATAATAATCAATTTCTTGGGAGCTCATTTTTAATCTTTCATAAAACCAAAATTTAATGAAACTAAAATAAAAGCAAAGCGATCTATGTTAGTAAAAAAATAAATAATTTATTCTCAGTGTTTTTTTTTTTGTTTTAGCACAGTTATTTATTTACAGCGGTTTGAAATTAATCCAATATCCAAACCTACTATTTTCATATACAATCAATCATTGGAAACTAACAAAACCTATTTGTAGATACAAAATCACATAACCAAATTGGCAATTCCTAGAATTGGATGCAGATTAGATGGGCTTAATTGGAATAAAGTCAAAGATCAACTTGAAGAAGTTTTCCAGAATGATAACATCGAAATAACAGTTTATAATTAGATGATGATGATGATGAAAACGAGATTACTCGGAGAACATCTGAAGAAGCTGATTAAGTTCTAGAAGAAGCTCACATAAAAGAAGAACTATCCAAAATAGAAATGGAAGCTAAAAATGCAATTTTTAATTATTGAAAATGAAATTTATTGGACATAGAAATGCACGGACAATGATCAGGGAGGCAGCTTTATGGGGAAACGAATATCAATAATAATAATCAATTAATGGAACACAATGCTGTTATGCTGGAAGAAACTAAAGATACAATTACTGTTCCTGCCGCCTTTATGATACGAATGTTAGCCTGTATACATGCTTTAAAAAATCGTCGTACAACTAGTAGTACGAACGCTGGTAGCAACGGAAACAGTAGTGCAGATAATAACTCACCACCGGAACCAGATAGGCAAACAAATGAAAATTAATATATTTTTGCAAAAGCATTTTTTTTTTTTTTTTTTAAAAAGTTATAAAATATTTAATTATTTAAATAACAAAACCCCAAAATATAGAAATTACTTTCTATTATTTGAATCCTTGAACTGATACGCATTAATTTCATTTAGTTTTAGTATACTTGTAGTCTAGAATTTGTTTTATTTTTCCTTGTTTTATCATTCATTGTACTTCCTTGTTGGAAAATTAATAGTTCTCACTTCTCATTATGTTGGATCAAAATTATAAAAACCAAATAAAGTGCGTGATATAACAAATCAAAATTTCTTTTTGATTGATTTCATTAGAATATAAAAAAAAACCATATACTAACTGAAAATCAGCCTATAGCCGATTATTTGCAAATCATAAATCTAATTTGCAAATTTTGTTCAAATCGGTATATTAATTTTTAAAGGACATCAAAAAAAAAAACTATGCTTATTTTCTATTAGGATTATTTCTTCCTCCGCTATCCTTGGACTGATTTTACTTAAATTTAACATGCTATCGTCTAATTATGTAGTGAGCCAATATAATTAACTTAAACAAAATTGCTTCACAAATTTCCCAATTAAATCTGAAAAACCATATAAAAAAAAAACGACAAAACTTTCCGATTACCCTAGTTTTTGCTCAATAACTTCGCACCCTTTCGGTCGATTTTGTTCTAAATTTCAAGGAATACCTCTGGTACGATAGGGCATACAAATATTTTGGATATGTATTATAGCAATATGCCTGTGTCACCGCTAATAAAGGATTTAGTCAACATTTCATTTATATTAATTATCAATCGATTTTTGCTCTTGGGTCCAGTTCTAAGAAAAATATTTTATAAAAACTAATCATCTATTTTATCGACATTTTATTTTAATTAAAACTCAAGTATTATTTGGTGTTGTCTCGTTTTTGCATTTCAAGTTCGTCGAATCATTTTGGACATGATCTTATACTCGACTCGTGCACTGTTCAATTTAAGACATGTTCGCAGTAATAATATTACTATTACTATCAGTAATACTATTAGTAAAAGCGAAAAGAGAACAATTCCTACAATAATTGAAAGAAAGGAAATATAAGCCTAAAAATGTATTAACTAACTAATTGAATTTGAACCTTCTAAAGCTAAACAGATACTAAATGTGCAATTATTACTCTCCTCGGGTTCATTTATTGTCATTGTTTGTTCGTATATTGGAGTTCTTCTTAGACAGCTTTCATCAGTGGTTGATATTCCGGGGGTAGTTTCTCTTTGAGGGGAGTTAATTTGTAAAATTTTGCAAAATATGTCGAATAAATCAATTATCTTTATACTAGACAAAGGTTTTCGATCAACATTTGGCCCTTTAGCCAGTAAGAAACCGTACATTATCGGATCTTGGTTGCTGTCAAAATTATCTCTAGCATCCGCTTCATCTTCAAATGATACAAATATAAAATAGAAAAAGCAATAAGAGAAAGCATACAAATAGTTTCATTATAAAACTGATATCCTGCGTTGCAAACTATATTCATAGGTCCAAAACGAGTTGTGGTACAATGCCATTCTAATGGAATGGTACTTCTGTTGAAATCTCTAAAATTCCATTCATGTGCCTTTTCCTTAAAAATATCATATATTTTTTGTTCATCAGCTAAAAAGATATCAATTATAACGTAAGTTTTAATAATTTTTATATTTACAATTTCTTTTAGGCACTAACATATTTGTACAATAATTGGTGTAGCCCCGTGATCATCGAAACGTCTTCTTTCCAAAAAGTGAGTGTATGGGATTGTACGAATTGTCTCCACATCAATCAATCCAAATGGACCAATAATAAAGATATTTATGTTTTTTAATTGACTTAATAAGTATTTTATATCTTTATTAATTTTTTTAACAGCGTTATGAGCCTAAAATGAAAATTAATAACTCTCATAAAAATCGCATAAAAATTATCTACTAAACTGCTTATATATTACATTTTCTGATTCAGTTCCTTCTTCGTATGATGAAGCATGAGAAACTTCACGAGAACCAATCATAATCAGATTCGCAGGTTTGTTGCTATTTATCCATCCGATAGCTTGAATAATTGCTCCCTTCAAATCATGATTTTCTTTCGACTCGACATACGTTGCTCGTTTTCCCTTATATTAATATTCGCATCCCACCCAATCGACACAGCCAGAAATGCCTCCCTTTAATTCATTTGTTACCTACAAGAAATTCTAATTGAAAAATCAACATAAATGTGTACTATATATATTAAAATTTTTCACATAAATTGGTTCAATATCCTCGCTGTAGTTAAAAAGTTCTGCAGAGTGTTCAATTTTCTTTCCAACTTTCGTATCATATACAAACCTTGCCAGAACACCATGATCTTCAGGATATAATCCAGTCGCAATCGAATGATGTGCTGCATAAGGATTAGTTGGAAATAAATCCGTTATCCTTGGAATATGTACTCCACTACTTTTCAATTCATTCAAATCTGGTGCTAATTTCAAATAATTTGCTTTAAACCCGGGTAAAGAAATGACAACCAAAACGGGCTCTTTTGATAAGGTCCATTGGACACACAGGAGTATTATAAAAATTATAAAATAAATATTTATTGCCATTTATAAATTTATTAGAAATTATTTTTTTTAATTTGTTTGTACATATTACTTAAAAATTTATTACTTATGCAAAGGTATCATGGATAAAAAAAATGTTCATCCGAATGTTCGTCCGAATGTTTTGCCAGTATATTCTCCAAGCGAGACCCGATAATTACGATGTAAAGAAAAGTTTAGTTATACCATAGAAGAAGGAATAAAAAGAAAAAGTATTCTCAATGCCTAAGTGGGAACATTTTGTAGCTCTGAATACATTAGTATTGTTCGGTCTAAATTGAGACTGTGTGTGTGATTTATGGCGTTGCCACCTCTTAAAAATAATTTGAATATAGTAATGCAAAAAATGATTAAATGGACGCCATTTTCATTCTGATATATTCCCTTCAAATACGCCATAATTATCATATACACCAATCAAAATCCAGTCAAAAAAGAAAAAATATCTTATAATAAGTGTAATTGAAACGGCCAGTTCTTTTCAAAGCCAAATGTATCAGGAAGAAAGAGATGCAAATATTTTAAAAACCTTCCATGGAACAGACGACATAACGTCATCGTTTTTAAAATTATTCAGATAATACATATTTATGCCTATGGTAGATACTACAACAGGGTATATTAGTTTTATCACTACATTTCTAACACATCAAAATAACCATCGCAGAAAGGCTTCAAGTGTATGGTTGTGTAGAGAGAATCAAAAGTTATATCGATTTGTGCATGTCCGTCCATCCGTCTGTCCCTCCGTCCGTATACAAGCTAACTCAAAAACGCGTTATCCAACTTTGAAGAAATTTCCGGTATGAGTTGATTATTCCTTAACTCGATTTGGTTTTGCATTTCAGTAACATCGACCGAGGGAGCAAAGTTACAAAGACCAGAAGTTTGTCGTTTTTTTATAGTTTTTCAGATTTCATTTCATAATTTGTGGAGCAATTTTGTTTAAATTATTTACATGGATTGACTACATAAATACACGATACCATGTTAAGCTTTAGTAAATCGGTCCAAGGATATTGGAGAAAGAAATAGTTGTAGGAAAAAATAAACCGGTTTACAAAGTTTTTCCTATGTATTTTAAAAAAATAATATACCGATTTGAATAAAATTTGCGAAAGGTGTTTATGTTATTAGGCTTTTCATCCTACCTGTGAATTAGAGTGAATTTGAAGGAAACAAAGCAATGTTATGAAGAAAAAACCTTGAAATTTTAGTAGTTTTCATTGAACTATAGATTTATTAACTACGAATCTCTTATTTAACATTTGAAAAATCGGCTATAGACCGATTTTCATTCATTCTCATGCGTTGCTTTTGTTTCGTGCTTTATTTATTTACGTAAATGGGTGTGTGTAGCCATCTACCATAAGGAATATTTTTTTGAGAGATTCCCAGAAATATTTTTGGCTTTTTTTTATACATTTCGTTTTCAAACGAATTTCAAATGATTTTTCTAAGCTAACTTCTATACGAAGTGTATAATTATAAAATTGAAAAATGTTTGTTTTTGCAAATTTCCATATTTTAAAGAATGGGTGGCTATCGCGAGGCCCGCGGGCCGCATGCGGCCCGCCGGGAGTTTTGTTGCGGCCCGCGGAGCTAAGTCAAATTAACAAAAATGTTAACTTTATTGTACATATTATGAAAAGAACATTACGTCATGAGTCGTTCGCATTATACTAGGCTAGTCAAAAAGTTCTCGGGCTCGATAAGAAAAACACAATTTAATGGTTCCAAATATGCTTTATCATTCAATATAATCTCCCTCAACCTCAATGCACTTGTTTCAATGGTTTTCTAATCGATTGATTCCATCCCTGAAGTGAGAATCTGCAAGGTCTGCAAAATACCCCTGTACGGCAACTAGCACCTCTTTGTTTGACGAAAAACGCCTTCCCCGCATGAATTTTTTCAGGTTCGGAAATAGATGGAAGTCACTAGGCATCAAATCTGGTGAATACGGTGGATGTTCTAACAATTTCTACTTTAATTCCGTGATTTTTGCAATAATTTTTTGACTTTTGTGAGCTGGTACATTGTCTTGGTGGAAAATGATTTTTTTCTTCTTTAATCCGGGCCTTTTTTCACGAATTTTTGTTTCGAGCTGGTCCAATAAGTTCGAGTAATATTTAGAATTAATTGTTTTACCAGTTTGGAGATAAACTACCAACAAAACCCGTTTCGCGCCCCAAAACACTGAGGTTAAAACTTTTTTCGCCGATCTTTGGGCCTTAAACCGTTTTATAGCCGAATTATCGGTTTCACACCATCCTTTTGATTCTGCTTTCGACTCAGGATCATAGTGATAAACCCAAGTCTCAGTCGCAGCGATGAATCAACGCACAAACGCTCGAAATGTTGTTGAGAAAGTCGCATTAGCACGTGTTTTTGTTCCATTGTTAGGAAATGCGGCACCCACATTGTACAAAGCTTTTTGAAACCTAAAAGTTCATGTAAAATCTGATATGTTGATCCATGCGAGATGCCTATGGCCTCAGCTATCTCATCCACCATCTCTCGTTTATCTTCCGAAACCATATCCTGTATTTTTTGTATCTTTTCTGTTGTTGATACACTTATTGCACGTCCTTGACGTGGATCGTCTTCAAGGCTTGTACGACCAGATTTAAAAAGGGGCAGCGCATTTTTCAATGGTGGATTTCGCAGGTGAAGAGTCCTCATACACTTTTAATAATTGTTCATAAGTTTCCTTTACTTTTAAACGTTCCTAAACAAAGAATTTAATCACTCCACGATATTCAATTTTTTCCATTTTAAAAAATACTGTGACACATCCACACTAAATGGGTTGTAAACATAGAATGAATTAACAGATCGAAATGAAATTTCACACACGTTCCTATGAAGGATATGCCAACATAACAAATTTGGGCTGCTAGCAGCACATTCTGTTATCGACCCCGAGAACTTTTTGACTAGCCTATATTTTTAAATTATAGCTAAAAGAAATTTGAAATATCTCGCATTTTTGGAGAAATTCATTGCTATGAGCTCTTTTAAAAATACCGTATTTTCAGAAAAATGCGCAGATTTTAACTATTTCAAATATCCCGGTTCGATGTTATAAAATAATAACTTTTTATTTATGTGAATTTGGTGTACGATTATTTCTGCGCTAACAATTAGTCTTAAAAATATTTGTGTATTATTTCATACAAAATAATTTATCACAGATTATTTGCAATAGAACAGTTACTATTTTTAATAATTCTCACAATTTTTATGTTTAGGAGCAAAGTTACTTTTCTGTACTAGTGTAATGTAATAAAACATTACACATACTTCTAGTTATAAATCATATTTTAAAACCAAAAATTACTATAGACATTTTTCGGCGAAAGTTCTACTTTGTGAATGAAAAATAATGAATTGCGAAATCCATTAAAATTACTTGATGCATTTCGAAACTCATTATCGGCAGAAAATTACATTGATTTTGTAATACATGTTATTGGCATGAATTACGAAATCAATGAAAACATTCTAGAAAAAAGTAAACCAGAACTATTACGTAAATGTTCTGCGACCTAGAAAATAACGAGCACAAAGTATGAATTTTCTGCCTATAAAAATAGTGGCTTTGAATATCCAAAAAGTCAGTTCTAAAAATATCGGATAGCCGTTAACGACTCAAAAGTAAAGTCGTGACGTTTTTAAAAAAAAAGTAAAGTTCAGTTAGAAAAACATACGGTACGCGGTAATAACGTGGACGGTTCTTAATACGTAAAACAAGTTAAAAGTAGTATTTCGAGTACATTTGCTCGATCATCGATTGTCCAGAATTGAGCCGAAGAAAATTTAAAAGAAGTGTTTACATTATTGAAATAAGTTTGAAAAGAAAGAGAGATTTAGTGTTAAAAAACGTTTTTACATAATAAAGTTTAAAGAAAAGAAAATTTAAAGAGAGTATTATATTATTGAAATAAGTTTGAAAAGAAAAACAGATTTAGTGTTAAAAAACGTTTTTACATAATAAAATTTAAAGAAACGAAGATTTTAAGAGAGTTTTTACATTATTGAAACAAGTTTGAAAAGAAAAAGAGATTTAGTGTTAAAAAACGTTTTTACATAATAAAGTTTAAAGAAAAGAAAGTTTAAAGAGTTTTTATTTTACTGAATGATTGTAGTGCCCAATAAGTATCCAGTGGAGCAGAAGCAGTCAACAATAAGCCAAGTAAAACTACGTAAGTCCTATTTACATTAAATAAATTATAACACCCCCCAAGCGGCAACCCTTGCAACCACCAATTCGCGATTCCTCTTCCGAAAGAAAAAACTCTATCATCTTCACTAAACAATTTCCCGGAGAGAGCCACGAGGGTCTCCTGTAGGGCCATATTACACAACATTTGGCGCAGCTACGGTAGTTCTCAGGCGCTAAGCGTTAAAAATCTGAGAAAATACGAACTTACAAGTGTAATAGCCTAACGGATGACTGATTCAAACTCTCCTCCGGAAGTTGCAAAAGAAGAGCTAGAGCGAACTTTCGAAGAAAAGAATCGACGAATTATCATCAATAACAGCAGCCTGGATAACTTCCCCATATTATCAATAATCTACGAACCAGGATGTACGCGAAGCATCAAATATCATTAACAGCAGATTTTCAAAAAAAAATTTTTTAATAGAATTTAAGTCTCATTAATCAATAAGATCAAATATGTTATTAGAAAAAATAAGCAGTTTTGTGTGCAATTCGATTCCTTTACTAAGCGCGGAACTCGGACCTAATTTAGCATCCGAGGTAACGGTATTTATGGGATGTTGACGAACAACATATAACATTCTTTCGGCAGAAGAGCAAAAAAATTTTGTATCCCTTCTTCCCCTCAGATTCCGTGGTCGAGCCGCCGCTGTTTTAGTAAATATTCCGACGGGAAATTTTACTGATTTTTTAAATAATGTGCAAGAAAAGTTAATTGAACGTAAGCCATATCCGACCTTGTTACACGAATTACGACACTTAAGTCAGTTACCGGGTGAAACTTTATCTGGATTTGCAGGGCGAATGAAAACTTTGTTAAGGGAATGCATAAACCAAGCAATCCAGAGGCACCCGGAGGGATATGAATCAGTTATAGAGGATTTAGAAGAAACAGCTGTATTTACATTCCAAGCTGGTCTTCTAAATCCAACTTACCGAATATTTTTTTTAAATCGTGAACTTAAAAATTTTGATCAGCTTATTAAAAAGGCTGAATACCTCGAGGGGGCTGAGAAACAATTTGCAATAGCAACCTCCTCATCTTTTAACAATTTTACACCCAACCTACAGGGAAACTTTCAACCTAGTTTAACAAATGAAAATAATTTTCTTTTAAATGAGCAATTAATATTGAACAATTGTAATTACAATTACAAGTTTGGAGAAAATATAGGAGAGAATTTACTTACATACAATCACTACAATAACTTCCCAAGTAATAGTACCGGACATTGTAATAATAATAATAATAATAATAACAATAATAAGAATAATAGAAATAATAAACGTTATAAACAGAATAATAATAGAAACAACAACTTTAAAAATAATCAAAATAATTTCAATAGAAACGGTAATTACAATAAAAATAATAGTTATAATAATAACAATTATAATAATAGCAACTTTAAAAATAATAATAACGATACGAATGGCCAAAATTTTAATAATGACCTTTACTCAAATCAACAGATCCAATGTGGTTTTTGTAGTAAATTTGGTCATCTTTACGAAGAATGCAGAATTCGCATGCGCACCCCCTACTGCGATCTTTGTCGTATGTACGGACACACGAATAATACGTGTAATTGTCTTTCACCTAACAATATAAGTAACCAAATACACATGGTTACACACGATGATAATAATAATAATAATAGAAATAATGATAAATGCAACTTTTGTTTACAACCGGGACATGACGAAAACACATGTTACCCCAAAAAACAGTGGGAGAAAAATTACTCATCTCCTCTCAAGCAACCCGCAATGAACCCCTCTAATTCAATTATAGGATCAGTACCCAAACCAATTAAAATAAGTCCGGCCGAAGTAGTATGTAAGAAAATAAATAAAACGACGCAAAGTCAAGACGAAGAAAATAATAATATTAAAGAAAAAATTAAAGTTCAATCGGCATCCGGCACATTACAAAATATAGGTACAAGTTCTCCACTCCAAATACTCCCAAAAAGCAAAGAACATGCAGTGGAAAAAGCCAGTCTGAATTCAAAAGATGGCAATTCAGGGTTCAATTGCGTGCCTCCAAATGGTATTATTGAAAGACCAAACAAACGCGTAACGTTCAAGAAAACAAAACTTGACAAGGAAAACATTGAGATTCCATCCTTTATAGGTATGTCCGCAATGTTCACAGAGGTGGTCCATATAGATGTCGCCCAGGCACAGGTTGAAACACCAGTACCTAAGGCTAAAATTGTAAGTGGCCGCAAGAACGGACAAAAACCTTTGAACCAAAATTTAAAGGTAAACGATTTGGAATATGAAACAAAGACTCAGAGAGAAATTCTTATTCCAATTCGTTCCATTAAATCAGTTCATACAAAGAAGGAATCGAAACAAGATAAACCCCTCTTTTCTAAAGAAGTTTATTTTGGAAGTTGCTTTGTCGAGCCAGTTGACGAGAAAATGACGGTTTGTACCTTCAATAAGCAACCAAGAGAACAGAAAACTGAACAAATTCAACAAAAAACAAACGAAATACTTGAAAACAAAGTCCATATAGATAAGAAACGTCCTAGAAACTCATTGTTCCCTAAGCCTAGTACAACATTATTTTACAAAAACAACCCTGTTGAGCACCGCGAGCTCGAACCAAGTCTTTTAGACCACAATATAAGAAATTATAAAACGCGAAAAAGAAAAATTTCTTGTTTAAACCAATGATAACCTACATTTTGGATCGTTAAAACTTTTTTATTATAAAATTAACATTTAGTCTTTGCGCGATCCATGTTTTTCTTTGAATATTTTTAAATTTCTATAAAATATAATAACATAACATAACATGTTTTTTTTTGTTTTTGCCAATAACTCGAAACACTATAAATTTTAGAATTTCATCCAAAAATTGGTCAAAGAAATATGTCATTCTCTTTTAAAACAATTTTTAACAAAATGTAAACAAAACCAATTATTCCAGCTCATACCAAACAGATATCAAAACAAAAATCAATCATGAATCACTGAAAAGGTGATCTATTTTTTTTTTTGTATGCAAATAAAAAAAAAAGCTCATTCATAAATTTTTAACCATAAACCTTTCATATGTGAAAATGCTGACCTAGCAAATCATTTTTTTTAATATTACAACTGCAGTAAATTGAATTGAACACAAATTTAAACAATAAGCCTTTTAAATTTTAGTATTAGGTAATAAAAATTAGTGTTATAAAAAATGTAAACAAAACAAAAATTTACATTTTTTTTATTTTTATTGAACATTTAATTTAGAAAAAAAAATAGTAATAAGTTAAATTTTTTTTGAAAAACAACTTTATTTCTTATTTCTTAACATTCGGGCGATCGTTCAATTTTATATATGTAAACATAAAGAAAATTATATCTCCTTTTTAACAAAATATCTCGATTCTTTGTTTAAAAGTAAATATAATTTTCTTGCGGCAATATGAAGGAGTGTAATGTAATAAAACATTACACATACTTCTAGTTATAAATCATATTTTAAAACCAAAAATTACTATAGACATTTTTCGGCGAAAGTTCTACTTTGTGAATGAAAAATAATGAACTGCGAAATGCATTAAAATTACTTGATGCATTTCGAAACTCATTATCGGCAGAAAATTACATTGATTTTGTAATACATGTTATTGGCATGAATTACGAAATCAATGAAAACATTCTAGAAAAAAGTAAACCAGAACTATTACGCAAATGTTCTGCGACCTAGAAAATAACGAGCACAAAGTATGAATTTTCTGCCTATAAAAATAGTGGCTTTGAATATCCAAAAAGTCAGTTCTAAAAATATCGGATAGCCGTTAACGACTCAAAAGTAAAGTCGTGACGTTTTTAAAAAAAAAGTAAAGTTCAGTTAGAAAAACATACGGTACGCGGTAATAACGTGGACGGTTCTTAATACGTAAAACAAGTTAAAAGTAGTATTTCGAGTACATTTGCTCGATCATCGATTGTCCAGAATTGAGCCGAAGAAAATTTAAAAGAAGTGTTTACATTATTGAAATAAGTTTGAAAAGAAAGAGAGATTTAGTGTTAAAAAACGTTTTTACATAATAAAGTTTAAAGAAAAGAAAATTTAAAGAGAGTATTATATTATTGAAATAAGTTTGAAAAGAAGAACAGATCTAGTGTTAAAAAACGTTTTTACATAATAAAATTTTAAGAAACGAAGATTTTAAGAGAGTTTTTACATTATTGAAATAAGTTTGAAAAGAAAAAGAGATTTAGTGTTAAAAAACGTTTTTACATAATAAAGTTTAAAGAAAAGAAAATTTAAAGAGAGTATTATATTATTGAAATAAGTTTGAAAAGAAAGAGAGATTTAGTGTTAAAAAACGTTTTTACATAATAAAATTTAAAGAAACGAAGATTTTAAGAGAGTTTTTACATTATTGAAACAAGTTTGAAAAGAAAAAGAGATTTAGTGTTAAACAACGTTTTTACATAATAAAGTTTAAAGAAAAGAAAGTTTAAAGAGTTTTTATTTTACTGAATGATTGTAGTGCCCAATAAGTATCCAGTGGAGCAGAAGCAGTCAACAATAAGCCAAGTAAAACTACGTAAGTCCTATTTACATTAAATAAATTATAACACCACCCAAGCGGCAACCCTTGCAACCACCAATTCGCGATTCCTCTTCCGAAAGAAAAAACTCTATCATCTTCACTAAACAATTTCCCGGAGAGAGCCACGAGGGTCTCCTGTAGGGCCATATTACACAACACTAGGCTTTATATTTGAAGTACACTTTTCAATTCAGATTGATAGATACTTGAAATCTCGTCTCGTATTTACTATATAGCTCAGGCAATACTTCGAGAATCGCCTGCAAATGTTTGAGAGTTTCTGATACAGATCAATTTAGATGCACTTAGTTCTGCAAAACAAAGTCAGATGTCTCGCTTTTAAATATTTGCAATTTTTTAAATAAATAATATGTTAGATTCTCAGTTATGCTTTATCAGCTTCAAAAAAATAAATGTACCTATTTCTTTATTTTCACATTAAACCAGGCAAGCGTTTGACCAAAATCTCACCTACTGGCAAGCGACGATGTGGTGGAAGTTGTAGCACACTTGCTTGTTGACTTTCATTACAGAAAAAAAATATATTGGGTGCGTGGCCCGCAGGAAATATTATTTCTGAAATTTGGCCCGCCTGCTGAAATGGTTGGCCACCCATGTTTTAAAGGGTTCTAGTTTGGTAAAAGGAATTCTTCACCACAAGAATCGATTCATATGTATAGAAGTTCATAGTTGTTTTGCCTATCGTGAAAATATTTTTAGATCGTTTTGCTTTGAGAATGATTTCCTGGCTATTTGGTACAAAACGAAATATGGAAAGCCTTTGTGTATTGCATTATCACAGATTGTGTGTGTGATTTTATCGAAAGAAATTGCAAAATCAAGTGCCAATCTGTGATATCACCACCAGCTTCTGAACGTCTCTCCGATGCTGATGGTTGACGAGATGTAGATGGACCAGGTAAATTTTCACGCTCCCTCTTCCGTTCACGATCACTACTCTTTTCCCGTGAACTTGACGAACCACCTGATCCTCCTTCTTCCGGTGAGGACGAATGCGTTTTTTTAAACTGTCTCCAGGACGGCGTTCACCTTTTTTTAAGCTGTCTGATGTTGCCCTTCCATGACCACTAGCTTTTCCTGGATCATTTTTCATAATAAATCCAGAATAAGACGCGCAAAATTTTTTTGTTCGCGTGGAGTAAAAGAGAAGTAACTATTAAACCATAGTATTAAAACGAGAGAAACATGTATGTATTTCATGCAAATTACATGAAAACAATTCTCTCTCTTTTTATTATTCGTGGTATAATATTTCGATCTCTTTTACCCACGCGAGCAAACACATTTTGCACGTTTGGTGGAAACGCAGCTTTAGGACCATTATGAAAAGAATGATACACAAAAAACGTGTTAAACTGTTAAAAAATTAAAAATTTAAAAATTTAAAAAAATACTTTTATGTAATTTTGATAGATAATTATTTTTTAAAAGCTCAATTTTATTTATATATAAAAATTAATTTCTGTTTTAAAATATTTTTTAAAAAAATATTGTAAATAAATTATATTTAAAAGAAGTCAAAAAAAAGAAAATAGGTTTCAAGTGGGTCCAGAATAAAACTCAGAAACTCACTCAAACAAAATTTCCAAAAAAAAGAAAAGAAAAAACCAAAAAATTTAAAGAAATAAGAATTGAACAAATAAATTATTTATTTCTTTTGAAGAATTTCACAAAAGTTTTATTTCATAAATCAAAAAAATTTGCCTTAATTTTCTTCAATTTTCATTTTTTCTTCGAATAATTTATTAAATTTATTAACCATATCTGTGGAATTCCTTCTCTGATCTTCTGTCGAATATTCTTGAAATTCATTAAAAAGTTTCGTTATTTTTGGTTTCATTTCACGTGGAATATATTTTGGGAATTCAACTAAAAATTTGAAAATTAGAAAACAAAACAAAATTTGAATAACAAAAAGTCTTCAGATTCGTTTTTCAAGTGCAAAACTTTAAACATGATTCGAAAAAAAATAACGAAATTCGAGTTGCCGTGTTTTGAAAAGTGTTTCGACTTAAAAAAATCTAATCCAAAGAATTTTTAGATTTTAAAAGTTAAAAGAACACAAGTCAAAGCCCGACAGGAGTGTCTTTTATGATTTTCAAAAACTTCAAATATACTTTACTTTCAAATAATATAAAAAGGCTTCCCTTTTGTGAAGTTTCATTTGGTTTTGGAAGTCCTTCATTTTTGATCTCTTTTATATAGCAAGGATGAATGACATCGTTAACACTGACGAGCAATCTTCTATCGTCAATCGTTTGTATGACTATGTTAACCCCACATAAAGCTTCTTTTAAACTAAGTTTATAGTCCATATACAAATCCGAACAAATTCTTCGGAATCTTTCATGCGTTTTATCAGCCGTTATAAAAACAATATCGGCTGGTATTTTTGTTGGACCTTGATCACCTTCTTCTGGAACTATTATTTTAGTTCTTGCCAAGATTCCTGGAATAATCGGTACTATAAGAACTTTCTCGCTAAAATTATAAATATTTTTGTAATTGTTACAATTTCAAAAAGAAAAAAAATAATTATTTCTTTTACCGGATTTCAGTTGCAGTTTTTTCGATATCCACAAATTCATGCCGAAATATTGTCACTCGTTTAAAACCACCAAAATAAATCTCTTTCAAATTTAAAAATAGCAATTTTTCCACAGCTTTATCTTTACGTTTGATTGCCATTCCTGTTTCAGTTGAACATAACGGTGACGGATTAGTAATGGCATCATTTATATTCGTATACGGTGAATATGATCCGAAAACCTGTCGATAAGTTTCGAAACAAAATCCATGATAAACATATGGTAGAAAAAAACCATTTGTTAATGGTACACCATTTAATAGTCCCGCCTCTCCATAACGGTCATAAACTGCACGTCTTAATGGATTTGCTAATTGGAAAATAAATAATAGAAAATTACAAAAAATTTAATTAAGTCAAATATTTTTTGTTGGCCAATTTACAAAGCATATCATAGGCTTGATTTACAAGTCTCCATTGATCATAATCCAATATTGCAGGAAAATTATTTTCATCGGGAATTCCTTCTGGTGCATTGAAACGATGATCCGAACTTTCGCTCCGATTTGGATGGAATCTAATCGCCAATTTTCTATAGGATAATGCAATTTCCTCTTGTGATGCTTCACGACTTATATTTAATATTGAATAATAATCAATTTCTTGGGAGCTCATTTTTAATCTTTCATAAAACCAAAATTTAATGAAACTAAAATAAAAGCAAAGCGAACTATGTAAGTAAAAAAATAAATAATTTATTCTCAGTGTTTTTTTTTTGTCTTAGCACAGTTATTTATTTACAGCGGTTTGAAATTAATCCAATATCCAAACCTACTATTTTCATATACAATCAATCATTGGAAACTAACAAAACCTATTTGTAGATACAAAATCACATAACCAAATTGGCAATTCCTAGAATTGGATGCAGATTAGATGGGCTTAATTGGAATAAAGTCAAAGATCAACTTGAAGAAGTTTTCCAGAATGATAACATCGAAATAACAGTTTATAATTAGATGATGATGATGATGAAAACGAGATTACTCGGAGAACATCTGAAGAAGCTGATCAAGTTCTAGAAGAAGCTCACATAAAAGAAGAACTATCCAAAATAGAAATGGAAGCTAAAAATGCAATTTTTAATTATTGAAAATGAAATTTATTGGACATAGAAATGCACGGACAATGATCAGGGAGGCAGCTTTATGGGGAAACGAATATCAATAATAATAATCAATTAATGGAACACAATGCTGTTATGCTGGAAGAAACTAAAGATACAATTACTGTTCCTGCCGCCTTTATGATACGAATGTTAGCCTGTATACATGCTTTAAAAAATCGTCGTACAACTAGTAGTACGAACGCTGGTAGCAACGGAAACAGTAGTGCAGATAATAACTCACCACCGGAACCAGATAGGCAAACAAATGAAAATTAATAAATTTTTTGCAAAAGCATTTTTTTTTTATTTTTTAAAAAAGTTATAAAATATTTAATTATTTAAATAACAAAACCCCAAAATATAGAAATTACTTTCTATTATTTGAATCCTTGAACTGATACGCATTAATTTCATTTAGTTTTAGTATACTTGTAGTCTAGAATTTGTTTTATTTTTCCTTGTTTTATCATTCATTGTACTTCCTTGTTGGAAAATTAATAGTTCTCACTTCTCATTATGTTGGATCAAAATTATAAAAACCAAATAAAGTGCGTGATATAACAAATCAAAATTTCTTTTTGATTGATTTCATTAGAATATAAAAAAAAACCATATACTAACTGAAAATCAGCCTATAGCCGATTATTTGCAAATCATAAATCTAATTTGCAAATTTTGTTCAAATCGGTATATTAAATTTTAAAGGACATCAAAAAAAAAACTATGCTTATTTTCTATTAAGATTATTTCTTCCTCCGCTATCCTTGGACTGATTTTACTTAAATTTAACATGCTATCGTCTAATTATGTAGTGAGCCAATATAATTAACTTAAACAAAATTGCTTCACAAATTTCCCAATTAAATCTGAAAAACCATATAAAAAAAAAACGACAAAACTTTCCGATTACCCTAGTTTTTGCTCAATAACTTCGCACCCTTTCGGTCGATTTTGTTCTAAATTTCAAGGAATACCGATAGGGCATACAAATATTTTGGATATGTATTATAGCAATATGCCTGTGTCACCGCTAATAAAGGATTTAGTCAACATTTCATTTATATTAATTATCAATCGATTTTTGCTCTTGGGTCCAGTTCTAAGAAAAATATTTTATAAAAACTAATCATCTATTTTATCGACATTTTATTTTAATTAAAACTCAAGTATTATTTGGTGTTGTCTCGTTTTTGCATTTCAAGTTCGTCGAATCATTTTGGACATGATCTTATACTCGACTCGTGCACTGTTCAATTTAAGACATGTTCGCAGTAATAATATTACTATTACTATCAGTAATACTATTAGTAAAAGCGAAAAGAGAACAATTCCTACAATAATTGAAAGAAAGGAAATATAAGCCTAAAAATGTATTAACTAACTAATTGAATTTGAACCTTCTAAAGCTAAACAGATACTAAATGTGCAATTATTACTCTCCTCGGGTTCATTTATTGTCATTGTTTGTTCGTATATTGGAGTTCTTCTTAGACAGCTTTCATCAGTGGTTGATATTCCGGGGGTAGTTTCTCTTTGAGGGGAGTTAATTTGTAAAATTTTGCAAAATATGTCGAATAAATCAATTATCTTTATACTAGACAAAGGTTTTCGATCAACATTTGGCCCTTTAGCCAGTAAGAAACCGTACATTATCGGATCTTGGTTGCTGTCAAAATTATCTCTAGCATCCGCTTCATCTTCAAATGATACAAATATAAAATAGAAAAAGCAATAAGAGAAAGCATACAAATAGTTTCATTATAAAACTGATATCCTGCGTTGCAAACTATATTCATAGATCCAAAACGAGTTGTGGTACAATGCCATTCTAATGGAATGGTACTTCTGTTGAAATCTCTAAAATTCCATTCATGTGCCTTTTCCTTAAAAATATCATATATTTTTTGTTCATCAGCTAAAAAGATATCAATTATAACGTAAGTTTTAATAATTTTTATATTTACAATTTCTTTTAGGCACTAACATATTTGTACAATAATTGGTGTAGCCCCGTGATCATCGAAACGTCTTCTTTCCAAAAAGTGAGTGTATGGGATTGTACGAATTGTCTCCACATTAATCAATCCAAATGGACCAATAATAAAGACATTTATGTTTTTTAATTGACTTAATAAGTATTTTATATCTTTATTAATTTTTTTAACAGCGTTATGAGCCTAAAATGAAAATTAATAACTCTCATAAAAATCGCATAAAAATTATCTACTAAACTGCTTATATATTACATTTTCTGATTCAGTTCCTTCTTCGTATGATGAAGCATGAAAAACTTCACGAGAACCAATCATAATCAGATTCGCAGGTTTGTTGCTATTTATCCATCCGATAGCTTGAATAATTGCTCCCTTCAAATCATGATTTTCTTTCGACTGGACATACGTTGCTCGTTTTCCCTTATATTTATATTCGCATCCCACCCAATCGACACAGCCAGAAATGCCTCCCTTTAATTCATTTGTTATCTACAAGAAATTCTAATTGAAAAATGGATATAAATGTGTACTATATATATTAAAATTTTTCACATAAATTGGTTCAATATCCTCGCTGTAGTTAAAAAGTTCTGCAGAGTGTTCAATTTTCTTTCCAACTTTCGTATCATATACAAACCTTGCCAGAACACCATGATCTTCAGGATATAATCCAGTCGCAATCGAATGATGTGCTGCATAAGGATTAGTTGGAAATAAATCCGTTATCCTTGGAATATGTACTCCACTACTTTTCAATTCATTCAAATCTGGTGCTAATTTCAAATAATTTGCTTTAAACCCGGGTAAAGAAATGACAACCAAAACGGGCTCTTTTGATAAGGTCCATTGGACACACAGGAGTATTATAAAAATTATAAAATAAATATTTATTGCCATTTATAAATTTATTAAAAATTATTTTTTTTAATTTGTTTGTACATATTACTTAAAAATGTATTACTTATGCAAAGGTATCATGGATAAAAAAAATGTTCATCCGAATGTTCGTCCGAATGTTTTGCCAGTATATTCTCCAAGCGAGACCCGATAATTACGATGTAAAGAAAAGTTTAGTTATACCATAGAAGAAGGAATAAAAAGAAAAAGTATTCTCAATGCCTAAGTGGGAACATTTTGTAGCTCTGAATACATTAGTATTGTTCGATCTAAATTGAGACTGTGTGTGTGATTTATGGCGTTGCCACCTCTTAAAAATAATTTGAATATAGTAATGCAGAAAATGATTAAATGGACGCCATTTTCATTCTGATATATTCCCTTCAAATACGCCATAATTATCATATACACCAATCAAAATCCAGTCAAAAAAGAAAAAATATCTTATAATAAGTGTAATTGAAACGGCCAGTTCTTTTCAAAGCCAAATGTATCAGGAAGAAAGAGATGCAAATATTTTAAAAACCTTCCATGGAACAGACGACATAACGTCATCGTTTTTAAAATTATTCAGATAATACATATTTATGCCTATGGTAGATACTACAACAGGGTATATTAGTTTTATCACTACATTTCTAACACATCAAAATAACCATCGCAGAAAGGCTTCAAGTGTATGGTTGTGTAGAGAGAATCAAAAGTTATATCGATTTGTGCATGTCCGTCCATCCGTCCGTCCCTCCGTCCGTATACAAGCTAACTCAAAAACGCGTTATCCGACTTTGAAGAAATTTCCGGTATGAGTTGATTATTCCTTAACTCGATTTGGTTTTGCATTTCAGTAACATCGACCGAGGGAGCAAAGTTACAAAGACCAGAAGTTTGTCGTTTTTTTATAGTTTTTCAGATTTCATTTCATAATTTGTGGAGCAATTTTGTTTAAATTATTTACATGGATTGACTACATAAATACACGATACTATGTTAAGCTTTAGTAAATCGGTCCAAGGATATTGGAGAAAGAAATAGTTGTAAGAAAAAATAAACCGGTTTACAAAGTTTTTCCTATGTATTTTAAAAAAATAATATACCGATTTGAATAAAATTTGCGAAAGGTGTTTATGTTATTAGGCTTTTCATCCTACCTGTGAATTAGAGTGAATTTGAAGGAAACAAAGCAATGTTATGAAGAAAAAACCTTGAAATTTTAGTAGTTTTCATTGAACTATAGATTTATTAACTACGAATCTCTTATTTAACATTTGAAAAATCGGCTATAGACCGATTTTCATTCATTCTCATGCGTTGCTTTTGTTTCGTGCTTTATTTATTTACGTAAATGGGTGTGTGTAGCCATCTACCATAAGGAATATTTTTTTGAGAGATTCCCAGAAATATTTTTGGCTTTTTTTTATACATTTCGTTTTCAAACGAATTTCAAATGATTTTTCTAAGCTAACTTCTATACGAAGTGTAAAATTGAAAAATGTTTGTTTTTGCAAATTTCCATATTTTAAAGAATGGGTGGCCATCGCGAGGCCCGCGGGCCGCATGCGGCCCGCCGGGAGTTTTGTTGCGGCCCGCGGAGCTAAGTCAAATTAACAAAAATGTTAACTTTATTGTACATATTATGAAAAGAACATTACGTCATGAGTCGTTCGCATTATACTAGGCTAGTCAAAAAGTTCTCGGGCTCGATAAGAAAAACACAATTTAATGGTTCCAAATATGCTTTATCATTCAATATAATCTCCCTCAACCTCAATGCACTTGTTTCAATGGTTTTCTAATCGATTGATTCCATCCCTGAAGTGAGAATCTGCAAGGTCTGCAAAATACCCCTGTACGGCAACTAGCACCTCTTTGTTTGACGAAAAACGCCTTCCCCGCATGAATTTTTTCAGGTTCGGAAATAGATGGAAGTCACTAGGCATCAAATCTGGTGAATACGGTGGATGTTCTAACAATTTCTACTTTAATTCCGTGATTTTTGCAATAGTTTTTTGACTTTTGTGAGCTGGTACATTGTCTTGGTGGAAAATGATTTTTTTCTTCTTTAATCCGGGCCTTTTTTCACGAATTTTTGTTTCGAGCTGGTCCAATAAGTTCGAGTAATATTTAGAATTAATTGTTTTACCAGTTTGGAGATAAACTACCAACAAAACCCGTTTCGCGCCCCAAAACACTGAGGTTAAAACTTTTTTCGCCGATCTTTGGGCCTTAAACCGTTTTATAGCCGAATTATCGGTTTCACACCATCCTTTTGATTCTGCTTTCGACTCAGGATCATAGTGATAAACCCAAGTCTCAGTCGCAGCGATGAATCAACGCACAAACGCTCGAAATGTTGTTGAGAAAGTCGCATTAGCACGTGTTTTTGTTCCATTGTTAGGAAATGCGGCACCCACATTGTACAAAGCTTTTTGAAACCTAAAAGTTCATGTAAAATCTGATATGTTGATCCATGCGAGATGCCTATGGCCTCAGCTATCTCATCCACCATCTCTCGTTTATCTTCCGAAACCATATCCTGTATTTTTTGTATCTTTTCTGTTGTTGATACACTTATTGCACGTCCTTGACGTGGATCGTCTTCAAGGCTTGTACGACCAGATTTAAAAAGGGGCAGCGCATTTTTCAATGGTGGATTTCGCAGGTGAAGAGTCCTCATACACTTTTAATAATTGTTCATAAGTTTCCTTTACTTTTAAACGTTCCTAAACAAAGAATTTAATCACTCCACGATATTCAATTTTTTCCATTTTAAAAAATACTGTGACACATCCACACTAAATGGGTTGTAAACATAGAATGAATTAACAGATCGAAATGAAATTTCACACACGTTCCTATGAAGGATATGCCAACATAACAAATTTGGGCTGCTAGCAGCACATTCTGTTATCGACCCCGAGAACTTTTTGACTAGCCTATATTTTTAAATTATAGCTAAAAGAAATTTGAAATATCTCGCATTTTTGGAGAAATTCATTGCTATGAGCTCTTTTAAAAATACCGTATTTTCAGAAAAATGCGCAGATTTTAACTATTTCAAATATCCCGGTTCGATGTTATAAAATAATAACTTTTTATTTATGTGAATTTGGTGTACGATTATTTCTGCGCTAACAATTAGTCTTAAAAATATTTGTGTATTATTTCATACAAAATAATTTATCACAGTTTATTTGCAATAGAACAGTTACTATTTTTAATAATTATCACAATTTTTATGTTTAGGAGCAAAGTTACTTTTCTGTACTAGTGTAATGTAATAAAACATTACACATACTTCTAGTTATAAATCATATTTTAAAACCAAAAATTACTATAGACATTTTTCGGCGAAAGTTCTACTTTGTGAATGAAAAATAATGAATTGCGAAATCCATTAAAATTACTTGATGCATTTCGAAACTCATTATCGGCAGAAAATTACATTGATTTTGTAATACATGTTATTGGCATGAATTACGAAATCAATGAAAACATTCTAGAAAAAAGTAAACCAGAACTATTACGTAAATGTTCTGCGACCTAGAAAATAACGAGCACAAAGTATGAATTTTCTGCCTATAAAAATAGTGGCTTTGAATATCCAAAAAGTCAGTTCTAAAAATATCGGATAGCCGTTAACGACTCAAAAGTAAAGTCGTGACGTTTTTAAAAAAAAAGTAAAGTTCAGTTAGAAAAACATACGGTACGCGGTAATAACGTGGACGGTTCTTAATACGTAAAACAAGTTAAAAGTAGTATTTCGAGTACATTTGCTCGATCATCGATTGTCCAGAATTGAGCCGAAGAAAATTTAAAAGAAGTGTTTACATTATTGAAATAAGTTTGAAAAGAAAGAGAGATTTAGTGTTAAAAAACGTTTTTACATAATAAAGTTTAAAGAAAAGAAAATTTAAAGAGAGTATTATATTATTGAAATAAGTTTGAAAAGAAAAACAGATTTAGTGTTAAAAAACGTTTTTACATAATAAAATTTAAAGAAACGAAGATTTTAAGAGAGTTTTTACATTATTGAAATAAGTTTGAAAAGAAAAAGAGATTTAGTGTTAAAAAACGTTTTTACATAATAAAATTTAAAGAAACGAAGATTTTAAGAGAGTTTTTACATTATTGAAACAAGTTTGAAAAGAAAAAGAGATTTAGTGTTAAACAACGTTTTTACATAATAAAGTTTAAAGAAAAGAAAGTTTAAAGAGTTTTTATTTTACTGAATGATTGTAGTGCCCAATAAGTATCCAGTGGAGCAGAAGCAGTCAACAATAAGCCAAGTAAAACTACGTAAGTCCTATTTACATTAAATAAATTATAACACCACCCAAGCGGCAACCCTTGCAACCACCAATTCGCGATTCCTCTTCCGAAAGAAAAAACTCTATCATCTTCACTAAACAATTTCCCGGAGAGAGCCACGAGGGTCTCCTGTAGGGCCATATTACACAACACTAGGCTTTATATTTGAAGTACACTTTTCAATTCAGATTGATAGATACTTGAAATCTCGTCTCGTATTTACTATATAGCTCAGGCAATACTTCGAGAATCGCCTGCAAATGTTTGAGAGTTTCTGATACAGATCAATTTAGATGCACTTAGTTCTGCAAAACAAAGTCAGATGTCTCGCTTTTAAATATTTGCAATTTTTTAAATAAATAATATGTTAGATTCTCAGTTATGCTTTATCAGCTTCAAAAAAATAAATGTACCTATTTCTTTATTTTCACATTAAACCAGGCAAGCGTTTGACCAAAATCTCACCTACTGGCAAGCGACGATGTGGTGGAAGTTGTAGCACACTTGCTTGTTGACTTTCATTACAGAAAAAAAATATATTGGGTGCGTGGCCCGCAGGAAATATTATTTCTGAAATTTGGCCCGCCTGCTGAAATGGTTGGCCACCCATGTTTTAAAGGGTTCTAGTTTGGTAAAAGGAATTCTTCACCACAAGAATCGATTCATATGTATAGAAGTTCATAGTTGTTTTGCCTATCGTGAAAATATTTTTAGATCGTTTTGCTTTGAGAATGATTTCCTGGCTATTTGGTACAAAACGAAATATGGAAAGCCTTTGTGTATTGCATTATCACAGATTGTGTGTGTGATTTTATCGAAAGAAATTGCAAAATCAAGTGCCAATCTGTGATATCACCACCAGCTTCTGAACGTCTCTCCGATGCTGATGGTTGACGAGATGTAGATGGACCAGGTAAATTTTCACGCTCCCTCTTCCGTTCACGATCACTACTCTTTTCCCGTGAACTTGACGAACCACCTGATCCTCCTTCTTCCGGTGAGGACGAATGCGTTTTTTTAAACTGTCTCCAGGACGGCGTTCACCTTTTTTTAAGCTGTCTGATGTTGCCCTTCCATGACCACTAGCTTTTCCTGGATCATTTTTCATAATAAATCCAGAATAAGACGCGCAAAATTTTTTTGTTCGCGTGGAGTAAAAGAGAAGTAACTATTAAACCATAGTATTAAAACGAGAGAAACATGTATGTATTTCATGCAAATTACATGAAAACAATTCTCTCTCTTTTTATTATTCGTGGTATAATATTTCGATCTCTTTTACCCACGCGAGCAAACACATTTTGCACGTTTGGTGGAAACGCAGCTTTAGGACCATTATGAAAAGAATGATACACAAAAAACGTGTTAAACTGTTAAAAAATTAAAAATTTAAAAATTTAAAAAAATACTTTTATGTAATTTTGATAGATAATTATTTTTTAAAAGCTCAATTTTATTTATATATAAAAATTAATTTCTGTTTTAAAATATTTTTTAAAAAAATATTGTAAATAAATTATATTTAAAAGAAGTCAAAAAAAAGAAAATAGGTTTCAAGTGGGTCCAGAATAAAACTCAGAAACTCACTCAAACAAAATTTCCAAAAAAAAGAAAAGAAAAAACCAAAAAATTTAAAGAAATAAGAATTGAACAAATAAATTATTTATTTCTTTTGAAGAATTTCACAAAAGTTTTATTTCATAAATCAAAAAAATTTGCCTTAATTTTCTTCAATTTTCATTTTTTCTTCGAATAATTTATTAAATTTATTAACCATATCTGTGGAATTCCTTCTCTGATCTTCTGTCGAATATTCTTGAAATTCATTAAAAAGTTTCGTTATTTTTGGTTTCATTTCACGTGGAATATATTTTGGGAATTCAACTAAAAATTTGAAAATTAGAAAACAAAACAAAATTTGAATAACAAAAAGTCTTCAGATTCGTTTTTCAAGTGCAAAACTTTAAACATGATTCGAAAAAAAATAACGAAATTCGAGTTGCCGTGTTTTGAAAAGTGTTTCGACTTAAAAAAATCTAATCCAAAGAATTTTTAGATTTTAAAAGTTAAAAGAACACAAGTCAAAGCCCGACAGGAGTGTCTTTTATGATTTTCAAAAACTTCAAATATACTTTACTTTCAAATAATATAAAAAGGCTTCCCTTTTGTGAAGTTTCATTTGGTTTTGGAAGTCCTTCATTTTTGATCTCTTTTATATAGCAAGGATGAATGACATCGTTAACACTGACGAGCAATCTTCTATCGTCAATCGTTTGTATGACTATGTTAACCCCACATAAAGCTTCTTTTAAACTAAGTTTATAGTCCATATACAAATCCGAACAAATTCTTCGGAATCTTTCATGCGTTTTATCAGCCGTTATAAAAACAATATCGGCTGGTATTTTTGTTGGACCTTGATCACCTTCTTCTGGAACTATTATTTTAGTTCTTGCCAAGATTCCTGGAATAATCGGTACTATAAGAACTTTCTCGCTAAAATTATAAATATTTTTGTAATTGTTACAATTTCAAAAAGAAAAAAAATAATTATTTCTTTTACCGGATTTCAGTTGCAGTTTTTTCGATATCCACAAATTCATGCCGAAATATTGTCACTCGTTTAAAACCACCAAAATAAATCTCTTTCAAATTTAAATATAGCAATTTTTCCACAGCTTTATCTTTACATTTGATTGCCATTCCTGTTTCAGTTGAACATAACGGTGACGGATTAGTAATGGCATCATTTATATTCGCATACGGTGAATATGATCCGAAAACCTGTCGATAAGTTTCGAAACAAAATCCATGATAAACATATGGTAGAAAAAAACCATTTGTTAATGGTACACCATTTAATAGTCCCGCCTCTCCATAACGGTCATAAACTGCACGTCTTAATGGATTTGCTAATTGGAAAATAAATAATAGAAAATTACAAAAAATTTAATTAAGTCAAATATTTTTTGTTGGCCAATTTACAAAGCATATCATAGGCTTGATTTACAAGTCTCCATTGATCATAATCCAATATTGCAGGAAAATTATTTTCATCGGGAATTCCTTCTGGTGCATTGAAAGGATGATCCGAACTTTCGCTCCGATTTGGATGGAATCTAATCGCCAATTTTCTATAGGATAATGCAATTTCCTCTTGTGATGCTTCACGACTTATATTTAATATTGAATAATAATCAATTTCTTGGGAGCTCATTTTTAATCTTTCATAAAACCAAAATTTAATGAAACTAAAATAAAAGCAAAGCGATCTATGTTAGTAAAAAAATAAATAATTTATTCTCAGTGTTTTTTTTTTTGTTTTAGCACAGTTATTTATTTACAGCGGTTTGAAATTAATCCAATATCCAAACCTACTATTTTCATATACAATCAATCATTGGAAACTAACAAAACCTATTTGTAGATACAAAATCACATAACCAAATTGGCAATTCCTAGAATTGGATGCAGATTAGATGGGCTTAATTGGAATAAAGTCAAAGATCAACTTGAAGAAGTTTTCCAGAATGATAACATCGAAATAACAGTTTATAATTAGATGATGATGATGATGAAAACGAGATTACTCGGAGAACATCTGAAGAAGCTGATCAAGTTCTAGAAGAAGCTCACATAAAAGAAGAACTATCCAAAATAGAAATGGAAGCTAAAAATGCAATTTTTAATTATTGAAAATGAAATTTATTGGACATAGAAATGCACGGACAATGATCAGGGAGGCAGCTTTATGGGGAAACGAATATCAATAATAATAATCAATTAATGGAACACAATGCTGTTATGCTGGAAGAAACTAAAGATACAATTACTGTTCCTGCCGCCTTTATGATACGAATGTTAGCCTGTATACATGCTTTAAAAAATCGTCGTACAACTAGTAGTACGAACGCTGGTAGCAACGGAAACAGTAGTGCAGATAATAACTCACCACCGGAACCAGATAGGCAAACAAATGAAAATTAATATATTTTTGCAAAAGCATTTTTTTTTTTTTTTTTTAAAAAAGTTATAAAATATTTAATTATTTAAATAACAAAACCCCAAAATATAGAAATTACTTTCTATTATTTGAATCCTTGAACTGATACGCATTAATTTCATTTAGTTTTAGTATACTTGTAGTCTAGAATTTGTTTTATTTTTCCTTGTTTTATCATTCATTGTACTTCCTTGTTGGAAAATTAATAGTTCTCACTTCTCATTATGTTGGATCAAAATTATAAAAACCAAATAAAGTGCGTGATATAACAAATCAAAATTTCTTTTTGATTGATTTCATTAGAATATAAAAAAAAACCATATACTAACTGAAAATCAGCCTATAGCCGATTATTTGCAAATCATAAATCTAATTTGCAAATTTTGTTCAAATCGGTATATTAATTTTTAAAGGACATCAAAAAAAAAAAACTATGCTTATTTTCTATTAGGATTATTTCTTCCTCCGCTATCCTTGGACTGATTTTACTTAAATTTAACATGCTATCGTCTAATTATGTAGTGAGCCAATATAATTAACTTAAACAAAATTGCTTCACAAATTTCCCAATTAAATCTGAAAAACCATATAAAAAAAAAAACGACAAAACTTTCCGATTACCCTAGTTTTTGCTCAATAACTTCGCACCCTTTCGGTCGATTTTGTTCTAAATTTCAAGGAATACCTCTGGTACGATAGGGCATACAAATATTTTGGATATGTATTATAGCAATATGCCTGTGTCACCGCTAATAAAGGATTTAGTCAACATTTCATTTATATTAATTATCAATCGATTTTTGCTCTTGGGTCCAGTTCTAAGAAAAATATTTTATAAAAACTAATCATCTATTTTATCGACATTTTATTTTAATTAAAACTCAAGTATTATTTGGTGTTGTCTCGTTTTTGCATTTCAAGTTCGTCGAATCATTTTGGACATGATCTTATACTCGACTCGTGCACTGTTCAATTTAAGACATGTTCGCAGTAATAATATTACTATTACTATCAGTAATACTATTAGTAAAAGCGAAAAGAGAACAATTCCTACAATAATTGAAAGAAAGGAAATATAAGCCTAATAATGTATTAACTAACTAATTGAATTTGAACCTTCTAAAGCTAAACAGATACTAAATGTGCAATTATTACTCTCCTCGGGTTCATTTATTGTCATTGTTTGTTCGTATATTGGAGTTCTTCTTAGACAGCTTTCATCAGTGGTTGATATTCCGGGGGTAGTTTCTCTTTGAGGGGAGTTAATTTGTAAAATTTTGCAAAATATGTCGAATAAATCAATTATCTTTATACTAGACAAAGGTTTTCGATCAACATTTGGCCCTTTAGCCAGTAAGAAACCGTACATTATCGGATCTTGGTTGCTGTCAAAATTATCTCTAGCATCCGCTTCATCTTCAAATGATACAAATATAAAATAGAAAAAGCAATAAGAGAAAGCATACAAATAGTTTCATTATAAAACTGATATCCTGCGTTGCAAACTATATTCATAGGTCCAAAACGAGTTGTGGTACAATGCCATTCTAATGGAATGGTACTTCTGTTGAAATCTCTAAAATTCCATTCATGTGCCTTTTCCTTAAAAATATCATATATTTTTTGTTCATCAGCTAAAAAGATATCAATTATAACGTAAGTTTTAATAATTTTTATATTTACAATTTCTTTTAGGCACTAACATATTTGTACAATACGTCTTCTTTCCAAAAAGTGAGTGTATGGGATTGTACGAATTGTCTCCACATCAATCAATCCAAATGGACCAATAATAAAGATATTTATGTTTTTTAATTGACTTAATAAGTATTTTATATCTTTATTAATTTTTTTAACAGCGTTATGAGCCTAAAATGAAAATTAATAACTCTCATAAAAATCGCATAAAAATTATCTACTAAACTGCTTATATATTACATTTTCTGATTCAGTTCCTTCTTCGTATGATGAAGCATGAAAAACTTCACAAGAACCAATCATAATCAGATTCGCAGGTTTGTTGCTATTTATCCATCCGATAGCTTGAATAATTGCTCCCTTCAAATCATGATTTTCTTTCGACTCGACATACGTTGCTCGTTTTCCCTTATATTAATATTCGCATCCCACCCAATCGACACAGCCAGAAATGCCTCCCTTTAATTCATTTGTTACCTACAAGAAATTCTAATTGAAAAATCAACATAAATGTGTACTATATATATTAAAATTTTTCACATAAATTGGTTCAATATCCTCGCTGTAGTTAAAAAGTTCTGCAGAGTGTTCAATTTTCTTTCCAACTTTCGTATCATATACAAACCTTGCCAGAACACCATGATCTTCAGGATATAATCCAGTCGCAATCGAATGATGTGCTGCATAAGGATTAGTTGGAAATAAATCCGTTATCCTTGGAATATGTACTCCACTACTTTTCAATTCATTCAAATCTGGTGCTAATTTCAAATAATTTGCTTTAAACCCGGGTAAAGAAATGACAACCAAAACGGGCTCTTTTGATAAGGTCCATTGGACACACAGGAGTATTATAAAAATTATAAAATAAATATTTATTGCCATTTATAAATTTATTAGAAATTATTTTTTTTAATTTGTTTGTACATATTACTTAAAAATTTATTACTTATGCAAAGGTATCATGGATAAAAAAAATGTTCATCCGAATGTTCGTCCGAATGTTTTGCCAGTATATTCTCCAAGCGAGACCCGATAATTACGATGTAAAGAAAAGTTTAGTTATACCATAGAAGAAGGAATAAAAAGAAAAAGTATTCTCAATGCCTAAGTGGGAACATTTTGTAGCTCTGAATACATTAGTATTGTTCGGTCTAAATTGAGACTGTGTGTGTGATTTATGGCGTTGCCACCTCTTAAAAATAATTTGAATATAGTAATGCAAAAAATGATTAAATGGACGCCATTTTCATTCTGATATATTCCCTTCAAATACGCCATAATTATCATATACACCAATCAAAATCCAGTCAAAAAAGAAAAAATATCTTATAATAAGTGTAATTGAAACGGCCAGTTCTTTTCAAAGCCAAATGTATCAGGAAGAAAGAGATGCAAATATTTTAAAAACCTTCCATGGAACAGACGACATAACGTCATCGTTTTTAAAATTATTCAGATAATACATATTTATGCCTATGGTAGATACTACAACAGGGTATATTAGTTTTATCACTACATTTCTAACACATCAAAATAACCATCGCAGAAAGGCTTCAAGTGTATGGTTGTGTAGAGAGAATCAAAAGTTATATCGATTTGTGCATGTCCGTCCATCCGTCTGTCCCTCCGTCCGTATACAAGCTAACTCAAAAACGCGTTATCCAACTTTGAAGAAATTTCCGGTATGAGTTGATTATTCCTTAACTCGATTTGGTTTTGCATTTCAGTAACATCGACCGAGGGAGCAAAGTTACAAAGACCAGAAGTTTGTCGTTTTTTTATAGTTTTTCAGATTTCATTTCATAATTTGTGGAGCAATTTTGTTTAAATTATTTACATGGATTGACTACATAAATACACAATACCATGTTAAGCTTTAGTAAATCGGTCCAAGGATATTGGAGAAAGAAATAGTTGTAGGAAAAAATAAACCGGTTTACAAAGTTTTTCCTATGTATTTTAAAAAAATAATATACCGATTTGAATAAAATTTGCGAAAGGTGTTTATGTTATTAGGCTTTTCATCCTACCTGTGAATTAGAGTGAATTTGAAGGAAACAAAGCAATGTTATGAAGAAAAAACCTTGAAATTTTAGTAGTTTTCATTGAACTATAGATTTATTAACTACGAATCTCTTATTTAACATTTGAAAAATCGGCTATAGACCGATTTTCATTCATTCTCATGCGTTGCTTTTGTTTCGTGCTTTATTTATTTACGTAAATGGGTGTGTGTAGCCATCTACCATAAGGAATATTTTTTTGAGAGATTCCCAGAAATATTTTTGGCTTTTTTTTATACATTTCGTTTTCAAACGAATTTCAAATGATTTTTCTAAGCTAACTTCTATACGAAGTGTATAATTATAAAATTGAAAAATGTTTGTTTTTGCAAATTTCCATATTTTAAAGAATGGGTGGCTATCGCGAGGCCCGCGGGCCGCATGCGGCCCGCCGGGAGTTTTGTTGCGGCCCGCGGAGCTAAGTCAAATTAACAAAAATGTTAACTTTATTGTACATATTATGAAAAGAACATTACGTCATGAGTCGTTCGCATTATACTAGGCTAGTCAAAAAGTTCTCGGGCTCGATAAGAAAAACACAATTTAATGGTTCCAAATATGCTTTATCATTCAATATAATCTCCCTCAACCTCAATGCACTTGTTTCAATGGTTTTCTAATCGATTGATTCCATCCCTGAAGTGAGAATCTGCAAGGTCTGCAAAATACCCCTGTACGGCAACTAGCACCTCTTTGTTTGACGAAAAACGCCTTCCCCGCATGAATTTTTTCAGGTTCGGAAATAGATGGAAGTCACTAGGCATCAAATCTGGTGAATACGGTGGATGTTCTAACAATTTCTACTTTAATTCCGTGATTTTTGCAATAATTTTTTGACTTTTGTGAGCTGGTACATTGTCTTGGTGGAAAATGATTTTTTTCTTCTTTAATCCGGGCCTTTTTTCACGAATTTTTGTTTCGAGCTGGTCCAATAAGTTCGAGTAATATTTAGAATTAATTGTTTTACCAGTTTGGAGATAAACTACCAACAAAACCCGTTTCGCGCCCCAAAACACTGAGGTTAAAACTTTTTTCGCCGATCTTTGGGCCTTAAACCGTTTTATAGCCGAATTATCGGTTTCACACCATCCTTTTGATTCTGCTTTCGACTCAGGATCATAGTGATAAACCCAAGTCTCAGTCGCAGCGATGAATCAACGCACAAACGCTCGAAATGTTGTTGAGAAAGTCGCATTAGCACGTGTTTTTGTTCCATTGTTAGGAAATGCGGCACCCACATTGTACAAAGCTTTTTGAAACCTAAAAGTTCATGTAAAATCTGATATGTTGATCCATGCGAGATGCCTATGGCCTCAGCTATCTCATCCACCATCTCTCGTTTATCTTCCGAAACCATATCCTGTATTTTTTGTATCTTTTCTGTTGTTGATACACTTATTGCACGTCCTTGACGTGGATCGTCTTCAAGGCTTGTACGACCAGATTTAAAAAGGGGCAGCGCATTTTTCAATGGTGGATTTCGCAGGTGAAGAGTCCTCATACACTTTTAATAATTGTTCATAAGTTTCCTTTACTTTTAAACGTTCCTAAACAAAGAATTTAATCACTCCACGATATTCAATTTTTTCCATTTTAAAAAATACTGTGACACATCCACACTAAATGGGTTGTAAACATAGAATGAATTAACAGATCGAAATGAAATTTCACACACGTTCCTATGAAGGATATGCCAACATAACAAATTTGGGCTGCTAGCAGCACATTCTGTTATCGACCCCGAGAACTTTTTGACTAGCCTATATTTTTAAATTATAGCTAAAAGAAATTTGAAATATCTCGCATTTTTGGAGAAATTCATTGCTATGAGCTCTTTTAAAAATACCGTATTTTCAGAAAAATGCGCAGATTTTAACTATTTCAAATATCCCGGTTCGATGTTATAAAATAATAACTTTTTATTTATGTGAATTTGGTGTACGATTATTTCTGCGCTAACAATTAGTCTTAACAATATTTGTGTATTATTTCATACAAAATAATTTATCACAGTTTATTTGCAATAGAACAGTTACTATTTTTAATAATTCTCACAATTTTTATGTTTAGGAGCAAAGTTACTTTTCTGTACTAGTGTAATGTAATAAAACATTACACATACTTCTAGTTATAAATCATATTTTAAAACCAAAAATTACTATAGACATTTTTCGGCGAAAGTTCTACTTTGTGAATGAAAAATAATGAATTGCGAAATCCATTAAAATTACTTGATGCATTTCGAAACTCATTATCGGCAGAAAATTACATTGATTTTGTAATACATGTTATTGGCATGAATTACGAAATCAATGAAAACATTCTAGAAAAAAGTAAACCAGAACTATTACGTAAATGTTCTGCGACCTAGAAAATAACGAGCACAAAGTATGAATTTTCTGCCTATAAAAATAGTGGCTTTGAATATCCAAAAAGTCAGTTCTAAAAATATCGGATAGCCGTTAACGACTCAAAAGTAAAGTCGTGACGTTTTTAAAAAAAAGTAAAGTTCAGTTAGAAAAACATACGGTACGCGGTAATAACGTGGACGGTTCTTAATACGTAAAACAAGTTAAAAGTAGTATTTCGAGTACATTTGCTCGATCATCGATTGTCCAGAATTGAGCCGAAGAAAATTTAAAAGAAGTGTTTACATTATTGAAATAAGTTTGAAAAGAAAGAGAGATTTAGTGTTAAAAAACGTTTTTACATAATAAAGTTTAAAGAAAAGAAAATTTAAAGAGAGTATTATATTATTGAAATAAGTTTGAAAAGAAAAACAGATTTAGTGTTAAAAAACGTTTTTACATAATAAAATTTAAAGAAACGAAGATTTTAAGAGAGTTTTTACATTATTGAAACAAGTTTGAAAAGAAAAAGAGATTTAGTGTTAAAAAACGTTTTTACATAATAAAGTTTAAAGAAAAGAAAGTTTAAAGAGTTTTTATTTTACTGAATGATTGTAGTGCCCAATAAGTATCCAGTGGAGCAGAAGCAGTCAACAATAAGCCAAGTAAAACTACGTAAGTCCTATTTACATTAAATAAATTATAACACCCCCCAAGCGGCAACCCTTGCAACCACCAATTCGCGATTCCTCTTCCGAAAGAAAAAACTCTATCATCTTCACTAAACAATTTCCCGGAGAGAGCCACGAGGGTCTCCTGTAGGGCCATATTACACAACATTTGGCGCAGCTACGGTAGTTCTCAGGCGCTAAGCGTTAAAAATCTGAGAAAATACGAACTTACAAGTGTAATAGCCTAACGGATGACTGATTCAAACTCTCCTCCGGAAGTTGCAAAAGAAGAGCTAGAGCGAACTTTCGAAGAAAAGAATCGACGAATTATCATCAATAACAGCAGCCTGGATAACTTCCCCATATTATCAATAATCTACGAACCAGGATGTACGCGAAGCATCAAATATCATTAACAGCAGATTTTCAAAAAAAAATTTTTTAATAGAATTTAAGTCTCATTAATCAATAAGATCAAATATGTTATTAGAAAAAATAAGCAGTTTTGTGTGCAATTCGATTCCTTTACTAAGCGCGGAACTCGGACCTAATTTAGCATCCGAGGTAACGGTATTTATGGGATGTTGACGAACAACATATAACATTCTTTCGGCAGAAGAGCAAAAAAATTTTGTATCCCTTCTTCCCCTCAGATTCCGTGGTCGAGCCGCCGCTGTTTTAGTAAATATTCCGACGGGAAATTTTACTGATTTTTTAAATAATGTGCAAGAAAAGTTAATTGAACGTAAGCCATATCCGACCTTGTTACACGAATTACGACACTTAAGTCAGTTACCGGGTGAAACTTTATCTGGATTTGCAGGGCGAATGAAAACTTTGTTAAGGGAATGCATAAACCAAGCAATCCAGAGGCACCCGGAGGGATATGAATCAGTTATAGAGGATTTAGAAGAAACAGCTGTATTTACATTCCAAGCTGGTCTTCTAAATCCAACTTACCGAATATTTTTTTTAAATCGTGAACTTAAAAATTTTGATCAGCTTATTAAAAAGGCTGAATACCTCGAGGGGGCTGAGAAACAATTTGCAATAGCAACCTCCTCATCTTTTAACAATTTTACACCCAACCTACAGGGAAACTTTCAACCTAGTTTAACAAATGAAAATAATTTTCTTTTAAATGAGCAATTAATATTGAACAATTGTAATTACAATTACAAGTTTGGAGAAAATATAGGAGAGAATTTACTTACATACAATCACTACAATAACTTCCCAAGTAATAGTACCGGACATTGTAATAATAATAATAATAATAATAATAACAATAATAAGAATAATAGAAATAATAAACGTTATAAACAGAATAATAATAGAAACAACAACTTTAAAAATAATCAAAATAATTTCAATAGAAACGGTAATTACAATAAAAATAATAGTTATAATAATAACAATTATAATAATAGCAACTTTAAAAATAATAATAACGATACGAATGGCCAAAATTTTAATAATGACCTTTACTCAAATCAACAGATCCAATGTGGTTTTTGTAGTAAATTTGGTCATCTTTACGAAGAATGCAGAATTCGCATGCGCACCCCCTACTGCGATCTTTGTCGTGTGTACGGACACACGAATAATACGTGTAATTGTCTTTCACCTAACAATATAAGTAACCAAATACACATGGTTACACACGATGATAATAATAATAATAATAGAAATAATGATAAATGCAACTTTTGTTTACAACCGGGACATGACGAAAACACATGTTACCCCAAAAAACAGTGGGAGAAAAATTACTCATCTCCTCTCAAGCAACCCGCAATGAACCCCTCTAATTCAATTATAGGATCAGTACCCAAACCAATTAAAATAAGTCCGGCCGAAGTAGTATGTAAGAAAATAAATAAAACGACGCAAAGTCAAGACGAAGAAAATAATAATATTAAAGAAAAAATTAAAGTTCAATCGGCATCCGGCACATTACAAAATATAGGTACAAGTTCTCCACTCCAAATACTCCCAAAAAGCAAAGAACATGCAGTGGAAAAAGCCAGTCTGAATTCAAAAGATGGCAATTCAGGGTTCAATTGCGTGCCTCCAAATGGTATTATTGAAAGACCAAACAAACGCGTAACGTTCAAGAAAACAAAACTTGACAAGGAAAACATTGAGATTCCATCCTTTATAGGTATGTCCGCAATGTTCACAGAGGTGGTCCATATAGATGTCGCCCAGGCACAGGTTGAAACACCAGTACCTAAGGCTAAAATTGTAAGTGGCCGCAAGAACGGACAAAAACCTTTGAACCAAAATTTAAAGGTAAACGATTTGGAATATGAAACAAAGACTCAGAGAGAAATTCTTATTCCAATTCGTTCCATTAAATCAGTTCATACAAAGAAGGAATCGAAACAAGATAAACCCCTCTTTTCTAAAGAAGTTTATTTTGGAAGTTGCTTTGTCGAGCCAGTTGACGAGAAAATGACGGTTTGTACCTTCAATAAGCAACCAAGAGAACAGAAAACTGAACAAATTCAACAAAAAACAAACGAAATGCTTGAAAACAAAGTCCATATAGATAAGAAACGTCCTAGAAACTCATTGTTCCCTAAGCCTAGTACAACATTATTTTACAAAAACAACCCTGTTGAGCACCGCGAGCTCGAACCAAGTCTTTTAGACCACAATATAAGAAATTATAAAACGCGAAAAAGAAAAATTTCTTGTTTAAACCAATGATAACCTACATTTTGGATCGTTAAAACTTTTTTATTATAAAATTAACATTTAGTCTTTGCGCGATCCATGTTTTTCTTTGAATATTTTTAAATTTCTATAAAATATAATAACATAACATAACATGTTTTTTTTTGTTTTTGCCAATAACTCGAAACACTATAAATTTTAGAATTTCATCCAAAAATTGGTCAAAGAAATATGTCATTCTCTTTTAAAACAATTTTTAACAAAATGTAAACAAAACCAATTATTCCAGCTCATACCAAACAGATATCAAAACAAAAATCAATCATGAATCACTGAAAAGGTGATCTATTTTTTTTTTTGTATGCAAATAAAAAAAAAAGCTCATTCATAAATTTTTAACCATAAACCTTTCATATGTGAAAATGCTGACCTAGCAAATCATTGAACACAAATTTAAACAATAAGCCTTTTAAATTTTAGTATTAGGTAATAAAAATTAGTGTTATAAAAAATGTAAACAAAACAAAAATTTACATTTTTTTTATTTTTATTGAACATTTAATTTAGAAAAAAAAATAGTAATAAGTTAAATTTTTTTTGAAAAACAACTTTATTTCTTATTTCTTAACATTCGGGCGATCGTTCAATTTTATATATGTAAACATAAAGAAAATTATATCTCCTTTTTAACAAAGTATCTCGATTCTTTGTTTAAAAGTAAATATAATTTTCTTGCGGCAATATGAAGGAGTGTAATGTAATAAAACATTACACATACTTCTAGTTATAAATCATATTTTAAAACCAAAAATTACTATAGACATTTTTCGGCGAAAGTTCTACTTTGTGAATGAAAAATAATGAACTGCGAAATGCATTAAAATTACTTGATGCATTTCGAAACTCATTATCGGCAGAAAATTACATTGATTTTGTAATACATGTTATTGGCATGAATTACGAAATCAATGAAAACATTCTAGAAAAAAGTAAACCAGAACTATTACGTAAATGTTCTGCGACCTAGAAAATAACGAGCACAAAGTATGAATTTTCTGCCTATAAAAATAGTGGCTTTGAATATCCAAAAAGTCAGTTCTAAAAATATCGGATAGCCGTTAACGACTCAAAAGTAAAGTCGTGACGTTTTTAAAAAAAAAGTAAAGTTCAGTTAGAAAAACATACGGTACGCGGTAATAACGTGGACGGTTCTTAATACGTAAAACAAGTTAAAAGTAGTATTTCGAGTACATTTGCTCGATCATCGATTGTCCAGAATTGAGCCGAAGAAAATTTAAAAGAAGTGTTTACATTATTGAAATAAGTTTGAAAAGAAAGAGAGATTTAGTGTTAAAAAACGTTTTTACATAATAAAGTTTAAAGAAAAGAAAATTTAAAGAGAGTATTATATTATTGAAATAAGTTTGAAAAGAAGAACAGATTTAGTGTTAAAAAACGTTTTTACATAATAAAATTTTAAGAAACGAAGATTTTAAGAGAGTTTTTACATTATTGAAATAAGTTTGAAAAGAAAAAGAGATTTAGTGTTAAAAAACGTTTTTACATAATAAAGTTTAAAGAAAAGAAAATTTAAAGAGAGTATTATATTATTGAAATAAGTTTGAAAAGAAAGAGAGATTTAGTGTTAAAAAACGTTTTTACATAATAAAATTTAAAGAAACGAAGATTTTAAGAGAGTTTTTACATTATTGAAACAAGTTTGAAAAGAAAAAGAGATTTAGTGTTAAACAACGTTTTTACATAATAAAGTTTAAAGAAAAGAAAGTTTAAAGAGTTTTTATTTTACTGAATGATTGTAGTGCCCAATAAGTATCCAGTGGAGCAGAAGCAGTCAACAATAAGCCAAGTAAAACTACGTAAGTCCTATTTACATTAAATAAATTATAACACCACCCAAGCGGCAACCCTTGCAACCACCAATTCGCGATTCCTCTTCCGAAAGAAAAAACTCTATCATCTTCACTAAACAATTTCCCGGAGAGAGCCACGAGGGTCTCCTGTAGGGCCATATTACACAACACTAGGCTTTATATTTGAAGTACACTTTTCAATTCAGATTGATAGATACTTGAAATCTCGTCTCGTATTTACTATATAGCTCAGGCAATACTTCGAGAATCGCCTGCAAATGTTTGAGAGTTTCTGATACAGATCAATTTAGATGCACTTAGTTCTGCAAAACAAAGTCAGATGTCTCGCTTTTAAATATTTGCAATTTTTTAAATAAATAATATGTTAGATTCTCAGTTATGCTTTATCAGCTTCAAAAAAATAAATGTACCTATTTCTTTATTTTCACATTAAACCAGGCAAGCGTTTGACCAAAATCTCACCTACTGGCAAGCGACGATGTGGTGGAAGTTGTAGCACACTTGCTTGTTGACTTTCATTACAGAAAAAAAATATATTGGGTGCGTGGCCCGCAGGAAATATTATTTCTGAAATTTGGCCCGCCTGCTGAAATGGTTGGCCACCCATGTTTTAAAGGGTTCTAGTTTGGTAAAAGGAATTCTTCACCACAAGAATCGATTCATATGTATAGAAGTTCATAGTTGTTTTGCCTATCGTGAAAATATTTTTAGATCGTTTTGCTTTGAGAATGATTTCCTGGCTATTTGGTACAAAACGAAATATGGAAAGCCTTTGTGTATTGCATTATCACAGATTGTGTGTGTGATTTTATCGAAAGAAATTGCAAAATCAAGTGCCAATCTGTGATATCACCACCAGCTTCTGAACGTCTCTCCGATGCTGATGGTTGACGAGATGTAGATGGACCAGGTAAATTTTCACGCTCCCTCTTCCGTTCACGATCACTACTCTTTTCCCGTGAACTTGACGAACCACCTGATCCTCCTTCTTCCGGTGAGGACGAATGCGTTTTTTTAAACTGTCTCCAGGACGGCGTTCACCTTTTTTTAAGCTGTCTGATGTTGCCCTTCCATGACCACTAGCTTTTCCTGGATCATTTTTCATAATAAATCCAGAATAAGACGCGCAAAATTTTTTTGTTCGCGTGGAGTAAAAGAGAAGTAACTATTAAACCATAGTATTAAAACGAGAGAAACATGTATGTATTTCATGCAAATTACATGAAAACAATTCTCTCTCTTTTTATTATTCGAGCAAACACATTTTGCACGTTTGGTGGAAACGCAGCTTTAGGACCATTATGAAAAGAATGATACACAAAAAACGTGTTAAACTGTTAAAAAATTAAAAATTTAAAAATTTAAAAAAATCCTTTTATGTAATTTTGATAGATAATTATTTTATAAAAGCTCAATTTTATTTATATATAAAAATTAATTTCTGTTTTAAAATATTTTTTAAAAAAATATTGTAAATAAATTATATTTAAAAGAAGTCAAAAAAAAGAAAATAGGTTTCAAGTGGGTCCAGAATAAAACTCAGAAACTCACTCAAACAAAATTTCCAAAAAAAAGAAAAGAAAAAACCAAAAAATTTAAAGAAATAAGAATTGAACAAATAAATTATTTATTTCTTTTGAAGAATTTCACAAAAGTTTTATTTCATAAATCAAAAAAATTTGCCTTAATTTTCTTCAATTTTCATTTTTTCTTCGAATAATTTATTAAATTTATTAACCATATCCGTGGAATTCCTTCTCTGATCTTCTGTCGAATATTCTTGAAATTCATTAAAAAGTTTCGTTATTTTTGGTTTCATTTCACGTGGAATATATTTTGGGAATTCAACTAAAAATTTGAAAATTAGAAAACAAAACAAAATTTGAATAACAAAAAGTCTTCAGATTCGTTTTTCAAGTGCAAAACTTTAAACATGATTCGAAAAAAAATAACGAAATTCGAGTTGCCGTGTTTTGAAAAGTGTTTCGACTTAAAAAAATCTAATCCAAAGAATTTTTAGATTTTAAAAGTTAAAAGAACACAAGTCAAAGCCCGACAGGAGTGTCTTTTATGATTTTCAAAAACTTCAAATATACTTTACTTTCAAATAATATAAAAAGGCTTCCCTTTTGTGAAGTTTCATTTGGTTTTGGAAGTCCTTCATTTTTGATCTCTTTTATATAGCAAGGATGAATGACATCGTTAACACTGACGAGCAATCTTCTATCGTCAATCGTTTGTATGACTATGTTAACCCCACATAAAGCTTCTTTTAAACTAAGTTTATAGTCCATATACAAATCCGAACAAATTCTTCGGAATCTTTCATGCGTTTTATCAGCCGTTATAAAAACAATATCGGCTGGTATTTTTGTTGGACCTTGATCACCTTCTTCTGGAACTATTATTTTAGTTCTTGCCAAGATTCCTGGAATAATCGGTACTATAAGAACTTTCTCGCTAAAATTATAAATATTTTTGTAATTGTTACAATTTCAAAAAGAAAAAAAATAATTATTTCTTTTACCGGATTTCAGTTGCAGTTTTTTCGATATCCACAAATTCATGCCGAAATATTGTCACTCGTTTAAAACCACCAAAATAAATCTCTTTCAAATTTAAAAATAGCAATTTTTCCACAGCTTTATCTTTACATTTGATTGCCATTCCTGTTTCAGTTGAACATAACGGTGACGGATTAGTAATGGCATCATTTATATTCGCATACGGTGAATATGATCCGAAAACCTGTCGATAAGTTTCGAAACAAAATCCATGATAAACATATGGTAGAAAAAAACCATTTGTTAATGGTACACCATTTAATAGTCCCGCCTCTCCATAACGGTCATAAACTGCACGTCTTAATGGATTTGCTAATTGGAAAATAAATAATAGAAAATTACAAAAAATTTAATTAAGTCAAATATTTTTTGTTGGCCAATTTACAAAGCATATCATAGGCTTGATTTACAAGTCTCCATTGATCATAATCCAATATTGCAGGAAAATTATTTTCATCGGGAATTCCTTCTGGTGCATTGAAAGGATGATCCGAACTTTCGCTCCGATTTGGATGGAATCTAATCGCCAATTTTCTATAGGATAATGCAATTTCCTCTTGTGATGCTTCACGACTTATATTTAATATTGAATAATAATCAATTTCTTGGGAGCTCATTTTTAATCTTTCACAAAACCAAAATTTAATGAAACTAAAATAAAAGCAAAGCGATCTATGTTAGTAAAAAAATAAATAATTTATTCTCAGTGTTTTTTTTTTTTGTTTTAGCACAGTTATTTATTTACAGCGGTTTGAAATTAATCCAATATCCAAACCTACTATTTTCATATACAATCAATCATTGGAAACTAACAAAACCTATTTGTAGATACAAAATCACATAACCAAATTGGCAATTCCTAGAATTGGATGCAGATTAGATGGGCTTAATTGGAATAAAGTCAAAGATCAACTTGAAGAAGTTTTCCAGAATGATAACATCGAAATAACAGTTTATAATTAGATGATGATGATGATGAAAACGAGATTACTCGGAGAACATCTGAAGAAGCTGATCAAGTTCTAGAAGAAGCTCACATAAAAGAAGAACTATCCAAAATAGAAATGGAAGCTAAAAATGCAATTTTTAATTATTGAAAATGAAATTTATTGGACATAGAAATGCACGGACAATGATCAGGGAGGCAGCTTTATGGGGAAACGAATATCAATAATAATAATCAATTAATGGAACACAATGCTGTTATGCTGGAAGAAACTAAAGATACAAATACTGTTCCTGCCGCCTTTATGATACGAATGTTAGCCTGTATACATGCTTTAAAAAATCGTCGTACAACTAGTAGTACGAACGCTGGTAGCAACGGAAACAGTAGTGCAGATAATAACTCACCACCGGAACCAGATAGGCAAACAAATGAAAATTAATATATTTTTTGCAAATAAAAAAAAAATAAAAAAATATAAAAAATTTAATTATTTAAATAACAAAACCCCAAAATATAGAAATTACTTTCTATTATTTGAATCCTTGAACTGATACGCATTAATTTCATTTAGTTTTAGTATACTTGTAGTCTAGAATTTGTTTTATTTTTCCTTGTTTTATCATTCATTGTACTTCCTTGTTGGAAAATTAATAGTTCTCACTTCTCATTATTTTGGATCAAAATTATAAAAACCAAATAAAGTGCGTGATATAACAAATCAAAATTTCTTTTTGATTGATTTCATTAGAATATAAAAAAAAACCATATACTAACTGAAAATCAGCCTATAGCCGATTATTTGCAAATCATAAATCTAATTTGCAAATTTTGTTCAAATCGGTATATTAATTTTTAAAGGACATCAAAAAAAAAAACTATGCTTATTTTCTATTAGGATTATTTCTTCCTCCGCTATCCTTGGACTGATTTTACTTAAATTTAACATGCTATCGTCTAATTATGTAGTGAGCCAATATAATTAACTTAAACAAAATTGCTTCACAAATTTCCCAATTAAATCTGAAAAACCATATAAAAAAAAAACGACAAAACTTTCCGATTACCCTAGTTTTTGCTCAATAACTTCGCACCCTTTCGGTCGATTTTGTTCTAAATTTCAAGGAAAACCTCTGGTACGATAGGGCATACAAATATTTTGGATATGTATTATAGCAATATGCCTGTGTCACCGCTAATAAAGGATTTAGTCAACATTTCATTTATATTAATTATCAATCGATTTCTGCTCTTGGGTCCAGTTCTAAGAAAAATATTTTATAAAAACTAATCATCTATTTTATCGACATTTTATTTTAATTAAAACTCAAGTATTATTTGGTGTTGTCTCGTTTTTCATTTCAAGTTCGTCGAATCATTTTGGACATGATCTTATACTCGACTCGTGCACTGTTCAATTTAAGACATGTTCGCAGTAATAATATTACTATTACTATCAGTAATACTATTAGTAAAAGCGAAAAGAGAACAACTCCTACAATAATTGAAAGAAAGGAAATATAAGCCTAATAATGTATTAACTAACTAATTGAATTTGAACCTTCTAAAGCTAAACAGATACTAAATGTGCAATTATTACTCTCGTCGGGTTCATTTATTGTCGTTGTTTGTTCGTATATTGGAGTTCTTCTTAGACAGCTTTCATCAGTGGTTGATATTCCGGGGGTAGTTTCTCTTTGAGGGGAGTTAATTTGTAAAATTTTGCAAAATATGTCGAATAAATCAATTATCTTTATACTAGACAAAGGTTTTCGATCAACATTTGGCCCTTTAGCCAGTAAGAAACCGTACATTATCGGATCTTGGTTGCTGTCAAAATTATCTCTAGCATCCGCTTCATCTTCAAATGATACAAATATAAAATAGAAAAAGCAATAAGAGAAAGCATACAAATAGTTTCATTATAAAACTGATATCCTGCGTTGCAAACTATATTCATAGGTCCAAAACGAGTTGTGTTACAATGCCATTCTAATGGAATGGTACTTCTGTTGAAATCTCTAAAATTCCATTCATGTGCCTTTTCCTTAAAAATATCATATATTTTTTGTTCATCAGCTAAAAAGATATCAATTATAACGTAAGTTTTAATAATTTTTATATTTACAATTTCTTTTAGGCACTATTTGTACAATAATTGATGTAGCTCCGTGATCATCGAAACGTCTTCTTTCCAAAAAGTGAGTGTATGGGATTGTACGAATTGTCTCCACATCAATCAATCCAAATGGACCAATAATAAAGACATTTATGTTTTTTAATTGACTTAATAAGTATTTTATATCTTTATTAATTATGCCCTATGGTAGGTACTACCAGAGGGTATATTAGTTTTGTCACTAAGTGTGTAACGCATAGAAATAATCATCGCAGAAAAATTTCAAGGGTATGGTTGTGCAGGGAATCAAAAGTTATATCGATTTATGCATGTCCGTCCGTCCGTCTGTGGACAAGATAACTCAAGAACGCGTTATCCGATTTTGTTGAAATTTAGAATGTAAGTTGGTTATTCCTTAACTGCGTTTGGTATTGCATTTGAGCAAAATCAATCCACGGCGAGCAAAGTTATAAAGGAAAAACTAGGGTGACCAGAAAGTTTTGTCGTTTTTTTGGTTATGGTTTTTCGGATGTAATTGGAAAATTTGTCAATCGATTTTGTTTAAATTAATTACATAGGTTAACTATATAAATAGATGATACCATGTTAAATTTCAGTCAAATCGATGCAAGGGTAGTGGAGAAAGAAATAGTTGTAGCCTAAAATAAGCCTGTTCATAAAGTTTTCCCGATGTATTTTAAAAAGTTATATACCGATGTCAATCAACTTTACGAAACGTGTTTATACTATTAGAGTCCAGCACACCTGTGAATTTGAGCCAATTTGAGAATGTAGAAACGAAGTTATAGAGAAAAAAACCTTGAAATTTTGAGTTAAGTAGAAAGTTCGTGGCGTTTTTTTTCTAATAGATGGCTTTAGAGTCGTATAACTTTAGTAGTTATAAGCCTATCAAGTTTTGTTATAGCGCGCTTAAAAGGTGATATTTTATAGAATATTTATGAAAATTGTGAAATTCAGGCACAACTAATTGGGGTAATTGGGTTTTGAAAATGAGCCAAAATTCTTAAAAAAATTCCCTATATTAATGCTCCATGTTAGGTACTACCGTCCGTTCGTGGACAAGATAACTCAAAAATGCGTTATCCAATTTTGATGAAATTTAGAATGCTACTTGGTTATTGCTATAGTGGATTTGGTATTGCATTTCAGCTAAATCGACTGAGGGGTAGCGAAGTTATTAAGGAAAAACAAGGGTGACCATAAAGTTTTGTCGTTTTTTTTATATAGTTTTTCGTATTTAATTGGAAAATTTGTAAAACAATTTTGTTTAAATTAATTATATTGGTTGACTACATAAATAGACGATACCATTGAAAATTTCAATTTCAATTTCCAATTACATCCGAAAAACCATAACCAAAAAAACGACAAAACTTTCTGGTCACCCTGGTTTTTCCTTTATAACTTTGCTCCCCGTGGATCGATTTGGCTCAAATGCAATACCAAACCAAGTTAAGGAATAAGCAACTCAAATTATAAATTTCATCAAAAGCGGATAACGCGTTTTTGAGTTATCTTGTCTACGGACGGACGGACGGACGGACGGACGGACGGACATGCATAAATCAATATAACTTTTGATTCCCTACACAACCATACCATTGAAATTTTTCTCCGATTATTATTTCTATCCTTGGAATATGTACTCCACTACTTTTCAATTCATTCAAATCTGGTGCTAATTTCAAATAATTTGCTTTAAACCCGGGTAAAGAAATGACAACCAAAACGGGCTCTTTTGATAAGGTCCATTGGACACACAGGAGTATTATAAAAATTATAAAATAAATATTTATTGCCATTTATAAATTTATTAAAAATTATTTTTTTTAATTTGTTTGTACATATTACTTAAAAATGTATTACTTATGCAAAGGTATCATGGATAAAAAAAATGTTCATCCGAATGTTCGTCCGAATGTTTTGCCAGTATATTCTCCAAGCGAGACCCGATAATTACGATGTAAAGAAAAGTTTAGTTATACCATAGAAGAAGGAATAAAAAGAAAAAGTATTCTCAATGCCTAAGTGGGAACATTTTGTAGCTCTGAATACATTAGTATTGTTCGATCTAAATTGAGACTGTGTGTGTGATTTATGGCGTTGCCACCTCTTAAAAATAATTTGAATATAGTAATGCAGAAAATGATTAAATGGACGCCATTTTCATTCTGATATATTCCCTTCAAATACGCCATAATTATCATATACACCAATCAAAATCCAGTCAAAAAAGAAAAAATATCTTATAATAAGTGTAATTGAAACGGCCAGTTGTTTTCAAAGCCAAATGTATCAGGAAGAAAGAGATGCAAATATTTTAAAAACCTTCCATGGAACAGACGACATAACGTCATCGTTTTTAAAATTATTCAGATAATACATATTTATGCCTATGGTAGATACTACAACAAGGTATATTAGTTTTATCACTACATTTCTAACACATCAAAATAACCATCGCAGAAAGGCTTCAAGTGTATGGTTGTGTAGAGAGAATCAAAAGTTATATCGATTTGTGCATGTCCGTCCATCCGTCTGTCCCTCCGTCCGTATACAAGCTAACTCAAAAACGCGTTATCCAACTTTGAAGAAATTTCCGGTATGAGTTGATTATTCCTTAACTCGATTTGGTTTTGCATTTCAGTAACATCGACCGAGGGAGCAAAGTTACAAAGACCAGAAGTTTGTCGTTTTTTTATAGTTTTTCAGATTTCATTTCATAATTTGTGGAGCAATTTTGTTTAAATTATTTACATGGATTGACTACATAAATACACAATACCATGTTAAGCTTTAGTAAATCGGTCCAAGGATATTGGAGAAAGAAATAGTTGTAGGAAAAAATAAACCGGTTTACAAAGTTTTTCCTATGTATTTTAAAAAAATAATATACCGATTTGAATAAAATTTGCGAAAGGTGTTTATGTTATTAGGCTTTTCATCCTACCTGTGAATTAGAGTGAATTTGAAGGAAACAAAGCAATGTTATGAAGAAAAAACCTTGAAATTTTAGTAGTTTTCATTGAACTATAGATTTATTAACTACGAATCTCTTATTTAACATTTGAAAAATCGGCTATAGACCGATTTTCATTCATTCTCATGCGTTGCTTTTGTTTCGTGCTTTATTTATTTACGTAAATGGGTGTGTGTAGCCATCTACCATAAGGAATATTTTTTTGAGAGATTCCCAGAAATATTTTTGGCTTTTTTTTATACATTTCGTTTTCAAACGAATTTCAAATGATTTTTCTAAGCTAACTTCTATACGAAGTGTATAATTATAAAATTGAAAAATGTTTGTTTTTGCAAATTTCCATATTTTAAAGCATGGGTGGCCATCGCGAGGCCCGCGGGCCGCATGCGGCTTGCCGGGAGTTTTGTTGCGGCCCGCGGAGCTAAGTCAAATTAACAAAAATGTTAACTTTATTGTACATATTATGAAAAGAACATTACGTCATGAGTCGTTCGCATTATACTAGGCTAGTCAAAAAGTTCTCGGGCTCGATAAGAAAAACACAATTTAATGGTTCCAAATATGCTTTATCATTCAATATAATCTCCCTCAACCTCAATGCACTTGTTTCAATGGTTTTCTAATCGATTGATTCCATCCCTGAAGTGAGAATCTGCAAGGTCTGCAAAATACCCCTGTACGGCAACTAGCACCACTTTGTTTGACGAAAAACGCCTTCCCCGCATGAATTTTTTCAGGTTCGGAAATAGATGGAAGTCACTAGGCATCAAATCTGGTGAATACGGTGGATGTTCTAACAATTTCTACTTTAATTCCGTGATTTTTGCAATAATTTTTTGACTTTTGTGAGCTGGTACATTGTCTTGGTGGAAAATGATTTTTTTCTTCTTTAATCCGGGCCTTTTTTCACGAATTTTTGTTTCGAGCTGGTCCAATAAGTTCGAGTAATATTTAGAATTAATTGTTTTACCAGTTTGGAGATAAACTACCAACAAAACCCGTTTCGCGCCCCAAAACACTGAGGTTAAAACTTTTTTCGCCGATCTTTGGGCCTTAAACCGTTTTATAGCCGAATTATCGGTTTCACACCATCCTTTTGATTCTGCTTTCGACTCAGGATCTTAGTGATAAACCCAAGTCTCAGTCGCAGCGATGAATCAACGCACAAACGCTCGAAATGTTGTTGAGAAAGTCGCATTAGCACGTGTTTTTGTTCCATTGTTAGGAAATGCGGCACCCACATTGTACAAAGCTTTTTGAAACCTAAAAGTTCATGTAAAATCTGATATGTTGATCCATGCGAGATGCCTATGGCCTCAGCTATCTCATCCACCATCTCTCGTTTATCTTCCGAAACCATATCCTGTATTTTTTGTATCTTTTCTGTTGTTGATACACTTATTGCACGTCCTTGACGTGGATCGTCTTCAAGACTTGTACGACCAGATTTAAAAAGGGGCAGCGCATTTTTCAATGGTGGATTTCGCAGGTGAAGAGTCCTCATACACTTTTAATAATTGTTCATAAGTTTCCTTTACTTTTAAACGTTCCTAAACAAAGAATTTAATCACTCCACGATATTCAATTTTTTCCATTTTAAAAAATACTGTGACACATCCACACTAAATGGGTTGTAAACATAGAATGAATTAACAGATCGAAATGAAATTTCACACACGTTCCTATGAAGGATATGCCAACATAACAAATTTGGGCTGCTAGCAGCACATTCTGTTATCGACCCCGAGAACTTTTTGACTAGCCTATATTTTTAAATTATAGCTAAAAGAAATTTGAAATATCTCGCATTTTTGGAGAAATTCATTGCTATGAGCTCTTTTAAAAATACCGTATTTTCAGAAAAATGCGCAGATTTTAACTATTTCAAATATCCCGGTTCGATGTTATAAAATAATAACTTTTTATTTATGTGAATTTGGTGTACGATTATTTCTGCGCTAACAATTAGTCTTAAAAATATTTGTGTATTATTTCATACAAAATAATTTATCACAGTTTATTTGCAATAGAACAGTTACTATTTTTAATAATTATCACAATTTTTATGTTTAGGAGCAAAGTTACTTTTCTGTACTAGTGTAATGTAATAAAACATTACACATACTTCTAATTATAAATCATATTTTAAAACCAAAAATTACTATAGACATTTTTCGGCGAAAGTTCTACTTTGTGAATGAAAAATAATGAACTGCGAAATGCATTAAAATTACTTGATGCATTTCGAAACTCATTATCGGCAGAAAATTACATTGATTTTGTAATACATGTTATTGGCATGAATTACGAAATCAATGAAAACATTCTAGAAAAAAGTAAACCAGAACTATTACGCAAATGTTCTGCGACCTAGAAAATAACGAGCACAAAGTATGAATTTTCTGCCTATAAAAATAGTGGCTTTGAATATCCAAAAAGTCAGTTCTAAAAATATCGGATAGCCGTTAACGACTCAAAAGTAAAGTCGTGACGTTTTTAAAAAAAAAGTAAAGTTCAGTTAGAAAAACATACGGTACGCGGTAATAACGTGGACGGTTCTTAATACGTAAAACAAGTTAAAAGTAGTATTTCGAGTACATTTGCTCGATCATCGATTGTCCAGAATTGAGCCGAAGAAAATTTAAAAGAAGTGTTTACATTATTGAAATAAGTTTGAAAAGAAAGAGAGATTTAGTGTTAAAAAACGTTTTTACATAATAAAGTTTAAAGAAAAGAAAATTTAAAGAGAGTATTATATTATTGAAATAAGTTTGAAAAGAAAAACAGATTTAGTGTTAAAAAACGTTTTTACATAATAAAATTTAAAGAAACGAAGATTTTAAGAGAGTTTTTACATTATTGAAATAAGTTTGAAAAGAAAAAGAGATTTAGTGTTAAAAAACGTTTTTACATAATAAAATTTAAAGAAACGAAGATTTTAAGAGAGTTTTTACATTATTGAAACAAGTTTGAAAAGAAAAAGAGATTTAGTGTTAAACAACGTTTTTACATAATAAAGTTTAAAGAAAAGAAAGTTTAAAGAGTTTTTATTTTACTGAATGATTGTAGTGCCCAATAAGTATCCAGTGGAGCAGAAGCAGTCAACAATAAGCCAAGTAAAACTACGTAAGTCCTATTTACATTAAATAAATTATAACACCACCCAAGCGGCAACCCTTGCAACCACCAATTCGCGATTCCTCTTCCGAAAGAAAAAACTCTATCATCTTCACTAAACAATTTCCCGGAGAGAGCCACGAGGGTCTCCTGTAGGGCCATATTACACAACACTAGGCTTTATATTTGAAGTACACTTTTCAATTCAGATTGATAGATACTTGAAATCTCGTCTCGTATTTACTATATAGCTCAGGCAATACTTCGAGAATCGCCTGCAAATGTTTGAGAGTTTCTGATACAGATCAATTTAGATGCACTTAGTTCTGCAAAACAAAGTCAGATGTCTCGCTTTTAAATATTTGCAATTTTTTAAATAAATAATATGTTAGATTCTCAGTTATGCTTTATCAGCTTCAAAAAAATAAATGTACCTATTTCTTTATTTTCACATTAAACCAGGCAAGCGTTTGACCAAAATCTCACCTACTGGCAAGCGACGATGTGGTGGAAGTTGTAGCACACTTGCTTGTTGACTTTCATTACAGAAAAAAAATATATTGGGTGCGTGGCCCGCAGGAAATATTATTTCTGAAATTTGGCCCGCCTGCTGAAATGGTTGGCCACCCATGTTTTAAAGGGTTCTAGTTTGGTAAAAGGAATTCTTCACCACAAGAATCGATTCATATGTATAGAAGTTCATAGTTGTTTTGCCTATCGTGAAAATATTTTTAGATCGTTTTGCTTTGAGAATGATTTCCTGGCTATTTGGTACAAAACGAAATATGGAAAGCCTTTGTGTATTGCATTATCACAGATTGTGTGTGTGATTTTATCGAAAGAAATTGCAAAATCAAGTGCCAATCTGTGATATCACCACCAGCTTCTGAACGTCTCTCCGATGCTGATGGTTGACGAGATGTAGATGGACCAGGTAAATTTTCACGCTCCCTCTTCCGTTCACGATCACTACTCTTTTCCCGTGAACTTGACGAACCACCTGATCCTCCTTCTTCCGGTGAGGACGAATGCGTTTTTTTAAACTGTCTCCAGGACGGCGTTCACCTTTTTTTAAGCTGTCTGATGTTGCCCTTCCATGACCACTAGCTTTTCCTGGATCATTTTTCATAATAAATCCAGAATAAGACGCGCAAAATTTTTTTGTTCGCGTGGAGTAAAAGAGAAGTAACTATTAAACCATAGTATTAAAACGAGAGAAACATGTATGTATTTCATGCAAATTACATGAAAACAATTCTCTCTCTTTTTATTATTCGTGGTATAATATTTCGATCTCTTTTACCCACGCGAGCAAACACATTTTGCACGTTTGGTGGAAACGCAGCTTTAGGACCATTATGAAAAGAATGATACACAAAAAACGTGTTAAACTGTTAAAAAATTAAAAATTTAAAAATTTAAAAAAATCCTTTTATGTAATTTTGATAGATAATTATTTTATAAAAGCTCAATTTTATTTATATATAAAAATTAATTTCTGTTTTAAAATATTTTTTAAAAAAATATTGTAAATAAATTATATTTAAAAGAAGTCAAAAAAAAGAAAATAGGTTTCAAGTGGGTCCAGAATAAAACTCAGAAACTCACTCAAACAAAATTTCCAAAAAAAAGAAAAGAAAAAACCAAAAAATTTAAAGAAATAAGAATTGAACAAATAAATTATTTATTTCTTTTGAAGAATTTCACAAAAGTTTTATTTCATAAATCAAAAAAATTTGCCTTAATTTTCTTCAATTTTCATTTTTTCTTCGAATAATTTATTAAATTTATTAACCATATCCGTGGAATTCCTTCTCTGATCTTCTGTCGAATATTCTTGAAATTCATTAAAAAGTTTCGTTATTTTTGGTTTCATTTCACGTGGAATTCAACTAAAAATTTGAAAATTAGAAAACAAAACAAAATTTGAATAACAAAAAGTCTTCAGATTCGTTTTTCAAGTGCAAAACTTTAAACATGATTCGAAAAAAAATAACGAAATTCGAGTTGCCGTGTTTTGAAAAGTGTTTCGACTTAAAAAAATCTAATCCAAAGAATTTTTAGATTTTAAAAGTTAAAAGAACACAAGTCAAAGCCCGACAGGAGTGTCTTTTATGATTTTCAAAAACTTCAAATATACTTTACTTTCAAATAATATAAAAAGGCTTCCCTTTTGTGAAGTTTCATTTGGTTTTGGAAGTCCTTCATTTTTGATCTCTTTTATATAGCAAGGATGAATGACATCGTTAACACTGACGAGCAATCTTCTATCGTCAATCGTTTGTATGACTATGTTAACCCCACATAAAGCTTCTTTTAAACTAAGTTTATAGTCCATATACAAATCCGAACAAATTCTTCGGAATCTTTCATGCGTTTTATCAGCCGTTATAAAAACAATATCGGCTGGTATTTTTGTTGGACCTTGATCACCTTCTTCTGGAACTATTATTTTAGTTCTTGCCAAGATTCCTGGAATAATCGGTACTATAAGAACTTTCTCGCTAAAATTATAAATATTTTTGTAATTGTTACAATTTCAAAAAGAAAAAAAATAATTATTTCTTTTACCGGATTTCAGTTGCAGTTTTTTCGATATCCACAAATTCATGCCGAAATATTGTCACTCGTTTAAAACCACCAAAATAAATCTCTTTCAAATTTAAAAATAGCAATTTTTCCACAGCTTTATCTTTACATTTGATTGCCATTCCTGTTTCAGTTGAACATAACGGTGACGGATTAGTAATGGCATCATTTATATTCGCATACGGTGAATATGATCCGAAAACCTGTCGATAAGTTTCGAAACAAAATCCATGATAAACATATGGTAGAAAAAAACCATTTGTTAATGGTACACCATTTAATAGTCCCGCCTCTCCATAACGGTCATAAACTGCACGTCTTAATGGATTTGCTAATTGGAAAATAAATAATAGAAAATTACAAAAAATTTAATTAAGTCAAATATTTTTTGTTGGCCAATTTACAAAGCATATCATAGGCTTGATTTACAAGTCTCCATTGATCATAATCCAATATTGCAGGAAAATTATTTTCATCGGGAATTCCTTCTGGTGCATTGAAAGGATGATCCGAACTTTCGCTCCGATTTGGATGGAATCTAATCGCCAATTTTCTATAGGATAATGCAATTTCCTCTTGTGATGCTTCACGACTTATATTTAATATTGAATAATAATCAATTTCTTGGGAGCTCATTTTTAATCTTTCATAAAACCAAAATTTAATGAAACTAAAATAAAAGCAAAGCGATCTATGTTAGTAAAAAAATAAATAATTTATTCTCAGTGTTTTTTTTTTGTCTTAGCACAGTTATTTATTTACAGCGGTTTGAAATTAATCCAATATCCAAACCTACTATTTTCATATACAATCAATGATTGGAAACTAACAAAACCTATTTGTAGATACAAAATCACATAACCAAATTGGCAATTCCTAGAATTCGATGCAGATTAGATGGGCTTAATTGGAATAAAGTCAAAGATCAACTTGAAGAAGTTTTCCAGAATGATAACATCGAAATAACAGTTTATAATTAGATGATGATGATGATGAAAACGAGATTACTCGGAGAACATCTGAAGAAGCTGATCAAGTTCTAGAAGAAGCTCACATAAAAGAAGAACTATCCAAAATAGAAATGGAAGCTAAAAATGCAATTTTTAATTATTGAAAATGAAATTTATTGGACATAGAAATGCACGGACAATGATCAGGGAGGCAGCTTTATGGGGAAACGAATATCAATAATAATAATCAATTAATGGAACACAATGCTGTTATGCTGGAAGAAACTAAAGATACAATTACTGTTCCTGCCGCCTTTATGATACGAATGTTAGCCTGTATACATGCTTTAAAAAATCGTCGTACAACTAGTAGTACGAACGCTGGTAGCAACGGAAACAGTAGTGCAGATAATAACTCACCACCGGAACCAGATAGGCAAACAAATGAAAATTAATATATTTTTTGCAAAAGCATTTTTTTTTTATTTTTTAAAAAAGTTATAAAATATTTAATTATTTAAATAACAAAACCCCAAAATATAGAAATTACTTTCTATTATTTGAATCCTTGAACTGATACGCATTAATTTCATTTAGTTTTAGTATACTTGTAGTCTAGAATTTGTTTTATTTTTCCTTGTTTTATCATTCATTGTACTTCCTTGTTGGAAAATTAATAGTTCTCACTTCTCATTATGTTGGATCAAAATTATAAAAACCAAATAAAGTGCGTGATATAACAAATCAAAATTTCTTTTTGATTGATTTCATTAGAATATAAAAAAAAACCATATACTAACTGAAAATCAGCCTATAGCCGATTATTTGCAAATCATAAATCTAATTTGCAAATTTTGTTCAAATCGGTATATTAATTTTTAAAGGACATCAAAAAAAAAAACTATGCTTATTTTCTATTAGGATTATTTCTTCCTCCGCTATCCTTGGACTGATTTTACTTAAATTTAACATGCTATCGTCTAATTATGTAGTGAGCCAATATAATTAACTTAAACAAAATTGCTTCACAAATTTCCCAATTAAATCTGAAAAACCATATAAAAAAAAAAACGACAAAACTTTCCGATTACCCTAGTTTTTGCTCAATAACTTCGCACCCTTTCGGTCGATTTTGTTCTAAATTTCAAGGAATACCTCTGGTACGATAGGGCATACAAATATTTTGGATATGTATTATAGCAATATGCCTGTGTCACCGCTAATAAAGGATTTAGTCAACATTTCATTTATATTAATTATCAATCGATTTTTGCTCTTGGGTCCAGTTCTAAGAAAAATATTTTATAAAAACTAATCATCTATTTTATCGACATTTTATTTTAATTAAAACTCAAGTATTATTTGGTGTTGTCTCGTTTTTGCATTTCAAGTTCGTCGAATCATTTTGGACATGATCTTATACTCGACTCGTGCACTGTTCAATTTAAGACATGTTCGCAGTAATAATATTACTATTACTATCAGTAATACTATTAGTAAAAGCGAAAAGAGATCAACTCCTACAATAATTGAAAGAAAGGAAATATAAGCCTAATAATGTATTAACTAACTAATTGAATTTGAACCTTCTAAAGCTAAACAGATACTAAATGTGCAATTATTACTCTCGTCGGGTTCATTTATTGTCGTTGTTTGTTCGTATATTGGAGTTCTTCTTAGACAGCTTTCATCAGTGGTTGATATTCCGGGGGTAGTTTCTCTTTGAGGGGAGTTAATTTGTAAAATTTTGCAAAATATGTCGAATAAATCAATTATCTTTATACTAGACAAAGGTTTTCGATCAACATTTGGCCCTTTAGCCAGTAAGAAACCGTACATTATCGGATCTTGGTTGCTGTCAAAATTATCTCTAGCATCCGCTTCATCTTCAAATGATACAAATATAAAATAGAAAAAGCAATAAGAGAAAGCATACAAATAGTTTCATTATAAAACTGATATCCTGCGTTGCAAACTATATTCATAGGTCCAAAACGAGTTGTGTTACAATGCCATTCTAATGGAATGGTACTTCTGTTGAAATCTCTAAAATTCCATTCATGTGCCTTTTCCTTAAAAATATCATATATTTTTTGTTCATCAGCTAAAAAGATATCAATTATAACGTAAGTTTTAATAATTTTTATATTTACAATTTCTTTTAGGCACTATTTGTACAATAATTGATGTAGCTCCGTGATCATCGAAACGTCTTCTTTCCAAAAAGTGAGTGTATGGGATTGTACGAATTGTCTCCACATCAATCAATCCAAATGGACCAATAATAAAGACATTTATGTTTTTTAATTGACTTAATAAGTATTTTATATCTTTATTAATTTTTTTAACAGCGTTATGAGCCTAAAATGAAAATTAATAACTCTCATAAAAATCGCATAAAAATTATCTACTAAACTGCTTATATATTACATTTTCTGATTCAGTTCCTTCTTCGTATGATGAAGCATGAAAAACTTCACGAGAACCAATCATAATCAGATTCGCAGGTTTGTTGCTATTTATCCATCCGATAGCTTGAATAATTGCTCCCTTCAAATCATGATTTTCTTTCGACTCGACATACGTTGCTCGTTTTCCCTTATATTAATATTCGCATCCCACCCAATCGACACAGCCAGAAATGCCTCCCTTTAATTCATTTGTTACCCACAAGAAATTCTAATTGAAAAATCAACATAAATGTGTACTATATATATTAAAATTTTTCACATAAATTGTTTCAATATCCTCGCTGTAGTTAAAAAGTTCTGCAGAGTGTTCAATTTTCTTTCCAACTTTCGTATCATATACAAACCTTGCCAGAACACCATGATCTTCAGGATATAATCCAGTCGCAATCGAATGATGTGCTGCATAAGGATTAGTTGGAAATAAATCCGTTATCCTTGGAATATGTACTCCACTACTTTTCAATTCATTCAAATCTGGTGCTAATTTCAAATAATTTGCTTTAAACCCGGGTAAAGAAATGACAACCAAAACGGGCTCTTTTGATAAGGTCCATTGGACACACAGGAGTATTATAAAAATTATAAAATAAATATTTATTGCCATTTATAAATTTATTAAAAATTATTTTTTTTAATTTGTTTGTACATATTACCACAGAGTATATAAACAGAGGAACTTTTATATATAAAATTTGTGTACGCTGTGTTTTCCTATCCGTGTGTAAAAAAAATCCCTAAAGTTAACATAGTAGAACGCGTGATTTTTATTGGAGGAAGTGATTAAATGGGACGCGATCTTCATTGTGATTTATTCCCCCAAAAAATTTCTGAAACATTTTGAAGCACCAATTAACTACAAAAGAGCATGGCTGGTTTTCAAAAGCAAAAAAAATATGGTCTTATACAGGGTGACACAAAATGAACGTTTTGTATTATATAGGAGCCATTAAGTCCCTTGCAGTATGCGCTGTTGTTTCATCTTGTTGGAACCAAATCGTGGTTTTCCACAGCTGGCCTAAAAATTTCCCAACATCTTCCGATATTGAGCACTATTAATGGAAACTGCAACACCGTCTTTATTTTCGAAGGAATTTGGACCAGTGATCCTCTCAGACGATACACCGCACCAAATAGTACACATAAGTGGGTGTAACTGTCGTTGATGAAATGCTCTTGGATTCTCTGTAGCCCATATCCTGCAGTTCTGCTTGTTTATGAAACCGTTTAATTGGAAATGGGCTTCAATGCTCATTATCAAATTGTTAAAACAATGGACCGTTCATGTTCACAATAAAGTTGGATGATTTTGGTTCATTGCTCGATTATGTATTGTTCCATTTCACATTCCCCATTACAAAATCCTGTAATAACATTTTTAAAAAAATTGAACAAAAAATTATCAATAATTCACTCTACAACATTTTTCGCCACCCTGTCTTTCCTCTAATATGTACATATAATTATCGAGAAAAAAAATATAAGTTTGAATCCTATTATTGATTCTAAGCTACATAGTTTCTACGACAAGAGAACACGAGGAAAGGTTCAAACACAAATGATTTTTTTCCTTTTATTTGATCTATATTTCTATTAAATCCAATCTCAAAGACGAGGGGGACTACGTTTGCGGAGACAGGTGTTTGATTTTTTGGCAATATGAAAATATTGGGTTTAAAATAAATTTTTCTTCTACAGGAATTTACTTTCAATTTGTTGTGATTTGATTCCATGAAATATATAAATATATTATAATACAATTTCTGCTAGAGTTTCTGGACAAGTGATGTTTTGAGGCAGAGGGAAATACATTTTTTCTGTTGTATTATCACAGATTGTGTGGTTTTTTTTAAAGAAATTTTAAAATCAATGTGCCGATCTGTGAATACATTTTCTATAAAACAAAATTAGAAAGGTCAGTTTTTTAAGCGATTTTATGATTTTTGTTTTTTTTGCTAGCTAAAAATTTTTTTAGGGAATGCATATAAATTGCAATATCGGGAAATATATAGTAAATATTTTTCTTAGGGCTTATGAGGAAAATCTCTCTCAAAAATGGATTGATTATGTTTTCAGTTTTTTTAATTTGTTTTGAGAAGATTTACTTGAAGACTTTTTTGAATTATTCATTTTAAAGGAACAGTGCTTTCTGAGGAGAACTAAGATCATGTAACTAAGCACTTTTTTTCTATGATCAAAACACGGGTTTTCTTTACAAATTATTTTGAAGAGGTGGTAATGCGATAAATCACACACACACTCTCAATTTTGACCGTTCAATACTAATGAAACTCCCGGGGCAAACTGTTCCCATACTGATATCGGATTTGGATCTTCTATGACTTCCATCTTTTTTGATATTACTTAAAAATTTATTACTTATGCAAAGGTATCATGGATAAAAAAAATGTTCATCCGAATGTTCGTCCGAATGTTTTGCCAGTATATTCTCCAAGCGAGACCCGATAATTACGATGTAAAGAAAAGTTTAGTTATACCATAGAAGAAGGAATAAAAAGAAAAAGTATTCTCAATGCCTAAGTGGGAACATTTTGTAGCTCTGAATACATTAGTATTGTTCGATCTAAATTGAGACTGTGTGTGTGATTTATGGCGTTGCCACCTCTTAAAAATAATTTGAATATAGTAATGCAGAAAATGATTAAATGGACGCCATTTTCATTCTGATATATTCCCTTCAAATACGCCATAATTATCATATACACCAATCAAAATCCAGTCAAAAAAGAAAAAATATCTTATAATAAGTGTAATTGAAACGGCCAGTTGTTTTCAAAGCCAAATGTATCAGGAAGAAAGAGATGCAAATATTTTAAAAACCTTCCATGGAACAGACGACATAACGTCATCGTTTTTAAAATTATTCAGATAATACATATTTATGCCTATGGTAGATACTACAACAAGGTATATTAGTTTTATCACTACATTTCTAACACATCAAAATAACCATCGCAGAAAGGCTTCAAGTGTATGGTTGTGTAGAGAGAATCAAAAGTTATATCGATTTGTGCATGTCCGTCCATCCGTCTGTCCCTCCGTCCGTATACAAGCTAACTCAAAAACGCGTTATCCGACTTTGAAGAAATTTCCGGTATGAGTTGATTATTCCTTAACTCGATTTGGTTTTGCATTTCAGTAACATCGACCGAGGGAGCAAAGTTACAAAGACCAGAAGTTTGTCGTTTTTTTATAGTTTTTCAGATTTCATTTCATAATTTGTGGAGCAATTTTGTTTAAATTATTTACATGGATTGACTACATAAATACACGATACTATGTTAAGCTTTAGTAAATCGGTCCAAGGATATTGGAGAAAGAAATAGTTGTAAGAAAAAATAAACCGGTTTACAAAGTTTTTCCTATGTATTTTAAAAAAATAATATACCGATTTGAATAAAATTTGCGAAAGGTGTTTATGTTATTAGGCTTTTCATCCTACCTGTGAATTAGAGTGAATTTGAAGGAAACGAAGCAATGTTATGAAGAAAAAACCTTGAAATTTTAGTAGTTTTCATTGAACTATAGATTTATTAACTACGAATCTCTTATTTAACATTTGAAAAATCGGCTATAGACCGATTTTCATTCATTCTCATGCGTTGCTTTTGTTTCGTGCTTTATTTATTTACGTAAATGGGTGTGTGTAGCCATCTACCATAAGGAATATTTTTTTGAGAGATTCCCAGAAATATTTTTGGCTTTTTTTTATACATTTCGTTTTCAAACGAATTTCAAATGATTTTTCTAAGCTAACTTCTATACGAAGTGTATAATTATAAAATTGAAAAATGTTTGTTTTTGCAAATTTCCATATTTTAAAGCATGGGTGGCCATCGCGAGGCCCGCGGGCCGCATGCGGCTTGCCGGGAGTTTTGTTGCGGCCCGCGGAGCTAAGTCAAATTAACAAAAATGTTAACTTTATTGTACATATTATGAAAAGAACATTACGTCATGAGTCGTTCGCATTATACTAGGCTAGTCAAAAAGTTCTCGGGCTCGATAAGAAAAACACAATTTAATGGTTCCAAATATGCTTTATCATTCAATATAATCTCCCTCAACCTCAATGCACTTGTTTCAATGGTTTTCTAATCGATTGATTCCATCCCTGAAGTGAGAATCTGCAAGGTCTGCAAAATACCCCTGTACGGCAACTAGCACCTCTTTGTTTGACGAAAAACGCCTTCCCCGCATGAATTTTTTCAGGTTCGGAAATAGATGGAAGTCACTAGGCATCAAATCTGGTGAATACGGTGGATGTTCTAACAATTTCTACTTTAATTCCGTGATTTTTGCAATAGTTTTTTGACTTTTGTGAGCTGGTACATTGTCTTGGTGGAAAATGATTTTTTTCTTCTTTAATCCGGGCCTTTTTTCACGAATTTTTGTTTCGAGCTGGTCCAATAAGTTCGAGTAATATTTAGAATTAATTGTTTTACCAGTTTGGAGATAAACTACCAACAAAACCCGTTTCGCGCCCCAAAACACTGAGGTTAAAACTTTTTTCGCCGATCTTTGGGCCTTAAACCGTTTTATAGCCGAATTATCGGTTTCACACCATCCTTTTGATTCTGCTTTCGACTCAGGATCATAGTGATAAACCCAAGTCTCAGTCGCAGCGATGAATCAACGCACAAACGCTCGAAATGTTGTTGAGAAAGTCGCATTAGCACGTGTTTTTGTTCCATTGTTAGGAAATGCGGCACCCACATTGTACAAAGCTTTTTGAAACCTAAAAGTTCATGTAAAATCTGATATGTTGATCCATGCGAGATGCCTATGGCCTCAGCTATCTCATCCACCATCTCTCGTTTATCTTCCGAAACCATATCCTGTATTTTTTGTATCTTTTCTGTTGTTGATACACTTATTGCACGTCCTTGACGTGGATCGTCTTCAAGGCTTGTACGACCAGATTTAAAAAGGGGCAGCGCATTTTTCAATGGTGGATTTCGCAGGTGAAGAGTCCTCATACACTTTTAATAATTGTTCATAAGTTTCCTTTACTTTTAAACGTTCCTAAACAAAGAATTTAATCACTCCACGATATTCAATTTTTTCCATTTTAAAAAATACTGTGACACATCCACACTAAATGGGTTGTAAACATAGAATGAATTAACAGATCGAAATGAAATTTCACACACGTTCCTATGAAGGATATGCCAACATAACAAATTTGGGCTGCTAGCAGCACATTCTGTTATCGACCCCGAGAACTTTTTGACTAGCCTATATTTTTAAATTATAGCTAAAAGAAATTTGAAATATCTCGCATTTTTGGAGAAATTCATTGCTATGAGCTCTTTTAAAAATACCGTATTTTCAGAAAAATGCGCAGATTTTAACTATTTCAAATATCCCGGTTCGATGTTATAAAATAATAACTTTTTATTTATGTGAATTTGGTGTACGATTATTTCTGCGCTAACAATTAGTCTTAAAAATATTTGTGTATTATTTCATACAAAATAATTTATCACAGTTTATTTGCAATAGAACAGTTACTATTTTTAATAATTCTCACAATTTTTATGTTTAGGAGCAAAGTTACTTTTCTGTACTAGTGTAATGTAATAAAACATTACACATACTTCTAGTTATAAATCATATTTTAAAACCAAAAATTACTATAGACATTTTTCGGCGAAAGTTCTACTTTGTGAATGAAAAATAATGAATTGCGAAATCCATTAAAATTACTTGATGCATTTCGAAACTCATTATCGGCAGAAAATTACATTGATTTTGTAATACATGTTATTGGCATGAATTACGAAATCAATGAAAACATTCTAGAAAAAAGTAAACCAGAACTATTACGTAAATGTTCTGCGACCTAGAAAATAACGAGCACAAAGTATGAATTTTCTGCCTATAAAAATAGTGGCTTTGAATATCCAAAAAGTCAGTTCTAAAAATATCGGATAGCCGTTAACGACTCAAAAGTAAAGTCGTGACGTTTTTAAAAAAAAAGTAAAGTTCAGTTAGAAAAACATACGGTACGCGGTAATAACGTGGACGGTTCTTAATACGTAAAACAAGTTAAAAGTAGTATTTCGAGTACATTTGCTCGATCATCGATTGTCCAGAATTGAGCCGAAGAAAATTTAAAAGAAGTGTTTACATTATTGAAATAAGTTTGAAAAGAAAGAGAGATTTAGTGTTAAAAAACGTTTTTACATAATAAAGTTTAAAGAAAAGAAAATTTAAAGAGAGTATTATATTATTGAAATAAGTTTGAAAAGAAAAACAGATTTAGTGTTAAAAAACGTTTTTACATAATAAAATTTAAAGAAACGAAGATTTTAAGAGAGTTTTTACATTATTGAAATAAGTTTGAAAAGAAAAAGAGATTTAGTGTTAAAAAACGTTTTTACATAATAAAATTTAAAGAAACGAAGATTTTAAGAGAGTTTTTACATTATTGAAACAAGTTTGAAAAGAAAAAGAGATTTAGTGTTAAACAACGTTTTTACATAATAAAGTTTAAAGAAAAGAAAGTTTAAAGAGTTTTTATTTTACTGAATGATTGTAGTGCCCAATAAGTATCCAGTGGAGCAGAAGCAGTCAACAATAAGCCAAGTAAAACTACGTAAGTCCTATTTACATTAAATAAATTATAACACCACCCAAGCGGCAACCCTTGCAACCACCAATTCGCGATTCCTCTTCCGAAAGAAAAAACTCTATCATCTTCACTAAACAATTTCCCGGAGAGAGCCACGAGGGTCTCCTGTAGGGCCATATTACACAACACTAGGCTTTATATTTGAAGTACACTTTTCAATTCAGATTGATAGATACTTGAAATCTCGTCTCGTATTTACTATATAGCTCAGGCAATACTTCGAGAATCGCCTGCAAATGTTTGAGAGTTTCTGATACAGATCAATTTAGATGCACTTAGTTCTGCAAAACAAAGTCAGATGTCTCGCTTTTAAATATTTGCAATTTTTTAAATAAATAATATGTTAGATTCTCAGTTATGCTTTATCAGCTTCAAAAAAATAAATGTACCTATTTCTTTATTTTCACATTAAACCAGGCAAGCGTTTGACCAAAATCTCACCTACTGGCAAGCGACGATGTGGTGGAAGTTGTAGCACACTTGCTTGTTGACTTTCATTACAGAAAAAAAATATATTGGGTGCATGGCCCGCAGGAAATATTATTTCTGAAATTTGGCCCGCCTGCTGAAATGGTTGGCCACCCATGTTTTAAAGGGTTCTAGTTTGGTAAAAGGAATTCTTCACCACAAGAATCGATTCATATGTATAGAAGTTCATAGTTGTTTTGCCTATCGTGAAAATATTTTTAGATCGTTTTGCTTTGAGAATGATTTCCTGGCTATTTGGTACAAAACGAAATATGGAAAGCCTTTGTGTATTGCATTATCACAGATTGTGTGTGTGATTTTATCGAAAGAAATTGCAAAATCAAGTGCCAATCTGTGATATCACCACCAGCTTCTGAACGTCTCTCCGATGCTGATGGTTGACGAGATGTAGATGGACCAGGTAAATTTTCACGCTCCCTCTTCCGTTCACGATCACTACTCTTTTCCCGTGAACTTGACGAACCACCTGATCCTCCTTCTTCCGGTGAGGACGAATGCGTTTTTTTAAACTGTCTCCAGGACGGCGTTCACCTTTTTTTAAGCTGTCTGATGTTGCCCTTCCATGACCACTAGCTTTTCCTGGATCATTTTTCATAATAAATCCAGAATAAGACGCGCAAAATTTTTTTGTTCGCGTGGAGTAAAAGAGAAGTAACTATTAAACCATAGTATTAAAACAAGAGAAACATGTATGTATTTCATGCAAATTACATGAAAACAATTCTCTCTCTTTTTATTATTCGTGGTATAATATTTCGATCTCTTTTACCCACGCGAGCAAACACATTTTGCACGTTTGGTGGAAACGCAGCTTTAGAACCATTATGAAAAGAATGATACACAAAAAACGTGTTAAACTGTTAAAAAATTAAAAATTTAAAAATTTAAAAAAATACTTTTATGTAATTTTGATAGATAATTATTTTATAAAAGCTCAATTTTATTTATATATAAAAATTAATTTCTGTTTTAAAATATTTTTTAAAAAAATATTGTAAATAAATTATATTTAAAAGAAGTCAAAAAAAAGAAAATAGGTTTCAAGTGGGTCCAGAATAAAACTCAGAAACTCACTCAAACAAAATTTCCAAAAAAAAGAAAAGAAAAAACCAAAAAATTTAAAGAAATAAGAATTGAACAAATAAATTATTTATTTCTTTTGAAGAATTTCACAAAAGTTTTATTTCATAAATCAAAAAAATTTGCCTTAATTTTCTTCAATTTTCATTTTTTCTTCGAATAATTTATTAAATTTATTAACCATATCCGTGGAATTCCTTCTCTGATCTTCTGTCGAATATTCTTGAAATTCATTAAAAAGTTTCGTTATTTTTGGTTTCATTTCACGTGGAATATATTTTGGGAATTCAACTAAAAATTTGAAAATTAGAAAACAAAACAAAATTTGAATAACAAAAAGTCTTCAGATTCGTTTTTCAAGTGCAAAACTTTAAACATGATTCGAAAAAAAATAACGAAATTCGAGTTGCCGTGTTTTGAAAAGTGTTTCGACTTAAAAAAATCTAATCCAAAGAATTTTTAGATTTTAAAAGTTAAAAGAACACAAGTCAAAGCCCGACAGGAGTGTCTTTTATGATTTTCAAAAACTTCAAATATACTTTACTTTCAAATAATATAAAAAGGCTTCCCTTTTGTGAAGTTTCATTTGGTTTTGGAAGTCCTTCATTTTTGATCTCTTTTATATAGCAAGGATGAATGACATCGTTAACACTGACGAGCAATCTTCTATCGTCAATCGTTTGTATGACTATGTTAACCCCACATAAAGCTTCTTTTAAACTAAGTTTATAGTCCATATACAAATCCGAACAAATTCTTCGGAATCTTTCATGCGTTTTATCAGCCGTTATAAAAACAATATCGGCTGGTATTTTTGTTGGACCTTGATCACCTTCTTCTGGAACTATTATTTTAGTTCTTGCCAAGATTCCTGGAATAATCGGTACTATAAGAACTTTCTCGCTAAAATTATAAATATTTTTGTAATTGTTACAATTTCAAAAAGAAAAAAATAATTATTTCTTTTACCGGATTTCAGTTGCAGTTTTTTCGATATCCACAAATTCATGCCGAAATATTGTCACTCGTTTAAAACCACCAAAATAAATCTCTTTCAAATTTAAAAATAGCAATTTTTCCACAGCTTTATCTTTACATTTGATTGCCATTCCTGTTTCAGTTGAACATAACGGTGACGGATTAGTAATGGCATCATTTATATTCGCATACGGTGAATATGATCCGAAAACCTGTCGATAAGTTTCGAAACAAAATCCATGATAAACATATGGTAGAAAAAAACCATTTGTTAATGGTACACCATTTAATAGTCCCGCCTCTCCATAACGGTCATAAACTGCACGTCTTAATGGATTTGCTAATTGGAAAATAAATAATAGAAAATTACAAAAAATTTAATTAAGTCAAATATTTTTTGTTGGCCAATTTACAAAGCATATCATAGGCTTGATTTACAAGTCTCCATTGATCATAATCCAATATTGCAGGAAAATTATTTTCATCGGGAATTCCTTCTGGTGCATTGAAAGGATGATCCGAACTTTCGCTCCGATTTGGATGGAATCTAATCGCCAATTTTCTATAGGATAATGCAATTTCCTCTTGTGATGCTTCACGACTTATATTTAATATTGAATAATAATTAATTTCTTGGGAGCTCATTTTTAATCTTTCATAAAACCAAAATTTAATGAAACTAAAATAAAAGCAAAGCGAACTATGTTAGTAAAAAAATAAATAATTTATTCTCAGTGTTTTTTTTTTTGTTTTAGCACAGTTATTTATTTACAGCGGTTTGAAATTAATCCAATATCCAAACCTACTATTTTCATATACAATCAATGATTGGAAACTAACAAAACCTATTTGTAGATACAAAATCACATAACCAAATTGGCAATTCCTAGAATTGGATGCAGATTAGATGGGCTTAATTGGAATAAAGTCAAAGATCAACTTGAAGAAGTTTTCCAGAATGATAACATCGAAATAACAGTTTATAATTAGATGATGATGATGATGAAAACGAGATTACTCGGAGAACATCTGAAGAAGCTGATCAAGTTCTAGAAGAAGCTCACATAAAAGAAGAACTATCCAAAATAGAAATAGAAGCTAAAAATGCAATTTTTAATTATTGAAAATGAAATTTATTGGACATAGAAATGCACGGACAATGATCAGGGAGGCAGCTTTATGGGGAAACGAATATCAATAATAATAATCAATTAATGGAACACAATGCTGTTATGCTGGAAGAAACTAAAGATACAATTACTGTTCCTGCCGCCTTTATGATACGAATGTTAGCCTGTATACATGCTTTAAAAAATCGTCGTACAACTAGTAATACGAACGCTGGTAGCAACGGAAACAGTAGTGCAGATAATAACTCACCACCGGAACCAGATAGGCAAACAAATGAAAATTAATATATTTTTTGCAAAAGCATTTTTTTTTTTATTTTTTAAAAAAGTTATAAAATATTTAATTATTTAAATAACAAAACCCCAAAATATAGAAATTACCTTCTATTATTTGAATCCTTGAACTGATACGCATTAATTTCATTTAGTTTTAGTATACTTGTAGTCTAGAATTTGTTTTATTTTTCCTTGTTTTATCATTCATTGTACTTCCTTGTTGGAAAATTAATAGTTCTCACTTCTCATTATGTTGGATCAAAATTATAAAAACCAAATAAAGTGCGTGATATAACAAATCAAAATTTCTTTTTGATTGATTTCATTAGAATATAAAAAAAAACCATATACTAACTGAAAATCAGCCTATAGCCGATTATTTGCAAATCATAAATCTAATTTGCAAATTTTGTTCAAATCGGTATATTAAATTTTAAAGGACATCAAAAAAAAAACTATGCTTATTTTCTATTAGGATTATTTCTTCCTCCGCTATCCTTGGACTGATTTTACTTAAATTTAACATGCTATCGTCTAATTATGTAGTGAGCCAATATAATTAACTTAAACAAAATTGCTTCACAAATTTCCCAATTAAATCTGAAAAACCATATAAAAAAAAAACGACAAAACTTTCCGATTACCCTAGTTTTTGCTCAATAACTTCGCACCCTTTCGGTCGATTTTGTTCTAAATTTCAAGGAATATCTCTGGTACGATAGGGCATACAAATATTTTGGATATGTATTATAGCAATATACCTGTGTCACCGCTAATAAAGGATTTAGTCAACATTTCATTTATATTAATTATCAATCGATTTCTGCTCTTGGGTCCAGTTCTAAGAAAAATATTTTATAAAAACTAATCATCTATTTTATCGACATTTTATTTTAATTAAAACTCAAGTATTATTTGGTGTTGTCTCGTTTTTGCATTTCAAGTTCGTCGAATCATTTTGGACATGATCTTATACTCGACTCGTGCACTGTTCAATTTAAGACATGTTCGCAGTAATAATATTACTATTACTATCAGTAATACTATTAGTAAAAGCGAAAAGAGAACAACTCCTACAATAATTGAAAGAAAGGAAATATAAGCCTAATAATGTATTAACTAACTAATTGAATTTGAACCTTCTAAAGCTAAACAGATACTAAATGTGCAATTATTACTCTCGTCGGGTTCATTTATTGTCGTTGTTTGTTCGTATATTGGAGTTCTTCTTAGACAGCTTTCATCAGTGGTTGATATTCCGGGGGTAGTTTCTCTTTGAGGGGAGTTAATTTGTAAAATTTTGCAAAATATGTCGAATAAATCAATTATCTTTATACTAGACAAAGGTTTTCGATCAACATTTGGCCCTTTAGCCAGTAAGAAACCGTACATTATCGGATCTTGGTTGCTGTCAAAATTATCTCTAGCATCCGCTTCATCTTCAAATGATACAAATATAAAATAGAAAAAGCAATAAGAGAAAGCATACAAATAGTTTCATTATAAAACTGATATCCTGCGTTGCAAACTATATTCATAGGTCCAAAACGAGTTGTGTTACAATGCCATTCTAATGGAATGGTACTTCTGTTGAAATCTCTAAAATTCCATTCATGTGCCTTTTCCTTAAAAATATCATATATTTTTTGTTCATCAGCTAAAAAGATATCAATTATAACGTAAGTTTTAATAATTTTTATATTTACAATTTCTTTTAGGCACTATTTGTACAATAATTGATGTAGCTCCGTGATCATCGAAACGTCTTCTTTCCAAAAAGTGAGTGTATGGGATTGTACGAATTGTCTCCACATCAATCAATCCAAATGGACCAATAATAAAGACATTTATGTTTTTTAATTGACTTAATAAGTATTTTATATCTTTATTAATTTTTTTAACAGCGTTATGAGCCTAAAATGAAAATTAATAACTCTCATAAAAATCGCATAAAAATTATCTACTAAACTGCTTATATATTACATTTTCTGATTCAGTTCCTTCTTCGTATGATGAAGCATGAAAAACTTCACGAGAACCAATCATAATCAGATTCGCAGGTTTGTTGCTATTTATCCATCCGATAGCTTGAATAATTGCTCCCTTCAAATCATGATTTTCTTTCGACTCGACATACGTTGCTCGTTTTCCCTTATATTAATATTCGCATCCCACCCAATCGACACAGCCAGAAATGCCTCCCTTTAATTCATTTGTTACCTACAAGAAATTCTAATTGAAAAATCAACATAAATGTGTACTATATATATTAAAATTTTTCACATAAATTGTTTCAATATCCTCGCTGTAGTTAAAAAGTTCTGCAGAGTGTTCAATTTTCTTTCCAACTTTCGTATCATATACAAACCTTGCCAGAACACCATGATCTTCAGGATATAATCCAGTCGCAATCGAATGGTGTGCTGCATAAGGATTAGTTGGAAATAAATCCGTTATCCTTGGAATATGTACTCCACTACTTTTCAATTCATTCAAATCTGGTGCTAATTTCAAATAATTTGCTTTAAACCCGGGTAAAGAAATGACAACCAAAACGGGCTCTTTTGATAAGGTCCATTGGACACACAGGAGTATTATAAAAATTATAAAATAAATATTTATTGCCATTTATAAATTTATTAAAAATTATTTTTTTTAATTTGTTTGTACATATTACTTAAAAATGTATTACTTATGCAAAGGTATCATGGATAAAAAAAATGTTCATCCGAATGTTCGTCCGAATGTTTTGCCAGTATATTCTCCAAGCGAGACCCGATAATTACGATGTAAAGAAAAGTTTAGTTATACCATAGAAGAAGGAATAAAAAGAAAAAGTATTCTCAATGCCTAAGTGGGAACATTTTGTAGCTCTGAATACATTAGTATTGTTCGATCCAAATTGAGACTGTGTGTGTGATTTATGGCGTTGCCACCTCTTAAAAATAATTTGAATATAGTAATGCAGAAAATGATTAAATGGACGCCATTTTCATTCTGATATATTCCCTTCAAATACGCCATAATTATCATATACACCAATCAAAATCCAGTCAAAAAAGAAAAAATATCTTATAATAAGTGTAATTGAAACGGCCAGTTCTTTTCAAAGCCAAATGTATCAGGAAGAAAGAGATGCAAATATTTTAAAAACCTTCCATGGAACAGACGACATAACGTCATCGTTTTTAAAATTATTCAGATAATACATATTTATGCCTATGGTAGATACTACAACAGGGTATATTAGTTTTATCACTACATTTCTAACACATCAAAATAACCATCGCAGAAAGGCTTCAAGTGTATGGTTGTGTAGAGAGAATCAAAAGTTATATCGATTTGTGCATGTCCGTCCATCCGTCCGTCCCTCCGTCCGTATACAAGCTAACTCAAAAACGCGTTATCCGACTTTGAAGAAATTTCCGGTATGAGTTGATTATTCCTTAACTCGATTTGGTTTTGCATTTCAGTAACATCGACCGAGGGAGCAAAGTTACAAAGACCAGAAGTTTGTCGTTTTTTTATAGTTTTTCAGATTTCATTTCATAATTTGTGGAGCAATTTTGTTTAAATTATTTACATGGATACTATGTTAAGCTTTAGTAAATCGGTCCAAGGATATTGGAGAAAGAAATAGTTGTAAGAAAAAATAAACCGGTTTACAAAGTTTTTCCTATGTATTTTAAAAAAATAATATACCGATTTGAATAAAATTTGCGAAAGGTGTTTATGTTATTAGGCTTTTCATCCTACCTGTGAATTAGAGTGAATTTGAAGGAAACAAAGCAATGTTATGAAGAAAAAACCTTGAAATTTTAGTAGTTTTCATTGAACTATAGATTTATTAACTACGAATCTCTTATTTAACATTTGAAAAATCGGCTATAGACCGATTTTCATTCATTCTCATGCGTTGCTTTTGTTTCGTGCTTTATTTATTTACGTAAATGGGTGTGTGTAGCCATCTACCATAAGGAATATTTTTTTGAGAGATTCCCAGAAATATTTTTGGCTTTTTTTTATACATTTCGTTTTCAAACGAATTTCAAATGATTTTTCTAAGCTAACTTCTATACGAAGTGTATAATTATAAAATTGAAAAATGTTTGTTTTTGCAAATTTCCATATTTTAAAGCATGGGTGGCCATCGCGAGGCCCGCGGGCCGCATGCGGCTTGCCGGGAGTTTTGTTGCGGCCCGCGGAGCTAAGTCAAATTAACAAAAATGTTAACTTTATTGTACATATTATGAAAAGAACATTACGTCATGAGTCGTTCGCATTATACTAGGCTAGTCAAAAAGTTCTCGGGCTCGATAAGAAAAACACAATTTAATGGTTCCAAATATGCTTTATCATTCAATATAATCTCCCTCAACCTCAATGCACTTGTTTCAATGGTTTTCTAATCGATTGATTCCATCCCTGAAGTGAGAATCTGCAAGGTCTGCAAAATACCCCTGTACGGCAACTAGCACCTCTTTGTTTGACGAAAAACGCCTTCCCCGCATGAATTTTTTCAGGTTCGGAAATAGATGGAAGTCACTAGGCATCAAATCTGGTGAATACGGTGGATGTTCTAACAATTTCTACTTTAATTCCGTGATTTTTGCAATAGTTTTTTGACTTTTGTGAGCTGGTACATTGTCTTGGTGGAAAATGATTTTTTTCTTCTTTAATCCGGGCCTTTTTTCACGAATTTTTGTTTCGAGCTGGTCCAATAAGTTCGAGTAATATTTAGAATTAATTGTTTTACCAGTTTGGAGATAAACTACCAACAAAACCCGTTTCGCGCCCCAAAACACTGAGGTTAAAACTTTTTTCGCCGATCTTTGGGCCTTAAACCGTTTTATAGCCGAATTATCGGTTTCACACCATCCTTTTGATTCTGCTTTCGACTCAGGATCATAGTGATAAACCCAAGTCTCAGTCGCAGCGATGAATCAACGCACAAACGCTCGAAATGTTGTTGAGAAAGTCGCATTAGCACGTGTTTTTGTTCCATTGTTAGGAAATGCGGCACCCACATTGTACAAAGCTGTTTGAAACCTAAAAGTTCATGTAAAATCTGATATGTTGATCCATGCGAGATGCCTATGGCCTCAGCTATCTCATCCACCATCTCTCGTTTATCTTCCGAAACCATATCCTGTATTTTTTGTATCTTTTCTGTTGTTGATACACTTATTGCACGTCCTTGACGTGGATCGTCTTCAAGGCTTGTACGACCAGATTTAAAAAGGGGCAGCGCATTTTTCAATGGTGGATTTCGCAGGTGAAGAGTCCTCATACACTTTTAATAATTGTTCATAAGTTTCCTTTACTTTTAAACGTTCCTAAACAAAGAATTTAATCACTCCACGATATTCAATTTTTTCCATTTTAAAAAATACTGTGACACATCCACACTAAATGGGTTGTAAACATAGAATGAATTAACAGATCGAAATGAAATTTCACGCACGTTCCTATGAAGGATATGCCAACATAACAAATTTGGGCTGCTAGCAGCACATTCTGTTATCGACCCCGAGAACTTTTTGACTAGCCTATATTTTTAAATTATAGCTAAAAGAAATTTGAAATATCTCGCATTTTTGGAGAAATTCATTGCTATGAGCTCTTTTAAAAATACCGTATTTTCAGAAAAATGCGCAGATTTTAACTATTTCAAATATCCCGGTTCGATGTTATAAAATAATAACTTTTTATTTATGTGAATTTGGTGTACGATTATTTCTGCGCTAACAATTAGTCTTAAAAATATTTGTGTATTATTTCATACAAAATAATTTATCACAGTTTATTTGCAATAGAACAGTTACTATTTTTAATAATTCTCACAATTTTTATGTTTAGGAGCAAAGTTACTTTTCTGTACTAGTGTAATGTAATAAAACATTACACATACTTCTAGTTATAAATCATATTTTAAAACCAAAAATTACTATAGACATTTTTCGGCGAAAGTTCTACTTTGTGAATGAAAAATAATGAATTGCGAAATCTATTAAAATTACTTGATGCATTTCGAAACTCATTATCGGCAGAAAATTACATTGATTTTGTAATACATGTTATTGGCATGAATTACGAAATCAATGAAAACATTCTAGAAAAAAGTAAACCAGAACTATTACGTAAATGTTCTGCGACCTAGAAAATAACGAGCACAAAGTATGAATTTTCTGCCTATAAAAATAGTGGCTTTGAATATCCAAAAAGTCAGTTCTAAAAATATCGGATAGCCGTTAACGACTCAAAAGTAAAGTCGTGACGTTTTTAAAAAAAAAGTAAAGTTCAGTTAGAAAAACATACGGTACGCGGTAATAACGTGGACGGTTCTTAATACGTAAAACAAGTTAAAAGTAGTATTTCGAGTACATTTGCTCGATCATCGATTGTCCAGAATTGAGCCGAAGAAAATTTAAAAGAAGTGTTTACATTATTGAAATAAGTTTGAAAAGAAAGAGAGATTTAGTGTTAAAAAACGTTTTTACATAATAAAGTTTAAAGAAAAGAAAATTTAAAGAGAGTATTATATTATTGAAATAAGTTTGAAAAGAAAAACAGATTTAGTGTTAAAAAACGTTTTTACATAATAAAATTTAAAGAAACGAAGATTTTAAGAGAGTTTTTACATTATTGAAATAAGTTTGAAAAGAAAAAGAGATTTAGTGTTAAAAAACGTTTTTACATAATAAAATTTAAAGAAACGAAGATTTTAAGAGAGTTTTTACATTATTGAAACAAGTTTGAAAAGAAAAAGAGATTTAGTGTTAAACAACGTTTTTACATAATAAAGTTTAAAGAAAAGAAAGTTTAAAGAGTTTTTATTTTACTGAATGATTGTAGTGCCCAATAAGTATCCAGTGGAGCAGAAGCAGTCAACAATAAGCCAAGTAAAACTACGTAAGTCCTATTTACATTAAATAAATTATAACACCACCCAAGCGGCAACCCTTGCAACCACCAATTCGCGATTCCTCTTCCGAAAGAAAAAACTCTATCATCTTCACTAAACAATTTCCCGGAGAGAGCCACGAGGGTCTCCTGTAGGGCCATATTACACAACACTAGGCTTTATATTTGAAGTACACTTTTCAATTCAGATTGATAGATACTTGAAATCTCGTCTCGTATTTACTATATAGCTCAGGCAATACTTCGAGAATCGCCTGCAAATGTTTGAGAGTTTCTGATACAGATCAATTTAGATGCACTTAGTTCTGCAAAACAAAGTCAGATGTCTCGCTTTTAAATATTTGCAATTTTTTAAATAAATAATATGTTAGATTCTCAGTTATGCTTTATCAGCTTCAAAAAAATAAATGTACCTATTTCTTTATTTTCACATTAAACCAGGCAAGCGTTTGACCAAAATCTCACCTACTGGCAAGCGACGATGTGGTGGAAGTTGTAGCACACTTGCTTGTTGACTTTCATTACAGAAAAAAAATATATTGGGTGCGTGGCCCGCAGGAAATATTATTTCTGAAATCTGGCCCGCCTGCTGAAATGGTTGGCCACCCATGTTTTAAAGGGTTCTAGTTTGGTAAAAGGAATTCTTCACCACAAGAATCGATTCATATGTATAGAAGTTCATAGTTGTTTTGCCTATCGTGAAAATATTTTTAGATCGTTTTGCTTTGAGAATGATTTCCTGGCTATTTGGTACAAAACGAAATATGGAAAGCCTTTGTGTATTGCATTATCACAGATTGTGTGTGTGATTTTATCGAAAGAAATTGCAAAATCAAGTGCCAATCTGTGATATCACCACCAGCTTCTGAACGTCTCTCCGATGCTGATGGTTGACGAGATGTAGATGGACCAGGTAAATTTTCACGCTCCCTCTTCCGTTCCCGATCACTACTCTTTTCCCGTGAACTTGACGAACCACCTGATCCTCCTTCTTCCGGTGAGGACGAATGCGTTTTTTTAAACTGTCTCCAGGACGGCGTTCACCTTTTTTTAAGCTGTCTGATGTTGCCCTTCCATGACCACTAGCTTTTCCTGGATCATTTTTCATAATAAATCCAGAATAAGACGCGCAAAATTTTTTTGTTCGCGTGGAGTAAAAGAGAAGTAACTATTAAACCATAGTATTAAAACGAGAGAAACATGTATGTATTTCATGCAAATTACATGAAAACAATTCTCTCTCTTTTTATTATTCGTGGTATAATATTTCGATCTCTTTTACCCACGCGAGCAAACACATTTTGCACGTTTGGTGGAAACGCAGCTTTAGGACCATTATGAAAAGAATGATACACAAAAAACGTGTTAAACTGTTAAAAAATTAAAAATTTAAAAATTTAAAAAAATACTTTTATGTAATTTTGATAGATAATTATTTTTTAAAAGCTCAATTTTATTTATATATAAAAATTAATTTCTGTTTTAAAATATTTTTTAAAAAAATATTGTAAATAAATTATATTTAAAAGAAGTCAAAAAAAAGAAAATAGGTTTCAAGTGGGTCCAGAATAAAACTCAGAAACTCACTCAAACAAAATTTCCAAAAAAAAGAAAAGAAAAAACCAAAAAATTTAAAGAAATAAGAATTGAACAAATAAATTATTTATTTCTTTTGAAGAATTTCACAAAAGTTTTATTTCATAAATCAAAAAAATTTGCCTTAATTTTCTTCAATTTTCATTTTTTCTTCGAATAATTTATTAAATTTATTAACCATATCCGTGGAATTCCTTCTCTGATCTTCTGTCGAATATTCTTGAAATTCATTAAAAAGTTTCGTTATTTTTGGTTTCATTTCACGTGGAATATATTTTGGGAATTCAACTAAAAATTTGAAAATTAGAAAACAAAACAAAATTTGAATAACAAAAAGTCTTCAGATTCGTTTTTCAAGTGCAAAACTTTAAACATGATTCGAAAAAAAATAACGAAATTCGAGTTGCCGTGTTTTGAAAAGTGTTTCGACTTAAAAAAATCTAATCCAAAGAATTTTTAGATTTTAAAAGTTAAAAGAACACAAGTCAAAGCCCGACAGGAGTGTCTTTTATGATTTTCAAAAACTTCAAATATACTTTACTTTCAAATAATATAAAAAGGCTTCCCTTTTGTGAAGTTTCATTTGGTTTTGGAAGTCCTTCATTTTTGATCTCTTTTATATAGCAAGGATGAATGACATCGTTAACACTGACGAGCAATCTTCTATCATCAATCGTTTGTATGACTATGTTAACCCCACATAAAGCTTCTTTTAAACTAAGTTTATAGTCCATATACAAATCCGAACAAATTCTTCGGAATCTTTCATGCGTTTTATCAGCCGTTATAAAAACAATATCGGCTGGTATTTTTGTTGGACCTTGATCACCTTCTTCTGGAACTATTATTTTAGTTCTTGCCAAGATTCCTGGAATAATCGGTACTATAAGAACTTTCTCGCTAAAATTATAAATATTTTTGTAATTGTTACAATTTCAAAAAGAAAAAAAATAATTATTTCTTTTACCGGATTTCAGTTGCAGTTTTTTCGATATCCACAAATTCATGCCGAAATATTGTCACTCGTTTAAAACCACCAAAATAAATCTCTTTCAAATTTAAAAATAGCAATTTTTCCACAGCTTTATCTTTACATTTGATTGCCATTCCTGTTTCAGTTGAACATAACGGTGACGGATTAGTAATGGCATCATTTATATTCGCATACGGTGAATATGATCCGAAAACCTGTCGATAAGTTTCGAAACAAAATCCATGATAAACATATGGTAGAAAAAAACCATTTGTTAATGGTACACCATTTAATAGTCCCGCCTCTCCATAACGGTCATAAACTGCACGTCTTAATGGATTTGCTAATTGGAAAATAAATAATAGAAAATTACAAAAAATTTAATTAAGTCAAATATTTTTTGTTGGCCAATTTACAAAGCATATCATAGGCTTGATTTACAAGTCTCCATTGATCATAATCCAATATTGCAGGAAAATTATTTTCATCGGGAATTCCTTCTGGTGCATTGAAAGGATGATCCGAACTTTCGCTCCGATTTGGATGGAATCTAATCGCCAATTTTCTATAGGATAATGCAATTTCCTCTTGTGATGCTTCACGACTTATATTTAATATTGAATAATAATCAATTTCTTGGGAGCTCATTTTTAATCTTTCATAAAACCAAAATTTAATGAAACTAAAATAAAAGCAAAGCGATCTATGTTAGTAAAAAAATAAATAATTTATTCTCAGTGTTTTTTTTTTGTCTTAGCACAGTTATTTATTTACAGCGGTTTGAAATTAATCCAATATCCAAACCTACTATTTTCATATACAATCAATCATTGGAAACTAACAAAACCTATTTGTAGATACAAAATCACATAACCAAATTGGCAATTCCTAGAATTGGATGCAGATTAGATGGGCTTAATTGGAATAAAGTCAAAGATCAACTTGAAGAAGTTTTCCAGAATGATAACATCGAAATAACAGTTTATAATTAGATGATGATGATGATGAAAACGAGATTACTCGGAGAACATCTGAAGAAGCTGATCAAGTTCTAGAAGAAGCTCACATAAAAGAAGAACTATCCAAAATAGAAATGGAAGCTAAAAATGCAATTTTTAATTATTGAAAATGAAATTTATTGGACATAGAAATGCACGGACAATGATCAGGGAGGCAGCTTTATGGGGAAACGAATATCAATAATAATAATCAATTAATGGAACACAATGCTGTTATGCTGGAAGAAACTAAAGATACAATTACTGTTCCTGCCGCCTTTATGATACGAATGTTAGCCTGTATACATGCTTTAAAAAATCGTCGTACAACTAGTAATACGAACGCTGGTAGCAACGGAAACAGTAGTGCAGATAATAACTCACCACCGGATCCAGATAGGCAAACAAATGAAAATTAATATATTTTTTGCAAAAGCATTTTTTTTTTATTTTTTAAAAAAGTTATAAAATATTTAATTATTTAAATAACAAAACCCCAAAATATAGAAATTACTTTCTATTATTTGAATCCTTGAACTGATACGCATTAATTTCATTTAGTTTTAGTATACTTGTAGTCTAGAATTTGTTTTATTTTTCCTTGTTTTATCATTCATTGTACTTCCTTGTTGGAAAATTAATAGTTCTCACTTCTCATTATGTTGGATCAAAATTATAAAAACCAAATAAAGTGCGTGATATAACAAATCAAAATTTCTTTTTGATTGATTTCATTAGAATATAAAAAAAAACCATATACTAACTGAAAATCAGCCTATAGCCGATTATTTGCAAATCATAAATCTAATTTGCAAATTTTGTTCAAATCGGTATATTAATTTTTAAAGGACATCAAAAAAAAAAACTATGCTTATTTTCTATTAGGATTATTTCTTCCTCCGCTATCCTTGGACTGATTTTACTTAAATTTAACATGCTATCGTCTAATTATGTAGTGAGCCAATATAATTAACTTAAACAAAATTGCTTCACAAATTTCCCAATTAAATCTGAAAAACCATATAAAAAAAAAAACGACAAAACTTTCCGATTACCCTAGTTTTTGCTCAATAACTTCGCACCCTTTCGGTCGATTTTGTTCTAAATTTCAAGGAATACCTCTGGTACGATAGGGCATACAAATATTTTGGATATGTATTATAGCAATATGCCTGTGTCACCGCTAATAAAGGATTTAGTCAACATTTCATTTATATTAATTATCAATCGATTTTTGCTCTTGGGTCCAGTTCTAAGAAAAATATTTTATAAAAACTAATCATCTATTTTATCGACATTTTATTTTAATTAAAACTCAAGTATTATTTGGTGTTGTCTCGTTTTTGCATTTCAAGTTCGTCGAATCATTTTGGACATGATCTTATACTCGACTCGTGCACTGTTCAATTTAAGACATGTTCGCAGTAATAATATTACTATTACTATCAGTAATACTATTAGTAAAAGCGAAAAGAGAACAACTCCTACAATAATTGAAAGAAAGGAAATATAAGCCTAATAATGTATTAACTAACTAATTGAATTTGAACCTTCTAAAGCTAAACAGATACTAAATGTACAATTATTACTCTCGTCGGGTTCATTTATTGTCGTTGTTTGTTCGTATATTGGAGTTCTTCTTAGACAGCTTTCATCAGTGGTTGATATTCCGGGGGTAGTTTCTCTTTGAGGGGAGTTAATTTGTAAAATTTTGCAAAATATGTCGAATAAATCAATTATCTTTATACTAGACAAAGGTTTTCGATCAACATTTGGCCCTTTAGCCAGTAAGAAACCGTACATTATCGGATCTTGGTTGCTGTCAAAATTATCTCTAGCATCCGCTTCATCTTCAAATGATACAAATATAAAATAGAAAAAGCAATAAGAGAAAGCATACAAAAAGTTTCATTATAAAACTGATATCCTGCGTTGCAAACTATATTCATAGGTCCAAAACGAGTTGTGTTACAATGCCATTCTAATGGAATGGTACTTCTGTTGAAATCTCTAAAATTCCATTCATGTGCCTTTTCCTTAAAAATATCATATATTTTTTGTTCATCAGCTAAAAAGATATCAATTATAACGTAAGTTTTAATAATTTTTATATTTACAATTTCTTTTAGGCACTATTTGTACAATAATTGATGTAGCTCCGTGATCATCGAAACGTCTTCTTTCCAAAAAGTGAGTGTATGGGATTGTACGAATTGTCTCCACATCAATCAATCCAAATGGACCAATAATAAAGACATTTATGTTTTTTAATTGACTTAATAAGTATTTTATATCTTTATTAATTTTTTTAACAGCGTTATGAGCCTAAAATGAAAATTAATAACTCTCATAAAAATCGCATAAAAATTATCTACTAAACTGCTTATATATTACATTTTCTGATTCAGTTCCTTCTTCGTATGATGAAGCATGAAAAACTTCACGAGAACCAATCATAATCAGATTCGCAGGTTTGTTGCTATTTATCCATCCGATAGCTTGAATAATTGCTCCCTTCAAATCATGATTTTCTTTCGACTCGACATACGTTGCTCGTTTTCCCTTATATTAATATTCGCATCCCACCCAATCGACACAGCCAGAAATGCCTCCCTTTAATTCATTTGTTACAAGAAATTCTAATTGAAAAATCAACATAAATGTGTACTATATATATTTATATTTTTCACATAAATTGTTTCAATATCCTCGCTGTAGTTAAAAAGTTCTGCAGAGTGTTCAATTTTCTTTCCAACTTTCGTATCATATACAAACCTTGCCAGAACACCATGATCTTCAGGATATAATCCAGTCGCAATCGAATGATGTGCTGCATAAGGATTAGTTGGAAATAAATCCGTTATCCTTGGAATATGTACTCCACTACTTTTCAATTCATTCAAATCTGGTGCTAATTTCAAATAATTTGCTTTAAACCCGGGTAAAGAAATGACAACCAAAACGGGCTCTTTTGATAAGGTCCATTGGACACACAGGAGTATTATAAAAATTATAAAATAAATATTTATTGCCATTTATAAATTTATTAAAAATTATTTTTTTTAATTTGTTTGTACATATTACTTAAAAATGTATTACTTATGCAAAGGTATCATGGATAAAAAAAATGTTCATCCGAATGTTCGTCCGAATGTTTTGCCAGTATATTCTCCAAGCGAGACCCGATAATTACGATGTAAAGAAAAGTTTAGTTATACCATAGAAGAAGGAATAAAAAGAAAAAGTATTCTCAATGCCTAAGTGGGAACATTTTGTAGCTCTGAAAACATTAGTATTGTTCGATCTAAATTGAGACTGTGTGTGTGATTTATGGCGTTGCCACCTCTTAAAAATAATTTGAATATAGTAATGCAGAAAATGATTAAATGGACGCCATTTTCATTCTGATATATTCCCTTCAAATACGCCATAATTATCATATACACCAATCAAAATCCAGTCAAAAAAGAAAAAATATCTTATAATAAGTGTAATTGAAACGGCCAGTTCTTTTCAAAGCCAAATGTATCAGGAAGAAAGAGATGCAAATATTTTAAAAACCTTCCATGGAACAGACGACATAACGTCATCGTTTTTAAAATTATTCAGATAATACATATTTATGCCTATGGTAGATACTACAACAGGGTATATTAGTTTTATCACTACATTTCTAACACATCAAAATAACCATCGCAGAAAGGCTTCAAGTGTATGGTTGTGTAGAGAGAATCAAAAGTTATATCGATTTGTGCATGTCCGTCCATCCGTCCGTCCCTCCGTCCGTATACAAGCTAACTCAAAAACGCGTTATCCGACTTTGAAGAAATTTCCAGTATGAGTTGATTATTCCTTAACTCGATTTGGTTTTGCATTTCAGTAACATCGACCGAGGGAGCAAAGTTACAAAGACCAGAAGTTTGTCGTTTTTTTATAGTTTTTCAGATTTCATTTCATAATTTGTGGAGCAATTTTGTTTAAATTATTTACATGGATTGACTACATAAATACACGATACTATGTTAAGCTTTAGTAAATCGGTCCAAGGATATTGGAGAAAGAAATAGTTGTAAGAAAAAATAAACCGGTTTACAAAGTTTTTCCTATGTATTTTAAAAAAATAATATACCGATTTGAATAAAATTTGCGAAAGGTGTTTATGTTATTAGGCTTTTCATCCTACCTGTGAATTAGAGTGAATTTGAAGGAAACAAAGCAATGTTATGAAGAAAAAACCTTGAAATTTTAGTAGTTTTCATTGAACTATAGATTTATTAACTACGAATCTCTTATTTAACATTTGAAAAATCGGCTATAGACCGATTTTCATTCATTCTCATGCGTTGCTTTTGTTTCGTGCTTTATTTATTTACGTAAATGGGTGTGTGTAGCCATCTACCATAAGGAATATTTTTTTGAGAGATTCCCAGAAATATTTTTGGCTTTTTTTTATACATTTCGTTTTCAAACGAATTTCAAATGATTTTTCTAAGCTAACTTCTATACGAAGTGTATAATTATAAAATTGAAAAATGTTTGTTTTTGCAAATTTCCATATTTTAAAGCATGGGTGACCATCGCGAGGCCCGCGGGCCGCATGCGGCTTGCCGGGAGTTTTGTTGCGGCCCGCGGAGCTAAGTCAAATTAACAAAAATGTTAACTTTATTGTACATATTATGAAAAGAACATTACGTCATGAGTCGTTCGCATTATACTAGGCTAGTCAAAAAGTTCTCGGGCTCGATAAGAAAAACACAATTTAATGGTTCCAAATATGCTTTATCATTCAATATAATCTCCCTCAACCTCAATGCACTTGTTTCAATGGTTTTCTAATCGATTGATTCCATCCCTGAAGTGAGAATCTGCAAGGTCTGCAAAATACCCCTGTACGGCAACTAGCACCTCTTTGTTTGACGAAAAACGCCTTCCCCGCATGAATTTTTTCAGGTTCGGAAATAGATGGAAGTCACTAGGCATCAAATCTGGTGAATACGGTGGATGTTCTAACAATTTCTACTTTAATTCCGTGATTTTTGCAATAGTTTTTTGACTTTTGTGAGCTGGTACATTGTCTTGGTGGAAAATGATTTTTTTCTTCTTTAATCCGGGCCTTTTTTCACGAATTTTTGTTTCGAGCTGGTCCAATAAGTTCGAGTAATATTTAGAATTAATTGTTTTACCAGTTTGGAGATAAACTACCAACAAAACCCGTTTCGCGCCCCAAAACACTGAGGTTAAAACTTTTTTCGCCGATCTTTGGGCCTTAAACCGTTTTATAGCCGAATTATCGGTTTCACACCATCCTTTTGATTCTGCTTTCGACTCAGGATCATAGTGATAAACCCAAGTCTCAGTCGCAGCGATGAATCAACGCACAAACGCTCGAAATGTTGTTGAGAAAGTCGCATTAGCACGTGTTTTTGTTCCATTGTTAGGAAATGCGGCACCCACATTGTACAAAGCTTTTTGAAACCTAAAAGTTCATGTAAAATCTGATATGTTGATCCATGCGAGATGCCTATGGCCTCAGCTATCTCATCCACCATCTCTCGTTTATCTTCCGAAACCATATCCTGTATTTTTTGTATCTTTTCTGTTGTTGATACACTTATTGCACGTCCTTGACGTGGATCGTCTTCAAGGCTTGTACGACCAGATTTAAAAAGGGGCAGCGCATTTTTCAATGGTGGATTTCGCAGGTGAAGAGTCTTCATACACTTTTAATAATTGTTCATAAGTTTCCTTTACTTTTAAACGTTCCTAAACAAAGAATTTAATCACTCCACGATATTCAATTTTTTCCATTTTAAAAAATACTGTGACACATCCACACTAAATGGGTTGTAAACATAGAATGAATTAACAGATCGAAATGAAATTTCACACACGTTCCTATGAAGGATATGCCAACATAACAAATTTGGGCTGCTAGCAGCACATTCTGTTATCGACCCCGAGAACTTTTTGACTAGCCTATATTTTTAAATTATAGCTAAAAGAAATTTGAAATATCTCGCATTTTTGGAGAAATTCATTGCTATGAGCTCTTTTAAAAATACCGTATTTTCAGAAAAATGCGCAGATTTTAACTATTTCAAATATCCCGGTTCGATGTTATAAAATAATAACTTTTTATTTATGTGAATTTGGTGTACGATTATTTCTGCGCTAACAATTAGTCTTAAAAATATTTGTGTATTATTTCATACAAAATAATTTATCACAGTTTATTTGCAATAGAACAGTTACTATTTTTAATAATTATCACAATTTTTATGTTTAGGAGCAAAGTTACTTTTCTGTACTAGTGTAATGTAATAAAACATTACACATACTTCTAGTTATAAATCATATTTTAAAACCAAAAATTACTATAGACATTTTTCGGCGAAAGTTCTACTTTGTGAATGAAAAATAATGAATTGCGAAATCCATTAAAATTACTTGATGCATTTCGAAACTCATTATCGGCAGAAAATTACATTGATTTTGTAATACATGTTATTGGCATGAATTACGAAATCAATGAAAACATTCTAGAAAAAAGTAAACCAGAACTATTACGTAAATGTTCTGCGACCTAGAAAATAACGAGCACAAAGTATGAATTTTCTGCCTATAAAAATAGTGGCTTTGAATATCCAAAAAGTCAGTTCTAAAAATATCGGATAGCCGTTAACGACTCAAAAGTAAAGTCGTGACGTTTTTAAAAAAAAAGTAAAGTTCAGTTAGAAAAACATACGGTACGCGGTAATAACGTGGACGGTTCTTAATACGTAAAACAAGTTAAAAGTAGTATTTCGAGTACATTTGCTCGATCATCGATTGTCCAGAATTGAGCCGAAGAAAATTTAAAAGAAGTGTTTACATTATTGAAATAAGTTTGAAAAGAAAGAGAGATTTAGTGTTAAAAAACGTTTTTACATAATAAAGTTTAAAGAAAAGAAAATTTAAAGAGAGTATTATATTATTGAAATAAGTTTGAAAAGAAAAACAGATTTAGTGTTAAAAAACGTTTTTACATAATAAAATTTAAAGAAACGAAGATTTTAAGAGAGTTTTTACATTATTGAAATAAGTTTGAAAAGAAAAAGAGATTTAGTGTTAAAAAACGTTTTTACATAATAAAATTTAAAGAAACGAAGATTTTAAGAGAGTTTTTACATTATTGAAACAAGTTTGAAAAGAAAAAGAGATTTAGTGTTAAACAACGTTTTTACATAATAAAGTTTAAAGAAAAGAAAGTTTAAAGAGTTTTTATTTTACTGAATGATTGTAGTGCCCAATAAGTATCCAGTGGAGCAGAAGCAGTCAACAATAAGCCAAGTAAAACTACGTAAGTCCTATTTACATTAAATAAATTATAACACCACCCAAGCGGCAACCCTTGCAACCACCAATTCGCGATTCCTCTTCCGAAAGAAAAAACTCTATCATCTTCACTAAACAATTTCCCGGAGAGAGCCACGAGGGTCTCCTGTAGGGCCATATTACACAACACTAGGCTTTATATTTGAAGTACACTTTTCAATTCAGATTGATAGATACTTGAAATCTCGTCTCGTATTTACTATATAGCTCAGGCAATACTTCGAGAATCGCCTGCAAATGTTTGAGAGTTTCTGATACAGATCAATTTAGATGCACTTAGTTCTGCAAAACAAAGTCAGATGTCTCGCTTTTAAATATTTGCAATTTTTTAAATAAATAATATGTTAGATTCTCAGTTATGCTTTATCAGCTTCAAAAAAATAAATGTACCTATTTCTTTATTTTCACATTAAACCAGGCAAGCGTTTGACCAAAATCTCACCTACTGGCAAGCGACGATGTGGTGGAAGTTGTAGCACACTTGCTTGTTGACTTTCATTACAGAAAAAAAATATATTGGGTGCGTGGCCCGCAGGAAATATTATTTCTGAAATCTGGCCCGCCTGCTGAAATGGTTGGCCACCCATGTTTTAAAGGGTTCTAGTTTGGTAAAAGGAATTCTTCACCACAAGAATCGATTCATATGTATAGAAGTTCATAGTTGTTTTGCCTATCGTGAAAATATTTTTAGATCGTTTTGCTTTGAGAATGATTTCCTGGCTATTTGGTACAAAACGAAATATGGAAAGCCTTTGTGTATTGCATTATCACAGATTGTGTGTGTGATTTTATCGAAAGAAATTGCAAAATCAAGTGCCAATCTGTGATATCACCACCAGCTTCTGAACGTCTCTCCGATGCTGATGGTTGACGAGATGTAGATGGACCAGGTAAATTTTCACGCTCCCTCTTCCGTTCACGATCACTACTCTTTTCCCGTGAACTTGACGAACCACCTGATCCTCCTTCTTCCGGTGAGGACGAATGCGTTTTTTTAAACTGTCTCCAGGACGGCGTTCACCTTTTTTTAAGCTGTCTGATGTTGCCCTTCCATGACCACTAGCTTTTCCTGGATCATTTTTCATAATAAATCCAGAATAAGACGCGCAAAATTTTTTTGTTCGCGTGGAGTAAAAGAGAAGTAACTATTAAACCATAGTATTAAAACGAGAGAAACATGTATGTATTTCATGCAAATTACATGAAAACAATTCTCTCTCTTTTTATTATTCGTGGTATAATATTTCGATCTCTTTTACCCACGCGAGCAAACACATTTTGCACGTTTGGTGGAAACGCAGCTTTAGGACCATTATGAAAAGAATGATACACAAAAAACGTGTTAAACTGTTAAAAAATTAAAAATTTAAAAATTTAAAAAAATACTTTTATGTAATTTTGATAGATAATTATTTTATAAAAGCTCAATTTTATTTATATATAAAAATTAATTTCTGTTTTAAAATATTTTTTAAAAAAATATTGTAAATAAATTATATTTAAAAGAAGTCAAAAAAAAGAAAATAGGTTTCAAGTGGGTCCAGAATAAAACTCAGAAACTCACTCAAACAAAATTTCCAAAAAAAAGAAAAGAAAAAACCAAAAAATTTAAAGAAATAAGAATTGAACAAATAAATTATTTATTTCTTTTGAAGAATTTCACAAAAGTTTTATTTCATAAATCAAAAAAATTGGCCTTAATTTTCTTCAATTTTCATTTTTTCTTCGAATAATTTATTAAATTTATTAACCATATCCGTGGAATTCCTTCTCTGATCTTCTGTCGAATATTCTTGAAATTCATTAAAAAGTTTCGTTATTTTTGGTTTCATTTCACGTGGAATATATTTTGGGAATTCAACTAAAAATTTGAAAATTAGAAAACAAAACAAAATTTGAATAACAAAAAGTCTTCAGATTCGTTTTTCAAGTGCAAAACTTTAAACATGATTCGAAAAAAAATAACGAAATTCGAGTTGCCGTGTTTTGAAAAGTGTTTCGACTTAAAAAAATCTAATCCAAAGAATTTTTAGATTTTAAAAGTTAAAAGAACACAAGTCAAAGCCCGACAGGAGTGTCTTTTATGATTTTCAAAAACTTCAAATATACTTTACTTTCAAATAATATAAAAAGGCTTCCCTTTTGTGAAGTTTCATTTGGTTTTGGAAGTCCTTCATTTTTGATCTCTTTTATATAGCAAGGATGAATGACATCGTTAACACTGACGAGCAATCTTCTATCGTCAATCGTTTGTATGACTATGTTAACCCCACATAAAGCTTCTTTTAAACTAAGTTTATAGTCCATATACAAATCCGAACAAATTCTTCGGAATCTTTCATGCGTTTTATCAGCCGTTATAAAAACAATATCGGCTGGTATTTTTGTTGGACCTTGATCACCTTCTTCTGGAACTATTATTTTAGTTCTTGCCAAGATTCCTGGAATAATCGGTACTATAAGAACTTTCTCGCTAAAATTATAAATATTTTTGTAATTGTTACAATTTCAAAAAGAAAAAAAATAATTATTTCTTTTACCGGATTTCAGTTGCAGTTTTTTCGATATCCACAAATTCATGCCGAAATATTGTCACTCGTTTAAAACCACCAAAATAAATCTCTTTCAAATTTAAAAATAGCAATTTTTCCACAGCTTTATCTTTACATTTGATTGCCATTCCTGTTTCAGTTGAACATAACGGTGACGGATTAGTAATGGCATCATTTATATTCGCATACGGTGAATATGATCCGAAAACCTGTCGATAAGTTTCGAAACAAAATCCATGATAAACATATGGTAGAAAAAAACCATTTGTTAATGGTACACCATTTAATAGTCCCGCCTCTCCATAACGGTCATAAACTGCACGTCTTAATGGATTTGCTAATTGGAAAATAAATAATAGAAAATTACAAAAAATTTAATTAAGTCAAATATTTTTTGTTGGCCAATTTACAAAGCATATCATAGGCTTGATTTACAAGTCTCCATTGATCATAATCCAATATTGCAGGAAAATTATTTTCATCGGGAATTCCTTCTGGTGCATTGAAAGGATGATCCGAACTTTCGCTCCGATTTGGATGGAATCTAATCGCCAATTTTCTATAGGATAATGCAATTTCCTCTTGTGATGCTTCACGACTTATATTTAATATTGAATAATAATCAATTTCTTGGGAGCTCATTTTTAATCTTTCATAAAACCAAAATTTAATGAAACTAAAATAAAAGCAAAGCGATCTATGTTAGTAAAAAAATAAATAATTTATTCTCAGTGTTTTTTTTTTGTTTTAGCACAGTTATTTATTTACAGCGGTTTGAAATTAATCCAATATCCAAACCTACTATTTTCATATACAATCAATCATTGGAAACTAACAAAACCTATTTGTAGATACAAAATCACATAACCAAATTGGCAATTCCTAGAATTGGATGCAGATTAGATGGGCTTAATTGGAATAAAGTCAAAGATCAACTTGAAGAAGTTTTCCAGAATGATAACATCGAAATAACAGTTTATAATTAGATGATGATGATGATGAAAACGAGATTACTCGGAGAACATCTGAAGAAGCTGATCAAGTTCTAGAAGAAGCTCACATAAAAGAAGAACTATCCAAAATAGAAATAGAAGCTAAAAATGCAATTTTTAATTATTGAAAATGAAATTTATTGGACATAGAAATGCACGGACAATGATCAGGGAGGCAGCTTTATGGGGAAACGAATATCAATAATAATAATCAATTAATGGAACACAATGCTGTTATGCTGGAAGAAACTAAAGATACAATTACTGTTCCTGCCGCCTTTATGATACGAATGTTAGCCTGTATACATGCTTTAAAAAATCGTCGTACAACTAGTAATACGAACGCTGGTAGCAACGGAAACAGTAGTGCAGATAATAACTCACCACCGGAACCAGATAGGCAAACAAATGAAAATTAATATATTTTTTGCAAAAGCATTTTTTTTTTTATTTTTTAAAAAAGTTATAAAATATTTAATTATTTAAATAACAAAACCCCAAAATATAGAAATTACCTTCTATTATTTGAATCCTTGAACTGATACGCATTAATTTCATTTAGTTTTAGTATACTTGTAGTCTAGAATTTGTTTTATTTTTCCTTGTTTTATCATTCATTGTACTTCCTTGTTGGAAAATTAATAGTTCTCACTTCTCATTATGTTGGATCAAAATTATAAAAACCAAATAAAGTGCGTGATATAACAAATCAAAATTTCTTTTTGATTGATTTCATTAGAATATAAAAAAAAACCATATACTAACTGAAAATCAGCCTATAGCCGATTATTTGCAAATCATAAATCTAATTTGCAAATTTTGTTCAAATCGGTATATTAAATTTTAAAGGACATCAAAAAAAAACTATGCTTATTTTCTATTAGGATTATTTCTTCCTCCGCTATCCTTGGACTGATTTTACTTAAATTTAACATGCTATCGTCTAATTATGTAGTGAGCCAATATAATTAACTTAAACAAAATTGCTTCACAAATTTCCCAATTAAATCTGAAAAACCATATAAAAAAAAAACGACAAAACTTTCCGATTACCCTAGTTTTTGCTCAATAACTTCGCACCCTTTCGGTCGATTTTGTTCTAAATTTCAAGGAATATCTCTGGTACGATAGGGCATACAAATATTTTGGATATGTATTATAGCAATATACCTTTGTCACCGCTAATAAAGGATTTAGTCAACATTTCATTTATATTAATTATCAATCGATTTCTGCTCTTGGGTCCAGTTCTAAGAAAAATATTTTATAAAAACTAATCATCTATTTTATCGACATTTTATTTTAATTAAAACTCAAGTATTATTTGGTGTTGTCTCGTTTTTGCATTTCAAGTTCGTCGAATCATTTTGGACATGATCTTATACTCGACTCGTGCACTGTTCAATTTAAGACATGTTCGCAGTAATAATATTACTATTACTATCAGTAATACTATTAGTAAAAGCGAAAAGAGAACAACTCCTACAATAATTGAAAGAAAGGAAATATAAGCCTAATAATGTATTAACTAACTAATTGAATTTGAACCTTCTAAAGCTAAACAGATACTAAATGTGCAATTATTACTCTCGTCGGGTTCATTTATTGTCGTTGTTTGTTCGTATATTGGAGTTCTTCTTAGACAGCTTTCATCAGTGGTTGATATTCCGGGGGTAGTTTCTCTTTGAGGGGAGTTAATTTGTAAAATTTTGCAAAATATGTCGAATAAATCAATTATCTTTATACTAGACAAAGGTTTTCGATCAACATTTGGCCCTTTAGCCAGTAAGAAACCGTACATTATCGGATCTTGGTTGCTGTCAAAATTATCTCTAGCATCCGCTTCATCTTCAAATGATACAAATATAAAATAGAAAAAGCAATAAGAGAAAGCATACAAATAGTTTCATTATAAAACTGATATCCTGCGTTGCAAACTATATTCATAGGTCCAAAACGAGTTGTGTTACAATGCCATTCTAATGGAATGGTACTTCTGTTGAAATCTCTAAAATTCCATTCATGTGCCTTTTCCTTAAAAATATCATATATTTTTTGTTCATCAGCTAAAAAGATATCAATTATAACGTAAGTTTTAATAATTTTTATATTTACAATTTCTTTTAGGCACTATTTGTACAATAATTGATGTAGCTCCGTGATCATCGAAACGTCTTCTTTCCAAAAAGTGAGTGTATGGGATTGTACGAATTGTCTCCACATCAATCAATCCAAATGGACCAATAATAAAGACATTTATGTTTTTTAATTGACTTAATAAGTATTTTATATCTTTATTAATTTTTTTAACAGCGTTATGAGCCTAAAATGAAAATTAATAACTCTCATAAAAATCGCATAAAAATTATCTACTAAACTGCTTATATATTACATTTTCTGATTCAGTTCCTTCTTCGTATGATGAAGCATGAAAAACTTCACGAGAACCAATCATAATCAGATTCGCAGGTTTGTTGCTATTTATCCATCCGATAGCTTGAATAATTGCTCCCTTCAAATCATGATTTTCTTTCGACTCGACATACGTTGCTCGTTTTCCCTTATATTAATATTCGCATCCCACCCAATCGACACAGCCAGAAATGCCTCCCTTTAATTCATTTGTTACCTACAAGAAATTCTAATTGAAAAATCAACATAAATGTGTACTATATATATTAAAATTTTTCACATAAATTGTTTCAATATCCTCGCTGTAGTTAAAAAGTTCTGCAGAGTGTTCAATTTTCTTTCCAACTTTCGTATCATATACAAACCTTGCCAGAACACCATGATCTTCAGGATATAATCCAGTCGCAATCGAATGATGTGCTGCATAAGGATTAGTTGGAAATAAATCCGTTATCCTTGGAATATGTACTCCACTACTTTTCAATTCATTCAAATCTGGTGCTAATTTCAAATAATTTGCTTTAAACCCGGGTAAAGAAATGACAACCAAAACGGGCTCTTTTGATAAGGTCCATTGGACACACAGGAGTATTATAAAAATTATAAAATAAATATTTATTGCCATTTATAAATTTATTAAAAATTATTTTTTTTAATTTGTTTGTACATATTACTTAAAAATGTATTACTTATGCAAAGGTATCATGGATAAAAAAAATGTTCATCCGAATGTTCGTCCGAATGTTTTGCCAGTATATTCTCCAAGCGAGACCCGATAATTACGATGTAAAGAAAAGTTTAGTTATACCATAGAAGAAGGAATAAAAAGAAAAAGTATTCTCAATGCCTAAGTGGGAACATTTTGTAGCTCTGAATACATTAGTATTGTTCGATCTAAATTGAGACTGTGTGTGTGATTTATGGCGTTGCCACCTCTTAAAAATAATTTGAATATAGTAATGCAGAAAATGATTAAATGGACGCCATTTTCATTCTGATATATTCCCTTCAAATACGCCATAATTATCATATACACCAATCAAAATCCAGTCAAAAAAGAAAAAATATCTTATAATAAGTGTAATTGAAACGGCCAGTTCTTTTCAAAGCCAAATGTATCAGGAAGAAAGAGATGCAAATATTTTAAAAACCTTCCATGGAACAGACGACATAACGTCATCGTTTTTAAAATTATTCAGATAATACATATTTATGCCTATGGTAGATACTACAACAGGGTATATTAGTTTTATCACTACATTTCTAACACATCAAAATAACCATCGCAGAAAGGCTTCAAGTGTATGGTTGTGTAGAGAGAATCAAAAGTTATATCGATTTGTGCATGTCCGTCCATCCGTCCGTCCCTCCGTCCGTATACAAGCTAACTCAAAAACGCGTTATCCGACTTTGAAGAAATTTCCGGTATGAGTTGATTATTCCTTAACTCGATTTGGTTTTGCATTTCAGTAACATCGACCGAGGGAGCAAAGTTACAAAGACCAGAAGTTTGTCGTTTTTTTATAGTTTTTCAGATTTCATTTCATAATTTGTGGAGCAATTTTGTTTAAATTATTTACATGGATACTATGTTAAGCTTTAGTAAATCGGTCCAAGGATATTGGAGAAAGAAATAGTTGTAAGAAAAAATAAACCGGTTTACAAAGTTTTTCCTATGTATTTTAAAAAAATAATATACCGATTTGAATAAAATTTGCGAAAGGTGTTTATGTTATTAGGCTTTTCATCCTACCTGTGAATTAGAGTGAATTTGAAGGAAACAAAGCAATGTTATGAAGAAAAAACCTTGAAATTTTAGTAGTTTTCATTGAACTATAGATTTATTAACTACGAATCTCTTATTTAACATTTGAAAAATCGGCTATAGACCGATTTTCATTCATTCTCATGCGTTGCTTTTGTTTCGTGCTTTATTTATTTACGTAAATGGGTGTGTGTAGCCATCTACCATAAGGAATATTTTTTTGAGAGATTCCCAGAAATATTTTTGGCTTTTTTTTATACATTTCGTTTTCAAACGAATTTCAAATGATTTTTCTAAGCTAACTTCTATACGAAGTGTATAATTATAAAATTGAAAAATGTTTGTTTTTGCAAATTTCCATATTTTAAAGCATGGGTGGCCATCGCGAGGCCCGCGGGCCGCATGCGGCTTGCCGGGAGTTTTGTTGCGGCCCGCGGAGCTAAGTCAAATTAACAAAAATGTTAACTTTATTGTACATATTATGAAAAGAACATTACGTCATGAGTCGTTCGCATTATACTAGGCTAGTCAAAAAGTTCTCGGGCTCGATAAGAAAAACACAATTTAATGGTTCCAAATATGCTTTATCATTCAATATAATCTCCCTCAACCTCAATGCACTTGTTTCAATGGTTTTCTAATCGATTGATTCCATCCCTGAAGTGAGAATCTGCAAGGTCTGCAAAATACCCCTGTACGGCAACTAGCACCTCTTTGTTTGACGAAAAACGCCTTCCCCGCATGAATTTTTTCAGGTTCGGAAATAGATGGAAGTCACTAGGCATCAAATCTGGTGAATACGGTGGATGTTCTAACAATTTCTACTTTAATTCCGTGATTTTTGCAATAGTTTTTTGACTTTTGTGAGCTGGTACATTGTCTTGGTGGAAAATGATTTTTTTCTTCTTTAATCCGGGCCTTTTTTCACGAATTTTTGTTTCGAGCTGGTCCAATAAGTTCGAGTAATATTTAGAATTAATTGTTTTACCAGTTTGGAGATAAACTACCAACAAAACCCGTTTCGCGCCCCAAAACACTGAGGTTAAAACTTTTTTCGCCGATCTTTGGGCCTTAAACCGTTTTATAGCCGAATTATCGGTTTCACACCATCCTTTTGATTCTGCTTTCGACTCAGGATCATAGTGATAAACCCAAGTCTCAGTCGCAGCGATGAATCAACGCACAAACGCTCGAAATGTTGTTGAGAAAGTCGCATTAGCACGTGTTTTTGTTCCATTGTTAGGAAATGCGGCACCCACATTGTACAAAGCTGTTTGAAACCTAAAAGTTCATGTAAAATCTGATATGTTGATCCATGCGAGATGCCTATGGCCTCAGCTATCTCATCCACCATCTCTCGTTTATCTTCCGAAACCATATCCTGTATTTTTTGTATCTTTTCTGTTGTTGATACACTTATTGCACGTCCTTGACGTGGATCGTCTTCAAGGCTTGTACGACCAGATTTAAAAAGGGGGGGGGGGCATTTTTCAAAGGTGGATTTCGCAGGTGAAGAGTCCTCATACACTTTTAATAATTGTTCATAAGTTTCCTTTACTTTTAAACGTTCCTAAACAAAGAATTTAATCACTCCACGATATTCAATTTTTTCCATTTTAAAAAATACTGTGACACATCCACACTAAATGGGTTGTAAACATAGAATGAATTAACAGATCGAAATGAAATTTCACGCACGTTCCTATGAAGGATATGCCAACATAACAAATTTGGGCTGCTAGCAGCACATTCTGTTATCGACCCCGAGAACTTTTTGACTAGCCTATATTTTTAAATTATAGCTAAAAGAAATTTGAAATATCTCGCATTTTTGGAGAAATTCATTGCTATGAGCTCTTTTAAAAATACCGTATTTTCAGAAAAATGCGCAGATTTTAACTATTTCAAATATCCCGGTTCGATGTTATAAAATAATAACTTTTTATTTATGTGAATTTGGTGTACGATTATTTCTGCGCTAACAATTAGTCTTAAAAATATTTGTGTATTATTTCATACAAAATAATTTATCACAGTTTATTTGCAATAGAACAGTTACTATTTTTAATAATTCTCACAATTTTTATGTTTAGGAGCAAAGTTACTTTTCTGTACTAGTGTAATGTAATAAAACATTACACATACTTCTAGTTATAAATCATATTTTAAAACCAAAAATTACTATAGACATTTTTCGGCGAAAGTTCTACTTTGTGAATGAAAAATAATGAATTGCGAAATCTATTAAAATTACTTGATGCATTTCGAAACTCATTATCGGCAGAAAATTACATTGATTTTGTAATACATGTTATTGGCATGAATTACGAAATCAATGAAAACATTCTAGAAAAAAGTAAACCAGAACTATTACGTAAATGTTCTGCGACCTAGAAAATAACGAGCACAAAGTATGAATTTTCTGCCTATAAAAATAGTGGCTTTGAATATCCAAAAAGTCAGTTCTAAAAATATCGGATAGCCGTTAACGACTCAAAAGTAAAGTCGTGACGTTTTTAAAAAAAAAGTAAAGTTCAGTTAGAAAAACATACGGTACGCGGTAATAACGTGGACGGTTCTTAATACGTAAAACAAGTTAAAAGTAGTATTTCGAGTACATTTGCTCGATCATCGATTGTCCAGAATTGAGCCGAAGAAAATTTAAAAGAAGTGTTTACATTATTGAAATAAGTTTGAAAAGAAAGAGAGATTTAGTGTTAAAAAACGTTTTTACATAATAAAGTTTAAAGAAAAGAAAATTTAAAGAGAGTATTATATTATTGAAATAAGTTTGAAAAGAAAAACAGATTTAGTGTTAAAAAACGTTTTTACATAATAAAATTTAAAGAAACGAAGATTTTAAGAGAGTTTTTACATTATTGAAATAAGTTTGAAAAGAAAAAGAGATTTAGTGTTAAAAAACGTTTTTACATAATAAAATTTAAAGAAACGAAGATTTTAAGAGAGTTTTTACATTATTGAAACAAGTTTGAAAAGAAAAAGAGATTTAGTGTTAAACAACGTTTTTACATAATAAAGTTTAAAGAAAAGAAAGTTTAAAGAGTTTTTATTTTACTGAATGATTGTAGTGCCCAATAAGTATCCAGTGGAGCAGAAGCAGTCAACAATAAGCCAAGTAAAACTACGTAAGTCCTATTTACATTAAATAAATTATAACACCACCCAAGCGGCAACCCTTGCAACCACCAATTCGCGATTCCTCTTCCGAAAGAAAAAACTCTATCATCTTCACTAAACAATTTCCCGGAGAGAGCCACGAGGGTCTCCTGTAGGGCCATATTACACAACACTAGGCTTTATATTTGAAGTACACTTTTCAATTCAGATTGATAGATACTTGAAATCTCGTCTCGTATTTACTATATAGCTCAGGCAATACTTCGAGAATCGCCTGCAAATGTTTGAGAGTTTCTGATACAGATCAATTTAGATGCACTTAGTTCTGCAAAACAAAGTCAGATGTCTCGCTTTTAAATATTTGCAATTTTTTAAATAAATAATATGTTAGATTCTCAGTTATGCTTTATCAGCTTCAAAAAAATAAATGTACCTATTTCTTTATTTTCACATTAAACCAGGCAAGCGTTTGACCAAAATCTCACCTACTGGCAAGCGACGATGTGGTGGAAGTTGTAGCACACTTGCTTGTTGACTTTCATTACAGAAAAAAAATATATTGGGTGCGTGGCCCGCAGGAAATATTATTTCTGAAATCTGGCCCGCCTGCTGAAATGGTTGGCCACCCATGTTTTAAAGGGTTCTAGTTTGGTAAAAGGAATTCTTCACCACAAGAATCGATTCATATGTATAGAAGTTCATAGTTGTTTTGCCTATCGTGAAAATATTTTTAGATCGTTTTGCTTTGAGAATGATTTCCTGGCTATTTGGTACAAAACGAAATATGGAAAGCCTTTGTGTATTGCATTATCACAGATTGTGTGTGTGATTTTATCGAAAGAAATTGCAAAATCAAGTGCCAATCTGTGATATCACCACCAGCTTCTGAACGTCTCTCCGATGCTGATGGTTGACGAGATGTAGATGGACCAGGTAAATTTTCACGCTCCCTCTTCCGTTCACGATCACTACTCTTTTCCCGTGAACTTGACGAACCACCTGATCCTCCTTCTTCCGGTGAGGACGAATGCGTTTTTTTAAACTGTCTCCAGGACGGCGTTCACCTTTTTTTAAGCTGTCTGATGTTGCCCTTCCATGACCACTAGCTTTTCCTGGATCATTTTTCATAATAAATCCAGAATAAGACGCGCAAAATTTTTTTGTTCGCGTGGAGTAAAAGAGAAGTAACTATTAAACCATAGTATTAAAACGAGAGAAACATGTATGTATTTCATGCAAATTACATGAAAACAATTCTCTCTCTTTTTATTATTCGTGGTATAATATTTCGATCTCTTTTACCCACGCGAGCAAACACATTTTGCACGTTTGGTGGAAACGCAGCTTTAGGACCATTATGAAAAGAATGATACACAAAAAACGTGTTAAACTGTTAAAAAATTAAAAATTTAAAAATTTAAAAAAATACTTTTATGTAATTTTGATAGATAATTATTTTTTAAAAGCTCAATTTTATTTATATATAAAAATTAATTTCTGTTTTAAAATATTTTTTAAAAAAATATTGTAAATAAATTATATTTAAAAGAAGTCAAAAAAAAGAAAATAGGTTTCAAGTGGGTCCAGAATAAAACTCAGAAACTCACTCAAACAAAATTTCCAAAAAAAAGAAAAGAAAAAACCAAAAAATTTAAAGAAATAAGAATTGAACAAATAAATTATTTATTTCTTTTGAAGAATTTCACAAAAGTTTTATTTCATAAATCAAAAAAATTTGCCTTAATTTTCTTCAATTTTCATTTTTTCTTCGAATAATTTATTAAATTTATTAACCATATCCGTGGAATTCCTTCTCTGATCTTCTGTCGAATATTCTTGAAATTCATTAAAAAGTTTCGTTATTTTTGGTTTCATTTCACGTGGAATATATTTTGGGAATTCAACTAAAAATTTGAAAATTAGAAAACAAAACAAAATTTGAATAACAAAAAGTCTTCAGATTCGTTTTTCAAGTGCAAAACTTTAAACATGATTCGAAAAAAAATAACGAAATTCGAGTTGCCGTGTTTTGAAAAGTGTTTCGACTTAAAAAAATCTAATCCAAAGAATTTTTAGATTTTAAAAGTTAAAAGAACACAAGTCAAAGCCCGACAGGAGTGTCTTTTATGATTTTCAAAAACTTCAAATATACTTTACTTTCAAATAATATAAAAAGGCTTCCCTTTTGTGAAGTTTCATTTGGTTTTGGAAGTCCTTCATTTTTGATTTCTTTTATATAGCAAGGATGAATGACATCGTTAACACTGACGAGCAATCTTCTATCGTCAATCGTTTGTATGACTATGTTAACCCCACATAAAGCTTCTTTTAAACTAAGTTTATAGTCCATATACAAATCCGAACAAATTCTTCGGAATCTTTCATGCGTTTTATCAGCCGTTATAAAAACAATATCGGCTGGTATTTTTGTTGGACCTTGATCACCTTCTTCTGGAACTATTATTTTAGTTCTTGCCAAGATTCCTGGAATAATCGGTACTATAAGAACTTTCTCGCTAAAATTATAAATATTTTTGTAATTGTTACAATTTCAAAAAGAAAAAAAATAATTATTTCTTTTACCGGATTTCAGTTGCAGTTTTTTCGATATCCACAAATTCATGCCGAAATATTGTCACTCGTTTAAAACCACCAAAATAAATCTCTTTCAAATTTAAAAATAGCAATTTTTCCACAGCTTTATCTTTACATTTGATTGCCATTCCTGTTTCAGTTGAACATAACGGTGACGGATTAGTAATGGCATCATTTATATTCGCATACGGTGAATATGATCCGAAAACCTGTCGATAAGTTTCGAAACAAAATCCATGATAAACATATGGTAGAAAAAAACCATTTGTTAATGGTACACCATTTAATAGTCCCGCCTCTCCATAACGGTCATAAACTGCACGTCTTAATGGATTTGCTAATTGGAAAATAAATAATAGAAAATTACAAAAAATTTAATTAAGTCAAATATTTTTTGTTGGCCAATTTACAAAGCATATCATAGGCTTGATTTACAAGTCTCCATTGATCATAATCCAATATTGCAGGAAAATTATTTTCATCGGGAATTCCTTCTGGTGCATTGAAAGGATGATCCGAACTTTCGCTCCGATTTGGATGGAATCTAATCGCCAATTTTCTATAGGATAATGCAATTTCCTCTTGTGATGCTTCACGACTTATATTTAATATTGAATAATAATCAATTTCTTGGGAGCTCATTTTTAATCTTTCATAAAACCAAAATTTAATGAAACTAAAATAAAAGCAAAGCGATCTATGTTAGTAAAAAAATAAATAATTTATTCTCAGTGTTTTTTTTTTGTCTTAGCACAGTTATTTATTTACAGCGGTTTGAAATTAATCCAATATCCAAACCTACTATTTTCATATACAATCAATCATTGGAAACTAACAAAACCTATTTGTAGATACAAAATCACATAACCAAATTGGCAATTCCTAGAATTGGATGCAGATTAGATGGGCTTAATTGGAATAAAGTCAAAGATCAACTTGAAGAAGTTTTCCAGAATGATAACATCGAAATAACAGTTTATAATTAGATGATGATGATGATGAAAACGAGATTACTCGGAGAACATCTGAAGAAGCTGATCAAGTTCTAGAAGAAGCTCACATAAAAGAAGAACTATCCAAAATAGAAATGGAAGCTAAAAATGCAATTTTTAATTATTGAAAATGAAATTTATTGGACATAGAAATGCACGGACAATGATCAGGGAGGCAGCTTTATGGGGAAACGAATATCAATAATAATAATCAATTAATGGAACACAATGCTGTTATGCTGGAAGAAACTAAAGATACAATTACTGTTCCTGCCGCCTTTATGATACGAATGTTAGCCTGTATACATGCTTTAAAAAATCGTCGTACAACTAGTAATACGAACGCTGGTAGCAACGGAAACAGTAGTGCAGATAATAACTCACCACCGGATCCAGATAGGCAAACAAATGAAAATTAATATATTTTTTGCAAAAGCATTTTTTTTTTATTTTTTAAAAAAGTTATAAAATATTTAATTATTTAAATAACAAAACCCCAAAATATAGAAATTACTTTCTATTATTTGAATCCTTGAACTGATACGCATTAATTTCATTTAGTTTTAGTATACTTGTAGTCTAGAATTTGTTTTATTTTTCCTTGTTTTATCATTCATTGTACTTCCTTGTTGGAAAATTAATAGTTCTCACTTCTCATTATGTTGGATCAAAATTATAAAAACCAAATAAAGTGCGTGATATAACAAATCAAAATTTCTTTTTGATTGATTTCATTAGAATATAAAAAAAAACCATATACTAACTGAAAATCAGCCTATAGCCGATTATTTGCAAATCATAAATCTAATTTGCAAATTTTGTTCAAATCGGTATATTAATTTTTAAAGGACATCAAAAAAAAAAACTATGCTTATTTTCTATTAGGATTATTTCTTCCTCCGCTATCCTTGGACTGATTTTACTTAAATTTAACATGCTATCGTCTAATTATGTAGTGAGCCAATATAATTAACTTAAACAAAATTGCTTCACAAATTTCCCAATTAAATCTGAAAAACCATATAAAAAAAAAAACGACAAAACTTTCCGATTACCCTAGTTTTTGCTCAATAACTTCGCACCCTTTCGGTCGATTTTGTTCTAAATTTCAAGGAATACCTCTGGTACGATAGGGCATACAAATATTTTGGATATGTATTATAGCAATATGCCTGTGTCACCGCTAATAAAGGATTTAGTCAACATATCATTTATATTAATTATCAATCGATTTTTGCTCTTGGGTCCAGTTCTAAGAAAAATATTTTATAAAAACTAATCATCTATTTTATCGACATTTTATTTTAATTAAAACTCAAGTATTATTTGGTGTTGTCTCGTTTTTGCATTTCAAGTTCGTCGAATCATTTTGGACATGATCTTATACTCGACTCGTGCACTGTTCAATTTAAGACATGTTCGCAGTAATAATATTACTATTACTATCAGTAATACTATTAGTAAAAGCGAAAAGAGAACAACTCCTACAATAATTGAAAGAAAGGAAATATAAGCCTAATAATGTATTAACTAACTAATTGAATTTGAACCTTCTAAAGCTAAACAGATACTAAATGTGCAATTATTACTCTCGTCGGGTTCATTTATTGTCGTTGTTTGTTCGTATATTGGAGTTCTTCTTAGACAGCTTTCATCAGTGGTTGATATTCCGGGGGTAGTTTCTCTTTGAGGGGAGTTAATTTGTAAAATTTTGCAAAATATGTCGAATAAATCAATTATCTTTATACTAGACAAAGGTTTTCGATCAACATTTGGCCCTTTAGCCAGTAAGAAACCGTACATTATCGGATCTTGGTTGCTGTCAAAATTATCTCTAGCATCCGCTTCATCTTCAAATGATACAAATATAAAATAGAAAAAGCAATAAGAGAAAGCATACAAAAAGTTTCATTATAAAACTGATATCCTGCGTTGCAAACTATATTCATAGGTCCAAAACGAGTTGTGTTACAATGCCATTCTAATGGAATGGTACTTCTGTTGAAATCTCTAAAATTCCATTCATGTGCCTTTTCCTTAAAAATATCATATATTTTTTGTTCATCAGCTAAAAAGATATCAATTATAACGTAAGTTTTAATAATTTTTATATTTACAATTTCTTTTAGGCACTATTTGTACAATAATTGATGTAGCTCCGTGATCATCGAAACGTCTTCTTTCCAAAAAGTGAGTGTATGGGATTGTACGAATTGTCTCCACATCAATCAATCCAAATGGACCAATAATAAAGACATTTATGTTTTTTAATTGACTTAATAAGTATTTTATATCTTTATTAATTTTTTTAACAGCGTTATGAGCCTAAAATGAAAATTAATAACTCTCATAAAAATCGCATAAAAATTATCTACTAAACTGCTTATATATTACATTTTCTGATTCAGTTCCTTCTTCGTATGATGAAGCATGAAAAACTTCACGAGAACCAATCATAATCAGATTCGCAGGTTTGTTGCTATTTATCCATCCGATAGCTTGAATAATTGCTCCCTTCAAATCATGATTTTCTTTCGACTCGACATACGTTGCTCGTTTTCCCTTATATTAATATTCGCATCCCACCCAATCGACACAGCCAGAAATGCCTCCCTTTAATTCATTTGTTACAAGAAATTCTAATTGAAAAATCAACATAAATGTGTACTATATATATTTATATTTTTCACATAAATTGTTTCAATATCCTCGCTGTAGTTAAAAAGTTCTGCAGAGTGTTCAATTTTCTTTCCAACTTTCGTATCATATACAAACCTTGCCAGAACACCATGATCTTCAGGATATAATCCAGTCGCAATCGAATGATGTGCTGCATAAGGATTAGTTGGAAATAAATCCGTTATCCTTGGAATATGTACTCCACTACTTTTCAATTCATTCAAATCTGGTGCTAATTTCAAATAATTTGCTTTAAACCCGGGTAAAGAAATGACAACCAAAACGGGCTCTTTTGATAAGGTCCATTGGACACACAGGAGTATTATAAAAATTATAAAATAAATATTTATTGCCATTTATAAATTTATTAAAAATTATTTTTTTTAATTTGTTTGTACATATTACTTAAAAATGTATTACTTATGCAAAGGTATCATGGATAAAAAAAATGTTCATCCGAATGTTCGTCCGAATGTTTTGCCAGTATATTCTCCAAGCGAGACCCGATAATTACGATGTAAAGAAAAGTTTAGTTATACCATAGAAGAAGGAATAAAAAGAAAAAGTATTCTCAATGCCTAAGTGGGAACATTTTGTAGCTCTGAATACATTAGTATTGTTCGATCTAAATTGAGACTGTGTGTGTGATTTATGGCGTTGCCACCTCTTAAAAATAATTTGAATATAGTAATGCAGAAAATGATTAAATGGACGCCATTTTCATTCTGATATATTCCCTTCAAATACGCCATAATTATCATATACACCAATCAAAATCCAGTCAAAAAAGAAAAAATATCTTATAATAAGTGTAATTGAAACGGCCAGTTCTTTTCAAAGCCAAATGTATCAGGAAGAAAGAGATGCAAATATTTTAAAAACCTTCCATGGAACAGACGACATAACGTCATCGTTTTTAAAATTATTCAGATAATACATATTTATGCCTATGGTAGATACTACAACAGGGTATATTAGTTTTATCACTACATTTCTAACACATCAAAATAACCATCGCAGAAAGGCTTCAAGTGTATGGTTGTGTAGAGAGAATCAAAAGTTATATCGATTTGTGCATGTCCGTCCATCCGTCCGTCCCTCCGTCCGTATACAAGCTAACTCAAAAACGCGTTATCCGACTTTGAAGAAATTTCCAGTATGAGTTGATTATTCCTTAACTCGATTTGGTTTTGCATTTCAGTAACATCGACCGAGGGAGCAAAGTTACAAAGACCAGAAGTTTGTCGTTTTTTTATAGTTTTTCAGATTTCATTTCATAATTTGTGGAGCAATTTTGTTTAAATTATTTACATGGATTGACTACATAAATACACGATACTATGTTAAGCTTTAGTAAATCGGTCCAAGGATATTGGAGAAAGAAATAGTTGTAAGAAAAAATAAACCGGTTTACAAAGTTTTTCCTATGTATTTTAAAAAAATAATATACCGATTTGAATAAAATTTGCGAAAGGTGTTTATGTTATTAGGCTTTTAATCCTACCTGTGAATTAGAGTGAATTTGAAGGAAACAAAGCAATGTTATGAAGAAAAAACCTTGAAATTTTAGTAGTTTTCATTGAACTATAGATTTATTAACTACGAATCTCTTATTTAACATTTGAAAAATCGGCTATAGACCGATTTTCATTCATTCTCATGCGTTGCTTTTGTTTCGTGCTTTATTTATTTACGTAAATGGGTGTGTGTAGCCATCTACCATAAGGAATATTTTTTTGAGAGATTCCCAGAAATATTTTTGGCTTTTTTTTATACATTTCGTTTTCAAACGAATTTCAAATGATTTTTCTAAGCTAACTTCTATACGAAGTGTATAATTATAAAATTGAAAAATGTTTGTTTTTGCAAATTTCCATATTTTAAAGCATGGGTGACCATCGCGAGGCCCGCTTGCCGCATGCGGCTTGCCGGGAGTTTTGTTGCGGCCCGCGGAGCTAAGTCAAATTAACAAAAATGTTAACTTTATTGTACATATTATGAAAAGAACATTACGTCATGAGTCGTTCGCATTATACTAGGCTAGTCAAAAAGTTCTCGGGCTCGATAAGAAAAACACAATTTAATGGTTCCAAATATGCTTTATCATTCAATATAATCTCCCTCAACCTCAATGCACTTGTTTCAATGGTTTTCTAATCGATTGATTCCATCCCTGAAGTGAGAATCTGCAAGGTCTGCAAAATACCCCTGTACGGCAACTAGCACCTCTTTGTTTGACGAAAAACGCCTTCCCCGCATGAATTTTTTCAGGTTCGGAAATAGATGGAAGTCACTAGGCATCAAATCTGGTGAATACGGTGGATGTTCTAACAATTTCTACTTTAATTCCGTGATTTTTGCAATAGTTTTTTGACTTTTGTGAGCTGGTACATTGTCTTGGTGGAAAATGATTTTTTTCTTCTTTAATCCGGGCCTTTTTTCACGAATTTTTGTTTCGAGCTGGTCCAATAAGTTCGAGTAATATTTAGAATTAATTGTTTTACCAGTTTGGAGATAAACTACCAACAAAACCCGTTTCGCGCCCCAAAACACTGAGGTTAAAACTTTTTTCGCCGATCTTTGGGCCTTAAACCGTTTTATAGCCGAATTATCGGTTTCACACCATCCTTTTGATTCTGCTTTCGACTCAGGATCATAGTGATAAACCCAAGTCTCAGTCGCAGCGATGAATCAACGCACAAACGCTCGAAATGTTGTTGAGAAAGTCGCATTAGCACGTGTTTTTGTTCCATTGTTAGGAAATGCGGCACCCACATTGTACAAAGCTTTTTGAAACCTAAAAGTTCATGTAAAATCTGATATGTTGATCCATGCGAGATGCCTATGGCCTCAGCTATCTCATCCACCATCTCTCGTTTATCTTCCGAAACCATATCCTGTATTTTTTGTATCTTTTCTGTTGTTGATACACTTATTGCACGTCCTTGACGTGGATCGTCTTCAAGGCTTGTACGACCAGATTTAAAAAGGGGCAGCGCATTTTTCAATGGTGGATTTCGCAGGTGAAGAGTCTTCATACACTTTTAATAATTGTTCATAAGTTTCCTTTACTTTTAAACGTTCCTAAACAAAGAATTTAATCACTCCACGATATTCAATTTTTTCCATTTTAAAAAATACTGTGACACATCCACACTAAATGGGTTGTAAACATAGAATGAATTAACAGATCGAAATGAAATTTCACACACGTTCCTATGAAGGATATGCCAACATAACAAATTTGGGCTGCTAGCAGCACATTCTGTTATCGACCCCGAGAACTTTTTGACTAGCCTATATTTTTAAATTATAGCTAAAAGAAATTTGAAATATCTCGCATTTTTGGAGAAATTCATTGCTATGAGCTCTTTTAAAAATACCGTATTTTCAGAAAAATGCGCAGATTTTAACTATTTCAAATATCCCGGTTCGATGTTATAAAATAATAACTTTTTATTTATGTGAATTTGGTGTACGATTATTTCTGCGCTAACAATTAGTCTTAAAAATATTTGTGTATTATTTCATACAAAATAATTTATCACAGTTTATTTGCAATAGAACAGTTACTATTTTTAATAATTATCACAATTTTTATGTTTAGGAGCAAAGTTACTTTTCTGTACTAGTGTAATGTAATAAAACATTACACATACTTCTAGTTATAAATCATATTTTAAAACCAAAAATTACTATAGACATTTTTCGGCGAAAGTTCTACTTTGTGAATGAAAAATAATGAATTGCGAAATCCATTAAAATTACTTGATGCATTTCGAAACTCATTATCGGCAGAAAATTACATTGATTTTGTAATACATGTTATTGGCATGAATTACGAAATCAATGAAAACATTCTAGAAAAAAGTAAACCAGAACTATTACGTAAATGTTCTGCGACCTAGAAAATAACGAGCACAAAGTATGAATTTTCTGCCTATAAAAATAGTGGCTTTGAATATCCAAAAAGTCAGTTCTAAAAATATCGGATAGCCGTTAACGACTCAAAAGTAAAGTCGTGACGTTTTTAAAAAAAAAAGTAAAGTTCAGTTAGAAAAACATACGGTACGCGGTAATAACGTGGACGGTTCTTAATACGTAAAACAAGTTAAAAGTAGTATTTCGAGTACATTTGCTCGATCATCGATTGTCCAGAATTGAGCCGAAGAAAATTTAAAAGAAGTGTTTACATTATTGAAATAAGTTTGAAAAGAAAGAGAGATTTAGTGTTAAAAAACGTTTTTACATAATAAAGTTTAAAGAAAAGAAAATTTAAAGAGAGTATTATATTATTGAAATAAGTTTGAAAAGAAAAACAGATTTAGTGTTAAAAAACGTTTTTACATAATAAAATTTAAAGAAACGAAGATTTTAAGAGAGTTTTTACATTATTGAAATAAGTTTGAAAAGAAAAAGAGATTTAGTGTTAAAAAACGTTTTTACATAATAAAATTTAAAGAAACGAAGCTTTTAAGAGAGTTTTTACATTATTGAAACAAGTTTGAAAAGAAAAAGAGATTTAGTGTTAAACAACGTTTTTACATAATAAAGTTTAAAGAAAAGAAAGTTTAAAGAGTTTTTATTTTACTGAATGATTGTAGTGCCCAATAAGTATCCAGTGGAGCAGAAGCAGTCAACAATAAGCCAAGTAAAACTACGTAAGTCCTATTTACATTAAATAAATTATAACACCACCCAAGCGGCAACCCTTGCAACCACCAATTCGCGATTCCTCTTCCGAAAGAAAAAACTCTATCATCTTCACTAAACAATTTCCCGGAGAGAGCCACGAGGGTCTCCTGTAGGGCCATATTACACAACACTAGGCTTTATATTTGAAGTACACTTTTCAATTCAGATTGATAGATACTTGAAATCTCGTCTCGTATTTACTATATAGCTCAGGCAATACTTCGAGAATCGCCTGCAAATGTTTGAGAGTTTCTGATACAGATCAATTTAGATGCACTTAGTTCTGCAAAACAAAGTCAGATGTCTCGCTTTTAAATATTTGCAATTTTTTAAATAAATAATATGTTAGATTCTCAGTTATGCTTTATCAGCTTCAAAAAAATAAATGTACCTATTTCTTTATTTTCACATTAAACCAGGCAAGCGTTTGACCAAAATCTCACCTACTGGCAAGCGACGATGTGGTGGAAGTTGTAGCACACTTGCTTGTTGACTTTCATTACAGAAAAAAAATATATTGGGTGCATGGCCCGCAGGAAATATTATTTCTGAAATTTGGCCCGCCTGCTGAAATGGTTGGCCACCCATGTTTTAAAGGGTTCTAGTTTGGTAAAAGGAATTCTTCACCACAAGAATCGATTCATATGTATAGAAGTTCATAGTTGTTTTGCCTATCGTGAAAATATTTTTAGATCGTTTTGCTTTGAGAATGATTTCCTGGCTATTTGGTACAAAACGAAATATGGAAAGCCTTTGTGTATTGCATTATCACAGATTGTGTGTGTGATTTTATCGAAAGAAATTGCAAAATCAAGTGCCAATCTGTGATATCACCACCAGCTTCTGAACGTCTCTCCGATGCTGATGGTTGACGAGATGTAGATGGACCAGGTAAATTTTCACGCTCCCTCTTCCGTTCACGATCACTACTCTTTTCCCGTGAACTTGACGAACCACCTGATCCTCCTTCTTCCGGTGAGGACGAATGCGTTTTTTTAAACTGTCTCCAGGACGGCGTTCACTTTTTTTTAAGCTGTCTGATGTTGCCCTTCCATGACCACTAGCTTTTCCTGGATCATTTTTCATAATAAATCCAGAATAAGACGCGCAAAATTTTTTTGTTCGCGTGGAGTAAAAGAGAAGTAACTATTAAACCATAGTATTAAAACGAGAGAAACATGTATGTATTTCATGCAAATTACATGAAAACAATTCTCTCTCTTTTTATTATTCGTGGTATAATATTTCGATCTCTTTTACCCACGCGAGCAAACACATTTTGCACGTTTGGTGGAAACGCAGCTTTAGGACCATTATGAAAAGAATGATACACAAAAAACGTGTTAAACTGTTAAAAAATTAAAAATTTAAAAATTTAAAAAAATACTTTTATGTAATTTTGATAGATAATTATTTTATAAAAGCTCAATTTTATTTATATATAAAAATTAATTTCTGTTTTAAAATATTTTTTAAAAAAATATTGTAAATAAATTATATTTAAAAGAAGTCAAAAAAAAGAAAATAGGTTTCAAGTGGGTCCAGAATAAAACTCAGAAACTCACTCAAACAAAATTTCCAAAAAAAAGAAAAGAAAAAACCAAAAAATTTAAAGAAATAAGAATTGAACAAATAAATTATTTATTTCTTTTGAAGAATTTCACAAAAGTTTTATTTCATAAATCAAAAAAATTTGCCTTAATTTTCTTCAATTTTCATTTTTTCTTCGAATAATTTATTAAATTTATTAACCATATCCGTGGAATTCCTTCTCTGATCTTCTGTCGAATATTCTTGAAATTCATTAAAAAGTTTCGTTATTTTTGGTTTCATTTCACGTGGAATATATTTTGGGAATTCAACTAAAAATTTGAAAATTAGAAAACAAAACAAAATTTGAATAACAAAAAGTCTTCAGATTCGTTTTTCAAGTGCAAAACTTTAAACATGATTCGAAAAAAAATAACGAAATTCGAGTTGCCGTGTTTTGAAAAGTGTTTCGACTTAAAAAAATCTAATCCAAAGAATTTTTAGATTTTAAAAGTTAAAAGAACACAAGTCAAAGCCCGACAGGAGTGTCTTTTATGATTTTCAAAAACTTCAAATATACTTTACTTTCAAATAATATAAAAAGGCTTCCCTTTTGTGAAGTTTCATTTGGTTTTGGAAGTCCTTCATTTTTGATCTCTTTTATATAGCAAGGATGAATGACATCGTTAACACTGACGAGCAATCTTCTATCGTCAATCGTTTGTATGACTATGTTAACCCCACATAAAGCTTCTTTTAAACTAAGTTTATAGTCCATATACAAATCCGAACAAATTCTTCGGAATCTTTCATGCGTTTTATCAGCCGTTATAAAAACAATATCGGCTGGTATTTTTGTTGGACCTTGATCACCTTCTTCTGGAACTATTATTTTAGTTCTTGCCAAGATTCCTGGAATAATCGGTACTATAAGAACTTTCTCGCTAAAATTATAAATATTTTTGTAATTGTTACAATTTCAAAAAGAAAAAAAATAATTATTTCTTTTACCGGATTTCAGTTGCAGTTTTTTCGATATCCACAAATTCATGCCGAAATATTGTCACTCGTTTAAAACCACCAAAATAAATCTCTTTCAAATTTAAAAATAGCAATTTTTCCACAGCTTTATCTTTACATTTGATTGCCATTCCTGTTTCAGTTGAACATAACGGTGACGGATTAGTAATGGCATCATTTATATTCGCATACGGTGAATATGATCCGAAAACCTGTCGATAAGTTTCGAAACAAAATCCATGATAAACATATGGTAGAAAAAAACCATTTGTTAATGGTACACCATTTAATAGTCCCGCCTCTCCATAACGGTCATAAACTGCACGTCTTAATGGATTTGCTAATTGGAAAATAAATAATAGAAAATTACAAAAAATTTAATTAAGTCAAATATTTTTTGTTGGCCAATTTACAAAGCATATCATAGGCTTGATTTACAAGTCTCCATTGATCATAATCCAATATTGCAGGAAAATTATTTTCATCGGGAATTCCTTCTGGTGCATTGAAAGGATGATCCGAACTTTCGCTCCGATTTGGATGGAATCTAATCGCCAATTTTCTATAGGATAATGCAATTTCCTCTTGTGATGCTTCACGACTTATATTTAATATTGAATAATAATCAATTTCTTGGGAGCTCATTTTTAATCTTTCATAAAACCAAAATTTAATGAAACTAAAATAAAAGCAAAGCGATCTATGTTAGTAAAAAAATAAATAATTTATTCTCAGTGTTTTTTTTTTTGTTTTAGCACAGTTATTTATTTACAGCGGTTTGAAATTAATCCAATATCCAAACCTACTATTTTCATATACAATCAATCATTGGAAACTAACAAAACCTATTTGTAGATACAAAATCACATAACCAAATTGGCAATTCCTAGAATTGGATGCAGATTAGATGGGCTTAATTGGAATAAAGTCAAAGATCAACTTGAAGAAGTTTTCCAGAATGATAACATCGAAATAACAGTTTATAATTAGATGATGATGATGATGAAAACGAGATTACTCGGAGAACATCTGAAGAAGCTGATCAAGTTCTAGAAGAAGCTCACATAAAAGAAGAACTATCCAAAATAGAAATAGAAGCTAAAAATGCAATTTTTAATTATTGAAAATGAAATTTATTGGACATAGAAATGCACGGACAATGATCAGGGAGGCAGCTTTATGGGGAAACGAATATCAATAATAATAATCAATTAATGGAACACAATGCTGTTATGCTGGAAGAAACTAAAGATACAATTACTGTTCCTGCCGCCTTTATGATACGAATGTTAGCCTGTATACATGCTTTAAAAAATCGTCGTACAACTAGTAATACGAACGCTGGTAGCAACGGAAACAGTAGTGCAGATAATAACTCACCACCGGAACCAGATAGGCAAACAAATGAAAATTAATATATTTTTTGCAAAAGCATTTTTTTTTTTATTTTTTAAAAAAGTTATAAAATATGTAATTATTTAAATAACAAAACCCCAAAATATAGAAATTACCTTCTATTATTTGAATCCTTGAACTGATACGCATTAATTTCATTTAGTTTTAGTATACTTGTAGTCTAGAATTTGTTTTATTTTTCCTTGTTTTATCATTCATTGTACTTCCTTGTTGGAAAATTAATAGTTCTCACTTCTCATTATGTTGGATCAAAATTATAAAAACCAAATAAAGTGCGTGATATAACAAATCAAAATTTCTTTTTGATTGATTTCATTAGAATATAAAAAAAAACCATATACTAACTGAAAATCAGCCTATAGCCGATTATTTGCAAATCATAAATCTAATTTGCAAATTTTGTTCAAATCGGTATATTAAATTTTAAAGGACATCAAAAAAAAAACTATGCTTATTTTCTATTAGGATTATTTCTTCCTCCGCTATCCTTGGACTGATTTTACTTAAATTTAACATGCTATCGTCTAATTATGTAGTGAGCCAATATAATTAACTTAAACAAAATTGCTTCACAAATTTCCCAATTAAATCTGAAAAACCATATAAAAAAAAAACGACAAAACTTTCCGATTACCCTAGTTTTTGCTCAATAACTTCGCACCCTTTCGGTCGATTTTGTTCTAAATTTCAAGGAATATCTCTGGTACGATAGGGCATACAAATATTTTGGATATGTATTATAGCAATATACCTGTGTCACCGCTAATAAAGGATTTAGTCAACATTTCATTTATATTAATTATCAATCGATTTCTGCTCTTGGGTCCAGTTCTAAGAAAAATATTTTATAAAAACTAATCATCTATTTTATCGACATTTTATTTTAATTAAAACTCAAGTATTATTTGGTGTTGTCTCGTTTTTGCATTTCAAGTTCGTCGAATCATTTTGGACATGATCTTATACTCGACTCGTGCACTGTTCAATTTAAGACATGTTCGCAGTAATAATATTACTATTACTATCAGTAATACTATTAGTAAAAGCGAAAAGAGAACAACTCCTACAATAATTGAAAGAAAGGAAATATAAGCCTAATAATGTATTAACTAACTAATTGAATTTGAACCTTCTAAAGCTAAACAGATACTAAATGTGCAATTATTACTCTCGTCGGGTTCATTTATTGTCGTTGTTTGTTCGTATATTGGAGTTCTTCTTAGACAGCTTTCATCAGTGGTTGATATTCCGGGGGTAGTTTCTCTTTGAGGGGAGTTAATTTGTAAAATTTTGCAAAATATGTCGAATAAATCAATTATCTTTATACTAGACAAAGGTTTTCGATCAACATTTGGCCCTTTAGCCAGTAAGAAACCGTACATTATCGGATCTTGGTTGCTGTCAAAATTATCTCTAGCATCCGCTTCATCTTCAAATGATACAAATATAAAATAGAAAAAGCAATAAGAGAAAGCGTACAAATAGTTTCATTATAAAACTGATATCCTGCGTTGCAAACTATATTCATAGGTCCAAAACGAGTTGTGTTACAATGCCATTCTAATGGAATGGTACTTCTGTTGAAATCTCTAAAATTCCATTCATGTGCCTTTTCCTTAAAAATATCATATATTTTTTGTTCATCAGCTAAAAAGATATCAATTATAACGTAAGTTTTAATAATTTTTATATTTACAATTTCTTTTAGGCACTATTTGTACAATAATTGATGTAGCTCCGTGATCATCGAAACGTCTTCTTTCCAAAAAGTGAGTGTATGGGATTGTACGAATTGTCTCCACATCAATCAATCCAAATGGACCAATAATAAAGACATTTATGTTTTTTAATTGACTTAATAAGTATTTTATATCTTTATTAATTTTTTTAACAGCGTTATGAGCCTAAAATGAAAATTAATAACTCTCATAAAAATCGCATAAAAATTATCTACTAAACTGCTTATATATTACATTTTCTGATTCAGTTCCTTCTTCGTATGATGAAGCATGAAAAACTTCACGAGAACCAATCATAATCAGATTCGCAGGCTTGTTGCTATTTATCCATCCGATAGCTTGAATAATTGCTCCCTTCAAATCATGATTTTCTTTCGACTCGACATACGTTGCTCGTTTTCCCTTATATTAATATTCGCATCCCACCCAATCGACACAGCCAGAAATGCCTCCCTTTAATTCATTTGTTACAAGAAATTCTAATTGAAAAATCAACATAAATGTGTACTATATATATTAAAATTTTTCACATAAATTGTTTCAATATCCTCGCTGTAGTTAAAAAGTTCTGCAGAGTGTTCAATTTTCTTTCCAACTTTCGTATCATATACAAACCTTGCCAGAACACCATGATCTTCAGGATATAATCCAGTCGCAATCGAATGATGTGCTGCATAAGGATTAGTTGGAAATAAATCCGTTATCCTTGGAATATGTACTCCACTACTTTTCAATTCATTCAAATCTGGTGCTAATTTCAAATAATTTGCTTTAAACCCGGGTAAAGAAATGACAACCAAAACGGGCTCTTTTGATAAGGTCCATTGGACACACAGGAGTATTATAAAAATTATAAAATAAATATTTATTGCCATTTATAAATTTATTAAAAATTATTTTTTTTAATTTGTTTGTACATATTACTTAAAAATGTATTACTTATGCAAAGGTATCATGGATAAAAAAAATGTTCATCCGAATGTTCGTCCGAATGTTTTGCCAGTATATTCTCCAAGCGAGACCCGATAATTACGATGTAAAGAAAAGTTTAGTTATACCATAGAAGAAGGAATAAAAAGAAAAAGTATTCTCAATGCCTAAGTGGGAACATTTTGTAGCTCTGAATACATTAGTATTGTTCGATCTAAATTGAGACTGTGTGTGTGATTTATGGCGTTGCCACCTCTTAAAAATAATTTGAATATAGTAATGCAGAAAATGATTAAATGGACGCCATTTTCATTCTGATATATTCCCTTCAAATACGCCATAATTATCATATACACCAATCAAAATCCAGTCAAAAAAGAAAAAATATCTTATAATAAGTGTAATTGAAACGGCCAGTTCTTTTCAAAGCCAAATGTATCAGGAAGAAAGAGATGCAAATATTTTAAAAACCTTCCATGGAACAGACGACATAACGTCATCGTTTTTAAAATTATTCAGATAATACATATTTATGCCTATGGTAGATACTACAACAGGGTATATTAGTTTTATCACTACATTTCTAACACATCAAAATAACCATCGCAGAAAGGCTTCAAGTGTATGGTTGTGTAGAGAGAATCAAAAGTTATATCGATTTGTACATGTCCGTCCATCCGTCCGTCCCTCCGTCCGTATACAAGCTAACTCAAAAACGCGTTATCCGACTTTGAAGAAATTTCCGGTATGAGTTGATTATTCCTTAACTCGATTTGGTTTTGCATTTCAGTAACATCGACCGAGGGAGCAAAGTTACAAAGACCAGAAGTTTGTCGTTTTTTTATAGTTTTTCAGATTTCATTTCATAATTTGTGGAGCAATTTTGTTTAAATTATTTACATGGATACTATGTTAAGCTTTAGTAAATCGGTCCAAGGATATTGGAGAAAGAAATAGTTGTAAGAAAAAATAAACCGGTTTACAAAGTTTTTCCTATGTATTTTAAAAAAATAATATACCGATTTGAATAAAATTTGCGAAAGGTGTTTATGTTATTAGGCTTTTCATCCTACCTGTGAATTAGAGTGAATTTGAAGGAAACAAAGCAATGTTATGAAGAAAAAACCTTGAAATTTTAGTAGTTTTCATTGAACTATAGATTTATTAACTACGAATCTCTTATTTAACATTTGAAAAATCGGCTATAGACCGATTTTCATTCATTCTCATGCGTTGCTTTTGTTTCGTGCTTTATTTATTTACGTAAATGGGTGTGTGTAGCCATCTACCATAAGGAATATTTTTTTGAGAGATTCCCAGAAATATTTTTGGCTTTTTTTTATACATTTCGTTTTCAAACGAATTTCAAATGATTTTTCTAAGCTAACTTCTATACGAAGTGTATAATTATAAAATTGAAAAATGTTTGTTTTTGCAAATTTCCATATTTTAAAGCATGGGTGGCCATCGCGAGGCCCGCGGGCCGCATGCGGCTTGCCGGGAGTTTTGTTGCGGCCCGCGGAGCTAAGTCAAATTAACAAAAATGTTAACTTTATTGTACATATTATGAAAAGAACATTACGTCATGAGTCGTTCGCATTATACTAGGCTAGTCAAAAAGTTCTCGGGCTCGATAAGAAAAACACAATTTAATGGTTCCAAATATGCTTTATCATTCAATATAATCTCCCTCAACCTCAATGCACTTGTTTCAATGGTTTTCTAATCGATTGATTCCATCCCTGAAGTGAGAATCTGCAAGGTCTGCAAAATACCCCTGTACGGCAACTAGCACCTCTTTGTTTGACGAAAAACGCCTTCCCCGCATGAATTTTTTCAGGTTCGGAAATAGATGGAAGTCACTAGGCATCAAATCTGGTGAATACGGTGGATGTTCTAACAATTTCTACTTTAATTCCGTGATTTTTGCAATAGTTTTTTGACTTTTGTGAGCTGGTACATTGTCTTGGTGGAAAATGATTTTTTTCTTCTTTAATCCGGGCCTTTTTTCACGAATTTTTGTTTCGAGCTGGTCCAATAAGTTCGAGTAATATTTAGAATTAATTGTTTTACCAGTTTGGAGATAAACTACCAACAAAACCCGTTTCGCGCCCCAAAACACTGAGGTTAAAACTTTTTTCGCCGATCTTTGGGCCTTAAACCGTTTTATAGCCGAATTATCGGTTTCACACCATCCTTTTGATTCTGCTTTCGACTCAGGATCATAGTGATAAACCCAAGTCTCAGTCGCAGCGATGAATCAACGCACAAACGCTCGAAATGTTGTTGAGAAAGTCGCATTAGCACGTGTTTTTGTTCCATTGTTAGGAAATGCGGCACCCACATTGTACAAAGCTGTTTGAAACCTAAAAGTTCATGTAAAATCTGATATGTTGATCCATGCGAGATGCCTATGGCCTCAGCTATCTCATCCACCATCTCTCGTTTATCTTCCGAAACCATATCCTGTATTTTTTGTATCTTTTCTGTTGTTGATACACTTATTGCACGTCCTTGACGTGGATCGTCTTCAAGGCTTGTACGACCAGATTTAAAAAGGGGCAGCGCATTTTTCAATGGTGGATTTCGCAGGTGAAGAGTCCTCATACACTTTTAATAATTGTTCATAAGTTTCCTTTACTTTTAAACGTTCCTAAACAAAGAATTTAATCACTCCACGATATTCAATTTTTTCCATTTTAAAAAATACTGTGACACATCCACACTAAATGGGTTGTAAACATAGAATGAATTAACAGATCGAAATGAAATTTCACGCACGTTCCTATGAAGGATATGCCAACATAACAAATTTGGGCTGCTAGCAGCACATTCTGTTATCGACCCCGAGAACTTTTTGACTAGCCTATATTTTTAAATTATAGCTAAAAGAAATTTGAAATATCTCGCATTTTTGGAGAAATTCATTGCTATGAGCTCTTTTAAAAATACCGTATTTTCAGAAAAATGCGCAGATTTTAACTATTTCAAATATCCCGGTTCGATGTTATAAAATAATAACTTTTTATTTATGTGAATTTGGTGTACGATTATTTCTGCGCTAACAATTAGTCTTAAAAATATTTGTGTATTATTTCATACAAAATAATTTATCACAGTTTATTTGCAATAGAACAGTTACTATTTTTAATAATTCTCACAATTTTTATGTTTAGGAGCAAAGTTACTTTTCTGTACTAGTGTAATGTAATAAAACATTACACATACTTCTAGTTATAAATCATATTTTAAAACCAAAAATTACTATAGACATTTTTCGGCGAAAGTTCTACTTTGTGAATGAAAAATAATGAATTGCGAAATCTATTAAAATTACTTGATGCATTTCGAAACTCATTATCGGCAGAAAATTACATTGATTTTGTAATACATGTTATTGGCATGAATTACGAAATCAATGAAAACATTCTAGAAAAAAGTAAACCAGAACTATTACGTAAATGTTCTGCGACCTAGAAAATAACGAGCACAAAGTATGAATTTTCTGCCTATAAAAATAGTGGCTTTGAATATCCAAAAAGTCAGTTCTAAAAATATCGGATAGCCGTTAACGACTCAAAAGTAAAGTCGTGACGTTTTTAAAAAAAAAGTAAAGTTCAGTTAGAAAAACATACGGTACGCGGTAATAACGTGGACGGTTCTTAATACGTAAAACAAGTTAAAAGTAGTATTTCGAGTACATTTGCTCGATCATCGATTGTCCAGAATTGAGCCGAAGAAAATTTAAAAGAAGTGTTTACATTATTGAAATAAGTTTGAAAAGAAAGAGAGATTTAGTGTTAAAAAACGTTTTTACATAATAAAGTTTAAAGAAAAGAAAATTTAAAGAGAGTATTATATTATTGAAATAAGTTTGAAAAGAAAAACAGATTTAGTGTTAAAAAACGTTTTTACATAATAAAATTTAAAGAAACGAAGATTTTAAGAGAGTTTTTACATTATTGAAATAAGTTTGAAAAGAAAAAGAGATTTAGTGTTAAAAAACGTTTTTACATAATAAAATTTAAAGAAACGAAGATTTTAAGAGAGTTTTTACATTATTGAAACAAGTTTGAAAAGAAAAAGAGATTTAGTGTTAAACAACGTTTTTACATAATAAAGTTTAAAGAAAAGAAAGTTTAAAGAGTTTTTATTTTACTGAATGATTGTAGTGCCCAATAAGTATCCAGTGGAGCAGAAGCAGTCAACAATAAGCCAAGTAAAACTACGTAAGTCCTATTTACATTAAATAAATTATAACACCACCCAAGCGGCAACCCTTGCAACCACCAATTCGCGATTCCTCTTCCGAAAGAAAAAACTCTATCATCTTCACTAAACAACTTCCCGGAGAGAGCCACGAGGGTCTCCTGTAGGGCCATATTACACAACACTAGGCTTTATATTTGAAGTACACTTTTCAATTCAGATTGATAGATACTTGAAATCTCGTCTCGTATTTACTATATAGCTCAGGCAATACTTCGAGAATCGCCTGCAAATGTTTGAGAGTTTCTGATACAGATCAATTTAGATGCACTTAGTTCTGCAAAACAAAGTCAGATGTCTCGCTTTTAAATATTTGCAATTTTTTAAATAAATAATATGTTAGATTCTCAGTTATGCTTTATCAGCTTCAAAAAAATAAATGTACCTATTTCTTTATTTTCACATTAAACCAGGCAAGCGTTTGACCAAAATCTCACCTACTGGCAAGCGACGATGTGGTGGAAGTTGTAGCACACTTGCTTGTTGACTTTCATTACAGAAAAAAAATATATTGGGTGCGTGGCCCGCAGGAAATATTATTTCTGAAATTTGGCCCGCCTGCTGAAATGGTTGGCCACCCATGTTTTAAAGGGTTGGTAAAAGGAATTCTTCACCACAAGAATCGATTCATATGTATAGAAGTTCATAGTTGTTTTGCCTATCGTGAAAATATTTTTAGATCGTTTTGCTTTGAGAATGATTTCCTGGCTATTTGGTACAAAACGAAATATGGAAAGCCTTTGTGTATTGCATTATCACAGATTGTGTGTGTGATTTTATCGAAAGAAATTGCAAAATCAAGTGCCAATCTGTGATATCACCACCAGCTTCTGAACGTCTCTCCGATGCTGATGGTTGACGAGATGTAGATGGACCAGGTAAATTTTCACGCTCCCTCTTCCGTTCACGATCACTACTCTTTTCCCGTGAACTTGACGAACCACCTGATCCTCCTTCTTCCGGTGAGGACGAATGCGTTTTTTTAAACTGTCTCCAGGACGGCGTTCACCTTTTTTTAAGCTGTCTGATGTTGCCCTTCCATGACCACTAGCTTTTCCTGGATCATTTTTCATAATAAATCCAGAATAAGACGCGCAAAATTTTTTTGTTCGCGTGGAGTAAAAGAGAAGTAACTATTAAACCATAGTATTAAAACGAGAGAAACATGTATGTATTTCATGCAAATTACATGAAAACAATTCTCTCTCTTTTTATTATTCGTGGTATAATATTTCGATCTCTTTTACCCACGCGAGCAAACACATTTTGCACGTTTGGTGGAAACGCAGCTTTAGGACCATTATGAAAAGAATGATACACAAAAAACGTGTTAAACTGTTAAAAAATTAAAAATTTAAAAATTTAAAAAAATCCTTTTATGTAATTTTGATAGATAATTATTTTATAAAAGCTCAATTTTATTTATATATAAAAATTAATTTCTGTTTTAAAATATTTTTTAAAAAAATATTGTAAATAAATTATATTTAAAAGAAGTCAAAAAAAAGAAAATAGGTTTCAAGTGGGTCCAGAATAAAACTCAGAAACTCACTCAAACAAAATTTCCAAAAAAAAGAAAAGAAAAAACCAAAAAATTTAAAGAAATAAGAATTGAACAAATAAATTATTTATTTCTTTTGAAGAATTTCACAAAAGTTTTATTTCATAAATCAAAAAAATTTGCCTTAATTTTCTTCAATTTTCATTTTTTCTTCGAATAATTTATTAAATTTATTAACCATATCCGTGGAATTCCTTCTCTGATCTTCTGTCGAATATTCTTGAAATTCATTAAAAAGTTTCGTTATTTTTGGTTTCATTTCACGTGGAATATATTTTGGGAATTCAACTAAAAATTTGAAAATTAGAAAACAAAACAAAATTTGAATAACAAAAAGTCTTCAGATTCGTTTTTCAAGTGCAAAACTTTAAACATGATTCGAAAAAAAATAACGAAATTCGAGTTGCCGTGTTTTGAAAAGTGTTTCGACTTAAAAAAATCTAATCCAAAGAATTTTTAGATTTTAAAAGTTAAAAGAACACAAGTCAAAGCCCGACAGGAGTGTCTTTTATGATTTTCAAAAACTTCAAATATACTTTACTTTCAAATAATATAAAAAGGCTTCCCTTTTGTGAAGTTTCATTTGGTTTTGGAAGTCCTTCATTTTTGATCTCTTTTATATAGCAAGGATGAATGACATCGTTAACACTGACGAGCAATCTTCTATCGTCAATCGTTTGTATGACTATGTTAACCCCACATAAAGCTTCTTTTAAACTAAGTTTATAGTCCATATACAAATCCGAACAAATTCTTCGGAATCTTTCATGCGTTTTATCAGCCGTTATAAAAACAATATCGGCTGGTATTTTTGTGGGACCTTGATCACCTTCTTCTGGAACTATTATTTTAGTTCTTGCCAAGATTCCTGGAATAATCGGTACTATAAGAACTTTCTCGCTAAAATTATAAATATTTTTGTAATTGTTACAATTTCAAAAAGAAAAAAAATAATTATTTCTTTTACCGGATTTCAGTTGCAGTTTTTTCGATATCCACAAATTCATGCCGAAATATTGTCACTCGTTTAAAACCACCAAAATAAATCTCTTTCAAATTTAAAAATAGCAATTTTTCCACAGCTTTATCTTTACATTTGATTGCCATTCCTGTTTCAGTTGAACATAACGGTGACGGATTAGTAATGGCATCATTTATATTCGCATACGGTGAATATGATCCGAAAACCTGTCGATAAGTTTCGAAACAAAATCCATGATAAACATATGGTAGAAAAAAACCATTTGTTAATGGTACACCATTTAATAGTCCCGCCTCTCCATAACGGTCATAAACTGCACGTCTTAATGGATTTGCTAATTGGAAAATAAATAATAGAAAATTACAAAAAATTTAATTAAGTCAAATATTTTTTGTTGGCCAATTTACAAAGCATATCATAGGCTTGATTTACAAGTCTCCATTGATCATAATCCAATATTGCAGGAAAATTATTTTCATCGGGAATTCCTTCTGGTGCATTGAAAGGATGATCCGAACTTTCGCTCCGATTTGGATGGAATCTAATCGCCAATTTTCTATAGGATAATGCAATTTCCTCTTGTGATGCTTCACGACTTATATTTAATATTGAATAATAATCAATTTCTTGGGAGCTCATTTTTAATCTTTCATAAAACCAAAATTTAATGAAACTAAAATAAAAGCAAAGCGAACTATGTAAGTAAAAAAATAAATAATTTATTCTCAAAGTGTTTTTTTTTTTTGTTTTGGCACAGTTATTTATTTACAGCGGTTTGAAATTAATCCAATATCCAAACCTACTATTTTCATATACAATCAATCATTGGAAACTAACAAAACCTATTTGTAGATACAAAATCACATAACCAAATTGGCAATTCCTAGAATTGGATGCAGATTAGATGGGCTTAATTGGAATAAAGTCAAAGATCAACTTGAAGAAGTTTTCCAGAATGATAACATCGAAATAACAGTTTATAATTAGATGATGATGATGATGAAAACGAGATTACTCGGAGAACATCTGAAGAAGCTGATCAAGTTCTAGAAGAAGCTCACATAAAAGAAGAACTATCCAAAATAGAAATGGAAGCTAAAAATGCAATTTTTAATTATTGAAAATGAAATTTATTGGACATAGAAATGCACGGACAATGATCAGGGAGGCAGCTTTATGGGGAAACGAATATCAATAATAATAATCAATTAATGGAACACAATGCTGTTATGCTGGAAGAAACTAAAGATACAAATACTGTTCCTGCCGCCTTTATGATACGAATGTTAGCCTGTATACATGCTTTAAAAAATCGTCGTACAACTAGTAGTACGAACGCTGGTAGCAACGGAAACAGTAGTGCAGATAATAACTCACCACCGGAACCAGATAGGCAAACAAATGAAAATTAATATATTTTTTGCAAAAGCATTTTTTTTTTTATTTTTTAAAAAAGTTATAAAATATTTAATTATTTAAATAACAAAACCCCAAAATATAGAAATTACTTTCTATTATTTGAATCCTTGAACTGATACGCATTAATTTCATTTAGTTTTAGTATACTTGTAGTCTAGAATTTGTTTTATTTTTCCTTGTTTTATCATTCATTGTACTTCCTTGTTGGAAAATTAATAGTTCTCACTTCTCATTATGTTGGATCAAAATTATAAAAACCAAATAAAGTGCGTGATATAACAAATCAAAATTTCTTTTTGATTGATTTCATTAGAATATAAAAAAAAACCATATACTAACTGAAAATCAGCCTATAGCCGATTATTTGCAAATCATAAATCTAATTTGCAAATTTTGTTCAAATCGGTATATTAAATTTTAAAGGACATCAAAAAAAAACTATGCTTATTTTCTATTAGGATTATTTCTTCCTCCGCTATCCTTGGACTGATTTTACTTAAATTTAACATGCTATCGTCTAATTATGTAGTGAGCCAATATAATTAACTTAAACAAAATTGCTTCACAAATTTCCCAATTAAATCTGAAAAACCATATAAAAAAAAACGACAAAACTTTCCGATTACCCTAGTTTTTGCTCAATAACTTCGCACCCTTTCGGTCGATTTTGTTCTAAATTTCAAGGAAAACCTCTGGTACGATAGGGCATACAAATATTTTGGATATGTATTATAGCAATATGCCTGTGTCACCGCTAATAAAGGATTTAGTCAACATTTCATTTATATTAATTATCAATCGATTTTTGCTCTTGGGTCCAGTTCTAAGAAAAATATTTTATAAAAACTAATCATCTATTTTATCGACATTTTATTTTAATTAAAACTCAAGTATTATTTGGTGTTGTCTCGTTTTTGCATTTCAAGTTCGTCGAATCATTTTGGACATGATCTTATACTCGACTCGTGCACTGTTCAATTTAAGACATGTTCGCAGTAATAATATTACTATTACTATCAGTAATACTATTAGTAAAAGCGAAAAGAGAACAACTCCTACAATAATTGAAAAAAAGGAAATATAAGCCTAATAATGTATTAACTAACTAATTGAATTTGAACCTTCTAAAGCTAAACAGATACTAAATGTGCAATTATTACTCTCGTCGGGTTCATTTATTGTCGTTGTTTGTTCGTATATTGGAGTTCTTCTTAGACAGCTTTCATCAGTGGTTGATATTCCGGGGGTAGTTTCTCTTTGAGGGGAGTTAATTTGTAAAATTTTGCAAAATATGTCGAATAAATCAATTATCTTTATACTAGACAAAGGTTTTCGATCAACATTTGGCCCTTTAGCCAGTAAGAAACCGTACATTATCGGATCTTGGTTGCTGTCAAAATTATCTCTAGCATCCGCTTCATCTTCAAATGATACAAATATAAAATAGAAAAAGCAATAAGAGAAAGCATACAAATAGTTTCATTATAAAACTGATATCCTGCGTTGCAAACTATATTCATAGGTCCAAAACGAGTTGTGGTACAATGCCATTCTAATGGAATGGTACTTCTGTTGAAATCTCTAAAATTCCATTCATGTGCCTTTTCCTTAAAAATATCATATATTTTTTGTTCATCAGCTAAAAAGAGATCAATTATAACGTAAGTTTTAATAATTTTTATATTTACAATTTCTTTTAGGCACTATTTGTACAATAATTGATGTAGCTCCGTGATCATCGAAACGTCTTCTTTCCAAAAAGTGAGTGTATGGGATTGTACGAATTGTCTCCACATCAATCAATCCAAATGGACCAATAATAAAGACATTTATGTTTTTTAATTGACTTAATAAGTATTTTATATCTTTATTAATTTTTTTAACAGCGTTATGAGCCTAAAATGAAAATTAATAACTCTCATAAAAATCGCATAAAAATTATCTACTAAACTGCTTATATATTACATTTTCTGATTCAGTTCCTTCTTCGTATGATGAAGCATGAAAAACTTCACGAGAACCAATCATAATCAGATTCGCAGGCTTGTTGCTATTTATCCATCCGATAGCTTGAATAATTGCTCCCTTCAAATCATGATTTTCTTTCGACTCGACATACGTTGCTCGTTTTCCCTTATATTAATATTCGCATCCCACCCAATCGACACAGCCAGAAATGCCTCCCTTTAATTCATTTGTTACAAGAAATTCTAATTGAAAAATCAACATAAATGTGTACTATATATATTAAAATTTTTCACATAAATTGTTTCAATATCCTCGCTGTAGTTAAAAAGTTCTGCAGAGTGTTCAATTTTCTTTCCAACTTTCGTATCATATACAAACCTTGCCAGAACACCATGATCTTCAGGATATAATCCAGTCGCAATCGAATGATGTGCTGCATAAGGATTAGTTGGAAATAAATCCGTTATCCTTGGAATATGTACTCCACTACTTTTCAATTCATTCAAATCTGGTGCTAATTTCAAATAATTTGCTTTAAACCCGGGTAAAGAAATGACAACCAAAAGGGCTCTTTTGATAAGGTCCATTGGACACACAGGAGTATTATAAAAATTATAAAATAAATATTTATTGCCATTTATAAATTTATTAAAAATTATTTTTTTTAATTTGTTTGTACATATTACTTAAAAATGTATTACTTATGCAAAGGTATCATGGATAAAAAAAATGTTCATCCGAATGTTCGTCCGAATGTTTTGCCAGTATATTCTCCAAGCGAGACCCGATAATTACGATGTAAAGAAAAGTTTAGTTATACCATAGAAGAAGGAATAAAAAGAAAAAGTATTCTCAATGCCTAAGTGGGAACATTTTGTAGCTCTGAATACATTAGTATTGTTCGATCTAAATTGAGACTGTGTGTGTGATTTATGGCGTTGCCACCTCTTAAAAATAATTTGAATATAGTAATGCAAAAAATGATTAAATGGACGCCATTTTCATTCTGATATATTCCCTTCAAATACGCCATAATTATCATATACACCAATCAAAATCCAGTCAAAAAAGAAAAAATATCTTATAATAAGTGTAATTGAAACGGCCAGTTCTTTTCAAAGCCAAATGTATCAGGAAGAAAGAGATGCAAATATTTTAAAAACCTTCCATGGAACAGACGACATAACGTCATCGTTTTTAAAATTATTCAGATAATACATATTTATGCCTATGGTAGATACTACAACAGGGTATATTAGTTTTATCACTACATTTCTAACACATCAAAATAACCATCGCAGAAAGGCTTCAAGTGTATGGTTGTGTAGAGAGAATCAAAAGTTATATCGATTTGTGCATGTCCGTCCATCCGTCCGTCCCTCCGTCCGTATACAAGCTAACTCAAAAACGCGTTATCCGACTTTGAAGAAATTTCCGGTATGAGTTGATTATTCCTTAACTCGATTTGGTTTTGCATTTCAGTAACATCGACCGAGGGAGCAAAGTTACAAAGACCAGAAGTTTGTCGTTTTTTTATAGTTTTTCAGATTTCATTTCATAATTTGTGGAGCAATTTTGTTTAAATTATTTACATGGATTGACTACATAAATACACAATACCATGTTAAGCTTTAGTAAATCGGTCCAAGGATATTGGAGAAAGAAATAGTTGTAGGTAAAAATAAACCGGTTTACAAAGTTTTTCCTATGTATTTTAAAAAAATAATATACCGATTTGAATAAAATTTGCGAAAGGTGTTTATGTTATTAGGCTTTTCATCCTACCTGTGAATTAGAGTGAATTTGAAGGAAACAAAGCAATGTTATGAAGAAAAAACCTTGAAATTTTAGTAGTTTTCATTGAACTATAGATTTATTAACTACGAATCTCTTATTTAACATTTGAAAAATCGGCTATAGACCGATTTTCATTCATTCTCATGCGTTGCTTTTGTTTCGTGCTTTATTTATTTACGTAAATGGGTGTGTGTAGCCATCTACCATAAGGAATATTTTTTTGAGAGATTCCCAGAAATATTTTTGGCTTTTTTTTATACATTTCGTTTTCAAACGAATTTCAAATGATTTTTCTAAGCTAACTTCTATACGAAGTGTATAATTATAAAATTGAAAAATGTTTGTTTTTGCAAATTTCCATATTTTAAAGGGTTCTAGTTTGGTAAAAGGAATTCTTCACCACAAGAATCGATTCATATGTATAGAAGTTCATAGTTGTTTTGCCTATCGTGAAAATATTTTTAGATCGTTTTGCTTTGAGAATGATTTCCTGGCTATTTGGTTCAAAACGAAATATGGAAAGCCTTTGTGTATTGCATTATCACAGATTGTGTGTGTGATTTTATCGAAAGAAATTGCAAAATCAAGTGCCAATCTGTGATATCACCACCAGCTTCTGAACGTCTCTCCGATGCTGATGGTTGACGAGATGTAGATGGACCAGGTAAATTTTCACGCTCCCTCTTCCGTTCACGATCACTACTCTTTTCCCGTGAACTTGACGAACCACCTGATCCTCCTTCTTCCGGTGAGGACGAATGCGTTTTTTTAAACTGTCTCCAGGACGGCGTTCACCTTTTTTTAAGCTTTCTGATGTTGCCCTTCCATGACCACGAGCTTTTCCTGGATCATTTTTCATAATAAATCCAGAATAAGACGCGCAAAATTTTTTTGTTCGCGTGGAGTAAAAGAGAAGTAACTATTAAACCATAGTATTAAAACGAGAGAAACATGTATGTATTTCATGCAAATTACATGAAAACAATTCTCTCTCTTTTTATTATTCGTGGCATAATATTTCGATCTCTTTTACCCACGCGAGCAAACACATTTTGCACGTTTGGTGGAAACGCAGCTTTAGGACCATTATGAAAAGAATGATACACAAAAAACGTGTTAAACTGTTAAAAAATAAAAAATTTAAAAATTTAAAAAAATCCTTTTATGTAATTTTGATAGATAATTATTTTATAAAAGCTCAATTTTATTTATATATAAAAATTAATTTCTGTTTTAAAATATTTTTTAAAAAAATATTGTAAATAAATTATATTTAAAAGAAGTCAAAAAAAAGAAAATAGGTTTCAAGTGGGTCCAGAATAAAACTCAGAAACTCACTCAAACAAAATTTCCAAAAAAAAAGAAAAGAAAAGAAAAAACCAAAAAATTTAAAGAAATAAGAATTGAACAAATAAATTATTTATTTCTTTTGAAGAATTTCACAAAAGTTTTATTTCATAAATCAAAAAAATTTGCCTTAATTTTCTTCAATTTTCATTTTTTCTTCGAATAATTTATTAAATTTATTAACCATATCCGTGGAATTCCTTCTCTGATCTTCTGTCGAATATTCTTAAAATTCATTAAAAAGTTTCGTTATTTTTGGTTTCATTTCACGTGGAATATATTTTGGGAATTCAACTAAAAATTTGAAAATTAGAAAACAAAACAAAATTTGAATAATAAAAAGTCTTCAGATTCGTTTTTCAAGTGCAAAACTTTAAACATGATTCGAAAATAAATAACGAAATTCGAGTTGCCGTGTTTTGAAAAGTGTTTCGACTTAAAAAAATCCAATCCAAAGAATTTTTGGATTTTAAAAGTTAAAAGAACACAAGTCAAAACCCGACAGGAGTGTCTTTTATGATTTTCAAAAACTTCAAATATACTTTACTTTCAAATAATATAAAAAGGCTTCCCTTTTGTGAAGTTTCATTTGGTTTTGGAAGTCCTTCATTTTTGATCTCTTTTATATAGCAAGGATGAATGACATCGTTAACACTGACGAGCAATCTTCTATCGTCAATCGTTTGTATGACTATGTTAACCCCACATAAAGCTTCTTTCAAACTAAGTTTATAGTCCATATACAAATCCGAACAAAATCTTCGGAATCTTTCATGCGTTTTATCGGCCGTTATAAAAACAATATCGGCTGGTATTTTTGTTGGACCTTGATCACCTTCTTCTGGAACTATTATTTTAGTTCTTGCCAAGATTCCTGGAATAATCGGTACTATAAGAACTTTCTCGCTAAAATTATAAATATTTTTGTAATTGTTACAATTTCAAAAAGAAAAAAAATAATTATTTCTTTTACCGGATTTCAGTTGCAGTTTTTTCGATATCCACAAATTCATGCCGAAATATTGTCACTCGTTTAAAACCACCAAAATAAATCTCTTTCAAATTTAAAAATAGCAATTTTTCCACAGCTTTATCTTTACATTTGATTGCCATTCCTGTTTCAGTTGAACATAACGGTGACGGATTAGTAATGGCATCATTTATATTCGCATACGGTGAATATGATCCGAAAACCTGTCGATAAGTTTCGAAACAAAATCCATGATAAACATATGGTAGAAAAAAACCATTTGTTAATGGTACACCATTTAATAGTCCCGCCTCTCCATAACGGTCATAAACTGCACGTCTTAATGGGTTTGCTAATTGGAAAATAAATAATAGAAAATTACAAAAAATTTAATTAAGTCAAATATTTTTTGTTGGCCAATTTACAAAGCATATCATAGGCTTGATTTACAAGTCTCCATTGATCATAATCCAATATTGCAGGAAAATTATTTTCATCGGGAATTCCTTCTGGTGCATTGAAACGATGATCCGAACTTTCGCTCCGATTTGGATGGAATCTAATCGCCAATTTTCTATAGGATAATGCAATTTCCTCTTGTGATGCTTCACGACTTATATTTAATATTGAATAATAATCAATTTCTTGGGAGCTCATTTTTAATCTTTCATAAAACCAAAATTTAATGAAACTAAAATAAAAGCAAAGCGAACTATGTAAGTAAAAAAATAAATAATTTATTCTCAAAGTGTTTTTTTTTTTTGTTTTGGCACAGTTATTTATTTACAGCGGTTTGAAATTAATCCAATATCCAAACCTAGTATTTTCATTATTATTGTGATTTTTGGAAAGCGATTATTGTGAATATATCATCTATTTGTCGTGAACGTTGTGAATAATAAACAAAACATTCGCCGGCAATTTTCTCACCTTGACATTTGAAATTAAGAAATTTTCAAATTTGAATACATTTCAAGAAGTTGCATGATTTATCGGATTAGAAAAATGGGTGTACAAATTATAGAAATCGCCGGTGATCTATTTTCAGCATCAAAGCAATCTTCAATGGCACATTGTGTGGCGGCTGATATGAGATTAGGAAAAGGAATTGCCGTTAAATTCAGGTAAATTTCTTGGAGCATTTCCAAAATGAATAGTATCTGGTAAGATTTTGTTTCCCCAGAGATAATTTCGGTAAAATTCAAGAACTAAAATCTCAAAATGCTCAACCAGGAGGTGTCGCCATCATAAAGGATAATGAACGTTTTATTTACTATTTAGTAACGAAAGCACTCAGCTATCAGAAACCAACTTATCAAACTATGTATAATTCTTTGAATTCAATGCGTGACCACATGGTAATTAACTACACAAAATATACAATTAATTATTGGAAACTAACAAACCCCATTTGTAGATACAAAATCACATAACCAAATTGGCAATCCCTAGAATTGGATGCGGATTAGATGGGCTTAATTGGAATAAAGTCAAAGATCAACTTGAAGAAGTTTTCCATAATGATAACATCGAAATAACAGTTTATAATTATGTTCCTAAAACACGTTAAGAATTTAATAAAAGTACATATTTGAAAAGTATTTATTTCGGTACAAAATTGTAGACAATAATTTCAACATTTTCCGATCCAAAAACTGAATTCAATTCAGATTTAACTTGATCCCATTCGAGTCCATCAATACCGCAACCGATACGTGGCATAGCAAGTTTCTCAACATTATTTGCAATCTTTAAAATTAAAAGAAATATTTTAAAATTAGAAAATCTTTTAAAAAGAAAAGATTTTTACCATATGCTCTTTCATGGCGGTTAACGAAGACCTCAAATCCTTGTAAGTCGGCTTATCATAACTATGATCTTTTGTAACCAAGTAATAAATAAATCTGTTGTTATCTTTAAGCACAGCTAGACCACCGGTTTGTGATTTTTGATTTAATAATTCATCAATTTTTCCGAATATATCTCGAAATTTTACTGCAATTCCCGCTGACATATTCATATCAGACGCCACACAATTGACCAACGAAACATTTTCTGGTGCCGAAAATAGATCACCTTCGATTTCATTTATCATGTTTTTGGATTTATGGACAAATTATTAAAAATTACTACGTTTTTTAATCCTTTTTCTTTCTTTTTTTTTGAGGTTATAACATAAATAATTATTGTGAACAAAAGGAAAGTGTCATAATTTTTCTTTCAACTCCCATAATGCAAAAATATCACAATTGAGTTTTTTTTTTCTTTTTCAAAATTCTAAAAATAATTTTCTTATTTAAAATAAAAAAATATTTATTAATCTTTTGACATAGAAAATCTTCAAGGTCCTCCACAATAGAGAAAATTATGCAATACTCCACTCACTTAACTCAGGTTCTTCACAATAGTAGTTAAAATAGTAATCGGGCGGGTGTAAGACGATTTAGACAAATGTTTTGGCCACCTAAAATAACAAAATTCAATTTTTAACACAAAAAGAAAATAATTTCAATGTTCTCGATAATTGTTTAAAAATCAAAATTCAAAATTGTGATTTAATAAAAAATTTTGTAGAAGAGAAAATTTGAGCAGAAACAAATTAATTTTTTCTTTCGAAATTTTAACAACAATAATAAAAATCAGCTGACCAAAATGGCATCTAAAACAACTGGAATTTTATTACACACATTTAATCGTCATGCATTATGTATGACGTCTGTGGTGAGTGCAGCAGCTACTGTTAAATATCCAAAATGTGCATTCTTGGCGGGAAATTTAAATTTAAATCGACATTATGCTGATACAAGTAGGTGTCTTCTTTTTTTTAATTATATAATTTTTTATCAGCGCAACTTTATAACAATTGATTTTTTCACAAGACTTCTATTTTAATTTGCTTTCATTTAATCTTTTCAAACAAATAACACAGAAAATATGTTCTCTAATCATTTATGTTATCATTTTTATTAAATTTGTAGTTGTTTACTACTTTTTAAAGAATTTAGGGCGTGTGCGAATAAGAATTAAAATTAAATTTAGGTACCTCTTTTTCATTCATTAGTTTGATACGATCCTGTTAAAGCCCGAGACAGAATGTTTTCGTTTCGTTCCGTACTGTTTCGGTCCGGCCCACTTCGGCACGCTCTGTTTAAGCATTCATGCGAACAAGTATACATATAGTTCCGTTTCGTGTTTGTAATATAATTCAGAAAGATTTTATATTTTATTCAATAAATTGTTCTATTTTTAGTACAAATTTATATTTTTGAATTTGTACAATTTTGTGTTAAATTCGATCATTAATCAGACTTACAATATAATAATACTGTTTTGAGATTAACATCTTCGTAAAAAGTTGAACTTTGCTCAGCTCTTTTGTTTCATTTCGATTCGGACACGTAGTGGTACAATCTTGTGTTTACTATTCCGTTTTTCCATACATTTTGACATATTAAACTTTTAGAATGCGGAGCTGACCGAAACGAAACGGAACGGAACATTTTGTGGGGGCTTGTTCGATTGGTTTTTTTTTTCTCAATGTGGCTGAATAATGGCTTTGTTAGGGCTTGCAATTTTGTGTCCAAATCAAACAAGTCGACAAGAAAAACATTTCCGGGTGTTCGATAATGTTTCGATTTGCCACAGAATTACCAGTAAGCGAGAGCGAGAAAAATCATTGCTGCATTCGCATAATTGCCCGCTCGATTAATTTGGAAGCACCTGTAACAAGAAAATGTTAATAAGCTTTTTTAAAAGCTAATTTTTCAATTATGAAATTAAGAATATTTAATTTTAAAATGAAAAATATTGTTTTTGATAAGATTTTTTGTGTAAACTACGAATTCTGGTAAATACCAAAGATGTAAATGAGTAAAGATATGTAAAATTCGAAAAAGCTTTTATTTAACATGATCAAATTAAATTGGGCTTTGTGCTATGAGCTTAAAGCTCTCTCCATAAGAACTAATGTAATTTACTTATGCTAAATAAAAGATATTTTGAATTTTCCACATCTTCCCTTTATTTATATCTTTGGTAAAGAAATTAAAAGTTCCTTCCATAAGATTTAATGTAGTTTACTCATGATAAAAGAAAGCTTTTAAGAATTTTACATATCTTTACTCATTTATATCTTTGGTAATACTACAGCAAAGAAGCAGCGCTTAAATTTAAAGAAAAACAAAAACAGAAAGTATCATTTTTGTAAGCCTTGTATTCATTGTTCCTTTGCAGAGTTGTAAAGTCGGAGTCGCAGAATCGCTTGTTTTTGGCCAGAGTCCGAGTTGGAGTAATTTTTGACGACTCCTACTCCGAAAAATCTAAATTGATTAATTTTTAATTTGTTAAAAAGAGGTTTTCCTTTTTTTTCGAACTCAAACTTTGAAAATTTCGACAGTCGTAGTTTGAGTGAGTCAGCTTTAACCACTCCGCAGCTCTGGTTCTTTTATATCTTAATTCCTTGCTATTACTTACTATTCGCACATGCCATTAATTACTAATATGGAAACGAAATTTTTAATAACTTACTTGTATAATGAAATTAAATAGTTTTTGCTTGTATTAATTTCTCACTTTAACAGCGGAAATTTCTAATATGTACGAATCGAATCGTTCTTGCCACCTTTTCATTATTTTTTTTTTTATTAATATTTAAAAGCTTTAATTACTTTTGCACGATCATCTGAAACAAAATAATCGTGTAAAGAAATATTTAAATTTATTAAATTTCCAGTTAAGTCAGTTTAAACAATTCTATTTTCATCGTTAATAAAAGCATAACATCGTAAACCATGGACTTGACATTGTTGAAGATCATCCCATTTTTTTTGTCTATTTTTTACAAGCTTTAACTTCACTAAAAAATAAAATTAATTTTTTTGTTTTTAAAAAAAAAATATCTCACACACCAGTAAAACAAAAACAAAAAATTCTATATCATAAAAACTGGTATCGTGAAAATAATATGTGAAACAAATGTTTCTCAAGATGTTTGCTTATCATTCCATAGCAGAACCGAACTGAGAAGTAGATCTCTGTTTCTATCAATAAATTCATTGAATTGAAAGTTTTATTGGGCAACTGAATAACACCGCTTATTCATTTTGTACATTTTCCTTGAGAAAATCATCTTAATAAACATTTTAATTTTCCAATTTACATAAATTATAAGATTGTCCTGGTCCCTGGTCTTCAGACTAAAAGATTTTTTTAACTTTCTTGTTTTTAAAAATCTTATCTGTGAGAAAGTTGCGTAAGCTCATCATCGTTTATATTCGAAGTTTTCGTTAATATTATTTTAATTATAATCAGTTTTAATTCCGACAGAAACGGCTTCAGTTCATGTACGATTATTCTCCGGAACTAGCATTAATATGGCACAAGCGAGTAAGTTCTAAATTAATTATTTCATTATCATGAAATTTTTGAAAAATTATTTACTATAATAGAATCAATTAAACTTGTCGCTGTCGACGAATCACTAAGATTCATGACCGATTGTTTTAAAGCTGCTAAAGTTCCAGACGAAAATGCCAAAGCAATGGCGGATCTTTTAGTTGCCGCCGATTATCGAGGTCATTTTAGTCATGGCATGAATAGATTAGAAATGTATATTAATGATTTACTAAAAAATTCAACAAACGGTGGAGCTATACCGATTATACTTAAAGAAACTCCAGCTACAGCTTGGGTGGATGGTTTAAACGGGCTCGGTGCTGTTGTTGGTAATTTTTGTATGGATTTAGCAATAAAAAAAGCAAAACAAATTGGTGTTGGTTGGGTTTGTGCGAAACGTTCCAATCATTATGGAATGGCTGGTTGGTATACAATGCGTGCAATTGATCAAGGTTTAATTGGTATATCGATGACAAATACATCACCATTAATGGCACCAACAAGAAGTAAAAAAGCGGCGCTTGGAACAAATCCTTTAGCATTGGGAGCACCCGCGAAAAATGATAAATTTCTATTAGATATGGCCACAACAGCTGTAGCTGTTGGTAAAATTGAAATACAACGACGAAAAGGTGAACCCATTCCAGATGGTTGGGCACAAGATCCTAAAGGTGATATAACAAATGATGCTCAGCTAGCATTCGAAACTGGCTGTTTAATGCCACTTGGGGGAGCTGAAATTACCTCCGGTTATAAAGGTTATGGTTTGGGTGCAATTGTGGACATTTTAAGTGGTGTTCTTTCTGGTGGAAATTATTCAACAAAAGTACGTAAATGGACACATGCTGGCGCAGATACTGAAGCTGATTTAGGACAAGTTTTTATTGCTGTGGATCCAAATTGTTTTGCACCAGGATTTGAAGATAGAATGGTAGATTTTAATGGTCGTCTACGTTCTTCAGAACCAGTAAACAAAAAACTTTATATTAATCTGTTTTGTAATTATTTTAAAGGAAAAATCTATATTTTACAGACTGATCCAAATAAACCTGTTCTAATCGCTGGTGATAAGGAAGCAGCACAAATGGCTTCGGTGGATAAAGCGGGCGGTATTCAATATCTTGAAAATCAACTAAATACATGTGAAGAATTGGCAAAAAAATTAAAAATCAAACCATTAAAATTTATTTAAACGAGGAAAAAACGCGTAAATATGTAAAATAAATACCAACATTTAAATTTTACCAAATTTCAAGCCAAAGTTCGAACGTGTTTGTGACTTTTCCAGTTTAGTGTTTCCACCAAACGCGCAAAATGTTTTTGTTCGCGTGGAGTAAAAGAGAAATAACTATTAAACCATAGTATTAAAACGAGAGAAACATGTATGTATTTCATGCAAATTACATGAAAACAATTCTCTCTCTTTTTATTATTCGTGGTTTAATATTTTGATCTCTTTTACCCACGCGAGCAAAAACATTTTGTACGTTTGGTGGAACGCAGTTTAACATTTCTTTTAATTCTTAAAATTATTTTCATTCATAAATTTTAACAAAGATAACAAATTTAAATTCAACAAAAAAATATATATTATTGGTTTTATAAAACAAAAATTATAAAATAAAATAAAATCTTTGAGTTCGAAACTAGACTGTTTTGAAATTATTAAGTCAAACGAGAGCCTGATGAACAAACATAGTTTTAGATATTGGACACATTAAGCTGCGTTTCCACCAAACGTGCAAAATGTTTTTGCTCGCGTGGGTAAAAGAGATCGAAATATTAAACCACGAATAATAAAAAGAGAGAGTATTATTTTCATGTCATTTGCATGAAATACATGTTTCTCTCGTTTTAATACTATGGTTTAATAGTTATTTCCCTTTTACTCCACGCGAACAAAAACATTTTGCGCGTTTGGTGGAAACGCAGCTTTACGAAATCTGGTGTTTTTCTTTATATTAAAATTTTTTTTTGATTCTTATGCCCAATGGTAGGTACTACCTTAACTGGATTTGGTATTGCATTTCAGCAAAATTGACCACGGAGGAGCGAAGTTATTAAGCAAAAACCAGCGTGACCAGAAAGTTTAGTCGTTTTTTTTTATATGGTTTTTCGAATTTAATTGGAAGATTTGTGTATCAATTTTGTTTAAATTATATTGGTTAACTACATAATTAGACGATAGCATGTTAAATTTCAGTAAAATCGGTCCAAGGATAGTGGAGAAAAATAATCCTAGGAGAAAATAAGCCTGTTCATAAAGTTTTTATGATATATACTTTAAGGACTAATACACCGATTTGAATAAAATTTTCAGATTAGACTCATGTTATTAGGGTCTAGGTTACCTGGAAATTAGAGGAAACAAAGTTATTGAGAAAAAACCTTGAAATATTTTTAATTTTGACAGTTTTTCTTTCCCATTTCTGCCATAGGACATCAAAACATCGGCTATATGCCAATTTTCAGTTACTATATGTTTTTTTTTTATTATTATTATTGATTTGCAAAACAAATGAAGAACGATCTTGACCTTGCCATAAAGAAAATAATTATGTCAATAATATTTCAAAATATGAAAAATATTATTCCTAATAAGTTCCTTCTTGTTAAGTCCACCGAAAACAAATTATTAATATCCAATATGAATATTAAGTAATTCACGTACTTAGAGGGGCCTAAACCTTCGATCATTTTCATTAATAGATTTTCATTTAAATAAAAGCTGACGATGGACTACAAATGAAGTCATTCAGTTCCACAGCAGTGACAGCAGAAGTTTCGCTTTATCCAAATCAAATTAAATTAATTTAAAAATGATCAAATTGGTTGTATGTGTTTTTTTTTGTATAATTAATTAAAAAAAGTGTCTAAATTTTTTATTCTATTTGTTTATTTTTGGGGTTATTTAGGTTTTAATTTTGTGCGCTCTCTTGGCCATTATAGCCGCCAAACCAGCTCCACATTACATCTCGTCACCGTACTACTCTGAGTATGCTTACTCACCATATTATTCGTATTACACAGGATTAGGTATGAACAAATTTTGATTACTATTGTAAAACGTGGTGTATTTGTTGTATCGTTGTATGATTCGGTATTTTCCTGTATAAGAAAAGATAACCTGAATCCATAAAACGAATACAACAGTGCATCACGATTTACATCGGTATGCGGGGAATACAGGCTAATATATATAAATTTAATATTATTTTCAAATTTTTCCACAGGATATGATTTTGGATACCCTTACATCACGTACTACTAAAAGTACGTAATAAAATTCTATACAATTTTACAATACCAATTTAAATAATCGCAATATAAATAAAAAAATATATTTTCCAATTTATTTTGTTCATATATTAAATAATGTAAAAATTCAGGTGAAACTTAAAACGATATGTAAAATATGAATGTGTTTTTATTCATTGTTTTAGAAAAATAAAAACATTAAAAATTTTAAAAAAAATATTTAAAATCAAAACATATTTTTATTTTGGTAGCCATTTTGTTTGTTTGTTTTTTTTTCTTTTTTTTTTTTAATAGAATTCGAATAAAAATTTCTTTCAAATTCAATTACAGAAATTTTAATTATTAATACTCAAACAACAGTTGTGTAATTAAATTAATATAACATTTGGTATGAAAGTCGTTATTTTCAAATGTTTTTATATATTTATGACCGCTATTTTAATTGCCAGCAGTTTTTCATAACTATTTTTCTAACAATATAAATAAAATTCTAATCAATATGAAATACATTCTAAAATTAATGAAATTTAATAGAATTATTTAGAAACTTATTGCAATTTTATTTATATTTTTTTTATTCAATTTTTCATTTTCAATCGTGTTCAAAAAAAAGTAAAAAAAAAAAAAAATAACTTCCATTGAGTGGAATTCTTGTATACACGATAACAGAAAATAAAATCAATTCAATACTCGAATTTCTAAAAGCATTGTGAAAGGTGATCTATTCGAGTATTGTAAATCGAGCTTGAAATTTCAGTTTAAAGTTGTTGTCCGGGCTTAAAAGTAGTATTCGCTGTCTCTCGAATAACTTATTTTAATTCAAAGAAACTAAATAATTTGTGCAAAATAATAATCCAAAGTGTATTTGTAATTAAAAATAAAATTAATTTAAAATTTTTTTATAAGGAATTTAAAGTGTTTTTTTTTAATTCTTTTTTTTTTTGAGAAGTTTTCTTTTCTAGTTTATTTAATTAAAAACGGTGTTACGTGCTTACGGAAAAAAAAAGAAGAAAAAAGATAAAGAAATATATAAGAAATAGTATAAGAGTGAAAAGAAAAGAAGATAGAAAAAAATAATAAAAAAAAAAAGAAATTAGGTGTTTGACATTAATTTTGGATTACCTGTGAACAATTCAGTCAACACTCTGGATTTAGGATATTTTGAGGCCGTTAGAGGTACTTTTATTGAATTTTTATCCAAATAGATGTTTGGAAATCCATTATTTCCACAAGTTCTATAAAAAAAACCAAAGAAATTTATGTTTTCAAAATATTAATCTAATTAAATCCGTTATAAATTCCAAAATTGCTGAAAAAATGTTTGGAAAATTTTCATCATTTTCGAATTCATACAATTCAAGAGATTTTTTTTTTAAGTATTAATGCCGCGATCCACTTTGTATAATGATGATCATGTTGATCGATATAGTTGTTCGGCGGGATGAAGCGACGGGGAAACAGTTTTTTTTTTTTTTTTTGTATAACTGCTATGTGTTCCTCAGCAAAAGTCGGGCTTCGTTGATCGAATTTAATGTGTTGTAGATCAAGTAAAATGCCGATGCTGCTGCTGTTTTTCTAAAGTTGTTTTCTTTTTATTTCTTTCGTCGAAATTATTGAAATTGAATTTTTTTTTCGTAGGGTCTGTCTTTTTGGGATTTCTCTGTTTTATTTCGAAATCAAATAGTGTGACGATCATCAAAAAATCATTATTAATATTAAAAAAAAAAAAAAAAAAAAAAATCCATAATCGCCTAGCTGAGTTAGTCTATCAAAAAAAAAAAAAAAAAACAGAAAGAATTTGTCGAATACTACAAACTTCAAAAATTGATGTTTTTGAAAATTTTTAAAATACCCCCAACATCGACACATACTCCGTCACAGGGTCAATTATTTTCTCATTGGGAAAAATGCCGGACGAGAGAGATTTCGAAAGTGTTTTTGCTTGATTCTAATTATCCGATTAGGATAGATCGAATCAAACAGCAAAAAGCAAAGTTTCAAAGATATTAGCAAAACTCGAATTTGAGTGGATTGACTTTGAATCGCTGCTTTAATTCAAAGTGAATTTGATTTTGAAAGATTTTACTACCATTTTAACTACTATACATGTCTGCGCACATCTCCAGTCAGCCACATATGTATAAAATCAATTGATCATTTTTTTTTTTTGTTTTTCTTTTTCTTAAACAATTTATTATAAGATCTTTGATGATCTTTAATGGAATTGAAATGACTAAACTCCTAAATATTTAAAGATCATTTGTTGGTGATCCATTTTTTTTCTGTTTTCTTAAAATCTTAAAAATCAAAAAAAAAAAAAAAAAAATACATTGGCGCCGAACGTTTTGTTTGCTTTTAAAATATGTTCAAAAAATTCAATCCTTGAATAAGATTTAAATATAATAAAAATTCTTAAAAAATCAAAAATGATGAACACACATTTCAAAATAATGTCAAATAAAGGCCTTCTGATTGATATGTTCGCTATTTTTTATGGTATTTATTATTGTAGACACTTGTAACTTGTTAAATATCTTGCCTTGGATAAAAAAACCTATTGCGTTAAGCTAACCAATTAATCAATTCTATTCAAAATTTATTATTGCAAAATATGTAATAAAATATTAAATGAATGAATAAAGAAAGTCTCTTTTTTTTCACGACGAACCCTTTTCAATTTATTTTTATTTTTTTTAATAAAAATTATTGCACAATTCAATTTATATATAAAAAAAAAAGAAAGAAAGAAAAAAAATACATTTCTGTTTATTAAAGAAAATTATCATATTTCGACATTTTATTTGTAGTGCATTTAATTTAGTATCAAGCGATTTTTTGTTGTGAATTCATAAAAATGTATTTTATACAGACCAAAAATTTGTTGCCACAAATTTTAATATTTCAATTAGAATTCGACACATTCTTCACGTAACGTAAAGTCTCCGAATTCCAATCTCCTTCTTACTTTTAACAATAACAATTTAGCTACGTTGTTTCTAAAAAGATAAATACTAATTGAAATATATCAGGTGTCTCTATAATAGTGCCAGATTTAAATTTGCGCTATTTTCGTTTCATTAAGTTGACAGTACTAAAATCTTGAAATCTGTCATCCGCCATTATTGCTATTAATAATCGTTGAGCTCTGCACGAACGATCGAAATTATTATTGACAGTTTGTCAAGTTTCGAGCGCCTACGGTAGAGCAAAAAGACAATTTTACAAATTTCAAATTGTGCGTTCCTTTCAGAACATTCCTTGTCTAATTAATTATTAAATTCCCCGTCGAATGAGATATAGATCATACCTGTAGGACCCAGAATACCTGAGATACACACGTATACTTTCACACTAGACAATTTTTGTATTTCCTGTCCTAAAACGGAATATTTTTGAAAACTTCGAATGGCATTTAAATTGTTATTAAATTGATCGTCGAATGAGGTATGTGTCGTATCTGTAAGATGCATAATACCCGAGATATACACATACTTTAAATTATGCAAATTAAATCTTTATTGGGACACCCTATACATACTGCAACTCTAGTGTTGCGACCTTTTAAGGTTCGTAACTAAACTGCCTAACATAAAAATTACTTAATTTAAATAGGAGGTTAAATTTAAAACAAGACAATTAACAGTTAAATTAAATCTCTTGGCAGAAAATGAATAACAAGGACCAAAAATACTCTGCATTTTTAATATCGACCCTAAATATGCACTTTCTTTACAAGAACTTATCATCTGCCACTTATTCTATTTATAAGTAAATTCTTTAAAAGAATAGATTTTGACATGGGAACGCTAGTTTTTAACGAAAATTTTAAATCTTGAATTTTCAAGAAAGGGAAATCATAAAAGTTTTGCCTGACGAATTTTATATATGTTCTTCAAATATTGTGAAATTTTTTCAGTTAAGTACAAAAATTCTTTGCTTCAAAGAAAAAAACAATTGTTTCATTAAATATTTAAACAGCAGAACAATTTTGGTTCTGTTTTGTTATAAATATTTGTTTTAATATTTCGAATGGAAAAAAACCGAAGGGCTATTTACGACGGCATTCAATACTATATACTATCGCTATTCAATCAATTTAGTATCATACAAGTATTAGATTATAGTTTTTATCCCCTATGGTAGGTACTATCAGCGGGTTACGAGTATATCGATTTATGCATGTCCGTCTTTATGTCCCTGATAATTCAAAAACACGTTGCCTGATTTTAACTCAATTTGCGATTGCATTTCAGCAAAATCGATCGAGTGGGAGTGAAGTTATAAACAAAAAACCAAGGTGACCATCAAGTTTTGTCGTATTTTTTTTTCTTCTGAATTTAATTGGAAATGAACTTTTGTTAACTTTTTTTTAACTACGAGCTCCATTTCGCTACCATAGGGCGGGCTATATACAAAATGTTTTAAGTAAACATCAATTGACGATAATATATCGTTCGATATTTATTTTATCAATATCCGTTTATATGATATTATGGATATCTAATACTGCTTTACTGAAAACCACCCAAATTATCATTTTCTCTGTATTTGATCTAATTTTTTTATGTTGAAGTTTTTGAAAATATTAAATTCCAAGAATTTACATTCATATTTTAGGGGGTTGTCAACATCCGCTTGAAAATTGTTTTATTTATTAATCATGGAAGTTTTAAATTTGATATTCTTTCGTTTTTTTAAAATCTTAAATATGAAATTTCGCAACTCTTTAACTTTTTAATTTATATTAATTTTATAAATTCTAATTAAGGAAATAAACAAATCGTTTTTGATGAAATAAAATCTCTTTGCAATAAACAGTGCTCGGAATGTCTTTGTTTTTTTTTTTTTTTATAAACCAGATTATTCCAAAGCACAGAATATTTATATTAATATAAAATGCAAATGCTAATATATTAGCAAATAATAAACAATTTTCAATCATTTTATTTAATGTTTATATAAAAGAACGAATCACCTTTCTGTTTTTTTTCCTATTATCCTAAAGACAAATATTCGCAACAAAAGAACCAGGAACAATAAAAATTCTTTTCAAATGGTTTTAAGGATAAAAATTTAAGAGTTGTAAGCGTTTTGTAATTAATAAGACTTATATGATTTATTTAGGTATCAATGAAAATAGTTATTCAAGCTAATTCAGAACTGTATTATTTACATCGTTTACATGCTGACTTCAGAATTGACTTGAGATCAACTTGAAACTTAACCCGCGTTTTTTAGCTTTACCGGATTGAAAGAATGACTTGAAATCGACTTCAAATCAACATCAATTTCATAGATTATGTTTCGCGTCTGTTTATACTCCATTTTAAATTTTCAAGTCGATTTGAAGTCGATCTGGGTTTACATGCAAATTTCAAGTCGATCAGAAAAATGTTTGTGATTGAATCGACTCAAGTCGAATTGAAGGATCAATAGGATTCATATGGACTACATGGACGATTTCTGCATTGAAATCGACTTCAAGTAGATCATGTAAACGTAGTAATTGACAGTTGTGTAACAAGGATGTGGTTGTTCAAATTCCAGGTTTAACAATTTTTCATTTTCTTTTTTCAATTAACCACAAAAATAAGAAAATAATTTTCATGTGTCCTTCAGTTGTACATACTACTAACTTAGCTTTGCTTTGCTTCATAATTTTTTAGTAGATTTAAGCTCATCACGAGTTGCAATAAACCATAGATAAATAATACTAGCAAATGTAATGTAATAATTAGGTTAAGCTTATCAAAACTTCAGTTTGTTTTTTTGTTTTTTCTTTTTATAAAAGTGTTGTAAAATTCTTATCGGAAAGACTTATATGGTTTATAATTTTTATTTTGTTTATTATTACTGTTTTATAGGTACTTGAGATCAGCCGTATCTCTCTCCTAGGTAAGTACCTATATCAAGGAATTCGGTAATATTTGCAGGCACTCGAAGTATTTTATTTACTGTAATAAGAAAAATTTGAAATATCAAATAACTAGAATGGTATTTTTCTTGTTTTTATATAAAATCTTTTTCTTTTGTATTTTTTTTTTTTTTTTGTAAAGAAATGTAATATTAGGTCGTAAAGAAATAAATGTTGGGTTTGGTTACTTTAATTTTCAATGATAAAGTAAAATACTTCATCTGGACGGAAACCTGCCATTGATAACGACCAATTGAAAGTGTTAGTTGAAGTGTTAGTTCGAGAGTTTATTTTAAACTAGCCGTATTAGCCATGATCGTTTCCAACCAGCTGCAAATAATTGGATGGCGGACGAACTGAATAAAAATCAAAAAAAAAAAAAAAACGTCGTTTAAAGGTGTTGTCGGCACTTTTTCAACAAAAACGACCGATCGGATTGTAACGTGCTACAAAAAGTGGATTCTCTATGAAAATAAGCGCAGTTCGTCTCAATATAGTTATAGACCACGATGTAAGGCTTGATTAATAAAATTTTGTTTGACCTGAGATATATGCATTTGTGAAGTTGAAGGTTGAAAACCAACCACCATTTATTTCTTTACAATTTATAATATGTTCTTTTATGTTCTAAAATCTAGAGACTGTGAGTTTGTATTAGAAAAAGGGGGGCCTTGCAAATGTAAATAAAACAATTCATATTGGTTTCAATTACAAATTGAATTTTATAAACATTTGAAAGTTTTATTTCAAAGAAAAAATAAGAAAAAGGCACAACCAAGAACACAGAAACACTACTAAAATCTAATTATGTTGAGGGTTTGTTTTTTTTTCTTGTTATTTATGTTGAAGAAACGCAGACAATTTTCAATTTATATGAAACAACTCATATGTGCACTGAAAAATTTCAATTTTCCAATAGTAAGTAATTCCAGCATATACAAATCAAGTTCTTTTTTTTCAAAAATCGTTAGTTTGCCTTTGTGTAGCGAAAAATACTTGAAGCCATAAAAGAAAACATTAAAGTTATACTTTTACATTTGAACATAACAAATTCTCTCCTCTTTTTTTTTCTTCTTAATGCCGCGTTCTAAAAAGAAAAAAAATACTGCCATATGTGAATAAAAATATACCATATATAAATATGTTTCATATGGGATTAGGGTTAAAAATCTTGAGGATATAATGGGACCTGAAGAATGTTTTAATTTTCAAAAAACGTTGAACATTCTAAATTCTAATGTTTTTACCATCATCATAAAGTATACAATCATTGATTTCTAATATACAAGTATGTTTGTTTTACATTCAAATTTCTAAAAGGATGGCATATGTAATTCGAAAAAACCATCCGATACAGTTAAGAAATGTTGACATACATACATGACTGACGATAAAGTTCCAGCACTTCTTTAATATCTCTACAACTAGAGATTTTATTTCTAGTTTTTTTTCTAAACCTTAGATACTATATTTCTGAACAAATTCTCATTTGTTAATTTTAACCCGCTTTGTTTAAAAATAAATAAATTTATCCGATTAAAGAAAATCACAGAACAAAAATCTCTGTTTATTAAATATTTCACACAAACCTTGGTACAGCAGCCGCGCACAGAAACGTGCAAAATGATGGAAAAAGTTTATGGTGATAATTATTTAGCAAAATCATAGACTTTTAAGTGCCATAAATAATTAATTTAAAAGTTAGAGAAACAGTATCAGAGTATCACCAACAAGCCAAAAAAAAAAAAAAAAAAACACGGAAAAGTTAGTTCCATCAAAAATTAAGATACAATTGTTTTCTTCGATAGCAAAGAAATCGTTCCATGTTGATCAAACAGTTTTACTGCTGTGATTTTTATTTAGAAGGAAGGAAGGAAGGAATTTTCTAGCCATCAAACGTTACAAACGTTTGTTGGCTAGAAAATTCCTTGAGTTCGACCAGAAAATATCGTAAACTAGATAATTGAGGTTTAATTAATAAAACGATAATGCACCAAGTCACAATTTGTTAATTTGTTAATTTATGTGACTTCTTACTATCGTCACAAAATGTATAATTAAAATGAAAGGAGGCTTTTTCGTTGATATTGAAACCATATTCAAAAGGCTTCTTACATACTACGCTATGAAGGGAATACCACAAAATGAGATTGGAAAATTGAATAAGCCTTTAAATCACTATTAAATTATTGTAAGAAATGTATTCAATCAGAATGAGGGTCATAATAATATGCACAGTGTTCAGTGGTCATGTTGGTTTTAACGGGCTCCAGTTACTATAGTAAATGACATAACTCCTTCCTATTTTATGAAGTTTTTAGTTATTATAGAAATGATGAGATGATCTTTTACACTGGTGGTAATTGTATGATCATGTCCTAATTAAATTGAGTGTATTGAGTGTAAAAAAAAGAACAATGCCACATGAAGTTTTGTAAGAAAATAACTGCAATTTTTTCTTTCGAAAAGATTTTTTTTTTTTTTTTTTGGTTTTTTCGTTTCTAACAACAGACACTCTAATAGCATAAAATAAAAATCAAAAATTTGAAGTCAATTAGAGTCGTAAAGTGAATGTATCCATAAAACAAAAAAAAAAACAGCATCTTTACAATAATAACATTTTTGTGATTTTCAATCTTAAAAGCATAACTGGTAATGGTAAAATATTTTATTCCATGGTCACACCAATCTCTCACCATGTACGTTCCAAAAGAATTGTCAACCCCAGTCTAACAATTTATTAGAATGTAATCCAATTTTAGTGCATCGCGAAAAAAAGAAGGAATCTAATAGCAAGTGCAATTAGATTTTGTTTTTTTTTTTTTGTTTAACTCAGGATAAAGTAATTTTAATGGAGTCCAAAAATATTTCTTCAATACAATCAACAACAAAAAAAAAAAAGAAAAATGTTTTTTGGAAATAATAGATGGAAGATGATTAAGAAAATCAAATAGCATGAATAAAAAGAGAAATACAAAATATATTACCGAAGGTTATTTAAAATAGAGACGCACCCAAATTTAGTCAAAAATGCTCAAAACAGATATTTATAAAATAATAATAAAAACATGTTGGAATAACATAAAAATATTTTTGCATTGTTGTCAGAAATGAATGAACCGAATCCGATGATGATGTTCATATGTTAAATATTCTTTTATTGAATTTTGGTTAACTAAATTTTAATTATAATACTTGACTGTGGACTTTTGTAAAAGAAAAAAGAAAAAAAACTGAATAAAAGTCGGCTAACAAAATTATGGCACAATTGAAAACCACCGAATAAAAAAAGAAACACGGTAAATTTAGAATCCGGAATTGAAGACTTTTATATTTATGTATGTGAAAAAAAGATAAGATTTTAGAATTCTCGAATGACAATTTAACTCTTGTAATCAAAACGAATTTTGAAAAATTTGTATTATCACTGATTCTTTAGTGCCGATGGAAAATAACGTGGACCCATATAATGGAATACGATCATAATCGTATCGTTAACGTAAGGCGTGTTGTTGTTAGTGGGAAACAATAACAACCACACGCCTTACGTTAACGTTATGATTACGATCGTAGTCCATAATAGGGCCCCAGGCCTATTCTGGCGTTGTGACAAATTTTTAGTCATAACAAATTTTGCAACTACAAATATTATGACAGCTCAGAAAATTCGTATTACTAGCAAACGGGTCATAATTATATCCAAAATATGAATTTATAACTGTTTTAAACTGTTATAATTCGAACGAGTTATCATGATTATTTGTGTGTTTAAAAAATCTTATGACCGTTATGATTGGGCTCAGAATAAGCATGTAAGTCTCCCCGAAAAAGAATTAGTATTAATTGAATTATATCCTTCAAGTTGTTCAAAATGAGAATCGAAAGATAGCTTTTGGCGAGGCTGTATGGATTCAGAATGGTTTATGAATTCAGACGTACCACTTTTCTAACAATTTTTGCACGTTGTTGTGTTTGAACAAAATTTATATCATGTTGATCATAAATTTTTAATGAAATTATGATATTTTGGTTGACGTTAAAAATCCTAGTCAAAATATTAAACCTTTATCAAGCTTTTAATTTAACCGTATCCAGCTGTTATAAATGGACCATTAGATTCATATATGTTTTGATGAGCAAAAAATTACCCATTTTAGAAGATATCTTCCCCTTATCAAGACAATGTTTTTACCTGTTTTACGGTGACCTTTATTTACCAATTGCTAAAGAAATACTTGAAAAACTACCGACACCAATATCAGATTCAACATTTAATGAAAAACAAGTTGTTTACCGCCAGGATTTGATCATTTGATTAGTGTTGTCCAATTGTTATTATCATAGTTACTTAGAGAGGAACAATTTAAATTTCTACGAAAAGAAGGCATTCAATACGATGATAATGATGATGATGGCAAAGATGATGATCAAGATCTTGAAAATGTAAAGAATCTAAATCTGATATGAAAGAAGAACTTTCAAAGTTGTTACTTGAAAATGTTACGAACAAACAACCTAATATAATTTTGAAGAGAAAATAAAATTAAACTTTATATACGACCATGAACTTATTGTTCAAAAAGAAAAAGAAGAAAAAAAAGCTTTTAAGCTGTTTCTTATTTATTAATAGTTTTTTTTTCTTCTTTTTTTTCTTTTGTAAATCTGATATAAGGTATTCCTTCCGCATTTCACTCAAAAAAAAAATATATTTGAAAATTTCAACCAAAAAATGTTTATATAGAATTTAAGGTTAGGCCACACAACAAATTACGGGCGACATAATCAGTCATTTAAAATGGCATGCATTTAATATGAACTTTGATCACCAAACTGTATTTTATTTATTTGATCTTTTCTTTTTTTTCTTCTTCATCTCGATACATAAATCCTCCAAAAAGTTATTTCAGTAGACCTTCGTCAATTGCCATGTAAACGGTTTCCACATCTTCTTTCTTTTGGTATTTTTCGCGCAGATGGCAAATCTCTTAAGAAAAATCTTCTGAATTATTCGTTTTATTTGTATTTATGATTAAATTAAAAAGTTTTAAATTTTTGCGGTACATCTACTCGTGATAGTTGTCTACATTAATATTCTCAACTCTCATTTGAACTTGATTTGAATCGTCTGTATCCATGTACGAGTGGCAAAATGTCGACCAAATCTTAGCTCTTCGAATCTTTCGACTCTCCATGTATACGTAAAAAAAATGTTTGCTTGATAAGATAACCGCATTGAAGATGACACTTAGAGTTTTTCTTTTCTTTTTTTCTTTTCAAGTGCGGAGTCAAATTTTCTTCTTTTTTTTTTTTTAAAGGCGTTTCGATCCGTTTTTATTGTAAGTGGATCACAAATGATGCGATAAATGATCAAAGCGTGGAGGGTAAGATCAAGTGTTCAGAGATGGTCAATTGGAATGAGAATCATAATTTACATATATATTACTGATAGTTCGGATTGACAATGAATAATATCGAAATAGGATCGAAATAGAACTATATCACATTTAATTAATACACGGTTGAATATTTTCACAAAAGGTATATGAAATTTTGTGAAAATCTGATTCACTCGAAACGCTAACAAGACCCCTTCGCTCAGTCCAATAATTCATTTAAATATCGAATTGGAAATACTCAATTTAATACATTAAATTAAAAATCGAATTTAAAGTAAAAGTAAACATTCTTATTACTTTCATATTTTTGTAAAAAAAAAAAAAAAAAAAAACTCCCCAAAATGTCGAAATAAAAACATTTGTGTTCATTAAAAATGAATTCTCATTTTTGTTTTAAAATTTAAAATCCTGTTTTTTGAAATAACATATATTTCGGTGGATTTTTTATTTAATAAAATTCAAGAAAAATATAATAATAACAATTGTTATTTAAAAAAAAAAAAAATTGGAAAAAAACTTCATTTCTTAAGTGTGTAAAGTGGAACATTTTACTTTCCATTTTCTTAAATCAAGTGAATTTCAAAAAAAAAAAACACAAAAATTAATAAAACCGGAAAATTGTTTTTTTCTTTCTTTTTTATTTTTGATATCAAAATAAGGAAATTTCCATAATATTTTAAAATAAATTTTCTGATTCATGAAAAAAAAAGAAGAAAAATTAAATATGACGATAAAATTTTTAAAAATCGCTAACAGTTGACATAATATTCATCGAATTATTAAAAATAAACAATAGCAAAATATTTATCAATAATCGCAGTAAAAAAAAAACAAAAAAAACAAGAAGAAATATTAATAATAAATATCTATTATTCAAATTAGTAAAGCAAGGAAATTGATTTTGTGCTCACACACATATTGTGAAAACTTGAAACTCTATAATCGCTTTTGATAAATTTCGTATTGGAAATCAGACTAGTAAAACTGGATTTGCATCTGGCGGCTATAACCTAGCACAATAACACGTTGCTGATTTTATAGAATGGAATGTGTATGAAAATTATGTGAACAGCGAAACATATTACATACTTTGGTAAAAAAAAAACAATGTATGATAAAACTTAAAAAGAAAAAAGAAAAAAAAAAAACGTATCATTCCAAAGGTAAAATAGAATTATAAAAGGTAATATGATTGTGGCATGACTTTCCCTATACCTAATTTTATTGTTAAATTGTTTTTAAAAATTACTCTTTCATCCAATTTGTCGTTGTTTTTAACTTCTATAGAAAGTAATATAAGTTACTGGAATCATATTGATTTATGAAATGGAAATCTCCCAAGGAAAAAATCTAATTATGATTCTGATCCACTCCATTATCATATTAAAGGACATTTAATTTTTTTTTTTTTTTCAAGTTTCCATTTCGCTACAATGCTTTCACACCCACAACTACTTATTTCGTACAACAAATATTGTGCAACATGTTTTGTCGCATATTTCGAACGTAAAAATCAACATGTAAAGGGTGTCCTAAAATTCACACAAGTTTTGAATTTTGCGCCATTTGTGTGCGGTAAAGTGTTGCCAATGAAAAATGAAAACAGCGTGACAGCTAATAGTTCAGGATTATTAAAAATGGAGCGCTACGTGTGAAAGAACAACGCGTTTTCATTGTTGAGCAATATTTTTAAAATAATGAGTCATTTCCTGGTCGTGTAATTTTCAGTTTTGGTGATCAGAATTTGCTGCCCCAGATTATGCGATTTAATGCCATTGGACTTTTTTGTTTTGGGTTTTTTTTTTAAGTCTAAGGTTTATGCCAATAAGCCCACGACCACCCACGTCTTGAAGGAGGAAATTGAGGAAATTAAGGCACATTTATGCAAAACAGTCCTGGAAAATTTCAAGAAAATAATGCGTATGTGCCAGCAAAGCCGTGGAGTTATTTACCCGATATGCTATTCCATACAAAACCTTATACTGTATACTTTATGAATTAATAAAAATTTGCAATTTTTAATTATAATCCTGTGTTTTCTATCAAAATTACTTCTTGCGTGAATTTTGGGACACCCTTTATTTGGAAATTTGATAAGTCAGTGTTTATATGTATGTAATTCAAAAGAAGCTGGATTATTATCAATTTAAATTACTGTAAATATGTATATCATCTAACTTTGGTCAATACTATTACTCATAATATGCTTTAAACCAAGGTATAGTGAATGTTAAATGTATTAAAAATATATTCCTATTGGATTTGGTATTAATGTTGTTTATTTGAAAAAATACGAGAAAGAAAAAAACCGTAAAGAATAATAAAGAACTTGGAATCCTTGTAAGTGCAAATATAGGTCGACTTTAGAATTACGCGAATTCTATCCAAGTCTTATTTTGTTCTTTTCGTTTCGAATATGGAAACTATCACCTCTCTAAAATGGATTTGCAAATTGTACTGAAGTACAAATGTACTTAATACGTTAATGTATTATTTATTAAAGACTTTTAAAAGTTCACATATTTTTATAATTGCCACAGTTTTTAAAAACCGTATATGATGACGATTTTTTCAACTTTTCAATGGAAAAAAAAAGAAAAAGATATATTTTAATAAGGAGACTTTTTTCTTCTTACAATAACTTTATTTTCATTCACATCAATGTTTTATTATTGCACAAAAAACAGCAAAAAAGTAAAAAAAAAAAGCCTTTCTTATAAGTATGTGAATATATAAGATAAAAACCTGTTTTTAATTTTGCGTGTTTTTAGTTTTTATTTTTAAAAATAAAATGAACAAGAAAACCTAAAGAGCAAGCTTTTTTTCTTTTTCTTTTTTTTTTCTTGCACAGTTAAGAAGTTGTAATATTCGTAAACAACCAACACCCAATTGCGCGATCCTATATTAAAACAAGATAAGAAAATTTATAAACGCAAAAAACCAATGAAACCGTTCTTGTACTTAAATTACATATTCTTCAGTTCATGGTTTTTTCATTGTAAATTTTATAAATCAATTATTATGAAAGAAAATGAAAAACTATATATATATATAGTATATGATTTCCGAAGCCGTTTTGTTTCCTCGGAAATCTATTCAACGGATTTGTTCTTTATAAGTTTTGTGTTGCCTTTCTTGAATGACCTTTTAACCGAATTTGTATTTTTAGTTTTTCTTATTAACGGCAGGCAAGGTAATAAAAAGCTTGATAAATACTTTAAGTCATACAAAATATTGTTGTAGTTGATTACCTGCCGAGAGGAACAACTACTTTGAATTATTTGATTATTTTTTTAATACAGATTTCATATCTATATAAATGGAAAGGATTTATATCATAGAAGTGGGCAAGTCCTATAAAACACACTAGAAAATGGTTTATGGAAGATTTTATTTTAGTGGTTCGGTTCTTAAAATGATCTGAATTCATTTGTCTTATGTTACACACAGAAGAATAGTTCACAATTTTTAAATGAACTTTTAAAGAACCTGAAGTACATCGGCGTTCCTAATTTATTCGGTGTAATTTAGTTATAAGAACTCAACTTTTCCTGATGAAACGGAAGTTTGAACAGTCAGAAATGAGTTTTCCAATTATGTAGATTAACACTTTAATGGCCACTCATACAACATGTGTGTGATAGCCGGAACAACTGTTAGTGGTCGATCACACAACATGTGTGTTATGCTACCGTACCGACGATTATTGGCACATGTTGAATCATTTCGTGAATTTGTATAAAGTTTTTTATTTAATTCTTTAAAAATATTACCAGCCCCTGGCAAAGTTTAAAACAAACTTCAATAAAGAGAAATAAATTGCAGTTGAAAAAACTAGAAATTATATGTAAAATTTGAATGCATATGTAGCATTAAATGGAAATCGTAAAATACGTAATAACCTTTAGAGTGCTGTGAACGCATATATGGGTTCTCACACAACCATTCAATTTCGGCTTTGAATGCATAGTATATGCGATTGATGCTTGTAAACATAGAGATATAAAAACAGAGTATGAATGAGTTTAAGATATTTTTCTCGGAAAAGTTAATTCCTGTGAAAAAACAAATACAATCAACATATTTTGCAATGACATTTCAGAGTTAGCTAGCCCAGTATTCGCATTGTCGTAAAAAGTGGACAGCCCACAGCACATGCTTAACATCGTACAACTCAGCGCTCAAAGACTTATAAACTTCTTAGTTTGAGACATAAATTATTAAGTTTTTAATTCTAAAATTCAGTTGTCCATAACTAGCTAAACAACTTCATATAATTTCTTTGGGTGTAATAAAATGCTCAAATATTTAGATACTGTTTTGTTTAAATAAAATATTCGAATATTCGAATTCTATCATTTCTATTTAAAGTAAAATTAAGTTGTCCAAGGATAAGTGTAAGGGCAAACTAGATTTGATTTGAACGATTGACCATTCTGTGCCCGCATTACAAACTCTTCAAAAAGCTTTATTTTTTTTTTCTCTCTTTTAAATTAAATTAAATATATTTAAAATAATCATTTCCTAATTTTAAATATATATTTATTTATTAAATTTGATTAAATTAAAAAATATAAAATATTAAACCATTTAGTTTTGTCGTATTATATATATTTTCAAGAACGACACAAAAATGGAATTTTATTGTCTAGATCTAATTGCATTAAAAATTTTATCAATATTTAATTAAATTTTAATCAATTATGGATTATTGCATGATTATCATTTTTCTCTTCTTTTTTTTTCTTTTTCATAATCATGAAGAGAAGATTAAATTTTCATAATTAAAAAAAAAAAAAATTCTAATATATCACTTTCAATAAACACATTTATTTTCAATTGCAATTTCATTCAATTTCAAATAATCTTCAATTGATAAATAAATAGAAAAAAATTTTTTATAAATCGTGACATATTTTCAGTTCGTTCAAATAATTTCATGTCAATAACAAATAAATATCGATACACGTCGTCGCCATAATAGTAGTCATGATATAGATTGAACTTCCTTCATAGTCAATTATATCATAAGAATATTATGCGCTAAAAATTCCGTTCTTCCATATAAGCATATAGTCTTTCTAGAAGCAAGTAGCTAGATTCTTTGCTTAAAGTGTTTTTTTTTTCTTCGTTTTCCTACGACTCTCTATTGAAATATATTATCACTTAACAACAAATATGACATCATTCTTTCTTTTAAAGAATAAAAATGTCTTTTGTAGATTTTATTATTATGTATTTTAAAATAAAAGTGTTAAAAACAATATTACGTCATTTTCTTTAAGTTCAACAGAAAACACAAAAGCTCTAATCTATTTTATCAATTCATTATTATATTTGCAAAGTGGTGCTAAGGTCTAAGTTTTTTGCACGATCATTAGAATGAAGAAAACTCTGACTTTGCATGAAATACTGAAATTTAGGGAAATTTAATAGTAATTCTAAAGTTTGAGGTTAAAAACTAACTAACCACACGACTTCATTGGACCTATTTCAAGACATATTTTCAGTTGGACTGAAAATAAGTCTTATGGAGACTCTAAAATTTGGACTTTTTTGTCAGTCCGACTGAAAATATATCTTGAAATAAGTTCAATGGAGTCGTAGGTTAAAAATCTTCAATGAAAGCAAGAAATAGACGAGCTCTTTATTGGAATGACTGGAAATTGATGAAACGCTGTTAAAACGACAGTTGATCAAGGAACTATTTATTAAACTAATTCCCATGTTTTATGTTATTTCTTTTTTTTAAGAAATAATCTTTGAAATAAGTTAATTTTCCTTTGTAAAATTATTTCCTTCATTCTAAAGATCGTCCTCTATAACTTAGGCCTTTTACCTTATAAATTGTATTCGAAGAACAGAAATGATTTTTAATTGAACTTTAATAACAAGTAAAAAAAAAAAGAAATAAAAACAAAAATAGAGTAATCAAAAATATTATTGTTTTTTCTGTTTTAATAAATCAATAAATTCCAGACTTCTGGAAAATAGTGTTCAATTATTATTATTACTTTACCTTACTTGCCTTCATTTATAATTGTTTGAAAATTTTTTAATTCTTAGATAAAGAAAATTCTGTGTTTTTGATTTGTGATAAAATTCCTATTTTTAGTCATGCAATGTTCTTTTAGGTTTCCTCCATATTTTGCTATTCTTATCAATTTTGAATTAGTTACTATCGTTTCGGGTCTTTCAATGATAACAAATAACAAACAATTATAATTAAATAAATCAAGTTCTGATTCAATTTAATGAGGTATGTTCTACTATGACGATTTTTTTTTTCTATGATTCCAATTAAAAAAAGAACAACATTTTTTTTTTTTATTACGTAATTATTATAAAAATATAAATTAATAATGATACAATAATTACGGAATCGATTTTACCATGCCAAAATATTCCTTTATTGCTGCTGTAAATCTTGATGTATCGCATTGTTTAATTCGATATTTTTCTATGGAAAACATAGCTGAATCCTTCGGCGTTGCTCAAGGTCCCAGGAGTCTGCATTCACCTTGATGATCAAAAATTTCCATTTAATGGAACAACAGAATTTATTATATTATGAATGATTTTTATTAATTTATTCATTATACAAAATATTTAAAAATTTTAAATGATTTATTTGAAGATCCATCGGGTAAACAACATTTTATGTTTTGTTTTGTTTTCTTTATTTTCTTTATATTCAACTCACAAATGTTTACTTTTAATCAAATGATACGATCATTGTTGAAATCGTACGATGTGAAACGATATGCGTAATCAAACAGAACTTCCGTTTTATAGGTATATTTTTATACAATTATACAACGATACACCATGATTTACAACCATAAACGAATACCCATATAGTCTTATATAAAGGAAATATAGAAAATCATTAGGGAATCGATAATTTCTATCAAATATGTATAAAAGTCTTTTCAGCGTTATATGAACTCAAATAAAAAAAAGGACGGTGATCTTTCACGTGAAACTATACTATACTACTATGAAAGGAAAATGTAGAAAAAATCGCGAGTATTCAACCAATTTTAATAGTTTACAAGTATATTGGAATGTTGTATCTTCCTCATTTATGTAAATCTCACAAGTAACAGGACACGAAACAAATTCTAAAATTAATGACTAACTGAAAGTGATTACATTTAAATTGTAATATAAGATATTTCAATAAAAATTTTAAAATTCCAAACTGCAAGGCGATAATTTTTCTGGGAATTTTTTGACAAAACCGTTTTAAAAATTGAATCATAACATATCAGCTTTCATTAAATTAATTTTTTTTTTTTTTTTAATTATACAAAATGATATAAGAAGAAATTCCATTATGATTTCAAGATTTCCTCTTCAGTTTTTTAGTTATTTTCTTGCAATATTTCTGAAGATTTTTGTTATAACAAAAAAGAAAAGTACTTTATATTAATTACAAATTTACTTTCTTAAATATATATATAAAAAGTTACAGTAATTGAATTCTCGTATTAGGAATTTCTGTTATATAGGGAACGTTCTGTTTATACGTCAAATATGCTGTTTAAATGAAAATTGCGCATGAAATTGGGACAGACATTCAGACAAAGGAAATTAATATTCTTTGATAATGTTTTACTTTTCATTTAATTTAAATTTATAATAGTTACTTATAAAAACAGATCTTCTGTTTGTAACTCTATTGGCCAGTTTTTCAGTAATCGTTTAAATTTCTCAAGTACCCCGATTAAATTCGTAGGTTAACTCGAATGGGTTATACAGTTCTTTTTTTATTTTCCGTTTACATAATCTAAAAATTACAAGTTATTGTGAATGATTTGCCTTTACTTACTATTGTGATTGAAAATTTTGACAATCCGTTAATCGAAAAAAAATCGTTTAAACTCTATAAAATCAGCCGATTAGGTTAAACTGAATTTTAATCGGGCTACACAGGTTAAATTCGAACTTTAAAACCCCGAAATTTTTTAATCTAAAAGTTAAACGTCTGTATCAGAGTTTAAGCGTTCACTGAAAAACTGATTGTCTGATATAAAATCTGGTTGCAAGAATCGTGATTATACTATGTTTTTATTGAAAATTTATTACATACTTATCTATCAAATAAACATAGTCATCATATGATCATTGCCCTTTATTTTTAGTGGGTATATTAAGTAATTCCATCCAATAAAGACTAATAATAATAATAAGAAAGAAAAAAAAAAACTTACATTATTTCATCAAATTTGAATATGCTTTTGTTTGTTTCCATTTGATAAAAGTGTTGTGGGAGTTTTTGATGCAAGATTTTCATTTTATTTATGGTTATAGAGAGGAAATTCTCATTGCCAAATTTTTTCTAATTGTTTTTAGATTTCGCAAAAATTTTTCATTTATCGAAATAATAAAAGAAAAAAAAATTTTTTTTCTTTCTTATCACAAAATTCCTTCATTTGTTTCAAAATTGAAAACTTTTGAATTCTGAAAGTTCTCTACACGTTTAAAATCAAATCTAATTAATACGTAATGGATGTATGAAAATTTTTTTCCTACTCTTTATATGTAGTTTAATTTCTCATTAACTCGATAACAAAATATACTAAAATGGATTCTGATAAGATGATAAAAATTTTGCGATTACACAAAAAAAAACAACAAAAAAAAACAAAAACTGAGAATTTGATAAGCTTTTGGGTTGTTAGGCCAAATAACTGAAAGTAATAAGTAAATTTTCTTCTCTTTTATAACCGGAAAGCCTGGGTATTATGATATTTGCACTACTTGCGATTTGTTGGTCGGTGAATTAAAAAGTGTTTTCTTAAATGGAGTTTTAGTTTTTTTTTTTGTTTTTCAAAGAAAATTAAAAATCTTAAAATAAATAAAGTTTTAAATAAAAATGAGTGGGAGATTTAAATACCATAATTTTGGTAAGATTGTAATTAAAAAGTGGAACTTTTCTTTCTTTTTTTTAACACCATTTTGTTTAAATTTGCATATTAATTTGTTAATTGTTCTAAAAACATGAGAAAATCTTTGATTACACAATTCTCTTAATGGGTTTTTTTTAAGTATATGGTAAGAAAAATATGAAAGTATGGACCCAGAATATTCGAGATGTATGTATGATGATATGAGTATACCCTCAAACTGGTGAATATTTGCATTTCCTATCCCAAAGAAGAATGATGGTATTTAATTCTTAATTAAATTGTCCATCGAATACGATATATGTCATATCTGTAGCATCCTCAGAATACCTAAGATATGTATACACATATTTTAATTTACGGCAAACTAAATCCGGTGTTCTTATTGGTACTTGGGGACACCCTTTATATTAAATCCATACAAGTTATTTAAGAATTTCGATAAGAAATGTAAGAAAAAATGTAGAAAATTATTATAAATAGGAAATGCATTTTAATAATAATTTCTAAATAAATAAGCACTCAGGCTCAGAGAAAATATATTTTACTGATTTTTAATTGTTTTTAAGAAAAATTAAATTTTCAATAATTCTTACTTTAGTGCGTTCTTAGATTTATGAATTTATATTTTATGAATCACACAAATTTTCTTATTTTTCTTATGGTTCTGACATTTTCTTACCATAATTATAAATCAATGGTAAGAAATTTTTTTTACTATCGGTCGATATTCAAGAGCGGCAATAAATTTCGGAATTTTTGTAGTCGATTTTATTACTTTACTCTGGAATTCAAATGAAATTATTATTTCACGCTATAATTATTATTTAGATTATTTTCGATATTATTCATAAAAAGGTTATATAAGTTATTAAAATGAATTGCGCAGGTGAATTATTCAGCACAATAAATATATTCGGTAAAAAAATGCGATAACAACAAAAAAAGATAAAAAAATGATGACATCAAAAATTGTTGTTTCCTATTCAATAAATTTTGGAATATTTATCTTACTTTTTGAGTCAAATAGCAAATAGAATGTGTTGTTTTTTTTTGTTTTTTTTGTTTTCACTGGAACAATATCGTTACTAATAATATTCTTTTATTTTGAATTTCTCGCGGCTAAAAAAACCAAAAATGAATATTTGTTGTAGGTGGATGAGTGGTTATTTACATGTTGTTACCAAAAAAAACAGAAAAAACAAAAATTCAGAAATCTTTTCATTTCGTAATGCACTAATAACGATTAACTTAATTAAAATGGATTTGTAACCGTTATTGTACAGTTTTCATTCCTTTTATTATTTTTTTTTTTGTCAACTTTGTCCCCAATTAATACAAAATCAAAGGCCAAATTCGATTTGAGATAGCATTTTTTATTATTTAAGACTTAAAAATAAAATTTTCTATCAAAAATTTGTCATCGCAGTTACTATTTTTAAATGATTTTTCAAAAAAAAAAAAAAAAAAAAAAATTTCATTTAAATTAGTTAATTTAATTAGTGAAAAACATGTATGTTTGCATGAAAGTATAAAAAATGGTAATTTTATATTTAATAGGAATTAAAAATGAATTTTATAGAACTTTCATTCATTTGGTTACTTGAGACGAATTTGCTTGAAAATTTATTTAATCAATTTCAATCATAAGTGACTTGTGTTTTTTTCTTTTTTTTTTTTTTTTTTTTTTTTTCTCCACCATATTTGATCAAGTGGGATAAAGAACAAGTCTTTCTTAATTAGATAAAGATCAGAACTTTTCGAAATTTGAAATTAAGATCAAAACTAAAAAAATTTAAATTGAAATCCATATTCTTAAAATCCGACTGTAATTAAAAATGTTATCTTTTATTATTACAGTTAAATCTTGGTAGATTCGAATTTAATTTGTTTGGAATTTTTTAATTTTTTAAATATTAGGTGGTAGAATTACTTTTCACTGTTGTGTTTAAAAGTTGGCGTTTGTCATGTTATATCTGCATTGCTTATCATAAGAGCTAATGTATGTATATTAATGTACTACTATCAATTAGCTTTAATATTTAGTATATAACATTAAAACCGTTTTTTCTTGAATTGAAAATTTCGACTTTTGTTGTGCCAACAAAACATCATTTGCAGGAACTGTTACTCTTTTTCTTCAATCTAAAAGAAAGTGTTGCTGAAAGTTATTATTTGTTTGTGGTATCTTATCGTGAACATGTTCTGAACCACTTAGAGAGAATGGTTTGGACAATTCAAAGATCTGAAGAATAAATAACGTCCTGATCAGCCAGCCTGTGGTCAGGTCTGTGGTGTACTATGAGTTGCTAAAACTTAATGAAACAAGTAATGTTTATCGTTACCGATAACAAATAATCAATTTGAAGCAAAATTTGCAAAAAAAATTATCAGAATATACAAAAAGATTTGGATACAAGCTCGGCCAAACATTTCAAAATCTGTGAAGGACACTTTGGAAATACTTAGATATGAGAGATTTTATCTTATCTCCTATATTCTCCCAGACATTGTGCTGTCTGATTATCATTTGTTTCAATCGATGCAGCATAGATTTCTCTGAAACAAGATTTCAAGATTTATGAAAATATCAAAAAATGGCTCGATGAATGGATCACTTCAAAACAGGAAGATTTTTTTCTTCTATGACGAAATTCATTTGTTTCCCCGAAAGATGGTCAAAGAGATTGTAGCTTCTGACGGACAATATTTTTAAATAAGCTTGGCTTTTCATCAAAATTAAACGACGAAAATTAGTTCTACCGCTTAATAATAACAATTTTTTTTTTTTTTTTAAATAAAAGAAAATATTCAGGCCTGATCTTTTCAAACATGGATAATATTGTTCTTTGGAAATTTGCCCATATAAATGGAAATAATTAATTGATTAGGAGAATAGTGTCCCTTAATTTTATTTGTTGATAATTTTTATTTTTCTTGATATTCTAATTACAGGATCACAGTATGAGCCTGGCGGTTATTCATCGCAAGTACAAAATCGTCCCAACATGACACAACGTGATGGAATTATCAAATTTGAAAATGAACGAATTAAAACATTACAAGAGGAACGTCTTCATATACAAAAGAAAACCTTTACAAAATGGATGAATTCATTTTTAATAAAGGTAATTTCTATTTAATTGCGATCATATTTCATTATTTAATTAAATTTAAAGAAAACACATTTTTTTCTTTTTTTTTTTGTTTTATTTCCGTTTTTTATTGGATTTTGTTTCTGTTCATAATAATTATATTACAACTATTTTTTTTTTTGAACAAAATATATTATTTTTTTTTTTTTTTACAGGCAAAAATGGAGGTCGACGATCTGTTCGTTGATCTTGCTGATGGTATAAAATTACTTAAACTTCTTGAGATCATATCATCAGAGAAACTCGGCAAACCAAATAATGGACGAATGCGTGTTCATAAAATAGAAAATGTCAACAAGAGTCTGGCATTCTTGCACACTAAAGTGAGTAACTTTAATATTTTCATTTTGTTGTTTTCTTTTTTTTTATTAATAGAAAAAGAAATACAATATATAATATTAAAAATAATACAATTCAATATAAAAAAAAAATAGCATGGTAAGAGTTTTTCATATGTGGAAAGTTTTGTTCATATATTTTTATATTGGAAACAAAACTGATGATGATCACTCCATATATTAAGTATATGCGGTTTTTTTTTTAGTTCTCTCTTCTTTTTTTTTTTTTTGAAAATTATGTGCCATGAATCTTTAGGTGTCTCGCCTATGAATGAATTGAACCTATACAGGCTATATACTTTTTGTGCTTCGCTTAAGTAATTTGGTCAAATATGCGCACACCAAAAAATGCAAAATAACTTAAAGAAAGTTCTTTCGTATTCAGGCGTCGTTTTCTTTATTATATCAAAAAACTAAAGAATTTGTTAGCTGTAAATCATGTATTTATAATTTACCATTTTATATACCATATATAAAAAAATGTTAATTAACTAGTTTAAATAATTTCTTATGAATTTCTTTTATGCTTATTAAATTTAATAATGTTTCATTTAAAGTATACACTATGAGTGGCGTACTTAAATTGTTGAATCGAACTAGACCTCGACTAATTATAGTATATATTTTTAGCATATAATACTATTTTTATGCTCTATGGTAAATACTACCAGAGGGTATATTAGTTCGAAATAATCATCGTTGAAAGTTTTCACGGGTATGGTTGTGTAGTCCGTCCTTCCGTACACAAGATAACTCAAAAACGCGTTATCCGATTTTAATGAAATTTACAATGTAAGTTGGTTATTCTTTAACTGGATTTGGTATTGCATTTCAGCAAAATTGATGGAGGGGGAGCGAAGTTATTAAGCAAAAACCAGACTGACCAGAAAATTGTGTCGTTTTTTTGCTTATGGTTTTTCGAATTTGATTTGAAAATTTGTTGTGCAATTTTGTTTAAATTATTTATATGAGTTGACTAACATACATAAATAGACGATACCATGATAAATTTCAGTGAAATCGGTTCAAGAATAGTTGGAGGAAGATATACGTAGTGGGAAATAAGCCTGTTCATAAAGTTGTTCCGATGCATTTTAAAAACTAACATACATAATTTGAATAGAATTTGCAAAAGATATTTATGCTATCAGGCCCCAGCCTACCTGTGAATTGGAACAAATTTGAAAAAGGCGAAACAAAGTTATGCAGTAAAATCCAAAATATTAGTAGTGTTGGTGCTTCTTTTTCAAAGTTAATTCATTGAACTATAGATTTGTTAACTACGAGTCCCATTTCTACCATAGGACATACAAAAATTTCTTTTTTAATAAATTCTAATTTTATATTTAGGTTCGTTTAGAATCAATTGGCGCTGAAGATATTGTTGATGGAAATCCTCGACTTATTTTGGGTTTAATTTGGACAATTATTCTTCGTTTTCAAATTCAAGAAATTGAAATTGATGTGGTAAGATTCCTTTGAAAATGAGTGTATAATAATAATAATATCTAGAATTTAATGAAATATTTATATTTTGTAGGATGAAGAAAATGAATCATCAGAAAAACGTTCAGCCAAAGATGCTCTTTTATTATGGTGTCAAAGAAAAACTCATGGTTATCAGGGTGTCAATATTCAAGTAAAATTTTAAATGTTTATTTTTCTTTTAAATTATATTTATTTATTTATTTATTTTTTGTATATAAATTTAGGACTTCACATCGTCATGGAGATCTGGACTTGGTTTTAATGCTTTGATACATTCACATCGACCAGATTTATTTGATTATTCATCTTTAGTTCCTGGACGTAATATTGATAATTTAAATCATGCATTCGATACAGCAAGTAGTGATTTGGGTATACCAAGGTAAATATTGAAAATTATACAAGAGTCCTCCTCCATGATAAACAAAAACATTTTCATCAAAATAATTAGATTATTGGATGCTGAAGATGTTGATACAGTACGACCTGACGAAAAATCTATACTCACATATGTGGCCTCATATTATCACACTTTTGCACGTATGAAAAATGAACAGAAAAGTGGAAAACGAATTGCTAATGTAAAATTATTTTATGAATTTTTTTTTTTAGTTTTAAATAATTAATTTTAATTTTAATTAGATTGTTGGGCAACTTATGAATGCTGATCGTAAAAAGGCACAATATTCAAAACTTACAACAAATTTACTCAATTGGATTCGTGAAAAAACAAAACAATTGGAAAAGCGGGACTTTCCTAATTCAATGGAAGGTATTCAAAAAGAATTATTGGCATTCAAGGAATATCGAACAATTGAGAAACCTCCAAAGTAATTATAAAATTTCCAATATTTTGAATAGATTTTTTTTATATTTATTATTTCATTTAGATACAAGGAACGAAGTGAAATTGAAGCTTTATATTTCACAATAAATACATTATTAAAAAGTTTGAATCAACCACAGTATACACCACAGGATGGACAATTAGTTAATGATATTGAAAAAGCATGGCAGGGTTTAGAAAATGCAGAACATATGCGTGAAGTAGCGTTACGTGAAGAATTGCTCAGACAAGAAAAATTAGAACAATTAAATTATAAATTTGAAAAGAAATCAGTTTTACGAGAAGGGTACCTAAAAGAAATGATTCAAGTTCTTTCAGATCCACGTTATCTTCGACAAGTGGATGCCACATTAAAAAAGCATGAAGCTATTTCAGCTGATATTCTAGCTAGAGTTGAGAGATTTAATGATCTCACAGCTATGGCAAATGAATTAGAAAAAGAAAATTATCACGGTAAAGAACGAGTTAAACGTCGTGAAGAAGAGGTCATGGAGAAATGGAAGAAATTATTGGAGCTATTAGAAAATCACAAAAATAATTTATCATTAATGAGCAATTTAATGAATTTATTAAGAGAAATCGATACAACTATGGAAAGTATCAAAGATCTTCAGTCACAATTTTCATCCGAAGATGTTGGACCTCATCTCCTTGGTGTTGAGGAACTTCTTCAGGCTCATTCACTACAGGAATTACAAGTAAATGCGTTAGGTGAAACTCAGAAGCGATTTGCACGTCAAGGTCATGCATTAAAGGCAACTAGTCAAAAGGATCAAAAGCTTCTTTTACAAAAATTGGATGAACTAGAAAAATCATATGGTCTGTAAGTATTACATCTTATTGGTATTTTTTTTTTTTCCCCGACACTAAGATATTTGTATTTTAGTTTACTTGATTTATGTTCAAAAAGAAGAGCACGTTTGGAAGAGGCCAGACATTTTTATCATTTTATGGAAAATTATGATAACGAAGAAGGTTGGCTAGTAGATAAACAGAGAATATGTAAAACAGGTATTACCGCGAAAGATTTACGAGCTGTATTATCTTTACAACAAAAACACAAAGCGTTGGAAGATGAAATAAAAGTTCGTAAACCAAAATCAATACAAATGTCGGAAGCTGGAGAAAAATTAATTTCTGACAAACATCCACGATCATCAGAGGTGAAATCAAGAATTACTTCATTGAAGGAACATTGGAAGGCATTAGAAGATTTAGTTGAATTGAGAAAACGACAATTGGATGATGCTGCGGAAGCTTATCAATTTTATACTGATGCAAATGAAGCTGAGTCTTGGCTCAACGAGAAAATGGCATTGGTTGCTTCAAATGATTATGGCGATGATGAACCATCGGCACAAGCGCTACTTCAAAGACATCGTGATCTTCAGGGCGAGTTAAATGCGTATTCTGGGGATATTCTTAATCTTAACCAGCAAGCTGAAAAGTTAATAAAAGCAGGCATTTGCACTTTAGAGGTATATAACTTATAGAAAAATTATAATTTTTTTTATTAATTTCAAATTTTCGCATATATATTTTTTCAGTTATCAGCAGAACCAGAACCTGTCCCAGAAGTTGATCAAGAAGAATGGGTGAACGAAACTAGATTAGTACCTCAAGAAGTCTGGGAAGAGGAACCAATCGAAAAATTGGAACATCGAAAGGTGGCCGAAACAAAAATGTTACCACATGTTAGGACAATGTACTCATTTGATGGCCAAGGAATGAAAATAGAAAAAGCAGAGGTATTTAAAATTCCCAATTCAATTTTATGTAAATATAATTTCCAAACGTATTTGTAGATTTTGATTTTGAAAAATAAAACAAATGCTGATTGGTGGTGTGTTCGTAAAGAAAATGGCACAGAAGGATTTGTTCCAGCAAATTATGTCAAAGAAATAGAAGCTCGACCTGTAACATGTCTAGTTCCAAAAGCTGAAAAAGTAAAAAAATAACAAAATTAAAATATTAATTTAAAAATAAAATGAATTAATGATTTTTCCAGATAAAAACAATGCAAAAAGTGAAAAAAACAATACTAGTTAGACAAGTGGTTCCTGTTAAACGAATTAGACCAGCTCGTGTAACACAAATAAGACCTCTAGTAAAACGAAAATTATCAGGTGATGTAATAGACAGCGCCGATAGTGTCGAGAAACGCCAAAAACGAATTAATGTAACTTATGATCAACTCCAAGATATGGCACAAAAACGTCATGTCTTACTTGAGGATTCAATCAGACTCTTTGGATTTTATCGGGAATGTGATGATTTTGAAAAATGGATGAAAGATAAAGAAAAAATGATTAAAACAGATGAAGTAGAGAAAGTAGATAATGCAAAACGAAAATTCGAAGTAAAATTTTTAAAATTAAGATAAATTATTATTCATATTCAAAAATATGATTTTATTTAGAAATTCCTCACTGATTTATCGGCCGCATCAAAACGAATGGAAGCTATTGATACTGCTGTAGAAAATTTCGTACGCCAAGGACATTCACAATTAGATAACATCAAAGCAAGACAAAAGCAAATCTATCAAATGTGGCAACGTTTAAACAATGCAAAAGCTGAAAAAGAGAAGAGCTTAGAAGGAGCATCCAGGTAAAATTAACAAGAAAAACGCAGTCCTTATAATTTAGTTGTATTACATATATATATTTTTTTATAGCGTCGAGTTATTTAATCGAACTTGTGATGAAGCTAAGGTTTGGATGAGTGAGAAAATGTTACAACTCGACACGGCTGTAATCAGTCCTGATTTGAAAACAGTTCAAGCATTACAACGTCGACATCAGAACTTAGAAAGAGAATTAGCACCAGTTGAAGATAAAGTGAATAGAGTTAATTTCTTAGGAAATTCGTAAGTAGTAACAATATATATGTTTCTAATTCTTTGATTAAAAATGTATTTTATCTGTTTTTAGGGTGAAAAATGCATATCCAGCTGAAAGGGCAAATGTTACTGAAAGACAACAAGAAGTTCAAGATATGTGGAAACAAATTCATGCAAAAGCAATAGAACTTCGTGCTCGTATTGAAAATGCTGTTGGTTATCAAATATTTAATAATAGTGCCAAGACACTTCTTGCTTGGATAGATTCAGTAAAAGAACAATTAAATGCTGATGAAACTGCTCGTGATGTTGCTACAGCTACAAATTTATACAAAAAACATAATGAATTGGGTGAAGAAATTAAAGCTCATGAAAATGAATTTGTTGAAGTAATAAAACTTGGTGAACAACTTTCCGATGGCAAAGCAAATATGGGTGAAGTAAAAAAGATTGTAGAAAAACTAAATGCCGAAAAGGAAGCGATTAATAGAGGTTGGTCTGAGAAACAAAAGTGGCTTACACAATGTGTTGAGTTGCAGATTTTCAATAGAGAAGCTGATAAAATTGATGCAACTACAAAAAGTCATGAAGCATATTTGGAATATACTAATTTAGGGGTAAAATTAATTAAATTAATATTTTCAAAAGTAATTGATTTATTACAATATGATTTTTTTTTTTTATTATTCAGAATTCACTTGATGAAGTTGAAGCCATTCTCAAACGACACGCTGACTTTGAAAATACTCTTTTGGTTCAAGATAAAATTTTGAAATCTTTTTCTGATCATGCAGATAAGTTAATCGGAAATAAACATTACGATTCGAATTAGTAAATATTTTCTTTTTATTTTTCAATTAAATAAAGTTTTAAAATTGATTCTTCTACAGCATTGATAATCGACGAAATCAAGTACTTGAAAAGAGAAAACTAGTTAAAGATCGAGCATTTGAAAGAAGAAGAGCTTTACAAGCATCCAAAGATTTCCAGGTAAAAACTAATTTGAATAAATTTAAAGAATAAATTCAAATGAAAATTTTTTTTTTTTTAGAAATTCTCTGCCGAAGCTGATGATCTTAATATGTGGTTAAATGAGAAAATGAAAATTGCTGGAGATGAGAGTTATAGAGACCTAACAAATCTGCCACGAAAACTACAAAAACACAAAGCTTTTGAAAGGGAACTACGTGCCAATGAAGGTCAATTAAGAAATATTAATAAGGTAACACAATTATATTTGAAATTTTTTACATTTTTTACCAATGTTCTTTAATGCCAGGATGCTGATGCATTAGTTGCATCTAAAAATCAAATAACTGAAGTCCAAGGAATGGTAACTGATTTAAATCAGAAATGGAAAAAACTGCTTGCATTATCTGTAGATAAAGGTAAAACTATCTCAAAACTATCTTATTATTATTAGTAAATAATGTGATTATGTATTTTAAAGGACGAAAATTAGAACAAGCTGTTTTACAACGAGAACATAATCGAGCAATTGAGGATGCAAAGAAAAAAGTTCATGAATTAGATGTTGCACTACAGAGCAAGGATGTTGGAAATGATTTAAGAAGTTGTAAAGATCTTATTAATAAGCATCAAGTAATATTTTCTATTTTTTTTGTAAATTACTTATTTTATTATTATATATTTATTTTTTTTTCCAAGATTTTGGAATCAGAAATTACACTATGGGAACAAAAAATTGAAGAATTAGTTTCATCTGGAGAAGATATGGCCCATGAAGGTCATTTTAATGCCAAAAATATTAAACACGAAACAAAAGAAATTCAAAATCGTTTTAAATATTTACGAGAACCTATTAAGAAACGACGTGCTGATCTAGAAGAAAGTTTAAATTATCACAAATTTGTTTTCGAATTAGATGCAGAATTCCAATGGATTAACGATCATATGCCAGCAGCCAATTCTCAAGAAATAGGACAAAACTTACATCAAGCTCAAAGTCTATTTAAGAAGCATAAAAAATTAGAAGCTGAAATAAAGGGACATCAACCAATGATAGCTAAAGCATTACTTTCTGGTCAAACACTGATTGATCAAAATCATCCAGAAAAGAATAATGTTGCTGCACTTTGCAAGAAATTAGAAGCAACTTGGCAAGAACTTGAAGACAAAGCTAACGAACGTGGTAAAAAATTGGATATGTCTTTGAAGGCACAACAATATCTTTCTGAAGCTGGAGAAATCGAGACATGGTTAGGTGAACGGAATAATGTTTTACGGTCTACTGATTGTGGAAGAGATCGTGATTCTGCAACAAAATTATTAACCAAACATAAAGTAAGTATTTGAAAAAATAATAATAATTTTGTATTTTTATATAATAATGTTTTTTTTTATTATTTTAAAATATAGGCTATAGAATTAGAATTGGATACATATTCAGGGATTGTTTCGGAAATGGGACACAATGCAGCTAATATGGTGGCAACTAAACATCCAGATAGTAAAATAATTTCTGCCAAACAACAATTAATCGAAAAGATGTTAAAATCCCTACAAAAGTTAGCATCACAAAGGCAAATGAAAATCATGGAAAGTTTATATAGACATGAATATATTCTTGAGTCTAGTGAAGTTGAACAATGGATTAAAGAACAAGAACAGACAGCTTCTTCGGAAGATTATGGTCAAGATCATGAACATCTGATGGTAAATTGATTAAAGTTTCTCAAAAAAAAACCAATAATTAATTTCAATATTTTTGTAGCTTCTTCAAAATAAATTCGACGACTTGAAACATCGGGTCGAAGTTGGAGCTGATCGCTTTAATCAATGTGAAGTATTTGCAAAACGACTTATCGATACGGAAAGTTCTTATACACAAGAAATAGAAAAACGACAAGAACAATTAAGGTAAATTAAATTGAAATTTTCTTGTTAACATAATTAAAATTTTCAAATTTTGTAGAAATTCTTGGCAAAATTTGATAAAAATTCTTAATCAAAGAGAACAAAAACTACATGCTGCTGGTGAAATACACCGATTCCATAGAGATGTAGCTGAAGCCTTATTTAGAATACAGGTATTACAGTTTCAGAAATTGAACCTTGACTAGTTTGTTTATTCCCATTTTTCATTACTAGGACAAAAATGCTGCACTATCTACTGAATTGGGAAAAGATTTAAATTCTGCTCTAGCTTTGTTAAGGAAACACGAGGGTTTTGAGAATGATTTAGTTGCATTGGAAGCTCAACTTCAAGTGCTTGTTGAAGATTCTGTTAGTTTACAAGCAAAATATCCATCTAATGCCAGTGCAATAATGCAACAACAAGATTCTGTCGTAAAAGCTTGGAATGAATTAAAAGAAAAATCAGCTTTACGAAGTGATCAGTTAGCCGCTAGCTGTGATCTACAATCATTTTTAACAGATGTTCGAGATTTAATGTCATGGTCATCAGGACTTCGTGCCACCATTCAAGCTGAAGAACATGTAAGCGATGCTGCAGGAGCGACAACTTTAAAAATTCAACATGATGCTATTTATGGTGAAATTGAAGCGAGAGAAGATAAGTTCCGTTATTTAAATGAATTGAGTGATTCGATGGTACAAACTGGACATTATGCTGCTGCTGAAGTGGAAGAAAAATGTGCAGCAATGTTAGATGAAAGGCAAAAACTTCATTCAGCATGGAACAAAAAGAAAATTATGTTAGAACAAAAGATTGATTTGTTCTGCTTCTTACGTGATGCAAAACAAATTGACAATTTATCAAGTTCACAGCAAGCAGCATTATCTAGTTCAGATTTCGGGCAAACAGTTGAAGATGTTCAAAATAAAATTAAGAAACATGATGAATTCGAACGTTTAATTCAAACACAAGAGGATAAAGTATCACTGCTTAAAGAACATGGACGAAAATTAATCGAGCAACATCATTATGATAGTGCAAATATTCAACGGCAATTACATGAAGTTTTAGTCCGAAGACAGAGAGTGAAAGACTTGTGCGCAATAAGAAGACACAAATTAGAAGATGCACTTCTTTATACTCAATTTGTTCGAGATTGCGCTGAAGCAGAATCGTGGATATCAGAAAAGAAAAAGAAATTGGAAGCAGATGCTGCTAATTATTCGGAAGTATCAAATCTTGAAGAAAAAATAAAAAAATTACAAAAACATCAAGCATTCCAAGCTGAGATTGCAGCAAATCAGACGAGAATTAAAGAAATTCAAGAAACTGGATATCTGCTTCTAGAAAAGAAACATGAATCATCTGCAGATATTAAAGATGCAATGGAGAAGGTACTTAAAGCTTGGACGGAACTTATTTATGAATTGGATGAACGTGGGCGTGGTCTTGAAGAGGCTCAAGATATTTTGGAATTTAATAATCAACTCGATAAGATTGAAGCTTGGATACGTGACAAAGAAATGATGATTCAAGCAAGTGATACTGGCAGAGATTTGGAGCACTGTAATGCGCTTGTTCGTAAACTCGATGATGTAGACTCTGATATGCGTGTTGATGATCAAAGAGTCAAAATAATCAATAATTTAGCTGATAAATTAATTAATCAGGGTCAAGCTCCAACTGAAGGGAAAAGTGTTGATAAAAGAAGAAGAGACTTTAATAGTAAATGGAAATCTTTGCAAGGTGCATTGAATGTGTACCGATCACTTTTAGCTGGAGCATATGAAATTCATGTATTTAATCGAGATGTTGACGATACATCTGATCGTATTGCTGAAAAGGCACTTGCTATGAGTTCTGATGATATTGGTCGAGATTTAACAGCAGTTGAAACTTTAATTCGTAGAGAAGATACATTAGAAAGAGATATGACTGCAGTTAAACAAAAAATTGGAGAACATGAACGTGACGCTATGCAATTAAAAAAGAAATATCCCGATCGTTTACAAGATATTGATAAGAAATTGGATGAATTGAAGAAGAGCTGGAATAATTTACAAGATTTGAGCGTTAAACGACGTAACGTACTTAACAACGCATACCAAGTTCATAAATTTATTTCAGATGTTAAAGAACTTGAACTTTGGGTAAATGATATTATTAAGAAAATGAATTCAGCATCAACTCCAGCAACAATAACTGAATGTGAATCACAATTAGAGTTCCATCAAGAACGCAAGGCTGAAATTGATGGTCGAGATAAAATTTTCGTTGATCTTAAAAAGCATGGTGAAACTCTAGTTCCTATGCAACAAAACGATGAAGTTAGTAAGTCCGTACAAATTTTAAGTGATTTGCATTCAATGTTGCATCAAGCTTGGAATGATCGTGCCAGACAATTACGTGAAGCACATCAATTGGAATTATTTAAGACTCAAGTTCAACAAGTTGAAACGTGGTTAGCCAATAAAGAAGCGTTCTTAAATAACGATGATTTAGGTGACTCATATAATGCTGTAGAGAGATTAGTTAAAAATCATGAAGCATTTGAGAAACTCCTTGATTCTGATAACGTTGAACAACTGGAGAAATTTGCAAAATCTATTTTGGAAAGCGAGCCACGAGAGGAACGTATCATTACCGCGAAATTACAATACATTTTAAAACGTAAAGCAAAATTAATAGCTTCATCCAATGAACGTATGGAAAGACTGATTCAATCTCGTCAATTACAACAATTTATGCGAAATCTTTACGAGATTGAAAGATGGTTAGTTCAAAAAATGCAAACAGCCGTTGATGATAACTATCGTGAACCTAGTAATTTACAAAGTAAAATACAAAAGCATACCGCATTTGATGCAGAATTAGTTAGTAATGCAGCCAGAGTAAATGATGTGATGACAGAGGGTGAGGAACTAATAAAAAATGATCACTATGCTAAAGAAGAAATCTCACAGAATTTAGAAGCTCTTGCATTAGATTGGGGAAAACTTCAGCTAGCATCTAAAGAAAAGAAAGAAAAATTGGATCAAGCGTATCAAGCTTTGATATTCAATAGAAATTTGGAAGAATTTAATAAATGGATGGATGAAGTTGAATCACATCTTTTAAATGAAGATTACGGTAAAGATTTAGTAACTATTAATAATCTTCTTAAGAAGCATGAACGATTAGAAGTAGACGTATCACATCACTCAGATGTATGCAATCAAATTAAACAAAACGATGAGACATTTTTCCAAGCTAATCATTTCTTAAAAGATGAAATTCATGAGCGTGCAATGAATGCCGTAAAAAAATATAATTCTTTGCATGAACCGTTAGCTATTCGTCGTGAAAATTTAGAAGATTCCTTGGTTCTACATCAATTTTTACGAGATTCAGACGATGAAATTCAGTGGCTCAATGAAAAATTAGCCATCGCAGGATCTAATGATTTGGGTTCAAGTTTAACAGCTGTTCAAGTTTTGCAAAAGAAACACCAAGCTCTGGAAGCAGAAATACTTTCTCAGGATCCTCTAATCTTGGCATTGTTACAACGTGGACAACAAATTATACGAGATGACCATTTTGCTAAAGATCAAGTTAAATCTCAAAGTGATCTTATTCAAACAAAACTTGTAAATCTTCGAGATCTTGCAAGTATACGACGATTGAGATTATTGGATGCTGTTGAAAGTCAAATGTTTTATGTGGAAGCGAACGAGGCTGAGACATGGATGAAAGAAAAGAAACCAATTTTAGAGTCTCATGACTATGGTAAAGATGAGGACTCAGTTCAATCGTTACAGCGCAAGTTAGAAATATTACATCGTGAGTTACTTGCATTTAAATATTCTGTTGAGAAAGTTGATAAATTGGCAAAGAGTCTTATTGAAAGAAATCACTTCGACAGTGAAAGTATTAAAAGTAAAAATAGGGCTGTGCATAAGCACTACGATGAACTTTTAAAATTATGTAAGGAAAGGGAAGGACGTTTGAGTGAAAGCAGAAAATTCTATAATTTCTTACGAGAAACCGAAGAATTACATGAATGGATTGGTGATCAAATGACTGTTACAGCTTCAGAAGATTATGGTGAAGATGTTGAACATGTTGAACAATTAATTTTAGCTTTTGATTCATTTGTCTCAAATCTGGGAGCTAATGAGGGACGAGTTCAATCCTGTCTGGCCAAAGGTGAAACTCTTTTAAATGAAAATAATCCATATAGAAGTACAATTAAAACAAAACGAGATGAAACCAAACAACTTTGGGAAGAATTAAGAGATTTGGTAACTGCACGTCATGAAGCTTTAGCGGGAGCAAAACAAGTTCATGTTTATGATAGAACAGCAGATGAAACTATTTCATTATTAAATGAAAAAGAGTCAACTTTAATGTCAGAAGATTACGGACAAGATTTGGAAACAATTCAGGCCCTAATTCGAAAACATGCAGTATTTGAAGCAGAATTGTCAGCAGTTAAGGAACAAGTCGATGCAGTTCTAATTGAAGCAGCAAAACTTGGTGAAATCTATCCTGATGCTAAAGAACATATTGAAGTTAAGAAAGAGGAAACCAATGAAGTTTGGTTAGATCTCATAGAAAAAACCGACTCGCGTAAAGAAAAATTACAACAGGCTGAACAATTACAATCTTACTTTGATGAATATCGAGATCTTATTGCTTGGATCAATGAAATGCTGGCTAAAATTACCGCACCAGATTTGGCAACGAATGTGATTGGAGCTGAGGCGCTTTTAGCTAGCATTCGAGAACATAACGCAGAAATTAGTTCACGAGATGAAGCTTTTGATCGATTCACAGCAAATGGAAAAATGTTGATAAAAGAAAAACATTTCTTAGCACATGAAATTGAGGATAAAATTCAAGTTTTAAATCAACGGCGAGCCTTACTCTTGAAAACACTACAACAACGAAAAGAAATTTATGAATTAAATTTAGATACCAGACTTTTCCTAAAGGACGCAGAAATCTTAGAAAATTGGATCAGTAGTCGAGAGCCATTATTAAAGGAACCAAAACTAGGCGATTCAATACCACAAGTTGAAGACTTAATTCGTAGACATGAAGACTTTGAGAAAACTGTTGCTGCTCAAGATGATAAATTCCAAGCTATTCAACGTATTACACTTCTTGAACAAAGGTTTAAGAAACAAATTGAAAATGAAAAGATTGCAAAACGAGCAGAAAAAGAACGAATGGAAAGAGAAAGAGTTGAAGCTATTAAACAAAAAGAACTACAGAGGCTGAATGAAGTAAGACGTAGAGCTGAAAAACAATTAGAAACGAAAACCAACGGAGTCGAGAAAACACCAATATATTCATCAAATATTGTGTCATCACCTACACTCCAACAAAATATGACCGTAAATAATAGGTCAATCGATGAAAGTTATAAAAACTTGCAAAAATCACCTTCTGGTCCCATATTTGGTGAACGTTTGCGTCGTGGTTCTGAAGGAACAATTAAACGAGCTGAAAGTATGAAAGTAGCACCAAAACAACCTAAACGAACACCATCATTTACAACTAGACGCCGTGCACAGAGCTTTAGAAAAAATCATCAAAATGATGGTCCAACTTTACCACAAGTTGAAATACAGGGCACATTAGAACGAAAACATGAATTACAATCAGGTGGAAAGAAAGCACCAATGCGTTCTTGGAAATCATTTTATACAGTCTTATGTGGACAATTACTTTGTTTCTTTAAATTTGAAATTGATTTCCATCAACAAAAAACCGCAACGGCTCCTGTTAATATTCTTAATGCAAAATGTGAACGTGCCGAAGATTATACTAAAAAGAAACATGTATTCCGATTACGTTTACCAGACGGTTCTGAATTCTTATTTGAAGCACCGTCATTTGAAAAAATGAACGATTGGGTTAATAAAATATCTTTTCACGCTAGTCTTCCACCAAATCTACAATTACTAAGTTATGATGAATCCATGAAGGTATTGATATAATTTTTTTTTTTTTTTTTATAAAAGCATGCTTTTTATTTAGTAATCTACTAATTCTCAGCTAATAAAGGAAAAAAAATAGAACATTTCACTAATATCCACTCATTTCATATCATTTTAAATAGCAATCAAATAGTTTTGTCGATATTAAATCAGCTAGCCAAGATCAACTTGAAACATCACCAGTAAGTTCACGAACATCATCACCTGATTCACAAAGGCGTAGCTCAAGACATAATTCCGTTGGTAGTAGTATGTCTGGAGGAAGTACAAGTACACCACAATTAAATTTTCTGCAAAAACGAAAGGAATTAACTGAACAACAACAAACCCAAAATGTATTAATATTAATTACTTTTTTTTTTTTTTTAATTAATTAATTTTTCTTCATTCAAATATATATTTTTTTTTTAAATTTCTAAATCATCCATCTTGTATGATTTCTAATTTTTTGTTATTTTTATAGCAAATGCAAATGTTATCAACATCATCACAATCTTCGTCACCGACTGGATCTTATGGATTTGCTGAAAAACCTCCGATACCACCTAGAAGTGCTCCACCACCAATACCGCAACGACAAAGTATGGATAATATTTTATTACTTCGAAATCGTCAACCAGGTGGTCGGTTTATAAATTAAATTTTCTATAAATATTTTATATTATTGTTAGCTCTTGTATTTCATATAGATTCTGGAGATCAAAATAGTAATTATGGTGTACCGACCCGACCGTATTCCGTATCGACAACTTTACCAACCGATATTGGAACGGGCGGAGTACAAAATGGATCAAATGAAGATGTTTGGTTACGGCATAGTGAAGGACGGCATTCAGGTAATTAACTGAAATTGTCTTTTTTTGATAATCCGAGATTGTTACAATGTTGTTATTCCACCCACAAGCTGCTCGCCTTGAAAAATATTTAACTAATGGTAATTTTGTTTGAATGAATGAAAATTGAAATGAAAATAATTTTTATTTTAACGAATAAAACCTTTTTAAATATGTACTTTCTTTTTTTTTTTCAAAAAAGTGATTTTATGCAAAGTATTTGATTTTTTTTTTTTTTTTTTTTTTTGAAAATTTAATGTCAAGCTTTATAACATTGTATTACTTATGAAATTTATGCTACATTTATGAACTATACCAAATATTCCCTTTAAATAAAAAAGCTATAATATAATTCAATTTGTGTGAAATTGTTACAATTAGTATATGACTATTAAAGTAGCTGCAGAATGTACGAGTAGTTAGTTTTACTCCCCAGATTCTACATAACAGAATATTAAGAGATCTGAGATGGAATCGTGTAATTCGATTGAGACTAAATCGAATCGAAAATACATTACCATTAATATGCTCTTTCGATACGATTTGAACCAAATCGAGTTACATGATTCCACTCCTGGTAACCGTTAAGAGATTTGTGTAAAGATTTTTGATTTATAAAATTTCGAACTGGAATTATTAAACTTTTAACATTTTTCAATTTGAATAGTTTGGAATTTGAAATATATGATATTTTGTCAAAATGGACATATGCAGTCTCAATTCTAAATTATTTAAATAAAATTTTTTAATAAATACAAAATATTTCATTTCGAATGTGATTCTATGCAAAAAAAAAAAAATGGATCGCGCAAAATAAATTTCCCGAGCGCCAGAAATTTTACTAACTAATATTTGATCAAATAAATATTTTCTTCTTTCGGTATGCAAAATATTTTTCCAAATTATTTCTAAAACCGTTAATAGATAGATAAATTCACCAGCCATCAAGTGAACACATATCCTATCTTTTAAATCGGCCTCTCCTGAGGGTGCGGCATCTTTTGGTTCGTTTTTGAATTAGCGGTTATTTCGCCGCTCATTGCTCTAACGTCATCTGTCGAGTGACAGAAATTCAGTACACCTATACCTCGGTATACGGCCGCTCCTTTATACGGCATTTCGCTATAATGGCTTTTTTTAATTATAGCACTTTTTCGGTTTACGGCTCTCAATGTTTCGTTATACGGCCAAAAAATGCTGTTCATACTGTTAGCGACCTTCTGTTTAGTTTCAGCTTCTCCCATTAGGGAGCACTGCTAAAAAAAATTATTGATTCGTTCTACGGCTTTTCGCTTTACGAGCAACTTTTCCGGAACGTATCTATGTCGTAAAGCGAGGTATGGGTGTATTATATTCCGGGTTAACGAAATGAGTCGTTATACGCTTGATCAACGTTGGGAAATATTGAAATCTTATTTCCATTTTATTTAATATGAGTTTTTAAAATGAACTAAAAATTTCCGCACCCTATACATTCCAAGTTTCATGAAAATCAGCCAACTATTGATCAAATTAATGAAATTTTAATATTTTTGCACTCTCTTGCAGTAGAGATAGTTTCTATCTTTTAAGTTGGCCTATCCAGAATATACATTTAAAATTTCATGAAAATCCTAGGAACTATTGATCGAATTAGGGACGTTTTTCCTATTTAAAACAAAATCTTCTAAAATCTATTAATTGTTATAAACCGCATAAAATCTCTTAAACTGATTAGTATTGTAGAATCCGGAAGTTAAATTATTTGAAAATAATTCACAAGCATTTTTTTTAACAATTTGCAAAGTCCAAAGTTTGTGTATTGCAATCAATTTTTATTTGTGTGATTTTATTGCAATTATTTAATGATTTTGTAAACAAATTTTATAGTTTTATTTCTTTTCTTATTTTTTTTTTTGTTTTGTATCAAATAAGAGCTTCAAATTGAAATTTGCTAAATTTTGTATATATAGGCCCGTAAGATTAAAATGGAATCAAATTTTCTACTTCTCGTTAACACGTTCGCGGACGTTGAATGCTATAGCATCCATTTTCACTGTGATGCCAAATGAGTTGAGCTTTTTCCTGTCCGCGAACGTGTTAATATTCCAACTCAATTTTTCCATTTCAATAAAATATCTTAGAATTAGGGAATTTTTTCTACTTTATTTAGTTTAGCAATTTAGATATTTGAAAGTTTTTTTTTTTTTATATATTTTTTATTGATATTAAAAAAAAAACAAACAAAACCAAAATAAATATCAACGTATTATAAATCAGAAATTCCACCACCTTTACCGAATACAATACCACCAAAGGGTCATCATCAGCAATATCATCAACAATCTCAGCGTATGATCAGTACATTTGGAACAAATCCAATTTCTAATATTGATTATCAAGGAAATAATGCTGTATATTCTCCATATAATACGAATAATGGAGGATCATTTCGTAAAATCCCTCCAAATACAACACAACAGCCAACAGCAATGATGATAAATCCAGGAAATCGTAATACTTGGCATCAACACTATGCATCCGAATATAATACTGTTAATAATCCAGCGTATGGAGGGAATAATAATAATAATAGCAACAACAACAACAACAACAACAATGAATCTGCTGGTTAGAAATTCGTTTAGCAAAACCTATTAATTAATTGTTTATTAAAAAAACAGTAATTTAACTTAAAAGCTTGAAGCACGTCTTCATCGGCGTTGGAATTATGTTTTAACTATATATATTTTTTTCCCCTTAATATTCGTAATAAATATGTAATTGGTTTTATTTATTTTTTTTGGGAGTGATTTATTTTTATAATATATTTATTTATTTAATTATTTATTTTTTTGCATGATAAATATTGTATAGCATGATTTATGTGTTTCCTCTCACTATGTAGTATATAATTGAATAATTTACATGTTTTTTATCAAGAAAACTTTCCAGGCTATATTATTTTATCTTTTACAAAATAAACATGAAAAAAAAGATATGAAAATTACGTGCAGGCTCGATATTACCCAATGAATGTCAACAATTTAGATTAATTTCTCGGAAATTTTTTAATGTTTATCAATCACTTAGAAAACACCTAAAATTTCGTTGTGATGGAAAATATTTTCCCGTCAGAACTTGTGATATTTTTTTATGACAATCGTAAGTTATGACCTGGTCAGAATATGAATTCGTCTTTAAAAAAAAGTTATGACCATAACGTCATGTTATGACTGCGCGTTATGACTATTCTTATGTCAGAACCATGTGGGCGGTTTCGTTCACGCTGTTCGACAACTCATCGGCGGCTAGCTTTTGCGGTTCGACTGCTTTTGAACCAGTCTAGCGGCACTATTAAAGCTGTTCGTTTGAATCTATCTAGAAGTGAATAGATTTTTAATTTCTATAAAAAGTGAACAGATGTATTTAAATGACCATTTATAGATAGATTAAAGCATCCTTCTTCTTCACGGGATTTAAAAATACTATTTATAGACTGCCTTTTGTTCAATAGTAATAATTTTCGAAATTCTTCTTCTTCCTCCTGTTCAATTAATAATATTTGCAAGACATACATTATTAATTTATATTTAATTCCGCACTTAGATTTGAAAATAGTCAACTGCTAAACGACTGCCAACCAAAATAGTTAACGACACTGTTCAACCGCTGGCGGCGACAGCTCCCGACGAAACCGTACCTTTAGTGTTAAAAAAAAAGTTATGACAGTGACATCATGTTATGACCGTTATGACTGGACTTAGAATAAATCTGTTAGAAAACACCTAAAATTTCGTTGTGATGCAAAATATTTTCGGTCAAAACTTTTGATATTTTTTTATGACAATTGTAAGTTATGACCGGGTCAGAGTATGAATTAGTCTTAAAAAAAAAGTTATGACAGTGACGTCATGTTATGACCGTTATGACTGCCTGTTAGGGACACTTATGTCCCTCTAGACAAGATATGATTTATTTTTTATTTCTAATTGATAATTATACACTATAACAATGATTCTCAACCTTTTTTTTTTTTTGTTGCGATACACTTTTAAAAATTTAAAAAAAATTTGGCGGCACACTAACAATAAAATAAGTTTAAAAGGATAAATTTGGCGGCACACAAAAGTGGCGCGTAGCATTGGTTGAGAATCGCTGCACTATAATATCATTTCTTATTTGAATAAGTCATTTAAAAAGCATGAATTGATTCTTTTCTTCTAAACATATGAAGATGATATCATTTTTAGAAGAACATATAAATTTATTACCTTGTTATGTTTTTATATAAGCACGATTTCCGCAAATATTTCAATTCAAAAGAATGTTTATGACTCGTAAAATTTTCTTGGGTGGCGGCACATACGTCTTGATTGGCATTATTCGAAAATGTTGAACGATCAATTGAATAATCAATTTTATAAACATAATAAGCCTGAATATTTTTTCGATCAAATCATGTAAATTTTATTTAACTATTTTTTTTTTTTTTTTTTTTTTTAGATATTTTTCTATTTATAAAACTTATGTAGTAAATAATTAACGTAAATAAATTTTAATAAATATATTTTGCATGAATTAGGAAAATTAATTAATTTTGTATGTTTATATTTATAATTTCTATAATTTTTATCATTTTTTATCATTATACTATTATCTTTTTTTGTTGTTGTTCCATCCAGCATGGGGAAACACTCGTTTTGATCCGGGACGACCACTTTCAATGCAAGCAACAAGTAGTAGTGAATCATCAACATTAGCCCGAATGTCTGCAGAAAGTTCAAGTGAAAGTGAAGCTCAATCAATATCATCAGTGTCTGGTGTAAAAGGTTCATCGAAAGATAAAAAAACCGGAATGTTTAGAATTTTTGGTAAAAAGAAAAGAGCAAGTCAACCTTTTTGAAAAAAAAGGAAAAAATCCGTTAAATAATTTGAATCTAAAGAAACTTTTACATCAGCAATAAAACTCCTGTTTGTTTTTTTTTTTTTTGTAGTAGTAGTTCCGTTATTTACACATCTCCAAAGCAATATATATTATATTATTATTAAAAAATCAATTATTTTATAAAAAAACGATATTAATCGACATTAAAAATTTGTATTTAAAAAAGAAAAAAAAGGAAACAGCATGTTTATTTTAACTTCGAAAAGAAACAAATTTAAATCTTATTTACTTGTTAGAAAAGCTATTTTTAAAGGATTTTTTATTTTCTATTTTTTTTTGTTTTTAAATCAAGTGAGTGAAACTTTTATCTTTTAAATATGTTATTATTATTATTTTTAACAACATTTTTTTTTTTTCCTCTCAATCAAAATATTTAAATGTTTTTTTGTATTAAATTTTTTAGTTTTTTCCACAATAATTTTATATATATATATATTTTTTTTTTCTTCTTATTTTTTATTATTATTATTATTTTTATATGAAATTATATAAATTTAATAACTTTTTTTTATTTGTTGTGTATCTTTTTAAGAAAATAAAATTAAAAAAAAAAAATAAAAAAAAATAAAAAAAAAATGATTTAAATATTAAAAAAAAAATACAATTATTATTAAAAATTATTATATTTACATATTATTATGAATTTTTCTCCTTTTTTTTTTTTTTGTTATTCTACTAAAATTTATCTCAAAGAAGAAGAAAAAAAAAAGAAACAATTTTAATCTATAAACTAAAATAAAATAAAAAATAAATAAAATAACTTTTTTTTTTGTCTATATAAATAAAAAAGAGAAATTTTAATTAATTGTATTTTAATATTATAAATATGTATTTAAAATAATAAAAGATAATATATATAAAAAATTCTCTCATTGTTAAAATTAAAATTAATTATAATCCTTTTTTTCTTGTTTATAATTATTATTTTCTAGATTAGTGTGAGATTTTACCTGGGATCTAGATTAATGATTACCTGAGAAAAAAAGGTTCCACCGAGACTTGAACTCGGATCGCTGGATTCAGAGTCCAGAGTGCTAACCATTACACCATGGAACCATATTTCGGTGTCCTGTATTTGTATGAGGAAATCTCAATATACTATCTTCTGCGCATATCCTCTAGAAACAAAAAGGGAAAAAAAAAGAAATGGTAGAACACTGAAAAAAAAAGAATGTCCAAAAATACACAGAAATCTTTCTCAAAACATCAATCAATCAACCTAAATACGATTTTAAATGGTTTGTGATATTTAATATCTTTTTTAATTTCTTAATTATTTATCAAAAAATTTTGTAAAAGACTGAAAACTTCAGGAGTTTTTGTAAAATAATAACACTTCAAATATTTACCATTGAAAACTATTCCTATTACTAGCGACAGTGAATATTAATCCACACATTATTTGTTATTAATTATTATAATATTATCTATCTTCTCTCTATTATTTAAAAAAGTTTTCTCCGCAAATCATTTATAAATAAAATAAAATAAATACTTTGAGGCGAATATATTCAAGGAAATACTTTTACAAATGAATTTAAATATAACTCACAAATTAAAAACGAAGAATAGAAAATTTAGCATCTTGAAAAATTGAGACGGAGACAGAAAGAAAAAGAGAACCTTATTCTACCGCTAAAGAAAATAAAAAACAAAACAAAAGAATAGTGTCCTTAATAAATTTTTTAGTTATTGCTTATACACGTGGGGGTTGGTGAACGAAGCGAGCATGGAGGCGGAGCCCCCTAGTAAGATGAAATTTCATTTTTAACTTGTAAATTATATTTATTCTCGTGAAAGGAGAGCGAGAGAAACGTATTGGATTGGAAGTTATTTTTTAAAATGATTATTTTCGCCACACCAAATGTACTTAGGATCCCATCAGCTAAACTCATACATTTGTTTGTTCAGGAACGATATCATTTTAATTTTAAGAATACCAGAAAGATAATATCATAAATTCTTTAACTTGCTTCAAATATAAAAATAAGTATTGGAGAAAATCATAACTTCAAATAAAAACAATATTCTCTCTTCATTGAATCAAAATTTCTATGAGACTTTTAGGAATAGCCTGTAATATATCAAACCTTTTAAATGTCTTGTTTTGTTATGTATACGGAAATACATGCATTTGTCGGTTAAAAATAAAATCTAAGAAAGTGAATTTCACAGAAATTATCTTCTAAAATGGCCCAAATATATACACAAATTAATTTAATTATATTAAATACAAAGTTTCCAGTAGTAAATTGCCTTTAATAATATTTTTTTACTACACAAATATTATATATTATATAAAATACAAAATTTTCCTTTTATAGTAAAATTTTTTTGATTTATTTTTAATGATTACTATTTTAATTAATTATAATTAATTTCTTAATACTAAATTATACCAGGATTTCTAACCTGGCCACAAAACAATAATGAATTTGTTGTTTTTTCAACAATTATATAAGCAAATGGACGATTTAACATGAAACGTATTTTATTTGCTTTATTAACTAAGATTCCACTTGTGGCTGCTGATGCAGTTGTACCTTCTTCATTAACTTGAATTCTGGTTTTATGGAAAACACGTGATAAATAAAGTGGATAACTGGACATTTTTGATAAATTAGATTTATTTGCATCAAACAAATCAAGAACACCCATCTTTAAAAATAAGAAAAAAGAAATAATAATCTATTATTAATTGCCATTCTTAAAATCATATATTTTTTAATTTTTATTCTAATTTTACCTCTTCTAATACGACATTCAGTACTAAATCTGTTGTGGTTGTGAATTTTGGAAGAAAAACTTCAACTTCATCAACATCATCATCATATTCATCAAGAACTTTTTGTAATTCATTTAGAACACGAGCAGTTCCATAGGTTGATAGTCTTTCGATAACATTCGTTAAAAGTGTACCTAAAATTTAATTATTGAAATAAAAAAAGTTAGTTTCAATAAGATTTTTGCCTTATTGTTTTCTTTGTACCTTTCTTTGGTAATATAATAATCATAGAAAGACGATTTTCTTTTCCATAAGGTAATTCCAAAATATGAGAATCTAATTCGGCAATTGAAGTAGCAGGGAATTTACCATCTTGTGTCATCATATTTACAGTTCCAACAACTTTACCATCTTCACCATAAAATGATTCGGGTCTTGTTAATGAAGTATTGAAAGGATACTAAAAAAAAAAGAAAAAAGAAAACTTAAAGTTAAACATCTTTGAAATTAATATCAAGAGAAAAATTGTATCACCTTCCATTGCCCTTTGAAAAAGATTGCAGATAATAGAACCATTTGTGCATCTTTAAGATCTTCTTCATTTACAACATAATCAATTCCACCACGTGTAATCCGTTCAACATAACTATTAATTAATTGTTGGGCTTCACGTGTTTGATGGAAATTAACTTGTACAACATTAGCACGATAAGTACGATCGAGAAGAGTTTGATACTGCTGATTAGTTGGACGATTTAAATCGGAGAATAATGCTTGTATAGAAGAAACTTCAATCGTTGATGTGTTGACACTATAAAATTTAATAAGAAATGTCGAATTGATAATCTTTTAAAAGAAACTTAATGAATAATCATACGTTAAAGCATTTTCGATTTGTTCATAAGCTTCTCGAAGTTGTGATACATCCTTGGTTAATCGTAATGCTCTTTGTAATTCGGTTAATGTGTTGCCTTCAGCACCTTCAGTTACCAATATTAAAAGTGACCAAATTGAAAATGGTGAAATCATAAAATCATAAGCGTGAGGAGCGACAGCAACTGATATCCTCTAAAGAAAACCAAACAAATATCAATAATTAATACAAATTTGATATTAAAATGAGAACATTTAAGTGGATGGTACTTACTTTAAATAAATCTAATGCGAATTGTTCAGAACCAACTGAAATTGATCTTAAAGCATCTCGTGTTGTGACTAGGTTTGTATTAATTGTTTGGGTATTCGTTAAACTTGAATAAATACATAAAATCAGGGCAATTGCAAACCATACTGGAAATGTAAACAATAGTAAATATTTATGAAATTCTTATTTTATTCATTTATTTAAATTTTATACTATAATTCGTTTTTATAGGGTAATCCCCATCATTAAAAAATGAAGGTTTAATTGAATTTGAGTAGAAAACAAGTGAAAAACAAAATCGTACGCCGTAGCTCTTTTAAACGCGTCACGATTCCAAAAACTAAAATCTCATTTAATACCCTGTATAAAGTTTTTATAGTCAAATTGAATTCAATGTAATTATGATACACAGGATGACTACTTTCATTCATTACTTTAGTTGGAAAACAGTTTTATATACATCGATATTGTAAATCATATTGTCGCGATTATATTGCTTTTATATCAATGGATTTGTTTATTGTTTGATTATGTAAAATATGAGTAAAACATTATTTTGGAAATTCCCAAAACGTACAAAAAACACATATTTAAAAAAAAAAAAATTTCAAACAAATGTATATGCAAAAATTCATAATTAAATTTACATCTATGTCCAGGTCTGGACTGATTATATGGGCGCATACCGGGTATATGCCCGGATAAACATTCTTCCTAAAAAAAAAAACCATACAAGTACTTTTCCACTGTGTTAAATCGGCCATATTGAACCAAAATTTTTTATTGGGCCATAAAAAAAGTATTATTGTTCTATTGTTGTGACAGACCTTTATATAGGCCTCTGGCAAACAAGTAGTAATTTTAATAGAAAACACAGGTTTATTGATTCATAAAGTACACAGTATAGGGTTATGTATGGAATAGCATATCGGGTAAATGGCCTCCACAGCATTGTTGGCACATACGCATAATTGCATAAATGTGGCTGAATTTCGTTGATACAGCCCTCAATTACCTCCTTCAAGGCGTGGATGGACGTGGGCTTGTTAGCATAAATTTTATCCTTCCAAAAACCCCAAAGAAAAGAGTCCAAATCGCATGATCTGAGTGGCCAATTCTAATACATCACCAAAACGGGAAATTACAAGACCAGGAAATGACTCATTATTTTTAAAATATTGCTCAACAATGAAAATGCATGTAGCGTTAGCTGTCACGCGGTCTTTTTTTTCGTTGGCAACATTTTACCGCACAAATGGGGCAAAAGTCAAATCTTGTGTGAATTTTGGGACACCCTTTATATGGTGGACTGAAACCATTACAATTTTAGTTAGTTTGTAACTCAGGAATATATTTTTATATCTTTCGTATATTGTCCCAAATATTTTAGATATACAGTACAGTTTCTGCAAACCGGTAAGATTGAACTATTTTAGTCTACACATAAATGGAGACCGAACCGGTCTCCATTGTATCTATATTTGGTTTTATTTTGGTACGAACCAAATCAGACCGAATCATAGATTAGTATACCTACATGTCCAAACCAAATGAGCAGCGTGATGTTTAGTATTGTTGTTGTAGGTGAACTAAAATAAGAATGGATGAGAAGAGGTTTAATGTGAAAGAAAAAGAAGAATCTATATTGTGTCGGGATATCACTGTACAAAAAGAATCAGTTAAATGCACAATCGTTGGAAATCTTTATTATTAGTCTATGACCTAACTAATTAAGTTCGCGCATAAACGTACTGATAGACATACCATACAACTGCAATCATCGTAATCTAATTTGCTTAGAAATGATATACGAAGGGCCGGTTAACTTGTTAAAGTCCCCTGTCGATACCAGTTCGGGCCTGTCTATATAGGTGCATTTATGGGTAGCCTTCGATACCGAAAAAAACAATTTACGGATTCACCTTCATTTAAGGTCAGTATTTATTTAAATTTGTATTCATTTTTTGATTGAATATACTTAAAAGAAAATATCTAATACCAAAAATTCTCGGTTTTCGGAAAAAGACTAATCATATTTCAAATCATTAAAAACTAGTTTCAAAACAAAATACATTCGGAAATAGTTACTATACAATTTCATGATTTCAACAACAAAAATCCAATTAAAATACGTAATTTCATGTATTATTGAGAAATTCTTCTAGCTTTATGGATGCCAAAAGTCAAATCTTAGACTAGAAATATATGAATTGTTAAGTTTTGTGAAGAAATTCTCAATTAATATTAATTAATGAAATAATTTTATCGGTTTTTTTTTTTCGACTTATGTTTTTATGTAGTTTTAATACCCTTATAACATAAAATTGCGGGTTACTTTCGTGGGAGAGACGGATAAAAACCAACAACAAAATTAACAACCGAAAAAGGTCACGAGATAACGTCGCCTTTTTTTTTTGCTTCTTCTACATATAATATTTTCTTTCGATTGTTTTTAAAACACTAAGAAAATCAATTTTTTAAAAAACTGGAAAAAAAAAGCTTTTCGATAAGAAACTTTTTGTCATAAATTATTTACATATATTAACTTTTTCCAAAAAAAAAATTAATATTTCGGCAAAGGCAAAAAAAAAAAAAAATTTTTAAAAAAAAAATACAGAATCAAGTTTAAATTTATAATAATCCAAGGACAAAGAACAAAACTATCGAAAAGTTTGCGCTCGCCAACAAAATCGCTGTTATCTCGCGTAATTTAGTTGTTTTCGATTCTTTCGTAATCTTTTTTTCTATTAAACAAAAATCTAATTCAATCGAAACGAATTGAAAATCGATTCTTGTTAAGTTAATTACTTACTTCTTTTGTTATCCATTTTTTATAGTTTTTGTAGAAACAATTAAAATTCTAGAATAATTTTACTTTTTCTGAGAGTTAATAAATCACAAAAAAACCAATAAATAAAAAACTGAAAACTTTTAACTTTTTCCAATATTTATATCACCACTTTTTCAATTATATTTCAATAATATTTCTTATTTCTTTCTCACATAAAACTTTAATTACACAATTTTATAATTCCTGTAAAAAGTTTAATTACAAAAAACAAAAAAAAAATAAGATCTAAGTCAAATGAAAGTAATTAGAAATGTAAAACTAATAAATTTTTTATTTTAGTAAAAAAAAAAACAAAAAAAAAACTAACAATTCAAGTTCAACATTCAGCAAACTAATATTGACTGAATTTATAAAACACCAGCAAGTTAACCTAATATAATTCCAACTGAGCTTAAACTATGATGATGTGATCATGCTATAAAAGCTTATTGTTGTGTTTGTAAAGTGAAAAAATCAAAATCATTATCTTTAACACATTAATATTGAATTTTAACGTTCATACAGGGTGGTAATAAATAGAACAAAAATTCGAATCAATAGCTGCGGTTTTTTCATCGGGGTCTAATTCAGGGTCTGCCTCATAACATGTAAAAGCAACAACAACATAACCCAAATATTTATTGGGGTCAGGACCTGAGATCCCGATAGATTTTAGTTACGTAAAATTGCAAGAGATGGCGCAGCCATCGTTTTTCATATAAATGTGGATATCGCTATATAATCAATTTCATAAATTCGTGAAAAAAATGATTTTTAAATATCATTCAATAAAGATATTTGAGAATTTGCTAGTATTTATTTTTTTTTTTCTTCTCGAGACTTAGATCGTTTTTTTTTCAAAATATACCCTGACCCCGAATGAAAAAAACGCAGCCAAATATCATCAATAACTTAGAAGATATGTGCTTAAAGCAATCATCATATATTATCATTCATAAAGCCTAATTTACATCATCGAGGCATGCAGCGATGTAAACGGCACTGAATAATTTCCAATGAAAAATATACAATCCAGTAACAAAAGAAATCAACTATTACTAGTCTAACTAACCAGCACAGGCAAAAAAACAGATAATTCCTTGTTTGTAAATTTTTGGCATCATTTCAGCGCTGCAAAGAATGCCTCCTCCGTTAATAGTATTTGTAAAAAAGACTTTAAATACATGCATTTTCATATCACACAAAGTTTTGTTTTAACACATACTATTAATGAGTTGGCATGTTCTACTGCAGACTACAAATGTGACCATATCAGAATCCAAGTTGAGAACTCTATCTATTGTATGTTTTTTGCTAGAAACTTTCAATTAGCATATTGCAAATACTTAAATATTAACGAGAACAGCCAATAAATGGAACAAACATTTTTACAACTAAAACAAAATATCACAATATTGAAATTTACTAGTGGTACAATAGATCTTAATGTCGCAGTTCAAGAATACCCTATTATATAATCTACTAGTGGCTATTTGTAGAAATTTGACCAAGTAGCTGCTGAAGCAGACTTTTCATCAAACATTTTCACCTTTTAGTACTTTAAATTGATAAATGGAAAAACCCTATTATACGAGAATGACAAACAGTTGCCGAGAAAACTATTTACCGTATTTCTGAGTATTAAAATATTTGTTGACAATAACTTTAATTTGTTATTTATTAGTTAATTTAAAATTACATTCAAACGAAACATTGTTACGTAATGGAAATTTTCCAAATTAAATAAACTTTTCCAAATGAATGAAATATATTAGAACCAAATAAAAATTAGATTGTTTTGAACAATAATGGAATTCTATGATTAACATTTTTGGTTATTTTCAAAAGCGACTTTTTCAAAGCAACGCGCTTTAGCTTAGAAAATTGACAAAGCAGTTTTTGACTTTTTCTCACCTTAAATTTATCACTTTCAAGGGACGTGCCTTTCGTTTTACTGAATTTGATTGCTGGACTTTATTTCGAGTAATCTAAATACAATATCAGTATTAAACTATAATCCAACTTTTATAGTCACCCTGTATAAAACTTCTACAAATATAATTAAAACATTTTATAAATGGGTTTTCCCACAAACTGCACACAGAAATTAAAAAGTAAACATCAGAAATAAAATCAGAAAAATCATATTCCAGTTAAGACAATCTCTGAATTGGCTACGCGATACTACTACTACATGCCATAACCCGTGTTCCATTTTAAGAAGATTAAAGAATTTCTACAAATATAATACATTAGGAGGAAAATAAAAAATCAAAAGAAAAAGCTTCAAAACCAGTTTATGAATGGAATTTTGTTAACGTATTTGAAGAAGTTCATTTTTACCTGTAATGATTCTAAGTAAAGGTAACTTTATTCAATTCGTTATCACAGTTCGATGATTTTACGTGCGACAGCATAATTACATACCTGTGTGAGTTGTTTTTTTTTTTTTTTTTTTAGATATATTAATACTTTTTTATTATTATACAAAATTAGTCATTCTTTGATTTTTAATTTGATTTGTAAAAAACTCTTTCCGATTTTTGAGAAATGATAAAAAAAAAAAGGTGTTTCCGATTATTGATTATGTTGCTGACATAATTTGCGGAAGTTCCTATACTAACAATATATTCTTGATCAAGTAACACAAGTTGATCATGATGACGATAATATTAAAGTTTGTAAATACCCTAAAACTACACGATTTTCATTGATACTATTTCTATAGACTTGAAATTCATTGTTATTTTGGGGAATTTTTGTTAACCCGAAAATTTTGAATACAAATGTGAACTAAATTTTATGATACCTGCTTGGAAAATTGGAAAATTCTATTATAAAATAATGTCCTTGCAAAACCGGGTTCATTACTATACATTTTCTATTAATTTGGTTTCCATTTCATAATCGGAACTGCGTTATATCAAAAAGCATACAATAAAGAGAGTTTCCAACTTGGATCCTGATTTAGGTACGTCCGCAAGCGCCACCTTATTAATATGTATTTGCTAAAATGACTGTGTGATATAGAAGTGCTTGTATGTACAGTCTTTTTTACAAATACTATTAAAAACGAAACGTGCTTTGCAGCGCTACAATCGTACCAAAAATGTATACTCAAAAAATTCCATGTGGTTATATATGTAATGGATCTGTTGTTGCAGATCTAAAATTGTATCAATTTTCGGGTACTTTTTACTGTCTAACTAATTGGTTCCTTTCTTATGTCCAAAATCGCAAATGTTCTTACTGCAAAAATTCATTGAAAATAATATGAAAAGTAATTTGATCACAAATTTAATAGTACGCGATTAAAAATAAGATAACTTTTAAGTTATGCCAGCAATAACTTCGGGAATAATTTTTAACTTCTATACGAAGTATATAAGTTACTGGAATCATGATCGATTTTTGCAAATCTTCACGTTTTATAAGATTCTAAATCGTTTGCAATCATTTATATCCAATGTCCGTCTGTCGTGTACAAGATTGCGGCCGTATTTTTGAAGCAATTTCCATGAAAATTGATAAGACCGGTTTTTTCCTCATGAGAACTATTCTATCGGAAGTTGGGTTCGGGTATTGTAACGTTATTTATGGACCGATTTCAATGAAATTTGGCGTGAGACAATGAAAGAACAATTGTGTCCAAAGATCAATAGAATCCGATTACAACTTCGGGTACCTGCCGAACAAAATTCGGATTTTTTTGTATGAAATTTGGAGGATAACTTTGGGTGCTCGGACAAAACTTCGAAATTTTTGTACAAAATAAATCATAAATTGTTGTATGAAATAATTCGATCAATATGTATAGAAGTTCCCATAGTGGTTTGCGCACTACAGCTTGTTTGGATTTTCAATTTAAACTTCCCATGACAAGTTAAAATATGAATTAGCGAATTTTTGGCAGCTAAATACAATTTTTACACAAGAAATCAAAAATGATTACCATTGAGACCATTAACAAAACTTAGATTTTGGTAAATTTCGGCCTAAGAATCATCTCATTTGTTCGTGAATCATTTCATTTGAGAAGTAACTTTCGGGAATGGGTTCGAAGTAGACTGTTTTTCTATTATTAGAATTATGAACCATAAATTATTAATTTTTTTTTTATATATAAACAAAATAACAAATTACACACATTAGCCATGCATGACACCCAGCTAAAATTTGTATAGTATTAAAACAGGGTAAAAAATTTCAAGTACACTAATTATTATTAATTAGGTTAATGAAAACCAACAACAGTTCTTCAGAAGTCAATTTATTTTATTGCCTATTAACTTGAATTTACAAAAATATCTAAAAATTATACTAATTTTCTTTTGTAATAAAAATTCGAATTATTTTATTAATAACTATTTTAATTAATTAATAATTAATTGCTTAACACTAAACTATACCAGGATTTCTAACCTGGCCACAAAATAATAATGAATTTGTTGTTTTTTCAACAATTATATAAGCAAATGGACGATTCAACATGAAATGTACTTTAGTTGCTTTATTAACTAAGATTCCACTTGTCGCTGCTGATGCAGTTGTACCTTCTTCATTAACACGAATTGTGGTTTTATGGAAAACACGAGACAAATATATTGGATAATTGGATAATTTTGATAGATTAGCATTTTTTGAATCAAACAAATCAAGAACACCCATCTTTAAAGAGAAGAAATTATTTCATATAAATAAATCAATTATATGTTTTAATTATTTCAAATTTACCTGTTCTAAAACAGTATTGAGTACTAAATCTGTTGTGATAGTGAAACGTGGTAGAGAAACTTCAACTTCATTAGTTTCATCATAATGTTCATTCGTAGCTTTTTGTAATTCATTTATAATACGACTAGTTCCATAGGTTGAGAGCCTTTCAATAACATTCGTTAAAGGTGTTCCTAAAATTTAAAATAAACAATTAGTTACAATAAGATTTTTGCCTTATTGTTTTCTTTGTACCTTTCTTTGGTAATATAATAATCATAGAAAGACGTTCGTCTTTTCCATAAGGTAATTCCAAAATATGAGAATCTAATTCAGTAATAACAGTTGCAGGGAAAATTCCTTCTTGCATCATCATATTTACAGATCCCACAACTTTACCATCTTCATCATAAAATGATTCGGGTCTTGTTAATGAAGTATTGAAAGGATACTAAAGAAAAAACAAAAGAAAACTTAAAGTTAAACATCTTTGAAATTAATATCAAGAGAAAAATTGTATCACCTTCCATTGCCCTTTGAAAAAGATTGCAGATAATAGAACCATTTGTGCATCTTTAAGATCATTTTCGTCTACAACATAATCAATTTCACCGCGTGTAACACGTTCAACATAACTATTAATTAATTTTTGTGCTTCATGTGTTTGACCAAAATTAACTTGTACAACATTTGCACCATACGTGTGTTCAAGAAGACTTTGATATTTCGGATAAATTGGACGATTTACATCCGCGAATAATCCTTGAATAGCAGCAAGTTCATTTGTTGATGTGTTGAGACTATAAAATTGAAGTATTAAAAACGTTTTTCATCAATTTATTAATAAAATCAAACCATAAAGCCTTTTGTATTTGTTGATATGTATCTCGAAGTTGTGATATATCATTTGTTAATCGTAATGCTCTTTGTAATTCGGTTAATGTGTTGCCTTCGGCACCTTCAGTTACCAATATTAAAAGTGACCAAATTGAAAATGGTGAAATCATAAAATCATAAGCGTGAGGAGCAACACCAACTGATATCCTCTAAAGAAAACAAATACCAATAATTAATACAAATTTGACATTAAAATCAGAACATTTAAGTGGATGGTACTTACTTTAAATAAATCTAATGCGAATTGTTCAGAACCAACTGAAATTGATCTGAAAGAATCCCGTGTTGTGACTAGGTTTGTATTAATTGTTTGGGTATTCGTTAAATTTGAATAAATACATAAAACCAGGGCAAATCCAAACCATACTGTAAACAATAGTAAATATTTTATAAGACAAGAGTTAAATAACTTAAATTAATTTCACATTGCGACACATTTAATTTGCCAAATTTATCATCCTTAAATCGTCACTATAATAAAATTAGCGAGGCTTCGGTGGGCAGGACACGTTATCAGGTCTAATAACAACAACCCTTGTAAACGAGTCTTAAACACCGTCCCAGAAGGAAGAAGACCAGCCGGCAGATCGAAATTACGATGGATTAATGGTGTCAGAATCGGAGCAACAAACTGAAGGGCAGCTGCGAGAAACAGAGATTCCTGACGAAGCAGACTTGAGAAGGCCAAGACTCGTACAGGGTTGTAGCGCCACTAATAATAATAATAATAATTTCAGAATCTAGTTGTTCTTTAGTTTGGGATTATAAATATTATGATTTCAAAAGTAACTTTATATACCTATGAGTTTGCTAGTGGATAAAACTACCTTCATATAAGATATTTTAATGGTTGTGACGCGTTGATTGAAACTAGTTTTTGGTAATGAAAACTTTCAAGAAACCTACTTAATAAGTAATTTACATAAATTAACTTTTTTTGAATATTAATAATTCCATCAACTAAAAACCGAAACTTCGAAATCCAAATTTGGTATAAACTTAAGGGGTTAGGGGTAGTCAGAGGCACGAAAAAATGAGAATTTTCAGTACTTTTTTTTTGCTATTAAATCGTGTTATTTTACAAAAGTAGTAATATGGCATTATTATACAATGTTTTGACTTGAAGTCACGAAAAATTCAAAAAAAAAAAAAATTTTATTTCCAAAGTTATAGCTGTCTGTGTTGACCCAGTTTCAAAAAAAGGTCTTTGCGGTGACAATCATAAGTCCTTGGAGATTCATCTAAAATCAATCGGATAAAAGAAATTAGTTTTATAAATAGATAATCCTGGGCCTGGGCCGAAGGATTTTTGTTTTTTTCAAAAATTAACAAAATGGCGGCCTCAGGAAATTTTTGTCTAGATTTTTAGCAAAAAATTAACAGTAAATTGGTCTAAAAAAATCGAAATTTTTGAAAAAAAAAAAAATCCTTCGATCAGGCCCGAGTTTATTATATATTCTAAAAGCTGTATAAATTTCATTAAAATCTACTGAGCGGTTTTCGAGTTACAGTTGTCACCAGTTTAAAAAACATAGTTTTGAGAAAAACGCGTTTAAAGTTTCACACTAGATTTACGTACAGAAATACGAATTTTTAAATTACTTACACCGAGCGCTTTGAAGTGCCAGAGCTCTCTTTGTTATTTGTCGAATAACTCAAAAACTAATGATCGGATCAACTTGAAATTTTCAGAGAATAATTTTAAGATATAATACTTAACGAAAATGCAAAAAACCAAAAATTGATTTTTTGAAAATTCTGACTACCCCTAACCCCTTAATCTTCTTCTAAGTAACATTTGACGGGTTTTGTAAAGATACAAAATATAAATTTTGTATTTTGTATTTTAGTATAGATTAAAAAATAGTACATGCTTTTAATTCGAAAGTTACCTGTACGAAATTCTGAGCTCAACATAGAAGAGTTTTATATACTAAATTTTATGAAGAATGCGTTTGACTTTGGTAACTAATTTAATGGAGAAAATTTAAATCTAAGTTCACGAAACTAAATGAAAAAGTTTTCAGTCTCAAAAGCTTCATTTTTTCTCTCCTATTCATTTAGCATATTTTAGAGAGCTCCAATTCAGGTACCCATACTGATACTCATAAGAAATACTTGTTTTGGTTGTGTCAATTTATTTATTTACTTAAAGTAATTAAATTTAAATATTTTCTAGAACTTATACTTACTTCTTTGGTTGTCCATTTTGAAATTAAAAAAAATTTTAATTTATGAGGTTTAATATGTGACAACTATTATTAAAATTAATAGATGTTGTTTTTTATTGTATTTTAAAATATTATTGTCCACTTTTAATTATTTCAATAATATTTTAATTTTTTTTTTTTTTGTAATTTAGTTCACATATAAAGTTAAAAACACAAATTATATTCCTTTCTAAATATGTTTAAAATGTTGAAAGGATGTATTTTAATTAGTACAAAATTATAAAGAATTCAAGTTCATCATTCAGTAAACTAATATTGACTGACAAATAAATTTACAATAGCAAAAGTAATCGAATAAACTTTTAATTTTAGTCACTTGCACTTTTTACTGTAGAGATGATTAAAATCAAAGCAAGAAATAAAGCTTTTGTTAATCGTCCCGCCGAAGATTTTGTCCAAGGTAAACCGAAATTAATTAAAACCGAACTTCATTAAATATATGTATTATGATTATCAAAATTATTAATCAATTTTTTCTTGAATGAATAATTAAACTTTCACACTAAATATAGCTCCTAAAAGCTAAACAGACTCCTTTAACTGAACAAACGAATTTATCAACAAATACACCTGTTTGAGACTATTAAGTAGTTTAAAAATGTTCTACAACATGAGCTCTTTTTCTAGACTGGATGGCAATGGCTTTTCCCACAATTAATGATGCAAAAATAAAAATAAAATTATCATCGAAATTAATACATTTTTTTTTTTTAATATACAGGGCGCCATTTAATAATTATGTTAGTTATTTAAACGATATCAAGATAAATTATATGGATAACACCAAATCTCCAGTGCATTTTTATATTTCAATGGCAACCTTAAAAGTATTCACACTCAGGGTTAGACTGGTTATGCAAATTGCACCGGGAAGTTTTGAAATACCGGCCCATTTTCTCTGAAAAAAAAGCAGCGGTCGATGATTGTTTACCGGCCCACTATCGCGTAATACGACCGGCCGACAGGGAAACTTCCCGGCGCCCCGGTGGACCAGTCCAAGCCGGTTCACACTGTAGCTATACTAATAGTTCTACGCCTTACATAGTGATTACCCTCAGATTAAAAACTATAAAGAATTGGCCAGCAAAACACATCCTAACACGTGCTAGAAAAGGATACACAAATCTGGGAACAAATCTTACACCAGCTCTGAAATTGGTATTATTTGTATATTTAGATAATAAAATAGTTAAATGTATCTTTCTCCTGATAAACTTTCAGTTGTAAATAGCTTAAATATTATTTCAAAACAATCTAAGTAAGACGGTACTCAAATTGTAACGTATTTTTTTGTTGTTTTTTGTTTCAAATTTAGATTAATTATAGAAAATAACAAAGATTACTATCAAAAAATGTTTCTTAGACCATGTTTTGATTGTGCTTTCATTATCATCACCCTGTGTTAAATTTCTGTTGACATGATTTAAGTTTATTGGATGGGTTTTTCCACAAATGCATATAGAAATTAACAAGTAAAAATCAAAACAAACTCTTAGTAAGCAAAACTACTATTAGAACTTCTATACCAACGATTGCCACCCAATTGTTTGGATATATATGGAACAAACGAAAAAGAATTTAACAAGAATGTTTGCAATTGATTTAGGAACATCTGAAAATGTGAACTGGAATCATGTAATTCGATTAATAGCAAATCGAATAGAAAATACATTACGATTTCGATCAAATCGAGTTACATGATTCCATTCCTGCTGAAAATTCGATAGAAAATTTCCCTTTTTTTCACAAAAATAATAACTTTTATATCATTTCATATAGAAGATATATTTATGTAAATAAAAGCACCAAAAATAAACTTATTTCAACAGAAATAGTATAAGAAACCATATAAACCAGTTTTGGAGGTTTTCTTACCGTTTTTTGAAGAAGTTCGCTTTTACTTTAATGATTCAAAATAAATTCGACGATTCTTTATGTGCAATTTGACATATTATTAAAAATAATGCCGAAATATTAGTCATTCTTAATTTATATTGCTAAAATATCTCAAAACCTTGTATAGCAAAAGTAACAAACCACCCAAACTTAAACTCCAATTGATTTGTTCAATGTCTTGAACTGCAAAATTTTAATGACCGTAAGGAGGAAGATGTAAATCAATATATTTCTTGCTTTGTTACTTAGAAGGTTAATTTATTTATTGGTGTACTAATTTTATAGAAATGAACCTTCTAAATAAAATAACTACTTCAAATTTGTACGCGACTCAAGCTTACTTTGTATAAAATACCGGATAAACTAAATCGGTTACGGTACTAAATAATCTAATAGTCTAATTATACTTTATAGTAATAAAATTATAAATTCTGAAACAATTTATTATGGTGAACGGAAGAAATTATTTCAAAACGTGATGTTAATGACTTTATAGACATTGAAACATTGAAAGTTTTTAGAAAATAGTATGATTCTAAAACTAAAATAAAAGCTCGTATACATTTTGTTTTTTTTTTATTCATGGTCTATAAAATAAGATGGCCGCGAAATTAGGATTTTGAAATACTTGCCATTTTCATTAAACCCTGGGCTGCTAGCACGTAACTTGTTTCACAGTTTTGATTCGACCAAGCAGTAAATCGTTAACAACTTTAGCTTACATTTTCATATGACTGAAAGAAGTTACATGCTGTCATTTTTATGAAAAGTCGAAACACACGGCCTGAAACAACTACCACTCCTGATTTCTTGCTTGACTGACAATTAAACTGGCGATCGAATTGCACTTAATTTAATTTATGTACAAATTTCAAGAAAAACCGATATTTACTCCTTATATTCTTTGGATTAATGATTGTTAGTGTCGTCCATAATAAATAACAAAGTGGCTAAAAACTGCGTAAAGCGGCACTTACGCTTGAGTTGACCCTGAATGAACACCACATCCAAATATAATGTGTAAATATGCGTATTAATAAAATGGCCTATCATTTTTTAACAGTTTCCAATCGGGTAAATACACAAAAGGCCCCCAATTCTATGGTTTCGAACAATTAATTTACCAAATAAATTTTTTCAAGACGTTTCCAAATATAACCTTAAAACCTGACCGGCATCGAGCCTAGTCAATTAATTCAATTACTACATAACTGATTTATGTATAATTTAGAACTCTTTTTTTTTAGTTCGTCTTCCTAGATTAGTGACTAGGTATGCCCTATGGTAGGTACTACCAGAGGGTATATTAGTTTTGTCGCTAAGTGTGTAACACATCGAAATAATCATCGTAGAAAGATTTGAAGGGTATGAATGTGTAGAGCAGACGACCTGCAAGAGATCCATGTCAGGGCTAAAGGTGAGTATACCACCCCCCTTTCATTTCAAGCAGAAAAAAATGTATATGGAAAATATTTTGAATAATGAACCGTATAATTGTCATTATTTCATTGTAAAAAATTTGTGTTGTTCATATACAACGTCGCATAGTATCTTAACATTATATTTATGATCTTAGGGTGGTATACTCACGTTTAGCCCTTTCAAAGTGAGTAGCACTATACCAGCTGTCAAAAATACATTTGAAGTTGATAAATTTGCAAAAGATCAATATCAGGTAAGCTGGGGGTCTACCCAAAACCGAAAAACATGGTAAATGGTTCACGAGGCAAAAAAGTTTGTGGAACCTCTGGTGTGGAGGATCAAAACTTACATGCATATATTGATTACTGCATGTCCGTTCGTCCGTCCGTATACAAGATAACTCAAAAACGCGTTATCCAAAAATGTGAGTTGGTTATTCCTTAACTTGTTTTGGTATTGAATTTGAGCAAAATCGATCCAGGGGGAGCAAAGTTATAAAGGAAAAACCATGATGATCAGAAAGTTTTGTCGTTTTTTTTTGCTTTTGGTTTTTCGGATTTAATTTTTTAATTTGTGGAGCAATTTATTCTTAAATATTACAATTCAGTTTAAGACTGGTTCTGTTCTAGTTTTCTGTACCACAATTCCGAGAAATTTATGATCTGTCCACCACTGTGTAAAACAAGAATTGAATACGAATTACCTCCGGATTGTGTGCTCTAGTTGTATATTTCTATGAAAATTAATTAATTAAACTGGATTTTTAACTTTTTTTTTTCATTTTCATTTTCTATTTTAAATTCCAGAAAAATATTAATTTTAATAATAATGGAAATATTTTTATTAATATTATTTATTTATTTTTATATCAATCAATTTGATTATTATTCAATTAATATGTTTTTGTTGTATTTTTTTGTTATTAATTTAAATATAATTTATATTTTAACACATTAAAAGCATTGATTTCTTATATGTTTTGTTTTTCTTTATGTAAATCTACACAAAACGGTTAATTATTATTAATAATTAACCTTTTAGTTATCTAGTTAACATTTATTGTTTTTTTTTTGTTTTTTTACTTTTTTGTTTTATAATTTATATTAATTAAAATGGATGCTATTAATTTTTTTTTTCTCTTCATTTTTTTTTTACTTTTCCTTTTAATCTAAATATCTTAATAAATATAATAATAATATTTTTAATTATAATAATAATAATAATAATCATAATTAGTATGTGTGTTTAATTTTTAATTAAAATTTTTTTTTTTTTACGTGTAAATATTAAAATTTGAAATTTTTTTTTTTTTTTTGAGAATGATTTTTATTTTTTTTTTTTTATTTTTGTTAATTAATAATTTCGTTCAATACTTTTGTGGATAACCAATCAAAAAGTATTTTTTGTTGGAATAAAATAGCGAAAGCTTTTTTGTTGAAAAGTTTCTTTAAACTTGATTTTTAATTCTATTTTTTGCTTTTAGATAAATTTTTTTTTTAATTTCTTCTTTACAAATTTTGGTTGTTTTTTTTTTTTTTTTTTATATAATTGAATTTTAGTTTTCTAATAAATGCCATATTTTTGATATTTAATAATTATTTTAATAATTTTTACTTGTTTTTGGGGAATTTATAAATTCGTTTATGAAATGAAATTTATCATTTTTTATTAATTTTTATATATTTGAATAGAATTTTAGAGCGAGACGCCATTTCATAAAAAACAAAAAAAAAAAATGATAAAAATTTCAATTTTTGTGTAAATGTTAAATTTTTAAAGTTATTTTTTGTAAGGCTCTAAAAATGTAAAGAAAAGATGTTAATAAATAGAAACAAAATTAAAAATTTATGTTTTTTTCCTTTGTTTTTTTTTTTGTGAATATAATTTTAAATATTAATTTTTATCACAATTCCAGAAAATCGCCATATTTCATGCAAGTTTTTAATATAGTATTAATTAATCAACTCAAAAAAAAGGAAAAAAAAAACTCCAAATTAATAACGAATAGGCTTATTTTGAGCCTAGTCATAATATTACTGAACTGTCATAACTTTTTTTTTAAAAAAAAAAAAAAGTCTAATTCATATTCTGACACGATCATAACATCGTAAAGTTCTAACCGAAAACCGATCACAATGAAATTTTAGATGTTTTCTAACAGGCTTATTCTGTGGCCAGTCATAACGGTCATAACATGACGTCACTGTCATACAATTTTTTATTTAAAAACTAATTCGTATTCTGACACGCTCACAACTTATAAATGTCATAAAAAAAGAATATCATAAGTTGTGACCGAAAATTTTTCGGATGACGACAAAATTTTAGGTGTTTTCTAAATGATTTAAATTGATAAATATGGAAAAATTTCCATCATTTTTTTAAACAAACAAATAATTTTACATCTATCCAAACATTTTCAAGAGTATTTCTCAAATAGCCCAAGTGAGAAACTTGCTCGAATTATTACCATTTAAAACATAGACTAATAATAAAGACTTCCAACGACTGTGGTGCATTCAACTGATTCTTTTTGTGCCATGATATAGCGACACAATATAGATTCTTTTCTTTCTTTTACATTAAACCCTGTTTTCATCAATTCTTCTTTAAGTTTCACCTACACAACATCATTCTGCTCATTTGGTTTGGAAATCTAGATATACTAATCTATGGTTTAAAGTGTTATAAATTCATATTTTGGACCTAATTTATGACTCGTCTGGACTCGAATTACATCAAAAGTCATAATTTTAATCATAATATTTGTAGTAATGACTAAAAATTTCTCACAAACACCAAAATAGACCTGGAAATTCTATTTTTATACACATACTTATTATATTATATTTTAAATTTGCAATTAATGAGTAATGAATTTGAAGATCAAATCTTGAATTACACAATTTCATTTTCCTGAATTAGATGAACTTTTTTTATTAGATTAAAATACAGAACAATATTAACAAGTCTAAAATATAATTCTTTAAAATATAAAACATAATAATACATGAAATTTTGTTTCGATTATTAAATGAATTTCAAAACATTTTTATAACTTAAATGAGCCTCACAAAAGCTTGAATAAATTAAATTATTTTATTAAACTTTCTTAATTTTCTTTTTTCTTCTTCTTTTTATATATTTTATATTATATAAAATCATTAAATTGTGTTTAAAGTTAGGTTGTATATTATATTAAGATGTGTGTGTGTGTTTTTTGGAAATAAATATGTTTTACTTTTTTGTGTCTGTTTTATGTTAAATATGAGCATCTAAAAGAATAGAACCTAATATATATATATATATTATATTCTTTGTTAAGTCAAAGAAAATAATAAAAAAATATATTCATTTATATTGAATTTTATTCTTTTTTGTTTTGTTTTTTTTTTTAATTTTTAATTTTTTAGTAACATAAAATCCTTCTCAAATCCTTTTCGTTTCAATTACATGAATTTTTTATATAACCCGGAACCATTTTTATTTTTTATTCAAAACTAAAAAATTCATTAAATTAGAAAAGAAATGAAAATAAAAAAACAAAAAACCAAAAAATATAATTTTTTATAAATATTTTATTATAACAAGAAAAAAATAAAATAAAATTAAAATTTTATATTTAAAAAAAATTTATATATTTTTAAATTTACGTGAATTTGAATTACAAAAATTAAAATTGAAAATAAATCAACAGAAAAAGGTAAAAAAAAAAAAAAAATTATATACTATTTTAAATATGATTTAAAAAAAAAAAAAAAAAGAATTTCTTTGATGTTTTTTTGGGATAACTACATTTTATAATTTATATATATTAATTTAATCTTTTTGTTTTTAATCATAAATAGTATTCGACTATACCTTCGCAAAAAATCATAAATTTTTCATTCAGTTTTAATTGTTTTAAATATTAAATTCATTAATTTTAAAAGAACAGTGTGTAAATTTTAGAGAAAAAAAAAAACAAAACTAAAACAAAATATAATATATTATATATTTTTTTTATTTTATTTTTTATTTTTTATTTTTTAAGTCGATGGAAGGTGTGTAAAGAAGCTTTCACATATCGTACTACATTTATCGATAGTAATACAATATCATGTGTAAATAGCTGTGTTAAAAAATAATACAACTTTTTATCGTAAATCGGGATCATCATTGTGAGCCTTCTTAATTCTAAGCAAAATCGTTGTATACCATTGATCCAATCGTGAAATGCTGTCGTAATCTTTTACAGCATCAGTAAAGCCTTCTATGTTTTGTTCCTCTAAATGTTCACAGAGCGTCTGAAAATAAAGAAAAGTTCAAATAGTTTTAATAACAAAAGAAAAAACAAAATGAATGAAAACATGATTTTTATCAAATGAGAAAATCCAAAACCACAATAAAAACAAAATTTTTTCTTATGAATGTCAGAAAAACCCATCGAAAAATTTAATGAATTTAATTATGGTGAAATTTAAAACGTGAAGAAGGCGAGAAAACCCCGAAATTAACAAAACCACAAAACATATTATTTAAATAAATATAAAATTCCAGCAGAATTAATGAAATCTCTGAATAAGATTTCAATCGTTTCGAATGTGTTCTACTTTTCGGAATGATTTTAAAACAGTAAAAACAGTAAGAATTCATAGAAATTATTTGTGTGTTGAACGTTTTCTCTCTTCTTTCAAGAAACTTAATGGAAAAAAAAGTTTTATATTTGTTTACTTACTTTAATCAATTTATATTCTCTGGAATCTTGGAATGCCGGATATTGTTGAGCATACTTTTCAATAGCATGTTGTGCATTAAGAAGATCAACACTCAAATGGCAAAGAGCAGCCCTGAAGAAGTATTCTTTTGCACTGTATTTCAAAAGTGAACTATCAAGTGAGGAACTTGCGACCTAATTAAATATTAAAATATTAATAAATCATATTTTAATTTGATTTGTAAATATTCGTTTATTTACCTGTTCATAGATTTGTATTGCCTTATCATAATCTTCCAGCTGAGCGGCATACTGAGCTACTTTTAACATGCATTTATTAGCTGAACTAATCGATTCCTCACCCTTAAAGTAATCAGCCGCCTGTTCATAGTGTTGAACAGCTCTTGCCTATATTAAAATGATCAATTTAGATAAAACTCTGTATTCTTTTTATGTAATTTAATATTACCAAACCATTTGGATCGTTTTCATACACTTCAGCGATACTTTGATGATGTTTTGCTGCCATGGTGAATCTTCCCATATCCGTATAAATTTCAATTGCTTTCAAAAGACAAGAAACTGCTTCCTCGATATCCGCCTATTTCGAAAGTTTGATTAAAGTTTCGAACAATTTTAATATTAAATTCAAAAGAAACAAAAAAAACAACACTAATTTACTTTTTTATAACAATTTGATGCATCGACGAAATTTGTTGCTGCATCATGACGACTTCCAGCTTTTGCGTGAAGACTGGCTGCTTCACAAAATGCTTGCCCAGCCTTTGACCAATTCTTGCTCATTTTGAACATATTCCCAGCTCTTTGATAACACTCGATGGCATCTTCTACGCGATTTGAACTCCTATACAAAAGAAACAAAGGAAATTACGCAAATTAATTAAATTTTTATAGAAGAAAATTCCTCCATTGTGATTGCGACTTGGAAATTTTTGGCTAAAGTTTTTATTTGTTTTACTTACCCAAATAATGATCCTAAAAATCCTCTGGATTGATTTAATTTCTTTTCAGCTTCTGCCATAAGCTGCATAGCTTTTTGCTCGTTATCAGCCATGGCTTTTTTTAATTTTATATTAATTTTTTCTTCTCGATTAAAAAGTTGATGACACACAACTTGGAAAAGTCAATATGATTTTTATTGATGAAATAATTCAATAATAATCCCAACAGATGGTATGGCGTATGTAAAGATGATATACATTTACGATACAGCGGTAAAAATATGAACAATTTTGAATTCTAATAAAATATATTAATTTTAATTAATAATTTATTATAATTTATAATTGATCGATAAGATTAGTAATTAAATATAATTTAAATATTCAATTTAATAAAAAATTTATTTTCTATACTTTAGAATACTATTGCGACAATCTTCAAACTCCGAACTGGAATTTTGACAGTTCGCGTGCTGTTCTTTTTTGACATTTGTCACTAAGTTTATTCCGTCTGCGATTTATTTTGTCGTTCCATATATTTAACTAAAATGGTTGACAATTCTTAATCAATTCATTTAAATGCAGTAAATTTATTTCGTTCTTAAATATTGTATTATTAAGAAGCAATATCAATTCGCGTTAACAACTGCTTAAAACATTTGAAATAGAAAAACATAGAAAAAAAAATATTTTCTTTTGTTACCTTTTCATGACTAATTTATTTATTTTTTTTTTTTTTTTGAAAGTGTAAAGGTTATCTAAATATATTGAATCGAAAATTTTGGTGGAGAAAGTCCATAATTAATTAAGGTAATTATTCCGAGATAATTTATATATATGAAAAAAAAAATCAAAAATTATATTTATTGATTTGATAAATTAAAAACGTATTTCCTTTTAGATCGACAAAAGAAGTTCTTCGAAAATGTTGTCTCGTTTAAAGAACTTCGCATCCCGGCATAAAACGAAATTTATTGTAAGCGGTGTCATTGTCGGCGGAACTATTTTCGCTGTTCGTTATGCTCAACGGAAACTAATTGAGTTTCAAGAAGCGCAGGCACGTGAATTCATTGCAAGAACAAAACGTATGCAACATTATGAATCTACAGAAATTACATGCAATCAAGCAATCGCTGGATTGAGTACAAATCTTTATGATGAAATTTTAAAAATTTTGAACGCAAATGAAGTTTTAGAGAATCTACGAACGAATCCCGATAATAAAGTTGAATTATGGGAAAATCTTAAAGTACTGTCATTCACACGGCTCGCAACATTTGTGTATGCCTCGTCTATGTTAGTAGTTACGTTGCGGATACAATTGAATCTACTCGGCGGTTATTTATATAAACATACAGTTAATGAAGAATCAGAAATATCGAATGATGTTAGACAATCATATTTGTCATTGGCACAATATTTCTTAAGTGATGGTCTCAAAAATCTGACCGATATGATTGAAAAGAAAGTCCAAACAATATTGAAATCAATTTCATTGAATAAGAAATTGAATTTAGCTGATGTTGAACAGATTTTCTGGTCAATTCAGATGGCAGTTAATAGTGATGCATTAGATCCGAATAGTAAAATTGCCCACTATATGCTACCAAAGGAAATTACCGAAAAAGGTTTGGTCGAGAAAATGTTTAATGAAACTTTGGATATACTTGAAAGCGACGATGTTTCTGTACTATGTTCGAACAATGTTAGTAGAGGTTTTTCCATTGCAATCGATAATATTGCTGAACATTATTCTGAGATTGCTAAAGAGCAAACAAATGGTACCATTAAGAATGGACAAGATCAACCGACCACTTCTAAAGTGCATTTGAATACTGTAATTAATATCAATAATATTGAATTGTATTTAGCAAAACTAATTCCAATAATAAATGGTATCACATCGAAAGGATTCACTAGTAATGTTCAGCCACAAAATTTGGCCACATCATTGGTGTCATTTTTCTTAGTCTCGGACAAAATTAAAACGTTGGGTGTAAATGTTTATGAATTATTTAGTGTATAAGTTTTCAAGAATTCCAATTAAATTTCTTGCAAACATATTAAGAATTTATATATTTCTAATTTATTTTGATATTCATTCCTTATAAAGAGTACATGATCTTATTTTAATTGGTATTATGTATTTGAAAAATTTATGTTTAGTATTATTATTATTGGGGGAAAAAAATAAATATTTTTTTAATACAAATTTGTTATCATTTAATTCGTTGCGAGAAAGCACTAAAATAAACGAAATACCTTGGTTACACCACAGATGCATGCTTTCTCGGTAAACACATTGTAATTTACTTGAATCAACTTACCTGAATCAGAAAATCACATTAGTGTTGTCACTGCTACAGGTTCAAGGATCTATTCAAATTTTACTCCTGTTTAAAAAATCGAAAATAAGTTTTGTGTTTGCCGCTTAGTGGCGTTTTGTAGGGATGATGAGAAATATAGGAAAAATTGGAAAACTGGAAAATCCGAAATGGCGACTAAACTAATTCTTGAAAGTCCTACAATTGAAATGGCGGCCTTCTTTCTAGAAATTTCTTTCGTATTTTCCGGCCACTAACACTGAAATTTCGTACCGAATCTTATGGGCGGAATGAGCAATATTGGAAAACTGAAAAATTCCGAATGGCAATTGAAATGAATTGAAAAAATCCTTTAGCGCAAATGTTTTTATTAAAAAAATTTTACACCAAAGTTTGTGAGCAAATGAAAAATGTAAGAAAAATCGATAATGGCGGCTGAACTACAGCTCAAAGTTCTACAGAATTAGCAGTGTCTTTTTTTACCTTTCTCCAAACTTTTTTCCGTACTTCCGGATGACCTAGAAAATTATTTTTCCTAAGAATTTCCCTATGTCAACTTTTCAATAGAAAGGACATTTTAGTGGTTTGGCTAGTAAATCATAGATGTCAGGACAATTATTATAAATATTTTATGTGCAAAACAACTGAAATTTTCAAAAATTTATTTCAATTTCTTTTAAAAATATACTTTAAAATCTTTAAAAATTATTATGCAAAAGGCTGAATTAAAATAGGAAGAGCCTGACTATTAGAAATCGACTTTATGAAGCTTCCTTATAATTCCCAAATGGTATTTATTTCCTTTTTCGGATTTGATTGAAAAGTTGTATACCAATTTGATCGAAATTCATTATTGTATTTATTGGATATATAAATAGATAATTCCATTTTGAATATTTGTAAAATCGATTCAATGATAATGCAGAAAAATTGAGATGGCCATAAAAATTCCATTAATTTTCCAAAATCAATTCAAGATTGGCCTGACTGATTTTAATGAAATTTTACAAGGTTTTTATTAAACATTTTTTGAATTTTACAAATCAATTAAAATAATAAAGTAGGCCAATAATAACTAAACGAATAAATCTAATGCTGTGTGGGAATAGTTGATGACATCACAAATACAGCTGACAGTTCGATTGAGAATTGGGCAAGTAAGTTCAGAAAGTGATTATCAAATAGATATTGAAAGTGATTGTTTGAAGTGTGTTGACAATGCGGAATATATTAAAGCGATTTGATAGTAACAAGGTGATTTGTTACTAATTAAATTGTGATTACATTAATTTTCTAGAAATTATTTGAAGCCCTCTGGAACAACAATATTTGTAAATATTTTGAAATGTTTTTTTTCACAAATGTTAAACACTTTGTATTATGTAAAGATTTTGCTGATCGAATAGTAACTTCCATAGTGATTATTAAAAAAATTGTGATTGTTATTTACGATGCACAATATTGTCGATCGCAATCTATGTGATTTCATATATCAGTTTTATGTTAATACGTTTAATTAATTAATATTAATTCATTTATATTTTTAATCAATCAAGGGACATGTACAATTCGGGGACTATAGCTAGAGCAGGCTCGTGGTGTGTGCGAAGGCGTCCAAGTAAAAAGGTGCAAAATTAAACAGACGAAAAATTTAATTTACATTCTTCTTTCATCAAGTTGTTGTCACGGAAATTAGAGAGAAAAACATCACCAGAATCTGTTCTTAAATGGATCTATGATAGTCAACTGGAAGAACTGTTTTCTAATACTTGTATTTCCTTACGAATATTATTAACACTACCGGTAACAGTGAGTACAGAGGAACGTAGTTTTTCGAAATTAAAGCTAATAAAAAACTATTTACGATCAACAATGTACCAGGAACGTTTGAATGGTTTATCAATAATTTCCATAGAAAACAAAGTTGCTGAATCTGTGGATATTGAAGAATTAAGATTGAGTTTTGCTAGATCTAAAGTTAGACGCGTTCCGTTTGCTAAATAAAGAAGGTGTTTAACATGAATACAATTCTAAAAAACAAATTTTTGTTTTTTATGTATTTTCTTGTAGTATTGTTTTATGATTTAAAGTAATTTAAATTTTACGTTTGGAAATGAAAAGGCGCCTTTTTTACTCTCGCACACATAAAATATGTTTCACGAGTCGGATCTCACTATAGCTAGTAAAATCATTAAAAAAAAATAGTATTAAACATATTTTTTATATTTTTAAAAACAATTTGGTTGCCTTTCTTTTTATTCTCTTTACAAATACAATTATTTTGTTTATGGTACAATGCGCCATTATAATTTTATTAATTTATAAATAATATAATATTTACATTATTATAATTAACAAACAAACAAATATTATAAACAAAAACACATTTTGCTATCTATATATTATATTTCTACGAATTTTTATCTAAATGAAATAGTTTTTGTTTTTTCTTTTTTTTTGGTTTTTGGTTTTTGGTTTTTAATTTTAATTCTATAAAATTTTCCAAATTTTCCATTATATTTAGTATAAAAAAAAATAAAAAATAAAATAATAAAAGAAAAGCAAAAAACAAAAATTTTCTAAATTCAAAATAAATATAATTTTCAGTACCTTTTTTGTCTTTTTTTTTTTCATTTTTTATATAAAAGCATATTTATTCTATTTCTTTTTTATATTTTTTTAATAAAATTTGATTCAAATTTAAATTAATATTTAATTTTAAAAAAAAAAGAAATGTCCCATTTTTCATTTTGTTTTTTTTTTTGATATATTTTCCATTTCGTCGTTTAAAAAAAAAACGTACATAATTAAATATTTAATAATAAAAAAAAAGAAAAAAAGTACATATTTTTTTTTTTTTTTTAAACAAAACTAAAAATAAAAACAAAATAAATGTATTTTTAAGGAAATTCATTTGTTTCCGTTAAATATAATATCACAGTTAAATAAATGACAAAAACTTAAATTAAAAATTAAGAAAACAAAAAAACAATAAATGAAATTAACAAATAAATATTTCGTAACATATTTTAAAAGTAGTATTTTTTTTTTGCTGTTTTTCTTCTTTTTTTTTTTAAAGAATTCAGTAAAAAATAAAAGTAAAAAAATTAATACATTAAAAAGTACATTAATTTAATAATATAAAATCTTATTTTAATTCACAATTTACATATATATATAATATATAAGGTAAACAAAAAAAAGTAAGTGTAAATAAGTAAATATATGAAAATAAGAATTTGTTAGGAAAAATTCCTTGGAATTTAAGACATTTATGGAACATGAAATAAAATAATGAGCTGAGTGAATGTACACTGAAAGTATAGTCCGTTTGTAAAGGAATAAGATCGAAGACATTTAGATGCGGATTCTCTAAGAAGCGGGAAACTGTATCTAAACATAAAACTTTTTGGGTTTTTTTTAAATATCCTTTTTTTTGTCAATTCTTATTCGTTATTTTCCTGAGAGACGCTTTCTTTTGACGCTTTTTTTTTTTTAAAGTATTTTCTTTTCCAAATATTTACACATCAAGAAAGAAAATCTCTTATATTATCGATCTCTGATATCTTTCCGGACATTTTTGGCTGACATCTTTTCTTAAAGTTCCAAATACTTTTCAATACACACATATAAAATACTGAACTATTATATTATAAATATATTTTTTTTTTTTTTATGATTTTAAAAAGCGGCATTATTCTAGCTCATTTTTAAGAGCCACAGATATGATAATATAATGGCAAATACATTTAGAAATAGATGCTAATTATAAAGCACTAACCGGCAAAATGATTTTGTGAGAAAAAAACAAAAAAACAGAAATAAAAACAAAAAAAAAAAAAACGGAAAATAAACGAAAAAATAAAACGTCTTAATCATCACTAATCACATCTTTGCGTGCTTTAAAACTTCTCCATGAACCATTTGTACAAACGCCTGGACCACGCCACCAATCATTCACATCACGATACCATTTCGGTTGTTTTAATGCATCCTCATTATGTAGGACCGAACAAATACGACACCAAAAATATGTATTTATAAATTCACCAGTACCTTTCCATTTGAAATATGAATTATATAGTTCATCATTTTTATCAACAATATTAAGATATTCAGCTAATTCTTTTGGTGATGCAAATTCATCAACATGTATATATGAACGATATGGTGCACTAACTTCATAGTCTTCTGGTCGGGCACCCATTACAATCGGTAGAATATTACGATTTAATGCGTTTACAAAGAACTTCTCTGTTATGTAATCTTTACAATTGGAATTTTCAAATGCCAAATAAAATTTATAATCACGATCAAGTATATCAAAACATTTATCAGCATTTGTACGTGAACATTTAAAAGAACCACAAGCTCCATAAATATCAACCTATATAGAAGAAGAATTTTAAAATTGTCTATAAATGAACTAAAAAAAAAAAACTGTTTTACTTGAATAAATTTTTGTAATTCATGAGCATATTGAAGACGTCCATTTCTTGCACCACAATTTGAAACGAACCAAGCAACTTTTTTCGTTTTATTCAATGCATAATTTCTTTCTTGATCCATTTGTTTAATTTTCGGATCATAATATTCCCATTTCTCATATGGTGCAACAATATCACTATCACGTCGATATGTAGCTGTCCAATTGAAGATATCAGGAACTTTAACATGTTGTGTATGATATGGACATTCAAGAAAATATAATAAATACAATTGTTTACTAGGCCGGTGAACACCAGTTGGTATAAAATGATCTTTATATAGTACAAGATCTGCAGTGATGGCTTTCTCACGGTTAGCTGTTATTGTACATGTATCGACGGGACATTTTGAAGTTAAAAATACATCACGACCTAAAAAAATATAAATATTTTTCAGAGAATATAAATATTATAAAAATATAAGATATTTTTTTTTTTACCTTGTTTAACATTCCATGGTCCAAGACCATTATATAATAGAATCGTTTTAAAACGTCCCTCTTCACGAATCTCATCATAATTTGGCGGTACAAACATCAATTGATTAGCAATCCGATCATTACGTGCATCATCTTGTGGCAATAGTTTTGCTAGAACACGTTTTGTTCTTTTATTACGTTTCGCTGGTAATGGATAACGTTCACCATTATAAAAATACCATTGTTTCAATTTTGGTACATCAACATTCGTTTGTGGTTCGGTTTCATAATTATCAGTACTATCTTTTGGAATAACAACTTCCTACAACAATATATGGATATAGATTTAGGAGAATTTTTCTTTAAACTAAATCTAAAATTTTCTTACAGATATTAATGATGGCTGTGCGAAGCTAATGTCATCTTCGGTATTTTCTATATGAAAAAATTGAGATTGAACTGTTTTCGGTTTCCATACTTCTCGTTCTCTGGAAATATAGAAATCGGAATAAAAATTTTTATGAATTTTTTATTATCTTATCAAGCTTTTTTTTTGGTATTGAAAAAGGAAAACTTAAAAAAAAAAAAAAAAAATTTAAATATAAATTAATTTTGATAATTATTTAAAGTTTATATTATTTACATTTATGTGGAAAGCGATTTATTATTATTTTTAAAATTATCAGAATTCAAAATCTTTGTGGTTGGCATTTTGTATGCTTTTTTTTTTCTTTTTTTAGTGGCTTTTTTACATTGAAAAAATAATTATGCATAAATAGATAACCGCGATAAAAAAAAAAAAAAAAAAACTGTAAATTTATACTAAAAGTTGTTTTATAACTAATAAAAATTATATGATATTATAATAATGAATAATTAATGGTAATATATCGGTAAAATATGAAATTTAGCATGCATTATTAAATTTCTTTTCGAGTAAATAATTAGTATTATGCAGAGATGCAAACCGGTTTCTTTGAACCACTTTGAATCGAACCAAAACCACTGAACCATCGAAATTTTCCGAATCAAAACCAAAACCAAAACCAAACCACTTTTAAAATGATTCGGTCGAACCAAACCAAAACTAAACCAGTTTTAAAATTAATACTTGAACCGAACCATAAACCGAAATTTTTCTATTGGTTCATGGTTCGGTTCAACAGAAAAAATTGTCCTATAATTTACATTTTCCTTTTAAAGAAACTGAAAAAGTCTACTACATTTTCTTATAAAAACGATGGTTAATCAACATTCAACAGTTTGCCAGTTTTCAAATTTGTTTTTAACGAATAATCAAATACGACATAGTTTTTCATTTAGTGAAATCATAATTAAAATAAAAACAGAAGCAAACACAAGGAATGAAGAATATACTTAAAATTAAAAGATATAAAATTCATATCTAAATGACAAATGTAAGCAAGTCTGTATATTTTTGAGTTTAATAATAATTCGTTTAGTATTTCCTAAAAGAAAATGTCAGGCAACAAAGGTAAAAAATACCCGGTTTATAAAAAAATTTGTTTGTGATTCAATAACAAATAGCAGTAAGTACAATGAATGCTGTATTGTTATGACAAATAATCACCCAGAAAATTTAATGCGGCATCTTCAAAAAAAGCACTCCGAATCCTACGACATAATTGATACGAAGCGAACAAATAAAACAACTGAAAAAAATTTGCCAAGCAAATCTACATTGGCTTCCTTCGTTTCTGTCACAACAACTAAGAAAAAAGACGTATTTGTTCTGAACCAAAACCAAAACCAAACCAAAACCAAAACCAAAAATTATGTAGTCTTTAAACCAGAACCAAACCAAAACCAAATTTTGAAATATTTACAAAACTAAACCAAAAACCAAAAAGCAGGTTTATGTTTAAGCCAAAACCAAACCAACTGTAAAAAAGTCTTGGTTTGCATCTCTGGTATTATGTTCCCTTGAAATGAATTTTACACCCTTTTATTTTTACATCCAAAGACATACGATAGTGTGTAAAATAACGATTCATGACACATGTTCTAGGTTTTATTGCATTTATATAATAGAGTTGCTGGAAGTCTTCCAAACAAACTTTAAATTTTTGGAATTTCGTACATTGAAGACACATACATACATATATTTGGCAGTACACGGATCCGAAACTTCGAAAGTTATGCAACAAATATACAACAAATATACATACATATATGGAAAATGTTTTGGGACCCTAAAAAACGTAAGCAATAAAGAATTGAACAGAAAACAATAGGCTTTGAGCAAAGTATAGGTAATGATAAAGTATGGAAAGCTAGCGAAGTATAGCCAAAATAAGCAAAAATAAGAATCTTTCTTCTAGTATTTGTGCATTGCTATATAAATTTCAACACGTGCTTCTTTGCTTACATTATATTTCTCTTTCACTCATACGTACAATATGTAGCTATCTATGCCAGCAATGGATAGAAAATTGTTTGAGAAAGAACAGTCAAAAGTTGAAAAACGTCGTCACGGTAGGGATAGGAAGTTTCCATACTTTATCATTAGTTACACTTTGGCTTTGAGACAGAGACATAATCCACCGTAAGCAAAAATGGCGATTACCTAAGTTATCCAAATTTTAAGGGTCATCAAATTTGGAAAATAATTTTTACTATCCATTGGATTTCTAAAAATATTTAAAATTTTATGTAATTGCAAGTTGTGTCATCACAATTTGTAATTTCTGCTTTTTTCAACTACAAAAATTTTCCTAATTAGGGACAAATATCAAACGTGAAACTTTTGGATAGCTTAAGCAAATAGCACAGAATTTTGACAGGGAATTTTTATGCCCTTATGGTAGGTACTACCCGAAGGTTTATTAGTTTGGTCACTCCATTTATAACACGTCGAAATAATCATCGTAGAAAGGTTTCGTATGGTTGTGCAGAGAATCAAAAGTTATATCAATTTTTGCATATCCGTCCGTCCGTCCGTATACAAGATAACTCAAAAACGCGTTATCCGATTTTGATGAAATTTATAATGTGAGTTGGTTATTCCTTAACTTGGTTTGCTATTGCATTTCAGTAAATTTCAGTAAAATCGGTCCAATGATAGTGGAGAAAAGAAATAGTCGTAGGTGTTCATAAAGTTTTTCCGATGTACTATATTTTAAAAGCTAATACATCAATTTCAATAAAATTTGCAAAAGATATTTATGCTATCAGGCCCCAGCCTACCTGTGAATTTGAGCGAATTTGAAAAAGACGAAATTAAGTTATAGAGAAAAAAGCTTTGAAATATTAGTAGTTTTGGTATTTCTTTCTCAGAGTTAATTTATTGAACTATAAATTTATTAACTACGAGTCGAATTTCTACCATAGGGCATCAGAAATACGGCTATAGGACGGTTTTATGTTACTATATGTTTTAAAAATAAATTTTAAAATTTCTTTTAATATAAAAAAAAAAAAATAGGAGCTCTTAATATATATATAAATTGCCTAGGAACAACCTATGCTACACCATAACGCGTTACTGCTTTAAGAAGATGATATGGTAATGATCAGAAGATGAAAATGAGATGATCTGAATATGATATCGCCCTAAAACGTTTCTTGATTGGAAAAACCATCCATGGCAAAAGAAAGTTATTATATCCTAGACATATCTCCGATTTTAATGATAATTATTGCCCAATCGCTCATTAAACCTCTTTATTTACGTAATAATGATCAATTTTAATTATCTATTTCAAGCATCATTATTTGCTTAATTATCAAATGAAATTGTGAAGCGGTCCCAAATTTTTGCCTCACACTGTTTACAGGGCTACATTTGAACATTTTAAAAATTTCATCTGGTTTTGACATGTTTTCTTCTTTCACATAAACTTAAAAGGAGAAAAATGGTTATTATTCTAAAAATTCCTTAAAATTTACTAAAATATAATTTTAAAAACAATTAATTTTATTGAATCCAAATGAATAAACATTCTATTTTAAAAATTATAAACAAAATAGTAATTTTTTGAAACTTTTGGAATGACAAGAATAATGATCATTGCGAAAAAAAGAAGATGTGTCATGGGTCATCCAGAAGTATCATTAAAAAATAATTATTGTAATTAAAATCGGAGATCTATCTGTGTCCAACCTTGTTTCCCTGGGCCTTATTGAAGAAGGCATGGTGTTTTGGGCCACAAGTATATTACTATAGGTCTGTTTTATTTGCCACTTGCTCTGAGGTAGAGCAAATTTTTACATTGAAAACAATAACAACAAAAGAACAAATCCTACAATACTTTCAGACCAAGTGTAACTATCACACCCGAAATTAGTTAAGTTTTCTTCCATAAAAAGTGTATTAGCTAAACGTTTCTCATTTCATTACAATATGGTTGCTAAGCAGCGCTACAAGCATTTGAATTAAAACTTTCTCCTACTCCTGCTCGTTTTATTTGCCACTTACCCTGCTCCAGGGTAGGGTATGGCAAATAAAACAGACCTTATGTATAAATCCATATCATAAAATGAATGTGATACTTGGCATTGAAGTTGAGAAACTTAAGCGTCAATATCTGGTTCGATTGACGTGTTGCAATTTTCAGGTGTTCATCCAACATGTTGGTTCTAATTTTACACTTAGTATGTTTCATTCTTCACTTAAGTAACCAGGTGACAAACAACAGAACAGTGTAGATGAGCGAGCAATGCAAACAGAAAGAAAATTCACTACATAACGAAAGTGCATTCTGTTCTGGTCCTGTTTCTGTAGTTTGTCACTTGGCAGCTTAAGCACGAGAGCGCACACAACACACGAATCATTCCTCAGAAAAATAAACATGATTCAGTAACTTTGAATATTTTCGGGCCGCAGTGATACTTGGCTTAGGCCGCGGGTCGGACAGCCCTGATCTAGAACATTATGTTGTCAAGGATAATGAAGGAAATAATATAACAAAATCTCCCATATTTAGATAGAGTTAGATAGCGGGATTTTATCCAAGACCTTCTTTTATGCTCTCAAGAGGAATACATGTTCCGATAATGCCTATTTTGAAGTGTTTAGTTCTTACAGCACCATAAATATATATGAAATTTCTAATATTAACCAGATTTTAATAATATCAATGATTTAAATACTAATTATATAAAATCATTTGAATGGGGGCGTTATGTTTTCTCTGTTATCAGGTCGTTTTTTTTTTTTCCTTAATTTTAAGAAACTATTTTTTTCAATAATCATTTCCTTTTAGAAAAGCAAAAAAAAATTAAAAATTAAAAAAGTAATTAATATTAATTATTAATAATAATTACCTTATACTGAATCCAAATAGCAAGAGAAGTGCAAATCCAAGTATTAAAAAGAAACATCTCTTGAGTGAAATCTTTGGCAGTCTCATAATTTTTTTTTTTTTGTTATTAATTAAAAGAAAATCAAAAGAAAAAATTTCGTATTTCTTTTCTTTTTCTCTCGTTTTTTTTTTTTTTCTTTGATAACAAAATAATAAGAATTTATTTAAATTTAATAATTTTTTTTTTTTTGGTTTTATTTTTACATATTTAATTATTTTCAATTTTATTTAAAAATAAAGAGAAGCACTTCACTTGAAAGTCATTTAAATATAAAAATCTCTTGGAATCGGATTTTTTTTTTGTCTTTTTTTTTTGTTTCTTCCAAAAAAACTAAGAAAACATAAATTAACAAGAAATTTATTCTTGTTAATTAATTAATATGAAATATATGAAACCGAACGTAAATTATTATTATTTTTTTTTTTTTTTATTAATCAATTGTTTTAGTAATTAATGATTTTGTTTTTAATGCGTTTTGTTTTTGTTCGTTTAATTTTTTTTTTTTTATGGAATATTAATTTTTTATTATAAACTCAACGACAACTAAATTTAAACTGAAAATAATAATTTGAAAGTTTGGCGCGCGAAATTCTGTTGGGTTTTTTTCAAATTTTTTTTTTTTTTTTTTGTTAACTTCGATGAAAATTATAATTATTCTAAAAAAGAAAAAAAAAAAAAAAACTAAATAATACTTGATAAGAAAATTCGATAAAAAAAAAAAAATTTTATAATAAAAACTTTATTAATCGAAATTTTATGCTGGCAAGTATGAAAACAAAACACACAGCAACATTTGTTTCCAACGTTTGTGTTGCTTTTTTTTCTGGGATATTTCAGGAACTCTGACTTGTTTTTTCCAAATTACTTTTGTTTTGCTTATTATTGTAGTAAATTATGTGTGAAAAAATTATACTCATTTTGATGAATAACATTACACTATATAAAAAGCATCGAGAAATACAATTTACCAAAATTACATTGATTATGAAATGTGTTCTAAATATTATACAAAACTTGTTTTTGTTGACAAATGGAAATTCTCTATTGCAATGTTATTAGAAAATATTTTGTTTATTTTGTCTGTTTTTTTTTTTTCCCAACCTATTTATGATTGATGTAATTTAAAATTAGATAAACAGAAGTCAAATAATTGGGTGTGAAGTTCTAGTACAGACTAAAATATAATCCTCACGCAAGATTTGCTCTCAACAAGGCAAGGAAAGCCACCGCTATTCTTAAACCACTGCTGTACTCTCCGGTGATGAAACCTAGAACCAAGCTTTCAATATATAAGTCCCTAATTAGACCAGTCATTAGTTATGAATTTGAAATTTGGCTTTTTTTAACCCCAAATGTTACATCGGAACTCCAAATATTTGAAAGAAAATTAATTAGGCACTGCCTCTCAAAATACAGAAGAGACAATTGGAAATGGTTTCCTAATAATATTATTTATGAGCAATCTAGAATAACACCAATCGTTCTATATATGCTGCGACTTTCATATAACAGATTTGACAAACTAAAAAAACATCCTAACCCGTGTTAGTCAGGAGCATCTCTCATAGGAACTCAAACAGACAGCTAGGATCTGAATATTACGCATCTCTAGTAGATATACTCAACGTAAGCTGTGCTGACTTGATGAGCCCCACTGGAGAGAAAATATGCACACTTTAAAATTTTACAACAAGACTTGAAATTAGATAAACACTCTCACCTTCATAGTACCAGAACTCTTCTTTGGAATCAGAGCACACATAATCCGAGAAATTTTAACGAAGGAGAACCGAAAACTTGGAAATATAACCAGGACTAAGGCAAGCCAAAGATCTTCTCGGGGAATACAACTCGTAAGAGATTCAAAGCCTTCATCAGCACTAATAAGCAGAATATAAAAGTACTGATAAGAATACTATCGGGACAATGCAGACTCAAAGCACAAAAACTAGCACTCGAACTAGATACCACCTGTAGATTTTGTGAGGGAGACGAAGACCCCAATGCATATTATCTCCAACTGAGGCACTACTTCGCAGCAGAAGGAAACACTTGGGGGCATATTGCTTCTCTCCAATTCAGATACAATCTCTTGACCCACTCCAGATACTAAAATTCCTCAAAGAAATAGGCCTGAAGGAGGAGGTGCTATAGAATGGGAAGTTAACCTAACTACTGCACTAAAGAATAGGGGGTACAATAGATCTTAAAGATCGCAGTACAAGAACCAATATGACCAATATGAATATGATATGATATGAATATGCCAGTAAGGTATGATCTCCCTACCAAAAAGCTCAAATTAACAGATTGGAGTCTGTTCAAAAAGGGAGCTAAATCAATCAATTTAATTTGTAATATGTTCAATTTTTCCCCAAAAAACCAACCATTTAATGTGTTTATAAACATTAAGAATGCTTAATTGTCCAACAAAATTGATATATATCTATAATGAATAGGATTTCTAGACATTGGGTATGCTTAATTGTCCAAAAAAAGAGTACGCAATTGATATCTATGTACCAATATAATAAATAAATGATTTGGTTGGATTTTATAAATGTTTAATTTTAATAAAATCATAAAAATTCTAGTATAAAGAAAGAAATTCTACTAATTAATTATCTATTTATCTATTTAACAAAGTATTTCTCCAGTTAACATTAATACACGGCCCTTGAGGTCCGTGGAATTGTTCAAAATTAGTCATCATAAAACTGAGTACGGTAGAAACGGACGGGTTTCCGGAATGCTGAGAGGTCGACTAATGATAATGCCAAGGTCTTTGATTTTTGCTTGACCAAACGACAATTAAAAGTTCTCCTATACAATAACTGCTGCTTGCATTAAGCACGTATTATTATTAAAGTTGTTTTTTTGGACTGACTTTAATCTCAGTTTTTCTTAAAATATTATTAAAGGAATGTTAGGGATTAAAGTTTGCACAAATTCTTGATGCATTCAGTTTTCTTATGATATAATTTCTAAGTACTTTAAGGAACTAGAAAAATGTTTAATTCTGATTATGTGGTAAATTTCAAGAATGATTAAAATTCAAAATTCTTCTTATAGAACGATGTAATTATAAGCTACAAATGAATGAATTTTAATCCGAATTGATTTTATCAAATTAAAAATAATTTCAAATTCTCATTAAATAATATTTTATATAATTTTAATTTTGAACTCAATCAGAATGGCCAGTCCCCATAATAATGAAACCATATCCAAATTTAGATGTTTCTAAATTGAATTCAAAACATTTTAAGCACTAACTAGAAGCACATCCTGCATATAATACCATATCTAATCAGTTTTAAGTCGGTTCCAATATGTGTTTTGTATAAACTTAAAAACTTAATTAAAAATTTCAATCTTTATAAATTCAAAAAAACACCAACAACGGAAAAGCATTAAATTTCTCTAAAAAGAAAAGAAAAATTGCATAATTTCAAATTACTTATATAAGAAAGTTTAGCATTTTGTAATTATAGTAGAGAAAATGTATAAAATTTTTCATTTAAATTTTCATCTCTTAGGAAGTTACTGAACTTCTTATCTCTAAATCCGGATTATTCATAAAAACCAGAATATTTTTGATATAAAAAAAAAAAGAAAGATAGAAGAAGAACGATACTACTTAAACGTTGTATAGAAACGCAAATATTTGTTTTGTATCTTAAAAATGAAATGAAAAGAAAGCATCTATATATAACCGAAATGTGTACATAGTAAAATAGTGGGTGGAATTAAATTCATGCAGTCTTTTGATTATCTAGATTCAGGATTCTATGATGTCAATGTTCTGGCGGTTTATTATTTTCTTTTCATATTTTTCTTGCAATTATATTTATCTAAAAAAAAAAAAAAATATTATGAATGCTTCTATAGTTAATTTCTTTTTTTAGAAATTTGAAATATAAAACTTTTTCCACCTAAATACATATTAAAACTTAAAAAAAGAATGATTATTAAATGCGACTTTAGAATATCTAAAGTGTGTTAGTTCCTTATGAGTTTTTTAAAAGCTTCATTCAGAACAAAACAAAAAAAAAACTAATGAAATATTTAATATTAATATTTTTTCAACTAAATTAGGTCTTATTTTTAATCTCTAAGTCTTAACTAATTTGCAGAATTTTCACTATTCACAAAAAAAAAAAAAATACATTTCACTTTTTAATATATAAGAAAATATTTAATAAATAATTTTACAGAATGTTTCCTGAAAGTACGTACCATATTTATAGGATACAAGAATTTTAAACCATAGTATTTGATCAAGACTTATCTATTTGTAAGTCTTGTATAATATGGAGAGAACACGATTTTGATACAGCGCCCACTGTCTAGGAATTGCGGGAACTTTAATACACATACGGAATTTTCGATGAAATTAACAGAAGATTCTATTTGAATTGCTAAAGTTCTAGAAGTTAACGGAATCTCAAGTTTTGTATTACTATTAAGTAAATATTAATCAAATAACGGTTTTTTATAACATTATATTAATTGTCGTCCTATACGAGGCGTCCCCTGCATTACACAATTTGTTTTCTACTTTAATTGTTATGAAATAACATAAAGGTGTCCAACCGTTATTAGTGAAAATTCATCTAAGTTCTAACATTCGTTCGTTGTGAATCACAGCTTCAGGGATTCAATTTTGATCGTCAAGAGAAGATTCTATAGACGTCACAACTGTAGGTGAATAATTTGCTGAGCATTCGCTTTCTTTGCGGAATAGTCTATTTAGTAGTTCGACCGCCAAGGTGAACGATTCCTTTCTTGGTGTCTTTTTAGAATATTCCAGGAAATTTAACAAATGCATTAAATTTTAATTCATTCCCTCTTTTACTCGTTTCGACATATTATCAAAAAGTTCTTTACTGAATTCGTTTTGCATCATATCCAGTTTTTCAACCACTTAAAATATTCGTGGATTCGGTAAAAATTATCAGCGAATTTCGAATACGAATATATAGCAAAGATTCGACGAAAGAGAAACCCTAGTTGTGATCAGTCGATTTGTTTAAAATCAGTTTCCACCGGACATATTCTACGGAAAGAATGAACCGGTCTCCCGAATGTTGCGTGTGGTAAATGCCAATGCACAAGTTTTTGACTTTTACCTCAATAAATATGAACTGAGAAATCTCCTATATAATTCCTAATAACATATCAATGATATTTTGTATTAATTCCCCACTTAAGGCTCGATTTGAGCCGGATTATTAATATTATTATTACATAAAACAGTATAGGTAAACCTAAAACTTACCCTGACTATGGCTAGTGACTAGGATCACAAAAGAAACTTAGTTTAGATGCATCAAAATTAAAAATACTATGTAACTATGTATTATATAAGTAACGAGCGATGTTTTAATACTTTTCGTAGACTAAAATTGGTCTAAAGATTAAAAATTTTATCAATTATATGATGCCGGGTTTAGTGTTATCTGTGAATTGGAAACATTCTGTATATCCCAGCATCATTAGAAAAACGAAGAAATATACATTTTATCTTAATTGGAACAAAAATAATAAACATAGAAATGGAAGCAAATAAAAAAAAAAAAGAAATGAACACACAGGATTAAATGAAGAGCCATATATCTTTAAGATATACTTTTATATATATATTTTTTTTTTGTTGAAAGAAAGAAAAGTTCTTACATGCTTTTTTCGAATGATAATAACTTGAGTAGCAAAGAATAAGATAAGAATAATACCCAAGGTAGATAGTATATCCTTATACCTGGAAGGTCTTCTTCCTTTTTTTTATATAACCAAGATCAAAAAATGTCCACAATATTTTTGCGCAGAAGTAAAATATCCAATTTATTATCGTTATTGACCTACATGTTAAAATCAAATGATTTTAATCTAAATCTAATCTATCTTAAATATTTATCAAAAAGAAGACGATGAAAAAAAGGACATTCTGATTTGTTCAGCATTATTAAATAGAAAATGTTAAACAAACAAGAAAAGAAAAGATTTATCTAAGAACAAAAAGATTTTTCTCTCTCAAAAAAGAAAAATGAAAAGATTAGATTTTTCTTCTTGTTTTTTTTTTTTTGGAAAACATTGATTTTTGCTTTATGTTTTGTTTTAAGATAACATTTTCCTGATTAGAAAAAAAAAAATTAAGTCGAGCACCAGCTTGAACTTGATTTCTCCCAGTGTTTTAAATATTCTTCCTAAGACAATATGAAAGTATATATCTCATATTTCCATAAATTTAATCTAATCTTTTAACCAAGGCATTCTCACCAAGGCATAGTTTGAAAAAGGGATGATAATGATATGGTAATGTAAATACTTATATGATGTTTTGACGGGCAACACGTTAAAGTACTTCATCGTACTTTTCTTTTTTCTTTGAATTTAATCTCATCCATAATGTGTACTATATGGATTGGGATGTAATCATTTTTGATTTTTCAAAATCTATATTCTTTAATACATAATAGATTATCCTCAAAAATGATAGTACATATATATTAATTTCATATAAAACATTAGTTTTGTTGTTTTTTTTTATCGTCCTTTTTTTATTATTATTGATCCAACATACAGGATTGCGATTCCCTTTCTTTAAGAAACCACTCACACACATTTCTGAACTTCATTTTTACCTGATTTTAAAATATTATACTAATAGAAATTTTTTTTTTTTTTTTTTTCCTTCAAACACTTTTTTCACTTTTCTCACTTTTTAATCTCAAAAATAAATCATATTTCATATATTTCTGTACTTTTTGGTGGAGAAATGTTTTATTTTGTTTTCTTATCAAAAAAATTAACACTTATTTTTATAAATCTTTTTTTGCTAAAATTTTTTATCACAACTTTTGCCGCATTTTTTTCTTCGTCGTTTTTTACTTTTACTTTTTTTTAATGTTTTATTCAAAAAATATTTCAGAAATATATATTTTTTTTTTTTAAAGAAATCTAATAATTTTTATTTTTTTGATTAGAATATTAAAAACTAATAAAATTAATAAAAAAAAAAAAAAACTACGCCCTTCCAATGTGATAAAACTCACAACTAAACAAAAAAAAGCACAGTATTAAAATTATAAGTAAATAAATTAAGGAAAATCTATATTTGAGCTCCTGTCTGAATGGAAGAATTTTTGTATAAAAAAACAAAAAAATTTTTTGTTTTTCTTCCTTTCCGTGTTACATTGGAGGCCGATTCTATACTGTTTCAAAAGTTTTCGAGAGAATCAAAAAAAAAAAACCAAAAAAAAAAAAAACAGAAATATAACAAAATATCCGTCATGACAACAACTGGATAAAACAAATGTTCAGAAATCCTTTTTTCCTGCTAAAGGGGAATCATATCAAAAGTATAGAGCCACATTCATATATTCACACAGAAGGCAACTTTGGCTGTGGTATAAAACCATATATATATATTTTTGGTATTTCGAGGGGTAACTGAAAAAAAAAAAAGAAAAATAATGTACACAACACATCCTTATTAGAAAGTCCAATGGTATTTTCGGAAAGGGCGCATGTACAGAATATGTTTATTTTATAATAAATCCCCTCTAAAAAATAATAACATTAAATTTTGAATACCTTATTGACGAGGGGAATTACTATTTACCATTCACCCCATTTAGAATTGGTTACCTTCCTTGTCGTGTTCCGCGTAGCATAAACATAATAAAAATGCTTGTAAAAATTGATCACGTGAAAAAAAAACAAAGATTTCTATAAAAACAAAAATATTACTGGTGGTGATGACCATACCAGCTGATACAAATTCATCGAAGAAGGAGTCTGAAGTAATGAGAGATTTTCTTTTCTTTTCTTGTGTCTTAAAATAGAAAGATTTTCTAGGATTTAATGGAATTTTTCTTTTTATATATTTTATTTCTGTATTATCATAAAAAAAAAAACAAAGCAAAATATTAACACGGAAAATAACTTTATTGAATATTTCGAATTAAAGATTTCATTTCAGAAATAGTTGCCTTATTTAAGACTTTCTTAACAAATTGTTCTTTCAATACTTCCAATTCAACTTCTTTGGCAAGCTGGAAATAATAAGAGAAAATTAAAATAATAAAAAAAAAACAATATTTTATAATAGAAATATTGATATTTGACCTGTCGTGCACGTTTTACAATATGAAGTGGCATACCACCAAGTTTGGCCACATTAAAACCATATGATTTTGGACTTACACCAGACGTATATTTATAAAGAAACGTGACCACCTCATCTGTATCACTTCCCTCATTTTCAACCATACAAGCCTTACAAAAGATTGATATCATTATTTATTAAATTCAATTATATTGAAAATAAATTATTAATTCTTACCATATGACCAAAACTCATACGTTTGTCTTCTAGAAAACCGTCTACCAAATTATGATAATGTGTAGAAAATAATGTTCTAGATTTACGATCTGCTAGATAATTTGCCACAGCACCTGCAATCGCTGTTCCATCATAAGTGGCTGTACCTCGACCTGTTTTTGAATTAATAGATTTTATTAACGCATTTGGAAAAAAGGAAAGGAATGTAAAACACAAAATTCACCTAATTCATCAAGTAATATCAAACTATGCAATGTTGAATGTTTCATTATTGCCGCAGTTTCATTTAATTCAACCAAAAATGTACTATGACCAGCAAGTATATCATCTTGAGCACCAAGACGAGTAAATATTCGATCAATTAAAGATAGTTTACAACTTTTAGCTGGTACATGACAACCCTGAAAATGGAAACTTTTATTAAAAACATATTTTTTATTTATAATATTTAATTAATTAATTACGATTTGTGACATAATTGCTAACAATGCAATTTCACGCATAAATGTACTTTTACCACCCATATTCGGACCAGTCAACAAGACAAATGGAGGTTCATTATTACAACCCAAATTAATACCATTTGGTATATAAGTATCAGGATTAAGACAAGGATGATAGCCTTCTTCAATTTCAATAAATGGTTCATCACTTTCAACAACCTCTGGTATACAAATCACATTTTGATTTCGTGCATATTCTGCCAATGAACCAAGAACATCCAAAATTCCGATTGAATTAACACATTTTTGCCAAGTATCATAATGATCTGCAAATTTCTCGAAAATTCTTCTCGATAAATCTCTTAAAACTGCATTTCTGTCTTCTTCTGCACAAATCATACGTTTAAGAAAATTCTAGAAATGAAAATATTGTTTTTAAATTGAAAAATAAAAACATTTTAAACACATATTTACTTTGGTTTCTTCCGTGTGAAATCGTCTAGCAGGATTGGAACCTTTTTTCTGACCTTCAAAAGAATATTCTTTCCCAGCCGTTTTTGAATATTTTTCCGGTATTTCGAGTTGATAACGCTTTTTATCACTTCCAAAATAAGTAATTCGACATCCGAATAGTTTTTCTTGTTCTTTTAAATATTCTTTTAATTCTTCATTGATTTCTTCAATCCCTTCTTGAACTGCATCATATTCAGAATCCACACCCTTTTCAGGTGCTATAACACCTTCTTTAAGTGCTTCAGCATGATCGAAAGCGTTCTATGATATGAAACAAACATATAAATGAATATTTTATATATAAAAACAAAGCTATTACATCAAAGAATTCTAGAAGTTCTGCAAGATCTGGATATTGTCCATTCGGTTCAAGTTGTGTTAATCTTGAAATAAGTTCGGAATTGAAATCTTCAAACATTTTGGGAATCTCTAAAAGCGATTTAAAACCTTTCAAAACATTAATGAAGTTCTAAAAAAAAAAAAGAAAAATCAATATTATTTTAATCTATAGAAATTCTTGAAATGCTTAACTCGAATTTTTTTCTTGTTGTATATTTTCTCTTCAAAAAATATGGCTCTTCCATCTGGATGGCCTTCTAATTTTTTCTTAGTTCCAAAACCATGAATCTGTGCTAAACTCCTTTCAAAATCTGGAAGTTTATGAAACAATTTCTGAATTTGTTGTAGGACATCATTGTTAGATAGAAATTCTGAGATAGCATTTTGTCGTTCTTTAATAACATCCAATTCACAACTTGGGGAACAAATCCAACTATATAAAAGTCTCTTCCCAAATTTTGTTGAACAATTATCCAAGGTATTTACCAATGAACATGTTTTATCAGTTACTCTTAAATTTCTCAATGTTATTCCATCCAATATCATATGACGATTTTTTTGAATTTTCTCCAGTTTTTGATTAATACTTTTAGAAGCGCTTTCTAATGTTATACTTGTATCGAGGATATCTTGAGGTATATATAAATGATAACGAGCCATTGATAAGATTTGTTTGTCAAGTAAACATCTCTTTAAATATGAAATACAAGCCCCAAACGCTGAGAGTGCCAATTTATAATTCTCTTTTGGTGTTAATCCTAAATGATCTCCTTCATCTTGCATAATTTGGATAACTTCTGGCCATTTTCCAGTTCCCTCTTTTGAATAATAATTTTCAGCAAGACATTTTAAAGTTTTCTCACCATTCCAAAATTTCTTCAAATTTTCTTTTAATGTTCGACATAATATTGTTTTCATTATTTGTTGTGTTCGAATTGATATAATGGGTTTCTCGTATAAAATCTGTAAAAAATATTTAAGTTAATAAATTTTGTATTAAACAATCTATTTTATTTTTACAAGAACTGGTGGATAATGTGATAATAATGTTAACAATCGAGAAGAGTTCTTGTCATCGTCGAACTGTCCGACATGAAAATCTCCAATCGAAGTGTCAACAAAACATATTCCATATTTGCTTGTAAGTCCCTCATCCTAGAAATATAAGAAACTATTAGATATTCTTTAAAATTAGATTATCCAACTAAAAGAATTACTTTTTCTGATAAAGATAACATATAATGAGGTTCATGCTTGTAGGTAATTTCATTTTGTGATCCAAAAACTTGTGTTCCCATATTCATAATTTGACAAACTTCTCTCCTTACAACACGATCAAATTTTGTAAGGTTTTTCGTTTTCTTGCAACGTTCTGTCATCATATCTGGAGTTTCAGTTTGTTCCACTCTTGCTACCTAAGAATTAAGCTTGTATACTAAATTAATTAATATCATTAATTCATTAAATATACTTTGTAGCCTCTAGCAACAAGAACTGTGACCATTTTGTCGTAAGATATTTCAGGAAATCCAGAATGAGCAAATTCTCCTTTCATATATGTAAAGCCAAGCTCTTTGACACCAACATCAGCATCCATATGATATAATTCATAGAATTTTCCAACCTTAAAGAAAATAACACAATCGAAATCTTTTGCCTTAATATCCCACCATTGTCTGACACCCTATTTAAATAATATTTTATTATAAACAAAATAATTTCCTAAATTATATTGAAAATATTTACAGGGCTCAAGTTACTTAAGAACTTTTCGGGAACATAAAGTGTGGTAGGATCATAGTCTGGATGATCAGGACGTCTACGTTTTATATCCATTATTTTATTTGGCTGTAAAAATTCCAATTTTTGATGTGGCCATTGAAAAGGTTCCTCAGATTTGTCAGCGATTTTTTCACGTTTTTTTTCTGATATCGTTGACGATGATGGATTCTCTAACAATTGTTTAATACTCTCTTGAACTTTTTTTTGTACTTCTTCAGATGTTAAATTATAAGACACCTAAGACCAAATCAGGTGAATTCAAATAAATACTTCAAAAAATAAGAACACTACCTCTTTGTTTTCTTCATCTGAAGATACCTCTTTTTTATCATCGGATGAAGAAGTGTCTTCTTGCTCATTCTTCTTCTTAACTGAAGTTTTTTTAACTTCCTTTTTAACTTCGTTTTTAACTTCCTTTTTAACTTCATTTTTAACTTCCTTTTTAACTTCGTTTTTAACTTCCTTTTTAACAGTTACCTTTTTAGTATCCTCAACTTTTTCTTTTTTAATTACAGGCTTGCCATTTGTATTTTCATTTTCCTGATCACAATCGGATTCCATCAAGATTCGACGACGTTTTTTCATGCTGCCAGCTTTTTCATTTTCTTCATCTGAATCGGTTTTCTCAGCAGGCTCATCACGATCTTCAAGTTCTCTTTTTACTATTTTGAAAATAAATTGAATAGAATTTAATGAAATCTTTTACAATAAACTTACGAGATTTTTTTGAGGTTTTTGGAGTATCTTCATCATTTTTGAACTTCTTGGTTGTTGTCGGTGTAGATTTTCCAGTTTTTGGAGTGGATTTACTCGCAGAACTTTGCGGTGACTTTCCAAAATAATTAAATAATGTATTTGGAGTACCAACACTTGATCTTTTCGACATGACAAATTTTTTCTATTGCTTTTTATTTCTAAGAAAAACTTACAATTTACAAAGAATGTCACAATCGATTTTAACAGCAGCGGTTTATGGACGCCGAAACAAGCGCGATTCTAACAATTTTTGACGTTTGACAGTTGATTGCCGGCAAACAAGAAAATAATAACCAATGAAGTGGATTTTATGTGGATAGTTATTTCCCTTTTTTTATTGCAAATTCCGTTAAAGATATTTGAATTATTCAAATTATTAAAAATGGGTTCCTTAGATATGGGCTTATAGATTTCCAAAGAACGCGATAATTAGTAATAATAGTAGTACATGCGTAGTGCATAATCTATTTTTTTTTTCATTCATCCAGTGAAACTGGTTGCAATTTACGCAAGCCTTAAAAAGCAGAACCTCCTCACACCTACTAAAGCCCAAATTACATTACCGAAGCATGCAAAATGTACTAACGATGTGTTATAATCTTGATATTTTTGTTAACACAATTTAATTTAATATAATATTTTTTTTAAAAATTATGAAAATATATTTCCCTGAAGAAGAAATAAATTTCGGATCAGGTTAATTATCAATTTGTTTCATTTCATTGCCAATCGTTTCCTGACAGAATTTCTTTCATAGAAAACTTTCGGACGTTCTTAACTTTAAAAAAAGAACAACAACTATACAAACATTTTCGACCAAAATTTTGTTTGAAAGTTTTTTAACTAAAAATTATTGACATGACGTTTGTTATAAATCTCACAGCTCCAAAACCGGAAAAAAGCAATTGGGCTCGTCACGAGACTTGATTATGTTTGCAAAAATTTTTCGCAAGTTTGACAGATCATTCTGATTGGTCAGGGAAAACTTAAAATAATCTGCACTCGTGGAAAAGTTTCGCAAATATAATTTTTCATTTTTCATTTTAGGATTTTAAGACAAAACATTTTCAATTAAAAATTCTACTAATTCCCTTTTTCCTGACATTTTATAGAATTTAATAGTTTTTAGTATTCAGTTCGCAAGTTTGCGAAGATAATCAACTCCAGGGCATGTTTATTTTTGACATAAGCTTCGCAAATCTGCGAAGTCTTTTAAGCATTTTGATTGGTTTAACGAATTGTCAAAAATAATCAAATAATTTCACAAGTTTGCGAACTTACTCGTGACGAGCCCAAATAAATTTTCATTTGTTCCCCTGGTTGCTTTTTTCTGGGTTCCGTTCACTCGATCACACCGGTGTAAAAAAAGTCGGTGTAAGTTAATGTCAAAAAAGCCGGTGTCGAAAAATATAAGTTGTTTGCGAGTGAACGGTCGTAGTCGTAGTCAATTAGTGTCATTTCGAAATGTCAATTGGAGAAAATGCGCATTTACAGGAAAATTAATGTACTGTAATTATTAAAATTACTTTCATGAAATCTTTTTATTTTTAATATTTAATTTAGTAACAAATTTTTACATAAAAAACATATTTTATGATTTCACTTTTTTTTATAAATTTAATATTTTAAATTATTTTCGAATATAATTCAACGAATTGAATATAAATTTATTACTAAAACTATAATTTTTCTATAAATTTACCAAATAATAAAAAAAAAATACTGAATTCATAAATTTTTGTTTTGAATTCAAAATCAAACTGACGAAATTGAAATGACAATAATCAACTACGGTCCATGACATTGGTTGAAAAAAGTTACTTTTTTTTACACCGCTGTTAATGAGTGAACGACAGAGTGTCGGTGTCATGACGTCATCGTAGTCGAAAAATGTTGACCAGTGAACGCAAAAGTGTAACTTTAGTCGCTTTTAGTTACATTTAGTTGGTGAGTGAACGCAGCCCTGAAGAAAATTCTGATTTTGTATGTCTGAGGCGTCGGTTATAGCTTCATCACTATAATGGTATTTTTTTTTAAATTTTGCATAAAAGGCGGCTATGTGACTGTCAGGGAAATTTAATATTAATTCTCAATTTTGAGGTTAAAAATGGACGAAAAATGTTCAACGAAACCAACAAATAGGTAGCTTTTCATTGGAATTAAAGAAAATTGAAACACTGTTAAAAAAACAGATGATAGGAGAATATTTTTCATCATTACAATTATAAAAACGATTATAAAAACAATTATAAAAAACATACGTAAGATTTTTAACGTAAAACTTGTTTGGTCGTATTGGACTGATTTTTCACTTCTGACAAGCGCACAGAGTTGCACGTGATGTTTTTTTTTATCTGTAATTAATTTTTTTTAACAATTTCCCATGTTTTATATATTATTTTTTTTTTAGCAAAAATAATCTTTGAAGTAGGGTTAATCTTCCGTCGCAAAATTATTTCCTTCATTCTAAAGTTTAGAGCAGAATGCCGCGAAAATCAAACTATTCGAATGTCAAAAATCGTACTCAAATTTATGTGAACAAAATAGCGTCACCAAGAATAGTGTAAGTTGATTTTATTTTCGTAAATAAATTCCCTTTTTTTCAATAAGTTTGTGAAATTAATTATATCAATATCCTCAATAAGAATTTGATTATCACAAAAAATATAAACAAAAACAAAGTGAGGTTAGAATATTTTGATTTTCTCGATGGTTTTCGGATTTTAACAAACTTGTTGCGGTGGCTCCGTCGAATAGAAAACATATGTATTTAAATTGATTTGACATTCCAATACGTTGGTTTTCACGGCATTCTGCTCTACGCTTTATGTGCCGGATTACACGCGGTGTTTTTTGGGTAGAATTCTGACGCAGCCATAGGTATCGGTGGGTTGGGGGTGAGGCAGAAGATCTACCTCTCGAAATGTTGGCGCAACGGAGTTTTTTACGCATACAAACAAGAGTCACTGTTTGTGTCGGTTTCGAAAAAAATTGAAAATTCAAGCGCGCCATTCGCTTACTGACCGTCAACAGGTAATCATAATCTAAAAGTACATAGGAAATAGTAAAATAGTAGATCGTAACAGTTTGACGGTTTTAGTTCGAGTGATGCTGTGCTCACACACACTAATACACTCCTTGTGTAGCTTGTATAAAAGACTGTGGTATAAACATTCCTCGTCTAAACGGTTTGGTAGATTTCTACCCAAAACTTGGCGGTAGATTTCTACCGCGTGTAATCCGGCACTATGACGAAGCTATAACCGACGCCTGAGGCCTCAAACTAAAAAGAAAACCAAAAATAAGAAAAATTCTTTAAAACAATTTCAAATAAAAAACAGTTTATTTGATTTATGTCACTTTATTAAATAATTTCTTATAACAAGTACAATAATTTTTAATTTATATCTTATATCGCTAATATTTTATTTATTATTATTTCATTAATTGTTTTTATTTCTTTCTTTCTTTTTTTTTTATATTTTTACTTGACTAGAATAACAAGAAACCAGTGAAAAATATTTTTAAATAATCAAGAATTAAACCAAACATAAAATTTTTGCCTATAATTATTATTTCTTTATTTTTAAAAAGGATTTTTTATTTTTTTCTTTTTCATACATTTAAGATTTCTTGTGAACTTATTTCTAAACTACCACAGTTTTTATTTTTTTATTTTCTTTTTTCTTTAATTTTATATATATTTTTGTGTATCTAAAAACTGTTTTTTTTTTTTAATATTTAAAATTATATCTTGTAATTATTTTAAATTGATTAAATACAAATTACTTATTTTGTTTTTATTTGGTTTTTGAAAACTACTTTTTTATGACTGAAAATATATGGATTTTGTTTAGTTTTTTTTATGATTTTTTTTTTATACAAATTTCATAATTTCTTTTTAAAATATACAAATTCAAATAATTATGTTGTTTTCTTTTGTATTTTACTACAATAATTAATATATATATATATATTTTTATTTTTATAAATAATTACAATTCTAATTATAATATATTAATATTCTGTTTTTTTTTTTTTTTTTTAATTTAATATAACATAATATTGTACTTAATTAACAATTTTTTTTTTCTTATTATTTTCAGTCTCTTAAGGTATTTTTGTCTGTAAATTATTAATATTAAAAAAAAAATTGAGAAAAAAATTGAGAAAAAAATTATAATTTACATGATTTAATTTTAATTATCAAAAATTGCGTACTACAAAAAATTTCAAATTTATATTTTAGAGGAAAATATTCTTTTTCTTTTTTTTAAATATTATTATTTATGAGTTATTCGTTTCTTTTATTGCACTCCATAAATTTCATAAAACGTACAAATAAAGCGTGATTTTAAAATTTGTATTTAAAAAAGAAAAATCATAATTTTAATGCACAAAAGCCTTAATTTTTTGTTTTTTTTTTGATTAAAAATTGCACAATAAACTTGTTTAAGTGAAGATACTCAACCCGAGATTTTAGTCTTTTGACGTGAGAGCCACAAGAGATTTAATTGTGTTTACATATCGGAGACTCGATAAGTCCCCTCAGAGGACATGTCTTCAGTTCAGAGACAGTAGTGGTCTTCAGTCTTAGGTCTCAACCAGGGGTCGGCAACGCGGCGCCCCCGATCGATTTTTCATTCGCCCTCGCTGGACTAATGTAAAAGTATGATAGCCAGAGCGATTTACTTACTCTTGTCAAACGGCGATATACAGCAAGTAGTCAGTTGGGTTAATGGGGCATTAACGGACGCATTTTCAAATATTTATTTTTTAACCCCTAAATTGACCAATCAAGATTATATTTTATTTTAAAAAATAATTTAAAACATTTTTAAATTAAAAAACAATCGGTTTTCAACACGTATTTACGATAGTAACAAAAATTATTAATACCATAAGATCGGGAGCTATGCAACACAGATTGTTTAAATTACTTTTAGAAGATGAGGACGTTCAGTTCACAGATCTTCTTTTACATACTAAAGTGAGGTGGCTGAGCAGAGGTAAAATACTTGAGCGGTTTATCATGCTTTTGCCACAAATAAAGGAATTTATTGCATCAAGAGGCGAATTTTACGAGCAATTAGAAAATAAGGATTGGCTAATCGACCTCGGATTTCTGACAGATATAACGGCAAAGTTGAATGAATTAAATTTAAAAATACAAGGGAAAAATCAGCATATCGCTGACATGATTAGTGCAGTAAATGCATTCAAATGCAAGTTAGTGTTGTTGAAATCCCATCTATTGAAAAAATCATTATCACATTTCCCAAATATAAAATATACTGTTGAGAGTTTAAATTTGAATAATGAAAATTTTACTGCTACATCATATTTAGAAATTATAGATAAGCTAATAGAAGAGTTTTCTTCTAGATTTGAAGATTTTGCAGCATTAGAACCCGTTCTAAGATTTTTCATAAATCCATTCAATGTTACTGAAGATGATGTCCTTGAAAAAGTTTCAGTGTATTTCGAGCTTCATAATATCGAAGACCTAGAATTAGAAATAATAAACTTGCAAAGTGATATTATTTTAAAAGCGCATAGTAATGATAAAATGTTTTGGAACTTAGTCGATGAAATTAAGTATCCTATTTTAAGGAAATGTGCGCTAAAAATTTATTCATATTGTGCAACAACATACAATTGCGAGTCTTTGTTCTCAAATATGAAATATGCGAAATCAAAATACCGAACAAAGCTTAATGACTCACATTTAGATAATTATTTAAGAACCGGGAACTCTAAATATATCCCCAATTATAAGAAATTAGCTGAAAATATGGACACCCAAGTTTCACACTGAATTTTATGTATCATTATGTATGACACCAACAAAATAAAGTTATAAAAAATCTGTTTTTTTTAATGCCTATTTATACCTGTTGATTATTATTAAATATGCGCCCTCGGTGATTTTCAAATTTAGTATTGCGCCCTTAAGGACAAACAGGTTGCCGACCCCTGGTCTAAACAGATAGTTTCTTCAAAAAGTTTCTAGTCTTTCAACACGTTGAATAAAACTATCCGATTTCCAGAGACTTTTCAACCGGAAAATATACTTTGTGAAATTTTTTATAAGAGATAAAATTGAAATAACTTAAAATATTTTAATAAAAGCTTATTATTTTTTTTTTCTTACTGTAGCTAGATGAATTTTGTGCTCGCGAAATGTCCTTACCACACGACTCCATTGGATTTATTTCAAGACTTATTTTCAGTCGGACTGAAAAAAAGTCTTGTGGAGACTCTAAAATTTGGACTTTTTTGTCAGTCCGACTGAAAAATTGTCTTGAAATAAGTCCAATGGAATCGTGGGCTTACTAAAAATTTGGATCAAACTTCTGAATGTTATATTTTATCCAATAAATAATTAGGAAATATCCATCAAATTTTCATGGTTTTTTGTTGACTATGATAGTTAAATGTCCTTTCAAATATTGAAAGGATAAAATTCATAAATGAAAAAGAAAACTAAACGAAAAAAAATTATCCATTTCTGGAGATTGACACGTTAGTGGACAGTAAAAAGCTCATCTCATTTGGCATCACAGTGAAAATGCTATAGCATTCACGTCCGCGAACGTGTTAAAAATAAAGTGTTCCGTGTATACACAGTCAAGAGACATATTTTGAAGAAAGGAAGACTTTCCTGTTCGGAAAGCGAGTCTCAAAAGTCTCTTATTATTGTATAATTTCCCTTTGTAGACTTTTCACTCTGTTGGCAGTTATGAAAGACGAAAGTCTCTGGTTTGTCTATCTTCACCTTCAAAATCTTGATGGACGCTTATAAAATATTTAAATATATTTTTCCTTATTAAAAATAAATTCAGTTTTATTCAAGAAATAGATAATTTCACGTGTGGATTTTCCATATTTTTTTTTAAATATAAATACGAAATCCTTAAGAATTCTGATGAACGTTTCATAACAAAATTTAATTAATTATCGTAATTAGTACAAATTAGAAAAATTTAACTACAATTCTTTTTTCGGTCTTTTTATATGAATAAAATAAAATAAAAGTATATTCAAAAGGCAAGAAATCAATTACTTTCATATAATTAAAGCAAATGAAATTAAATACAAATTTACAGCGAAACTTTTACAAGTAATTATATTTATTATTTAATTAATATTTATTTATTTTTTGCAGACATCGATATGGAAAGATTTATATTCTTTTTTTTTTACTTTACTTAATAAATTTTGTATAGGATAAAAACTTTTCAAATTGTTCCCAACTGTATTTATACTTTTGTTTATATAAATATTGTATAACTCTATTTAGTTTTTGCCATGATATGGATTCGGAAATTGTAGATGTGATTTGATTTAAAATTCGAAAATGAAGAAAAAACAAAAAAACTATATAAAATAAACGCAATTAAAAAAAAAAAATATATTATAATTACTAAGTTTTAACGTGATATTTTGTATTTAATTTAATTGTTTTTGATTTACTATTATCCGATTCATTGCTATCATCCTCATCGGCAAATTGAATATCATCAAGTTCATAATAATCTTGTAGATTATCACTTGGTGATTTAACAACGGAAGTTTCTTTTTCAAGACCACTTTTTTTCCTAATATGTCCACGTACTACTGCTGCCGGTGATGATGGAAATATATTATCAATAATTTCATTTAATTGAATACCTTCATTCGTTTGTTGTTTACCAGAACGATTTGATGTTATCGAATTATGTCGTCGTCTTTCATTCAGTTTTGGTGAATCCTCTTTTAGTAATGCAGCAACTAGTTTCTTTTGTATTAAATTATTTTTTAAATTTTCATTATTATCTTCATAAGTTTTTCGTGTTAAAAAATTTATGGGTGGTGGTGGTTCAGGAATATCATTTTCATCTGATGCCTCTGTATTACTATCCGTACTATTATATTGTTGTTGTTGATAATTTGGTGATATCTCTTCATAATATGGTTCCTGTTCATATTGTTGACCATCCGTCTCTTCACATTCATTGATTATATTACCATCATCTAATGGTGGTATCCAAACTAAATAAGCTGGATCCATACCAAGATATGATCCTGGTGCGGCACCCGCATTAATTACATTATAGTCATAATAATCCAGTTCTAAATCTTCAGGATTAGCTAATGAAAATTCAGAATCAGGTCTTGCTAAAAGTTTTTCACGATTTTGTTTTTCTTTACTTTCTTTTTGATTTGTCGTACGTATAGTTGCTGTACTTATAACGCTGGCTGCAGGAGAATAACAACCCTGAAAAGTTTATAAGTTCATTTTCTTTCTAAAATATATTCAAAAACAAAAAAAAAAAAAAACAAAAATTTTCATAATTTATTCTATAATATAAATTATAATCCCAGGATAATATTCCATATTTAGTTATAAGCCTTTGACTTTAACTATCTTAAATGTAATATAATAAGAATCTTTATGTATATACATATATGTATATATATATAAAGGTATTAAAATACAAACTTACATTTGCGAGGGTAATAGCACTTGCACTTAATCCGTGACATTTTTTTCTAGATACCTTCAAGGATTCTGTATCAGTATCTCCATCAACGGTTTTAACATCACCAAAATTCTTACGTTTTGTTATATTCAACGACCACTTGCTGTCTCTCACAGATTTCATTATATTTCTTGGTGTTAATGTCCCAATAGAACTATCCGGATGTAGACTAGATAAACTTTGTTTTGATGTTGTAGAGACATCATCATCATTTGGGGATGAAATAGAAATTTCTTTATCATCATCGACATTGTTACTATCCGGATTATTATTAATAATTTCATTCGTTAAAGTTTGTGTACTTCCAATGCTATCATTACTGAAAACGAAAATTATATATATATATTGTATTTGCATTATAATATCTTTATAGGATCATATATATTTTTCAGAAACAGACATTTAGACTGAAATTTATAAATATTATATAAATATATTCGAATATTTTATTACCATTTATTCTTTTCAGTATCATCGTTAAGACCAGTCTCTTTCATCAGCATTTCAGCGTCGACACTTTCTCGTAATATCGAATGTTTCATACGTCCTCGTGGTCTTATTTTAACCAAATATATCACTTCTGATAGTAGAGTTGTTGTCGAAATTGCTCGTGACGGTGGTGAACCAGAATTTTGAAGTGATCCAATCGAATTACGTGGTGTATGTATTGGTGAATCACCTTCACCTCTACTCTCTGTCAAATGATATTTCCTATAACGTAGTATATATTGTGTACCTATATTTCAAATATGATAAGAAAAAGAAAAAATACATATTATTCCTAAGGATTCTTCTTCTATAATCATTAATTTCAACATGAATTCCATTAAGTATTACAGTACCTAGAAGTGCGCTTATTATGATAATTATACCAGCAAATATCACAGCTGCTATGTGCACCACTGTAAATCTATTTCCCATTTGTGGTTTTTGGGTAATCGCTTTACTTGTAACATTTTGTTTTTCTGTTGCTGTAAAAATTTTTTTAATGTAATATTAAAGTAAATACTGGATTCTCAAAAAAGAAAAAAAAAAAAACGCAGAATATATAAAAATATATATAAGAACAAAATATTATCGATTTACAATTTGTCTTTCGTCGTTTTATATCGCTTGGGAATACTTGAAAATGATTTCCAAGTTTCGAGAAACGAGAATTAAATATATATAAATAAAATTTTATATAAAATTCGAAATACAATATATATATATATATATATATATAATAAAATTTCGAACGGATTATTTGCAAGTACGAAACGTGTAAGAAATTCGTAAATATTTTATAAGAAATTTTAAAAGTAACTAAATTTAAACTTAAGCCTTGATAATTATTACACAAACAACTTCAATAATAATAATCAATATTAAGGACTTTCTTAAAATACTTAAAATTAAACCTTCTAAATAATTAATTATTTCTTCTTGTTTATGCATAAATTTTATTATTAATTAGTTTTCATTTAAATAAGATAAAGAAATTACTTACCAATTTGAAGGACATGAGCTAAAAATCCACCATTACATGATCGATCGACGGCAGTAATTTCATCAGAAAAGAATTCAACTAAAATTTGTGAATCTGTTGAAATCACATAATCTGGATAAATTTTTGATCCTCCAATATATTCTGAAATAAGTGTTGATGCCAAAGAATCTCCATCACGAATTTTCACATATTGTGTTGAACAAGGCATACGAAAAAAGTCAACAATCAGTTTTATCCGATAGTCGTCATCTGCCTGTAATATATATATTTATATATATATATATTTGATTATGATAAAATTGGTTTCTATATTTGATAAAATAAATTCTCTTTTTGTTTTTCTTTTTACCTGTATCAACCAAAATGTTCTTCCCGGGCAACTTTGTGCAGACGATGCTAACATTCTTTTTGGTTTTGATGTACCTAAATGAACTATACAACCACATCGGCATCCCGGACCAATTTCAGCTGATACTTCTGGTCGTATCAAAGATACTTTACCTGAATTTAAAATACCTGGCCCATAGAGGCAATCCCATGTATCCGCTATTTCTTTTCCGCAATGGTCTGTTTCAACAGCTGGACCCTATCAAAATAAATTTGTATTAGTATATAGGTACTTACCTTTTGGGGTCTATATGAGACGGTAAAGTTTTGATTTATTGTTTCAAGTAATTGAAAAAAATGTCTGGTTTTCAACGAAATCAATGTGGAAAATGGTGTATAGAAACAATATTGAAAAAAAAAAAAAAATGAAAAAGGAAAAAGGAAAACAAGAAAAGCACCAAATAAAATAATAAGTTTACATATATAAAAACTTTATTCATTCTTTTAGACAAGAAAATACTTTTTGAAAATTTTTCTTCTCTTTTTCTTGGATTTAAATTTAAAAGAAAAATGTTTCAATAGGATTTTTATCTTCAGTTTTGGATGTTTATCTTATTTTGTGTCATCTGAAAATATTAACGTGTGGCACAGTAGGTCGAACGAATTTTTTCGCTTTCGGGATTATATGTGAAAATATTTCTACTGAACTCTTATACTCATTCCATAAATTTTATATCTTGTTCTAGTTTCTTTTGTTCGAGAATTTCATCGCTATTATCTTCAGATGAAACTATAATAGGTGGACCAATTTCAACATCTACTAAGGTTGCTTGATGAAAAGTTCTTGGTTTTGAAATGATTTTTCCATCTAATACTTCAAGCATAGATTTTGGTGACGAGATTTTTTCTAGTCCATGTTTAAATATTTCATTAGCTTTTCGAATGTAACCCTTTTCAGACATTTTGTCATAGTTCACGATTTTTTCTTCATATCCATATTCAATGCAGAAAGCGCCAACATATTGCATTTCAATGTCTTTACATATTGATCTTTTTAATGTTCGAGACTTGTATTACGTTCCTTCATTATCTCATATGGATTGGTTAATTATTTCCTACGGTAGGTACTATCAGAGACTATATTAGTTTTCTCACTACATTTGTAACACATAGAAATAATCGCTGTTATATCAATTTATGAATGTCCGCCTGTCCGTCCGTGTATAATATAACTCAAAAACATGTCATCCGATTTTGATGAAATTTACAATAGCAGTTTGTTATTCCTTAACTCGAATTACTCATTTTTTTGTTAAAATGTTCTTAGTAGTCCGAATAAGGTTCTTACAGAAAGAAAAATGGGAAAATTTGCCCGGAAAATTGGAAAATTCGGGAAAAACTGAAAGTGCTTTTCTTCAATGTGATTTTTGTAGCAGAAACGCGTTTTTTTCTCATTTTTACATTTTCAATAGCTTTTTACAAATCCACAAAATGACCACAAACAAATTTATTGAATCTTGGACAGGACAACGTCTGTCGGGTCAGCTGATATAAAATAAATTAAATTGTTTTTCACGCAACAAACATGAAATAAGCTTGCGGAAAATTAAACCAACAAATGATATTTTCGTTAGCGATAGTTTTAAAGTCATATTTGTGTCAGCCTGGTTGATTTTTTTGTCTTTTCCAAATTTTCTTTTTTTTTTTTTTTTTTTCGCCATGGCAACCATCATATTAATTAAATACATAGTAGAATTTATGCTGCTGTCCCTAGGTATGCTATTTTCCTTGTATAAATTTCTTCGTTTAAATAACAGTACAAACAAAAGTATGGTATTTTATTTGGGTGGTTATTTTACCGAACCATTCATGCCAAAACTCATTTTTATATAATATGGCGTATAGATACTCTTGCTGAAATGGTGAAATCCATTACCACCATTTCTTATTTTCGGAAAAATGTTTAAATATTTTTTATTACTTTAGCGACGACTTCAGTTGGTAAATATAAAACAGAGTGGCAACCGAATGCTACTATTTTCTTTTTTTTTTTTTTTTTTAGGAATTATAGAGTTAAAAGTTAACCAAATAGAACTCCAAGTTGGTGGTTAATGGTGGTACCGTCGAAATTTTGTGGGTTTTATTTTATATATATTTGTTTTTTTCAAACTCTTCAAGATATAAATTCTCTTCCTTTGGGGTGAAATTTTTCTTCTTTTTTTTCCACCATTACCAATTCTATTTTCTACCTTTTTGCATCCGTTTTAATATCACTTATTCCTTAGCTATGTATATGTAACTAGATACTTAGTTATATGTAGTACGAAAATTCATTTCTTATAAGCTAATTCGTTTTATTTAATGGACATGGTCTGTTCCAATGTGTATATCTATGTATATATATATTTTTATTCATACCCCTTTTAATTTTATTTATTAATGCTTTTAAGATCTCTTGAAAAAAAAAGCTTTATAAAGCTTTTATATATCCTCATAATTTTTGAAACGTTGCAAATTCATTTCTATTGTTTAGCCAACATTTTCGAAAATCCCTCAAGATGATTGTAATTAATTTGGAGAAGAAGTAACAAATGTTTTTTCGTATTTTTTTTTCTGTTTTATATAAGTATTTACAAAATGGACAAATAAAGTGCTTTCTTTTTTTTTTTTTTGAATCAATATTATTTTTGAATATCAAATAAACTGAATTGTAAATGTAAATATAAATATGTACCTCACAAAATTTGGCTCCATAACGTGGTGGTGGTGAATCACAAAATCTGTAACGATTCCTTGTACCACCCGTACAAGTTGTTGAACATGGTGTCCAATCACTCCATGGACCCCATCCGCCAGTATCTGAATCTAAATTAGACAAAAAACGTTTTAAATAAGAACACTTACTTCATTAGGAATTAAAATCAATTTAAAAAAAAAAAAAAAAAACGAAAAAAAAAATACTAACCACTAACTGGTAATGTTGGTAAACAATCCATTCGAATGTCAGCAACAGCACCCGAAATTGCTTGACTAACATAGACAAAACAAAATTCAATGAATTTCTCTGAGAAAAAATCACAATCAAAATAAAGTGAATGCTGTCCTCTAATAACACGTTGTTCGGTAACATAATGAAGTGATGTAGGTGGTTTTAATGACGCAACGTCAGCTCGTAATTTAGCAAATAGCCTTACTCTATCGGCTTGATCTAATATACATGCTGGATATTCAAATAAGACTTTAATACCTGTATGTGGATCACATGGAAATATACTTCTAGCATGTACATTAAATACAAATTTCTCATTCCAATCGGCACGTACATATGATAATGCTGATACAAATGATGGTGTCGGTTGTATTGGCCGTAATTGTATCACATAATGACCAGCTAAACCGAATAGTTCACATCTTAATTTTATAAGTCTCATTTTTGGGAAACCTCTAACTTGTTCAGCATATAAAACATGTGGATTTGTACCATTCATACTACTACATAGTATCTCTTGTCCACAATATATTAATTCTAACCAAAATTCAGCTATATCATGACGTGTAGTTAGCTTTTTAATTTCACATTCAATTTCTGGAAATGATACAATTACATCGACCGGTTCTTCTGGATATGTTCCAATTAATTCCGGTGTAACACTTAATTTCGGTGTTGGCCATCTAACATCCAATTGTTGTTTAAGACGTTCATCATATTGATTGTCGATTATTTCACTTTGATTATTTCTCATTGTATCATTATTGTTAATTATTTCTAATTCATAAACACCACCTAATATAAAATTATGGCAATCTATTGAAATTTGTGTCAGATTATAGCGTGGATCTGGATAAATATTTAACGTATTGATTTTTTCTTTTTCATTATTATTTAATCTGTAAATTTCGAGACTTAGGTCTGTATAAAATGTTGATATGGGATTTGTAAATTGCAACTGTACATGTAAATCACCACTTAGTGCTGTATACGAACTTGGTACCATTAATCTTCCTTTTCGTATGGCGTACACATAATCTATGTGAAAACAAGCAAAAGGAAGAAAAAAAAAAAAAGAAAAAGGTAAAAACATTACATTTTCTTCTCTTGTACAATATTTTCGGTTTTTTTTCTTTTTTTGCTTTTTTGTTTTTAACAGGGCTGAGTATTTTCTTTTTTTCCCCGTTTTGGAAGTGATAGAGAAAAACTTTCGAACGAAAGAAAGAGAAAATGTTATTTATTATGGCCACAGGTAATTGCTTTTAATCAAACTAAATTACTTTAGTCGTACGTTTAAAAATCCGATGGAGAACCACCACATCAGAAAACCATCGAACCCATCATCTATCCACCTTTTTTTTTTTTTTTGTTCAGCTGTTTTCTTATTATTATGGGTTTGGTTGAAATCGGTTTTTGGGTGAATATTTTTGTGCGACTATATCCCTTGTATAAACAACCGAAAGTTTGTTAGACGCATATTAACTTACCTTAATGACTTCATTAATTAAATACAACTACTAATGGTTGGTTTGGAAAAAAGGTATATAGGTATATACGAAAACAGTAAAACATTAGCACGAACACAATACATAAAGTATTTTTCGAATTAAAAGGGATTACGACGATTTCTTGGAAAGTAAAACAAGAAATTGATTAGAGATAGTGCGGGATTTTCAATATAACTAACTATAATATTGTATTCCATTGAAAATGTGCCCAACCCATTATTCTCGTGTGCACAAAAAAAGGTATTATTTAATTGAAACCATTCGAAATTAAAGGTTCGAGAGTATTCCTAAATGAATTATCGTAAATAGAATTTTACCCGAAAAGAATTAAATTGAAAAAATCTTTAAAGATTTCGATTTGTTTATACATAATATTAAATTAAAATTTTTATCACATTTTCAATGCATTTTAATACAATATTTTTGGGTGTTTTTTTTTTGGGTAGTAAACCAGACTTTTCGGATAAGTATTTAAGCAACTTATTATCATATTTTCATATACTTTCTTTTTTTTTTTTTGTTGTTAAGGTGTTATTTGGAACTGATCATATAAAAAACTTTTTATATATTAATAAAAAAAAAAAAGAAACAGCGATGCAAAACGAATAATATTACCCTTTCTTAGGAGTCAACTTCGTTTATATTATCATAAAGTTGCGAATTTTAGTATAAATATACTTTCTCCAAAATAAAGAAAAGGCAAAGGTTTTGTTATTCATTCATGAGTAAGGAATTTTTTTTTTTTTTTCATGTAATTTATATCTAAAATGTGCCTATTTAGGAGAAAAAAAACCGAATTCTGTTTTTCTTTTTTTTTTTTTTCTTGGGTGCAAATTGATTTTACATAAAGGTTGATTGGATATTATCACTTCCTTGAAAGTTCTCGCTTTTGGGCAAAATAATAATGTTTTCCTTTTTTTGCTGCTTCTTCTTCTTCTTCTTCATTTTTTTTTGGATATTGAGAAGGAAGAAGAAATGATACAAAATTGATTTTTCCATAAAATAAAATTTCAAAAAAAGAAACACACAAACAGGAAAAATATATAAAGATATGCCTTACCAATCGGATTGATGAGGATGAAAAGGATAGAAGAGCACATCATGCCCCATACCAATCCTCTGAGCTTCGCTCTGTACCAATAACACATGTCGTGTATATTTAGAGGGTGGTAAAAAGATTGTACGTGTTGTCCTTTTATGGGGCCACTATCTCTTCTATACCCATGTTATTATATGATGACGATACTTCCGATGTGGATGTCCCAACATTTTACTCATGGATGAACTCTAAAAAGCGATAAAAATGAAAAAAACATATCCGATTAGTTTTGGCTGCTGTAATTTTTGTTATTTTTTTTTTTTTTTTTTTTTTTTTGCCAATTCAAACATTCACACTCGGAATTTTTCGTCCACAAAAAGTTATCTAAATATGTACATAAAAAAAAAAAAAAAAAAAACAAATAAAGATATTTCCTAAATAAAGCTATATCGTCTTCTTTGAATGGAAAAAGAAGCCCATATAAAAGAAAAAAGAAAAACGAAAAGTCCCAAAAGTTAATGGAGGCGAAAAGTAAAACGAAAGGTTCAATCGATTCCCATTTTCCGTATAATATGATGGTTTGCTATTTCTTGCTTTTGTTGTTTACCTGTTATTTCCTTCTGGTGTAATTTTTTTTTCTTTTTTTTTTTGGGGGGGAAATCTAAAACTCAGACATATCAGTCTCGGTCTAAACTGGTCACTGACCGAATAATGGATATTCTAACTCCCCAAAAATTTTCTTTTGGTTTTTAAGACATTTACTAGAAATTTTGTAGAAGTTTACCACGCAAAATAAGAATTTTTTTGTTTATATATGTTTTTGTCGGGTGTTATTTTTTTTTTTTTGCCAACAACAATCAATAGATAAAATGGTGGTTTTTAGTAAAAATAACTATAGTTAGTAAACGAACATGTATGAAAATAAAATTGTATAATAGAGTTACCCCCCCATTCAATAGTCGACATAGACGTCTCTCTAGGGAACTTATATAGTTCTTATTTTTTTCCACATTCTGAATATAGCATATGAAAAACATGTACTTTATTTTGGATGTAGTTCATTTTCAAAGTATAATAACATGTGTAAATTGTTCAACAAATTTTTTTGGGGTTAAGCTTTGTTGGCATTTTCAAAAAGGTAAAAAGTTTGAAAAAGGTTTTCTATGGTAAATAATGAAAAAAAAAAAAAAAGAATCTATTCTTTTTCTGGTTTTTTTTTCTGTATTCTTCATCATCTATAGCTATGAATTAACCAACATAGACATCGATAGAAGTCGAACTGCCATAATATAACCCTATCTTTTATAGAAAACACATTATTGGGTATATGTTAAAGATATTTTCGAGTGTTTACTGATAAAAAGGATATAAAGGAGAGCAAAAAGGGTCAAGTGAGATAGAATATGGATACTTCTTTATAGTTTTTCGATATGTATATGTACTACGATGAATACTTTTCAAGTAGGTTTATTATAAGAAAATTGTTCAAGAGTCATCACTATAACTGGAAAATCTTTGAAGAAAGCAAAAAAAGTTTGGAAAGAAACTTTTTTTTTTCTTCTCAAAGATTTTTGGTTGTTGTCTTGTTTTCGTATGGAACTTTTCGTGTCTTTTTTTTTTTTTCTTGTTGTATACATATTTAGATAAGAAATTAAAAAGAAATGTTTCAATTTTTATCCTCTCTTCAAAAATTTTACCAAAATATTCAAATTCTAAATGTTTTGGGTACGAAAAAAAAGGGAAGAACTAACAAAACTAAACAAACAATTAAGTAATTATCAGTATTATTCAACCATCGTAATTACACGGGTCAAGGAGTTTACGAACGGAATAATTATCCATGAATATATTTATACGTATATACGTATATACGTACACAATCAAAACCAAAACTAAAATCTCTTCAATAATCCGAAATGTTTCCTTTGGGTGATTCAATATTCTACATTAGATGGGTAAATGGTTATTTGGAAAATATACTCCAAAAAATAGTTTAACTATAATAAACGTTCCGGAAATTTCAATGTGCAATATATACATTTTTATCTCTGTTCATTCCATTTCAAGTTTTATCTTTTTATCCCGAATTTAGAAATTTGTGTCCATAATAATGTTTCTTAGAATGGAAACCATAGTATAAAATGTTTCAAATTAAGATGAAATTGAAACTTCATAGATATATGTATATATATAGATCTACACAACAAAATGAAAGAAGATTTTCTTTCTAGAAGCAATTCACAGATTGTTTAGAAAAGTCGAAATAAAATGATGAGGTCTGAGACTATAAATTTTCAACCAAAAAAGGAATGCGTTTATGTTTATTTACAAAATAGACAAATATAAACTTTGTATATGTATATTTTATTCTTTTCTTTTTTGACTAAGAGTTTTTAATTTAAGAATAAAAAAATAAAAATCATTAAATATGTATAAAGTTAAAATCTTGAATAAACTCCTTGAAGATGGAGAAAAAAAAAGGAAATATTTAATTCTACGAACAATTTTATTTGACGTACTTAAAAATAAATAAAAAAAAGAGTATTACTTAGATTTTCACGAATACAAAGTGTTTCCATTTTTCACAATTACTCACTTAATACGTATTCTACTGCAAGGAAGCGGTAGGCACAAACGCTTAAGTTGTTTGGGAATATTTTTGATCGATTGAAAGCAATTGGAACAAAAGATCCTTTATTACCTCTTAATTGGACGCGATTTTCCCGGGTAATGACGCACGGCTGGTCCAATTAGTCGGTTTAACTATGTATTGTTCAGAAGAAAGTATATATTCTATTTGTAGCTAATAGGATGTATGAGCAAAAATCCTATTTAGCAAATCGTTTTAACTATAGAAGTTGATATATTCCGCTTTATATTCGTACACATTATTTAGATGTATGTGTTATGTTGACGTCATTGGCGCACCACATTCGAGTTGTCAAATAAACCAAAATTGTTTTGCTTGATTTGTGCTTCTTTTTAAATGAAAATTTTGAGTTTTGTGATTCAATTATAGAAAACAATGGTTAATAGGAATTTTAGTGTTCCGAATTGCTCGAATGTGAGACAATAACATCACATATCATTGATTTCCCAAAGACGAAACAACAGGGAAAAAATGGTTGAAAATTTGTTGGATTTCAAAAGATTATTGCCCCAGCATGGTAATATGTTCAATTCATTTTCGAGACGGAATGTTTTAATACGGAGGTCTAAAAGCTTAGTTAAAGTGACGACATCAACGTATTATTTCATCGTAGTGGGCTGGAGTAAATCGTCTAGACCAGTATTTTCCAGCGTGGGGCCCACGCCCCAAATGGGAGCAATTTGATTGTTAAGGGGGGCAATTCGAAAATGGACGTGACACGAGTTTAACCCTTTCGCTCCGGGCCATTTAAATGCAATGCTAGATTTCGGTGCCAAATTTAGTTTCTTAAGTGAACAATTCATTTTTTTAATATTAACAATTATGTATGTTACATAGGGGGGGCATAATAATTTTAGAAAGGCTAATGTGGGGCATGGCACAAAAAAGGTGGCTAAGGTGAGGCATGGCAGAAAAAAGGTTGGGAAACACTGGTCTTCTATAGTTAAAACGCCTTGCCTCTTTAGTGATTATTTTAAAATAGAATTCAAAAATTGTTTGAGAAAAAACAACGTACTTCTAGTGTAGCGCTGTGGCTGTGTATTTATTATAATTATTTTTATTTATATTCCCAATATTAATATTATCTTCATTTTTCTGTCTGTTATTCAAGAAATATAAAATTTTCACTTTAAAATAATGAGAAACCATTCTTAATTTAAAATAAATGTTTAACGACTTACAAGCCTTGACTAAAAACTATATTATGTTTCACTTAAATCTGCTTTCATCCTGAGAATATATTTTCGTACATATAAATTCCTTTTTGGTAGGCAGGTTTATAATGACACATAACTTGGAAAATATTTATTGTGGGGCCAGGAATGTTGTATAAGATTATTTTAAACTGAAAACTCTATACTTGATATAGAGAAATGGGTGAAAAAAGGATATTAAATACAGTAAATTTTGGGAAAAACAATCTGTATTAATAAAATTTGTTGTTGTTTTTTGAAAATAAACAAAAAAAAAATATTGTTTTCTTTTTTTAATGGAATTTTTCTCAAGTAGCTAGGAGATATATTCTTAACACTGTTGTCAAAAGATAAATATGATTAACTTTCGTTTCGAGAAGGGAAATACATAATGAATTGTTTGGAAAATATTAAGATAAAAAACTTGAACAGGATATCGTAATTTATTCGAAGTGTTTGGTTGTAACTGATTACCTTTCAGTAAGCCGATATCATATAAAATCTCTAAACTGGAAACACTCTGTATTAATAACAGGAACAAAAAAAAAACCTAGTTTAAAAAGTTAAATTGCATTAAAGAATGAAATACATTAGATTTTTAATTAATTAATTTATTGCGCACTTTTAGAATGAAGATACCAAGTGTTATAATACAATTTTCCATTTTCTTGATTTTTTCTTTTTTTTTTTCTCAAAGAAAATTTTCAAGTGAAATTGAACACCATTTCATGTTACCCATATTTTTTTTTTCATGGTTTTCTTTTAGATAAAAAAAAAAAAAAAAAAAAAACGAAGAATTTTCTTCTTTACATATTATTTCTTATCCATCTTCAGTTCTTCAGAGTGGAATCTTCAACAACTTCAATTTTTTTAACCAAAACGCTATAAATTAGTTGATATCTTGTCTGGTTTCTATCTTATAGAATTTTCCTTTTTTTTTTTTTTTTTTTATTGGTTTGATAACATAAAAAATATGTATCTATATACACATATATAGATATAGTGTTGTTGAACGATGAATTTCCCATTCACAATCATTCGCCAATGAATTTTCTTTTCCCGTTTTTCTTTTTTTTTTGAACAATGCCAGCCTGTCACACATATTTTTTTTTTTTTCAGTTTTCTATATACATAGTGGAAATTCTTATTCCATCGTTTTTTTTTTTTTTTTTTCTTCATGTGCGTCTCTTGAAAAGGAATAAAACGACATTCAAAAAATGATTTGTTGCCTCAATTGTCCTTGCCGTCTTTATATAGTACCCACTACTCTCGAACCATTTTCTTACATATTTTTATACTATCGCAACCGAACCTGCCAACCAACTCAAAAACATATAAGAATTGGGGAGGATTTGTTTTTCTTTTGATTTTTTTTTTATTATTATTATTATTATTATTATTATTATTATTATTCGTATATTTTGAAGAAAAAAAAAAAAGGAAGAAAAACACAACAGGATACTCCACTTATGAAAAGACATCAGCGTCCACATAATTCACGATTATTGTTTGTGTCTATACAGTTCCTGGTCCTTTATTTATAAATATATGCCGAAAATTTTCCTATAAACTTTGTTTCAAACAAAATCCTTAGCTATTCTTCTATCTGATTATATATTATTATTATTTCATTTTTTTTTTCTTCTTTTTTCTTGAAGGGTGCAAAGAAAATATTATTTTTTATATTTATATCCATTCAGTTTTTATTTTAGTTTTGTGGCATTGTTAAAAATCTTAGGCCCCAATATAAGTAGTTTTCTTTTCAGATAACGATAGCTTCAAAAAAAAAATACATAACATAATAGTTGGTCATGAATATACTTATTGGAAAGAAAAAAATACTTTCAGATGATTACGTTATACAAGAAATATAAACAGAAAATGAATATCATTCATATAAGCATGATTTTCTGCTACCAAATGAGGCATAATCATTTTTCGACATGGGTAATAAATCATACTACATATAACCTTCTCAAGGATTTCTTATAATTTTTCTTTTTCACATATTATTCCAATAATAAATGGGCTTCAAATATGCACAATGATAGAATTTTCTTTCGTTTTTTTTTTTATGCTTTTCATAATATATTTCTCATCTGCCTTAAATATTATTTCCATTTCAATTTTAAATTCCACTCATAAGCATTTAAATTACATTTGTAATACTTTAAGCTTAATTATAAGCTTTTTTATATTTACTTTAAAGCCAATGAAAAATGAGGTTTATATCGTTAAAAAAAAAAAAAAACAAAATGAAAACAAACGAAAGATATTTTAGTCTATCAAAACTGAAAGAAAAAAAAAATCGCCTTTAGGTATTTATACATAATTAAAGTCAAAAGAAATGATTGTTCAAGTCTTCCAACAAAAAAAAAAAAAATACAAAAAATACATAAATAAAGCTTTAAGCTTATTAAACAACGATTTGAAATATGATTTTATTATACAGAATTTATCCAGTTAAGAGGACATTAGGTTAAAGCTGTAGGGATCGTGTTCTGTATGTCTTAAAATAAGAAGATTAAATTCAAATAAACATATTCACTACGAGTATAGTAGATTTACTGTTACACAGATAGAAATATGTATAACAGTTTCTCATATTTTTTTATACCTAATTACGGTATGATTACGAAAATTTTCCAAAAGTATTCATTAGCAGGACCCAAAATCAACAAGAAATCCTTATATGGAATTTTCTTTTCTTCTCATCTAAAATATATTGTCAATCGATATACATATACTGGAAGAATTCTTTCTTCCTGTGTAGGGATTTTGTTTAAAGAAATACGATATTAATATGGAGTTAAATCGAATCTTATATTCAAGGATATATTTAGATATTAAAAAGCAGGCTAATATTGATCAAAAAATTTCCGTCTATCTATCCTTTTTGGATAAGATTTTTTAGTTAGATATATAAATATATAAGATAAGAGGATTAATTTCAGTTGGATTGGACATTTTTTAGTCGGCATTATGGAAACTTTGATTATTTTTACGGTGCCCTTTTCCTGATTCTAAACTAAGTGTTAAAATTAAACTTGTTTCAAAAAAAAAAACTTATCAAAGGAATTAAATATTATTACAATCGGTTAAGAAGTTTCCAAGATAAAATGAAGTTTCAGATTTTATAATTCACCCTCTGTCAGCTACTCTTTATAAATGGGTACCCTAAACAATAGGGTTATATTCCTCCTTATTACACCCCCTAACAGGTTGATGCTTTTCTAATAATCTCCATCACTTATTTTCGCCTACTAGGCACTTCGTATTCTGGTTAATAAAGTCGCTACAAATTCGGTCGCTTAATCGTTAAACAAAATTATTTGTTGGACGTGCAGATTAATGTGACGACATATTTTAAGGTTTATTTCGAATAAAGAAATAATAATAATCTCCCAAATTGCGACCCTATAGTATAAGTGACTATTTGCGTAACTTGAAACTACTCGCGTCTAACGAACCGAATCCTTTGTTTTTCCTAATCTTCTTCGTCGCTAATTTAAAATTAGCGATTTAGCGATTGAGATGGAGATCTTTAGATAGCGATAACCAGAATCGATCTGCAGTTCCCCAAATTTCAATTTCATCGAATAACGTATTCAAGAGACATAGAAATAATTAAATTTTCACCCAGACGGACAGTGAGACAGACAGACAAATGGATATTTTCTGAAAATATATTTTTTAAATCTATGGTATCTTTTGAACATCCTTCAAAATATGGAGATCGTAATTGTTTACCATTAAAAGGCTTTATGATCATTTTATGCTACTGACTCGTTACACCCGGTATTTTTTTTACACAGGTACTATAATTATAAGTTTTATAATTGTAATGGAAAATGCAATAAAATTTTCATTTTTTTCTTCTATTTTCCAATAATATTTAAATAAATTTATTTATTTAAAAGATTAAAAACAACAAACAAAAAGAAAAAACACATTCGTCAATATTTACACGAGCCTTTCATCAAATCAACCATTAAAAAAAAATACCTAATTAATAAAAATCAATTTCCAATGGGAAAAAGGATGGTCGATGAGTAAAGAGACGTTCGAAATAAAAAGGAAAAAAATTATCTGACCATCGATTTTCGCCTTTTTGTAAACCACTAGATTTTCAGTTTTTCTTTTCTGTTTGCTTTTATTATTTTGTAAAAGGATGAGATTTTTTTTTTACCAGAAAATTTTTGTGGGTGCATCGAAATTAAAATCAGCCATTTGATTAATCGATTTGGTTCTTCACCTTTAAATTATATTTATAAAGGGTGATCCAACTTCAGTTTCCGTTTTATTTAAAACAAAATAAAATACATAAATTTAACGAAATACACATACTTATTTTGTTTTGTTAATCACAAATGCTATGTACATATTTCATTAATTATGAAAAATATTATCAATTAAATGGCCACCTCTAGAGCTTCTGCAGCAACCGATCCTTTCGAGGTAATTTTCGCTAACTTTTTCGTAAATTTCGGGCTGTATCTCGGAAATAACTTGGCCGATGTTGTTTTTAGGTGCTCCAAAGTTACGGGTTGGCGTAGAAATGATTTTTAACGTAACCCTACAAAGAGACATCCAACGGCGTTAAGTCACATGATCTTGGAGGCCAGTTGACACCACCAAAACGTAAAATAATGCGACCTGGGAACTTTTCACGCAAAACATCCAACGTTACACCCGTTGTTTGGCAAGTTGCGCCGTCTTACTGGAACCACATGTCTTTCACATCAACATCTTCGAATTCGTGTCAGAAATAATCGGTTATCATGTGTCTATATCGCTCCCCATTGATTGTTACAGTCTAACCCTGATCGTTTTCAAAAAAGTAAGGCCCAATGACGCCACCTGACTACAATGTGCACCAAATAGTTCCTTTTTGGCCATGTAATAGTATCTCGTGAATCACATCCGGATTTTCATCTCCCCATATGTGGCAATTTTGCTTATTAACACACCCAGGGAGGTGGAAATGTGCCTCATCAGGGAAGAGGATTTTCCTTTATAAAAACAGCATCAACTTCGTGCAACTGTAACACCCGTTGGGCGATGATTAAGCGATCCATTTCGTAAATGTGTTGTTACAAACTGACATTTGACACTTCGAAAACAAGTGCTTATCGACAGCTGCTAGATATAAAGTGCTGCCAACATAGGAAACTCAAATTGGATAACCCTATGTATATGTATATATACTTATGTATATCAAAGCATTCTACAGGACTTATACAACGTTTCAATCTAATTTTTGTTTTTGTATTGTATTTGCACTTATCTAGGAAGGTATACCGGAAAGTAATTAATTGCTTTATTTTTTACTAATACAATTTTATGTTCCGAAATTAATTTTTGAGAGCTTTTTTTTTTTTGTTTTTTTCTTTTGAAGGAAATTTTATAAAAGCAAATATTTAGATATCAATTTGATTCTGATAAAAAACTCAACCAAATGGAAAAAATCAACACTTTCATGCACCATTTCATATTGCACTATGTCTATTCGATCGTGATGATTATTTAAAGAGGAAAATGATTAACCGTAAATACAATCATGCTGAAAGGTTCCTAAAATCCTATAGGATAGGCGATCATATATAATAGTATACCTATTTAAAAAAAAGAAAACAAAAAAAACACAAAAAGGATAGAATGAAAAACACAAACATGTTGTTCAGTTTGTCGTGCATAAAATTTCCTACAACTGCCGCCTTCTACTAATTTAATTAAAAAAAAAAAAAAGCTCATGCATACATGAAATTCGTGCATTATTAATTTTAATAATGGAACGAGATATTTAAGCTATATATGGTATATGATGCCCCGTTTGATATGTAATAAGTTAAGTTATTACAATAGCCCACTGATTGTATGTACGATAAAAAATATTGATAAAAACTAGATTATATAGTAAAAAAAAAAAAAGAAAAACCCCATATACAGGGTGGCCAGGGTGGGGCTGGATTATAGTTTTTTGTCTTCAATTTTCTTGTTGTTATAATGATGATGAGAGGGTGAGTTACAATAATGATGGTTAAATATTTTCGAGTTCGTTGTTCGTTAAAATGTTGAACCGATGGGGAGTCCATGGTATTCCTGGTTCGTGCTGTTAATCGTAATCATTATAATATACGTTAGACGAAACAATTTCTACTTTATATATATTAACTATACATGTACATTCATATATATGGTAAAGTACTTGATGATAGAAATATTTTACAGGTATATAAGCTTCTGTTATTTTCATGTGCATTTTACTTGAAATATTTAAAAGACACGCTAAAGTTAAGGAAACAAGAAAAAAAAATAATATTAAATTTTCATATCGATCCGTCGGCGTCCTGTTCAACATAAATAAGGATTGCCGTATCATCTAACCATCTCTTTTCGGCCAATATAATGTTTTCCATGAACCTGAACATAAAATAATATGTTATAATATAATTATGTATATAGAGATGTGTATAGATGTATTTTATAAATCGTTCTATTCGACGACTTTAACGACCCTTTTATACTTTCCCCTTCGAATAAAATAACACAAAATTTTTTAGAAGGGCATCCACACACGAAAAACATGCATACTATACATTTTAATATAACATACATTTTATATACATATATATATATATAAACATAAAATATGTAAAGATCCTGATATTATAAACTATGCATGCGAAAATTCATTTTATAATCTTGCTCGACCAAAAAAAGCCCTCTAATTTTGTTGTTTATCAAAAAAAAATTACATTGTATGCAACATAAAGGTATACACATGGACATTTTCAATATAAGGACTTTCGTCCTTTAAGCTCGCCTACAATAATAATATGCAATGTAGTAGTTGTAAGTGATATTCACTTCAGATATTGTTGAACAATTTTCAAATGAGAATCATCAGGCACACGCTAAGGATCTGTATATATATATATATGTATATATCTGATAAAATATTATTGTCTAAGTATATATACTACCATATAGTGAACAGTATTTACAACCCTCCATCCATTTGAATTGCTCATCATCTTGTTTTTATATTAACAACACTATAGTATATAGTAAATTTCGCTTGCCAGTCTCGTGCCCTCTATATTGCATTGGTTTTGAGATTCACTTATATCTGACTAGCTTATACAATATACCACATATAGAAACAAGTACAACACGGTATATTATGGGATATTTTAGAAAAGTTCACGTACGGGGAAACCATAAGCAAACGGAATGGAAACAAATCGATATACATTGGCGGAAAGAAAACCAATTTATTCGTCTTATTTGTAAATTGTAAATCGATAATTTATTTGGTGCTTTCTTTTTTTTTTCCTTTTTCATGTTATTTCTTTTGGTACATATTATTGTATAAAATCAGGGTGACAATGAGTTAATATATATATATATGTATAAATGTAATATGAAAATAGTCGTACATATGTAAAACAATGAAAATATACTTATTTCATTTAAAAATTGGCAAGAGAAATTTCATCAAGGTTTTCAACTGTTTTCCACTTTGTTTCTCATTAAGGGAATTTTCAAAATTTACAAAAACCATCCCTTCGAGAGATGACTTATACACGTATCATGGAAAACATAAGACAAAATATAAAACATAAAATAATTGAAGCCAAAAGTATAATTTACAAGCATCATATTATAAGTATAAAAATAATAATAATAATAATAATAATGATATTTTGGTTGGGTGGCCACCATATCCTTTTGATGGTAATTTTTGTTCTGTTATATTTAGCTGCATTCAGTCTTATTATTTTCGTTGCAATTTTCCGGTATAAGGAAAAACAATGAACAGAACACAAACGGAAAGAATCAAGTAGTACTATAGAAAAGGAAGTATATTGCGAGAACAACAAAATCATTTTCTTTATTTTTTTTTTCATTTAACACTACTTCTTCCCATGTCTTCTCATACAATTTATAATAGCACAGGGTTTGATTAAAGATGGTGATGCTATGTATATAGAATAGAGTGTGGTGACTTCTTTAATTCCCAGTTAGAAAAAGATCATAAAATGAAAGAAAAAATTTCCATTTTCTTTGCATAGTAAAAAGGCTCTTTGGAGTTTTCGTTTTTTTCTTTTTTTTTTTTTTTGTAATATTAAAAGTTTATTAAAAATTTGATTATGAATGAAAACCCTATTAAAAAAAATAATAATAAAATTTAATCCAATTTGCAAGATTTTTCCCTGTTATTGAAGAAAATTTTGATATACATATATATATACGTTTTTTTTCTTCTGATGGAAATTTATTGAAGGTTTTTCGAAAATTTATGTTTTATTATAGAAAGATTGGTATACTACCTTCTTTCGTCCTTTCTTATATCGACTACCGGTTAAAGATTTTCTTTTTCTTTTTTTTTTTTGTTCAGATTTTCTTTAGTATTTTTTTTTTTTATTTTTCGGCTTTTGTTTTTAGTCTTTTTATAAATATAAAATTTTTGAAAAACTTTCTGTTCTATTATTTTTTTTTGGTAACGATCAACGAAAAAAGGATTAAATTCTTCAAAGGCCATCAAAAAATTACAATAAACTAAGGGAATAACAAAACCGAACAAAAAACGAAAATTTGATTTAATCACTTTTCAACACAAAATTTCAAAGTCCTTTTTTCTTGAAAAGGATATAACAACGTCTTCTATAAAAGAAAGAAGTCCTTCACTTGCATGGATATACATCAGTCTCTTCTTTTTGATATACCATGGATGAATAGATGAAGATCTTAATTATTCATTTATCTTTTATTCTATTTGCCATCGTCCATGTTTTCTTCTACTATAATGTATATAAGATTATTATAAAATGAAATTGGAAATATTTGTGGACAGGTATAGCAAGTCTAAAGGTATAAAGAAACAAGTTATTATTGAATAATAAAAGTAGGTATATCCTTGAGAACATAACAAGACGAGAGTTTTCAATTTGTAATAGTGCAATTCCGGAAAAGAGGAAAATAATGTAAAACGTCAAAGGATGAAAACCATGGTTAAAGCAATATAGAAAGGACTGAATCCGTTCAAATGTAATTATGATCGAGAATTTTTTTCTTTTTTTTTGCGTTTTTCCTTTTAGAAATTTTGTTTTCTTTTTGCCTTTTTTTTCGTTTTTTTTTTTTTTTTTGTAATATTAGAAGAAAAAATAAGGAAATTTTTTTTTACACTCCATTTAATAGCAAATTGAAAATTTTCCATTCGTAATGAGATTTAAATTGGGAAAAAAGTTAATGGCGTAATGAGACTTCATTAAATTTTCTTTGATTTTGAAATATTTGAATTTGTTTGATGTAGTCAAATTTGAAAATATTATTTCGGTATTTTCTTTTTTTATTTAAGGTAATTTTTTTTTTCTTCTTATTTTGAAAATTTTCATATATTTTAATATTCCAAAAAGTAATGAAAAACCGGCGCATGATAATAAGTGGAATGCATTCATGCCGAAAACATTGAAGTTCCGATTTAGAATATTTATTTCTTGTTCTTTAATTTTCAAGGAAACAAATTTAAATAGACTTAATACGAGTATAGGGTGATTGCCAAAAGAGTAAAGTCAAAAGTGTACGGCATTTTGAGAGCACTCACAATGAAAAATATAGGACCTTGATTTGGCTAAATAAATAAATCAGTTAACTGATTTAAGTTAAACTTAGAAGTTCTACCTACATATACATATAGTATAAATAAAATCGCTAGTTTATGAATTCTTTAAAAAATTCTTTTATGTAAATTCTGAAAATTTACTCCATTTCGGATCATGTTTGTTCAATAAATTTGAGTGTGAAAATAAGTTAGTATTACGGTCAAAATTCTTGAAAAACTCAATTTTTTTTTTGATTGCATATTCCTAGAGAACAACATTTCAAGAATACTAATATGAAAGTTTCAGAAAAAAGTGATGATCTAGATTTCATAGCCAAATAAGTAACCCGAGATTGGATCACAGATTCATATTCATTAAATCGAGATTGAAAAAAAAAACTTTCATAATTTTAATACACACAGAAAAATCATAAAGTTTTTGGATAGTTGTGGCAACTGAATTTTAGATTTCACAACTGAGTTTTAAAAATGTAATTATTAACTGATTTTAAAATTACCAATAATTTTCTAATTAGAATGATTCTTGATTTATCATCCGCATGATTGGATCATAGACGACATATAGGCTACGTTTACACCGAGAGTTAAAAAGATAGCTAAGTGCTTAGGTCGACCTAAATATGACGGTGTAAACACGTCCAAAGTAACTTAGGTTAGGTCACCTAAATCGCAGAGCTACCTTAAATTTAAATCGACCAAATAACTTTTTGACAGCTGATTAGATGGCACTGCAGTAGTTATTATTGTTTAGGTTAACCTCAAACAAAGTTGACAGATGACAGCTCATCTCTTGATGTCTAAGTTTCATGGCGTTGTTTTAGACTTAGGTCTAGTACAGTGTAAACACATGTGACCAAACCTAACTTTTAGTTAGATGACCTAAAAATTTGTCGATGTAAACTTAGCCATAAATTACCGTCAATTGAATATTCGATGTTTCAAGAGTTATTGAAAGAAAACAGGATAACGATGGTGCAAAATGGTAACCTCTTAATGCAGATATACTAATTTTATGAATCCTCCTGTAAAATAATATTGTCAACAATAATTCTTCTATATAAAAGAGTAACATAGACATTTCCATATATCTCTGTGTTACAATTCTTCCATCCAGCCAAAAAAAAAAAAAAAAATAGAAAAAAGAACGAAAACTCATTATATTTTAAAACCAAAGATATTCAACAATGAATTCATTTTGTAGGTAAACCACAGAAGAAATTTTCAACATACCTAAAATAATTGTCTGTCGAGGATTTTAATTATATTTTTAATAATGTTACATTTATATTCTGTAGAAAGCATAATTTACATACATATATTCGTTCATTTTATGATATGTTTTCGTGTACACATATGATTTTCCCATTTTATATAAATAGGGCTATGGAAATAATTAAAATTACATATTCAGCTTTTTCGTTATTTTTTTTTTTATATTTCTGTTGAGTCAAGGATATATTCACAAACAATTATAATAATAATAATAATCGTAATAAAATGACAATAAATATATTTTATGTCATTAATTTTTGCTTATTTGATTTTAACAGAGACAAAATTCGAGACATCGAGAATATTTATATTCGGTATTATCGATTCTTCCTACAATAACACTGAGAATTATTTTTAGTTCGAAATGTGACAAGGATATATTAAAAAGGATATAAAATATATAAATCTATATAAATGTGTTTCAGATGTCACAAAGTCTTGTATTATTTTTGGTATAAATAATTATTATCAAATCTGAAATCATCGTATTGTTTTTGGGGAATTTCATTTTAATTAAATAATTAATTAGAATTAATTAAATTTTATAAATAATAATTTTTTTGTTTGTTTGTTTTCATGTTACGATCAGATATATTGAAATTAAATTCGGTGAAATTGAAATTTGTGTTATTAAAAGAAGAACATACAGTAATTGAAAATCGGCCTATAGACGAGTTTTTGATGACCTATGATAGAAATGGGACAGAAAAACGGTCAAGACTCACAATATTGCATGCTTTTTTCTTCACAACTTCGGTAACCTAAAGCCAGATAGCATAAATCTAATCTGTAAATTTTATTCAAGTCGGTACATTAGTTTTTAAAGTACATCAAAAAAAATTTTATGAACAGGCTTATTTTCTCCTAGGATTATTTCTTTCTCCACTATCCTTCGACTGATTTTACTCAAATACAATATGCTACCGTCTAATTATGTAGTTAACCAATACAATTAGTTTAAACAAAATTGCTTCACAAATTTTCTAATTAAACGACAAAACTTTCTGGTAGTACCTACCATAGGGCATAAAAACATAGAAATTTAAAATCGGCATATTGCCGATTTGATGCTCTATAGAAGAAATGGGAGTCGTTGTTAACAAATGTATAGTTTCGGAGAAGAAAACTATTAATACTAATAACTAACTGTGTTTCTTTTTCGTCGAATTTACTCTGATAACAGATAACTATGGTCTAAATAACATAAATATAGGATAAGGATATCAGTTTTTAAAGTAGATCTAAAAAAAACCAGGCCAATTTTTCTTTGCTACTATTCTTATATTGATTTTACTGAAATTCGACCTAGTATCGCTTTTTTATGTAGTCAGTTTATGTAATTAATTCAAACGGAATTCTTTGGTATTGTTTGAAGTTTGAACTAAAAGCGAAAAACGAAAAAGAACCGACAAAACTTTGACTTTCGCTTTATAATTTTCCTCTTCAATCTCTTTGCTGATTTTTCTGAATAACAATATCAAATCGAGTTAAAGAACGGCAAATTGATATTCCAAATTTCACTTAAATCATACAAACAGGTTTTTGTTTTGTCGTATAGACGGGCGGACAGGCATGCATCAATCGACATATTATAGCTTTTGATTCTTTTACGTTTAAACCGTTCTCCGATAGTTATTTCTACGCGTTACGAATGTTGTGACAAAACTATAATATACCGTCAGATAGTACCTACACCATGGGTCATAAAACTATGATCATTTTGAATTTTGAAATTAATTTATTAAGTAAAAAAACCAACATAAAAAACATATTTTTAATTAAATGCATATTTATATAGTAATTCTCTAAAATCATATTTTGAATAACGTTTTCAAAGAACTTATAAATTTTTAATTAATTTTGGTCAATACAGCATACCAAATCCTATAATATTTCACCTTTTTTTAAATTATATTAATACATCGATACACAATATTAATTAAATATAATATATAAAATGCAAAGTACAAAAAATTACCAAAAAAAAAATAAAAAAACATTAATTAATGAATTAATTTGAAATTTGAAACTTAATGATTTCAATAATAAAATAATTATTAGAGTCATAAATTGTATTCCTAAAATAATGAAACATATTTCGATTTTCCATTAACCCACAACTGGCAGGGCACATTCTCAGCCTTTCACTCCTCATTTAGTTTAGGTATAAAATAACTACTACTACTTAGATCTCGATAGTCCCAAGCCAAAAATTCATTAGCAATTATTTAGTATGTAATACAGAAAACGTATTTATGAATATGGTCATCATACTAAAACGGTAACCGTTACGAAAATAACAAATTTTGTATATATTTCAATGTATTACTACAAGTATTTCTGCCCGTGAAACTGGCAATATTTATCCTTATCCGTTTCCACATCACCTATGAAGCAGAAATTTTCTTAATTTTATAGTTGTTTATAACTAAAATAAGTTGACTTTGTGTAATTTAATAGAGATAGGGAGTAAAAGGGTTAACCCACAAAGTATTATTGAACACGAATCTCTTTTTTTGGTAGTTTTTTTATATCGATCATTTTATCACCCAGTTACTTAGGAATACGTATCTGTTTATTCACGTTACGAGTTAGGATTAAAATAGTTTTTAGCAAACAAGATTAATCTTAAAAATTAAGAACTAGACCAATTATAGTTGAATTTGTTGAGAATCCTTCAACTTCATCTTGGGAATATTTTCCAAAGAAAGTTCTTATAAAATAAGCTCTTTTTAATGCTACTATAAAAGTTTTTTTTTTTTTTTCTTAAACATCATAATATAATCTCCCGTGAGAAAAATACAAAAATATCATTTCTTTACACGAAAGTGAATGGACTTAATTGCTTAACTGCTCTTTAGATTTCAAATTTATTCATCTTATACGAAGTTTGTGAGGTTACCAAATCTTGAAAATACCTTTAGAAAATAAACCACATTAAACTTTAAATTAATGTAAAACTTATTCAAAATAAAGTTTTTGTCGATATTCTATCTTAATTGATTTTTAATGAAGTTAGATTTCGAACTATCTGGAACTTAAAGTTATGCGGACGGGATTCTCTACAGTTTAGAGTTTGAAACCGCAATATACATAATAATACTAAGAATATAGAATATATTTATATTTGTCCTGTTATATTTAGTCTATGGCAAAACCAATTTTTATATTCAAATTTGAAATTCGTGTAATTTCCTTTATTTATATTCAAATATTTCGTTTGGTTTGTCATAAATGATTGATCAGCAGTGAGGGCAATAGTATCCAGAGACCCATTAAAAATTGCTATTCTTATTTCACCGAAAATATTGGGTGGTCTATTCTAAATAATAAGGTGTTTATCAATGTAACCGTAAAGTTACGAATACTTTTGTTTTCAACACTCTACAAAAATGGTTAAAAATCCAAATTCTAAATAGTAATAAATAAACTAACTTCCTAGATAACCAGCGTGAAGTAATGTGGTTTTGTGTCTATCAAATTTTTAAGAGTATCATTGATGTCCTCAATCTTTTGGATAAATTGCACATTAATGATTATTCGCTAGATTTATGGAGTTATTCGAAATCAATTTGCACCAAAATGACTATGATAGAAACGTAACTGTTTCGAGAGTTTATTAATTTTTTGGACTTGATCTGTGCATTCTTTTAATGCAATAATTTTGATTACTTAAGTACTAAGTATTTATTCTTATGTTTCTACACTGTTTGTATAGAATTATTTTTTTTTTTTTTTTGGTTATGAAGGAAAAGGGTTGGCTGTTACCATAAAATTGCTAAATTTTAACCACTAACCCGTACTTTCTTCCTTTTTCATGGATGAGGATCATACAAAGCATACACATATGTAATATTATTGTTTGCTTGAAACATTATCTGATAGTGTAATATGAATAATGTCATAATTACTTGTTTTTTTAAAAACTTACCTTAAATATAATTCATATATTTTAATCCATTTTTCGATTTAGATTAACAAATCCACTTATATGGTAAAACTTTCATCCGTTTCAAAATTTGAACTAAAAATTGAATATTTTCACTTGTCTATATTTATTTTTTTTAGTTGTTAGGATATAACTGTGACTTAACAAAAACAAAAAAAAAATTCCAATTAGCATTTATATTGAAAAGTATAAATTCGAAATAAACTTTGTCCGTAGAACAATGGCGATAACATGCACTTTTATTTCTCATTAATTTGTCAGGCCATCACATAGATAATACCACGGATGTGCAATATAAAAGTATATATTGATAAATTGGAATAAATCAGAAATTCTTGTATAGCACTTGTTTGTTTGATTTTTATTGGTTTTTACAAAAAAACGAAAGAAAAAAAAAAAACAGAAAATAAAAATAATGTATTCTTCACTAGCTTTACATCTTTTCCTATTTTTGTATTTATTTTCTTTTTTTTTTTCTTATCCTAATAGGATGCACTTTATGAACACTATAAACTATTCACCACTAGGAACCCGAGAGTGATATATAGGATCGATAAAATCTATAAAAACTATTTTTTTGTATTTCTGTTTTCTGTACATTAATATTTTAAAAGACTGAACATAAGAACAACACCTGGAATTACCTGGAATTGAAATAAACCACTAGTAAAAAGCTTTAGATGCATTTTTATTTTGTATTTTTTTTTTTTTAACTGTCGGTATTCAACCTATAGACGAAGAGAAACAACTTGTGTAATTTAATATACACTATCCAATATTCTGTGTAAATGAAGCCGTTTCATTATTTCGTATATGTGATATATACGAAAAAGTTTTCATTTATACTTAAGATCGCGGTATAAACAAAATGGGGTGGTTGGGTGATTTTAAATGGATGACGTGATATATGTTCAAAATACCTTCACTTATTTTGTTTTTTATTTCTTTTTAATGAAAAAACAAAGAAACAAAAAAAGCATATAAGAAACAAAGTAAATCCGTCAAGAAAAATACCTTTACAAATAATTACTAACAATATATGAAGACGCAACATGATATTCGACACTTAATATTATATGATTTTGTATTTTACCTTACAAGAAAATATATGCTTCTAACTTTACTTGGCCTAATATATATATATATATATATATAAATATAAGTGCAATATAAGAGCTTATAAAGAAGTTCTTTTGTTTCTTATTATTATTCAAAAAAATCCCTTTTTTTAAAAAAAAAAAAGTAAATGAAACCTGGAAATATGTATGAAAATACGTGCGCTAAGAACTGAATCGTCTTTTACCCTTATCCACTAAAAAGAAAATTATGTATATATATATATATGTATAAAAGCACGGTCTTAATAACTTAGGTCACCCTTCAAAAAATTCTCCTTTTTTTTTTTTTGGGTTCCAAGCGGATTATTCGCATTAGTATATTGAATCAAATAACCAACAGAGAAAAAAGAAACAACCTACCGTCTATATTTTGAATATTTATTATATATATTTAAATTCAATTAGAAGACCTTGTTCCTTCTTTTGTAAATCCGTACAATTTGAAACAATATATATTTATATATATATATATATAAATCCTGTGTGGATAGAACGAAAAACGATAATTAACAAGAAGAGTTTATATTGTGGTATGATCTTTAAGGTTTTTTTTTTTGGTAATCAATATCAAAAATAAAACTAACTAAAAACACGCAAAATAGTAGTAACTCACTTGAAAATCGAAACTCATTTTTTTTTTTTTTCAATTCATATCATCTCAACGACAATTGATTTTGTGGTCAGTTTGTGGTCGTCACTATATTGTCTTTTAACTTTTCTTTTAATTAAAATTGTTTCACGAAAATTATTATCATACCATCGATCAATTCAAAGAAAATTTGTCTATCATTTTATTGAACGTTTATTTTAAAATACACTATCATAAAAATAAAACCAAAAAAAAAACTAAAATAGTTCAAATTTAAAATATACAAAAACGCTTTTAAAAAACTATCCGCCGGTTAACTTTTCTTTTATTTCTATAATATATTTTATGAAAAAATCTTCACGAAACATTTTAATAAACGTGCAAAATTTCCCTATATTTGTAGATACACTATATATACAAGGACTAAATATTTTAAAATGACTGATCCTGAACTGAACTGAATTTAAACTAACACGCACGAATGAAGTGAAAGTAACTTCAACCAAAGGTACAATACTGTTCAACCAAAAACAAAAAAAAAAAACAAAAAAAAAAAAAGACAAGGAAGAAGAAGGGTGACATTAACCAAAATATCCAGAATATATCCATCCCATTTATGGATATATATAGCGAAAAAAAAAAGAGGGTGGTTATGGTTTGAGATTTTTGTTTTTGTTGATAAAATGTAGGAGATTTTATTTGGGAAACAAGAAGGATATTTTCATATTAAAATATAAAAGAAAACATGGGGAAAATGAATTTTCAAGAAGCATGCGCATTAAAAGGCGACACATTCAGATGGCAAGCAAGATTCATGGATATTTAGAATAGAATCTTGGAATTTTGTTACTCATTTCTATAGGAAAATACAAGATCTCTATATAGGTACTATATATATATAGATAGAGAGCGAGGAACGATTTTCAAATAAAAACGAATGAATTGGACTATTTGTATGTGGGCTTCATTTCATTTTTCAAGTCATTTTAATATACAGTTTCCGTATGTTTATAGGTACATATTGACATAACTATATATGTTACGGTAATGTTCTCTTTTTATACTCCATATATAAGTTTTTCCGAAATATGAATTCGACCGAAAAACTTTACAAGTAAATGCATTACCCCCGAAATTTATTCAAGTGCATTTCTAGAAGGGTGTCTTCTACAAATTGGGTGAATGCGTCTCACTGCATTAATGATGTGAATTGGTTGCAATGATTTTATATATATTTTTCATTTTTTTTTGTAGATGAAAATGAATTTTCTTCTTTCTGAAACAAAAATATTATACGACTAGTATAATGTGATACTGGCAAGTTGTGGTAACATGTTTAGATTTTCATATTTCATATATTAAATGGAAATTTTCATTTGTAGAATTTCAAAGTGGAAAACTTTTTCTCTTTTATTTTACAATATTTTACTTTTTTTTTCTATATTTTTTTTTTTGTAATTTATAGTATATACTGTTTCTTTTTTGAAAATTGTTTTAATGATGTGAATTCATCATTATCCGTTTTGTTCTTGAGAAAAACTTCTCAAATCAACATAAAATATTTTCAATATAAAATGAATGGGTTTTAAGAAAAATAATAAAAAAAAAAAAAAAAAAAAAATTTTTTTTTTCTCAAAATGATTAGATCCAAAAATTGTATCAAACTAAAATCAATATTTTTTAATGATTTGAGACAAGAGAAAGAAATTCTAAGAACAAACTTTTTATTTATAATTATCATTTGAGATAAGGAAAGAAATCTTTGATTGAGTTCTCGAACGAAGAAACACTTTATAAATGAATTGAAATGTAATTATAGTTATTTTATTTTTTTTATTTTTTAATTATTTTTAAAATTAATTATTTATATTTAATTGTTCTGCATGAACGATCATTAAATCGTTTTTTTTTTTTAGAACTATTCTTATAATTATAAAACTTGCAATATTTAAATTCAATATATATATTCTTCAAGGAAATTCTTGTCATCTTACTTACCATAGAATTAGTGGATATTCTTTAATTTTGCTTATTTCATGTCTTTTCCGAAAGGTTTATGCATTGTATTCTCTAGTAATACATCTGACACTTCGCTATAAATTCTGGAAATATTTTCCATATCAACGAAAAAGTATAAACGAATTGTGTCTTCAATCGAAGTGCCCCCAGCAGGACGTTTATAAGTCTGCTCTAATTTCTTTAATATCATTCCAATTATATTTCAATCTATTGATCAATAGAAGTGTCCAAAGAATATCTTAAATTATATATAGACAGGGATAGAGTTCATTGAATTGTTTATATTTTACTTTTAGTTACCGCCGACTAACAAAGATTAAAAATCACTGATTTTTTAGAAAATTAACGGCAAGCTCAGTTCCACCAGAAATCACCTTCTAAAACACTCAAAAAACTAACTACCTTAAATTAAATCTCTAACAAATAATCTATACATTTCGAGAATAACCCTCTTATGTATTTAATTAACAAATTTAAATTTTCTTTATTTCAGGAATTTTGTTATATGGCAGGAAATAAGGACTGTTTAAGTCCTATAAAGAAAAGCAAAACTAATTTTTCCATTATAAATGGTTGAATAGCAATTTCTTTTTAATTAGTCTTACAATCAAAAACTATATCTATATATAATGTTCGTACTGTCACATAAATAATATAATTAATCATAATCAAAAATCATAAAGTTAATCTTATTTAAAAAGAACATTACATTTAAGCTTTTCACTATGAAAATATAAATTAATTCTTAACCCAAATGAATATCTTTTCTGGAAAATTAAGGTATGTATGATACTATATATAATACATTATATATTTTAAGATGACTATCAAACCGACAAACGAAGTTACCAATTTTCCATTGTCAGCAAATATAATAGTGTATCCTAGGTACTTTATAAATATATTGTATAAAATTGTTCATTTATGTATGTTTCATCTCGAAGATATTAAAATATCAAAATCTACAGTATTCCCATTATTATATTCAATTCAATAAAATAATATGTGAAATGAATATAACAAGAAATCTATTCTATAAGTATTTTATGTGTATTAATATAAGGTCTCTCTCATATAAATATATATATATACATCTTTATGTATGAATGGCATTTATATTAACCATCAATTTACACTTGATAATCCATGAGGTTTAATTTTAATTAAGGCTCTCCAGAAAAAAAAAAAAGCTCTATCGTTCGTTGTCAAATTACTATATGAATATTGGATTTTTGAAAATGCGCGATAAATGCCTTTAGTAGATTTTACAAAAGCATACTTCTTGACACTTAATTAATGCACGCCCTTTTAACGACCCTTCTGATTAGATTACAAAATCGATCGTCCGACCAAAATATTTGGAAAAGATGTTTTCTTCGACATAATCTTCTTATCTTCTTGGTATTCTTGTGGTATGTATATTAAAAATGTATATAAAATAGAAGATTCTTGATAACCTATTATCAAAAATTCTCTCTAAAGGGATTTATCCATTGAATTCATGAAATTAGTTTTCAAAATTATTCGAAATATTATATGAAAATTTTCATATGTAGTTATTGGTTGTTAATATTCGTAAAGTGTTTCTTATTGCCATTAACTAATATAATTTATTTAACATAATTAAATGAAATAATCAAAATCATAAAATATAATATAATAATAAGAGTAACTTAATTTGAGTGCTTACATTTTTCCAGTTTTTCATTTTTCCATTTTTTCATTTTTTTTTTTTTTTTGTTAATCTTTATAAATTAATTATGAATTTTCACAAAATTTAATTAAAATATTATTTAATGGGTACTTACAGAATGTTTCAGGATTTCAAGTCATTTACCATACTGTATGTATATCAACTTCAACAGAACTTCACGAGTGTCGTCATTTTGACGTCACACTCATTCAGGTTTTTCTTTTGTAGATGATACGAGTACTACTTATATATAACACTGGTTAGTTGAAACTAACAATAGGTAGGACTTTTTGGAGTTCAATCTACTGTGTAAACTTGAAGTTGAATTTTCATTAGCATCTTAAAAGGTATCTCTTTTCATATTTTAATTAATTAGAATATAAAAATCTATTAAAACAAAAGATGTTTAGGTAAAACTCCGTTAATAATACTTTTCTCTTTAGTTTGTCTATTGTCGGAGAAGTTTTTGTATAGTTTACAACATTAAAATGCTAAAAATTAAAATAAAACTCCTATTTTAAAAACTTTATAATATTCCTTTCATCTAAATTTTGGTATGCCTTTTGGTCTTCCTTTTTTTTTTAGAAATTCTTTACAAGATTCAGTTTTATGAGTATTTTATTTCATAAATACCATATTCATATCATGGGATGTTTGTTCATATGAAATGCCATAGACAAATTTTTGAATAAAAGAGATTCAACATTGAGGTGGATTTTTAATTGGATAAATATATACTTCTCTACAGAAATATCCAGCTGGTAAAAAGTTCATTGGTCTGGTCAACATTGTTGCTGAAAACAATTATCCAGAATGTACATTAAGAAATAAAAAAAAAAGAAAATGTTTTTTAACAAAAGAATGACCTTACCTTACTTAATATGTTGTGTTCTATAGTAAAGTATCATGAAGCACTCTGTATATTAAAAGTACATATTCTTTAGAAAATTTTAACCTTATACTTTTATTTAGCACATATTGTGTAAAGCATATTGCAATAATCATAGAGAAAACATGTATTATCAAATGTTGTAGCGATATACGAGTACTATAGTCATGTTCTTAAATATCTAGGAAGTACTTTCTTTTTTTTTTGTTTTGTTCTTCATACACACTTAATACAGTGTTAATATCTCTCAAATGCTAGACACGGAAAATGTTTCTACAATATTTTGCTTTCATTTTGTTCCTTATGTTTTCATATTATATGAAGTTATATAGTAATTTTTATTATTATTATTTTCTTTTTTTTGTCTTCCCATTCTTTATCATGAATACTGATGTTGTATTGCTTTTGTGTTGTTCTCATCTCTAAGCTTAAAATAAATCAAAAGTGTTAACATTTCAAGGAGTTTGAAATACAATGCGAATAGAACTACTTCTTCTACTTCTTCTATATATATCTATATATATTAGTTATATTTTTATATAAATTAAAATAAGAATTAAATATACCAAAAGTGAGCTTTTGACTCATCTGTTTTTTAACATTAATCTTCTATCTTTCGTTTTTTTTTTATATATATAGTAATATTTTATGTATGTACATGAATTCATGTCCTTTTTATATATATATATAGCGCCAAAAAATACAGATATGTACTAAATATTGTTCTGTTGCTCTGTTGCTTTCCATTGACAAAGCACGTCTCGTTAAAGTCTCATTCTTATTCTCCATGCAAATTATTTTCCTTTTCAGTTGGTCCCTTAGTGACATCTCTTCACGGTTACACATTTTCATTTTTATTTCGTGAAATTTGTGGGTTTTCTTATATCAATTTTTACATTGTAAATTTGTGCAAAAATTTAACAAAACTTTCCGATTTTTTTTTTTTTTTTTAAACTGGATTTATTCTTAAGACTTCCACCATAACTATGTATGTACTATATATATATATATATATATATATGAATTCCATAAACATTTCCATCGTCAAGATATTATCCTGATAAAGATCAACGTCAGAACAGAAAAGGAAACATTTCATAAAATAAATTGGGATAGATTTTTCTTATTTTGAAATGATTTTTCTTTTAATAATGTACTCATGTTTCTTGTAGTATCCAAAATAACAGAAAAAAAAAAAGAAAAATAATAATAAAATTATGTATAGGCATTGTTTTACAATTTATTTGATTATATTAAACTAGAAAAAATACAGTTTATCCAAGATTTGTCCAGCTAATTGTCAACTGAGATCACTCAGGCACTTTGTCCGTATAGATTTTTTGGTATAGGAATAAACTGAATCATTGTAGTTCCTACCTAAGCTTTGGTTTCCAAAATGGGATAATAGAACTGTTGATTATTGTCCAATTACGTTGATAGTTTTTGTCCTTGTTCTATATCATATTACTGTTGGAAACTACCAACTTCTAACTAGATATACTCGCAATTTTCTAATTTAATTACATTTAAAGACAGTTTTTTGTACAAGTCACAAACGATTTTAAGCAAAATATGAAGTTGTTCCTCAATGTATTTGCATAAACAAAAAGTTTTAGTTATATTTATGAAAGTTGTCATAATTATTGAGGTTATACTGTATTTTCTAAATAATATAATGCAATAGGAGTTTCTTCTTTCTTAAAATATTATAATCAGAAGAATTTTGTATAAAAAAGTTCTTCAACGTAAATTTTACAAATTTTCCAGAAATATTTCTGTATTGTAATCCAATCATATAGAAATTACGAATATTTTAATAACAAAAAAAAAATTTCATCATCCTGTAAAAGAATTTAATCATACGAGTCTTAAATTTTAATAATGAAAATCAAATTCTGTAAAAAATTAAAATACATGCCTAAAGAGAAATTATTTCTTGTAAAAATAGAAAAATTTCGCGACAAAATTATTATATCGTCCAATTATGCAAGAAAAATAAGAAAAACTCAGTTAATGGTATTATGCTTTTGATTTGGGTGAACATGAAAATATAACAATTTATAATAATAATAAAAATTTCTCATCCTTAAAAAGGAAAAAGGAATCACAAGACAATCAAACCATGAGACTGCACGCGTTTTCTTTATACGAAAGATAAATATTAAAAAAAAAAAAATAATAATAATCATAATAATAAGAAGAACCTGAAGAATGTAGAGAAAAAAAAAAGGAGTTTGTATTTTTCCAGAATACTATATACTTCTTTCTATATATGAAAAGGATGTACCGGAATTTATTTTCAACATTTCACACAAGTGTTATTAAAAATAGAAACAAAAGAACCGAAAATATAAGAAAAGTTGAGAAGACGTTTGATATAAAAGAAATTGCCATAAGAATTCTAATAACACGCTACTTAAGTGTAGAGAAGAAGAATAAGGATCCCTTAGAAAGTATATCTCATATTCTTTATTATATAACTATATAGTCAGTCACATACTTACCGATTCTCTCAAGTTAAGAATGAAACGTTAAGACTAGGGCATATAGACGAAAGACCACAACAAAGGCCAAGAAAGAAGGTCAACAACAGAAGTTGCCTTCGTTATTTTCAAACAATACAATTTGAATTTATATATAATATTATACAGGATTGTATTATATGAAGTTTTGTATTTATAACAATTGTATATTATACTAGGGAAGATAAACGTTACATTCTTTTCACTATAGTATAGGATGCATGGAAGAAGATATCATGAAATATTTTCATCTCACCCCCCCCCCCCCCTTGTCATCTCAAGTGGATACTATACTTTATAAAGGAGTACATCTTAGATTTGTTATATCTTATTCCTTAGAAAGCTGAAAATTAAGCAAATTTCCACTCAAAAAATCAACTTCTGATAATATTGGCTGAATAATGATGCCGTCAACGTTTTCGTATCTTATTACTTTTTCGGTATTTTTCTAGAGCAATAAGTATATATGGAAAATAGGAAATACAGTGAAACATCTGAAATTAGTCACACTGTACACTAAGTACTGTAGATGATGATGTTACAGATTTGATCCGCGAATTTTTTATTTGAAAATCAATTTTAGTAGGAATGAAAATTACAAAGGTTTAGTATGAGGCAGATGTAGATTATCTTCAATGTATTTCAAGCTTCAGAAAATTTGAAATATGTCCGAAGTCCGTTAATTTCATATGCTATATATTTTCAATTTTTACATAACAGTTATCCCCCGAAAGTTTACGTTTCTCCCTATTTCTTTAAAATAATTTTTTAATCATAATTTTCTTCACAAAAAATAAGGGAAGAAGAACAATTAACGAAGAAATAATGTTTCCTTAAAGTTGATACTATAGCTTAGAACGTTTCAAGGCATTGAGTTGATGAATTTTGTTCTTCAAAATAATAATAGACGCACAACAGAAAATATTTCCCTCTCTTCATATCAAATTTTGTTTTATTTCCAGTATTTATTTATTTATTAAATAAAGACCCTCTAATTGACCACTTTCCCATGGTACATCTCAAATTTCCAATATCTGTAATTTTATCAATTTAGTTTTTACTGTATTTGTCAGGGGTCAAAATTTTGATTGAAGTTTTTATAATAACTTCCTTTTTAAAAGCTGCAGAAGAAATTTTTTGAAAAAAGTTCACACTATTTATGTTTTGTGGAAACATTTAAATGATATTGTTATGGATTTCTTATTAAAAGTTTTCTTTAATTTATTTGTATTTAATAAAATAAAAGTTTAGGTTAAACTTAATTGTATATCTCGCGTATTATAAAAGTTCTAAACGAAAAATATTCGCCTTCATGGTGCAATGTATACCGCATTGAACTACGGAGTCCTTATCAACATTTTGGTACCCCCAGTCGGGTTGAATTTTTTTTTTTGAATATGTGATTTTAGTCTCCTGCCTGCGTTTCGAAGGACATGTTAGGACGTCGGCTCCATTGAGTTGTGGCGTAGCTACAAAAAGAAAAAATGGTTTGGGGATAGGTTCGAGTCTTTGTGATGGTTGTTTGGGAATAGTTGGAGTCTGAAGGGACCCTTAATACACAGGTTGATTTTTTCAATAAGTCTGTTTCCTTACAAGTCCTTAAATAAGCAATTTTAAAGTATTTTATGGTAGTGTAAGTATAAGTAAAATCTATAAATCAATATTGTATTAATATTTAACGCCATACAACTTCATTAGTAGTGTTTTATAGTACATATTTGTACTACGCGTTTGTATTAAAAAGTTCTATTAGGAATTAGGTGTTTTAGGCGTTTGATTAAATAGTTTAATACAATTAATTAACTAGCTTTCAATGGTTTTATAAAAAAAAATAAATACAAAATAGCAATTTGTATTGTTTATCATAGGCAATGGAAGGTTTATGATGAGAAATTGAAACAAGAATATCGGTGAATTTGTATAGTGCACATAGTTTAAGTAGTAGATATTGCTAGCTGTTGAGAGGTCTCGAGTAGTTCAACTCCAGGTTTGGGTTCCGACAATATTCAAATTTTTACAGTTTCCTACATCATAAAACTCAGAAATAAAAAATTCAATTCAAACAAATTCGTTTATCAAACAAATTTAATTAAAATTTCGATCCCTGATAATTTATTGACAAAATATAGTTAATTAAAACATTGTTGCAACTTCATCATATGATTTATTTTTAATTTATTATTATTTTGTAGTAATTGAAATTTTTGTCATGTTACAAATAATTATAATGATATTCAAATATTTAGTTCAACAATCATTTCATATTACATTTATGTATTCAGATAGAAAAGAATCGATTCATATTTTAAACCATAGAAATCTTCTATAGAATTTAGGTCAGATATAATAAAGTCGAAATTTGTTGACTATTCGAATTTCACATTTTAGATTTTAATCCTTGTAGAAAATCAATCAAATATATATTATTGATACAATTTGTATACAACTATATGCCAACATTGTTGAATTTCACATAATATTTTGATTTGGAACATGTTTGCATATCTAATTTCGTTTATTTGATTTACAATTGTGTACATTTTAATATTTATAAAAATATGGTTTTCACAGCAAATGTATATGTATAGTTTTATTTTTAATGGAGATGTGGTATATGTGTCTTCTCTATTATATTAGGTAAAGATTTCAACCCTTCTAGGTAAATGGTTGGACAGCCATAAAATACTAATTAATTTGTTTAACTTATTATAGTCACATAGTTTGGATTTTTAATTAGTTTATAACTTAACATACAGATTTATTGTACAAAAGATTTTCACCGAAATTTTCCTAACGAATAAAAAATCTTTTTTATATAAAATTTTAAAAATTTTTTCTGTGAACATAATAAAACGGTTATTTGCTCATTAATCTGATAAATTAATTATAAAGTTAATTATTACGGATTATTTTATATATTTCTATAAAAACTGTGTTAATTAACAAAGAAAAAAAATATATATCAACTATATATGTTGGTCCAAACTGTATTTGTTATAATTTGAAATACTTTTTGTGAAGGTGTTAAAAAAGTTTTTTTTTCTCATTAATCTGATAAATTAATTAAAAAAGCTAATGATGAAGATGTTTTTTTTTTTTTATAATTATACACAAACTTCACAAATTAAATAAGTATCAATTACCGTTTGTCCAAATTGGATATCATACAATTTGTATCGATTAATTGAAATTGGCACTGACTATTTCATGTATGTATGTAGTACATATGTATACTGATCGATATCGATTGTGAAGTTAAATGATTATATTAACAATAAATAAAGTTGTATTAAGAAATTGTTTATCTTCGTAGTATCCTAATTAAAACACAACAAAAGACATCAATGAAATTGATTAAAATAATTGTTTTCAAACGTTTATATATTTTCGAATATATCGGTACACTGTTTGGAACTGATTTCATTAATTTCACATAATAGTTCTTTACTAGAATTTTGCTATAATTCGATAAAAAAATTTGGGGTCTTTAGCTTACTATTGCTTTTAAAATGCATCTAATATTGATAGATTCATTGCTAAACTTTTCAGGTATAACAGTCGAAATTTCCTCGTTTATTTCTTTAGCAATTATTTATTTACTCTATATTGAAGAATGGTCAAAAATAACTTGAGAACTTCCTACTTCTAACCTTTATGTTCAACAAAAATTGTAATACCAAAACCATCCCCATACATCTTATTATTTACTATATCGAGATCAACACTATCATAATAATAGATAATAGAGTTTCCTATTAAACAAGTTAAGATATGTCATATTTCTGTTCAAAATATAGAACTAGACTAAAATATTTCTGAAATGGGTTAACCATGGAATTCAAATCATAAGTTGTTAACAATTTATATGTCAAAACATATCATATCTTAAATATTCTAAATAGTTTGAATATCTTTAAAAGTTTTTGATGTTTCTAAATAACTTATGTATGTGCTATTCAAAAATTCCAGTTTTGATTTAAGTTCAGATTTGGAATGGAATCGAAATTGGCTATAAACTATTTTTGTTTAAAAAAAAAAAAAAACAGAAAAACACAAGAAATATACGAGTTTGAAATATTATAAAACTATTGTTTTACATGATTTAGTAAAAGTATGTAGATGTCCAAATGTAAATCAAATTGTAAACTAAAATTGGTACTATATATAAAACTCATAGAAAGTAAAAATATATGTACTAAAAGATTTTCAAGATAGTTGTAAACAAAAATATTAGAAATTATCTGTCATTTTCAGAACAAAAACAGGGAAAAAATATTTCTAGAACTTTAATAATAGAACAATAAACTCTTTTAATTTATGACGATTATCGTGTTTGACAGTTTTCCATTATATCTCTCCTGGCTTGGTTGGGGGGGTATAAAAATTCTTGATCACTAAAATATTCTCTACACTTTACAGAAAATCCAATTTTAAATCGAAAACTGAAAAAGTCATGAACTATATAGTCCTTCGTCGTTGTGTTACGTAATCTGATAATAAATTGGCTCTTTCAAAATTTTATTTTTGGTCATACCAATGAAAGACTATAAATACGAAAGGAAACATTGACAACGAACTAATTTAGATATTTCTACAAAAATGAAAAATTTACATTAATTAACTATGAGAAAATTTTCAAATGCATTTTCTATACTATACCTGTATTTAGATAGTATATTTCCTAATGGGAATTGAATGAGAAAGAATCTCTCTTCACGAACGAAATCTAGAATTACTGAAAAATGAAAGGATTAAGGTTGATATTAAAGTTAAAATTAAAATCTTACTTTATTAGTTTTGAGACTAAAAGACACTCTCTAGTGTCTTTATGAAGATTATAATTTGTTTGAAATTTCTGTTTTGTGTATTTTGATGAATGTCCATTTATACAATTTCTTCATATATTATGCATTTTCAGAACACTCTTGTTGATACCACATTGTGACAAACAAGGAATCGAAAAAGGTCAAAATTCAGATCATATTGTATATGGTGTCGAACATGTTTGTTAGTTAATATGTGTAAATGCTTCCGAAGAACAGGACGAAGAAGGATATGTAATACTTTTAACATGTTAGTTCAGATTTTAAAGTTTATAGAATGAAATTATATTAGGGACTGACATACACTCAAAAAAAAATTCAAGTTAAATTTAACTTATAGAAATAGTAAGTTTATACAGATTCGGTTTTTAACAGAAAATGAAAGCGACCATTTTCTTCGGTGTAAAGTGTGTTGGAAATAGAAAATATGTTAAAATTGCTGAAGACTTCCCAATAACTTTTAGCATTATCTGGTATTAACAGAACATTATTGACATATTTGCTTCTATTTCATAATATAACTCTTTTATTTGTTTTCTTTTTGACTGTACAATTGTTATTTTGTATTCTAAACATAATTCGATGTCAATTATTAACATTTTTAAGCGCTTAAAACTTGCACAAGTAATTGCAGAACATATTGATCGATCTTGATAAAATTAGGTACACAGTTGTGTATTCTACTGAATGATAAAATTAGTTTTTTTTTATTTTTTGTAAGGAAATACAAAATCAAAAGTGTGTGATTTTCGGTATATCGGTCATATTATAGTTTCTATTAGTTCCATATAAAAAATGTATATATATATATCTAAAAGTAATTTAATGTAGAATTGAATTTTGGACAATTTTTGTCTATAACAACTTTTTGTATCTCTCAAAATTCATGAGGAAATTTAATATAAATTAATGTCTATTCGAAATTTTCGTGGTTTACCAAACAGGATAAATACTCAACATTTTCAAATTTTATGTATAAAATATGTACAAATTTGTATATAGTATAAAAATATCGATATTATAATCATTTTTGAAATAACTATTATTTTACTAGTATTTTAATAAAACTTTCTCTCTCTCTCGATTATTTCTTATAGTGTATCATTTTTGGTTTATATTTTACTATTAAGAACATAACATATTAAAGTAAACATTCGAAAACTTCTTCTAACATCCCATAAAGAGGAAATATGTTATTATACATGAATATAGTTTTAATTTTACATATGTTAAGGTAAAATTGTAACATCATCGTTAACATCTAACATGTTCTTTCAGTAATTAAAATATCACAATTTAATGAAGAGGACAAAAATCTATATAATTTGTAATATTCATCTGCACAGAGCCCCCAAGAAGGGGGCTGGAATTAAGATAAACAAAAATAGAGTTTTTACATTATATCAAAAATAAAAAAGAATAAAAAAATATATACATGATATAATGAAAAGCTCTTAAATCTTAATGTAATAACTTTGTATTAAAATATACTAAATCAAATAAGTATTAATTACATTTCTATTCTATTTTATTCATAAATAAAAATATGTTTAGTATATATTTATATGCTAGACTTCACATACGACTTCACATACGACTTCACATATGTACAATATATAATTTCTACTTTTTCTTTTCTTTTTTTTTATCTTTTATTACACACTGGAAAAAAAAGGATATAACCGGATTACAGTCACAAATTGAGCAATATGAATCCCATAGAAATTTCATAAATTCTCTTATTTCTGAACTTATGGTTTACATGTAAAAAAAAAGAAGAAAAAAAAAACGAAAAAAGCTTAAGGGTGTTTAAGAATCACACCTTCATAATAAACGTGTATATATATATATATATATCCGAAAATACAATTATAATATTATATATAGGAAATTCATAAGATCTATACTTCAGATTTGGCTAAGGAATAAAATAAAATATAATACAATCTAAGAAAAGTTGTCAGAAAACTTTTTTAGATGATATGTCCAATGATTTTCTTGTCAAAAATAACTGACACAAGTAAAAAGAGAGCAAAAACTTAATTCCAAGTACCAAAAAAAAAAGAAGAAAATAAAATAAAAAAAGATATATATATATATAGTGAAGAACAAAACATAAAATACCATAATACATAGAGTATCCTTTAGCTTTCATCTCTAAGGTGTATTTCTTCTACAGGTCCTTTCCTAGATATTTCGTTTATACTATTACAGTCCTCTTGATTCAATCAGTTTGGTTTGTTATCAGCTAAAGCAAGAAGTATAGAAGAAAAAAAAGCAAACATTTTGTTATAGCTTAAATTTCCGAATACGATTTGGTATATTTTGGATATTTCCCTGGGGGAGTGTTTTACCATCTCTAAGTTATATACAACAAACAAAATAAAAACTGCGAATAGAATTTTCTGCAGATACCTTGTTATACCAATTTCCGTGATTGTAGGAATACCAAAAGAAAAAAAAAAAAAACCTATTCCATCTTACACCCTTCTAGACAGAAAAACAGACAGGATTTTTTCATATAGATTTTTAGAATAAATTTTCTTTTTGCTCTTTGATTTTTCTTCAATTGTTTGGATTTATATTTAAGAAAAAAAAAAAAAAAATGTATAAAGCAACTTTCACAAAGAAGTGTGGATGTCTTCCTAGTATTTTTCTTTTTTTAGAAATAGGTGAAAAAGATTCTTCAATATATAGGAAAGAAATTTTATTGAACAAGTTGAATGAGTATTTTCTTCTTTTTTCTTTTTTTTGTATAGTATAGAAAATTTTTTGGTGACACATATTGCAGGAGAAAAGAAATCTAATAGAACCAAGTAACAAGAAAAAATAAATATAGAACAATATTTTAAATGGATTGGTTCCCTGGAAAATAAAAGTCAAGAAGACAACAAAAACAGAAAAAAAAATAAAGGAAAGAAATGAAGCACTAAGAAGAAAATATTGTAAAAACGAACAAATCAATGACAAAAAAAAATGTTAATGCGAAGGAAATTGCATAAGCTTAAAATTCATTCGAATGTTTCTCAAGGGAGGAATACCAATCTAACATTTTACATTTGACACATTTCAAAATCTTCGCTTTTTATGAGGGGTTTGGTTCCTATTTTTTTTTTTTTTCCAATGAATTTCGACATATAAAATTTTCGATTTCCTATTTATACATATGAAGAAGGCAAAAAAGCAAAAGAAAAAAAACGTCGTTCATTTTTCCATGAATTTAAAATATGTACTTTTTTTCTACGTATTTGTGATTGATAGCAAAAGATTTTCCAACCACAGAACTAAAGAAGATGTTATTTTTACATATGTAGGTATATCAAAAACATTTTCTTTTTTTTATCTAAAAAAAAAAAAAGTCAATCATTCGAAACTTTTATTCATACCTATAAAAACTTTTTAACTACAAGGAAGTAATAAGCTCTAGTGTTATGAAAACATTTACACGAGATTGGTTATGATAGGAAATGTTAAATTACTTAAATACCAAACTATGCACACAACTAGGGCATGGTTTGATGAATTGATTAATTAAGTAATCAAAATTTGTTCAATATTTTGATTAGTCAACCGAAAACTGATTAATTGTTTCGTTTAAGAGAAAGAAAACAAAATAAATTTTGGAGAGAGAAATCCTATGATAGTATGAATAAGTTTTGAATAACTTTTAAATTAAATGTGAAATATTAATATACCATAAAACTTTTTTCTTTAATTGTATTGTCTTTTATATCCATACTAATCGATAACCAGTCGAGGTCTTACAAGGACTTGTAGAAAGTTTAACAAACCGCATCCGCATCCGCAATGAAAATGGAATAGAAATTATAACATTTTAGTTTTCCTTTTTTTTTTTTAAGTCTAACATTAAATCATAAAGAAATCTATTTTATTTAATATTCAATAAATTAGAAAACATTTAATTCAAGTTTCAAGTTCCTTATTTATTAAAATAATAATACTAATTAGTAAATCCTTTTTATTTTAAAGACGCATTATTTTCTTTTATTGTTTTATTGAAAATTATATTTTCTTCGCATATAATATTAGAATTGTGACAATCCAAAACGACACGATTATAACTACTTACTTATAATTTTCAATCAAATTGAAAATATTTCTTTTACCTTCATGTAATGAAACGCGACAGAATACTTTCTTTTATATAACATAAAAAATACAATCAAAATACGAAAAATACATTTAAAAAGTAATACTAAAATTCAACTTAAGTTGTTTCAATAAATGTCTATATTAATCTAATTGAAAAACTCAGTCCTGACTGTTCAAAAATCAATTTCATCAAGAAAAGTTCAGTTCTTATATAAAGAAATTTTTAATTTTTTTTAAAACCGAAATAGTTACTTATTCTAAACTGGTATGATTTAGCTTGGGTTAACTAAATTACATCGAATAAATCAGTTGGGAACGCCGATATACTTCAGTTCTTCTCTAAAACTTTAGTTGGGTATTCTGAACTATTTTTCTCTGTGTATACCAAAAACCTTCTGTTCATTTGAGTGGGCTTTCAATTTCAATAAAATTAATAAATTCCTGTTCAATCTTCAACTAAACAAAAGAAAAATTGGAATTTTATTCGATTATCCTTCCGTCCAGCATATTTTATAATTAATCATTTATTTGGGAACAAAAGGAAAAAAAAAACTTTTCAGATTATTCTCTATTATTTTCAATTAGAAAGTTTTTTTTTATTCACTATTAAAAGCTTTTTCTTTAATTTCCGTTTGTTTGTTTTAGTCAAAAAAAAAAAAATAAAATAAAAAAAAAATATTAATTAAAAGCAAATGAAAAGTCATCCTGTCATTTTACCTGTTAAAATATTAAAATATTTGTCTTTAGAAAACATTTTGCCTGCTATTATAACGATTTCTCTAAAAAGAGGATAAATTGACCAATATATATATTGTTGTTGTTGTTTTATTCGCTAAAATAGATGTCAACAATTATTATATGATTAAAAGTCTGTCTGTGCGGAAATTCAAAGGAAATGAGAAAGCTTTATGTTTTATTATGCTTCTTCTTCTTTTTATCTATTCAAATCATTTTTTTTTACTACAGTGTAATATTTCTCTTATCAAGATTATTAACAAAAGGATCATAAGGATTTTTCCATGAAAATAAAAACAATATAAATATATCACTCTGAATAATGAACAGTGTCGGATCTTGAAACAATTGAGTATGTCCTTATATACAAATAAGAGGAGTAAATGTAATGATGTAGATGGAATAGTTCATGTAATTTTATTTAATTCAAGATTTTTAATTAAAAAATGATAACAGAATTAAAGAAATATTGTAGTTAATATTGTTATGTTTCTATACAAAATTTTTCAAGCTTCAAAATTTTAGCTTGAACACATTCAAAGTAATTAGAAAAGAATGTTTAAGGAAAAAATTAAAATCAAATTTAACTTAAAATTATCGACAAGTTTAGCATTTACGTATACAAGAAATATAATCAAATCTTTCTTTTATTACAATTAGAAGAAAAGAAAAAAACTTCTAAAGTTGATATACACCAACCTCGACTTGCTGGCCCGTTTAGCAATCGTTAAAAAGAATTTAAAAATTATACGATTATCTACGGAACAAAAGATGTTCTCCATTATTTGATTTATTTTTTTTTTTTTTTTTGTAGGAAGAACCAAGATAATTTTACATTAAAATTTTTCAGGACCGTATCTTATCCGTTAAACCAAACATTTTATATATTTACAACGAATTTTTAGTTGTACTAAACTTATTACAAAATTTCAATTTTTAAAATGCTTCAGATTAGCAAGACTTGTAATAAAAATCAAAAAGAATAAAATGTTTCTATAAGTTCTCATGTAAAAGTCATGTTCCATGTTCTAGTCATGAGTTTCTCTACATTATTTTCGAAAGAATGTACATAAGAGAATGCCGCCCAGTTATTATTTGCAGACTTCAAACATAGTTATTCCAACGAGAAAAAAAAAATAATAAAGTATATGTATTAAAAAAAAGAAGGAAATTTAATTAAAAAAATTTTCATAATTTCCACCCAGAGGAAGCATAAAAGTTTCCGGATCAAGTTAAATTGAAAAACTATTATATTTCTGGAGTAAAAACAATTTTGTAACAAATTATTAAAAAATTATAACTATGAATACTATAAAAACGGTTAAAGAAGAAGTAACCATTTATATAAGTCGTTCATAAACTCATTCTATTTTATATTTAGTTGATAAGTTTTATATGGTTGATAAACTTATTGAGGTCATAAATATTTACAAACTTAGCATAACAATAGTATAACAAACATATAACTAACAAAATACTAATCTAGTCATACATATATGCCATATATATGGTGTCTACAGGGTAAGTATTAATACATAATATTATAGAAACACAGCAAAAAAACACAAAAAAAAACATTAACAAACTATCTGAAATGAAAGTAATCAATAGTCATTAAGCTTTGGTTGGCAGTATTAGCTTTGATTAACTTTTCTCAAAATCTATATATACATATATAGATTTAGAAGGCATAAACATGGATTATATAAGGATAGTATATAGATTTACTAGATGAGAAACATAGAAGAACATAAGAATAATGAGTACCAATAAAACGTTTTACCATCGTACTTTTAATCATTTGTAGCGTTTGTTAGCTTCCATTTAACTATTAGTATACTATAATATGTTATATATATATATCTATAGGCTGTCAATCGATTACCAGTTTCCATAAAAGCTTTCAAAGTTTCTATTTTCTTATACGGAAAAATTCGTAAAATTCTTATTTTCCTATTTTTTTGTTTTTTTTTTTTGTTTTGTTTCTTCTTATTATATGAGAAAACAATATTATCAGTTAAAATGTATAAGGATGAGCTAAATGAACATTCTTTTATTAAGTTTTATAACACATTATCTTCTATAAGAAAGTATATAAAATTAACAAAGTCTATACATAATATATAATAGCGAAATTACAAAAGATAAAATCTTTTCTTTTTTTTTTTTTGTTTTAGATATACTTATTTTGGAGAAAATTCTATTAACACTATTCTGAACATAATATATAAAATGCATAATATGTGAATAAAATTCCTATAGAAGTATATTTCAATTATATAATATTAAGTAAAAATGATGTAAATGTGTTCATCAACAATATATACCCGTTTTTTTTTGTTTTTTTTTTTTTTGTTTTTTATGGAAGTAAAACAGTACTCTCTATATAGTATAAGGTTTTCATCTTATATCATTTTATATCGTATATAATAAAGACAACGATGTAATTACCTAGAAAATGCTTCAATTTAGCGATGAAATTTGATTTTCATATTTCTTATAATATTCTTGATATAGATATATACTTATGTGGGAGACTATATCCACCTTTTCATATTCCACTTATATATTATTATTTCACGATTTTGCTTTTACCATTTATATACCATCATCCAATTCACTGTAAAAAAAAGCAAATAAAAGGAAAAAAAAAATACAAAATTGTATGTTGTATACCGGGTTTACCAATTTATCTTAATTTAAGGTATATTCCTTGAGGATGGTGTACTCCTTAGAGATACTAGTAAAAGGAGAAGAAACCTATATAGAGTATATCGTATCTATATATGTGCCAAAAAATTACCTCTGTGAATGTCAGATGTGGAAGTTCATTCTTTAGGCGGAATTTTTTTTTTTTTGCCTATATTTTCATTCAAGAGAATTTTCTTTTTTTCATTTTCTCATTTTTTTTTTTCATTTTCATTTCGGTTCTAGAGGGTTCAGTATTTTGACTTCTTTTATTTTTCCTTATTTACTTTTTTCTAGCATAGACCAAAACACATTAAGAATGAAGTGGTAAAATAAGTTCAATTCCGTAAGCTTCATAGTAATCTCAATTTCAAGCTTCACTCAAATGGTTTTTTTCTTTTTTTCGCCCGACAAAATATACTCAAGTAGATTTCGGGAAAAAAAACGAGGAAAACTGCTCCTGAAGTTTTCCAGTTTAAACAGTTTCATTGATCCTATTTATGGTTTTGTATTAAATCCATAGTCAAAAAAAAAAAATAAAATTGTTTTCGCACAAAAAAGAAAAAAAAAAAAACACGCGTAAAAAGTATGTTGAAAATCGTTTATGCTTCTTATTTTTAGGCAACTTTTCTTGTTTCTTTTTTTTTTGTCTATATACAAAATATATTCTGCGATCTTATAATAAAGTAAGGAATTTTTTATTAGAAAACTTATGTTTAACGATTTTTGTTTGATTAGAACCATCTGGTTGATATTATATAGAGAAAATAGAAAACATAGAACCGAAAATAATAAGGAGACAACATAATTTTTGTCTAAATAAATTTCCGTAAAGCGTTCTACCATATATAAATAAGATAAGTTAATATATTTATATATATATATATATATATATATATTTTCTATATATTAAGGTTCATTTCGAAACTCATATATCTTTCTTATATCCTTATACATAATATGATTTTTTTTTTTCATGATATGCAGGAATAATAAGGAAGAAGTAATACATTTTCTTTTACAGTAAAAACCATAAGTAACATGCACGTATAGGAAATTAGTGAGAAAAATTGTAGATTCAATAAAAATACCATATAAGGTGCATTTTTTTCACATTGCTTTACTTCGGATCAAAGCAGGATCAAGACAGGATCAAGAACAACAAAAAACTTAAATGTTGTTAGTATATATTCAAACCAAATGGAAATTAAATGTCGAACGCAAAAAGAATCACAATCTGTAAATAAATTGTGTCGAAAATAGTTAAAGGTAGAAAAAGTAATTTAAGAAAATCCAAATTTATAGAAAATATGAATCGATTTGAAAGGTTTTCAATTTATACTTTTGATATGTTCAAACAAAAACTGTCATAATCATCAGGAAGATAACATTCAAGTATCAAAAAACACAATGTTCAATATTGATGAAAAAAACTGTAGTGGGAATTTTGGTCCAAGTAAAAGCTAGTGTAGTAGTTGTTGTTGTATTCAATATAAAATTTTGCTCTGCTCTGGAGTAACTTGTGAAAAAAATTTACCTATACTGAAAATTAAATTTTTGAGATGCTTTGATGAAAGCAAAATTAGTTGGACTCATTAATCAATTTCAATCCAATAAATAAACTTTGAGAAAAAACAAAGAAAACTAATAATATTTTACTTTACTGTATCCTTGGATCGAACATAAACCAAAATGCAACACAGTATCGTTCAATATTGTAAACAACGGATAAATCTAATTTAAACGAAATTGCTGCACACGCATTTTCCAATTAAATTCGAAAAATTAAAAAGATGAACGATAAATATTTTGTGGTCAACTTGATTTATTAAGTTACAGAGTTGTAAACTTTCGTTTTCCTTTAGATCTATTGTCTTAAGATCTTTCTTCGATTATGATTTTTATGCATTTCAAATGAAGTGACAAAATTATATACCCTCTGGGTATATTACCATAGGGTATAAAAATGGCAAATAGGAATACTTCCAAAAGAAAAAATTTTACAGAATAATTTTAATCCATTTAAAAGAAATTACGAATTAACGCAATAAAAACGCGAAAAGTTATTAGATCATAAAATATAATCTACAGGAATTGTATAAGAAAGAACAGAAAAGTTATGTATTTATTTAAATTTGTTTATGGATGTATTTTACTTACTCCACTGTATGTATATATATATTTATATATATAATCTTCTCACACATTTTCATATATACATGTAGCATAAAAATAAAATTAATTTTCTCTTACACCTCTTAGATATACATATTAAAAAAAAAAATAAAGATGGAATACACATGACTATGCTTGAAAATTATCATTAACAAGAAAAAGGATATTTCTATAGGATCTACAATATATTATAAAAAAAAAAAATGAAAGAAAAAAGAAAGGAATCAAAACATCGGATCTATCATAAATCAATATATCTCTCACTCTTCTCTTACAGACCTTCCAGAAATTGAAATAATCATCTTTGAACATGATGTAAATTGTAGGACTTCTCTATTCAATAATATAAATGAAGATTTTCCATTTTTATCATTCTTAAAATTGTTCATATCCTTTACTCCCTATTCTACCACTTTAACATCCTTTAATTTCTACCTACGAGTAATATATACTTCTTGAAAATATATTGAAAGCTTCATATTTCTCGAGTCTTTTTTCGCACATCAATGATAAGATAATGACCCTATATGAATGGATACAATTTTTATACATTATTAAGAATTTTTCAGATTAATCATTCACCATCATCATCATGTTCAAGCGTAATCAATCTCATCGTTTTTATTATAAATAAAAAAAAAAAAAAAGAAAACACAAAATTATATCATATTTTCTATACTACTATAAATGAGTCATTACTGCCGTATTGCATAAAAATGACCCATCGTTTAGTTATAATAATGAAATCCAAACAAAATCTAGTAAAACTGATTAAAATTAAATCATCGAATCGTTTCGGATTGCTTTTATCCACTAAAGTATGTAACTTAATTCCACATACCTAGGTATTGGATTTGTACTAGAATTGGAAGGATTTGGTAGAATTTTTATATTTTTCTTTCTATACAACTTCTATATGGTTTCTGCATTTTTATTTCAAATTTTTGTATTGTACTCACGCAAACTTATAGAAAAATATAATAGAAGTTCCTGTTCCATGAAACGAAATCAATCCGATATCATCCGGAAATAAATCTTCATACACACAATTTTCATTGTAAAATGTTACATGTTTAATGTTAAATTTTTTTTTTTTTTTTGTTCCTGTTCCATGAACATCATATCATCTATCTATAATAAGTTCTCATCTTCACGACGACAACAAGAATGTGAGAAGATATTATATATACTTTATAAGTGCGCTTCGTTGCATAAATGAAGTGATTCAAGGATAAAATTGTTGACGAAGAGAAGACAATTACAACGATCTCGTCAGTTATGTACTTTAATAATATACAATATAATAACTTTGGATAAAAGTTCTTTCTTATATGTTTGTATATTGGTCTTTTGTAATAGTCTTTCTTACTCATTTTATGATTTTTATATTTCGTTACATTTTTTCTTATCATATAACATAAATATTTACAGTGAAAATACGAATAAACTACCCAAGATAATAGCATTTCATATATTATAGAAATGGTAAAGTATATAAGACTTATTCTTAAAGATTAACATGGTATATCTTTTTCCATTTTAAGGGGTTATACCCACAATAATTTTTTCGTCATACTTTTGTAGACTGAATTTAAGAATATTTTATAAATCAAAAATTCCTAAAATTGTATAGCTGGTTTTAAGTGGTACAATCTAAATTTTTTGTTAAATTTTAGGTCTTTGTCAAATTATTTGCTAGTATGCCGGTTTGTTGGACACGTTTATCAAACAAACTTACATTGTTTAAGTGTTTGACGTGTTTGATTGTAATCTTGATTGACGGCGTGTTTGATAAAAAAAATTTGATCGTTTACAGGGACCTTAACCCAGATCAGATCGTCGCAATTTTCTCTAACACGTCGAAACTTTCAAAACATTTTTCTCAAAACTGTGTTCTAGAAATCGTTTTAATCGAATACATTTCAATAAGATTATATCCTAGGATTTCTGTTATATAATAATAACAAGAAAAGGATGTGAAATTTTAGTGTTTAACTTGTCACCAAATTTCCATATTTTCCAAATTATTTCAAATTCCCTAAATCGATGTCTAATTATTATCATTTTATATGAATCTTGTAATCAAATAAATTTAGATTTGCTGATTCAGCTCGATAAAGCCAAATTCATATATAAACTTCATTTTGGTTTAATCAAGAATTCAATTAAATTACGTACAACAGGTGCCTTACATCAATATAACACCAGAAATAAAGGAGTCTTACTTCCTGCTCGTTCTCGGACTACCAAACACTACAAGTCTCTAATTCTTAGCGTAGTGAGGATTTTTGCAGATCTCCCTGAAGAATTTCGTCATATTAAAAGACTGCAAATATTTAACAGACATGTGCTACAGTTTCTAAAATTGAAAGAATCAAGTAAAGTTTCATGACAACGTCAGACGACAATAATATTAATAATAATAAAAATAATACCAAAAATATACTTAGCAATTTACACTTTAACATTAATTTATACTAATTTAATAAATGTTTATTATTGATTTGACTTTAATTAATTAACGCAAGAATTGTAATACTCTTAATACCAATTTGTACTCTCATCCTTCTTATCAGCATCCCGCTGTTTTGGATGGAGTCATATTATAGTTTAAGTTCTTTTATTGTAAAAAATTAAAAGATTTGTAAATATAAATGTAAAATCACAATTTTCAAATAAAATTCAAATTCAAATCATAAGACTTTTTTTGTTATCATACAGTCTTCGCACTGATGCCAGCCGTTTAAACTCGTTTAATCGAAAAGGGAACTTTAGAAAAATGTCACTAGCTTTTGTAAATTTGAATTTTTTTTTTTTTTTCACTCCAAAAATTATATAATATTATTGAAAAAATAAATAAATAATTAAGCAATTTTGAGACATGCAAATTTCACGAATAAACGTTCGATTTCTTAGACGTTTGACTGGGTCTAACCCTTTATGTTAAACAATTTAAGTACACATATAAGATTAAATTACATTTATTTCAATGAACATATATGAATTTTACTAATTTCAATTTTATAAAAATACATATTTGAAATTTAAGAAAGCGAATTATAAACAATGTTTATATTTCTTTATGATTTCAAAATATGCCAAAAAAAATATGTTATTTAATCTTGTCGAGAAAATAATTAAATATAACAAAAGAATTTATATAAGTAAATATAATTTTATAATTATTTGCTATTACTTTATTTATATTCTTTTAATATTGTTCTGTTTTGTTGTTTGTATTTCATGTGAAATACACAATATAGAACAAAGTGTATGTTGTATTTCTTAAATTACCAAAGAAAAAAAAAGGAAATCAAGCTTATATATATCCTTTATGTTACAATATATGTTGAATAACTTAAATATATATGATTTGATATTTCACAAACAAAAGTTTGTTAGTTATTTATTTGATGATTCCCAAGTTGATTATTTATTTAAGCTTGTTTAGCATTTTATCATTATGCACAATTCCAAACTATATATGGCCATAAAAAGCAAAGTTTTCTAGTAAATATGAATACGAAAGTGGATTTCACACTTACAATTAGTTTTATTTTTTTTAAAAAAAATTTAATTAATACTCTTTTTTTTTGTAATTTGTTTTACACAAAATATATAAAAAAATATATCTTTCAGATATAAATTTCATTCGTTTTTTCCTTGTTAATTTTACTTTATAAAACCATTTTATTTATATAGAATAGTTTCGTTTTTATTCAGATTTCAAAATGAAATTAACTTTCATAAAATACTCTTCACAAAATAATTGTAGGGGAATAGGGTGTACCATAGTCACTATGGCATAGTGGATAGTGATGGAAAATAATATGAAAATGTATATTGTTTGATATAGAAAAACTTTAAAACTCAGGTATTTTGTTTTATATCTACGAAATGCTGTTTAATAAATGACATTTTTATGCATTGAGTACATGTAGAAGTTTATATTAAATTAAAATTCATATAAAGTACTAACTTTTATGTTGACCGCCAATGTCGTGGTCATTTGTATTTTACTTTTAATTGTGTTGATTACGGCGTGGTGGGTTTTTGTTCTACTAACGTTTTTGTATACAAATATCTTCCCTTTCCAGGTTATCAAACGATGCCGATAATATAAAACTATACGTTGAAGTGAAACAGTCTATTGATTCTGTCCATCTTGAGGAAGATTTTAAAAATGTTTGGTATGTGATGTGTTAAAAACAATCTAACAATCAACATATACAAGTGTAAGACTATTTATCACCTTCTCTCGGAAACGTGATAAGTCTTTCCACAATTGATTTGTCGAGTGTGACCCTCTCCAAAGAGTTAGCAGCATTACTGACTTCGGAGTTATTTTGCGATAGTGAGCTTAACTTTAAGCTACATTTTGACTCATTGACTTATAGAGCCAATTCAACCTTGGGATATATAAAGCGGTGGTTATCTGTGTTGGTTAAGGGGTGATGGTACTTTTTCTTACTAACTTTCTTGATATACTAATATCTTCCCTTTCCCTCCTTCCCTAACATTAATGATGATAATATCACTTTATACTACATTCGATGCTTCGTTTATTCGTTGCCTTATGAATGATAATATGTGGTGCTTGCTTTAAGCATACCAAGTGTATTCATATGAAATGAGCCATTTTTATACGAAAATTAAACGCCTTTTTTTAATAGGACAGTAAAAATATTTTATTCAAAGTACTGTCCATCGCTTTCTACACATTTTGACCACCTTTCAGGCAATTTGTGGATACCACTCCAAAAAAAATTCTTCTCCTTTTGATGAAAATCATTCAGAGATCCAATTTTCCAGTTCTTCAGGTGTTTTGAAGTGCTGCTCTTTAAGTGCGTGTCTCATCGATGCAAATAGGTGGTAGTCGGAAGGAGCAAAGTCTGGTGAAAAAGCCGCATGCGATAAAACTTCCCAGTTAAGAGCTTCTCTCGTTTTGCTCACAGCTCAAATTGAGCCTAAAGGTAGAAATTAATACATAATAAAGTCATTGGTTATTTTGATTTATATACAAGTTTTTTCAGTTCATATTTACTGAGGCAAAAGTCAAAAACTTGTGCATTGGTAGCTTAAGCTTTAGTTAAACTCTGAGTAATCCCGCTAGTCAATTCGGTACATTATACCATATATTTATGTATGTATGTATTACAGCTTCCATGATCAAAAAAATTACAGTGCTCGAGCATATTATATAATTTCAGGAAAGAACCATTAAACATAAAATCTTTTCGAATATATACGTAAAAGGTTTGATGAATATTTGGACTTCTAAAATTTTAGCCAAATAACATTAAAAACAAAAATGTTTGAGTCATTTCAAAATCTGAGGTAATTTTTTTTTTTTTTTTTATAAATTCGAGAAAACAATTTATTTATGTTCATTCTGTTCCACTTCTCTCCTATATTTAATTAAAACTAATTTAATTCTTATTTAAATAGAAATAAAATCTAGAAAAATTTGTATACAACCTATTTACACGTTTCGGTATGAATTACATGTTGTTAATATTATTAAAAGTATGTTACAATCACAAAAAAAAGGTGAAAATAGTATTATTAAAAACAATTTTTGTTTGTTTTTATTTTTTCCTGTGTTTTTGATACAAGTTTCGAAAATAAATTTCTTTAATTTTTCTAGTCAAAAACAAAGCGACCAGAAACAACAAAAAAAAAATATATATATATATAAATAAAATATACACCCAGCATCTGGTTACACAATTCTCTTCAACCCATCATTAAGCGAAATAAATCAGGACCTAGTTTTTAGGCTTTTTTGTCACAGAGAGAGAGACTTGTAAGGATACAACAATTTGGACGTGTTGTCACGCTAATAGCATCCCAAAATTGAATTTTCGGGTCTACTCTTGGCAAATGCATAGATATATATATATATACTTGTATATCTAACTAGAATTCTTTTTTATTTGTTGTTTTTTTTTCTGTTCCATTCATTACTCCCCGTTTGCTGAGAAAAATAGTACTTTTTTTTTTTTTTTTAATTAAATTATATCTAAAAACAAGGGTAAGCCTTCAAGGCTTATGTAATATAATTTTCAACACAATATAAATACAAGAATAAAAAAAAAAGCCACTATGTTATCATTTCATCAATATTAATTAGAGCTTTTTAGATGTTATTTTAATCAAATCCATGGACACAAAAAGAAAAAAAAAGAAAACTGAAGAAGAAGATACCACATCATTAAGAAAAGCTTAACAAATTTGTTTTCTTCTTTTCGTGCGACCAAAAAAGGATTGATTTTAATAAAAACACACGAACAAAAAAAAACAAGCTATAGTGCAAAACCACTATTAAAACTTCTATACGTATGTTCAAATCAAGTTACCTTCGAAAGCCTTTCTAAAAGAAAGCTATATGAATATGGAAATACAGAGTGAACGTTGTCCTTAGTTAATCACAACATTTGTTATGATAGACAGACAGACAGACAGACAGACAGACAGACAGACAGACAGACAGAGAGACAGACAGACAGACAGATAGATAGATAGATAGACAGACAGACAGACAGACAGACAGACAGACAGACAGACAGACAGACAGACAGACAGACAGACAGACAGACAGACAGACAGACAGACAGAGAGACAGACAGACAGACAGATAGATAGATAGATAGACAGACAGACAGACAGACAGACAGACAGACAGACAGACAGACAGACAGACAGACAGACAGACAGACAGACAGACAAAAAGTTTTTTGCAAATTTACTTCAACAAAAAACCATTTCCTTCTCCAGGACCTGTATCCTTTCTTAGATCCTGGCAAGAAGCAACAAATATCTATGCCTACGTTTAACCAATGTACTAGCCAAATTTCACTAAAAGCTAGTAATACGTTTGTGAGTTATCCTAACTGCAAATTATGAAGAAAATATGTAAGCAAAGTTTGAAAATCATATTATTTCGTACAAAAAATTCGAATTTTGTTCTGCAGCTACCCGAAGTTGTAATCGGATTCAATTGATTTTTCATTGAAAAAATGTCTCATGCCAAATTTCATTGAAATCGCTCCATAAATAACGTTACAATACCCTGTAATGTAAAAACACAAAAAACCGAACTTTTGTTCGACGGCTAGCCGAAGTTTTAGTCCGATCATACCCAACTTCTGATAGAATGGTTCTCATGAGGAAAAAACCGCTTTTATCAATTTCCATGGAAATTGCTTCAAAAATACGGCCGCAATCTTGTACACGACAGACCGACAGACAGACATTGGATATAAATGATTGCAAACGATTTAGAGTCTTATAAAACGTGAAGATTTGTTTTTCGAACATGATTCCAGTAACTTATACCATATACTTCCTATAGAAGTTAAAAAAGGGAATCTTTAAAAACACGATAGAAAAAAAGAACTCTATTATTCTTGATATTAAATTAAATAAGAATGCTTTTGGTTGGACATGATTTTTTGTGTTCCAAAAGTAGGCGAATAAACAAATTTATCTTTTGTCATAATTTTAATATTTTTGATAAACCCTTTTTCGATTTTCAAAGAATTCTTATATATATATTTTTTTTCCTCCTTTTTTTTGGGATATATACAAAATAAAAATTTCGAAATGGGTAAAAAAAATAAAAAAGCAGAAAAATTAGCTAAGATTGAAGAACAAAATCTTTGGGTGAGAACTTTAAGAGATGAGAAACAGGAACTTCTTGCTGAGCTTTCAGAACTTTATACAGAATTGGATAAGTACAGTGAAAATACAATTCTTGAAAGAGAAAAGAAATTAGAAGAAATTCGTAAAGATGAAATATATTCAGTTAAACATATGGAAGATGAAATTAAAAGAATGGAGGATATTATAAAAACGTTTATAATTGAAATTGATAAAACTAATGATGAAAATACGGAAAATTTGAGAGAACATAAAATTCTTATGGAAAATATGAAAAATGCTAATAATCAAGTACATTTTGGTTTGACAATAAATAAAGAATCATTATTATCGAAACAGCAATATTTTAAATTGTTTATGCAAATTTATAATGAATATATTACGAAATGTAAAGAATTAGAGAAGGAAAGTATTGAATTTGTAAACACTTATAAACAACGTTTAAATTCCTTTGAAAATGATCGAATTTATAGAACGAAAAATATTCGAATAGAGGCTAAAAGCGAATTAAATGAATTCTTTAAAAATATCACCGAAGCAACTGATATGCAAATATTTCATAAAACAAATGTTATTGCTCGTACATCATTAAATTTATCGTCGACACTTGATAAATCATTTCAAAAGCTCTTTGAAAAGGATCTAATCTTAAAACAGGATTATTCGAATGGTGATAATGATGCATTAGAAGAAATCAATTCAAATTTAAGACAAACTTTAAAAAAACAATTAAATATTTTGAAAATGTTAAAATTTCGTTTTCAAATTGATTCGAATGAATATAATTTCTTTCATAAAAGTCAAGAATTATGTTTAATATCAGAAGAAATTGGTAATTATGAAATGGATTTTCACAAATTCTTAATTATTGAGAAAAAATTAAAATCACAAAAAAATTTGATTCATTTAAATTTGATAGAAAATTATAATGATTTTAATCAATTATTTGGAAAATATGAAATTATTTTGGAGTGTTTTGAAGGAATTAAAAATTATGTACAAGAATTTAAAGATTCAAATACAATTATAACAATTGATATTGCCGAAATGATTGCACAGAAAATTTTAGGTGATTTAAAAATTAATGATTTGAAATTGAAAAATTTTCTCATAAATTTAAAATAATAATATATAAATTAAAATATATTCATTAATATTAAAACTTTGGTTTAGTTTATGTTTATTTATCTTCTTTTTTGTATTAATTATAAATTTTGATCCTTATTATATAATTTCCCATTAAAACTAACAAAAAAAAAAAAATTTAGTAATTCTTAGAAGAATACGCGACACTTTGAATTTATTGGAATCTGTGATCTTTTTTATTTATCTCGATTAAATGACAAAAATTCTTGGTGGCTCGTTCCAGTTAAGATAAATCAGTTTTGAAAATACACGATTACAAATGGAAGGAATCCATTAGGAATGTTTTTTTTTTCTTCCAAGACTTTGTTTCCGTTTGATTTCATCTCGTTTTTAAGAAAATAATAATAAAAAAAAAAACAGGATGAATTATAAATTCGGTATGCCAATCGATTTCGAATAATATATCTTTTTTGTGAGTATTTTTTGTGTACCATGAATATCGAATTACGCAAAATTTGCTTCACATTAATATTAAGATTATTAATAATATTTATAATACTGTTAAAACGTGATTATTTGTATAAACAAAAAAAAAAAAAAAAATTCAATATACACATAAAACGGTTTGAAAATCCCATCCTACCAGCTCTGATATTGAGAGGTGTAGGAGAAAGCTTTCGGTGTTAATGCCGGTTCAATAAGTACTGATTGAGCTTGTACAACAGGTTGTAATTCTAATCTAGCTGAACCAGGTGCACGATATCCAATTTGTTGAATACTACCATCTGGTAATTGTACAAAATAGAAACCAGGTTGAGATCCTTGTTGAGTTGTTGGATCATCAATTTGATTACCAGGAATATCAACAGCTTCAAATTCTGGCTCTTCAGTTTGTTCCTCACCAGATGATTCATCTGGATTGATTGTTGTTGTTTCTTGTGGTGGTGGTGGTCCATAAGTTTCCGATGGTGGTGGTCCATATTCTTGTGATGGTGGTCCATATGATGATTTTGGTTTTGATATTACTGGTAAAATTAATTGTCGTCCAGTTGGTTTCCAACCAGATGGTGGATATGGTCCATTCGATTGATCTTCAGGCTGTACTGTTGTTACAGATTCATCATTTTCTGTTGGTAAATTGAATGCACGTCCCGGACGATATCCTGAAGCTGGATATGGTGCTGTTGATGATTGTTCTGTTGTTGGATTTTCTTGTTCTTGACGTGCTAAAAATCGACTATTTAAACGTTGTGATCGAAAACGTTGTGGTTCTCCTGAACAACAAATTGCAACCGTTATAATTAAGAATAAACTGATTTTTGTCATTTTATTTAATTATAGAAATTTATTTGTAGAATTAAAATTTATTATTTATTTTTTTTTTTTGTTATCGATATGAATAGTTAATTGGAACTGATAATCTATTTAAATGCAACATGATTTTTATACATTCGATGACATAACAAAATAACATCAACTATTCAAATTTCGTAGAATATAAAGAAGGTCGCATAAATCGACATTGACCAATATTTTGCTTGTGTTTTTTAGTCACCATAAACCAAGGGTGTCCAACCTTTTTGTTTACCTGGGCCGCATTGGAAGAAAATATGGTTTTTTGGGCCACAAGTATATTACTATAGCTGTCGAGCGAAAAAAAAACGTCAAATATACAGTTTTCATGTTTAACTAATTTAAAATTTATTAGTTTATAAATTTCTTCATTATAAAAACAGAACATAAAATTCATTTATAATCACTGAAGCCGCCAGGTGACAAACAAGAGAACAGTGTAGCTGAACGAGCAACGCAAACAGAAAAAGAATTTACTACAGAACGAAAGAGCTTTCTGTTCTGTTCCTGTTTCGACAGCGCTCACAACACAAATCATTCATGGACATACTTCAGTAACTTTAAATATTTTCGGGCCGCATTGATTGATTTGCCTTGGACTGCATGCGGCCCGTGGGCCACAGGTTGGACAGCCTTGCCATAAACTATATACCAGGCTCGTACACAATATTTATAAATATTATACAAAATTTCGGTTATAAGTCTTTCATTGAACAATTTTTTAACTTCAGAACATTATATTGAGTTGACGTTGAATTCATTTCGAATTTTTATCACGTCGAAGCAATTTTGGGTTTCCTTTTAGGTAGAAACATAGAAAACCATTATCAGTTATTGCTTTGCACAATTCCAAATAATATGGTATGGTTAAAACATGAACTTACCAAAACCAAAAAAACACATCGAAAAGCCCTCATCCAAAAAGGTGGATGGATATAAATGAAAAAAACATGAAACATGTTAAATGTATTGAAAGCAAAATACTTTAAATAACTTAGAAGTGTGCTTTTAATGTTAATTGATTTAACATTTAGTCACTCTTTTTCACTAGAAGCAACACCAATTGGTTTCACTGACCTTCAATGTCTTAGATACAAATTGAATTCCCTGAAGCTTAATGGTGCAATATGGTCTTTTAATATATTCTGGATATTCTTCGATCCAACCAAAATATCGTATAGACACATTTTTTTTGTCTTTCTACTATATATGCATATACAGTGTCTCAAAGTAATAATGGAACAAGCTGAAATTAATGATATTCGAAGTATTTTTAGCCAGAAATAATGTATTAGAAAATCGGTCCTATTTTTTTTTTAAAATTTTATTAATATATAATAAAAAAATAAAGAAGTTTAATTCAAAATGTGCAATTTAAAAAAAATAAAACAAAATATTAATGCAAAAGTAAAAATTAGCCTCAAAGATATAATGGAACACAGTCATAAATTAATTTTTTTAACTTAATAATAATAATATTTTTTAAAAAATTTATATTTATTTTTGTCTTTCAACTGCCTTTAAACGACTTTGCATAGACTCGACCAGCTTGCGACAGACGCAAGGCTCAATTTTACCCCATTCGTCCTTTACATTACGTTAAGTTGATTTCTGTTAAAGATAGACAGCTTTTTCAATTTTTCTTCCAAATGACTCCATAAGTGCTCAATAGCATTTAGATCCCAAGACTGGGTGGTGTCTCCAAAGCATGTGGGCAGTTATACAAAAGCCAATTTCTGACTTTACAGGTCTTGTGTTTTGGATCGTTGGCTTGGTAAAAGGCAAAATTATTGTTTATTCCCAATTTTTCGCCACTTTCGTTTCACATTGGATTTCAAAATTTCTATATACTTCATTTTATATATCATGCCATCTATTATGAAGAGATTTCCACGACCTGCTGCAGACATAGCGCCCCAAACCATATCTGAACCTCCACCGTGATTAACGCTTGACTTTAAGTTTTGTTTCTTTACGCTCCCCATTTGCCTTTCTGCAAACATATGAATGTCCATCTGATCTGAAAACATTATATTTGCTTTCATTCATGCATACAACTCGTTCCCAGAACGATAAGTCATTGTTGCCATATTTCTTAGCAAAATCAAGCCTTCTTTAGAGATTCACTTTGCTTATAAAGAGCTTTCTCCTGGCTGCCCTTGCATTGTACTGGTGTTTCCTTAGAATAATTCTTACAGTTTCGGGAATAACTTTTCTCCATAGATATTTCTCTACTTCTGCTCCTAGTTTCGGTGCACTAAGGTGGGGATTCTGCCTGGTTTGTTGAATTATCCATCGTTCGTCTGCGTCCGTGAAAATTTTCCTCCACTGAGCTTGGCCTTATTTTGATAGTTGGTGATGTTTTCACATCGTTTTATTATATTAAATATTGTAGTGGATCCGCGATTTACAATTGACGACATTTCCCGAACCATTTTACCACTTTTTGAATAAAGAACTATTAATTTTCTGCAGTCAATCGTGATTTGAGGACCTTTTAGCGCCACGCTATAGATTTATGCTAAACCGCTCACTCCAGAATCCAACAAATAATGCTAAAGTCATAAAAAGGTATACCCCTGAATATTTCATCGAGATCAGTCAAATTAGCTGCAATTCCACTTAGCAATTTCGCGACTTTAATGACGTGTTCCATTATATCTTTGAGGCTAAATTTTACTTTTGCATTCATATTTTATTTTATTTTTCTTTAAATGGCAGATTTTGAATTATTGCTTTTTATTTTTTTGTTGCATATTAATAAAAGTTTAAAAAAAAAATAAAACCGATTTTCTAATATATTATCTCTGGCTAAAAACACTTTGAATATAATTAATTTCAGCTTGTTCCATTATTACTTTGAGACACTGTATATTTTTTTGTGAGGGAGCATCGCATCTCCATTTCACTTCATTTCACAAATTTTACGAACTTGAAAATTGTTTCTAGAAAACATTGGCACATGACTTTCTTGTACCATTAGTCATCGATCAAAATGACATTACAATTGAAATGTTGTCTCTGGACTTTTTGGGCAACATATTTTCCAAAACATAATAAAATCAATAGAAAGACTTTATGTATTTTATTTCTTTTGCACAATATTTAAACAGACTCTAAGAATTGATGTTCCTATAACTATTTCTTGAATTTATGGGGACTTATATACCTTTATAAAATTGATGTACATTTTATATTCATTGGTTAGGATCCCAAAGAAAAAGGGATATAATATGGGTGTAGAACTTATGGCTAGATCATCGATTTATTGACTTGATTTCGTATTTAATTTCGTATTCAATTTTTTATTTGAAATATTATTATATTTAATACAATATTATAAAAGGTGGCTATAACAACAAAAAAAAAATTCAATATCATTTTTACAATTTCTTATTATTAATGGTCGTGTTTAACACTTGTCTGGTGACTTGTCTTTTTAAGAATTCACATTGTTTGCTTTTCCATATATACTTTGCATATTAGGGATAAACCATAAATTGTTTTTTATAGAATTTCCATAATGTCTGTATGGACATTAGCGCCATACTCATTCTTAACCAATATTATAAATAACTTTTAAAAGTTTTAAATTCCATATTATATACAGTTAAAGTGTGTGGTTCTAAAGATCCATCATTGAAAAACATTTAAAATGGATAAATTCACATATTTCTCATGTAAACGAATGGAATACGTTCCTAAAAAGTTCTACATTAATTACTATGTCTTAAATTGATAAAATTATGTAATGAGAGTTTAAAGAGTTTGAAGTTTTTCCTATGAATTTCGTACATCCATTTTTTTTTCTGCCCTTAAATGGTGGTTTAATTTTCTAATTCCCTTATAGTAAAAAATTTCATATAAAGAGCTGTAGAGATGAGGAATGGGTGTACTATAAATATATTTTAGATCCTAAAACTGAATCACATGAATTTTCATTCGATTATCATCATTCGACATTTAAGTAATTAACGAGAGTAGTATACTTATATATTGACATATATATAACATAATATATATTATACTAAGGCTGATACATCATATATATATTTTCTCTATACCCATATCTTGTCCAAAATCAACTCGACCATTAAGATCAGAATTCAGAACCAAAATTATTATAAGAAAATGAAGGTTAATGAGAGCTTTGACCCATATGTTACCAACCATCCCATATCTATCTTTGCATGTGGTAATAGTTAAAAGATTTCCTTTTAATTATACTTTTGTTAAAATCTTCTCAGGTAATTAAATTACTCCATTATACAGGGTGTTTCCGGTAATCGTAATAAAATCAGCACGGAGGTAACGAAGCAAATCAGAGTGACTACAAACTTTTGTCATTTTCAAACTTAATTGAAAAAATTAATTAATTTCTTTAACATTAATTACATATGTTTATTACATAAATACATGATACCATGTGGAATTTTAGTAAAATCGATCTAACGATGAAATTGAAGTTGTAAAGCATAATTGAGTTGACCATAAAGTTTTATCATTTTTTTTGTTTAGTTTTTTAGATGTTAATTCAGAGAGAAATGTAGCCATATAATATAATATAATATAATTTACGCCTAGGTCTTCTCTAAGTTAGATCAAATTCAAAGAAAAGAAAACATAAAGTTATACAGAAAACCCCTGAAACATTCTATGTTTAGCTTTTTTTCTCAGAGTTTGGACTTCGCTAACTACAATTTCCATTTCTACTATAACGTGTCAAAAAGTCAGCTATGAGCCATGTTTAAGTCTATATGGTTGTTATTAAGTCTAGACCGGAAATTGAAATGAACTGTGATGAACTATGTTCACTTCATTTTGGCACACTTGACTTTAATCAGAGATGAAGATTTAAAAAACTAAACGAAAAAAAATATTTATAAATTCAATAAAATTAGTATTTAAATCAGGTATTCAGTCAAGTACCTTGAATCCAAATTATTATGTGAATGTAAACAATCTAACAGGTATTTTTCAACGTTGCCTTTTTTGGCTTTTATTTTTAGTCTTAAAATAGTAGAATTCTCTTCTTTCTTTTGCTTAGAAATAAATTCTTAAAATTTGAAAATTATTTAATTGAATGTTTTCTTTATAACGTTGCACGCATGGTTGCATTAAGACTTTTAGAGACCCCAAGCACTTGGAAATTTTGGTGTCGACCAAATCGCATACAAAATCAACGTAGGGGAAAAACTTGACGAGATTTAATGCCAATTTCCACACAGCTGACATCCTATTCTGACGAGAAAAATCAGAAAACTAGAAAGAGATGGACTTTTGCAATGTTCGCTAGGATTGATCGAATAAAAACATCTAAGTCTCCCCACACAATTTAGAAAAATTGGTAGTGTGCGACGATATCGTGTGTGATTATTGTGAGAGTATGCAAACGCAGATGAAAAGCCCTAAATCAGATAAACAAGTTCTTCTGCTTTTGAGGAGAATTATCTGGCAGATCAAGAATCAGATGGGGAAATCAGAAATGCAGAAGCCGACAAAATTAGTAGGATGATTGTTTCTCCCTTTCTGTTTAACCAAACTTTGCATAAGTGTATCCCATACTTTCATCAGAATAGGTTGTCGGCTGTGTGGAGATTGGCCTTTACTGTACTATTCCAAACAATGAATCAAAAAAGTTAATTTATGGCGTTCTTATTTTTGCGTCAAATAATACATACATATCTGAAGAGTTTTTATAAATCACCCAAACAACGTTCCATGTGCTCCCTTTTCCATGATGGTTATTGGTTTATCCAGCACTGATTCTATGGTTCGCAATCCGTTGGCATGCATGAAAGAATATGTTGATTACGCTTTCTTATATTTCAAATTGGTTTTTTGTACGCACCTACGTCACTCGAGACATGAAATACATTGTTTGTATAGAAAATCACACGTTATGTCATAAAATTATGAAAATAAAAATTCAAAATGCCTAACATACACAATGCGCAATCTTTATATTCTTTTATTCATAATCTGTTGGTTATTGGAATTATAATCTTCATTTTTCTGTTCAAAGTAGTTAGCGCACATTCCTTAAGGAATTTTCTTATTAATTAACCTAGTCTACATTACGATATTGAATCAAAGTATACTGGAATTGGATACACCCTATATCGAAAACCAAAAATATTTCTATAATTTTAATCATAGTCAGCTAAAATTATTGTTTTTTTTTTCATACATAAATTTTTCTAGCATAACCATTTCATATAATTCTTTAATTAAATTTATATAAAACAAATTAAATTCCCAATGGAACTTCCTGCAGGTACAGAACGTACTTTCTTATTACTAGAAGTTGAAGCACTTCGTAGAAAGGTGAATTTTTTTAAAGAAGAAATTGTTAAACGCAAAATTTTGTTTGAGGAATTCGATAGCCAAGAAAATTCAGTATATCCGAAAATTATCAATCATTTTCAAGAGATCAGGGAAAAGGAAGAAAATATTAATGAATTAAACGATAAATTGCAAGAAATTAAAGATATTAAAAAAGTTAACGATGAGAATTGTGCACAGGAAATTCTTGACGAAACGAATCAATACAAAGAAAAATGTGTGAAATTAATTTCTGAAATTAAAAATTTGAAAATCAATATAAACTCATATATTTATTTTGAAAAGAATCGTGCACAACTAGAAGGATCATATATGGAAATGAAAAATTCATTTACAAAGAAATTACAAAACTTTGAGAAATCTAAACAGAATTTAGAGAATCATTTTTATCATAATCAAAAATTAATTAAGGATGAATTACAAGAAAAAATACTTATCGAATCATCGAATTTTACGAAAAAATATTTTAAAGATCAATTTTTCTTTAAATTTTCCTCAGACAACGTAGCACTAGTAAGACTTATTGATACGGCAAATTCATTAACTTTATTTTCCAATCAAAATCGAGCTTCTAATAAACTTAAACAGAAAGAAAATGATAAATGTTCAAGAAAACTATTTATTGAAATGAAAAAGCTTATCCAGAATTGTTCTCTACTTCCGAAAAAAATAAATCGTTATACGAATGAAATTGTCAAGGTGCAAAAAAAAAACCGACATTATAGAAAATTTTATGCGGAAAATTCAAAACGATTCAAATTGAAACATATCAATTTGATTAAGAAAAATCGTGAATTAAAATGCCGTATAAAAAAGTTGAAAAGATTAATTAAAATTGAAAATAATAAATTAAAAGAGGACAAAAGGAAATATTTGGAATTTGAAAAAATGTTTGGAAATTTACTAAATACGAAAGAAGAATTGCTAATGTTAGCAAACCTTATTTCCAAATTTAGACATAGTCAAATTGATTGTAACAATTTCGAAGAAATATTATCATATAGAAACTATGAAGTAGAAACATTTGTGGATAATATTTTGGAAATGTTAGCAAATCCAGAACCAATTTCGATGGATATACTTTCTTCTGGTGAATCAGTCATAGAACATGACTCAAAGAATGATCAACTTTTGGATGGAATTAATGTGACTGAAACGGAAAAAGACAATTGGCTAAGTGTGTATTCAACATTTCGTGATTCTGATGAAAGCATATTGGAGAAATCCACTGCCAGAGAATCGATTGGGAGCAGTATTTCTATATCAGATGATTCGAAAAATTGTTGTGAAATTATAGACGTTGAAACTGATTCTTCAGAATTTGCTTTTGATTTGGATGTAGAGCAAAAGGAAGAAATTTCCGAGGATGAAGAACAAGAAGATGATGCATCGCAAAATAGTTATGACAACTAAATTAATAAAAATATTATTTACAATTTATAAACGTGTTTAATTTCTTAACTCGAGAACTCAAAACCCCCATTAAAACTTACCCATTTATTCGTTCCGGCTTTTCAAGTTCTATGCAAGATACTTTTATGTTATTTAGTATATTGGACCCAGAGTTGTTTATTTATATCCAATTCTGATTAATCAAAATCAGTTGTTTGTAATAATTCGAGTTTACTTCTCAATTGAATAACTTGCTACAGTCTTTCCCCCACACATAAGAAGTAGTTCTTTTAAGTAGTTCTTTCGCCAACATGATCTTTTTTTTCCAGGTCAAAAAATTTTGTGGAAATAACCAAAAGTAAGCATCTGTAAAATATAAAAATTTAATGACAATTCTTCAAGGGATAATATTTTCAAATTTAAATCGAAAATCTAAGATTCAAACCATCGATAATAGAGGAATAGTTTTTATGTTTAGACGGCCAGCATTTTAGTCTAAGGGTCAAAATACACGATAAAATTTGTATGTACGTAAAATACAATACATGTATTCTTTGCTTTTGTTTTTTTTTCATTAATATTGTACAATTAAAAAAAAAAGAGATCCCAATCATTTATAAAACGCATAGAAATGTTTCCCTTCAGAGTACATATTACTTGATTCAAGCGGTTTTTGGAACGAAATATGAGCATGGTTCAACCCCCACAACTGAAAATCATTCGTTGAAGTGCGCATGACACTGAAAATCTAGTACTTTTGAATCTACTTGTTTTTTGTTACGAAAAACGATTCTTTTCAATGAGCCAGGCGAGCCGAGTCGGCAAATGTCAAATAGAAACATGAAACGCTTTTTTGAATCAATCGCTTTAATAATAGTTAGATCAATGTTGCATTATGTTAAATAGATATAGTATTTACATTGCGATTATAGTATATTTAATGTGTGCAAATCTGACAGATTTGAGATACAACTATAATAACTGTAAGCAAATAATGATGGAATGTTCTCGCATAGAAAAATAAATAAATGAATTTTGAACGAGTTACAATGTAACTCGTTCATGTTCATATATTTTACTTCGTTTTTATAAGCTCGCTTTCTTGTTTGTTTATTTGTTTGTCCAGTAGTACAAATCTTGCAATCGATTTTTAACTAACTTCCCGACTAGCTGGACATTTGAAACTTTTAGAATAGCTTAGAACACGATAACAATGCATTCTTTTAATACTTTTAGCCATCTTTAAGCAAAATTCAATTTATTTTCAGTAAATTTTTTTTTGTATGGAAAGTTAGTTAGGAAAAAACTCGCAATGTGACGGCTTATATGATTCAACAGAAAATTTAAAAACGTGGTATATAAAAAGTTCTTTTTATCTTGTAATTATTTTAAATTTAAGTGAACGATGAATGACTGACTCCTTTAAATTACAAAGCTGCCTATTCCCTCTGAATTCGTTACATTTTATCGCATGCAACAACCTAAATGTGTATTTATTTTGTACTAGAATAAAATGTGAAATAATAATAATAATGTACAAAAGCCTTCATCTCTTCTTCATCTCCAATTAATTGTTCTGTCAAAGTTTCTTCAGCATTTTGGACGAAAACAATTAGAATTAAATTAAGAAACAAAAAATGTCAGAATATGAAAACGTAAAATTAGGGAAGCTGGTCTTGAAAGGTGAAAGTAAAAAGTAATTTCATGTTTATAAAAAAAATACAAAGAATTCATTTTTTTTATTTTTTACAGAAATAAAAAACGTAAACACAAAGATAAAAAAGCAAAAAGTGAGAAAAAATGTAAAACTATTGTTGACGAAGATGCAATTAAACACGGAGGATGGTGGACAACGTTGAAAACATCAGAAATAACCGGTTCAGTTGCAATACAATTTGGGAATAGAACTTATGTTAAAGCACTTGATAATGGATTGTTTACATTGGGAGCTCCGCATGACGAGGGTGATGGTCCTTCACCGGAAGAAATTCTAACAGCATTTCCAATCAATGAAAATAAAGTTGCATTTAAATCTGGCTATGGAAAATATCTTAAAATCGAAAAAGATGGAGTCGTAACGGGAAGATCTGATGCTGTCGGAAGTATGGAACAATGGGAACCAGTTTTTGAAGTAAAAGAAATTTTGTATTTATTAATAATAAGGAAATTTACACATACTTTTTTTTTTTTTTTTTTTATTACGAAAAGAATGGAAAATTAGCATTACTTAGTGAAACTGGTTGTTTTATGTCGATCGATCCAGAAGATGATGCTTGTGTTGCATTAAAGAAAAAAGTTGGAGAAGCAGAAATCGCAGTTGTCCGGAGCAGTGCACCACGAGAAATTGAAAGTAAAGAAGAAGAAATTGTCGAAGAAAAAGGAGATCTTTCACAAGTCGAGCTGAATTATGTGTAATTCTGGTTTTTGTTATTTTGTTCAAAAATTCTTTAGTTCAATTTACATTTTTCTTGATTCTAGAAAAAAGTTCCAGAAATTTCAAGATAAAAAACTTCGTATCAATAAAAATGATGTTAAAGAACTTGAAGTTGCTAAAACTGAGGGCACTTTACATGAAGCACTTCTAGATCGACGCAGTAAAATGAAAGCGGATCGATATTGTAAATAAAACGATCTGAAAAAATGAATAATTTTCTGTTTTTTTTTTTTTGCAATTGAACTTAATATTTTTCTACAAAGAAGGAAAAAAACTATTTTGTTGTTATTGTATAGCTTTTAACATATGAGAGATTAATTTCAAATGTGTTTATTCATTTAATTACAAATACTGGACACGTTGCTATACAAATAGCCCCACAAAAAAAAAAAAAGAAAAGAAAAAAAAAATAGTAATTTAACCACAAAAAAGATTATAATTAATTATATTAATATTTTTATATTAGAAATGGTTCTCTTCAATATTTCTTACTAGCAAAAGAATAGCAAATTTTGGAAATCTTTTTTTTTTTTTATTATTATTTACAATTAATTCTGGAAAAAAAAAAGATGATGTATCCACTATCGTTGGCATCCGTAAGTCGTACACGTTTTATATTTACTTCGAAAACCATTCGTCTATGTTTTATCAATTAAATCATAATTTATACGAAATTAAATTACTAAAAATTACTTATAAGATTTTTATCAATTATAATCCGATCTATTCTGAATTTTTATTTTCTTTACATAATTTCTAATTTTATTAATATTTAGTTGGAAATATCGTAGTTTTTTCTTTTTTTTTTTTTAGTTACTAATTTATGAACTCATTTCCTCACATAAGTTTTGATTTAAAAAAAAGAAAAATAAATGAAAAATGTTTTGGCAATTAGTAATAAAAATATAAAAAAAACAATTAATTTATTACACTTTTAATTGCCAGAAATTTATCACTGGACTTTATTAAATTGAAATTTTATTTTTTTATAGAAGTGAGTAATGAAATTTTCATCCTTTTTCTTAATTATTTGCCATTTTATAAAATGGCAAGATGAGACTTAAAAAAAAAAAAAAAAAAATTATAATTATGTAAATAATTGCTTATTTTTTTTTTTTTTTATTAATTTCAGCTTGTTGCCACACTTCTTTGCTGTCGCAACCATTCTACAAATTCATCCAACATAACAGGCCCTTTAAAAAAAACATTAAAACATTTCTAATATGAAACAAAAAAAAGAAAAATATACTTACAAGCCCCATCAATATCATAATTTGATAAATCCGTATTGATTGTTCTGGAAAATTCAAGAATATTACACCATTGATCTTTATTTATGACTTTGTATTTTGACTGTTCCAAAAATTGTGCAAACTGTGGATACAGAGACCAATGTTTTCCTAAAAGTAATTGCAACATAGCGGTAGCAGTTTCAATATCCATACTACGTTGATCTTTATCCTAAAAAAAAAAAAAATAATATGTTTTTAGTTCGCGAATGTTTTGAAAAACGTTTCAATATTGAAAAATTACTCTTGCGAAATCATAAGCATATCGGTAAATACTTTTAAACGTATTGGGATCATTTAGTAAATTTTTTAAATGTTCCAATTTTGATTGCACTTTAACAGATGAATCACATTGCAAATCAGTTAATCCTTTCATCCATTCGTATTGGCTAAAAAATCCCATTTGACGGGCTCCCATTTTATATGCTAAAACTAACATAACAACATTTTCTGGTTCAACACCGATATCCTCACAGAATTTCTCCATTCCATCTGGTCCTGTGGAAATGATATTAAAGATTATTATTATTTTTATGAATAATTTATATAATTAAATAATAATTACCCAAAATATCAGGTTGATCGGATGTAGTATATTCCCTAAACCATGAAACACATCGTTTTGCATTAAATACATCTTCAGTTTTGTTATATCTTCGAGAGCTGAAAAGGATAAAAAACCATTTTTAGTAATAATTTTTTCTAATTAAATAAAACTTTTAATAAAAGAAAAAGTGTAAAAATAAATTTTAGAAGATCCGAAAAAGATGATTTGGTTCTTTTTTGTAACAAATATATAAAAATACACACGATCTTAAAATAGTTTTATGATAAAGAAAAAAATTTGCCCAAGAAATTTTTATTAATGATTTCTAAATGAATGAAAAAAAGTAAAACCAAATTTTAAAATAATTTCAATACTTCTCATCATCCATGCAACAAAAAAAAGATCGCAACTTCTTAATTTTTAGTATAAAACAAAAAAGATCTCAAGTTAAGATTCCGAAAGAAGAAAAATACAAAAAAACAAAAAGACTTTAATTCAAAGCAACAATTTGATTTAAGTTAATAAAGTCAAGTGCACGGGACGGACGTATTTGAAATTTTTGGCAATTCTAAAAATAACAAACGAGATTTGAATGAGAAAACCTAAAAATGTGTACTCTCGTGATTTATTCTTCAGAGAAATGGCAAGCTTATTCTTCTCACAGGTGGAACTGAAGATATTACCTAGAACGAATTTTATTAAATTACATAAAAGAAAAAAAACTTGTAAAAATGTAAAACTCTAATCATTAAAATTGCTCGAATGATATTCGGTTTGGCCAAAACATAAGATTATGAATTTGACAGGCAGTAAAGGATTTTTTTTTTTTTTTGAAAACAAATGAATTAACTAAATATTTTCTCCCCCCAAATACCTTGTGTAATTATTTCTTTGTCGTTTGGAGGTGTGCCGATCATCTTCTGTTGGCCCCATTTCCATATTAGTACGCCTTTTACCACGGGGCATGGCAGAAATATAGCAAGAATATTAAATAAATTTTATTATACTCCAAGTGTACAAATTTCTTAAAAAAATTTGTACTCAAATTTTCTTCCAGTTACACCTTTGTCAGAAACGTATAAATTATCTGGAAATAATGAGAAATTCTTATTATTTTTATATTTTGTTTGTTTGTTATATTCATTTACAGGAAAAGGAATTTTATATATTTTATAGAAATTAGAAAAAAAATTAGGAATATATATTTTAAACGGAAGATGTTAGTGAATGGAAACAGATGTTTAAATAAGGTTATGTTAAAATAAATTTTATTTCAATAATCTAATGAAATTAAGAGTCTATTTAAATAAATCTGCTTACTTCTAAAGTTTTAGAAATGAAGAAAGAAAAAAAATCTTCATATTCGATTCCAATCAGCAGTATAGTACGTGACCATCAAAACACCTTACGAATTGACACTTACTTTTTATAATAATATGAAATAAATTCTATGAACTGTTCGTTTTTAAATAATTCACTTTAAGAAAGTTCCTAAAATGGATCTAGTAGTCTTTTTTTTTCTTTAAAATTTCCAGGACTTCGGCTTAAAATAATGGCAATGTCAAAAAACAGGAACAAACAGCAAACAAACGACGATTAGTCGTGCCCGATGAGAATCAATTCATTTAAAAAATAGGGCGCGTTCCGAATTAAGAAAAACAAAAGAAATAAAATTGTTTTTTTATATCGATTTAGAGCATGTGCGAATAGTAACTAAACTGACTAAAGTGGCTTTAACGCAATTTATTTCTAATTAGTTTAATTAATTTTTTCTATTTTTTCTAATATGTCATTAATAATATGTCATCAACGATAAAAAAAAAATACTTGAACATATGCCAATTTAACATCGTCTTCATTAAATTCGATTTGTATTATATAATTTTCTTTTTGAAAATATTTTAATAAAAGTTAAAATAGTTTGTTAAGTTTTTCACAAAGGCTTTTCAAATAAATGGCATCTGTGAAGTATAAAGCTTGATAAAGTAAATTCCGAAAAGTCATTCTAATTACTATCCGTAAACGCCCGTAAAATTTGACTATTATTAGACTTTTATGAATTTACCAAAAATTTTCAAATTAACATTTATTTTCTTCTTTAATTATTTTAGGACAGAACAAAATGTTTTCTAATTTTTTAACAGGTAAATAACTAGGCAAATTTTATTCTCGATTTATCATAAACATATTAGTAAATACTAAGAATTCACAAAAAGGGATTTTAATAAATTTTAATCTCTTTGCCTGCGTATCCCAATATTCTATTTGTTTTTACCTTCCAATACAAAACGCAACGCAAATTTTCAAAAAAAGTTGCATTTATTGTACTATGTACTTTTTGATATAAGCATTTTTGTTAGTCCCACTTACTAAAAAAAAATGGGTTTCACATGCACCTAATATTTACGTCTGGTTTGTAGCTTATAAATCGAGTGTTTTTTCAATAGATTTTTTTTCGCGTAGTGACAGTTGGCAGTTTAGCTTTAGAATTGCAATAAACAATTTTATCTAAGGCTACTTTATTCTTTGACAATAATGTTGAAAATTCTTTAATTTAAGAAAAGTAGTATTTAAATTAATTACAATACGATGGCAGAAGGGAGTGGAGAATCCGTTAGTACAAATATTAATAATTCATCTGTTTTTTGCGACATTTCAAATCAACAGCAAGACGATGTTTTCGCCCTATTAACTGATATGTTCGGGGATATTCTTGTTCCAGAAATTGTGCATAAAATTTGTATTGCATACAAATGGAATGGTAAAAATTTTATAGTAATATCGTTAAAATTATTAATTTAAATTTATTTTTAGTTGATAGATGTATTGAGCAATTAATACAACACATCGAAGATCATGGAACGTCATCACCCCAGGAATTGATAAATGTAGAAAAAATTAAATCCAGTTCACCTTCAGATAACATATCAAATTTAATTACATCCGATACAATAACTACGTCACAAGCCTTAACAAATACCAACGAATGCAGTGATAAGTTTTCGATATCACCGATTAAAAAGACACAGCCTTTTGAAGATCAAGCGGATGTTATTACTGAGAGTGAAACAGCATTAATAGATCTTATCACAACAATGAATCATCCCGAGCACATGGAAAATCAGAAGGCTGATCAGGCAAGCAAATTCCTCGGTGCGATTCCAAAAAACACACAAAAATATTCCCAAAATACGTCGAAACAATATTCTTTTAATTTCTCCGGCTTATTAAAAAGAGATCCAAAAGAATTGCCCACTACAAAGTTCAATTCGCCGACAATATCGAAAAATCAACAATCTCTTAATTCTAGTTATTTTGATAAAATTGTTGAACAAATTCAAAATGGTTATAAAGTATTGGTGATTATGCGTGGTGCACCAGGTTCTGGAAAATCATATTTGGCACGAAGCATGATCGATAAAACAGTTAAAGCCGATTATAGAAATTTTATATTCAGTGCAGATGATTACTTCTATGATGTTCGCGGTAAATATATTTATAATCCAGATAAAATACAAGATGCCCATGAATTTGCACAGAAACGTGTAAAACAAAAGGCGGCCGCTGGCTGGAGCCCTATTATTGTCGATAATACTAACATTAGAACTTGGGAGATGTCACCATATGTACGAACTGCTGTCCAATATGGATACAGTATAGAAATTTTGCAACCCAACAATTCCTGGAGTAATTCTGCAGGTAAATTGGCATTAAAAAATAGTCATCGAGTGCGCAAAGAAGTAATTGTAAGAATGTTACAAAATTTTGAAAATATTACTGTCGAAGAATTGCTAAAAGTAAATATAAATATAAATTACATATAATATAAAATGTTTTCACTTATATTTTTTACAGATTAATAATGAAGTTTATCAAATGAAAATGCCGCAATTAAGACATAAACCACCCATTCCAATAGAAGTATTGAACAAGCATATGACTGATATTAGCCTTGATAATAAAAGTGATGGATCTTCAGATAAAACAACCGAAACACCAGTAGAGATTAGCAAATGGTCTACATATGAAGCCGATGAAGTGCCTAAACAGACTAACTCAATATTAGAATTACCAAAACCACCAAGAAATCTTCTGAAGCGGCAAAGAAGTCCTACGAAACAAGATTCAGTTGATATCAGTCTAACTGAAGCAATTAGTAAAATTGAACCGCAAGATGTTGATTGGAAAAATTATCAAGAAGAAAGCATGCAATTCTGGCAAACAAAAGGTAAAAATAATTCAAATCATAATAAATCCCGTGAGGAAGAAGTTTCTAAACCACAACGTGATATATTTAAGTTACCAACAGTTGAGCAAAATATTTGCGCAATTTTAAAAGAACAAGTTAAAGAAAACAGTCCGAAAAAGGAAGAACCGGAAAATCCTATAGTTGATATACGATTAGTGAAGCATAAAGTTGGATGTAAAAATGAAAGTCAATCGTTCATTACAATGCGACAAATTTATTCTAATCGACAGGTTGAGGGGTTATGGGATTTATTTGAAAAATGCAATGGAAATATGGATTGGGCAATTGATCTTCTGTTAAAAGATGATTCTTGTGTTGAAATACAAAATTCCAATGATTGTGATTCAACCTCTATGCAGTGTACATGTGATGATGAAGTTCAAGAGATAAATATAATTGATACCGATTCCAAAGATGCACAAAGTGATTATTTTAAATCATCACGACAAAAAATTAAACGAGACAAAACAAATTTCCTATCAAATGAAATGCTAGAAGCTAAGAAAGCGATCGAAAGACAATTTATATTGCGAGATGATTGTTACTCTCGTCATGTGAAAAAAATTCGAAATATTCGTCATGGCGGAATAGAAGAGATGGATGACTTAAGTGCCTTGAATTTAGTACAAAATGAGCCTATTGAAGATAAAACTTTAGTAGACGATATAAATTTAGATAATAAAGACAACGATGAGAATGGATCATCGGAATTGGATAATGATGAAATGATTGAAATTGATTTGGGAAAAGATTTGATCAATCAATTACAAGGAATGTTTGTAGAGGATTCTTCACCCGAACATAATATAAATAATTTCAAAACAAATGTTTTCATGCCGAAATCTTTAGCAAAACAACTATATGCTATTTGGATGGAATCATTATATAATCAAATGGAAGAACAACGACACACAATATTAAAAGAAGATGAAGAATTTGCTCGACTTTTAGAAAAGTATCAAAAATTTGGAAAATCAAATCAACCCAATACTCAGTGTGATTTTAATGAAATAATGGACATGGAATTGGCATGGCAAATTTATAAATCAGAACTTGAAGATAATGGAGATATTCAAAAACCTCAAGATTTAATAAAACAAATGACAATATTAAAGCTTTCCGAGATTTTCCCGAATGTAGATAAGAATACTTTAAGTCAAGTTTTAACAGCACATGATAATAAGTTTATGGAAACTGTTGCAGTTCTTAAAAATTCATTAAAACCTAAAATCGATGATAAACTTGAAAGAAAAGAAACTCAATTATTGGAAGATGTTAAAAAGGAGAGTGATATTAATCGAAATCAATCAATTTCATTAAAAGATTCAGAATCTACTATTAATAATAATAATAATAATCAACAACAACAAAAATCTGAACCAAAATTATCATCAGAAGATGCTAAAAAAGCGGCAATAAAAGATTTTGAAGATAGTCGAAATTTAGCTATACACCATAGTCAATTAAAAGGTGAATGTTATCACAAAGCAAAAGAGGCCATACAAAAACATAATACAGCAGCTGCCATATATTATTCACAAATAGCAAATCTACATAAAAGTAAAATTGAAATATTCAATCATAAAGCAGCCAATTGTATTATGGAAGTTAATGATTTACAACAAAATAATCCAGATTTTATTGATCTACATTATTTGCATGTTAGCGAGGCATTAGAATGTTTAGATATATTCATTGATAAGCATATAAATAAGATGAGAAATATATCAAGAAATTACAAACATATTTTCATAATAACCGGACGAGGACTACATAGTTCTGGTGGTGTATCAACAATTAAGAATCGTGTTAAATATCGTTTAAAAGAACGTAATTTAAAGTAAGTATGATTAAAACTGATTCTCTCAATTAATTCTTTTTATTCTATTTATGTCTTTTTTTTTTTTTTATTAATTTTTTTATTTATTTATTTATTTATTTATTTATTTATTTCTTTTTTGATGTTTGTTTTTTTTTTTTTTTTGTAGATGGTATGAAGTTAATCCGGGATTATTAAAAGCGAAAATCTATTCAAACGCAAAGTATTCAAATAATTTACATTAATACTTTTTTTTTTATTCTTTTTTTTTTTGTATATTATATATTATATATTATATTTTTATATATATATATTTTTTAATATGTTATTTTTAATATATTTCAATCCAAAAATATTGTCTAATAGTACAAATTCTGTTGTGTTGTGTTGAGAAGTTTTTAAAAAGAAAATATTGTTTGTTTTTAAAAACTAAATTATGAATTAAGAAAAAAAAAAAAAAAAAAACGTTACCTTTTACTTTTTAAAACAAAAAAAAAAAAAAACTGATAAAAAAGAATTAAAACACAAAAATTTAGCCTACTAAAGATTTTGTCTAAAAAAAAAAAAAAAATTGAATGTTTTTTGGTTATTTTTTTTTTTTTTTTTTTGATGTATAATTATTCATATTATATAAATCATTTGTCAAATAAAACAATTATATTTTTTTAAATTGAATTTAATAGTTTTTTTTCTTATTAATATTTAATTTTTTTTTTTTTTTCCTTATTTTGGTGTTTGTAAATTCATAGGGATTCGATGTCATTAGAATTCCTCTTCAGTTTGTTGAATATTTATTTTTTTTCTTTGTTTCGTTTTTATTTTAATTCAAAAAAAAAAAAAAAAATAAATTTTGATTTTTTTGTTTTTTTTTTCTTCTTCTTCTTCTTCTTCTTATTTATTCTTAGACTATAAAGTAATCAGCAAAATTGGAGAAGGTTCATTTTCGGATGTTTTAAAAGTGGAAGATAAAAAAACCGGAACAAAATATGCCGCGAAAATTTTGAAAAGATTTTATCAAAAGTAATTTTTATATTTTTGTAGATTTTTTTTTAAAATAAATTTTTGATATTTTGAAAAAAAAAAAAAATATATATATATATATATTAATATTATTATTATATTACAAAAATATCTTATTAAAGCGAAGAAGAGGTTCTAACCTGTTCAGAAATCCAAAGTATTAAAACTCTGGAAACACATCCAAATGTCGTTGGAATTGTTGATATTATCTGGTTTGGATAAATTTATGATATAAGATTTTTTTTTTAAAAGATTAATTATTTTTATTTTCTTTTTTTTTTTTTTTTTTTCTAGTGATAAATTTCCCGGATATATTGCTTTAATATTCGAATTAATGGATATGAGTATGTATGATTACATTAAAAATCGAAAGCGTTGCCTTTCCGAATTAAAAGTGAAAAGTTTCACATTTCAATTAGTTTGCGGTTTACAACATTTACATTCGAATGGAATTTTTCATCGAGACATTAAACCAGAAAATATTTTAATTAAATTACAAAATAAAAAACGTATTCATTGTAGAGAGGTAAGTTGTTTTTTGGACGAAAATAGAACTGAAATATAGACGTATTTGAACTGTCTGCAACAGTGTAAAAGAGTAAAAGCTAATGAAATCTATTCTAAGTAAATAATTTTGATAAAAACCTAACCCTTGATTTATAAGAATAGTAAGAAAAGTAAGGATTTCGATAGCAAGTTAAAATTACTTTAATTTCCTACCGAAATCCTTACTTTTCTTACCGAAACTTATAAATCACTTGTATGGATTTCATATATTTTAACTTCTTACTTTCTTACTTTCTTACCATACTTATAAACCAGGCATAAATCCTTTTACTATTTGTTTTGCTAATAATTCATATTATACTGGAATCTAGATGATAGTTGGATACACGTTAATTTTACATTTGGTTGTCTCATCGCTAGTAATAGGACCTAAATAATAGTAAATAAGGATGTTCTGTAGTTCTAGAATTTGTTACTAATTTCCTTTGAAATTCTAAAAAAAAAATAAACATACATATAGTAACTGAAAATCAGCCTATAATCGATATTTTGATGCCCTATGGTAGAAATTGGAGAGAAAAACTGTCAAAACTAAAAATATTTCAAGCTTTTTTCTTCATAACTTTGTTTTCTATATTCAAAATTTTCTCTAATTTACTGGTAACCCAGATCCTGATAGCATAAGTCTAATCTGCAAATTTTATTCAAATCGGTATATTAGTTTTTAAAGTATATCAAAAAACTTTATTAAGAGTATTATTTTCTCCTAGGATTACTTCTTTCTCCATTATCCTTAGATCGATTTTACTGAAATCTAAAAATGTATCGTCTATTTATTATGTAGTTAACCAACTTCAACCAATTTCAACAAAATTAGTTCATAAATTTTCTAATCAAATCCGAAAAACCATATAGAAAAAGCGACAAAACTTTCCGGTTAACTTTTGATTTCCTACAGAATATGGTTGTGTAGGAAACTTTTCTAAGATGTGTTACACACTTAGTGAAAAAACTAATATACCTTCTAATAGTATCTATCATAGGGCATAATTACTAAATATTGAATATTAGAATTTCGGGTAGTTATAATAACCCTTAACCTCTTTTAAAATCAGTTATTGTTAAATTCTAAAAGAAATTTAATTTATTAAAAGACGGAAGTGGTACAACTTGCTGACCTGGGTTCTGTGTGTCGTATAAATCAGACACCGCCACATACTTCGTATATTTCAACAAGATGGTATCGAGCACCAGAATGTCTACTAACTTCGGGTTATTATGGTTCTAAAATGGATATATGGTCAATTGGTTGTGTCTATTATGAAATGCTTACATTATTACCACTTTTTCCTGGTGATAACGAACTTGATCAATTACATAAAATTCACGAAATAATTGGATCTCCAACATCTAGAATATTAACTAGATTTAAACATAGGTACAAAATTCTTTTGAATTTCCTTAGATTTTTATGGCTATTTCTTTCATAGAAATGTAAATTACAATTTTCCAAAACAAAATGGCATTGGTTTTTATAATTTAGTTCCAATATTAAGTGAAAAAGGTATTGATGTACTTAAGAGAACTCTTTCCTATCATCCGGATATGAGAATTGATGTATACCGATTAATGGATCACGTTTACTTTGATGATTTAAGGTATAAATTGAAATGTTGAAAAAAAAAAAAAAAATAGGTGTAACGGAATGATTTTATTTTAGGACATTAAGATCATCCCAATCGAATTATTCATCAGCATCATCTTTTATAAGTTGTGGCACTAGAAGGACAATCAACTCGAATAACAGCACAAAAACGTTAAAATATAGCAAAGTATTTAAAATATTTTCAAACTGAATATTAATTGAATTCATACAAATTGATTGTTTAGGATAGTAATCATTCTTCATCTAAAACAAAAATAAATAGTTGTGCAACTAGATCTTTGGATTCGTGGATGACTTCGCAAAATCGAAATTCGGGTATAAAACATTCAATTATGAAACAAAAGGAGCGAGCCTGGGGAATGAATCCGGGGGCTGCAAAAATTGCTCTAATTAAAAATATAACAGCGTCACAAAGGCGAAAATAGTAATATTTCAAATAAAAGTTTTTTTTTTTTGAATTTTAAATAATTCGAATAACAGATTAAAATATATTGAAAAATTCTTGAATTCAGTTTTTAATTCTTAATCGAGACTCGAATTTTCAAATGGGCTTCATTTTTTTTTTTTTTTTTTTTTTGTTAATCGAGACTTGAAAACTTATACAATTATACAATTTATATCTGGCAATTATATATGTCAAAATTTTAATTTTAAAATTAGATTCTGTTATGACAGTTGTTAGAAGAAAAAATTTTCTGTTTATTATTCCTGTTTTGTTTTAAAGTAAGTAATTTTTGTTAATAACATGTTTTTGAAACTTTAATATATTTACCACAGGCTGGCCTTATAGACATAAACGAAGAAGTTCAAATAAAAATGAGTGTTGATAAAATCGAAGAAATCGCCCAACAAACGTCAGAATTCTCAAGTCGAGAATCATCAACAAGTGATTCTTCATGTGGTTCTTTAGAAAAAGAATTCGGAGAATATTTACGTTTTTCATCATCCGATGAACTTCCAATATTTGATATTAGATCTCTCTCGCCAACTGGTAGATCACCATCACCAATTGATTATATTTTTGTATCGAATACCGATATAAAAACAGAAAATATAATATTAGAAAATGATATTAATGTAGAAGAAATTACGAAAACTATAAAAGATCCTGATCTCATTTCTTTAGATGAAATGAATTCACAAATCAGTCCACCGAAAGATGAACCAAAGACAAATGTTAATCTTGAAACAATATTTGAAGGTGTTTTCCTTGATACTCCACCGAATAAAAAAAATCGTTGGTGTATTGATTTTAAAAATGAATTAGGTACAAATAGTTTAAGTGATTTAGATAATAGTGATATGAATATGGAACTCCTAAGCTTTTCAAGAAAGAAAAAAAAAATTACATTCAATTAGTTTTTTTTTTTTTTTTAAACAAATTAGAAGTCTAGTTGAACATACTTTTTTTTTGTTTTTATGTAATTTGGAATATTTTATTTTATTTTATTTTTATAAAAATTATATTTAATTATAATTGTATCCTATACTTTGGAATTATTCTGCAGAACTGAACCAAATGATTTATTTTAAAATTCACCAAAAATTTTGAATTAATTTATTTTTGTTTTTTTTTTTTTTTTTTTTTTTATTGTCATAAAAGCCATTACTCTTTCCATTCTCTTTACATTCTCTTTACTATAACAATTTCACTGATGAAACAGATTGTTTTTTTTCTTTTTTTAATAAAATACTTTTAATAAATTGATGTTTATAGAATAATAAATTAAAATTGTTCAAATAACAATAAAAATAATAAAAATGACACGATTTATTTCAATTGAATGTGGTTTTCTTTTTCTTGCCAAAAATGAAGAAAAATATGTGAACTGTTTTTATAAAATTAGCATCTATATAAAAATATGACTAATTTCTAGGACAAAGGTTTTCATTCATGGATATACTTCCAACAGATCTTATTACCTATTTTATTTCTTCGGATTTCATTTTTATTTTTCTTCTTTTACTAATCAAATAAACTGTAAATTATATGGAATTTCGGTTATTGACATTCTGTAAATGAGACTTATTATATTTACAGAAAAAGAATAAGTACAAATAAATAAATATGTAAATCTTTGGACCAATAACAAACTAACCGTTTTTTTTTTCACACTTAAAAAAATCATATAGATTTTATTGTATAAAAGGTGAACCTGCAAAATAATAATTTTCAGTTAAAAACTAAACTTCGAATTTGGTTTATTTAAATGTATTTTTAATAGTTTTTTTTTTCTTTTTCTATTTAATATTGTTGAAAAAAGTAATAATAAAATCTATCTGAGTGATCCTTTTTAATTAATTAAATTTAAAAAAGGATTTTCTATATATATATATATATATATTATGGTGAGTGTAGTTTCATGGAATTGAATATTATCAGTTTTGTTTCTAAGTTTTTTAATGGATGCCATTTTGAAAATCAATTTTCGAAACCAAGTGAATGAAAACAATAATTTTAAAGACATAAATCTTGGTAATAAGTGAAACTTCTTAAAAACTTATATTCTTAACTTTGTTAGATTTTTTACTTTTATTTAAAAAAAAAAAAAAAATCATTCTTTTTAAAAGATGAAGAAAACTCCTGAAAATATGTTACTAATAATAATTATTTTGAACTTTTCCTTTTCTTTTGTTCGGGGGTGTCCTTGTTTTTGTAATATATCTAAAAATCTGGAGTATGGTAATTATTTTTTTTTCCTGTTCTTTTTTGAAGTTGTTTAAAAAATCTCGGGAATTTTTTGACGGTGTGAAAGTCAACAAATAAGAAAAAAATGGAAAAAATGCTTGAGCAAAAGCAAAAAAAAAACCATCAGATTTAATGGAAAAAGTTTCATTTACGTTTTTATTTTTTCTTTTCTTTTTTGAAATCTGTTATCAACAAGATAAAGTAATAAATCACAATTGCCATAATGAGTGTGGACACTGATATTTATAAATTTTTCTTTTGTTTTAGAATTTTGTTTAATATTCCACTATTTTATAAAACTTTCAAAGTACATACTCGTACATATTATATTCAAAAGAAAAATATACTTCTATTTTTCTTATATACTAGAACGAACTTTTCAAAACTTTTCATATGTTTTATAGAATATATATTCCCCCATTAAATATATTCTCATAATTTTCCAACTTTTAGTGGACGAGAATAATTTTTTTTCATTTTTTAATTATACAAGGCAGTTAAAATCTTTTCGAGAATTTAGACAAAAAAAAAGAAGAAAATTAGAATAGTGTAATATTGAAAGTTTAGTTTAAATCTAACCCTTGTCAGGGAAAATGTTAATAAAGCTATTTTTCGATTTTATGAAAAACGAATTAATGAAGCCGAAATGACCGAAAATAATGATATAACAGTCATACTATCAGTGGATACTTTTGTATATAAAATTTTATATATAGGGTGTCCTAATAATAGTCTAAGATTCAAATTTCGCGCAATTTTCGACATTACGACAAAAATATTAATAAAGAGAAGATCTTTTCTTTAACATAAGTAATTTACATTAGGTCTTATGATGAAAACTTTAAACTCGTAAAAGTTCCTTCCATAAGATCTGTATAAGATGCAGTTTACTCATATTAAATGAAAGATTGTTCGAATTTTACATATCTTTACCGCACGACTCCACATGACCTGTTTCAAGACTTATTTTGAGTTGGACTGAAAAAAAGTGTCATGGAGACTCTAAAATTTGGACTTTTTTGTCAGTCCGACTGAAAATATGCCTTGAAATAAGTCAAATGTAGTCATGGGGTTACTCATTTATATCTTTGATTACGACATTATTATTGATAGTTTGTCAAGTTTCGAGCGCCTACTGTCGAGAAGACACGTCCATTAAATTTAACTAGTGCGTTTCTTTTGGAAAATTCTTTAATTATTAGATTCACCGTCGAATGAGGTACGGATCATACATGTAGGACCCAGAATAACTAACATATACGTATACCTTCATACTAGAGAATTTTTAAATTTCCTGTCCTAAAAAGGAATATTTTTGAAAACGGCAACAACATTTATTTCGTTATTAAATTGATCATCGAATGAGGTATGGATTGTATCTATAGGAGACAGAATACCCGAGATATACACATACTACAAATTACACAAATTAAAGCCTGTGCTATTATTGGGACACCCTATATATATATTGTAGTAAAATATAGGAAAAAGTTAAATCTAATACTGTATACATATATAATAATATTTATTAGAATTAAGATACTCTATCTATCTGAATATTAGCTTATAAAATGTTTTGACACTTTATTAAATTGGACGGACAATGAGGCTACGGACAGAAGAAACCTTTTAAAATTATTATACTTTATAGAGAAACAGTTCATCATAAATATATATATTCCAACCAAATCCTACTATATAACGGAGTTTAAGAACTTCCATCATTTTCATAGTGCTTAAATTAAGGTTTATTAAATAAGTTTTGAAAATATTGAGCATCGTAGAAAAGTTTTAATATTAGAGAAGGAAAATTACAATACATACATATAGTATGTAGATCCCATTACATTACACATTACAGTATAGTGTTGCGGAATGCAATTAAAAATACCATTATAATGATGAAACTTTTCATTCAATAAAACCTATTTTTATATTTAATATTTTAGTTTTTTTTTTTCTTTTTATTAACAATTAACTTTAATAGATTTATAGGAATATATATGTATACCGAATTTTCTATACATTTATAAGATTTCGTATAATTTCTATTATCTTTCGTATACATATTATTTCTATATAGAAAAAAAAGATAATTACCGCGATCTAGGAAAATGGTTAAAAAATAGAATATCCATTTATTATGGTCCAACCAGAGATCAAGATAAATGACATGGGTCTTTGGTTACAATTTGATAAGGGTTTTTTGTTGTTGTTGTTGTAATTTTTTTAGCTTTGGCTTTGACGAATTTCTGTTTATCAATGAAATATTCAAAAAATTGAGAAAAAGTTTATTTTTAAAACCTTAAATGGTTTTCTTCCTTTTTTTTTTTTTTTGTTGTAATAAAATTAAATATAATGAATGTTCTTTTTCTATTATACGAAGAAAAAGTTATGAAATTCTCATGCTATATATACTTATATACTTGTAGACTGTCCAGAATAGAATTTGTAAAGAAACATGTACTTTTTGTTTTGTTACATTCTTAGACATTCATAAGGTATAAATAAATACAACGGTTTTCAAAGGAAATACATTGTTTTCGAGTCCTCTGGAATCTGAACTCACTAATGACTAATCTAATTTTGTTCAAATTTGGTACACAGTTATGTTGTAATACAGAGAAAATAAGGAGAAACTATTTCCGGTATACATTTGTGACACTATTTCATGTTTGCAAAGAATTATATCTCGTCATTAGTATTTGGTAAAAAGAGTATTATTATAGTATTAACAGGTAACATATAATTTAAAGGATAAATATGTTATTTTATGAAAAAATAATTTAAATCATGTGTTACCTACCTAATATATAAAATTTTATATTACCATAGAGAGAAAATAAACACAGAATTCTTTGTGTATACAATTTTGGCATCATTGCAGAGATCAATTCTTCAAAATAAGTCTTACTACTCAGTGGATTTCTTGGAAGAAATAAAACTTACTTACTTACTAACTTATTTCGATGACGCTACAGACCATGGAGGTGCTGGGCCTGATGAAGTATTTTCTTCCAACTTGTCCGGTCCCGGGCAGATTCTCCCCAGTTGGGGATCCGCAGTCTTTTTAAGTTTGCTAAGGTCTCGTCTCTCCAACGGAGGCTTGGTCTCCCTCTGCGACGTGTTCCTTCAGGTCTGGATTCAAAGATCATTTTAGCTGTAGCATTGTTGTTCATTCGCTACACGTGGCCCAGCCATTGAAGTCTTTTGAGTTTTTGAAATAAAACTTAATGTCATGCAAATAGCGTTGTAAATGTTGAAATCACATTTAGTTTTCTGCCATTTTTCAATTAGAAAAATATTGGTTTGTTACCGAAAGGTTCTAATATCAAATTAAAATTTTAAATTTATATTAATAGAAAAAAAAAATGGGGACTCTAAATACATAAATTGCGTAGAACCGTATGCTACCATAACGCACTGCTGAGTGCAGGACTGCAAAGAAATCTATCTCTCGTCATTAGTGTTTGTAAAAAATACAGTTTTATATTACACAGAATCTTTTTTTCACAAATACTAATAACAAGATATCTTGTTTACAGACTGAAAATCTATACCACATAATGCTTTTGGTTATAATAATAAGCTGAGAATCTGATTTTATGTCTACCGGAATATTTCGTCTGTGTGGTTTACCATATCAGATATATTTTTTAATTGGATTTTAAAATCACTTAACAAATGAATATTGGATATTATTTTTTTTAGATAGTTATTAAAATTAATAAATTAAATGTTGGGAACGAGACTCCTGGAACCTTACTTTAAATCAGAGGTTCCCAAACTTTTTTGTCTCGTGGACCACTTGCCATGTTTTTCAGTTTTTCTTACCTGATATTGATTTTTTGCAAATTCATCAACTTCAAATGTAATTTTGACAGCTGGTATAGTGCTATTCACTTTGAAAGGCCTAAAAGTGAGTATGCTACCCCAAGATATAATGTAAGATACTATGCAGCGTTGTATATATTAGAATGGACAAGAATTTCTACTGCGCGTATGTGTGTAAGATGATGATACTGGTATATCATTATGTGGAAGGTTTTACAAGTTCAAATTGTATGGCAACCACAAAGCGAATGCCTACAACTTTCAAAACCGTAGTAGTGCGTAATTCTTAAACAGTTTCATATATCAGTAAATATACCTAATAACTTAAATTTTAATATAATTCTTCATCACATTTCATGTTTTAAACATTTTTACTTCATAGATACTTTTTTAATTTATGTAGAATGTAGACAGTTATATGTTTTTATATTATAAGGTAGTATTATGTAGATTAGATTTTATTTTAGGGTGTTCCTGTACTGCGACCTTAAGATCTATTGTACCCCCTTTTTTTCTTTGGTGCAATAGTTAGGTTAACTTCCCATTCTACAACACCTTCTCCAGGCCTATTCCTCTTAGGAATTTTAGTATCCGGAGTGGATTGAGAGATTGCATCTCGCTTGGAGAGAAGAGATGTCTCCTTCTCCTACGGAGTAATGCCTCACAGTAGGAGAGAATATGCATTGGGGTTTCATCGTCCCACTCGCAGAATCTGCAGGTGCTATCTCTTTCAAGTCCTAGTTTTTTGAGGTGTGCTTTGAGTCTGCAGTGTCCTGTAAGGATTCCTGTCAGAACTCTTATACTCTTCCTATTAGTGCTTATAAAGGTAGTATTATGTAAGTAAATAGTTACTATCTGTGTATGTGGATTATTCCATTCATGGAATGCCAAAATTAATGTAACGACCTGCTTATATGAGATCCACTAATGTTGACCCCCATTTTCGTTTCATGGACCTCTAAATTTTTGTTTTCGCTAACATGGATCCTTTGCAGGTCAATTGAGAATCACTGCTTTAAATGCTAAAAGTTTTCTGACTGAAATGTTATTTTTGAAATTAAGACTAAATAATTTTGACCTATTTCATTTATCTTTTGATTGGATTCATTCAATATTTGAATAAATATGAAAATTAAATTTTCCGATAGGTAATAATTGTTTTTCCTTCAGGCTTAAAACAAATCTGAAACATTTAAATGTACAAAAAAAAAAAAAAAAACGAAATCATTTAAACCAGCATGAAAAAGTTGTTGTATTTCTTCTTCATGCTGACATCTAATTATTTAAAATGAATATGGGTAATTTTTCAAATTTCTGTTATGACACTTTAATAAATCGATATTTATTAAAAAAAAAAAAAAAAAAATATGTAGATACACATGGTATGAAATTAATCTGCCTTTTAATCTAATTTATATTGAAATTGAGACTTCAGAAAAAAAAAAAACGAAAATTTTGTGGAATTACAAGAAATCAAATGGATTTTTTTTCTCGGTGGTCTTTTAAATAAAATTTTCTCTGTTGTTTTCCAGGAATTTTCCTTTTTTTTTTTTTTCTTCTACAAATACAAATAGAAACGCTGTCTTGTAATTACTGCTTGAAGATTCTCTAGTTTAAAGGAAATGTTAGACATCGAAGCAAAATAAAACAGAAAAAGGACTGAATTTTTTTTTTTGCTGCCTATAATTTGATTCTTCTAAATTCAGTTTTTGTATGGGGGTGGTGCGAGGCAACATTTCTAATAAGCCACCAACATCAGAAACTCAAATACCATGTTTAAATCAATATCAGAAATATACCAGTAGGAAGTGAAATTTCTTCATGAGTAAAATAATATAAGAAAGTGAAAGTACATACTTTATTTTAGCTATTATATAGATTTTTTTTTTATATTCTTTTCTGTATATTTCTTTGAAAATCCGGCATATATATATATAGCCACTTGAAATTGGAAATGGAGAAAAAAAAAACATTGAGAAAACCATGGTACTAGTAGACATAGTATTCAATTTCAAAATGTTTCCTTCATTTTCCAGAGCCGGTTTCGAGACGAGACATAAAGGATACATTACATTACAATAAAACAAATATAACATTGATATCTAAAAAAAAAAAAAAAAATACTATATTTTTAATATTCTTTGTAAAATATCTAAGATTTCGAAATACAAGGTGGTGTCCAAAGTAATCAGGACTTTTTGAATCTAGCGCCCCTAGTGTCGCCATCTATATGTCGTTATGGTGCGTTAGAATCTGCTATCCTTTATCGACTTCCTGTGAGAATTTCATGACATTTCATCTATTGAAAGTGAAGTTATTGCGTTTTAAGTGTCAGTATGTTTGTGTCATCGGTGCGAAAATGAGCTTCGAACGACCAAAAATTGCTCAGAATTCAACATTCGAAGGACATCATTAAAGAGGTCAAAAAGGACAAAAACTTCCTTTATAACATTGTGACTGGTGACGAAACGTGGTGTTTTCAATATGATCCCGAAACGAAACGCCAGAGTGCTGAATGGAAGGCGCCGGACGAGCCGAAACCCAAAAAATCGCGCCTGGAGAAGTCAAAAGTGAAGACAATGCTGATTTGTTTTTATGATTCCAAGGGTATTGTCCACAAAGAATTTGTTCCACCCGGTCAAAACGTTAATGCGGTATTCTACCTAGGAGTTTTGAAGCGTTTGGTGCGCCGTATTCGACGTGTTCGGCCCGAATATCGCGAAGATGGAAGTTGGCGTTTGTTGCACGATAATGCGCCGTCTCATCGATCGACGCTTGTGACCGATTATCTCACCAAAAATCCATCAACCACTCCCCGTATTCACCGGATATGGCACCGTGCGACTTCTACCTTTTCGGAAAAATGCATTTGCCGATGAAAGGAAAGCGTTATGCAGACGTAGAGGCCATTCAAAAGGCTTGCACCGGCATACTGGCGGCCATACAGGCCAACGAGCTAAAACACTCGTTCGACATGCTTTTGGACCGTGCAAAAAGCTGTATTGAAGCAGAAGGAGACTATTTTGAATAAAATCAATTGATTTTGCCGAAAAAACCATTTGTTCTGTTTTTTTTTTAAAAGTCCTGATTACTTTGGACTCCTCCTTGTAATACCTTTAAAGTTTTATAACGAAATTTCATCATTCGCATCATATTCGGATCTGGATCTATAGATTCTGATGGAATACATTAGTTTAAGTCAAAGATTGGTATTTCTGCGTTACAAATTAGTCTGAAGCGTACCTAGGGCCGGATCTACATTTTTGTATTTCTTTTTTTTTCTTAACTAATTGTGTGTAGGATGCCAGTTTTCTTTTCTTGTACTTTTCGTGATCGTAAACGACATCAATCAAATACAAATTAGAACAGAAATACATCTGAAGGCTTTCAGAAGTCCCGACGGGTTCAATATTCTTTGATCTTATATAACTTTTTTTTTCTTATATTCCATATCCATAGATCTTTTGCTATGATAAAATCTACCAATTTTATTGCTCAATCAAAATGGAATGAACCATCTAATTATTAGAATATTTAATTACATTCTTTATAATTGTTTTTTTTTTTTTCAATAATAAATTAAATGTTTATAAGATTCATGTATTTACGATAAATAAGATCGAGTCTTTTATATTTAGATCTTTTAAATCATCTTTTTGATCAACTTCGAAAGTAGGCTTTTTCGTCTTTAGGCAAAAAATGAAATTTTTCAGGAACTTAAAAAAAAAAAAAAAATAATCAATATTTTTAAGGAAACTTTCTTAAAAAGAAAGAAATGGTTCTGAAAAGATTTCATAGAAGATGAATATCATAATAATCTGAGATTTTCTTTCTGTTTGCTCGTATTTTGGTTTTTCTTTAGGTTATTTCATATTTATTTCTTTTTTTTTTGTGCTTTTTGTTTTTCTTATAGAAAAGAAAAGACATAAAGAAAAGGTCGAAAATCCATAAACGAAATTTCTATATATACTATATTTAATAAAATAAAAAAAAAGTCTATAAGAAAATTTTTAAGGCAACTTAAAGATGATAGTCTTGAATTACTCGAAGGATTAAAATCATTAAAAAGTAACCAAAACAATAACAAAAGAATATGCATCGAACGATAAACATATTTTTTTTTTTTGGTATATCCTTAAGATAAAAACGAAGAATGAAGAGATATTCCTCTAAGAAGGAGACTGATCCCATTTCATAATTTTTTTTTTTTTTAACATAATTTTAAAAGTAAGAAAAAGATAAGATAATATAATTTCTTTGATACTTTAAGTAAAAATTGTGGTAACAACTTAGTTCTTGTTTAAAAATTGAGGAAAAACATACTTTTTTTTTTTTATTTCAAACTTGACTTGGCCATTTTCCTAAATGAATTGTAATTTGAGCTTAAATTGATGGCAATGGTAGAATAATGGCTTTTTTTGAATAATCTTTCAGAAATTACTAAAAAGAATGCTGAAGTAAAATCGTACAATGAGAAGTTTTATGATATTTCGAATTCTACACGCAATTTTTTGTAGGATTCTGGAACGAGAGACCATCTTCTGCATTTAGGTATTTAAATAGAATAAATATTACTCGAAATTAAGATTCAATCTAAATGAAATCGAGATGGGGTTCAATCATCTTTCATTATATTTCTAAAAGTAAATACTTTAATTGTAATCAGGAGGACTAATTAGGTAATTTATATTTATATAGTCGACATATAGGTGTATTACCAAATCAGAGCTATAGGTATAGTCATGAAAGTTTATAAACTCTGAAATTATATTCTCAACACACAGTCAAAGTATAATTAAATTTCTTCAGAAATAAATTCCGTTTTATTATGTCTGTCTCATATAACTTTGTTTCTTAATTTCTCATCTGAGATCGACATTAAGTGTTTTTTTTATGACATATGAAATGGTATCAAAAAGAATCTTAAAAACGAAAAAAAAAAAAAAAAAATTATTGTTTTTTATTCGACAAAAACATACTTAATTAGATTTTTGCTCTAAGATGGTAGAAGAATGTGTGACTAAATTGAACAAGTTATAGGCGCAAATAAGAAATTTACTCTGTACTGGATACTGGGACTCTGTGGACTCGGACCACACATAATCCGAAAAATTTTAACAAACGAAGAGTCGGCAGAGAGAACCAAATACTGGGAAATACAACCAGGACTAATGTAAGCCAAAGATCTCTTCGGGGAGTACAACTACAAGTGATTCAAAGTCTTCATCAGCTAATAAGAAGAATATAAGAGTACTGACAGGAATACAAACGAGACACTACAAACTCAAAGCACATCTTAAAAAAACTAGGACTCGAAATAGATACCATCTGAAGATTCTATGAGAGGGACGAAAAGACCCAAATGTATATTCTCTCCGACTGTGAAGCCACTATTCCGCAGGAGGAGGAAATACTTAGGGGTATACTGCTTCTCTCCAATTGAGATACAATCTCTTGAGAAATAGATCTGGAGAAGGTGCTCTAGAATGAGAAGTTAACCTAACACCTACACTAAAGAAGAGGTGGTACAATAGATCTTAATCTTAATCTTAACCTTACTTAATTCGATTTTTTTTACAAAATATTCATTATTGTCATCAATAATTAAAGTAATGTAATTTTATTGTCAAATTTAAAATGGTAAATTACCATTCGAAATCCTAATCATCTACATATAATACGTTGAATACCTATTACAAAACAACAAAACGGTAATATCTCTATAAGAAAGTTCTTCGTCAAACATTCCAAAAGTGTGATATTATTTCATTATTGCTTGTCAGAAAGTTCTTGAGTTTGTTGTTGATCGATCATTTTACCAAAATACGCACGTATTTTAGAATTCAAAACCACCTATATATGACTTCTCCACCTTTGCTTCCTATCTCTATAAGAACTTGAACTTCCTACATGGATGTTGTTACACATAATCTTGCCTTCATTTTTTCAGTCATTTTTATATAGTAACACATAACATACGTTTTTATTATTGATATAGGAAGAATAAAAAAAAAAAAAAAAAAGAAAAGAAATCTTGTACACCTCTAGTCTATATTATTTTCCGATATTTTACAATGGTTTCCGTTCAAAAGTTTTATGTGTTGTGTGTGTGTTTTTTTTCTTCTCTCCATTGTATATATTTTCATAAATGCGGTTTCTTCTCAATCAAGCCACCATAAAAACAGTTTTACTTGACTGAATATATTCTAGTACACTGTGTTATGTTATATGGTATTTATTGATATCATTAATGGTTTAAGCTTATACTTTCAGCTGAAGCACCTGGCACCCACAAGTTCTATAAACATTCTTTTTTTTTCCTTTTCAAGGCATCTTAAGTACATATTCGTGACATGCCATAAGAAATATTTTTGTTATTTCTTGTTCTGTTATTTTTGATGTGCTACCTCTAAAGACTAAATGGTGGATTTGGCGGTTTTATTTTGTCCTTTATATACTATTATTATTATTATTTTTTTTTTGTTTAATATTATTTACCGATATCATCGAATCAATATTATATTGTTTTTGTGGAATCAAATAAATATTTATAATATGGTGCAACTAAGAAATGAATTTTTTTGTACAAATTGATTTTCTGTGATAACTATGAATGGGTACAAATTACAAGTACAAGTCAGGATATCAGAAATAAGTCCTTATACTATTGATTGGTTAGTTGGAATTTCTCAATTTCTATATAAGTTTCCTCACTCAATGTTCGGTATATATTTATGAAATGCAGAAAAAGTGGAAAATGTATCTGAAAGCATTTGAAATAATGCAGAAAATATCGAATTACTGAATTGCTGCTGCTTATGTACTTTATCACGATAAAATTACACAATAGCGTCGCGATGATATCAACATACATGAATACGAACTTTGCCACTGACTTGCAAGACTTTAATATCTTCATTTATTCATATCAGCTGTCTCTGACGCATCCTGTAGGCATAATAAAAAGTCATCTCTATGATCATTTATTTTAAAAGAAATATAAAAAGTAAATAGAAGTTATATTTGATAACAAATGCTGACGATATTATGAAATACATAGACATACTTGTACTGCAAGAAATTTACACCAATCTTTTTTGTAAGATTACATTAAGTAGACAACTAACATGAAATGTCATTACTTATAATTTTTTATTTTTTTTTTTTTCGTTAAACAAATTGAAATTTGTCACATTATCCCTACAATGCTGTCTTTTTTTTTCATTTTTATGCTTGCTATTATGTATATTTCTTCTATTACAATTTTTTTGAATCCTACTACCATCTATGAAACAGTATGTCGATGGACATTGTGAAACACGTATAAAGAATTAGGAAAGGCGACATACATACTATTATCTAAAATCCTTTTAAAATTCATTATCTTCAACAGAAAATATGTAAGAAAGTATGAATTGTCATTTCTTGTCCGACAAGAAATTTCTACATTACTTTATTTTATGTGAAACTAAATTATCTACACTCTGCAATTGATAAAATGTAGTATTATCTGAATACTTTCTATCAAACTCATTCATTGTAGTATTTATATACATATAGGTAGGAAAAAACGATAATTATTCTATTAAATAAGAACACTTTGTTAATTTTATATTTTTAGCTCTTTTTTATTTCTTCTATTTTAGTCCTCGTTTTAATCGCGGTTGTTTCTCGACTAACGCTTAAAACATCATCTTCCTTCTTTCATTTATAATGCGAATTTCTTATTTGCATGACTCATATTTGACTTGGACCTTTTCTTAGTCTTATGTTAAATCATCATCCGCTTAACATAAGACTATCATGTAGATTTCTTATCTACATGGCTAATATTTACATAGGCCTTATTTTATCATGCAGCTGAGTTTACATGTTACATCTTATTCATGTTAACTTGGCTATCCTACATATATATGTATATAAGAAGGCTATCCAGTGAAAGTCTAAGAAAATAATGTGTTAACCTGTAACTTTGTCTTTATTCGACTCAGAGATGTTTTTAAATATTTGCTGACACTGTTCTGAAACTTCTAATTCATCCTTAAAAATACACTTTCCTAAAGTTAGTGAAAAAAAAATTATACTGGCATAGAGCTTCTTATTCTTTTTAAAATATAGACTTCTATTAAAAAGCTTGCTTACATTTTGATGTAATAATGTTCACTAAATTAAAATGGCCCTATACTCATGGTGCTCCTGTAATGAGGCACAATGTAGAAGACAGCACTGATTCTACTATGTAACATCGACATTTTAATTTACGGTTTTTCTGTTTGTTTCAGATTTTAATTTCCTCCCGGTTTTAGCTAGCCATTACAACTTTACGTTTATCTAAATTCTATTAAGACTTGAAGCTATTTACACTTCTTTTAATTTCTGTGCAATCTTTATGTATAGATAGTAAAATATCAAATATAATTATAAAAAATATAGTTTCGTAAAATATTGAAGTAAAAATAAAGTTATCTAAAAATTGAAATCTAGCCTTCATATTCTCATACCGGTAGAAGAAAGATATGTAAATCTCCTTAACAAAAAAAAATGGTGAACATGGTAAAATAAATTCCTTTTTGCGGTTAAACAAATGAACATGTTGGACCAATTTAAAACCTCTCACATTGGAAATTTATTTTGATCATACAAGGATAAAGTTGAATGGGTTGATGATAATTTTAAATGGTTCCTTTATATCCCTTTTTTTACCTACATTTTCCATAAATATAGTCACTTCATGTTAAATAATTCGGTTTAAAATTTTCTATAGACTAATAAAACCATGTGGAAAATCGTATATGCAAACCATGGAAGCCCAGTTGTTCAATGGTCTAGAACTCTAGAATATTGTAATTTAAAATTCTTGATAATTTAGATTTTAAAATATTTTTTCTCCACATATACAGTACAATCTCGATACAATCAATATAGTATAGACGAGAAGTTCCGTTAATAATTTGTTTAACGATTTTTTTATTTAAATTAAATATTCGAAATGAAGCAAAAAGAAAGAGTTATGAATTCTGGAATGGAATCATGTAATTCGACTGACACTAAATTGTATCGAAAACAAAAATTGTCATTCATATGCTTTTTCGATACGATTTGATTCAAATCGATTAATTGTGACTCCATCCCTGGGTAAATTTTAAATATTATATTGGACATAATGGAACGCTTCCAAAGTTTAGACCCCACAAGATAAATCAACTAATTTTTCTTCTTAAGTTAGTAAAGATTATGGTCGTTTTCAAAAAGGCATCATCATCAAACCATCATTGCCAACGTCTGATAATGAATTCATAATATATTTGACGAGAACTAAGTAAAATATATATATATATATAAGTTGCAATTTCAAATTAAATAGAAAAAAAAGTATATGTTTAGTATCAACAAACAAAAACTGTAACAATTGAGGACATACTGTACTACATAGATGTGTGTGGTTTCTAAAGAATATCCTTTAATCCCTTATATAAAAATAGGTTAACCATAGTCATTTTCTATTAAAGTTTAGGGAGTTCAATTTTTAAAGAAATCCTCTTGCAAGTTTCTTTTAAATCATTTTATTTTAAAATAGAAAATAAAAAAAATTACCACTATTCTGTTGTTTGTATATAAATATATTTCTGGTTAAAATTTTCATTTTATATATAAAATGATAGTAATAATTTTCTAAATGATTCTTTTTTTTGTATTTGGGTAACTTAACTCCATGAAAATATATATATATATATAGGAAAATGCGATCTTCGATCTAATTCGTACTAAAATTTCAATGAAAAACATATAAATAAGGATGCCCTATAAAATTTTGTGATAAAATTCTATTTACTACGTTCTTTTTTTTAAGGTTAAAACAAATTTAATGTTGAAAATGAACAAGTAATGTATACACTTTTTCTCATCTAACATTTCAAATTATATTTGAAGTGATGTTCACTATACAGAGATGGAAATGTTTGATATACGATGGGTCACATAGAAGAAGGGTCATAAATGAAGGAAGCTAAAAAAGAGAAAAAACATTTCTATATTGAAAGAAAAATGAAATATATTATATAATATATAAGGATTCAGGTACTTAAATGGCGACTGAATGAATAAAAATAAAAATTTGAAGATGGTTGATTATTTCTTAGGGATGATTCCAAGGTGATTTTTAAGGTTGGCAGGTGATTTTGTTTGGTTACTTGAGTTTTTTATTTTCGATATGACAATAAATTATTAGTAGTAGTACTTGTTATCAAGGCTAAAATTTATTCACTTTCAAATGGAGAAATTCAATTGCTCCCTTAGCTACGAAAGAGTAATTGTACTTGTGGTCATCAACGAATTTCTATGTTATCAATATTCTTGATTTCATTTTATTATATAATTTTTTTTTTTTATCGCAGATTTTCTTATTTCCGACATTGATTTATTGTTAATTATACTTCGAAACGTGAAGACGGATAATATATGTCTTTTTGGGAAAATATTATCCTATTTATATGTAGGTAGGAGTAATTTAGATAGAAAATAAGAAGAAAAAAAAATTTTTTTCTAGTGAAATAAATAAATAGAATCATTTAAAAAGAAAAAAAGGTAAAAACCTTAGAGGAGACAATTAGTTTTGCTTCTTCGTTGATAATACTCGCTCAAATATTTCTTTTTCTAGTCCTTTCATTAAAAAGTCCCTTTGGGATTAATTACTTTGACTGCCATTAGCCTTTTGTTCCTGGAATATTTTTCTTATTTTTATTTTTTAAAATTTACCAAAAACTGACTTATCCCAACTGAATTGGTTGATTTATGAATTAATAATTAATTTTAAATTAACACTTATTTCGTATTTGACTTAATCCGTAATTTTATTTTCAGGTTTTTTCTTTTTTCAATTTTTCTATAATTACTAATTGCATAATTATGAACAGATTCCTTAAATTCCTTAAAATATTTATGAAAAATATTAACTTAGTTCGGTATTTTAACTCTTAACTCTTAACTTTTGATTCTTTTCCTGACGGATCCAATTTATTTTTGTTCTCCAAAATAAATACACATATATACATAGTATAGTAGGAACTGGGAGCTTTAAATAACTAAATACCATACAAAATGCTTTCGTTTTTTTTTTATATTGATAGTTGATTTTGTTTCTATAATCAGTATACCTAAATTTCCAAACCAAATGAGCAGCGTTATGTTCAGTATTGTTGTTGTAGGTGAACTTAAAGAAGAATGGATGAAAAGAGGTTTAATATGAAAGAAAAAGAAGAATCTATATTGTGTTGCGATATCACGGCACAAAAAGAATCAGTTGAATGTCGTTGGAAGACTTTATTATTAGTCTATACTAGAACAATACTTGTAAGAACACTGCAACCGGTGGAAAATAAAGACAAAATTATAAATTGCCTGTTTTTAGGCGCTTGTTAAATGGAACAGATACACCAGACAATATGATCTACCATTTAGTTTAAAAATTTATTATTATGTGTTCTATTTTTTTTTTTATATAAATTATGAAACATTTATGTTTATATATATATATATAGATTATACAGTTTTAACCACAAACATGCAATCGAGGTAAAGTAAACAAAATAAAACTGAACAACTATCATAATGTTAATATTCTATTGAATATATTCTTAGATATATTTCATTTTCGCCAATTATTCTTGCAACATTATTTCCTCAGAGATATAACCACTAATTTAGCAAAGAGAAATGCTTTCGACAGAATAAAGATCAAATATCAAAAATGTTATATGACATATGTATAAAGTCTGATACCGAGAGACATCCAAACTATAGAACTAAATATAAGACACAAAAATCCGGTATATAGAATAAGATAATACATTAGCACAAAAGGAATAAAATGAACGAATTTTGATTGTAAGCATTACTCATACCAACTGTAAGAATATATAGTACAAGATTGAAATAAGTTTCCCTGAAGCTCGTTTCATTAAAATTTGATGCAGGACCAACATGAAAAATTATTCCTTTTTTTTTTTTTACTATGGTCAAGTCGGATTGGATGGTATTTTATATTAATATAAATTGCGGCTAAGGTAAATTCTGAACATTTAGAATGTGTTTTCTTCTGCTTTTTATTATATGAAAATGAGATTGTTCTTTTTTCCATATCTAAAATTGTATACCAATTGCCTTTTTTTCTTCTTGTAACAGTTTAGATTAGTGTACATAGTGTATTTTGTTTATATATCAATTTCAAGAGTAGACTTCCTTTGTATCATGAATTATTGGAAGAAAAAGAAGAATTTGAAGAAAGTGTACGTGCAGTTAGAGAGGGATCTCTAGCTTAACTTTCTATATAGATAAATATAAAATTAAACAAAATAATGTATAACCAATGAGTACGCGATCTTTTCATATTCAATATTTTAAATTTACCTGTCTTAGATTATTCTTGTTCAGAATGATAATGATATGACGGAGATGATATCGATCCATTACCCATGTTTACATGTTATTAAAAATTGCTTTCTAAGATATTAAATTTTACATTATGTAACTTGAAAGATGAAAACGTGGATTCAATGTTTCGTACCTCACAAAAAAAAAAAAAAAAATATGTAAATCATATATATTTAACGTATGATGTAGTATGTTTCACTGAAATCATATATTTTCTTCAGACATGTTCATGTATTCATATTTTTCATAAAAGTAATTTTTTATCAAAAAGTGTACAAATTATTTTTTTTTTTTTAATTAAATTTCTTTGTTTTTATTGAACAACCATGAACACAATATGAAAAACCATTTATAAAATGTCTCACAGTAATTTGTAAAACTGTTTTAATTAATTTCTAGTGCAACAAATTGATGATGATGATGATGATGATTTCGGTGTTACTTTGTTCTGGACTTATGGTAACAAACGTATTCGCATCAAGAGTAGAACGTCAGCTGTTACCACCACCACCATTGATTCTACAAAATTCAATGTTTTCATCAGAAATTGAAAATGGAAATGGTAGACAAATATTGACATCAGAACAACCGAAATTCCAGCCTCCGGTTCAATATTCCAGAGCCATGATGACATCGACATCAACATCAACAGTTTCACCATTACAATCTGCTGGTCCTGAAATTTCGATTGAAGATAATAATGATGATGAGAATAACAAGGATAATTCTCAATATAGACGACTAAAAAATAAACTAAAAAAAAAACAGAATGCATCTTTTGTTCAAATTTTTGATGATGACAAAAGTCCAGATGGAAACTTTAATAATCAAAACTTTGGGTAAGATTTTCATGAAAATCTTTTATGGATTTTTATGATACACTTTTTAAGTTAATCTTTGAAGTGTGCATACGTGCATATGAATTTAGATAAGAAAGTTTAGATTGAAAAAGTGCCAACTACAAATGAAATTTCTCAATGCTGAATATGAATGGAATAAAATGAAAATTTTCTAAGAATTCCTATTAAATATTCATATCAGTTATATAAAATTCATTGCAAAACGTACGCGCATATATATACTTAATTTTAGATTTATAATGAACACTTTTCTCTTTTATTATCCTTTTTTTTTGCAGAATTGAAACTGTAAATGAAATGCAGATAAAACAAAAATTGCGCAATCAACCATTACGAATTCCAAGCTATATACATTTAAATGGTTTACCATACACTTTAACTCATGTGAACAGTCATGAATCTAGTTTAAATCCATCGTTAATTTATAATAATAATAATAATAATAATAATAGGCAACCAAATAGTCCTTTCAATAATAATATTGATATTCCATATCAAAGGCCACCTATACCAGGTGGTTTGGATCCAAATTTTTCCCCAACAATAATAAATCCCAGTTTAGCTGTTCAACCGATTATAAATGGTGGCGGTGATGATGATACTGTTGTTATAACACCTCGACCAATCTTTCTTCAAACCGGCCAAAAATTCCCAAATAATCAAAATTTAAATTTTGGAATTGGAACAATTGAAGCGAATAATTTTGGTCAACCGAAGATTGATTTCCCAGGAATTTCACAACCATTTTTTCAACATCAGGTATTTGGACTAGAACTACCACAACAACGAAACCCACAACAACAACAACAACAACTATTCAATTCTTATGGATTTAATGAAATTCCAAAAGTAGCTTATATTCAACAACAACAACAACAACAACATCAACAATTCTTGAATTTACCTCGACCTGTGTCTATATCCTCAGAAGTTCCTCTACAATTTCCACCGCAACCTTTTTCATCTTTTCATTTAGAGTCACCAACATCCTTCCTTCATTAATTAATCCCTTTTGTAAACATTTTTCTCTTCCCTTTTTGCCGTTTACCCTTAACTTCTGTAACTTAACGATTGAACTATATTCGAATTTCATTGAATCGACCAAATTCTATTCTTCTTCTTCTGTCGAACCTTTTACCCACAATCCTCTAACGACTAACAATCCTGTATAACAACCCTATTTCCTGCTTGTTCTATTCTTTTTTTTTTTTTTTTTATTTTGCTCCATTTATTTATCTAAAAGTACGGTTTAGGTTCAGTTTACTTTTGGTATGACTTTAGTTTGGTTAGGGTCAGGTCTTTACGCCTTATTTTATCAAAAAATTTCAATAAAATACACTTTTTGTCAAATAGAAGAAAAAAAAACGAAAACAAAATAAATAAACTTAAACTTTAATATAAAAAAAATATATATATATATTTTTCATCTGTTACTACTTCACGACGTCTGGGAAAATACGATGGTCCACAAACGTTTTCTTGCAGCCAGCATCCGTTCAATGATATCCTTCAAAGTTTTAAGTGGCAAAGTTTTATATTGTTTTTTGATTTTAATTTTATATGATGAGGAAGTTTGGACCTAAAAGAAAAAATTTATTTTCTTCAGAGAAAAAGAGAAACGTTTTTTTTTTAGAAGAAACATTGAATAGTCCTGTGGAAGCTGACTGCTTACGTAGATTCATCACACATAATATTGTATAAAATAAAGGGAAAATATTCCACTTTATTTTCATCATTTTTATTCTATGTTTTTCTTTTTGTTTTTCATATAAAATACCTTTTGTTTTGTTATAAATTAAATATTTAAACTGTTCATATTTAAGTTAAAATTAACTTTTTATATTTAAAAAATTTTTTTTTTTTCGTAAAATAAAAGAATTTTCAAGTATTTTAATGTTTTGTTTTGGTTTTACTTCAATAAAATGTAAATTTTTAAAATGACTTTAGTGAAAATTGTATTTCATAAATATTTTAGTATATAGATCTCGTCGAAAATAATTGTAACGAGATTTGGTATGGTGCGAATTAGTTATTTAATCAGTCTAAATCTTTGCCGATGACATGACTATTTGTAAAGAAATATTCAATTCCAACGACTCTCGGTATCTCCAGGAGGATTTAAATAATTTTGCTACATGGTGTCGCAATAATAATCTTATAAACTGTAATAACCTGTACCTTTTCAAGGAAACATGATAATTCCCTTTGCACATATTCCATAAATGACGTGCTCCTCCGAAGAGTGAATAATATTTACTAATTTGGGTGTAATTTGCGATAATCAACTTGATTTCAAATTACATACTGATTCATTGGTCCATAGAGCCAATTCTATACTAGGCTTCATTAAACGTTGGTCTAAGGAATTTTCGGACCCCCTTATCATTAAAATCCTTTTTATCACCCTCGTTAGACCAATAGTTGAATATGCCAGTCAGGTATGGTCTCCCTACTAAAAAGCCCAAATTAACCGATTGGAGTCTGTTCAACGTAGGTTCGTACGATTTGCATTACGTAACCTTCCGTGGAATTATCCCTTTCGACTACCACCATACCTTGTTAGATTAAACTTGATAGGTTTACAGTTCCCCGAATGCTGAGGACAGTTAATGATAACGTGAAGGTGTTTGTTAAATAAGTGACTGGTTACTTTTGCTCATCAATTAGGTTGGCACTGTCTGTAATTCTCCATTGAAAAGATCTTTTTCATATTTATGCTTTCAGAACTATTCACTTCATTACTGTATATCAAATTTAAAAAAATATTAATTTATTTTAATTTTTTACATTTTCGTATAAAGGAATTAAATCCATATTAGAAAGGTATTTTATTTAATAGTAGCTTTCCATTTGCATTTACAAAGTACTTAACTAGCTTGAACAGTAAATGGAAAAAATTCATATTTTTCACCAAATATTTTTACCTTTTAACTAATTAATACTAAAAATGTGCAAATGGAAAAACCGTAATATTTATTAAAGTTTTTAAAGTATATTAAATTTCCTATTGAAATTTTCTTTTCTGAATCAGATTTCCATTCTCAAATATTCGCACTGTGCACATTGTGATGAATTGAATTTTTCAAAATGATTTTTCATTTTATATTTTAAGATAAAATTCTTTTTCAAATAGATTTTTGTATTTCTCTTTTTTATGTCACAAACGACCATTGATAATAGGAATAGATTTTATTGGATATATCTAAAAAGGATTTCTTGTGATTGTTGCTATTTTCCTGAAGTGTATGTATCCAAACAATTCATGAAATCCTTTTATATATCATTTTAAGAACTAGTCTATACACTCATTTGTATATAGTATGTGTATATCTTTTATGAAATACTTTGTCCAAAAAAAGATTAATGGATTTGAATGTAAAAATCGGTACAATAAGAATATGTCCTTATGTATACCTTTTACATAATAAAAGGTGAATGAAAGAGTATTCCTCTTGAAAGAATTTTCAATATACATAATATGAGTTCTTAGATTCCATTGAAAAAGGAATAAGTATGTGCATTATAATGAATGTTATTTACTTTATAATAAATTTGTTTACATTACGGATTCTTTTATATTTTTAAATTTTATAAAGCCCAATAAATTTTTATGTTATAAATACAACCTTTAAAAATATATCAAAACCGACCTAAAACTGAATATGGTCATGCATTTTACACACAATGCGCTCATACCTGATTAGGGCTTTGTGTGTGTGCGTACCTTATTTTAGGATTTAGAGTAGTTTAAGGCTCAACTTGGACTCTAGCCATTGAAAAAAGAAAGATAGTTATAAATCGATTATACTGGTTTAGGCAAGATTGAAATTATCAACAAACAATGTTATGTATTATAATCTAATCTAATTATTTCCAATTCGACATGTTACAGATTATTATATTTTAATTAAGAAAAGCATAGCATTTGACATCGGGTCCTGCTTTAGATGGGGTATAATTAAAAATTTGAAACAAAATCATTCAATAAAGATGAAAATGTATATGGGCTACATAAGTTGCTAACAAATCAGAACTTTTCGAAAAGTATTAAAAAACATCTTTAGAATTTGACTGGTAAAATCAAAACATTAAATTTCTTTTGAAATTCTTTAATATAATATGTTATATAATATTTCTAAAATTTCCAACTATACAATATGTGTCGAGAAACTATAAAAGTTTTCAGTCATATTTTGAAATTATGTAAATTTTTCGGAAAAATATATATGTCAACGTAATTATGAAAAAGTATATAACAGTTTGCATGCATGTAATTAATATAAACTCAGTTATAAATATAGGAATTTCCTTTAGCAATGCATATATTTGGCTTCGAAAGTTTTCAATATATTTTAGTTATAAACTTTATCTTAATATTATATTGAATAAGAACATAAAAGAAAAGCTTAAGCACATTAGTAGATTCTTAGTATTTATATTATAGAAATTATTTCATATATAAAATAATATACTAAAGTGTAAAGCTTATAATAAAACTTTTAATCATACAAGAGAAAACTATAAATATCGAAGAAAGTAAAACAAAACAACAGATTTCCAATCAGGCACGTTTCAATTTAATTAAAGGAGTATTAAAATATCTGATATTGCAAACCACACAAACTTTCTTTAGACGAATTATTAGAAATAAGTTTTTGGCCAAAAATAATCACTTCCAGTTTATCCTTTTATTATAATTTATCTTTATACCCAAATTTGAATAAAATTGGATAAATTATTTTACCGTTTTCGTGGATACAGAAAATACATACATAATAATACGAGTTTTACATGAGGAATATACGTTCCCGAAGAATGCATAAAGGGTGTCCCAAAATTCATGCAAGTAGTAATTTTGATAGAAAACACAGGTTTATAATTGAAAATTGTAAATTTTTTATTAATTCATAAAGTATATAGTATAGGGTTATGTATGGAATAGCATATCGGGTCAATGGCCTCCATGACTCAACAAAAAACATAATATAATAAACAAAGAAAAGAATCTTCGAAATAAATCGTGTAAAAAGAGAATGCAATTTTTTTCTAGATTGTATTAAATCAAAATCGTGTTAAAAAAGTTCGTGCAAAACAGAATTGAGTGCATCTTCGTTGGAAATCGGTTGTCGAATTTTTGCGCGCTTACACTACCTCTCTACAAAGAGTGAAAATTATAGAAATTAACTTTCCTAGAGATGTGATATTAAAAAATAGAGCAAGTATCTGTTCCACTGCTCTGTGATTAAAAGAACAGTTTCAAAAATTGCCTTTGTTATTTTATCATATGTTGTTAAAATTACTGTTCTTTTCAAAGAACAATCACAATTGGGTCCTGTTCTTTGGAAATTACAGTTTGAGTCATCTCTAAACTTTACACATGAATATTATTATGTAAATATTTGATTCTACTAGATTTATAATATCCCACAATATTGTGACGTGCTATTCTTTCGGTTCGATGTTATTAGAATGATAACACTTTTTATTTATGTGAATTTAGTGTATAAACTTTATTTGTAATTATTTCTGCATAACAATTAGTCTTAAAAATATTTGTCTTTCAATAATTTAATTATTACAATTAATTTATCACAGTTTTAGAGCTTCACTATTTTAATTACTTTCAAAGTTTCTGTTTTACTCCGAATATTTCAAGTACACAGTTTGAGCTTCTGATCTGAATTGATTCTAGCCTCGACTCTAGGTCTGCTTTTATATAAAATTGGTGTGTTTCGGAATATTCTCGAAAAGCCTGGTCGTTTGGCTTTCTAAAAGTTAGATGGCAACGTTTACACAAAGAATGTTTCCCGAAAATTCTTATTCAATACACAAAGAATAGTTTCCCGAAAATTCTTATTCAATACACAAAGAATAGTTCCAGAAAGTTCTTCTATTGTGAATCATTGCATTGGTTCGTGACAATGATTTATTATTTATTTCGGAGCTTTCTGGAACAGATCTTTTGTATGTGCTTTTTTTTTTATGACATGAGTCATTGCTATTTGTATTGTCTCGGTCGTGTGAACAATTTAATTTTGGAGTTTTCTGGAAATATTTTGACTTATTTATTAAATCAAAATATTTCCAGCAATTTCTAGTGATGTGTAGTGCACTACCCCCTCCTTAAATCTGTTCGTCCCGAACAGAATCTTCTGAAGTCGTCCCGTGATATTTTGCTAGCCGATTTAAATGAACAACTTTCATTTTTGCCCTTGGAGATCTTCGTATGCGATATACGACTGTTGTGTAATATTTTATCGGAATGCCTCTGGCAACGTCAACTCCCGAATCACTATTAATATGGCTGGTTTTGAAATAAAAACACTTCCTTTCACTTAATTATTTTCACCAATATTTATTAATTTCAAATCTTAACTTTAATTCTTAACTTTCTACAATACTTTTTAAATTAAACTTTTTTTCAACAATACTTTTTTTTTATTCAACTCGTTTCAACAATACTTTTTATATTCAACTTTTTTCAACAATACTTTCTTTTTAATTCAATTCGTTTCAACAATACTTTTTATATTCAACTTTTTTCAACAATACTTTCTTTTATTCAACTCGTTTCAACAATACTTTTTAAATTAAACTTTTTTCAACAATACTTTCTTTTATTCAACTCGTTTCAACAATACTTTTTATATTCAACTTTTTTCAACAATACTTTCTTTTTAATTCAATTGGTTTTAATAATACTTTTTAAATTAAACTTTCTTCAACAATACTTTCTTTTATTCAACTCGTTTCAACAATACTTTTTATATTCAACTTTTTTCAACAATACTTTCTTTTATTCAACTCGTTTCAACAATACTTTTTAAATTAAACTTTTTAGTCGAGCTTGACTCTGTTGTTGAACTGATTCGATGAACTGCTTCTATCAACTCTCTCTATGAACTGCTTCTATCAACTGAATCGATGGTCTGATTACTTATCTCACTACGTTGCTTGGCTTTTATAGGAACAAAATCCTTACGGGTGCAGAATGCATTCCGGATATTCAAATTTCAAAATGCTTTGCTTTGAATTTGAAACTTTTGTTTGTCCATTTTCAAAGTTGACTAATCAGCATTTTGTCCACTATATTTTCCCGTGGGACAATTTTCATTGTACTCGGATTTCCATGTAGACGAATTTTGTCTTAGGAATGTTCTCGAGTTTCTCTGTTATCAACTTTGAATTTGAAACCGTTGTTTTTCCATTTTCGAATTCGCGCTAATTAAGCATTTTGTCCATGCTATTTTCCCGTGGGACAATTTTCATTGTACTCGGATTTCCATGAAGACGAATTTTGTCTTAGGAATGTTCTCGAGTTTCTTTGAATACCTTCGAATTTGACACCGTTGTTTTTCCGAAATCGCGATTAAGCACTTTATCTACAATATTTTCCCGTGAGAATTGTTCCGACGAAAAGCCATTTTTGCCTACTTAGCTTAAAACCTACTTATATCTAGGGGGCGATCGGCATGACATTACATTACATTCCTTCATACCCCAACAAAAAAAAATTGTATCTGCTTTTCAACAACAAAAAGGATGGTTGTTAAAAAGCATATATAATTTTTTTTCAATTAATTATTTATAAATGTCCGTTTTTCATCTTACAATATAATGTTTTGAATATATATCTTATTTTAAAAAATCTATATATATATTTATTCATAATTAATACCAACATGCATTAGTTTTATTCAATTAATTAATTTAATTGATTATTTAACTTTTGAATTCAATTTGTATTCAAATTCATTTTCCTATTATTTTTGTTTTTCTTTACTGCATTTGCAAGTTAAACAAAAATTCTTATTCACGAAAAAAAAAATGTGCGATTAAATTACTTTTTGGTAACTTAAATTCGGAAAAAAAAAAATAATAAAGTTGGGCGAAAGATAAAGACATTACAATAAGTAAGATTCTTATTACGTTTTCGAAATATGAGATTCAAGTTTTGAAAAATTTACATGAACACTTTTTAGAATTATTGTATATTGTATTTTAATCTGGCTAAAAATGTTGAACTATTTTTGCATCGTCAGCAGAAAATTTCTTATACAAAAAGAAATTTTTAAGCTTTCTTTATGTTCGGGGGTTACTCGCAAAATTTTATTTGCTAATTCTTAATTATTTTGTATATAGTATGCTTTCTCTTCTTTATTATAGGGAAAGTAAAAATGAAATTATGATAAAAATTTATTTGAGAGATACAAAAAAAAATGAATGAAAGTAAATTAGTTACTTTATGTTATGGAAATACAAAATTATTATCTATACAATACATTTTTTTTTTTTGTTAAAATATTGTTTCATCAAAAATTTGAATCTTGAAAGAAATTACAAGATTATTCTTACTTTTTTGAAATATGAGATTTAAGTTCTTTTGTTTTTTTTTTTTTTTGAAAAATTAAATGAATATTTTTTTTTGTGTATTGTATTTTTTATGTTAAACTGTTTGTATATCATCAGCAGAAATATTTCTTATACAACAACAAATTTTTAAGCTTTCTTTATATTCGGGGGTTACTCGCAAAATTTTATTTGCTTATTCTTAATTATTTTGTATATAGTATGTTTTTCTCTATTTATTTTGTTATTGTAAGTTAAGTTTTCGGGTAGCAAATTTTCGCGGTGGTTGTTTTTTTTTTTTTTTTTTCTTTTTAGAATTGCTTTAATCGATTGTTGTGTACTCGCCTTAATTTCTTACCAATTTGGATGGTTGTATTTAGGTTGTCAACAACTTTCTTGATTTCAAAAGGTCCAGTCCACACAGGCGAGAGTTTATGTTTTCTTGCGGCATTCCTTAACAATACTTTGTCTCCCACGTGAAAGCTTGTAGTTTTTGAATTTTTGTCGTAGAATTCTTTGGACTTTTTCTTGGCGATAATGAGGTTTTCCTTTATTTTAGAATGTATCTTTTGTAATTTATATTTTATTAGGTTGCAGTGATCATCAAAATTGTAGATTGGTTCTGGGTTTTTGGTTAAGTTAGTAGGTAAAACCCGGTGGTAACCGTATAGAGCATGTATTGGTGTATATTTACTACCTGTGTGGGGTGTGTGGTTGTGCACGAATGCGGCTTCACTCAACCACTGGTCCCAGGTGTCGGTATTATCGTCCACGACACTGCGGAGGTATTCGATTAGTGGCCCGTGACATCGCTCCAAGGCTCCATTCGACTGCGGATGATACGCAGTTGTTTGTAATTTTTTTATGTGCAGCATTTTGCATAAGCGTTTGAAAAGGTCGCTGGTGAAATTTGCGCCTTGGTCTGTTACCAATTTTTCGGGGATTACTAGATATTTTAAAATTACTTGTCGGTAGAAACAGTCTGCTACTGTAGTGGCTTCTCCGTCTGGTATTGGAAAACAATCCAGAATTTTAGTCAGGTCATCCTGGAACGTCAGGATGTATTTATTGCCTTGTGTGGAGGTTGGGAGAGGACCAACAATATCCAAGTAAATTTTTTCGAATGGACGATTTGCGGTGTCTGTGATTCTCATTGGTAATTTTAGTGTTTTTCCTTTCTTGTTCTGTTGGCATTTCATGCATTTGCGTATGTGAGTACTGATATCCTGAAGCATGTTTTTCCACTTGTATGTTTTTCGGATGCGGTTAAAAGTTTTTTGAACACCGGCATGTCCTCCTAATGGTGAGTCATGATGGGCCTTTAAAATTATTTTGATGTCCTTAGGATCTGTCAGGATCTCTATTTGGCCTTCATCGTCTGACTCTGATGACCCGTCGGAGAATTCCGATTCTGTGTCTGGTAGATTGTTGGGGTCGGAGGATTTTAGACTTATTAGTTGTGGCTCTGCTGTAGTTTTTGTATTCGTCACATCTTCTTCGGGTTTGTTCATTATGTTAGGCTGTGTTAGTTTACTGCTTGATTCCTCATTTCTTTGTTTTGCTTGATTTCTTGTAATCGCATTTACATTCCTTGGGGTGTTGAGTTCCCTTCGATTGACATTGTGTTTATTTGAAGTTAAGTTGTTATTTTTCTCCGACTTTAGTATTGTTTTTAATAATTGCCACCCTTTCTTCTCTTCTATCTTGCTGTATTCTTTTTCTATTGCGTTGATGCTGTTACTTGGATTTTCCCATTCGTTTATTGTCGTTTCTGGAGGAGATTTGTTTTCATGTTTCGGTATTAATTCGGGTGGAGGGATTCGACTCAGTGCATCAGCATTGGTGTTATATTTCCCGGCTTTGTATTCGATCTGGTAGTCATATTCCGAGAGTTTGTGGTGAAACCGTACCAGTCGTGTCGTGGGATCTTTGACGTTGAAGACCCCTTTTATTTCAATTATGGACCTTCTTTCTTCCAGTGTTGCGTTTTCGTCTAATTTCAAATGTTTTTTAAGTTCCTCTACTCTGTTTTTACCCATTTGATTCTGATTTATACTGAATAAATATTTTATAGCTTCCTCGGAAAATTCTTCGCTTTTTTGTCTTAAATTTATAACGTCATATTGATCTAGGGGGTGGGTGTTAAAGCTAAATGGTTTAATTCTCTTGTTTGTTAATTGCGTATTGAGGATACAAATGACAATTTTCCCGTCAATTGGCCGGACCAGACAACCTCCAAGATAAACTCCTTCGCTTATTTCTTTCGATAAGCAGAGTTTTTCCTGTTTGAATGTCACTTTTATCTGCACCAATCTTCTTGAGCGCGCCGGAATATAAATTTCTCTCTGAGTCTTCACTTTATACTCCGAGTCGTTCAAGTTGGATTTTGGGTGCAGCAGTGATTTTCCTATCCATGGGCCACTTACAATTTTAGCTCCAGGTACAGATGATTCAACCTGTGCCTGTGCGACATCTATATGGACCGTCTTCATGGGGTTTTTGGATACACTGTTAAAAAATGGCATTCCGAAGTTGTGTTCGTCAAGTTTTACTTCGGGGAAAACTAATCGTTTATTTGGGCCCTCAATGTTGCAATTTGGAGACAAGAAATCAAAGCCTAGTATACCATCACCGGGAATTGGGGTGGCTTTTTCCACCACATGGAATTTGCATTTTTGTGATACGGGGGGTGGAAATTGTGTTAAGCATGTACCTAAAGTTTGTCCTTTGCCGAATGCCGTTTGTATTTTGGTTTTTTCGTCTTTATTAGTATTTATGTTTTTCTTTAATGATGATTGCTTGATTATGCTTATGTCTGACCCTGTGTCTATTAACAATTCGGCCGGACATTTTGATACTATTGACAATGGTACTTTGATTATACATTTATTTTGTTTGGAATGGAGTGTTTCGGGCTGACACCTTGTCTCAATTGTTTTGGGTCTAGAATGACAGCCCTGCTTTAGTTTTCCGATGGATTAGTGGGGCATGGATTATTTTGCTCCCATTGTTTCTTAGCGAAACACATTTCCATAGAGTGCCCAGGTTGTAGGCAAAAATTACACGTATTTGGCGTTTCTTTCGATTTGCTGTTTTCGATATTTTTATTTGATATCATGTTTATTTGATGAGTAGCATTTGATTGTAGGTGAAAATTGCACGTATTGTTGTTATGTCCATAAACCCGGCATCGGTTGCAATAGGGTGTGTTCATACGAGTTCTACACTCGGCATAAACATGACCTAATCTATTGCAGAAACCGCATTGCGTTCTTTGGTTTGGAGGGGGATTATTATTATATTTATTAGAATTTCTATTATTAAAATTTTGGGTAGAATTGTTATTATTACCATATTGAGTAAACCTATTATTGTTATTATTGTTGTTTTCCCTATTTCTGCTATTGTCATTATAATTATTACTGTAATTTTTGTTGGTATGGTTGTCATTGTTATAGTTGTTGTTCCTACTATTATTGTAAAAATTGTTATTTCGATTCCTACTGTTGTTAAAATTATTGTTGTTATTAACTCTGTTATTGTAACTGAAGTTACCATTTTGATTGGTGTAGTTGTTGTTATAATTCCGGTTATTGTTATTCCTATTGTTATTGGGGTAATTGTTTTGGGGTGTTACTTCGGCTGAAAAATTGAACTGTCGGTTTGGTTGTACGTGTGGTATGGGGGTGTTAGGAGTTGCTAAACTGAATTGTTTCTCCGCCTGCTCAAGAAATTCAGCTTTAGAGACCAGGGCATTAAAGTCCCGGTGGTCCTCATGAAGAAAAAATAACCGATGATTTGGATTTAACATACCCGCTTTAAAAGCGAACATAGCGGTTTCCTCCAAATCTTTTGTTACCGATTCATATCCCTGTGGATGTCTTTGAATTGCATTATTTATACACTCTTTTAACAAGGTTTTCATTCGCCCCGCAAATCCTGTGAGTGTTTCTCCAGGCAATTGGCTGGAGTTTTGCAATTCATGGAACATTGTAGCATATGGCCTTCGGGGAACTAGTTTTGCTAATATTGCAGCCAGAATGCTAGTAAAGGTATCGGTAGGTATGTTTGTTAGAGTGCTGGCGGCTCTACCTCGAAACCTGGTGGGAATTAGAGGTAAGAACACTACGCGTTCCTCCTCGGAAAGAATATTATAGACTGCTTTACAACAATCTATGAATACTGTGATTTCTTCCGTTAATTTAGGACCGATTTCCGCGCTTAGTATAGGGATTGAATTGAATACAAATTGGCTCACTTTATTTATATCTACGGACATATTTGTTTTTGCCATTTTTTCGGTACTTAAATTACTGGGTATAAAAAGTTGCCTTTTTGGGCCGATCTTACCTTCAAATGGTTGTTCTGGTGGTGTACTGGATTCTGATTTGGTGTACTGCCGTCCGCTTCGTAGATGTCCTGGTTTCACGTTTGCTGGTGGTGCGGTTGTTGGCCTAAACGTATTTTGTTCAGGACTGGTGTCGTCAATCGAAGCGTTGTCTAGTTGTTGGAAAGTGCTGTTAAGGATGTCACTTATGATGTCGGAAGTAGATGTTGTTTGATTCATTCGATGACTTATCACACTGTTGTTTTGTAGATTCGATGGATCCAAGTTTTTCAAGTTAAAAACAAATTTCTTTGTTGTCCCTTTTTTTTAACTTCTAGGATCCTACCGGCTGCGCCAATTATGTTGTGTAATATTTTATCGGAATGCCTCTGGCAACGTCAACTCCCGAATCACTATTAATATGGCTGGTTTTGAAATAAAAACACTTCCTTTCACTTAATTATTTTCACCAATATTTATTAATTTCAAATCTTAACTTTAATTCTTAACTTTCTACAATACTTTTTAAATTAAACTTTTTTTCAACAATACTTTTTTTTTATTCAACTCGTTTCAACAATACTTTTTATATTCAACTTTTTTCAACAATACTTTCTTTTTAATTCAATTCGTTTCAACAATACTTTTTATATTCAACTTTTTTCAACAATACTTTCTTTTATTCAACTCGTTTCAACAATACTTTTTAAATTAAACTTTTTTCAACAATACTTTCTTTTATTCAACTCGTTTCAACAATACTTTTTATATTCAACTTTTTTCAACAATACTTTCTTTTTAATTCAATTGGTTTTAATAATACTTTTTAAATTAAACTTTCTTCAACAATACTTTCTTTTATTCAACTCGTTTCAACAATACTTTTTATATTCAACTTTTTTCAACAATACTTTCTTTTATTCAACTCGTTTCAACAATACTTTTTAAATTAAACTTTTTAGTCGAGCTTGACTCTGTTGTTGAACTGATTCGATGAACTGCTTCTATCAACTCTCTCTATGAACTGCTTCTATCAACTGAATCGATGGTCTGATTACTTATCTCACTACGTTGCTTGGCTTTTATAGGAACAAAATCCTTACGGGTGCAGAATGCATTCCGGATATTCAAATTTCAAAATGCTTTGCTTTGAATTTGAAACTTTTGTTTGTCCATTTTCAAAGTTGACTAATCAGCATTTTGTCCACTATATTTTCCCGTGGGACAATTTTCATTGTACTCGGATTTCCATGTAGACGAATTTTGTCTTAGGAATGTTCTCGAGTTTCTCTGTTATCAACTTTGAATTTGAAACCGTTGTTTTTCCATTTTCGAATTCGCGCTAATTAAGCATTTTGTCCATGCTATTTTCCCGTGGGACAATTTTCATTGTACTCGGATTTCCATGAAGACGAATTTTGTCTTAGGAATGTTCTCGAGTTTCTTTGAATACCTTCGAATTTGACACCGTTGTTTTTCCGAAATCGCGATTAAGCACTTTATCTACAATATTTTCCCGTGAGAATTGTTCCGACGAAAAGCCATTTTTGCCTACTTAGCTTAAAACCTACTTATATCTAGGGGGCGATCGGCATGACATTACATTACACGACGTCATTTATCCTTTTTATGACGGTATATGGACCCTCCCATTTTGGCATGAACTTAGGTGACATTCCCTTTTTCCGTTGTGGATTGTAAAGCCATACCAAGTCACCATCCTGGAATCCACAGCTGTTTGTAGCAATGTCGTACCTTATTTTCATTCGGTCGCTAGCAATTTTTATCCGATCCCTTGTTATGTGATGTATCTCGTCTAGACGATCCCTCAGTTTATCGGTGTAGTCACTAACTTCCATTTTGTCACATTCTGGTCTACCAAACATTATATCCACAGGAAGCCGTACATTGCGTCCAAACAATATTTCCGATGGAGTATGTTTTGTACTGTCGTGGTCTGCAGTCCTATATGCCATTAGGAACAATGGAATGTGTTTGTCCCATTCACTTTGGTCTGATGTTACCACCTTTGATAAAGGTTCCTCCAGGGTTCGGTTGAAACGTTCTACCATACCGTCAGATTGCGGGTGCAGGGGTGTTGTTCTGGTTTTATGTATTCCCAGCAATTGGCATACTTCCTGGAATACCGCCGACTCGAAGTTCCGTCCTTGGTCCGAGTGTAGTTCTAGTGGAACCCCGTATCGACTTATCCAGTTTTCAATTATCACTCCTGCCACTGTGGTAGCTTCTTGATTCGGAATGGTGTACACTTCCGGCCATTTGCTGAAATAGTCGATGACAACCAACACGTATCGGTTCCCTTGTTTAGACTGAGGAAATGTCCAGCTACATCAATTGCGATTCGTTCAAATGGAGCGCCAACGTTATATTGCTTCATTGCTGCCCTAGTTCGTCTCTGTGGTCCTTTGTTTGCTGCACATGTGTCACATTTTCGACACCAACTTTCAACATCAGCTCGGCAATTTATCCAATAGAATCGTTCTCGTACTTTTTCTAATGTTTTGTTGACTCCCAGATGTCCCCCTGAAGTCCCACCATGTACTTCACCAAGTACCTCATGTACTTTGGACTTGGGCACAATCAACTGCATTAGTGTATCTCTACCATCAGAAGATTCCCATCTTCTACTGAGAACGCCATTTTCTATTTCCAGCGAGTCCCACTGAGCCCAATAACTCTTCGTTGTACTACTATAAGCTGCAATATCGCTCCGTCCCGGACGCTGATCCTGTTCTTTCCATTCATGGATTGGTCCAATATCTTTGTCCTTTAGCTGTTCATTTCTGATACTAGTCTCGTCATCATTACCTATTCTTGTTGTCTTGACCATGACTATTTCCTTCTCATCCAGCCTACCACATTGCTTACAATTCTCACCACATGGTCTTCTAGATAAGGCGTCAGCATTACCATGCGATGTCCCCTTTCTATGTTCTATTTTGAAGTGGTACCCTTGTAGTCGCTCAATCCATCTTGCCACTTGACCGTCTGGATTTTTAAATTGTAGCAACCATTTAAGTGCCGCATGGTCGGTTCGAAGTAGGAACTCCTGCCCGTAGAGGCCTAACAGTTTCAACTACTGCCAAGAGTTCTTTCTTGTTTGGAAAGTTTCCTACTGAAGTATGCGATCACTTTTTCTTCACCTTCGATCTGCTGAGAGAGTACCCCTCCAATTCCGTATCCACTATAAATCTTTCTCCAAATTTTGGATACGCCAATATCGGAGCAGAACATAGCCGATGTTTCAACTCCTCGAAAGCTGACTGGCATTCTTCGGTCCACTCGTATGGTTTTCCCTTATCCGTTAGCTTGTGTAGACAACCGGCTATATTAGCAAAATTCTTTATGAAACGTCGGTAGTAAGTACACAAGCCTAAGTATGACCGGATTTCATGCTTATCTTTTGGTACTGGCCATTGTTGAACTGCTTTTATCTTGTCTTCATCGGTGGAAATTCCTTCTGCAGACACAACATGTCCTAAGTATTTCACCTCATGTTGAAATAGTTCGCACTTCTTCGGACTTAACTTCAAATTAGCTGCACGAAGACGTCCAAATACTTCTCGTAATCGCTGGAGATGTTCATCAAAAGTTTTCCCGATTACGATGATATCGTCCAAGTATACAAGGCACGTCTTCCATGTTAAGCCCCGTAGGACATGTTCCATTAGTCGTTCGAATGTTGCCGGTGCATTACATAATCCAAATGGCATCACTGTCAATTGCCATAAGCCTGTTCCTACTGTGAACGCTGTCTTTTCTCTGTCTTCCGGTTCAATTCCAACTTGCCAATAGCCACTTTTTAAATCAAGTGTTGAAAACCAAGTTGCTCCTGAGAGTGTATCTAACGTGTTATCTATGCGAGGAAGAGGGTAACTGTCCTTCTTAGTTACGTCATTCAGTCTTCGGTAATCTACGCAAAATCTTGTAGTCCCATCCTTTTTCCGTACTAGGACTATCGGAGATGCCCATGGACTGTTTGATGGTTCAATTACTCCTTCCTGATGCATTTCCTCGATCATGTCAGAAACCTCTGTTTGTTTGGCTAATGGTAGTCTCCTTGGTGGTTGACGAATAGGATCTGCATTGCCGGTGTTAATTCTATGTTTCACTTGGTCCGTTCGTCCAAAGTCACCTTTACTACATACAAAGACATCTTCAAACTCCTTCAATAAACCTGTAGCCTTAACTGCTTCCGACTCTGATACTCTTTTAGTGATATCAGAGACAAGTGGTTTCAAGGCTTCCGGAAGAACCCGTTCCTCCCGTTGAGTTTCTTTGCCTCTGCAGTCCTCATTTGTTATTGACGAAACCCCTTCAGCACTGCCGACAATGATTCCCTTTTTCAATTTCTTGTTAATTTTTGAAAAGTTCGCCACTCTGACTGGAATTGTCCCTTTTTCGTTCACTTTTACTATTGTTCGCGCTATCATTAGTCCATCCTTTAAGTTTTGACTGTCCGGTTCTATTATTTGTATTGCTGGCCTCCCAGTACCATCGACCAGTCTCGCCTCTACAACAGCTTCAGTATTTGCCGCAATTGTTTGGTCTTGTAGAATTTCTACTTTGGCGCTGGAACCTGCTTCCTCCAACGTTAGCGAGAAATCAATATTTCCACATCGCAGAACTTCCTCTTCAACATTTACACTCACTCCATTCTTTTTCATGAAGTCCAGGCCCATGATACAATCGTCCATTATATCAGCCACCAAAAATGTATGCCGGAACACATACCCATCTAGCTCCAATGCTAGATCGACTTCCCCAAGAATCGGAGATGATTCACCCGTAACGGTTTGAAGCACCCTGTTACTGCTTTCACTGATGTGTTTATGATTGATGAGTTTCTTGTTAATGATGGATTTACTTGCGCCTGTATCTATGATAATTCTGCAATTCCAGCAATTACACCCTGTACCGTTAGACTGTTGTTGTTGTGTTGCATAAGCGAGACAGATACAACGATGCTGGGGACATTATTCTTTTGAGCTAACTTGTCCCCCTTTAAGTTAGCTCCGTTTCGTTTCCCGAACCTTTTTGTCTTGTTGTTTGGTTCGGGCACTTATGTTGTACATGCCCCTCTTTTCCGCAGCCCCAGCATGTGATTTTCCTGCGCGTGTTTCTGTCCCCTTCTTTCTGGATTGACCGCAGTACTTCCTTTATCTGCTGCCTGAGGTCTTTGATGTTAAGTTGCGGCGACCCTTCAGCAACTGTAGCAGTCCTGATCCGTGGGACTGATCTTGTAGCTTTCTTCGCTCCTTCTAATGTCAAAGCGAACGCCAATACTTCTTGTAGCGTTCGCTTTCCGCTAACCCGGACGCTATTTTGTATGTCCGTATCCCGTATGGCGCTAACAAATCTTTCTCCCGCCATCTCGCACCGCATCTCCACAGGGTAATCGGGATAGGACATGTATACTAGACGTTCGATCTCCGCCGCTAATTCTTGAAGCGTTTCCGCAGATTTCTGCGTCCTGTTGATGAGTTCGATCCGGTATACATCCTTCATGTGGTTGTCCCCAAATCGATTATCCAATTGCATTACAATGTAATTGTAATTTTTCTCATTTTCCGGTGAGATTGTCCGCAATAAATCGGCTGAGTTACCCCGTAGAGCCAGAATTAGTGCTGTGGCTTTTTCTTTATCGGACCAGTTGTTCGCACCAGCAGCCGCTTCAAACTGTCGTTTGTATACTGGCCATGAAGTTTTGCCGTCAAATATTGGTGGCTTCGTCCTTTTACCTGATGACTCAATACTTGGTTTATTTTCTTTGATGTCAGCCATTTTTGCTTCTATTTCTGCCACTTTTTGTTCCAATTTTTGTTCTACGTTGCTTACTTCTGCGCGAACTGTAGTAACTTCTGTAGTTATTTTGTCTTCCAATTTTTGTTCAACTTTACTTACTTCTGTGCGAACTGTAGAGACTTCTGTACTAATTTTATTTTCAAGGTTCGCAACACTGGATTTCACCTGATTTTTTAATTCACCCATGCTGGATTCCATTTTGCTCTGCATATCAGATATGTTTGCAATCTTATTTTCGAGACTTGCTGTATTGGATTGCATCTCACTTTGCAGACTAGAAGCAGTTGATTTTAATTCGCCTTGTAAACTAGAAGCAGTTGATTTTAATTCGCCTTGTAAATTTGAAGCAGTTGATTTTAATTCGCCTTGTAAATTGGAAGCATTTGAATCCATTTTCTTCTCGAGTCCGGAAATATTTGATTGTAGACTGGAAGCGGTTGTTTTCATTTCTTCTTGTAGACTAGAAGCATTTGAGTCCATTTTAGTCTGAAGACCGATCATCATGGCCATAAGCGTTTATAAATCATCCTGAACACTTGCTGTTGTTTCAGCCGCGTCTTCGTTGGTAATTTCTTTTTCGTTTCCCTCTTTCAGAATTTCACTAAAGTCGAATGTGCTAGTGTCTAGTTCTCTTGTTGCACATTCAACGATTACTCTTTTCTTCTTTTCTGTTTTAGTTCCCTTGGAAGGTAAATTCCACACACTCAGAACTGTGGATAGTTCTGATGCACTCAAATTGTCTAATAATTTACTTTCCATTGTTCAAATATTTTTAATTGTTCACGAAATTCTTATGTTCTATAGAAACTTCTCGCACAGTATCTAAATACCACGAAATTTCCCAGTATAATCTTAATTTCTACGAAATTTCTCGTACAATCGAAATTTTCACACGATACACGACGTATAACCTCAAATTTCGCACAATCGAAATTTTTATACAACTCATACAAAATTTCTTGTACGCCCCTGAAATTTCTCACACAATCGAAATTACTATACACTCAAATTTCTTAATAACGAATTTCTTCGAAATTTTCCCCACAGAAGTTTCTAGTTTAATTTCGAATTTTCTTGCAGAAGTTTTTAGCACAATTGTCTTTCCCGCACTGATTCACAATAAATAATTTCACTTCTGACACCAATGTGACGTGTTATTCTTTCGGTTCGATGTTATTAGAATGATAACACTTTTTATTTATGTGAATTTAGTGTATAAGATTTATTTATAATTATTTCTGCGTTACAATTAGTCTTAAAAATATTTGTCTTTCAATAATTTAATTATTACAATTATTTATCACAGTTTTAGAGCTTCACTATTTTAATTACTTTTAAGATCAAAGCTTTAGTTTTACTCCGAATGTTTCAAGTTCACAGTTTGAAGTTCTGATCTGAATTGATTCTAGCCTCGACTCTAGGTCTGCTTTTATATAAAATTGGTGTGTTTCGGAATATTCTCGAAAAGCCTGTTTGGCTTTCTAAAAACTAGGTGGCAACGTTTACACAAAGAAGATCTCTAGAAAATTCTTATTCAATACACGAAGCAATGACTCTCGAAATTTCTTATTCAATACACAAAGCAATGATTTATTATTTATTTCGGAGCTTTCTGGAACAGATCTTTTGTATGGGCTTTTTTTTTTATGACATGAGTCATTGCTATTTGTATTGTCTCGGTCGTGTGAACAATTTAATTTTGGAGTTTTCTGGAAATATTTTGACTTATTTATTAAATCAAAATATTTCCAGCAATTTCTAGTGATGTGTAGTGCAATATATTGTACGAATATTTTCATTTTGAATTAATGAACATTTTTAATTAATCGCAGAATAATATAATATATAATAAATCATTTTCATTAATTCAAAATCGAATACTTTTTTAGTTTATTGATTTTTTAAAATCAACGTTTTTAGTCTATACTATATTTAACTATAAATTGATCGAAATGAAAATGACAAAGAAAATTCCGATTTATATAATATATAATATGTTATGTATAAAATCAAATGAATCAAATTATTTCAATATAAATGTGAATATTTCGAATATTTTACATGAATATCCTTTTTTATTTCTTCTGAAATGGAAACAGATTTCTTTTTTTTTTTGGTAGTCAAGTAAGAAGAAAGTAAAATAAAACTAAATCGGTATCAAGGGGGCTTTATGTTTACAGGAATGTGAAATTCACAAAAGTAAGTACCTACATATATTTGTTTGTATATTAAATTTGGTTGTTTTGAGTTTTTTTTTTTGTTCTCGAAAAACCAAACAGATTGTTTTTATTTCTAAAATGGAATACATCAATCCAGCTTTAAAAATCCATGTTTCAATGGTAACTGACTGATTATATTTGTATTTTTTATATCTATATAGTATAGAAAAAGAGTGTAGGCATATTTTCTAGGTTCTAGTTTTATTATAACCAAAATAACTGAATTTATTCTAGAATTTCGAATGTTTGAAATAAAAAAAAAAAAAAAAAATATTGAAATAACATGTAACGTACTTATTCCAGCTAAATGTTGAATGACAATTAAAGGTAATATCAATCTATGTCTATTGTAGACATTACAGGAATAAAGGAGTACATACTTTCGTATTCGGTTGAAAAGTTTCTTAGAAAACATTTTCATTGTTTAGTTTGTGAAAGTATTTTCTTCACAATACAGTTTTTATTTCGAAATATTCTAGTACTTAATATTGGGATCGGCCAAAAAGTTGTTGCGGTTTGTTTCTGTGCGAATGAAAGGCAAACTTTTCATGCAAGAAACAAAAACTTTATTGAACAATACATTATCTATTCTAATCCTTTTGATATTTCCCTGGAAAGGCATTTTCACAGGCTTCTTTTGAACTTATGTTTACACCATGTTCTTCAGAGGCCAAAAAAATAGGAAATGATAGTCTGATGATGCCATGTCAGGACTATACAGTAGATCCATCTTAAGTTCCAAGTCAAGCTATCTTAATTTTTGGTGAGTGAGCAAAATTTATATTCTGCGATTCACCAATTTTAGATGCTTCTGCTTGATAGCTTAATAGTATTCAATTCCGATATGTTAAGATTTTGAGCAATCGCTCGTATCATTTAAATGTTGATTGAATTTAATGAATGCATTTATTTTATCATTATCAACTTTTTGGGCCATTGAATTTCAAATTCAGATTTTAGAGGTGAAACGAGTTCTGAATAATTATATGAAAGGATTTTCAAAATGGAAAAATAATACTGGATGATTTTATTTTTATTGTTGAAAGTGTGAACTGCTTTTACGTGAGTGGCATTTACTCTCGTCTAGTTAATTATGGACATTATATAAAAATCGAAAAGAAAAACAGATTTAATAAATAATAATTATAGTATTTATAAATTTTATTACCTCATTATTATAACGTTTCTACAAATATTCTTTAATTTCGAATTATTATCTTTCATTTCAGTTAATATTTTCTAAATTGATATTTCGATATTATTTCCTTATTTTTTTTTTCTTTATATACCTAAATTGTATTTTGATAGCAGTTCTGTGTTTCGATAAACATTTACTGGAATAATAATAAATATGAAGAAAATGATTAATGGATATCTATTTATATATATTTTGAATGATTTGTTAAATATTAGCAGAAATTGTGATGGGGATCTGGTACTGAAAATAAATAATGTACATATTGAGAATATTAACTCTGTATGGATGAAGACTAAATGTCTAATTTTGAAGTAGAATTCAAGACCATGTGTACACGTGAATTGTTTTTAAGTCGATTGGAAGAAATTTTCGGATCCACTTCCAAAGTTATTGGAAAAATAGATTTAGAAAGTTGAGATCTAACACAAATATTTGTAAACTAAAAATTGCAGTGAAAGTTTTTCCGAATATGATGAAAAATTATTTATTTCCACATGAACACAATGTAATGAAACTTCGAAAATAACAAACAATTTAAATGTGAAACTCAAATAAATTTTTGCATCAAAAACAAATTTAAAGTTGATTTCAATTCAAACTTTCATGTAAACGTAGTATATCTGTGGTATAAATAATATTGTATTTCAATAAGAAATGTTTAAGTTAAACGGTCTGACCTATTAAAATATTGGATATATGTATATAAATAAGATAGTTTGGGAATTTCCATTGAAATATATAGTAAACATATTATTAGCCATAGTTTCTCAGAACATTTCAGTTTAGTTAAATGTCGATATCTTGAAGTCCTCAAGTTTTTGAAAATTGTTTCCAGAATTAAAAAATTTTATTTTTCTATTATTTTATTAAATATATATTTACAAATTTTCAAAAATGTTTTTTGAATTAATATAGTATATGCCATTAAAGACTTTATGATTATTTATTCAAATATTCGTTTGCGGGCCCAAGTTTTCTGTGATTATTAGATTTGTACAATAGATCTGAACAATTTTGAATAAATCAATTCGAATTAAAGTATATATTCTAAACAACAAAGCTAATGTTAATGATTGTATTTTTTTTATAGACAATTTTGTCCTCAAAAATTAATCTACAAAAAAGCCGATATTATTACTAAATACAAGTATATAATTTTAACCAAAATAAGTTAAGTCCATTTTCTGCACATTAACACAAATGTATTAAACTATCCAAAAATATGTTATTCAAAATATAAAAGCATTTGGTTTCACATAAATTTTGGTTCATTTTTATATACTATGGTAGTATACCAGAGCGTGTATATATTAGTTATGTTACTACATTTGTAACGCATAGGAAATAATCGATGGATGTGCCGAAAATCAAATGTTATATCGTTTTATTGGATGTCTATAAATTATTTTAATGAAATTTAGAATATAGATTTGTTCTTACTTAACTCGATTTGGTATTGTAATTTAAACGTTGGCAACCAAGTTGTCAACATCACTTCCGAGGTATAGTAATCGGCTTTGGATGATTTATTTTGGACGGTAAGTTCACAGCTCACAATTCAATTCACAACTGATATTGACAACCATGTTGTCAACTTTTCTACAGACGATACAACATGATTGCCAACATCAGACTCCGCCCACCGAATATCCGATTGACATATTGTTGACAACATGAGATACCAACCACGAACATGCCCAAAAACGTCCAACATTGACACCAACACGGCAAGTTGACAACAATGTTTGTTGTCTATGGGTCCCTTAAGACCCATTTCTATCAGAGGGGTATTACAAATCGGCTATAGGCCGATTTTAAGTTTCTATATGTTCATTTATATAACAAAAATTCCTTATGTTTAATACCAAAATATATGTCATTGAAAATCATTGATAAATTGGTGAAATTAGTTTATTATCGAATTTATTGATATTAATTTTTTATTCAAATTTATGTGGTGAATAAGGCCTTATTATTATGTTATTTTAGAATGAATTACATTTAATAAAGCCAGAATTACTGGCTTTAAATTTCCATTTCATTAAATGCGAAGTTATAAATAAAATTTTCTGTGGATGAAATTAATCAAATTCATTGACATTTTTAGTGATATGTTTTTTTTTTTTTTTTGGGGCCAATTTATTCAAAAATGACATTTTCCTAAATCTGAAATTCGTTCAACATATGAAAATTCATATCAATCAAAAATCTGTATATGTTATATAATTTTTTATAGCCCTTATATAAGATTTTAGAATGTCGACATTATATAGTATCTAAAAGATTATATCGAAAATAATATATCCCATGATATTCAAGTCTTTTTTTGTTCTTTCGCATTGAAATAATATATGTCTATATTGTCTAGAAATAAATAGAATGATAGTCAAATGAAATAACAGCCACCACTAATGGGACATCAGATCCTTTCGAGAATAGGCCAATTTGAAGAATTTATAATATACGATATAATATATACGAATGTGAAACGGGAACAATCAGAATTCAACAATGGAATGCGACGAACTCATTTATATTCTCAGACATAGTTAAATTATCACTTTAGGATTTTCTCCGGATAAGATAATTGTCTATTTTCTCTTGTTAAACTTGTCTGGGAAATGCTTTAATAAATTTCATTTTGTGTGACTTGAAAACATAACAATTTTAGAAATAATATGGAATTTTTTATTATACTAAAACTGAAATACTATATTTTAAATATATACCACTATAATGTATTTTTGAAAATACATATCTTGATTGAGTATACATTCATATTATAATAAACAATTGTTAAAACTTGAAAAGAAACCTAATTTTTTTTTTAATAAAGGAGGAAATCGTTAATACTGTAGACATACTACACGCTTTAATCCAGTCGATTATTTTTAATCTAGATTATACGACACATTCTGTTTTTCTGGATTAAAATTCATTCTCAATTATTTTTTGACATTTCTCAAAATTTTCTATACATTTTTTTTTGTGGCTAGAAGATTTTGGAAGTAAAAAAGAAAATTATTTCTAAATATGCAAACATTTAAAATCTAAAAGAAAAAATTTTAAAGTATTATATTGGTGCGTGCTACCCCTCTGGTTCGGATGTTATAGAATGATATTTATGTGAATTTAGTGTATAAATTTTATTAACAATTGGCCTTAAAAATATTTGTTTATCAATTATTAATTATAAAAAAATTATTTTATCACAGTTTATTCACAATGGAAAACACTATTAATCACTTATTAATCAAATCACTTTTATAATCCTTTTGTAAACCAACCACAAATAATCACGTTTCAAATCTCTTATGCTTCAATCACTTTCGAAGTTTTACTTCAACTGTCTCGTTTCAGCGATGTTTTCGCTTTATATACTTCTTGAGTTCAACTTCTACAATATTCATGCAAACGTGTTTTCTACTAATTTCTTGAATGTCAAAATTCCAGAATATATGTCAGTGGTTAGTTTTTTGTTTCTTTAGAATGTTTTTATAGAATATTTGATGGCTTCGCAAACTATCAAATATCATAATTTATTTCTTTTTATTTTAATTAATTACGTACAAGAGAAGTATAGTGCAATATTTTAAAAGAAAAGTCATTTCCTTCAAAAGACAAAAAAATTTGGAGCCGCCAAATTCAAATCTGATATTTTGTTCCAGTTCTTCTTTTTACTTTTTGTTTTTTGATAGATATAAATATAAGCGGCAACGGCATTATCAAATGCAAAAAGGAAAAAGTTCTCAATTATTCAATAATTGAGCTGAAAATACTCGGTTAACTATCCTGAATAATTGAGAAAGTCTGATCTATTATCGAATTTTGAGAATCGAATTGAGAATCGTGAGATAATGTACATTATTGCTGCTAATGTGTCTTTAGTATAAAAGTTTGGCTGAACTTTGATACTCCTTGAACCTTCAAACGAGGACACTGTAAATCTCTCTTATCTTTTCCTTCAATATATTGTATTTTAAATCATATCATTTATTTATACAACTTCTACACTATAAGCGTGTTTTTTGCGAATAAGTTGTTTTGCTTTTTATGCCCTATGGTAGGTACTACCAGAGGGTATATTAGTTTTCTCACTAAGTGTGTAACACATCAAAATAATCATCGTAGAAAAATTTCAAAGGTATGGTTGTGTAGGCAATCAAAAGTTATATCGATTTATGCATGTCCGTCCGTCCGTAGACAAGATAACTAAAAAACGCGTTATCCGATTTAGAACATAAGTTACTTATTCCTTAACTGGGTTTGGTATTGCATTTGAGCAAAATCTACCAGGGGGGAGGGAAGTTATTAAGCAAAAACCTGGGTGATCAGAAAGTCTTGTCGGTTTTTTTATATGGTTTTTCGGATTTAATTCGAAAATTTGTCAATCAATTTTGTTTAAATTAATTATGTTTGTTAAATACGTAAATAGACGATATCATGTTAAATTTGAGCAAAATCGGTCAAAGGATAATGAAGAAAGAAATAATCCCAAGAGAAAATAAGTCTGTCCATAAAGTTTTTTTGATGTACTTTGAAAACTAATTCGCCGATTGGGATAAAATTTACAGATTTGATTTATGCTAGTTGGGTCTCAGTTAGTTGCAAATTAGAGAAAATTTTGAACAGGAGAAACAAAGTTATGAAGATAAAACCTTGAAATATTGTTAGTTTTGACTGTTTTTGTGTTCCATTTCTACCATAGGGCATCAAAAAAACGGCTATAGGCCGATTTTTACTTACTATATGTTTTTAATTATATTCAATGTTAGAATATTGTTCTGTGCCGGAACAAGAAGTGAACAAATAAAACTCTTTCTATGATATAATTTTAAATTTTAATTCTGTTTTTACAGTGTACTTATACATTTGAAAAATTATCAAAATATTCTTTTTAAATTTTTCTTAAACGAAATACATAGTTTTATGTTATTTATAAAAATTTGAATTTGAATTTTTCAAACAATATTTAAATATCTCAGTTTCACTTCATTTACATTTCTCACTTATTTAACATAATTGTATTTTTGTGCGGTATTTTGTCAAAATTTAAATAATAAAATGATCTAACATTTGATAAAAAAAAACGAACGAACAAAATACAGATTGATCCCTGGAAGAGGAAAAAAAAACCCCAAAACCAACACAAAAATATTACAATCAATTAAATTCGAAAGGTCTTAGGAAATTTGTATAGATTCCCTTTCCATAGAGAATCAAAGTCTATGAATATGAAATTTGATGAAACACCTACAAACGATAAAAAAATAAGGAATTCGATTACAAGGGATAAAAAATATTGGAAGAATATTTTATAATACTAATGGGAGAAAAAATTTGTGATGAATTTCTATATTTTTTGGGTTGGAGAACAAACCAATGTTATATAGATGTACTTGCTGGAGACTGTTTCCTTCATTATTCCTGTCGTTATTCCCAGTTGGAAAAAAAAATAATAAATTCTTTTTCGACTCATTTAAATTTCTTTCGTCTTTTTATTTTTTTTTTAAAGTATATATAAAGACAACATAAAGATTAAAAATAAATAAATACTGATAATACTAAAAATATTGTTAAAAACGGTTTTCCAATTTCTATTTCTCATGAGAAAAACATGGAAAATAATAATTGTATTTTATTGATTTTATATTGTAATAGAATTTTGAAGACTTGATGAAAACAATCTTTAGGTACGAGATAAGTGCGAATTAATATATATATATAGAAAAAAAAATATACATATATATATATGAAAGCTGCAAGTAACCAAAATTAATGGAAAAAATTTTGTGGAAAATGCTTTATAATTTTCACGGACAAAATTGATTACCATCAATATTGTCACATAACAATACAAATTGATTAATTGAACCTATTCTATTTATCTAAAGATAAATATAAATACGAACTTAAAGACTTCGCAGACTATAAATATAAGTAGGTATACTTATTCGTATTGGTAGGATATTATGTATTTTTTTAAGAACATATCCTTGTATCTGTTTAGAAAAAGAAGCATGTTTAAATCTATTCGCTGGCCAGCTCAAATTTCGTGAGCTTATTCGTATTGCCAAAGTCTAGTGTTTGTGTTGATCTAATTGCCGTATTTTGTTTGGGAATATTGATATTATTTTATCAAAGGTAATTTCATACATAAAATTAAACACAAGTATACTCTTGACTGGCAATGGAAATGTCACAGGACTCAGAGTCCTTTCAATGTCCTTTTTGATATGTGCGCAGATTTAAATATACAAGAACAAATTTAGAATATTATTTCATTGTTTGTGACTAAAAAAAAGGACAAAAATGTTTTTCTATAGAACATAGTCAAAATACAATGAGTATACTCATTTTCGCAATTCTTAACACTCTACCAACTACGAGTATACATCTAGTATACTCGTCGTTGGCACCGAATTGGTTAATAATGAACTTGAGATACCCAATATAGGACATAAACTATATTGATTTTATAATCAGTCACTATGGATAGCAATGATTTATTTAAACTTTAAATCTTAAATTGAATTCATAAAGATATCATTAGATAGCCAAACTCCATTTTAATTTCGGTATATTGTATATTACTAATGTTGGGGGTGTGTTTTATTCAATTTTTGACTTCCAAAACAACCACGCATTTTTTCAGACAATATATGCTTCTATATTTATTTGAACCGAATGAATATGGTTGAATAGAAATGAAAATTGCTTCGTTTTCTATATTTGCATGACACATTTTCACCATTTTCACATTTCTTAGATCTATAACTATAATAAATACTGAAAATATGTACGAGAAAAATTTTCTCATATTATTTGGGAATTTTGTTATTTTCATTAAAGAATGTTTTAACACGTACCGAAAAGTGCGATAATAATAATAATGTAGTACATTATATTGTTCCTAAGACAAAAAAAAAATTTCTTCTCGATATATAATGCACGTGCCATGGGTTTTGAAAACAATTTAAAATAATTTTTGTGTTTTAACATTCATAAAAATTCTAGCCGCTTTTTGTTTTCTGTCATCGAAATTCTATAATACTATATGAGACTATGAGAAGTAGTCTCTCTAGTCTTCAGTAAAACTTATTTATAATTCTGTAGTGCTAAACAACTCATATGATCATAATAAAGATTAAGAATTAGTAATAGTTAAGGCCAAAATTGAGTACTGACTTTTTTACAATGGTGGATCTATAAATTCTGGATATTGAATCCGGTCAAACAGATTTTCGTAACATAATAATTCCACTTCCGTGGTAAATCGAACTGTATTTTTCTTACTTTAAGGAATTTTTAAGATGACTTATACTTTTCATATCTCGTCCCTAATCTAAATTACTCAAATTAGAAATAATTAACATTTTGATACTCTTGATCGGGTAAAATCAATGAATGATAATTAAATTGGCACTAAGTTGCCTATGGGCATATGTGTTTTATATAAACATATTGACATATAAAATTTATTTAGATAACTTCTGACTTTTTATAGGTAAAGATATGAGGTTACTTTTCATCTTAAGAAAACCTTTTTAATTACTTATATGAAAACCACAAATTAATAAAATGAGATAAAAAGTTTTTACAACTTCTTCTAAAAGTTTGTTTTGATTTCTTAACTTTGAAAACCAAAACTTTTTGTATATATATATAGTTTAATACCAATTAATTAATATTAATAGTTTAGATTTTTCGAGAATATCATATTTCGTAATTAGAATTAATAAATCAAAAAAAAAAAAAAATAAGTGAAAATCTTAATATCCATTTGTCTGATATCTACTTAAAATAAATTTTATTTAGAAACTTGAAAAGGTTTTGATTTTATGTAAGAAAATTCTATAATGATAAAGGTAAGAAAATTTCCTTTAGGCAATGAAATCCTTTTAACGAAAATGAACTGTCTTCACTTCAAATTTTCCATTTAGAAAATAAAAGGCCATCAAGAAAGTAGATGTCTTCGTTTTTGATTGATAATCATCTTGAGCTATACTTATGTTGTACACTAGTGTATTTTATATCAGTCTATTACAGTCTACTCAATCCACCAATATCATATTCCTTTATTAAAGCTTTACAACAAGAAATATGACATCCAGAATGCTTGAAGGTGTCTTAGATAAACATTGCTTTCTATGGATATATATAAAATGAACGACAATTTCATTTATCACAAGGAAACATGAATTTGGGGGTTGTTTTTTTTTTCTATGTAAAAAGAAGTATAAAGAATTCCTTCGGGGCTTAAGATGTGCATTTTTTCATATATATAAAATAATGTTAACAATAATATCAAACTATAGACACTTTATTTATAATGATAATTATATTAATTATATATAAAAATAAGATATAAAAGTTTACATAATTCAATTTAAATATGTTATTATTCCAATTGAATTTCTCTAATCCAATTTAATATATGAAAGAGTAAAGAAATAATTCAAATATTATGATAATTAATTAATTTGTAGAAATTTTATGTTAGTTGAATCCTAATGACACGTAATTATAAATAAATGTATCTTAAAATTATTAATTATTATTTCAAATAATACGCCTAATACCATTTCATATCAAGTATTAAATTTTATCCTCCTTCTTAAATACGAGTGTATTTTCGAAAATATCTTATCTGTGCTTTTACATATATTTGAGGTACTATGGTGCTATAGAAATAATAAATATGTATATAAATTCAGGTATATATAGAGTTAAAACCCATGACATTCTAGCTAGAGACTTTGAAGGCATGCTGAATTAGGATTCGCTTCAGAAAAAGAAGCTGTATTTTTTCTTAGCTCACAACAAAGTTGCAAAGTGTTCTTTTAACCATTTTCTAATGGAACTTTGACTTAAAATCTAAAATAAATGGGCATTTTCTAAAAAGACCTTAGTATAACAACAAAACCGAAAAAGGAGATCAAATTCTCAACCAAATTAAATTTTGTCGATGAAACTTCTAATTAACTAACACCCTTTTTTTAAATTCTAGTTTGAAATTCTTTTGTTGGCGGTGTACCAACTCCAATATCCTTAATATAATATTTCTAGGTCATCTATAGCCTATTTTGTACTATATACTTCAAATATAGTTCAAAGGGGGGTTACAGATGACTTAGAAATTCATATCCTTGACAGTGAACATAAAGTAATCTGGTTGATTGGATAAGTTCGGAAAAAATTATCTCAAAGAATGTCAAATATACATAATACCTAATACATAATACATATATTATGTATGTATATAGTTTTTACAAGAATATCGCCCTTTGGGGAGTTATTCATGACAAAGACGTGGTCGCCATTATATGAATTTGATAGAATTAGAAGTTACGTAAAGCTTTTCATTCACTTGCGGCAGTTAAATATTTTATTTCGAAATAAATAAACACTATGGCGTTATGCATAAGAACAATAAAAATTAATGTGGAAAGGTTTTATAAACTCTAAGAAATATGGATGGGACGTGCTTTCGCTTCAATATAACATTATTAGGATCTGTAAATATAACAGAAGTACATAGCTATAACATAGTCAATAAAATTCAATAACAAAATATTATGTGATGATTAAATGGTGGGAAATTTTTTCGTTACCAAAAACTAAGGATATTCATATGATAACGTTAGAAGAATTTCATTTCATATATTTAATAATAATGTTTTATAAAACACACCGATACAAAAGAATGCATATAAGAAGCCATGCAATAATGAAAAATGTCACTACAATTCGAATTGTGAAATTCCTCGACTTACATTTTTATTGAAAATGATAGAACAGACACGAAACGATATACTTGATTGAATTGTTTCCCATGAAAGCTCCATTAAAATTTCGATATTTTGAAAAATATCACAATTTCCTTATCTTGTACTATTTTCATATGAGTTTTTCATGTAAACGAAATGACTGCAATTTCCAATGTCATTTCTATTAGGAAAGAGATTTTATCTATTTACTATGTATCCATATACATGACGGATTGAATTGAAATCGACTTGAAATTTGATATTACGTTTTTTAGTATTATCGAATTATCTGCTTGACTAAAAATCGACTTAAAATTCAATTGAAAATTACATGAATTTGATTTTTATATTGACTTATTCTTTGTTTTAGATACTTAAGTTTTACATATCTGTCCGAGTGGTCAAAAATTGTCCACTCAGATGGTATGAGCTTAGTACAATGACATATGACAAAGTTTAAATCTATTTATTCTATTGTCTAATTTTTGACACAATTTATTCGAAATAGGACATGGTTTTGATTAATTGATTAATTGATTAATTGAGTAATCAAAATTTGTTCAATATTTCGATTATTCAACCGGAAATTGATTAATTGTTTCATTTAAGAGAAACAAAACAAAATAAATTTTGGAGAGAGAAATCCTATGAGAGTACTACAGGAATAAATTTTGAATAACATTTAAACTAAATGTGAAATATTAATATATACATATGTATTTTTAAAAGAATATTTAGTCTTTTGTTTTTATTAAACTTTCTCTTTTTCTTTTATATACAAATTTAATTCTTTATCAAAATTGCTATTTATACAGGAAAATTTTTGACACTAGCGTATTATAATAGAAACCAATTAAACAGTTTAAAACTAACAATTAAACAATTAATCACTTATCTCGGAAATCACTTACTCAATCATGCCCTAATTCGAAAACGAAACATATAAGCAGAAAGCACTTTTAATAATATTGGACTTTATTTTGACATGAATTTTTAGATCACGAATATTGTTGTTTTTTTAAGTAGAGTTTACTTGCGCTTTTTTCAATTCAAGTAGAGTGAAATAAGCTTGTAGTGGATTCACGTTTACAAGAAATCGTAGTAGAAATAGTAGTTAGAAGTGCCAATTTCCGCATCTTTTTATTACCGAATGGTAAATTCAATATAGTCTTAATTTGTGCGAGAAATACTTTTTTTTCAACAATTTTACTATCATATGTATATTTGAAATTCGTACAAATAAAAGTTTCCAAATTTTGCGAACCATAAAGTAATAAACTTTTAGTTTTACTGAAACTCATTTTCATAAAATCTTTAAACAAAACTTAAAACCTGGAAAAGGAATGAGTTTCATTGAAATGCAAAAGATTTCATTTCAAGAAGAGTATATTATACTATAAATTGCAACTTGTTAAATTGTTTTGGTGAAATCATAATATTTAGTGATTTAGAAATTTCATGTACAGAACTTTTAAAGTGGAAGTTAAATATGCATCCACACAGAAAGTGTTGTAGATTTGAAGATGATGTTTCCAAAACAAAGTTTCGAAATTGCATTGTTTTTCAATATTGACAAGAACATACATGCTGTTAGAGACTTTATCGTATAATTTATAAAATTACTAAGGGTTTATTGAAGTTTATTGATTGAACACTGTACGAGTTGAGTTTTGTACAATAGTTTCTTTTTTAAAGGAAAAGAATTTTTTATATAAATGCAAATTTCTAGTCATTTTATTATATATTTATAAGGTGTTGAAGATAAATGAATAGTTTTATAAATTTGTCTTCCATTTTTTTGCACTTACAAAAATGTATGCAAAAAAGGAAAAAAAACATATAATAAAAGACACAAATTTTTTTCTCTGAAAAGCAACCTTTTAGTCAAATTAGGCATATAAGTATTATTTATACTTTCTTCAGTGTCAAAAGGAAAAAGGTGTACGTACGCCACAAATCATTACATAGCAGTTCGTTAAACATTTCAGATAAGAGTTTATGACGCATTAAGCTTCCAATTTTTGGGATGATTGACTTTTTCTGCCACACCCTTTATAATTTTGACCATTTGAAAGAAGAAATCTCTCGACAAAAAGCAGCAAATCAATATATATTTTTTTTTTCGTAGATTTTTTATTTTTTAAGAATACATTTTAAATATTTTTCACAATATCAAAAAAAAGGTTTTTATTTCTGTTTTTGAAATTTAAATTTGAAAATATTGCGGTTCTTATAAATTTATATTTGATTGCTTCCCATTGAAATTCAATCAAAACTTTCTCATAGCCCTTTTCTTAAGAGGAAAATTCATATTCAAAATAATATCCTGCTGTATAGAGACAAATTCTGCTATATACGAGTATACATAAATTGAAGATTTTTATTTCATCTTATGAATATGTAAAAAAGATGTTACAAATTTTATATAATTTCCTATATATAGTATACAGGATGTTTGCAGCTTGATTCCATATGTAAAATATAGTAAATGCCGTTCTCCATTTTAAAGTATATTTTATTTCCTTATAAAGGATTGTAAATTTAAAAAATTATATTATAATATTATTTTTGAAATAGAAATCTTCTCCTACAAAGTTGGCAGTTACAAATGAGCTCAGGCTAAAGTAAAAAAAAAAATCGAAATGAAAATAGTTGAATTTAAAAAAAATTTCTCTCATAGCCAAGATATTATACAATATATTGGGAGTATGAATTAGTAATATGCGAATTGTTACTAACTTCATATCTATCAGACCCGCCATTTTTTTGACAGTGACAGCTTATGTATCTTAAAGAGCGTCAAAAAAACTATTAAACTCCATCAGTCAAAGTGAAAACAAGTTTGTACACACACGTTTTTCATTGCCTTAAAAATGTCAAAATATGTTCCGACAAAACATTTGCGGGAAGCATTGCTTTTGTACTTTAATCAAAAGAAAACTGCTGCAGAAAGTTTCCGGTTGCTGCAAGAAACTTATCCTGAATATGTTCCAACAGAAAAAACGTGTCGGTAGTGGTTTGCGCGGTTTAAAAGTGGTGATTTTGACATCGAAGACAAAGAGTGTCCTGGCCAGCCGAAAAAATTTGAAGTTGAAGAACAGTAGAATTTTTATTTTTATAAGGTGTAAACTTAATTTTTATTATTATTTAATAAATATCCTTGTTGCAACAATGGCACAATTACTCACTACAGTCTTTTATATCAAACCCTCTTGAAAGATTTTTCAAATGATTAGTCTACACAGCAAGAAAAGGATCTATCATCGTCATCATGTTATCATGCTAATTTAAACTATAGAATACAATGAAGTTACCAGCAGTACATTCGACGCATCTAGATCTTAACTAGATAGTACCATAGTACTATACTCTGATATAAATTGTCGTTAAGTCTTATACACAATGTGCTGCTTGGGTTTTCTCAAAACCCAAACTTATTGTACATATCCTAGTATAATGTCGAGTTTGAAATACCCTGTACATGGATAGACAAAAATCTTAAAATAAGACACATTTGCTTTTCATTTAAAACGGTTTATCGTGTGTTTATTAAAGTAAACATTTAAATTTTTAGTAATATTTCTTGTTTACCGATTTAACCGTACGTAATATCCTTAATTTTTAACTAATATTCAAAAAAAAAAAAAAAATTTTATAATCTGATCTTTGAAAATATGAAGAAAAGAAAATGTATGATATTTCCTATATAGCCAAATATATCATGTGTGAATTTTAAATTGAATATTTTATAGCCAGCTTTAAATTTAACTGCTTAAAAGCTTTTCTTTATGCCAACATGAAACTTTTTTTTTTTCTTGCTTCTTTTTTGGTTTAACAACTCTTCATCAAAATGAAGTTATATATACCCACTTTTCTTATTGACTGTTATTAGTATAAGAAATGTTGCCTCAACTTCATTCCACATCATTAAATATAGAAATTCACAAAATCAATAAATTTATATCTATAGTATATTATTTCGTATATATATACTTGTACAGGATGTGTCAAATTATTGGTATAAAAGGGATCGATTAAAATTAACAAATTCGTGAGAAAACATAAAACTAATTTTCTTTATTCTGAGAGAATTTCTAGAAAATTTCACATTAGAAGATCGTAATTGAAAAGAAAATCAATTTCCATGTTCAATTATAATTAATTTTCTAACGTACATTGTAATTTGGAATCGCTCTGTAAAAAAGTTTTCGTTTCAGTATAAAAAGTAAAGAAATAAACTTTACCATAGACGTGTCGATTAGAATCAACACTTAGAACTTTGTATGTTTTGTATTATGTAGAATATATATTTATTGGAGAATATACCTGTTCCATATATAAATAAACATTTTTCTTTTTTTTTCGTATTAAAAAGAAAATACTCACATTAGAGGAATTCTTGTTCTTTTCCAGTGAAAGAGAATTTTCTGTTGAGGAACATGAACAAAATGAAAAAGTCAAAAAACTTTCTCTCTGGAAAGTTTAACGAACGATCCTTTTACGCAAAATAAATATTGTCTATATTTTCACCATAAACTCATTTGCTAACAAAGATGAAAGACAGAGGACCATGGGTACACATGCCTAGTTATAACTTCAATTGATAATATAACACGTAACAACCTTTTTTTTTTCTTTTTTTTATAATATTTTGGCTTCTGTTCTTTTTCTGGCTTTACTTTCTTATACTATTTTAATATAAATAGATAATAATTATGAGTATATGAAAAATTCGAAATTCCGCGATTTCTTTAAGATACTATAAATCAAGATTTCGTTGATCGATATTCTTAAAAAATATTTCTTATTAGTACTATATACTATACTATGGTATACTAGTAAGCCGAAATACGAAAACAAAATTGAGAAATTTTTGGTACTAAATCATATAAATCATGTTTGATGAAAATTTTTTTTTTTTTTGTTTGAAATTGCTTACTTCAAGCGTTAGAATTATATAAGAGTTTCTTTAAATTGATTTTGCTAAGGCAGAAATCGAAACTACAAGCATTTATATTAACTGCACGTAGCATTCGGGAAATTGGTTCGTTTTTCCAGTAATCCGTTCTGTGGTACGTAACTTTAAATAAGTCAACTGATCTTAAGGAACGTACATTTATATTATGTGGCATCCTTTCTAATAGTATAGGAGCATCAATAGCGCCATTGAAAATTTGATGGACAAAAATAATATCAGCCACCTGACGACGCTTTTCTAAGGATTGCAGGTCAATCAGTTTTAACCTATCACAGTACGGGAGTAGTTGGAAAGGGTCATTTCAAGGAAGATTTCTTAATGCAAAACGTATGAATCTACGTTGTACAGACTCCAATCTATTAATTAGACTTTTATGGTAGGGAGACCATACTTGACTGGCATATTCCAAAATAGGTCTAACCAAGGTAATGAAGAGTGCTTTAGTTATATGAGGATCCGAGAACTTCTTAGACCATCTTTTAATAAAGCCTAATGTAGAGTTAGCTAGTTAGTTATATATCTAAATTGTTTTATGAAGAAATTATAAAAAATTATAAAAAATTAATTAATTAAATTATAAAAATTTTATATAAGAAAGTCGAAAATAGTTTGTCGTAGATATTTTTGGTTAACATCAAAATTTTTCTAAATATTTTCTTCAAAAAGCAAAGAAAAAAAAAAGAAAAAGAAAATCTGTATGCATAAAAGAAAAACTGAATATTTTTCTTTCTCAAGACAAGAAAAGAAGGAAAGTTTTTGTCGAAGTAAATTTTGTTAATGGTATCCATAATAAGGGCCACCTTCGACCTGTTACACCATCCATCATATTCCAACGGACATCAACCGTCTACGAAATACGTTAAGTATTTCGTATTCACAGGACGTGCGACTAATTGATAACAACATCTAATACATATACAAGAAAGTTGGTTTTTAGTGAATCTTTTCTGTCTTAAAATAGTAATATTTTGATGGAGAAAAGCAAAAATATGATTTTTTTTGTTCCTTTTTTGTACATAAGTTAACGAATCTGACAAATTAACAGTCTTTTGCACAATGATACTTTCTTAAGTTTGGTTATTTTTTCTTTTCTTTTTTTTTCTCTTCATTAAATTGTAATTTTATGTTTTGTTTTGTTTCAGAACTCGTTTCTTATAAAAAATATACATATATATATTTTCTTGTAATTATATTTTCTCATATATATTTTTATGATAATTTTATTGGTAATAATTATGTAATTACATAAAATTTTAGGTGTTTAGTACATTTATCAAAACATCTGGTATTATGGTATACAAAATAAGAAAACTTTTTTATAGTTGAAATGTATAAACTTTAAGTTTATAGGAGATATAAAAAATTGTGTGTGGAAAATAATAAAATATATTAAGATTCTTTGGAAAAAGAAATACCATATGACAATATATCGGTAGAAACAGTTTTGTCCAAATCCCATATTTGCATAGAAAAAAAAAAAACTAAATTCCAACTATACTTAATTATTAATTTCAATTAGAGAATGACTAGAGACATACCTATAGTAATTACTTTGAACTCAATTGTGAAAAGTTGCCGAAAATTCGAGGTAAACATTAGGGATATTGTTTGGGTTTCATTAGCGGGTTCATCACATTGTCACGATTGATATAAATGTAGTCATACTTACTGAATTGCAGGTCAAATCTCTTCATGAAACTGGAACAAATTTTTCAGACAATGTATTTTTTTTATATATCACATATAAAAGTCCTTTCTGTGGTACGAAATATACCACGCTTTGGAAAATATTGTTTTACGAAAAGAAGCAACTAATCTAATTTTACTATATGAGTTGGAGTTATCAAAGATAAAGTTGTAGTCAAAAAAATAAGGACATATAGTATTTACTATGAATTAAAAATGTGTTCATTATGGTTTAGAATATCAGTGTGGGAGTTTATTTTCAGGCGTACACAAATATAAATGGCATTTGTATTGTTTAATTAATATTTAATTTATAGAAAGGTAAATACATTGTTGAGTGGGTCTCGTTCGATTAGAGACAGTCATTGCTAGTGACTGATGAGAATCAGGTTAGATATATGATCATGGCTCTTCATAATTATTTATTTTTCTTTGCCTACATCAGTTTTTTTTCCTTTCAGCATCAAAATTTATTTGCTTTTACCTATTATGTCCATTATATTTATGTTTGACCAGTAATTTTCTATCTTGCATTGGAAAACCCCTGAAACCAGACCTTAAAGACCTAAACGTTCAAGAAATGGTTTCCTTGTGCAATATTAGTCAAAAACTTTGTCGTTCTTTGATGCATTTTTTCAATTTAAAAAGTTAAGTTGTTTTTTTTTTTGTACAAGTCAAAATCAAAGAACTTTCTTTTCCATGGAACGACTTTGAGCTTTTCATTCTCTTTTAAAATATTATTCCATTTCAACAAATTTTCTTCTTTATTATCGAGAAAATTTTTTAGTTTTTATTCGAAAATTTCGAGAAAAAGAAAATTCTTCGTATTTATATTTTATTAAATATTAGAAAAAAAAAATGAAAAAACACAAAAGGAAAGTATAATTTCTTTTTCTTTTTCTTTATTATAATTTGAAATTTAATAAGAATATGCAAAATGTATATTAGCTAAAGTCGTTCTTTTTCTCCTTTAGTTAAGAAAAATACTAAATATTCTTTTATACGACAATTTTTTTACTAAAAATATGTTCTTTGAGAACAAGTTTTTAGCTTATTAAAAAAAAAAAAAAAAATGAAAATTTTGGTTCAGAAATTGCATATCTTAAAAATTTCCATAAAATTTATGGAATTACTTCCTGCATAAAAATAAAAATTTATTGAAATTGACAAATATTTGGAAATTATATTTTTTCTTTTATGAGTAATGGAGTAATGTTTTATTTTCCTTTTATTGTACAGTGAATACTTGTAATTGGGACACTCATTAATGCTCCTATAAACGACAACCCATTTGACTTTGCAGAGTTTCATCTATAGTTGCACTCGGAACGTACAAATTTACATGCTTATTCTAGACCCAGTCATAACTTATAACTTATGACTATCATAACTTTTTGTTAAAGATTAATTCGTATTCTGACGCGCTCATAACTCACAATTGTCATAAAAAAATATCAGAAGTTCTGACCAAAAATATTTGACATCATAACGAAAATTTTATGTGTTCTATGAGGGATTTAATTGATAAATATGGAATAATTTCCACCAGTTTTTTAAACACACAAATCATTTTACACCTATAAAAAAATATTTAGACCTATACAAATATTTTCGAGAGTATTTATCAAATAAACATGACAACTCGCTCGAATTATAACAGTTTAAACTGTTATAATTTCATATTTTGGATATAATTATGATCGGTCATAATATTTTTAGTTGTAAATTTGTTATGACTAAAAATTTGTCCCAACGTCAGAATAGGCCTGTAAATATTATAAATTTTCATAAATATTTTTTTCATATTTATTATTTATTGATTTAGAAATGATATCGTAATGATGATTTATAACCGATGTTATTTTAGAACCTTTATTACTGAACCTTATTTAAATAATTTCGATAAAATACTCAATAATAAGTGTAAAAGCTTTTGCTATAAAATTCTTAATAGTATTAAATATAATTTTAAAAGGTTTGCATTGAGCCCAGGATCTGGCTGGTTGCAACACAATCACTGAATTTAACATTAAAACTGAATGAAATCTTCTAGGATTATTCTATTAGAATTTCGTTCCTTTTGTTTCAATATTTATTATTTATCTAAACAACAGACATATAGACATAATTAGATATGGACAGACACAGGCTATATGGACTTAAAAGAATGATCGCATGAATAAAGTGTAAAAGGTAAAATAAAATAGAAACTTTTACAAAGAAATCTACTTCTTTCATTAAATCGTATCTTTAATATAATTTCGTTCTTAAAGATGGATGTGCCTTCTTAAAGGAATTATTCTCAGATTTACGAATAAATCATTATAATAGAAAACCATGGTTACATTATGTTGGATTCTTTTGTTTACATTGATACTATTCATGTTTAAAGGTTTGATATTAATTAGATTTTTCGTTTACCTTATTTTATCAAAGGGGAGAAACCTCAAAAAGGCTTCCAATAATATTTCGATACTTCCAGTTATTTTAATATAAATATCGATTCCCTTTGAATAATGTGACGATAAAGATTACATGATTGCTATTTTTCTCGGAAGGATATAAAGGATCAAGAAATTAATTTTATATTATTTTCTTTTTATAGAAAATTTTGATGAAATTATTAAACTAGGGAATTTTTTTTCTTTAAAAATTTTTTTTCTCTTGTATTTTTCTTTTATTGAATATTTTCGATGTTTAAAGGAAATTATATTTTCTGTGTGTTGGCGAAATCATTTCTTTAGTGAAATATGTCAGTAATGTCAAGATTTTCTTTCCAAGAAGAAACCACGATCTTTATTTAGTAGGAAATATGTCAAAATGAAATGAAAAATTATTATACACTTTCGATACTATCAATCATCGTGGGAAATAATAAAAAAAATGATATATTGATATTATTTTTGAAAATATATTTAAAATTCGATAAATGCAAATCCGGCTAAACGTAAAAATTCGCTATTTGCAACAAACGCTATTTTTCCGCTGGTTCATATATTTTCTTGTATGCCATTATATTGTTCCTTTAATATTAATTCTTTGAATCATTGACACGGCTGGTATTCATTTTGGTTAGCAAATCTCTGACAGACATAGATTTTATTTATTTATATAGCTTAATATCCGCCTTTTCTAAATTTGTGTCACTTGGACTTTCATTATTTGATTTCACTACTACTGCCAGTTCATCAAGGATTTAATACAGGCATCCCGCGAATATCACGGTTATCTGGTACCGTGTTGTTGAAATTCGTGTTATTCGATACTAATAATTCATACAATTTTGAAAATATCGTTCCGTGCTATTTAAAACCGTGTAATTCAAAAGTCGATATCCATACAAATTTGTACGTTTGGTTCCAAAGATAAGTAAGCACCCACTACTTTATGCAATTATACTAAAACTATTCTGAGCACAAAGAAAAGAGAAAATCTATTTACGATAAGAACTGAGATTTACAACGTTCCTTGATATCTATGTACATATTTCCTGCAAATCCGTTATGTACATATGTACTGTTATTCAAGGTTTTTCGCAATATTTGACCGTGTTATTCGCGACTTCGTGCTATTCAAGTACCGTGCTATTCGAGGGATGCCTGTATATAGTTCTTAAACCTGCCCATCGACTCGTTTGGACGCTTAAATTATACAGTTTTTCATTATTTTGCATATAAAAATGCAAGCTATTTTTTTTAGTATTTTTACTCTGAGTGAAATAATTCTAAAAATGCTTAGACTTTTGTAAACGAGATAAGTCAGTTTAACGGATTTAGTAAACTAGTAACCGTTTAACGGTTTAACGGTTAACTTAGTAACTTTAACGGTTTACTACGTAAACAAGTCAATAAATACAGTGCAGGCAGAATGCACTGAGGCAGTTCTTTATGTCCTTTATTATATTTGTATTTATTCATTTATGAAATAAAAATACTTCATTGATAGTACTACAAATACTATAACTTCAATATTTCTGCATTTTCTAATGTATTTTTAATTGAATCGATTATATGAAATATGTTTATTTTGTGACATATTCGAATATTTTTATAATATTGTATCTACATGACTTTGTTTAAAGCTTTCGGTTTCCCATCGATATAACACCATTATTGTTATGGAAACTAATCTATTGCTTAACAAGACTTTATCCATACTAACATTATACAACAGATTAAACAATAGCGGAGGAAATATTTTTGTTTTTGTTTTTTTTGCAAGGATGTTTATTGTTTTGAACCTAAAAATACACTTCAAAATGCGTATTCTGGAAATCGTTGAACAGCGTAAGTAATTTTGTTTATATGAGTAGTAAACATTTTACTCCTTCATATTTAGTATTTATCCATGATACTGGGTCCAATGAACATTATAGATACTCGGACACTTCTCCACTGGATATTATAATAATAAGAATATGTATTAATAGGAGTTGAGCGGAAGAGTATACACAAGAATGTCATTATCAATTCAACGGTAGTCGCTGTTAAGGGCACATCAATAATTAACATCTGGGATGAGAGTATACCCTTGAAAATGGCAGAATGATAATAATGATGTTGTTAGTGACGGCGAATAATATAGTCATATGACTTTAAGGATGGATAAAGGTGTACTTTGGGGTGATGAATATTTTACTAAGGGTGAGTGGGTGGGTGTTATAGCATTTGTTATTTGAGCTTTAACAATTTTCATAAAGCGAAAAGAAAAAAAAAACGAAAAAAAAAATTATCACTGTGAAAAATCGTTCGATTTCATTTTCTGCTTAAAATCACTTTTATCGATTTTCATGTCATTAGATTGGATATTCAAAAATTAAATTACTTTTTTTTTTTTCATCTGCTTTTCAATTAAATATTTTTATTATTATTATTATTTTGTTTAATTTAAAAACTAAATAAATTCTGATAGAGTTTTTTCTTTTAATTAAATAAATATTTTTTTGTAGATTTTTTTTCAATTGTAAAAGTCGGAGAGATCATAAGTTTTTATAGATATTTTTATTTTTATAGATGTTTATTGATAATAATGGAATATTCTTAAATAAAGATATAAATTTATCGTAATTTTTGTCTTGTCTTAAATACTTTAAAGTTCTTTCGTTTTTTTTTTTTTGCTTTTAAATGATCTGTTCACAATCTTAAAGAAGACAAGTGATATTTAAATTTTAAGGTGACTTAATTTAAATTGTATCACTTTCTTTTCTTGCTTTTTTTTTTTTATTCGATGTTTTAAAAATATCATTATACTTGATGTAACAAAATAAAATTCATATTAAAACCACTCAAAATATCGTTTCAAACCCGCCATCGTCATAAAGATTCATGATAGACGAAGAAGTTTTTGTTTTTCTTTGCATACAATACATTTTTATGACATCGTTAGTCTTCCTGATTTCCTGATACATTTCCTTCAACCGGAAATAAGTGCCAAGTGAAAACGAAATCACATATACTGAGCGCGTAAATTTACACTGAAAATGAATGAGATTTTCGTGAAAATGTATTTTCTTTTTTACATAAGATGATTGTAAAATGTTTTTCTTTGCTTTTTTTCATGTTCAAATTAGTTGCTTTGAAAAACGTAAATACTAAAATGTTGAAAATTTAAAAACAGATTCAATGTTGAAGTAAAAAAAAAAAAATTTTTTTCTTTTTACTCTCTAGAAATAACCTGTAAAATCCTTGATGGTTATTATATCAGCCATCATTCGAAGTGACATCAAGAATATCTGGTGTTGGCATCGAAATATTCATATTGTCATGCAGATTGTCAGGATTCCTTTTATTCCTTCTGGTTTCGGTTCTTGTACACCGGTTTTTTATTGTTATTATTATTATAATGATTATTTACATATTGCGAGGTAATAGCATACGATAAAATATTTTATATATACGCTTTTGGATCGATGAACGGTTTATTGTTGAAATAAGGTAATCTTAACTTTTTTTTTTTTTTTGTTTTGCTTACAAACTTAAATCTTTAAGTAATTCGGTTTAATCATGTTTCAACAGCTTTTCAATAAAATATTAATATTTCTATATTTGGTTGGTTTCAATACAAAAGAAAAATGTTACATATCGCGTTTTTTTGTATGGAAATATTCTTCATAGTAAAGGACCGTAGGCTAGGCCTTAAATCTTAGAATATGAAAAAGAAAATAAAAGAAATTCTGTATTTGATTGTGATAGCAAATTATAATTCTTTAGGGAATTTTTTTTTTTTTTTTTTATAAGTCTAACCTTTTCTGACATACAAACACTGTTAGAAATTCTAGTATAGAGAAAGTATTCCCTTTAAGTAACTCAATAAACAAAATTTTCTTTTTATATTTTCTAAAAAAGAAATGAAAAAAAAAAAGAAAACGAAAAAAAGAAAATATGCCACGGTTTGAAAAGAGGAGATTTTGCTGTTATTTCAAGAATATTTCATTCGAAATTCGATTATGGAAAAAAATGAAGAAAAAGAAAGAAATGAACAAAATATCGAATACAGGGTTTGAATTATTATTATTCTTTTCTATATGCCTTTATAATAGTGTATATCTCTCTATCTATATATATATATATATTTACGCTTTTTTTTTTAAAACGTCCTTTTCCTTTTTATTTTTCCCCAAAACAAAAAGAAAAACACAGAAACATAAGAAAAATGGTAAAAAGGCTAAACGAACTTTTTTCCGTCTTTTTTTCTTCATTTTGTTGTTGTTGTTTTTTGGGAAATGTTCAGGTTTCATACCTTCTAAACTTTATTCGAAATATAAAAATTTAATTTAACAAAAGATTGGTTTTCTTTGGAAATTTTTATTCGGTTCTTTTAAGTTACATTACATGCCTTGTTTTATTTGAAAAAGAAAACAAAAGAAAATTTTACAAAAAAAAAAAATTAAAATTGGCTAATAGCAAATTTTTGTGCTAACCTATTATAGGATAATGAATATGATAACAGATTTTATTCTATAACTAGCTGATCCGACAGACGTTGTCCTGTCCAAGTTTCAATAAATATGTTTGTGATCGTTTTGTGGATTTGTAAAAAGCTATTGAAAATCTGTAAACAAAGTAAAAAGAAGAAAAAAAACGTATTTAACTTTTCCAGGACTAAAGCGAACGAAACAAAAAACGAATTAGACAAATCCACGCATATGGTCTCGAGTTCATACAAAAATCCCATTGAAGAAAAGTACTTTCAGTTTTTACCGAATTTTTCAATTGTACCAGTAAATTTTCTCATTTTTCTTTTCGTAAGAACCTTATTCGGACTACTACTACTACTATTTTAACAAACAAATGAGCGAAATTGGTTCAGTCGTTCTCAAGTGATGCGCTTACCAACGAACAGTATTTAATTTTTATTTATATAGATTTCATCATCGACTATATGGTAATGTGGCACACAGCCATCCATCTCGGAATATTTGTCTTATACATGTATGCATACATCTTGAGACTGTTAACCGGAATACCTTCATTTCCAGGTACCTTGATATTTTTTACACCATAGGATTTAAAAAGTCCTTTTTTTTCCTTCAGAAGAAAAAAACGTATTGCGAATTCTTTGGTGGAATATAAACTTTATATAAATCAAAATTGTAATTGAAAAATTAACTCTTTCTGATTCTTAATAGGGTAAAAAGGAGATGTTTTTTTTTCCCTTCCTAAAATATGTGGTAGTCATCTTATCAAATAAACCAAAGTTAGGTATTACAGAATACATAGAAGGAAGTGGATTACTTTAAAAATTCAATTAGTAGAAATCCCTTTATGTACACATAAATCCTACTCGAATTACGAAATTGACATAATATCCAGTAGCATTTTAGGAAATTATTACTGGGTGTTGTAATGTACATAATAATCAATGATTTCGATTGAAAAGTACTTTTGAGAATTCGAGAAATGTGTACTCAATTAATTGTTTTCAATGAAGTGTTGTTTTGAAATAAAACACGAAACTTAACGATGGGTAATTAGCTTTTTGGACCCAATTCTTTTTCTAAATACAATATATGTAATGGACAATTTATTACTGAAATGTACAGAACAGAAAAATGTTTAGGGTTATTCAATTACATACTTGATAATCTAATTTTCGAATTTTTCCATCATAAAGATTTTTCAGCGTGAGATTTTCCTTGGTTAATTAAACGGGAAATGTTTCAAATTGTCACTTTATTCTAAATTCATTGTTCTGAAAATAGACGAAGCAGAAATAGCATTTAGTTTGACAAGCCTGTACAAAATCTCAGTTAGAAAATATAATTACGAAGCAGATATATATTATATGTTTTATAGTAAGTTTGATTGATGTGTTTCGTTGGGGTACTTTTCTATACGATTTCTTACTTGCCGGAAATCTGGAAATAGACATATCCATACAATAGTATACTAAATGAAAATTTCATTTGCGTCAATGAATTTTAACAGATTTTATAGAAATTTATCAGAATATTGAAGAACCTGTATGAGGGCAGTATTCACATCTAGAATTTAAAAAGAATTGATTTGTTTTTTGATTATCTGAAAGGTAACAGTTCTAAAAAATATGTCCAGTAAATTATATAAATAAATTTTGAAAATCAATAAAATTATACCTATTTTAGGCCTAAGTCATAGAACGATCATTGCAGTGAAGGAAATTTTGGAACTAAGTAAAACCGAACGTTGAAGTTTGAGGTTAAAATATCGACGAAAAATTTCTAATGAAGGAATCAACTTGGCAGTTCTCCAGTGGAATGAAATCAAATTGAAACTATTTCCCATGTTTTGCATTATTTTTTTTTTAAGGAAATAATCTTTGTAATAGGTTAATTTTTCATTGTAAAATTATTTCCTTCATTACAATGACCGTCCCATAACTTAGGCCTTAGTGTAGCACGCATTTCAAATTTACTTAAAGAGGTAGTGGTACATGGAGTGGTAGTACATAACTTGTTTCAAACCATGTGTTTTCGAATTTTCATAAAAATTGGCAGAATAACTTGGTTCGATCACATGAAGTTTGTTTGTGTGTTGTGAGTTTGGTCGAAACACAACTTGTGAAACAAATTACGTACTACCACCTCTGATTTCACGTCTCACCACACTCATGCAGATTAACATGCTTATTCTGGCATTATGACAGTTTTACGGTCAGAAATATTTATGACAATAATATTCTGACTGAAATTATGACTGCTACGAAAATTCGTATTCTGGCGAACGGGTCATAATATGTCCAAAATATGAATTTATAACACTTTAAAACTGGTATAATTTGAGCGAGCTTTCGTGGTTATTTGAGAAACAGTCTCGAAAATGTTTGTATGGGTTTGAAATTTTTCTATCGGTGTAAAATTATTTGTGTGTTGAAAAGAATGGTGGAAATTATTCTATATTTATCAATTGAATCACTCAGAGAACCCATATAAAATTCCGTTGTGATGTAAAATATTGTCGGTCAGAACTTATGATATTTTTTTATGACAGTTGTTAGTTATGAGCGCACCAGAATACCAAATAGTATTAAAAAAAAAGTTATGACAATGACGTCATTTTATGCCAGTCAGAACTTGTTATGACTGCGTTCAGAATAAGGGGGTAAGATTATTTTTGGTTTTTTGTAGTTATACGGATACATACAATCGCCCTGAACCCTGACTGTATATACATTAGGGATGTTTTCTGCACACTACTGGCATAGAAACGTACAAAACAGAGACTAAGCAATTTTTGTTTGCCCAAAAAAAAAATTGTTAATTGTTCATTAAATATGAATAATTATACATGAACAATTTCATAATTATAACTCTGACAGGTCTTTTTTAATATCAAAAATCTCCTCCAAAACAGCACTTTAATTTATTTTTTGAAGGATATTTTCAATTTAAACATAATAGAAAAACTGATATATTCTCATATGTACAAAATTATATAAAAATAAAAGAAAATTAAATAAATCTGAAATGATTTTCTTTTATTAATCACGATATACATTAACCAGGAAAGATAATCACATTATGTATTAAAAAAAAAACAACCATGATAGCTTTCTGGTGAGTGCTTTTCTTATCCGGATTTTTGGTTTTCCCTTTTATATTCAATTTGTATGAAAAGAAAAATGGATATGTTCCGCTAGTCCTAATCTAAATAAAATTGCGGCATTGCGAGTGAATTTTATTCTTATCTTATGTCTTTCAATAAAAATTTATGAGAAGCAAAAAAGTTTGTTGGTGTCTTGTATTTTGTTCCTTTCCACCCCAAACATTTTTCGGTCACAAATTTCCAGAAAAATGAATTTTTCAGTTTGAAAAGGAAAATTTAAATTTAACTTTTTGATTTTTATTTTGTTCGGGTAATATTTTCGGATTCACGCATTTAATACGTAAACAATGACATTACATTATTCTTGTTAGATTTAGGAGAAAAAAAAAAGGAAGAAACAACAAAAAAATCCAAAAGAATACTCTTATCTTATGGTTTGATTCTTTTTCTTAGGCTTTTAGAAGTGGTTTTCTTCTTACAGATGATCCGGATACAATGGAAAATAAAGTACAATAAAAATATCGAGGAATTTTTTAATATTATAAATCGGATGAATAATATTCCACATGTATGTAGACAAATTTTCGTTTGATCGCATTATTATTCACAAAAAAAAAAAGAAAAATGAAAGTAACCTAAACCCTAACAGCATAAATCTAATTTGCAAATTTTATTCAAATCAGTGTATAAGTTTTTAAAGTACATCAAAAAAAGTTTATGAACAGATTTATTTTCTCCTGGGTTTATTTCTCCACTATCCTTGAACCGATTTTGCTGGAATTTAACATGGCATTGTGTATTTACGTACTTAACCAATATAATTAATTTAAACAAAAAATTGATTCACAAATGTTACAATTAAATCCGAAAAACCATATAAAGAAAACGACAAAATGTCTGGTTACCTTGGTTTTTGTTTAATAATTTCACTCCCCAACGGTCGATTTTGCTGAAATACATACAAGATCAAGTTAAGGAATAACCAACTCACATTCCAAATTTCAGCAAAATTGGATAACGCGCTTTTGAGTTATCTTGTATACGGACGGACGGATGGCCGAGCATAAATGGATGTAACTTTTGGTTCCCTATAAAATCATGTTCTTGAAAATTTTCAACGATGATTATTTCGACGTGTTACGCACTTAGTGACAAAACTAATATAACCTCTGGTAGTACCAACCATAGGCTAAAAATGATGTTTGGACAAACCACATATTTGTTGGTGGAGGAATATAAAAACTTCCGTAATTCGTCCCATAGTAGTCGGGCTTTCATGAAACTTGGAGAGTACATTCTGGATAAGCCAATTGAAAAGTTAGAATAGGTATCTATCCACTTGGTGGGTGTTGCGGGGACCATAATATAAATAAAAGGTCTAATAAATTGTTGGGTTAATAATGATACATTCTAATTTCCAAATCATCGGAATTTAATTTTCTGGAAAATAACATTTGAGGGATTTTATGTTTATCGCTTTTTATTTGTTTTGTGGAAAGTAAAATGATTTCAACACGTGTATAGAAGTAATTTATTGAAAGTTCGATTCCCTGTTCTAATGGGTCATAGACTTCTAGTAACTTTTTAACAAAAAATGGGATATCTTACTTATAGGGTAAACTTGGCAGCACATAATTTCTTCCAATTCATCTTATGTGAACTAGTGAAATGGTTTCATAATGGAAATTTTAAAATTTTGGAATACCAAATAAAATATGTAATCTCACTTCAAAATGATGTCTCCAATAATAATTCCATTAATTTCTGTTGTTAATTCTGTTTTATATATTTCAAACATTCAGAAACTTAATTATAATATTTTCAAATGAAAATATTTTCTTAATGTGTCATTTATTTATTTTCGTTCAAGAAAGAAAAAGTAGTCCATTGAAGGCTAGTTCCGTAGTTATCTCTTATTTCAGAATAACCCAGAAAATCTCGGTTTCAGTAATCCTTTGACATTGGAGCCGAGATTAGTATGGATCACATTATTTATTTTTTTTCACTATTGTCACGAAGTAATAATAAATTCTTACCAAAATCGATTCCAACATATGCGACATAAGATGTCAGCCTGTGATATAGGTTTTTGAGATGGAAATTAATTCAAAACAGATATATTTTTTTTTTTTTACCATAAACTTTATTTGAAATGTTTTCATTTTTTTTTTAATTTATTATTTTTTTTTTTTTTAAACTTTTTAATATTTTTTTAATTTATTAATTTTTGTTTTTTTTTTTTAATAAGTTTACATAATAATTGTAAAAATAAGAATAATAAAAATTATTTTTTTTTTTACATAAAATATTTTTTATCTTATTCTCAACAAATTTCTGACTAAATAAAAAAATATTTAATATTCTAATATTCTTAAATGGCATTTTATTTATCGTTTTAAAATGTTTTCTTTCTAAAAGACATGAAATTTTTTTCTCATAATTTATCTTAAAATATTTCTCTTCAATTTTATTATATATAAAAATAAAACAAAAAAAATATTGTTAATAATAACAAATGAAAAACAAAAAAGAAAATTTAATTATATTAACTGCTATGAATTATGTTGTTTTTTATTTAAGTTATATTACTTAAACTAACATCTTTAATATTATTAATAATTTAAAATATCAAATATTCATTCTTTACATTTAACATGAAATGGGTATTCTTTTTTTTTCTTTTGCTAGACTTAAAAAGTATTAAATATTATAAATATTTACGCTAAATTTTTTTTTTTAAATATCCTTAAAATTCTATTGGCTTATAATTCAGATATTTTATATGAAATTTTTTCAATTATTTATAAATTTTTGTTTAAATTTTAATTATAATTTTTTTAAAAAAAAAGCGTCATATTTGCACAAAATATTCTCGTGCTGGTAAGACAATTTTTAATATTATATGATTTCGAGATCTGAATTATATTGTGGGCTCTTTAAATATAACACAGATCTATTATTTTTTTTTTCTTATATAAATTCTCATATTTATTTTTATTTTTTTTTTTAATTTTATTTAATTAATATTGATTTATATACAATTAATATAAATATTTAAATTGTTTTGTCTACAATTTAAATAAAACAAAAAAATTCATTTCTCTTGTAAAACATAAAAATATGAAATTAATATTAATAAATGTGAAATTAATTTTAAAGTTGGAAAAATTGATGAAATTATAAGCAAATAAGAAATGTCAATACAAAAAAGGGCTTCTTTTTTTTTTTTTACTGTAATTAAATTTCCCAGATCAAAAGAAATTAACTTGAAAAACCTTTAACTTTATTTTATTTCTTGGAAAATGTTTTTTGGGAAAGAAAATATAAATGATAAGTTCAGAATTTCGATTCGTTTAATGGAAAATTCGGATGTCCTCTAATGGGAAATACTATATATTTATCGGGAAACAGAATCCAATTATGGAATGGTATTATACTGACTTATAATAACTACTTGACACCAATATTTTAATTATTCGTAGAATTTTTGCTCTTTTTGAAAAGAAAATTTCAGTTAAAATATTCTAATTATAAAATTTTGTAATAAAAATAACGTTCAAGTCACCAACCGAAATATAAAATCAAAGTTAAATTCAATTATTTGAAATCCTTGAAAACAAATGCAATCTGATTTTTCTATAAAACTTGAAGTGCAGTGGGTACAATAAATTGAATTAAATATTAAAAGCACTTCAAGTTCTATTTACACTTGAAATTCTTCCAATCCATTTTGAACGCTTTTGAAAATTCATGAATTTCAATTTTTTTTTTTCCGTTTTCCAATATATGGTTCTTCAGTTTTATAGAAGTTCTTTATCAAATGGCCCTTGAATTTGTTATGCTGGAAGTCAACTAAAATCGAATAATGTTATCATAAGTTTCTATATAGGAGACAATTTTTCTATACAACTGAAATGATAGTAAAATATAAAAACCAGAAGGGTAATCATTCTTTTCATTTGAAACACAATTTTATATAAAAACTTCAATGGGTGTCTGGTAACTTATGAGAGTTGAACTTCTTTCAAAAAACAAAATTAAGATTGACAATGGAATTTTAACAGCATATACTGTGTTATTTTTATTATCCTAGCATAAATTTCATTTATGATGAACTCAGTTCGAACATGTTGAAAAATTAGTAACATTCATTCTTGTTACGAGCTACGACAATCGAATATATCTGGTAAATATTACTTTTTGAAGGACTTTGAAAAACTCATTAATTCCTTCAATTAAAATCTTCAAAGAAAAATATTGGTAATATATATTTTTAGAGACCTAACTTTTATGGACGGTTTAATTTTAGATCTGGACACCAAATTTTGACTGTTATGCATTATAACTTCCATCTAAAATTTGGTAACAGTTTCCAATTCCCAATTTAGTTACCTGAAACCTAATTTTCAGTAGACTAGTCGATTTTCCAGTTTATATTTCTTCAGTGTATCTATAGCTGTGTTTTTTTCATCGGGGTCTAGTTCAGGGTCTGCTTCATAACATGTAAAAGCAACAACAACATAACCCAAATATTTATCGGGTTCAGGGCCTGAGACCCCGATAGATTTTAGTTATCTAAAATTGCAAGAGATGGCGCAGCCATCATTTTCTATATAATGTGGATATCGTAATACAATCAATTTCATAAATTCGTGAAAAAAATGATTTTTTAATATCATTTAATAAAGATTTTTGAGAATTTTCTAGTATCTATTTGATTTACGCATAATTTATTTAAAAAATGATCGAAAAAGTTGAACTTTTTTCAAAGAAAAATTTTTTTTATTCTTTTCGAGATCGTTTTTTTTTCAAAATAGACCCTGAACCCGATGAAAAGAATACATCATATATTAAATTGGAAAAAGTTAACGTAATCCTTTATAGAAAACTAAAAATAGAGCAATATTTTTTTGACCACTCAATAGTTAAGATCGTTGACTCGTAGAGAATTTGGGATCCTGGTACGAGTATTTAGTATATGAAATAGTTGAATTAAGAACGATGAGATTTATCATAAAAATACGAACAACTTGAAATACTATTTTGTTCTTTTGTATATACGAAAAAAGTAGTCTGAATCGTGTTTTATCCCTAAGTGTTTGTGGATGATCAAATATTTTCCACCTACAAGACACAGTTATTTATAAAAGAGGTTTATAATATATTATATATTCTCGAAATAATGTGGATTTTCTTTGGATTGTAATCATTTATTTTTTTTTTTTTTTTTCAATTACATTGAAGAATGAACAATACTACACAATTTTGTATAGAAAAATATACAATACATAAAAAATGTACTTTCTAACAAACCAATAATTCCCTGATTAAGGATTTAGATCTCTAAAATATACATATGTTAGTAAACCATATACATATATTCATCATATAGATTGGGATAAATAAAAGATGCTGACAAGATTCTATAGTTTAGGAAAAGTCGTTTCCTAATTGGCTCCCTATGGCGTGCTATGAAAGAACTGAACTGTTTTCATGTTAGTCATTTCTTAAACATCGAGATCCGGTTACCATACGATATACTATGTAGAAAATACATAAACATGAAAATGTACTATATATAATGTCTAAATAGAATATTTCCTTTATATATATATTTGATATTGGCAAGTTTTATTTTGATGTAATCGAGTTTAACCGAGTTTTTTTTTTGGATAAAATTCTGACAAAGATGACTGTCGGGATAGTAAAGTAAAAGAAAGTTTTTTTCTTTATTATTTTCTTTTTTAGCGGTTCTCATGTATTACCAAAAAAAAAAAAATGTCATCACACATGAGTGTCATAAACTCTGAAGAATATATTTTTTTTTCTTCTTTTTTGTGAATAAAGGAACTACTCCAAAAAGAAAAAAGGAAGAAAAAAAAAAGGAAATTTCATTTCTTTTTCTCATATCTTATCAAATGTTATTTAAAGTTTTTCCAAATATAGAAAATTATGTGTTATCCGAAGTGATAATATCTGCTATCAAATGATACTACTTATCAGTGAATTATTACGAAAAACTTTTTGACAACTGAGTTATTTTTTTTTTTTTACCCAAGATATCTTGCCTTGTGGTTCTCATCTTTTGTATTTAACGTCATTCACAAACATAAAAAATTCTTTAAAATTGAATTCCCATGACGAAGCTAAACATTCTTTTATCTAAGAAAAGGAAGAAAAAAAAAAACAAGAAACAGGAAAAATATTACGAAGCATTTTAAGGGAAAATATATATTTTTAAACGTAAAGCTTGCTTGTTTAATAACCATCATCATTACCACAAGCAATAACTTGAAAATTTACGTATTTCTGCCTTATTGGACATAGTCTTGTTGTGTTGTTGTTGTTTACTAAAATACTGTTATTTTATTACTGTTGAAGTTTTAGCTTAGGAAGGCCTACGTAAATAATGAAACCACAAATCTTTTGAATATGTATCTAGGTATGAAGAATACTATATATACATATTTTTTTTTTAAACCAAACCTTAGGTTGGTTTGTTTGCCTGGCCTTCGTTAATGTTTTCTCATGTTTAACAAAGTATACAATTGGAAATAATACAAAATAATGAATAATGAATAAAAAATTAAAGATAACAAAAAACAGGAATCACTCTATTTTCGACGGCCTAAAGATATTTTGCCGATTCAATAGACAGTCTGTCTGAGAAGAATATATACCATCACTAAATTTGGGAGTATTTTAGTCATATATAAAAATAATTAACATATTTATAGGGTTTGAATAATATTCAAGTAACTTAATGAGGCAAATGAACAAAAATAGTGCCTTAGCAGCTTCGCCGGATTAGAGCACTCGTTGTTATTGAGTGTTGTTATTGTTAGTAACGGGATCAGTTCGGGGATTCAATTCCTGTCCTCTTGTTCCTCGTTTTATATTTATCTTTCTTTCCTTATATTAGAATATTATGAAATATTTAATTTCATAATGGTAAGTAAATAAATTAAATGTGAAATCAAAATTTTTAACAACTATTATTAGAAGAAATAAGGATCAGTGATTTTCGTTATAGCTTTCAACAAACACTCGGTCATACACATTTTTCTGAAACAAACTGTAATTCTTATAAGATCCTTTTAAAATCTGCATTTACTTTTGACGTTATCCTTTCCACTATAAATCGATTATTAAAACAAAGTCTTTTTCGAACATGTTCTAGAAAAGTAATCCGTCGTAGAAAAATTCATAGGATATGGAATTCAATTTTGCTTTTAAGCGCATCGTTTTCTGTAAATCCTTTTTAAAAGCAAATCTTTTCCATTTCTTCTAAACATATTGAAAGTATTTCACTCCTCATCACACCAGATTACTTACCGTAGGGAATATTCAATTTAATATTTCTGTTTATTTATATTATATAATAGTAAAAGTCATATACCAGCGAAGGAAATATTTCGATACCGAAGTTCTTCTATATCATTTCCATTAGAATGAGCACGATACCCTTGACATTTTTTTTTTTCCTTCAAACAATCTCAATAACACTCCAAAAACAAAATTTTCTATTTTTGCAATATAATGTCGTGTACCTTTCTAAACTTTTTCCGAAGTTTTCCAACGAACGAAAAAATAGACTTCATCATAATAACAAAATGGGTGATAATGGTTTACCTTTATATTGTGTAAAATTGAGTTTTTGGACTTGTGGACTTGTCGAAAGAAAACCCACGAGAAATTTCGTAGATATTATTACAAGTTCAAAATAACCAAGAAAAAAAAAGAAAAAAAGAAAAAAAAAACTCCAAAAGGACAATGGTGTGGAGTAGATCAAAACTCAAGATGAGAGATAATGAAAATGAGATGAACTGGAAATTTTCGGTAGAAAAGCAAAAAAAAAGAGGTGGAATATTTTACTCGAACATAAATTCTAAAGGGATAGGATTTGTGTCTTGAAGATTATGGTCAAGCACTTTTCAACATATGGAATTAAATTTCGAGTACGATTTTTCATTTTTCTTTATAAGGAAGAATTTAAAGGAGTTTTACGTGTAAATATTCGAAATTTTTTTATTAGTATAGATTTATATGTTGGCAAGAGTAAAGTTTAATATATCTTAAATGTAAGTAAAAGGAGGAAAGAGAGGTAGAGTAGGAAAGGTAGAAAGCTGCTTATCAAATTTTATTGAAATCAGTCAAATTTATAGTGTAAACAAATTAGTAGGACAGCTTATTTTTTTAGAGGTCATTAAAAATTATCTATTTTAATGATATTTAAATATTTTCCAAGAGAAATTCGAATTCATTATGATTTAAATAAAAAAATATATAATTCTTTTTTCTCTCTACAGTTTTTCACTCGTATTGTTCGTTGGCTTTCCAAAAAAAAAAAGAAAGTAAATATATGTATATACTTATGTTGAGCGCATTTTGTTCTTTTAATTGACATAACAATGGCATAAAAATCCAAGTAATTTCCATCTTTTATTTTCATCGTTTTAATTAAATTTTGAGAAAAAAATTTTAAAGAAATATTTTGTGCCAAAAAAATGATTTTCTATAAGAACTATTTCGTAAAATTTTTTTCTCATTTACCTTCTATGACATTGTTGAATGTTGTAAAATCTTTTGTGCTCCATTGTTGGTATACATTTATGCTATAACACAGAACTTGATTTTTCCTCTTCGAATCACACTCATAACTCAATCTACCACACTTATATTCTTTTTTTTAATCACAATATTGTTCATATAGTATATTTATTCTATACATGCATTATATAAATTAAAGAGAAGTCATCAAAGGAATTAAAACTTTCTCTGGTCGACATAATTCAATATAATAATATAGTTTTCTAGGGTTTAATACCAAGAAGTTTTTTAAAAGCTCGTCTATAGTCAAGATTAAATATAGTATATATAACCGGATTGAGACCAGAATTGATATATCCCAACCAAGTAATGAAATTTATAAGTTTGTCCGTTGGGCAACATGTTGGACAAAATGGTAAAATAACATACATTACAAAGAATGGCAGCCAACATACAACAAATACACCCATTATAATACCAAGTGTACGTGCTGCTCGTCGTTCTTTTGATAGTGAAATTTTTTGTTTCTCTTCAATAAATTGATAAACTCCACATGATTTTTTCATTGATAAACGACTAGTTGATTTACCTAAACTTTGTGATGCAATCAAACCTTCACCATTAGGTTTTGTACCTTCCGATGAATTATCTGGATTATCAGTTACAGATTCATCACGCATTGGCGGTTGTAATAAACGTTCTGTATTATGTTGTCTCATACGTTCTTGTTTTAATGAATCTTTAATTTTAGGCCGTCGAACTTTCTTTTTCGCTGATGCATTATGATCATTAGCAGTACTAATATCTACAATAATAGATCGTGTTGGATGTTCGTTATGATTTGTTTCGCTACTTACAGATTCTTGGTCCTGTTGGGTTGTCGGTGTATCTTTACCACCGTATGTACCTTTTAATGTTATCGCATTTATTCTTGATGCACGTGCTCTTTCACGTAAACGTCGTCTTGTTGCCACATAAATTTCAATGTAAACAATTGTCATTATAATTAATGGTATATAAAATGAACCTAACGATGAATATATTACATAACCTTGATTTGATGTCAACTGACATGGATATTCACTAGAAAACTCTTCTGGCCAATCATTCCAACCGATTAATGGTGGCGAACTAATCACTAACGACAATATCCATACACCAGCTATTAATAATAATACTCGACCGACGGTACGTTTTTGTGCATAATTAATTGGATCTGTAATTGCCCAATATCTATCTAATGCTATTGCACATAAATTTAATATTGATGATGTACAACACATAACATCACATGTTAACCACATTTTACATAAATGTATACCAAATTCCCATCTACCAAGTATTGAGTATGCTACATTAAATGGTAGTACTAGAATTGCTACGGTTAAATCGGCTACGGCTAATGATACTATAAAAAAATTTTGAACTATTCTTAATGGCTTGTAGGTAAACACACTTAATATAACTAAAACGTTGCCAATTATAGTTAACATTATGATAATTGACAGCACTATCGCTGTTATAATCGCTTCCCATTCTGGTACAGCTAAATGAATTCCAAAATAACTCGGATGTAGAATTCGTTCCATTTGATTTGAACATGCCGCCTCGTTGGAAATATTTCCAACACTTGCGTTCATCGTCACTGTATACATTTTTTTGCATTTTTCCTATGGTAAATCGTCTCAAGTGAGTAGTCCTAGCCGAAATATTATTGGCATATTCCTGAAAAGAAATAGAAATAAAGAATTTTTGAAGAAAAACAAAAACTTATGCATATTTAAAATTAGTAAAATAAAAATTATATATGGTTGAAGAAATTTTATTATGAATCAGATTTCCTAATTAGTATAATTAGTATAATTTTTAATAAATTTAAAAAAAAAAAAAACCGAAATTAAACAATACATTTTAGCTCAACAAATCTGAAAAGTTTATATTGTGTATAATGTATGTATTTTTGTTTTTCCTTACTAAATTTAAAATGTGGGTGGATTATTAGTTACTTACTTAATCCATGGTATTTATTTGGTGAAATGTACTTATACCGAGTGAAACATTTGAAATTTAAAAGCAGGGATTTAATTTCCTCTTTTTTGGGAATAAACTTTCAAAACGGTGAATGTACCGAAACAAGGTCGTACTTTCTGTAAAAAGTGTAAAGTTCATAAGTTACACAATGTTATACAGTACAAGAAGTCAAAGGAGCGGAAAGGAGCCCAAGACAGAAAACAACAAGGTTTTGGTGTTCAAACGAAGCCTATTTTCAGGAAAAAGGTAAAGACAACCAAAAACATTGTACATTGGAATGTACAGAACGCCAATATCGTAAACAACGTCCTTTGAAACGATGCAAGCACTTCGAATTAGGTGGTGACCAAAAGGAGAAAGGACAAATGATCCAGCTCTAAACATTTTAAATACTTAACAGAATTGGTTTTCTAATTCTAAATTGTTTAAATCAAAATCGTAGACCTATACTTGAATATGCCAGCCAAGTTTGGTCACCATATCATAAAGTGTAAATCAACAGATTGGAGTCGGATCAACGTAGATTCATACGCTTTACATTAAGGGATCTGCCTTCTAATGACCCCTTCTTGTTTCCCCCTTACCAAGATAGATTAAGGTTGCTTGATGCGAAATCTTTGGCGGAACGGCGTCGGGTGGCTGATATTGTTTTTATCTACCAATTGTTCAATGGCACTATCGACACTTCTTTCCTGCTGGATAAGGTACCACTAAAAATTAATCTATCTTTGGAATTATTTAAAACACTTCACCACAAAACGGATTATGGTAAAAATGAACCGATTTCCTGAATGCTTAGGGCAGTAAGCGCTAATGCTGAAGCGTTTGATTTTAATATCAGCAAAGTTGGTCTAAAGAAATGTTTATACAATTCGGGTTGATGCTTGAACTAAGAATCTTGTGTAAAAAAAAAAAAATATTGCGTTGGTGTGAAACTGTTTAAATAAGATCAAATCGTTAAGTTTTATTTTCATTTTGAAATTCTTTAACAATCAAGTATACTTAATGAATATCAATTTCTGTTATTAAGAAAAATGCAATTGCGATATCCGGTATTTAAAAGAAAATATATAAAACATTTTGTTGGGAAACAGGATTACCCAGCATATCTTTTTTATTATGAAATTGTATGCTATACGAACATTCATATTTGTTATAGGTAATTTTCCTGCTTTTTGAAAATATTATATATTCTGCTTGATTGAAAGTACATTGAATTTATAATAAAGAAGAAAATCCTCAAAAAAAAAAAGTAAATAAATAAATAAATAAATAAATACCAGGAAAAACATTATATTGCATAATTTCGTTGGTTGATTAAAAGAACATAAAACATTGCTCTAGAAGTCTAGAATATATATATTTCTTTCTTTCGGACCGAAGCAGAAAAGTTTCCACCTTGTTTACTTTTTCATGACGAAAAACCGATGGAAAAAAAAAATGAAAAGAAAAATAATAATTATTGCTCCCGTTTTCCACGTAAAGAACTCACACAATTTAATAAAGTTCTATGATATAATTGCATATATTTAATGTTGCCATTAAATTAATTGAAATAGATTACTCTTAGATTGTGTTAAATTTTCTGGCACAAATTGAAAACATAACCAGATGGGCATAAAGTTTTCTATTTTTTTTTCTTGCTTTTCTTGTCATAATTAACCTTCATACGGTTCTTGGGATATTTTGATCCCTAAAAACAAGAAGAAAAAAAAAACAAAATTAATTTAACAAATATGCCTCTAAAAATAATTAAATAATTAATCAAAATACCAAACATATTATATAGATAGGAATATTTTTTTTTTTCTGAAATCTAAAAAAAATCGAATAAGGGTTTATTATAAGATTTTCGAAAAGTTTCTCTCTACATAAATTCAAAGCTTAAGGATGAGTTTTTCATTCACAAATATGCCAATTTACTTGATTATTCGCAAAAGAAAAAAAAACACCCAAACAAAAATTGTATCCTTTCATAAAACCAAAGAAATTATTATTTACCCTTTAATGTTCTTCTATAGTGATCATAAGATGATCAATTTTATTTAATAAACAAACAATTTTTACATTCTTTTGAACAAATACTTAATAACGATATAAAATAAAACTTTTTTCTTTTTTTTTTTTTTATGAAGGAACGTTTGAAGAATTTTCTATGAAAATGGGTTTAATCATAATTTTTGAGAAGAGGAACTTTTAAAATTCCATGGAAATAAAGAATACAACAATTTAATAAATTTTATTCAAATCATGATAATCTTTAAAACCAAAAAAAAAAAAGAAAAAGAAAAGAAAATACTTTTTTATTACTTTTTTATTACTTTCTTATTACTTATTGGTTGCTTTTATTATCATGGAAACAGCAGTAGTGAAGTAGTATATTGGAAACAGCAACCTATTTTCTATTTTTTTTTTTTTTAAATCTTCAAACCATGTCTTAAACTTTAATTAGTGACATACACTACGTTCGGTACACTTTAGATGTGTATCGCAGTTCTACATTAAACACTAATAATATGGATATTAACTTGGACTTACTAGCCCTGGCGCCTGTACAAGCGATCAGATTCAAACGTCGTCTGCGATTGTTCAATTAAGACTACTCTCCACTACATATTCGACCTCCGTTATCACCAGAGGTACCTGCCACCTCTTCTTTTAGAGGCAGACAGACCTGCGATCCTTGGTTTTTGTCTTGTGTTATATAACCCAACAGGATCTTTCCGTTTTACACATATATACCATATAATTGTGATTTAAATATGAAATCAGAACATATGCTCATGGAAGTCATAACATAAAGGAGTATGCAGCTTGTCAGGCATGTTATTACCAACCTGTTTATATAAGTGTAAATCAAGTCGAAAGTTTCAAGCCGAATAAATATTTGTGTAATAATAGTTGTGTTTTTTTCATCGGGGTTTAGGTCAGGGTCTGCTTTATAACATGTGAAAGCAACAACAACATAACCCAAATATTTATCGGGGTTAGGGGCTGTTACCCCGATATATTTTAGTTACATAAAATTACAATAGATGGTGCAACCATAGTCTTGAGACCCAGATTGTTTTTTTTCAAAATAGACTCAGACCCCGATGAAAAAAGCGCACCCGATGTCGTTCAGTTTGTAGAAAATTCTAAATGGCGATCATTATTACAAAATTGTTAGTATTGAAAATTTGTGATGTTGACAAAAACATTTGGTTAAGAAATTCGTGGAGTTTTGTAAACCGAAAATGAACGAATAATATCCATTCAATTTGTTTTTTTTTATTTCCGACAATTTCTCAGGAAGTTTAGCTCAAATAATTGTGTATAAGAAAGTTTAATGATTTCACATATCCTATCAAAATATACATGTTTACATAAGAACTGATCATATTTATGCATGAGATGGTTTCCTCAAATATTATGATTTAATCTCTCTAAAAAAAAAAGGGTTGAATAAATTAATTTTCTGAGGTGTATAAAATTTTTTTCGGTATAATAATTGAAATGCATTTCAACTCTAAATATTGTGCTTTCATTTAATATTATTCGCGTTAATTTGGCACACTTATAGTATTGACGTTCTCATTAAAATTTGTTTAATTAATGAAAAAAAAAACATATTATTTTCACCAGGAAAAACTTTTCTTGGTATAATAATCATGTTTAAATTAAATAAAATTCCATTACTTTAAATAATTGCTGTATACACATTTCTAATTAACAAAATATTGTTTTCTTGTTTCCTACTAGAGTAAAACTATTAATTTTATTCCATATTGTTTGTTGTTTCTTTCCTTAAAATACACAAAATATTATATTAACAAAGATATTAATATGGAGAAGTTGTGGAAAATTCAAAAAAGCTTTTTTTAACATAAGTAATTTACATTAAGTCTTATGGAAAGAGCTTAAAACTTCCACAAGTTATTTCCATAAGATCTAATGTAGTTTACTCATGTCAAATGAAAGCTGTTTAGATTTTTACATATCTTTACTCATTTTATATCTTTGATATTAATATTAAAATATTAAAAATATTAAAATATTATATATTAAAAAGTTGGAATAGTACAGAAAACGTCTGTGCTTTTCGTATAGTTTTTGTAAATTAAATCTTTTTGGGATAAGATTTTATTAAAAATGTTTTTCTTCAATATTCAATTTTAATAAAAACTTCTGGATTTTATTTTACAGAAATGTAAGAATAAATTTGTGGAACCCTTTGAAGTAAAATTTTAATTTCTTGTTATTCATATTTAACAAATTCCAAATAAATGTCCAAGTACTTTTCCCAAGTTTTAATAAAACATATAGCAACTTAAAATCCGCCTAGAGCCGATTTTTTGATGCCCTATGGTAGAAATGGGACAGAAAAAAAGTCAAAACGATAACAATATTTCAAAGTTTTTTCTTCATAACTTTGTTTCCTCTTTAGAAAATTTCCTCTTATTTGCAGGTAACCTAGACCCTACTAGCATAAATCTAATCTGCAAATTTCACCCAAATCGGTGAATTAGTTTTAAAAGTATATCAAAAAAAATTTATGGACATATTTATTTTCTCCTAGTATTATTTCTTTCTTCACTATCCTTTGACCGATTTTGCTCAAATTTAACATGATATCGTCTATTTAAGTATTTAACCAACATAATTAATTAAAACAAAATTGATTTACAAATTTTCGAATTAAATCGGAAAAACCGACAAAACTTTCTGGTCACCCTGGTTTTGGCTTAATAACTTCCCTTCCCCCGGTCGATTTAGCTGAAATGCAATACCAAATCGAGTTAAGGAACTTACATTCTAAATTTCCACGAAATCGGATAACGCGTTTTTGAGTTATTTTGTATACGGACGGACGGACTGACGGACGGACCTGGTAGTATCTACCACAGGGCATACAAATTTTTCTGAAGAGAATTTGTTTTAAAGTTTTCAAAATAGTTAATTTAAGACAAAAAAAAAAAGAAATTAGAAAATGAAGATTAGGCAGAAAATTTCAACTTTTATTTAAAAATGATTATTGTTTGTTCTATGGTCTAACTTTCAACTTTTTGTTAGTTGACAAAGCAACAAGAATCCTGGGAGAATTCTATTGTTCGCCATTCGGATTCCTTTTTTGTCTATTTCAAGTTGAACCAATAAATCAAAGTATTCATTGTAGCGTAAATGATACTTCCACGAATGATAATACCCAAAAAAATATTTGTGTTTACCTTGCTTTTATGCCAATGTGGGCATCTTTTAACTTTATTTTAAGGTTTCCAAGCCAATATTCAATTTGTATTGTACACAGTAACAATTAATGCTCGTATATACAAAAAAAAAAAAAAATATTCCTATTTTGGTTACACAGTAACTACATTCTATGTTTTTCGAAAAAATATGAAATATCAAGATTTTACAGAAATTCTTAGTCAGTACCTAATTCTTGATTTAACATTTTATCTGTTTAAACTTTTCCGAAAATATTTTCTTTTATTTTTAAAGCTTTATGATATTTAACATAGATAGAAATTAAAAAATTTTATTCTTTCCCATCATCACAATTATAAAATTCATGATGTTTAATGTAGTGCGGTAATTTTTCATTTTCCTTAGGGATTTTATCGTTGGCGTTTTAACGTTCATTTTATTATCGTAATTTTAATTCATTTACATGAAAAACAAAAAAAAAATTTCATTTTGAAAAACATGGTCTTTTATTTCAATTATATTCCATTCCAATTGAGAATTTCTTTAATTTTCACTTTGGTCATGGTTTTTAATATTTTTTATAGAAATTTCATTGTTAGCGTAAAGTTTGGAGTTTGTCTTGTTCAAAACTATATATTTTTTTTTATAATAATTTGAAAAAAGTTTTCTTTTTTTGATTTTAAGAATTTCACTAATGATTGAAGTATTCGAAAGTTTCATTAAAATTAAAAACTTCTCTAGAATGGAAGAACTAAAAACAAACGATACATTCCTAAAGAACAAAAAAAAAGAAAAAAGAAAATATGCAATCAAATGCAATTTATTACGAACTTTATCAGTGCTTGTTATTTCTACTTCAATTCAATTTTGAAATTATTGAATTTCTTTTTTTAATACAATATACAAGTCGTATATAGATTATTTATTTTATTTTATATAAACTTTCTAGAAACTTGCTCCTAATCACCACAAATTGACCAAAAACTGAAAACAACTTAAGTACGAATGACTTGTTCCTCTTCGAATTTTGTTGAAATTGTTTTGCCAAACTAATGAAAACTTTATGCAATAAAACAATATTTATCAGGTAAACTATTTGAAGATTGCAAACCAAACTTCTTTATTAGTTTGGGATAATGAATAGTATTAGGTAGTTCGAAATTTCAATTATAGCGAAGATTATTTCATTTTGAATAAATATAGCAGAATTTTATTGATTGAAAATATTATTACTTAATAAGTATTAAAAGTTTTATCTAGATTGGTTTTAATAAAGTACTCGAATTTTACTTAGTTTTTCTAATTGGAACTTTATACATTAAAAATTTAACAAGTGTTTGGCCATAGAGCTAAATTATGAAGAGTTGTAGAGGTGTTAGGTATCAAAACGGCGGTAGAGACCTAATTTTTTACGGCTTGCAATAATTATGCTGATCACATTAAAGGTATTAAATGACATATGTATGGTTTACTCCTCTATTCTGACCCCGTCATAACTAGATTAGATTATATTAGATTTTAGGGTCTTCTTGTACTGTGACCTTAAGATCTATTATACCCCCTTTCCTTTGGTGCAATAGTTAGGTTAACTTCCCATTCTACAGCACCTCCTCCCGGCCTATTTCTCTTAGGAATTTTAGTAGAGTTGGTTAAGAGATTGTATCTCAATTGGAGAGAAGCAGGACGCCCCCAGATGTTTCCTTCTCCTACAGGGTGGTGTCTCACAATCGGAGAGAATATGCATTGGGGTTTTTGTCCTATGTGTGAACTGGGAAAAAAGCAGCAGTGGAAGTCTGTAAGTAAGGCTATTGCTTAGAAATTTGTATAAACATACTCACTAAAATTTATCACTTTTAAGCTACAAATTGCCTTAAATGCATTAAAACGACAAACAATTGGTATTTTGGGTTTAACAGAATTTCATCGCAGAGTCAATCTGCTCGCTCATAACTCAAAAATAACTTGACTGATTTGAATTCAATTGAGGTTTATTAAATTTAATTTAGTTTTTTTTATATATTTTCCAAACAACTGGATAGATTAGTGGGCGCTAGTACCTACAATTCTGAATTCATGACACTAGTTTAGTTACAGTACAAACAAACCGATTTATAATAACATTCTTTTTTTTATTATTTTAAATAAACTAACAATAAAAATAATTTTCAATTTGTACAAATTGTTGCAAAAGCATTCAAATTATTTTATCGTTCAGCAGAGAATTGTTTTTTTTTATTATAAAGTTTTCAAGAAATTTCAGTGAATCTTTTATACATGCTTTCAAGAAAATATGAGACAAACATACATAATTTTGTAAATACGACAGACAGCTTTTATGTTAAACCCCATTCTAACTAAACTCGTATTTACTATTTAGTAATTTAAGTCTTCAAGTCCATTAAGAAAAATCTCTTAGGACAAACTATATAAAATGGGTTATATGCTTGTGCATAAATTTAAAGTAAAAGGGTTTTCGTATCCTTGTTATGGCATATTAAAGCAAGCTATTTTAAACTGACTCCTAATTGAATGGAATGGTCCCTATAAAAATAAATTTTATAAATGTGCATTGAAGTGTATCAGAAATTTTACAATTGTTAAGGGAATTATCATGGGAATTTAATTTTGTTTGTTTCGGGAATAAATTCATATTACATTATGCATATCGCATATAGGATCAATAGAATTTAATTGATTCGATTGAATAATTGATAACGACTGTGTATTTAATTATTCAAGAATCAAGAAATTAGTACGAAACCTAAGGCAAAAATTTCTTGATATCAAATTGGGTTAATTTGTAATAAGTAAATATTTTATATTAATTGGTTTACAATCTATTATTGCAATATCAATAATATTGAATGATTGGTTACACACGTGTATTGTACAAATCGAAACGTTTTAATAATGTTTACATCATTCAAATTGTCTACGTACAGATTTTGTCCATTTAAATTGAAATGAATATTAAATACAAATTCAATTTCCTATAATTTTCTGATCGACTGAAGTACATGCTACTTTTTCAATTTTACATGTAATTTAAATCAGGAATTGCGCTTTTAAAGTTTTCAATTATTAATAAAAATGAATTACTATAAATACTCGTAAATAATTTATTATATTTACAAAAATTTATTCACTATAAAATGAACAATTACACGATATGTGAGCCGTATTTTGTTATTGTAACTAAAAAATTCATACAAAATAAACTCTTTGCCATTTTATTTTTATTTTAAATATTATGTAAATTGAATATAGTTAATTATTTGTCGATAGTATTAAAATCGAATGTTAGTGAATTTTAAAATAATCATTTAAAAAGACCCAAACTAATTATATACAGTAGAACATTTTATACTATATCAATCAGTTTAATTAAATATAATGTTTATGTTAACAAAAGGTTGATGTTGCAATGAAAATAATTTATTGTAAATGAATTTATTCAATAAATTTTGTAAAAATTGTATCTGAAAAAATTTGGTCATTATTAAAAGTTTTAATTAAACTAATTAAAATGGAATTTATTTGAAAATGTTGATTAAATTCAATGATTGAATTCCATTCAAATTTCTCCTGTCCAATTCTTTACAATTATAGAAAAATAGAAACTACTGTTAGTAAAACTTAAGCTGAATCGCTGAATCTGAATCAATTAATGGTTTTTACTATATGGTTGCCATAAGAATTATTAATTCTACTAATAAAAATATAGTGCTGGAGTCTAGGTGTTTTGGTTTACGTTATTTAATAGTTGCTGTTTTTTTTGTTGAGAATTCCATCCGCGTCTATCATACAAATATTTAGTGCCGGATAATATCGGGCGCTAATTAGCGATAGATAGGAGGCATGGATAGCAGGATGGATAGTACTATCTACCAAATGGTAGATGGTGCAAATCAAAGGTTTCATTTTTTCATTGGAATATTTAAAAATAACAGAAAATTGGTTTGAATCTTGAATCATAACTGATTTCGGTCAGTTTTTTTTTTTTTAATTATTTTTATTCCTTTTGGTTTTATTTAGTTAAAACAATATTTTAAATAGCCGTCTTACGAAATTTTTTTTGTTTTAATTTCATTATTTGTCTAAAAAAATAATTTTTAATTTTTTTAACCTAGTTGGGTACGCAACCCAATAAATCCTTCAAATAATTTCAGTGGTTCGATTATTCGAAATTAAAACTTTTAAGAATTTATGTAAGAAAAATCATTCTTTTGAGAAAGTAAATTAGCGCCCGATAGAATTCCCAATAAAATACATCAAGTTAATACAAATAATTGGCATTAAAAATTGAAAGTTTATATATAACTGTTGTATTATTTGAATAATGTTTTGAAATTTATAGAAAAGGTAAATTGAAAAGATTAATAAGTATAGTTTGGAATGGTCAAGTTGGTTGATATCCAGATCTCGGTTCTTCATAATTTATTTTTTTCATTGCCTTCAAGAGTTTGAATTGAAAAAGTTCACCTAATTATATGCATTTGGAGGTTTTGTTTAACAATAAAAAATTAATTTCCATACAGTTTTGTTTGAATTACTGAATAAATTTGGAAGAGACAAGATGACATTTATTCATCCCAATTGAATTGATTTATTATTCAGAACAATTTTAGTTAAAACAAACAACTACGAAAAACGTATAAAACATAGCAACGATTTCAAAATTAAAACCATTGTCTCGGAGTTAGCCAGAGTTAAAGCTCTTCGTATAATAAAAATTTAGTTAAAGGCAAACGTCCGATTATATCAGATTATGCTTCTGCTCGATTAAATTTCGATGTTTTAATTAATGGCATCTAAATTTAGATCATTAAAAAAAATTAAGATTTGGTTGGTTTCATGACAAGTTTAAAATTGGGTTGAGTTCGAAACTTTCCACGCAGTGAATTTGACGTATCGAGATCTTAACTAATACCATGCGACACTTGATTATGGTATAAAGCGTCTTTAGGTCTATTATATCTCAAATGTGTTGTTTGGGCCAGAAATAAATATATTTTTATTTTTTATTGGTGGTCGTCAGTGGAAGTCAGCAAGAAGCGAAGTCTCTCTGAAAAAATAAACTATCTTTGAAAAATAACTGTAAGTTCTTATATCATTGATGTCTTACAAGACAAGTAAAAAATTCGATATAATTCACGGAACTACCATCAGTAGACTTCTCATACTAAATTTTATTCAAATTTCATCTTAAATTGTATTTGGAATTCGAGTAGATGAAGAAAATTTGATAAACAAAAATTCTTTTTCTAAATCAGTAACTTCTATATCATAAATATGGTATAGAAGTCAAAAGAAATCATATAAATTTATAATTTAAATTCTTATTGATTTATTTTCAATCAAAAACTTTTTGTTTTCAATTAATTATTACGAGAATTTGGTTTAATTACAATTGCCATTTCGTAATCATATTTTTCTTTTCGCTTTAGAACTCCGCTTATCACTCAATTACTTCAACGAATCTTATTGTGAAGATCCTTTTCCAGAATTCAATTCCAACGAAAATTAACCAAAAGAATATCATAAGGGCGAGAAAAATAATAATTCCTGTCAGAAAAGTTATCCTTATATAATCCCCAAAGTGATTTCGAAGGAGCTGGATCATGTACATTGGTGGTTAACTAACGAGATACCCCCACATTCCCTCGGCTAGATTAATAAATTCAACCGAGTGTGAATTTTTGTTATTTCATATATATTTTCGTTTTTTTTTTTGGAAAAGCATAATTTCGATATCGCCTTGCCTGGTGTTTGTTTTTGTGTTTTTCTTTAAGGGTTTCTTATATTTTTGATGGAGGCCTTACAATTAATTGGAGAAATATTTCCGAAGTGGGCGACTGGTTTTTGTTTTTGGTCAATTTGGGAGTTTTCCTTATATATTCCTTGACATTATTAATGAGAAACAAAAATTTATTATACAGAATTTTTTTTTTTTTTGGAATGACATTAAAATACTGTTAGTGAATTCATTTATGAAATCTTTTTTTTTTTTTTTTTTGGTTCTAAAAAAAGAACTTTATTATTAATTCCTAATGAAAAGAGTTCAATAATGATGAAAAAGTTGGGAAAACTTTTCTTTTTCTTCTCATCTTTATTTTCGGTATTGCTATGCCATCGAATTTAATTTGAAATTTATTAACGAAATTTGTGAAAATTCTTTTTTTACATGTCCTCCGAAATCGAATATTAATCATATTTTAATATTAACTCCTATAAGTAGACGTTTTCGTGGAATTATATTTTCGTATGCCGAATTTTTCTATGAAGAAAAAGAAAATTTTCGCTTTTTTCGTTTTGTTTTTCAGAAAATATTTTAAAATTTTTTTTCTAAACAAAAACAAATTAATAAATAAATAAAAAAAAAAAAGAAGAAAAAAAAATATGATAATTCTTAGGAAAATATCAAAAAAAAAAAGATTGTTTGTATACCTTTTTGATATTGTTTTTAGTTGGTTTGATGAAAAACCTGTTCAATTTTCCAAGAAAATATTTGAAAATTTTCTACAATTTAACGATATTTAAAGCTTTTGTTAAATACTTTACTTTTATCTTATATTGTTTTGTTTTGTTTTGTTTGTTTCTGATATGGGCTTTCGTGTTTCTAAATTCGGCTTCGTTGTTAGTTGGATTTGTGGTTCATATGTTTTTTGAAAATCTGCAAGATATAAGAAAATTATATACCATAAATTATTTTGAAAAAGTTTAATATTATGTATTTTAAAATTAAGAACATCGAATGGAATTTTTCTACGTAATTTATATCTAACAAATATTCGACATTTTTATACCAAACAAATGTTGTTTCATAGTGAATATAAGTTTCACAAGTTTAAAATAAAACTTTATAATACTATATAATCAAGATATTTGTTCGATGAAAAATTTTCTATAGAAAATTGGAAAACTTTATGCGAATACCTCAGACCATAATACATCATTTCATACACATACAGTAACCTAGTAATATATTCTATACGACACGAACGACAATAAATATACTTCCAAGTTCAGTAATTTTTATATGTGTAGAGTTTTTTTTTCTTTGTTTCGTTTTGTATCAATGGTCGATGATCACTACACGATTTGGACAAATCATTATCGAGATCCATTTACCCTAGTAAAAATTGCAGTACGAATGATCAAACGCTTTGTTATAAGAAGCATCTCTTATTGGGATTATTTCATACATTTAGATGTATCTATCTATCTATCTATCTATCTATCTATCTATCTATCTATCTATCTATCTATCTATCTATCTATCTATCTATCTATCTATCTATCTATCTATCTATCTATCTATCTATCTATCTATCTATCTATCTATCTATCTATCTATCTATCTATCTATCTATCTATTATATAAAAAAGTTTTCTCCGTAAATCATTTATAAATTTTGTAAGAGACAGAAAAAATTGAATAAATAACTTCAAACATACTTTGATTTTACTAAATAACTCGCTTTCTCACCAAGCCATTGACCTGACTGTATAAAGTAATTCAGATTCGATAATTTCTAAATAAAGTTATTGAATAGTGTTGTTGATAAATTTTTTTAATTGGTTTAGTATTTTGATTGTTGTTTATACAGACGAAGATTGGTGAGCGAAGCAAGCAGGGGCGGATGCCCCTAGTTACTTTTAAGAAAACTTCTTACTTTACGTTTCGATTACTTTAAATGTTTCTGCAAGAAAAATGTTGTTTTAAAGAACGTGCATGAGAGAAGAACAAATAATTCTAACATGATGAACATGAAAATAAAGTTTATATGCATTCGATTTAGTTCTCTTGATACTCGTAGACATGAAAACTTTCAAGAAGTTTTCATGTACAATTTCCTTTTATTTCCCCCGTTTTCTAATATGTAGTTTTTTTTTTTTTTGCTTCTACATCCTTTCGATGTTCATGTTGTACATTTTTCTTGGACTATCATAAGAATAGAAAAATCCTAAGAAACAGTCAGTGCCTTCTCATTGATGTCTTTATACAACATTTATTTCTTTCCTTTCAATTATTAATGTTTTCCTTCACTACATTATTTATATATATATATATATATATATATATTGAATAGAAGAATTCGTAGAAGAATTTTCTACAGGATATAAAAGACATTTTAGATACGTTTTTATTATAGAATTCAGTTACCGGGAAAGACATTTGATCGTGATACTTAGAAAAAAAGTATTACATCAAGAAACTTTCTAATTAATGATTTAAATTTGTAAAGATCTAAGATACGGACATAAGTTTATTTATGGTTATTGTATTTATTTATGTATATACGTCTTGAAAGGAATAAACTTTCTATGTATATTTCTAAAGCCTATATAAAATATGGGTAGTTCATATTCGAATGCATTTATAGAATTCTTTTCAGGACATTCTCATAAGATTTAAGACTGACATTATACAAATTGCATACATTTTTTTCTATCATAGATAGAAATACTGATGGTCGTAAATCTTTATTATTCTATATACAAAAAGTTGTCTTATATTAGATCGCGAAAGGGAATCACTATAAATTTAGTTTTGACTCAAATGTCAGATTTCTATGATTTATGATGAATGCAACAAAAAGATGTTTCTTGAATTCGGTATAAAAGGATTTTTTTTTTTTGAATGAATTTATGCAAAAGGAAAATGCTATTTAATCCAATTAGTATACTTTATATCTGGAAGTATATTTTTAGAAAAGTATGTAAATTTCAGTTAAAATTATTAGGCTCTAAATATTCCGAATTAAATTTTACTGATAGTAGAATTTCTATTTAGAGTACCGGGTCCGGCAATTGAAGTGTTAAAGTGTAAAAAAGCTGTAATTTTTTTGTTTATTGGTCGGTTTTATTAATATTTATGGAAATGATAGTTTTTTAATACATAGTTAATTTTACAATTATTCGAATGGTATGTAACCGCCTTTTGACTTAACCACCAGCTTCAATCTGTTTTTAAACGATGCATATGATGCTCGCACGATGTCTCTTGGCTTAAACGGTTCCATTCACGAGTCACATCTTTTTCTCCTTGTGACTCTCAAATGCTCAGAATTATCATCGGAACGTATCTTTAACTAAACACGATCGTTTTGTTTGTTGAGAAATTGCTCAATGCAGAATGTTTTCTCATTCTAAAGTACCAAATTTGGAATATCACCACGAGGGTACGAAGTAATTCTTTTGATTGTACAAAAAATAAGAACGCGTTTTTTCACCAACAAATAATTTTTACTACTGACAGACAGTATATCAAGCAACATTTATGTCAAATTTTAGTATTGCAAGATGTGGGGTTTACATTTGACAACGATTTCAATTAGACGGATACTTCAACTGTCGGACATGGTATATTAAATTAGACAACGTCAACGTAAGCATTTATAGACAACTAAATATAAAAGAAATATTTTCTGGAACAGTCCATTAGTTAAGATCATTCGCTGAAAGAGAATTTGGGATCAATCCTAGCTTAAGGGCAAAACATATTTTTAAACAATTTTTTGTAATATTGGCAGTTGCACTGGCACAGGGACTTCTAGTTATATATAATTAGCAATATCATTATAAAATGTCATATCTCAGTCTATCAAAATGTTTTAATTATTACGACATTCATTATAGAGAGTACTTTTATAATAAAATGTACATGTAATGTACATATGGTCTTTTCGGATCACGATAATAATGTTCTGGAATTAGAATAAGCTTATTTTATAATAAGCTTTACAATAATCCACATGGAAAATATTCTAATGTGCATAAAGGTCAGCAATGAAAATTGTTTAATGATAAATGTGAACTGATTAGAGCAATTATCTTCCATCGCACAAAACCTGTGACCATCCTTGATCATTATTTACTATCAAGGATTTTTTTTTTTTAAAGTCACATTCAACATTCGTGTACGCCGTGAAAATTTCTCACCTGCTAGTATAACCTTTTTTTTCGTGGTCAGGATTTTAACAGCAAATATAACACACCTATATACGAGTACTATATCAATACTAATTCAATTGGGTTTTCTTTTTTTTTTGGGCCAAAAAGTCTGTATTATGGATTGATTTTCTTTCAATCAATAAACGAATGATAATCAATCAGAGCACAAAAAAGTTATGGCTCCAAATACATAAAAAGGGAATCATAAAACCTAATAATTTTTTTATGTGATTTTCTTTTAGATATATGAATAATAATAATAGAAAATCAAAAATCCCTAAATACTTAAAAATTCTTCGATAATATTGAATTCATTGCGAATACAAAGAATATATTGTAAAATAAAATTTTTATGCGTTTTAATATATAAGCGAAATTAGATTTGTCTAAATTCATCGAAAAACATATACTAACGTAAAATCGGACTATAGCCGGTTTTTTGATGCTCTATGGTAGAAATGGGACTCATAGTTACCTTAACTCTGAGAAAGAAACTACTAATATTTTAAGGTTTTTTCTCCATAACTTTGTTTCGTCTTTCTTAAATTTGCACTAATTCGCAGGTAGACTGGGGCCTTATAGCATACATACCTTTTGTACATTTTAGTGCAATCGGTATATTACTTTTTGAAATACATCGGAAGAACTTTATGAACCGGCCTAATTTCCCTTACGACTATTTCTTTCTCTACTATCTTTGGACCGATTTCACTGAAATTTAACATAGTATTGTCTATTTATATAGTCAACCAATGTAAATAATTTAAACATTAAATTGCGCTACAAATATTTAAATTAAATCTGAAAAACGCGAATTGCGGTGACCAAAATATAAAAACGTTCAAAATTTTGTAATCATCAAGGGACATCTAGAATCCGGGAATCTAGCCGAGGAATTCTGTTAATAAATATTTTATATTTTAAAATTTTTTCTCATCGAATTCTTGGGAATTTTCTTATTTTTGTATTTTATATGTTTGAACAATTTTTACCTTCTGGAAAATATATGAACAAAAAAAAAAAAAAAAAGAATTTATCTTTTACGAGATTTTAAACGGTATCGGCTTTAATATCAAGTATTTTTATATCTTTATAACGAAATATTTCCCAGCGACATAAATATGATTTATTTTTAACATTTCAAAAACCAATAAAAAAATATTTGATGTTTATCATTTTTTCACACACTTAAAATTAAGATTTATTATTTTTGTTTTTCCAAGTTTTATTAAGAATTTAAATTTTAAATTAAATTCTTTTTTCTTTTTTTTTTAGCTGCTTTTAATAACTAATTAGCTGGTATAGAAATATTTTTTTCACTTTAAGAGTTTTACTGAATTTTTCACAATGAACACTTTTTTAATGAAATATAATAATTATAAAAAATTTTTACTTGGTTTTCCACCAAAGAAGAAATAAATAAATAATTCTGTATAAAATCCACTTATTTGGGGAAAATTTAGGTTGAAATACTTAACAGCTATTTTTTTTTTTTTTTACTTTAGATTACTTATTTCTTTCGAATATAAAAATTCTAAAAAATGTGAAAATTGAAAAATTTTCACAACAAGCACTTTTCCATTTTTGACATTTATTTAACATTTTCACACCTAAATTGACAGATTTACGTGATTCAGTTTAAAATGCTCGAAATACAATAATTTCCTTCATATTGTTTTTCTTTTTTTTCACAGTCTAAACAAACAAATAATTAAAAAATAAGAAAAAAAAAAACCGTTTACGCGTAAATCATTTCAGAAAATCACAGCAAGTTTATATACTCTTGAGTTGCTTCAAATCACCGCATCAATCGGTTTTCTTTAAAAAAAAAAAAAAAAGCAAAATTTCCGCATTTAACGTGTGAACCACTCACTCATCAACGTTTCCCATCTAATTTTATCATTTTCCCCCCAAAAAAAAAGAAAAACATAATGAAAATTTATTTTTACAGAGAATTCACATTTTTAGGAATTTAATGAAAAAAAAGAAAATGTTTTTCTTTTTACATTTAAGGGGGACGGAGTTTAAAGGCTTATTCATATACAATTAAACATAAATCAAAGAAAATAACTTGAAAAATAGAATTTCGGTTTTCCGAGAAAACTTGTTGATCATTTCGAGTTTCATTCGATTTAAATAATAAAAGTAGATAGAAAAAAAGAAAATTTTTTGTTATTCTCAAGATTTATAAAACGTATATTCCATGATAGTCGTGTTTTTTTCAAACTGATCTGTTACGGATTAAAGTGTCACGGTGACAAAATGACAAATTACCAAGAACAAGCCGTACGAAAATTAGATGTCAAACGCCGAAAACATTAAGCAATTTGAAAAGAAATTTGGAAGTACTATATAGGAGTGTAGCATTTTCATATTGAAAAAAGGAAAACACAGCCACCTACATATTCATCATTGAAATAAAATAATGGAGCAAAATTCTTGCACCGCCAATGAGGTGTGTACGAGTTGTAAAGTTTTGTTCAGTTTCAGGGATAATTAGTGAAAAAAACACGCCCGATGTCTATTAATATTAAGGAAAGTCTCTATATATCTTATACTAAGAAGATCATTGTCGTTATATGCGGCTTGAAATTTTAATAATTATATACCACCCATAGTGTAGATATTCTTTCCAATGACAACGGAATTAATTAATAGCTTAATAGAATACGGAATTAACCACAAGAGAAAAATTGCCTTCGTTTTTTTTTTTTTAAAGCTTTCCCAATTAACTTCTTTCAAACGTAAGAATTTTCTCGAAAAATTTTAGATACAATTTTTTAATAGTAAATAGTTTGTAATTATGAATTTTTCAAAAATATTATTAAAATTTACGTTTTGAACTTTGTTCAACAAAAAAAAAAAAAAAGTACTTTCTTTTAAAATGAATTTGTGTATGAATCTAAATTAGTGACTTTTCCTATTGAAAGAATTAGATTAGATTAGATTATATATTAGGGTATTCTTGTACTGCGACCTTAAGATCTATTGTACTACCTTTTCTATGGTGCAGTCGTTTGGTTAGGCTCCAATTCTAAAATTGAAAGAATATACTTTCTTCCATTTACACAATCCATATATGAGTATAAAGAAAAGTTTATCATTGAAATATTTTCTTATTTTTTTTTTTTAATAAAATTTTCAAATTTAAAAATCTAATATATACTTTTCATCGGGTTTTATTAAAAACTCTACTCAAAAATTTATATTTATTCGTTCGTTTGTAATAAAATTATTAAATAAAATTTTATTGAATTGATTTAATGGGCTCCATATGTCGAAGAAGATAGAAACATATTTAGAAAAGCATAAAAGAAGAAATACAACAGAAGCTGAAAGAAAAAAAAAAAAAAAAAAAAAACAAGAAAAGAAAGGCTTTAGGTTATCTTATATAAAAATCCAATAAAGGGTTTAACTTTAATCTCTTTTGTTTTCGGGTTTTATTGTCTTCATTTCGAAAGGAGGCAAAAAGAAAAACGGAAAAACAATAATTTCTGCATTTTTAGTTTAGTTTTTCTCATATCTTCAGGGGTTTTCTTTGAAATTAAGAATAACTACAGATATCATATATATTTTGGATATATGTATCGGAAAATATCTTTTTTTTTTTTTTTTTTATAAAACATAAAATTTTATAAGAAACGAAAACGAAAATCCTGTTGTTTTCCTCAATTAACCTGTTCGACCGGAAGCTTTCCTTATAACTGGAATTAGTTATTAAATAGGATTTGTCAATATACTTATAGAAGTACCTTCGAGCGATCTATTACATGAGAATATTCCTAACCAAATTGTATATCTTCTCTCGACTGAATTTGATGATATTAATATATTATATTAAATAATATTTCGTAACCAATTTTATTCAGATATATATGGATCGATGACTACAGTCTCTAGAAGGATCACACTGTTTGTCTATTGAATATATATATAAGTAAGAATAATAATGAAGCCCCTTCAGTCGTGCAGAATGAATAGATTCTATACTTGGACCCTTTTCTATTATTGTTGTTTAAGTTATTTTCTTTTTTTTAAGTAAAATATTCTTTCATGAATAATGGAAATTTCGTTTTTCAAATATGTTAACAAAGTGCGATGGGAACAACTTAAATTATATAATAACCAAAAACAAGATGAAATGAATCAACAAAACTAACCAAACAACCACCATAAATGAATGAATGTTTGAATTTGAAAATGGAAAATTTTTGGTCATGTAACTATGTACACCTTACCACAAATTTCATATATATATATATATATATGTATTCCGGGTGTATCTGTAGTTTCCCATATAAAACTATATGTTTTGGAAATAAAATATATTTCATATGCAAGCAATTATAAATAGTTACACTTTTGTTTTGTCCCAAAAGATAATAACATCAGTTTACAGAGATTTTTGATCGTTAGCCCTTGTATCCTAGGGTAACGGAAAAATATTATATTTCCTTAATCATTTTTATTTCAAGTTAGAGAATTATCTGCTAACCAGCGCGCTGGTTATAGGCTACTTTGATTTTTGGGTTTGTTTTAAAATTAATTCCGTTAGGTGGCGCTGCAGTCTAACTCAAGAACGGCTAGACGTATTAACACCATATTCGGACCATATGTTAGTTCCGTGCCGAGCTAGGTTTATATTAAGTTTTATCCCGGTAGGTGGCGCTGTGGTCAAACTCAAAAACAGCTTGACCTATTGACACCATATTTGGACCATATGTTGGTTCCGGGCGAATCTAGGTTTTTTTAAGTTTTATTCCGGTAGGTGTCGCTGCGGTCAAGAAATTTCAATTTTCCTCATTTTTGTTAATAGAAAAAATGTCGATAGTTTTGAGAGGAGGAAAGATCGGTAGAAATACTCAAAATGTACGAATTGTCGGGGGGGGGGGGCTTATGCAAATTTAATGATGGAGCAACGTTTGGAAAGTAATCAGAAAATGTTGAATTACTCAACCTCAACGCATGCTCAACAGAGTCCTGAAGAAAGCCCGAACAACGTCGGGTATTCTGCTAGTTCTCTATATATATCCATTTATTATCTACCAAACTGCGCAAACACTCTGTACAAACAACATAACATTATGTTATATGGAAAATTTTGAAGTGGGTTTGAAAGGGTAATAAATAATATTGGTGTGTGGCTGTAGAACGTCATCATTTAACTCATGATGATGATATTTGCACATTTTAAGGTTATTATTTTTAGTTAACTTTTCGGTTGTATATTTGTGACTTTTCTAAACCAAAAATTTCCACAGTCAAAATTGAAAATTTTCCGTGTGACTGCTTATTTCAGCTTATTTCAACACCACCCAAAAGAAAAACAACAACAACAAAAAAAATGGTGCCACATAAAAGCAAAATCAGTGAACGAAGAAATTTTGAAAATGTCATTTTATGGATGAGATTTTCTTTAAATTAACATGAAAATATTTTTATTTTATGTCCTTAGTAACTTGAAACTTGAATTCCGTGAAAATTGAGTTTATAATTACTGAAGGATTTGTTCAAGTAAGATATTTTTGTTTGATGTTACTTACTTGTAAAATCGTTAGAAAAATTAATTTTATTCCATTTCAACTCTCGATATTAGATGATTAAATTTTTTTTCCGTTTTCCTTTCTTCAAAAACATAAGCCTCTTATTGTTCATTAAAACAAAATAAAATTTTACTTCTTTTTGTGATTCTTATTTGTTCTTATATTTAAAAAAAAAAAAAAAAAAGAAATTCTAACGAATTAAATTCCATTATTATGTTTCAAAAGTAAATATGTAATATCGAGAGGATTTTTCACATTTTAAATGTCTTATTTTCATTTTATAAATTCAAACAGAAACCTTTCTTGAAATTTTATGCACAGAGAAAAATCCCTATGTTAAATTAACGCAAAACTTTTATTGAAACAATCAAACAACTATGATACTGAACTTTATCACTACTATTGTTAGAGTTTCTGGAAACTGGAGTTTTTAGGACTCGGCGAGTACGAGCCCCGAATTTCGAAAACTCGTCGAGTCCGGATCCTAAATCTAAACTCAAATCAATAAGCGAAAACGTTTAATATTTTGGAGTTCAATTCTCATAGTTGAAGTTATTTTAACAAGAAAAAAAAAATACTAAAATTTATAAGATTTTCAACTGAAATTTGTGGTCGTACCAAGAAATTAAAATCAATTTATTTAGTTTCAAAAATTAAACTTGCTAACTAGATATAACTATTGGAGCATTTATTTGATTCAATTTAATTACTTTTTTTTGTCTTAAGGTAGGATAATTTGAGAAAAACTAACGAATTAAGAGACTTCTCAGCAAGTCTCGATCTGATTGTAGTACAGAAGCTGCCACTTATCGAAAATATTCTTTAATTAGAAGTTGAAATTGGTTTTATGGAGGAAAGTGCGTTGTACAGGTCATAAAAACTACTTCTTCGTTTTTCAGTATTTCTGAAAAGCAAAATTTCTTGTTTAAATTTGCAATAAATCTCGGACTCGGATCCGTCGAGTCCCGAATCCGAGTAACTACCCAAATCCTCGACGAGTCCGAGTCGAGTCGAATCGAGTACAGAAACCCCAACTATTGTACGAGTAGCTGATTTATTATGATGTGAAAAGTACATATTTGTTTAATTTTGGGAAATTGAGACTAATTAGCATGTCTATTGGCGTGTTTTTTTCGGGGAAAAATACAACATGGTAACCAGCACGGTTACCATGTTGTACTTTTTTTTTTTTTAATTCTATCGGTCACTATTCCACTTTCTCAAAACAACGATTTTTTTATTCAATATTCTTATAATTTTTAATTACGGGCATTGTTGTCACTGAAATTATTTGATGGAACGCATAAAATGTATGGTAACCGTGCTTATTTTTCCGAAGAAAGCACGCCATATACATACCAATGTTGTTCTATGCAAATTAAAGTTATAATCAACAAGTGTTTGTAAAAAAAAAATTATGAAAATTTAAATATAATCTTGTCTAATAAAACTAATCCATGCTAAGTTTTATGTCGTCAATAAGGTATTTTAACAAACATTTAGTTGGGCCTGGTTAGCAGCAAAAAAAGACTTCACCAAATTAATTGTTTAATTCTTATAGGAAATAATCCAATAGTAAATTGGAAAATGCGATTAAATTTTGGTTGTTTTTAAATTTAAGATCAAAATTATAACTATCCAGTTTTGTTTGATATACTATTTTTTTTTTTACTTTTTTTTGGAAATTTCGTTTTAGGTAATTACAATCATATCCAATAATCCTGCAAAAGTCTTCATTTTCTAGAGCACAACTTTAACTATATGTTCAACAAGCTACGTTAGACCGAAAAGCATACAATAAAGAAAGTTTCCAACTTGGATTCTCATTTGGGCACGTCTGCACAAGCCATCTCATTAATAGTATTTGTTAAAAAGCCTCTGTGTTGCATAAAAATGCATATACTTACAGTCTTTTTTTTACAATACTATTAAAGACTCTAGGCTTGCTGTGCAGAGCTGAAGTCGTCCTAAAAATTCCGTACGGTTAGATGAATCATATTATAAAATTCTAGAAACATTTATGCCTATTTGGAAGAACTTTATTTTTGTTGGCATTTTTAATCAAACTATAAGTTTATGCAATTTTCAAAGTAATATTATGTAAAACTTTTTTTTTTATAACCAATTTATTTTAATCGTGCATATTCGGTTCTTTCCATTTGTGTTTTTTTTCTCAGTGTGAAATAATTTATCCTATATAATATACTTAGTACTCTTAAAATGTTATTTTGAACGTAAAAGATTAGTTCATGAAAAGGATTCACAATAAAATTCGTAGGATAGAAAGTTTTTAGTGTTCATCTTGATTTTGAAAATCTAAAAAATCATTCTGTAATAAACTTGGAAACTTTAAAGGCTTCTATTGACTGGAATGATGTGTCTGGTGTGAAATAGTTATTATATTAAAGTTAAATAAAATATATTTATAAATATAGGGTATCCCATAAACGACATTGAAAATTTCAACGATATTTTGCATAATTTAATATAACTGAAAAATAATAGGGCTCGTCATGCGATAGTTCGCAAACTTGGGAAGTTATTTGATTATATTTGACAATTCGATGAACCAATCAAAATGCTTAAAAAACTTCGCAGATTTGCGAAACTTATGTCAAAAGAAAACATACCCTGATTATTTTCGCAAACTTGCGAAGATAAATTTTTCATTTTTGACAGGTGCGATTTTGAATTTATTTTAACGAGTTTTTCTTTTGGAAGTAAGTACCAAAAACTATGAAATTGTATAAAATGTCAGAAGAAAGAGAATTAGTAGAATTTTAAATTCAAAATGCATTTTATTTTCAAAATAACTGACTGCCTAATGTCATTTCTGCGAAAATAAAAAATTATATTTGCGAAACGCTGTCACGGGTGCAGATTATTTTAAGTATTCCCTGGCCAATCAGAATGACCTGTCAAATTTGCAAAAAATCTTCGCAAAAATATTCAAGTGACAAGCCCAAATGTTAAATTTTTTTTTTTTTTTTTGACAATGTACTTATATGGAAAATGTGATTAAGGCTTTAGTTAAATGACATGTTAAAATGGATCAAAAATAATACAAATCACTTCAATATCAATTATTGTTTGTGCAATGATTAAAAGCTTTTAAAAATAATGCATTTATTTATTTTTAAATTCATTTTAAAATAATTGAAACGATAATAAATATCAACGTTCGAAAATTTAAGCGTCACTTATAACTACTGTAGTTGAATGAATTACCCATCGATTGGTCAGGTTTATAAAATCACAACCACCCCACTACTATTGAACCTATTTTCGATTACGAGGTGATATTATAAATTGTTTAAAAATTGATAGGAGAATCTTGACCAACAAAGATTTTACAATACTATACACCCAACGCTCGTATAGTACGGTTTCCGACAACACGGTTTCGGTCTAACTCGAAATAATCCTTGTTACCGTTTTCTCTCTCCATAGGAACCTGTCTACCGTGTTATAGGAGAATTGGGTATATAAGAGTATATAATATTTTGTTGTTTGATATCGACAAGAGTTTCTTTCTATTAAACTAGTCGTTTAGTTTTTATCAACGTATATACTTAATGTGTGATACTTGTATATAAGTATCGGGTCTGCAGAAGAACGTTATATTTAAATAGAAAACGGAAATTATTTGTATTATTAAAAGTATCCCTGTAGGAAATTTTCAAGTAAATACATTTTGAATCAACTCTTTTATTACTATGGTGCATAGTGAACTAGATTTAAAAGATTTAAAGTCGCACTGTATAGCATCAGTTATATTTCTATTGTTAGTTGAGTACAACGATTGCGTTTGAGTGAGTAGTGCGTATTTTTTTTATATAAAATGTAGAAGAATATGTCAGTAAATTGCTTAAAGACTTTTCAATACTTTTGAATGCCCCTATAGGGTCGGTTTATTTCCTTACTTATTACGAGAACTATATATACCATATACTGCACGGTTCTGCAACTTTTCTTTATTTAACTAATTGCAGCACTAATTCTAAATAATCTGAGACACATGAAGTCTCACAGTTGCTAAGAAGAAAAGATCCGATATAGACTACTTTTTTTGACATCACGCTAGAATCCTAAATATAATTAGTTGTATTTATCGGTAATAAATATACAGAACTGGAATCATTCCATTTCCTACAGGGATATAGTTCAAGTGTCCAAATTAGGATGTTTTCGGAATACAAGATATCCTGTATGAAATTCTTAACACATTATATTCTGTATAAATGTTTCAAAAGTGGTGAATAAAATATGCCTTTTGGACTCCATATCATTGTTAACAAGTCGTTTTTTTTTTGCTTTTCTGTTCATTCTCATTTACATAATAAAATTTCGACACCAGATGAAAAAGTTGAAGCCTGTAGGGTTTGGAAAGTATGTTGCGGAATTATTATGCTCACTAATTTTATTAATAATACAAGAGTATAATGACAAACGACTGATAATCATGATATAAAAGAATCACAGCTTCAGGTTTTGTATATTTATATTAAATGCATTTTAACACCCTTCAGGAAAAAAAAAAAAACGGAAATATCAAAACACTTTTATGAAATTTTTATAAACTTTTGGTTGACACCTTTTTGAAAACATAAAATAAACTCCACAAAAAACGTGCCGTGTTCCTGGCTAAACACAAAAACCTTTTTAATACTGAAAATTCGAGATTCTTTCACCCTAAAGTGTTGTTCACAAAAGCCTTCATAATTACATCTATTAAAAAAACATTTTACAAAACAAGAAAATATATAATATTATTTTGAACATAATTATAAATTTGTAGATTCAAATGAAAAGATATAAAACATATTTAACTTCATTTTATCAAATTAAAAAAAAAAAAACGAGGAAAAAAAAATGTTTCAATTTGTACAAAAATTATATTATTTGTATTTAAATTTATTTTGTTAAGAGTATTAAATTTTAATTAACTACATTTCCGTTTCCCCGTGAATTTGTGAGTACATTACAACATGGAGGAAATGTTTAATAATAAAAAATAAAAAAAAAATGTTGTCCACTTTATACTAATTAACTCGACTCTGATATCTAATTAAAAACGAAAAGTAAAAAATTATAATAATAATAATATTGCGTGCTACCCCTCTGGTTCGAATGTTATAGAATGATAACATTTTTATTTATGTGAATTTTGTATCTAAACTTTATTTACAATTATTTCTGTGTTAACAATTAGTCTTAAAAATATTTCTCTACCAATAATTAAATATTACTAAATTATTTTATCACAATGGAAAACACTATTAATCACTTATTAATTTATTTATTTGTCAAATCACTTTAATATTCCCTTTGTAAACTAACCGCAAATAATCACGTTTCAAATCTCTTATGATTCAATCACTGTCGAAGTTTAACTTCAACCGTGTCGAAGTTTGACTTCAACTATGTTGTTTCCTACGATGTTTCCTCCTTATATACTCATCGTGGAAATTCCAAATATTCTCAATATGCATTGAAACGTGTTTTCTATAAACGTCAAGAAAGTTATTTCTAAAATTCGCAGGAAACGTCAAAACAACAATGATCATTTGTGTGTGATTTCTTTCGTAATTTTTCATAATCTTCCTCTTTAGAAAAATCATGAAACATTACAATTTCTTTTTATATTAATTTAATGTTTATTGTATTGTGTTTTTAAGGAAAGTTCACGACTTTTCTTTTATCAAGAAAAACCCTGGATTCTTTCCTAGAAATATAGTTCAATATAATTATGATTATTTTCTCTCAATAAATTTAAGTAACTCTTTTATAGTTGAAAAAAGAAAGCGTTGTAAAATGAAAGCTTTTATATTCGAAATTCTTTAGATTTCATTTTTGAATATCCAACGTTATTTTCGATAAAAAGTAAGCTTGGAAAACTTATTTGCCAACAATACAATTTTAGGATTTCCTTTATTTTGGGTATACTAAATAAACACCTTGTATTTACTTGGGGTTCATATTGTCATCAACAACGTGTTTGATCCGTTATATTACAGAATCCACAAATCTGGGAAATCTGAAATTTTCAGTAAAACTTAAAAATTATATAAGTGGTATGTAAACTTTCTTATATACAACAATTTAATTTTATTTGTTCTCATAAACTAGGATACAAAAATTTGTTATCAAACAAAAACTATATGGTAATCAGTTTTATATTAAAAACCAGAAATCACTCAAAAATCAGATATAAAAGACAAACTAGCGAACAGTGTTTAAGTATTGTATGAAGTTAAAATGAAACGAAATTTTAACATACACTAATAAATTGCAAATTATCGAAATTTACAAGTTTTGCGCGTGTACTAAATCAAAGAAAGAATTAGTCCACGGTAAATAGTAATTTCGTGCGAAATTAATGAACAAAACAATTTTATGAAGCAAAAAAAAAAGTCTGGAAACTTAGGTCCTTATTTTCCAACTGTATAGAATATGATTTTTCGTCCTTATAAATTCATTTTTTATTTTACGACATAAAACAAACAAAAAAAAAAGATAATCTTGTAGAAAAATTCTCGCAAAGGCCTTTACAAAGGAGTTGTACTGTACTGTACCCTGAGTAAGGAGGGGCTAGCTAACTTGGACCTAACGACGGTGCTTCATTAGAAGGACAAACCGGTTCGGGAAAGAGATCTAGCCTTTCAACCAACCTTTTTAGGCGGAGGAACAATGGGCCAGTTAGCCCTACGTGCTAGGGCCCGCAACTGTGCCCCTCCAACACAATACAATACAATACATCAATACGACAGCAATCTTTTTTGTGTCGTTGCATAGCAATCATAAAACTTGCATCTACAATGATAAATAAATTTATCGACACGATTAAAGAATCATGTGTTTAGTTCTAAGTATTTATTTGAATTTAAAAAATTGACTATTGTGAACTATATACCGCCCGAAATAAGACTTTCGTATACGATATCTTAGATGAAAATTTTTATAAGGAATTGTTGTAATTTCATACTATAGATAAGTAGTTATATCTGAAGAAATTATAAATTATGAGTACAATAAGAAATGAGTAAAACAAAACTTTCAATCCATTCAAAAGTAATAAATGAATTTCTGTTGGTTCATTCATGAATAAAAGTGGGTGGCATTTATAACGGTTTTAAAAAAATATAATTTTATTCATAACCATCCCAGTTAATTCTTTACAACAAACTATTGCAGGATATTTAAAAAGATTATAGCACTTCAGAAATTTGTATATCCTTTCTGGAAATGAGCTACAAGTACACACTACTGTATTTACTGGATAAAATAAAGTAGATCACTTCTTTTGGGTACTTAATATAATACAATTTTAAATATTAGAACAATTCATAAAAATGGTGGTGCAATTGTTTTCATCTATTTTTCTTAAGAAACGTGATTAAGTAATGTTTTCTTTTTCTATGGTTTTTTATTTTTTTGTATTCTTTTACATAAAAAAAAAAAAGATAACAAATGATATAGCAAGAAGATAGATAATTTCTTATTGTTGTGTATTTTTATTAAAAACAAGATTATATAAGAATTTTCCATATAAACAAAATATAGTCCAGAAAAAGTAAAGAAAAAAAAAAAAAACAATGTTATTTTTCATTTAGACAATATTAGTCTCATTCTTTGAAGGAAAAGGAAGTTTTAAAATCTTTCACTTAATTATGTAGATTCATTTCTTTGGTGTCTTTTTATTTTTTTTTGCTTTGGTTTTGGTTTTAAATAAGTCTTTATGATATATATATATATAAATATATATTTTTTTTAAAACCACAATAATTAAGAATATTATTAGATTTTCCTTTTTGTTCTGCTATTTTTTTTTTTTTTTTTTTTTGGGGAGTGATTTTCTTCATGAAATACTTATTTAATTTGAAATAAGAACTTAGTATGTATACTATCTTGAAATTATAAAATAATACTCGTTATTCAAATTAATGTTTGAACTTCAACTGAAATTAACAATGTTTTTAACTTTCTATATTTGCATAGTAAATACCTAGAGAACATAGAGTGTTAAATATAATTATGTGAAAAACTACGGTGTATATATTTTAATCAAGAAAAGTAGGTATTTTCTTTTATATACGTAAATCTACTTTAACTCTTTTTCTTTATTTTTTTCTTTTTTTTTCGTTCATAACGAAAAAGTATCACAATTACCCACTATTAACCTCTGTTTTGTGTGGTGGTAGTTTCTTCTATTTAAATAATATACTTTCCTGGTTGCCTTCTTTTCATGTGATAAGACTTTAAAATTATGTTAATAAAATTATGAGAATTACGCTGGTTTCGTATGGAAAATACAAGACTTCCAATCTTATGTATACACCTTTTTCATTACACAATTTTATACAAAATATATTGTGTTCTACAAAATGTTAAACAATATGACTATATATATATATATAGACATATATATATATATAGATATATAAGGTGTAATCAAAGGGCTTGCAGATTGGTTAAATAAAATGTGGATGATAGGTCTTATCTCATAAATATTCCCTTAAAATTAATATCTTGACAATTTTATTCAAGTTTTACAAAAACATTAATTTTCGGAATATTTTTCAGAATTGTCTTACAACTTATTCAACTATATATTCCCTATCATCTCTTTATTGGTTGCGACAGATTCAAATTATATACAAATTTCAATACAATTGGAGGCGCCATTAAAAGAAGTATATAAATCTAGTTTGTAAATTTTTGAGTTCAGACATCCAAGTACATTCATTACAGTATCATATTTCATATATAAACATATTAATGTCCTTAAATTGGCTATTTGAAAATATGTGGCAGTCTTTATTTCCAATGCGAATATCATTGTCATAATAAAAGTAATTATGGTAGGTCTAATATTTTAAAAAGAAATTAACCCATAAATTTCTTGTATTGTTGCATTCAACTGCTATTTGGCTTTTTTTAAACCATTCAAAGTTAATTATTTGATTTAAACGTCTAAACTTATGTTACAATAAGTATTATATGGAATTTTGAATTTTCTATAAGTCGAACCAATTTTCTTGGCAGTTGAGAGTTCGACTTATGGAAGTTCGACTATATGTATTTCATTAAAACGGTTTCGATCACAAATTGGTCAAGCTTTTCTTCTTATGTTTCATAACTATACATAGTATATATGTGTATCTACTACATCTTTACAAAGTGAAACAAATCCTCACAATTGTTTAGAACAAGGGTGTCGAACCTTTTTGTTTCTCTGGGCCACATTGGAAGAAGACATGGTGTTTAGGGCCACAAGTATATTACGCTGACGAGCGAAGAAAATATAAAATATAGAGTTTTTATGTTTAAGTAATTTAAAATTTATTAGTTTATGAATTTTGTCATTATTAAAACCGAACATGAAATTCATTTAATATCACTTAGCCGCCAGGTGACAAACAACAAGGCAGTGTAGCTGAGCGAGCAAAGCAAACAGAACTATAGAACGAAAAAACTTTCTGTTCTGTTCCTGTTTCTTTTGTTTATCACTTGGCAGCTTTAGCACAAGAGCGCACACAACACACAAATCATTCCTCAGAAAAATGGGCAGGCTTTAGTAAATTTAAATATTTTCGGGCCGCATTGATACTTGTTTTGGGCCGCGGGTTGGACATCCTTGGTTTAGAACATCGGCGGATCTGGATTACGTATAATGAAATCGATTTCTAAACAAGTTACTGAATCTTTAAGATTTCCGTTTAACTAAGCGTTCGCATGAACTTGCTTATGTACTTTACTTTAGCTACAATTCAATTTCCATCTTATTGAGAAACATCTTACAAAAAAGAAAATTCATATACATTCCTAAACTTGAACGTTTTGTATACACCTTGTATATTACTAGATATATATACAAATATTTTCAACATAATATAACAAACATTTGACTTATAGTGCTTACATTTTGTAAAATATGTAAAATTTTGTAATTTATTTGTAAAGAAACGTGTAAAAGGATTTACCAAAAAAAGATGAAAATAAATAAACGAAACGTTTAAATGTTTACACGTCTTTTATGCGTAATGAACTTAAATAGAGAAAATTGTTCCCACCTGAAAAATTATGTCTAAATTCGGGAAAAGTTATTTTTTATTATTTATATATTGATGAATGTTTATATATATTATTAAATTTTCTTAAACAAATTTTGAAAATATTCTAAATATATATGCAAATATATATTTGTTAGAAAAACGGCGAGGCATATATATATATGAATTTTGTTTTTAAGAATAAATTATGTTCCGTCAAATATGTAGACACGAGTTTTCCTTCTAATAGATTATAATATTTTGGGATCCTTCCCGAAAAACACTGTGTCGAATGTTAATACAACACATTGTATGACATGTTTAGATTTTCAATTAAACATAATTGATTGATGAAATTATAATATTTGTTTATGCAAATATACATTATTATAATATTGTCAAAATGGTTTTAGAAAATTTTCATTAATTTAACATTTAATTATGGCATTTAATTTCATTATGTTGTTAGACGTTCTATATCAATTTTATTACAGTAAATATTTAAAATTTTTTATTGAAAAATATTAAATTAAATGTGCAGAAAAGTCGCATTTGGAAAATTAAATATGGTTTTGTTTGTTTTAGATGTGGGAAAATTGTATTTCTTTGAGGTGAATTTCAGGAATTAATTTCGGAAAAATTACAAATACGATGTTATTTATTTGGCATATAAATAATTATACAGTTTACTGATTGTCAGCTAAACAATTTTATTAAGAATTATTCATATTTAAAGAAGTTATGTACTATAATTTCATGTATATCGTCGAATTTTTAACGTGGTCTGATAATGTTCCTGATTTTGGTGAAATCGATTGGTCAGAAAAGAGAATAATTATATATTGTCTAGTTTTTTGTTGATGATGAACATGAATTTATGAAATTGATTGTATTGCGATATCCACATTTATATGGAAAACGATTGCTACGCCATCTCTTGCAATTTTACATCTCAGGCCCTGACCCCGATAAATATTTGGGTTATGTTGTTGTTGCTTTTTCATGTTATGAAGCAGACCCCGATGAAAAAAACGCGGCTATTATCTATATTTTTTATAAAAAAATGCGTTTATAAATAAAATTGCTGGTCACACCGAAACTAGTATTTCTCTTGAACATTTGTTTCAAAATTCATCTCGACTCACCCATGATATCCTGAGAAATCATCTACACCGTTTTCAAAAATACAATTTTGAAACAAACACCTTAATAGTTTTGCTACAGCTACATTGCTGCGTACATTCTCTTGTGCGCTCCCCGTACACTATATATAACTCGAAAACTATTTCTAATTTAGACATATGATCTATTCTACATAAATTTTAAGACTTTTTAAACTATAAAAAGAAAGAATTAAAAAAAAAAATATTTCACATCCAATAATATATAATATTATATTTGTTGATAGAAACAAAAAGAAATTTGCTGATATATGCTGTTTCTTTTTGGACAAAATCCAAGTAGCAACACGATGCATATAAAAAGCACTTAATTTGTCCTTACTCTTGCATATTTTGTAATATTAAATATATTGTAAAAGGACATAAGGATAACATACGAATTTAAATTGTTTGTGGTAGCCAAAATTTCATATAGTACGTACATCTTCCTCTTTTTGGCACAACTAACTTGGAAATCAACATAAATTTGAAAAGTTGTTTGATTTAAAATATCTTGATGAGCTTTTAAAATAATATACTTGATAGTATAGGGCGTATCGAAAATTAAAGAAAATTGTATTTTCTAGGCCAAATAAAAAGGAAAGGGCCAGTATATAGCTTCGCAGATAGAGTCATTCTTGCTCGACACGAAAATCTATTCTCTTTGTTTTTACATATGCAGTGCAATTTTTTCAAATAAAAATTTCATTGAAATTTAAAGCACTAGAATCAATTTAATCATTTTGAAACATCCTGTATATTGATTGTAAATATTTCAAAAAATTACTGAAGGATTTATATAATATATCCTTAGACTTATGTCTGTTAGACTTAAGCTAGGATTATGGCTTAGAGCAAAATTAATATCAACCATGGCAGGCTAAAAATATACTTTTCGAAATCTTCTGAGAATTCGTGATGGGCAAATATTAGTCAATTTTGAATCTAAGAATAAATTCTTTCAATCTAAATATTCATATAATAGATTATTCCCTCCTAGTCGACTAGATATCAATGTTCTAACACAAATTGTATTCTGGTACATCTTCAATTTCTCACTAATCTGTTTCCATGTTTTATTTCACCCAACCTCCCTCGTTTTCTTGCTTTTATCACAAGATGTGTGACACTCGCATAATTCACATTTAAATAAAAAAAAAAAAGGAAACGCAGAGAAAAGAAAAGCATTTGTTTTCAAAAAGAAAATTTACCACAAAAAAGAAAGAATTTTCACTTTCTGGCTCGTTTTCAGTTTTTCATATTAAGCAAATAATATGAACATTTTAAATTGTTAACATATATAGAACTATAGAGAGCGAGGATAGAGGCTTCTGTTCTATTTTGCCTGACAGTACAGACAGTCAAGCACAAAAATAAGAACTAAAAAAGAAAAGAAATAAAACTTTTCCTAAAATATATAATATGGAACTGAAGAATTTTTATTTATCTGAGATGAGAGTACTCTATGCTATGCCATTTTATTTTCTTTTTTTTTTTGTCATTCTCAACACGAACCGCACAAATTTGATCACCAAAAATTTACATGGAAGCATCGTGAGAATTCAAATTTATGCACCCTTCAAAAAAAAAAAATAAAATAAAATAAAATAAAAATAATAATAATAATAAAATAAAATAAATATAAAGAAAACATATATAGAGACTTAAAATCGGCCTATAGCAGCCTTTTTTCTTTTCATACTCTACAATCGATCGTTTCGTCTTCTTATATTTTGCTCTAGTTTGGAGCTCTGATAATTTGAACCTATTCTGCTGAAAAGTTCATTTTAATCCGTCAATTAGTTTTTGAATTAAGACCGCAATACGAAAAAAAGAAAGAAAAAAGCTACTTCATTCTCTTCAAAAAAAAGCTACTAACATTTTCTTCATCGATTTCTTCAAATAGTAGTACCAAGTCTAACAAAGGAATAACCAGCAAATAATCTAAATTTCATTTGAAGCAAACAATGCCTTCTTTTTATCCTTTTTTTTCGTTTTTTATTAAATTTTTTTTTTATCAATTTTTGGATAGTAAACAGCATGCTTTCCAACTATGATACTTTCATTCAAGTAATTCAGATTCATCACTAAACTTTAGACTTAAAGCCAATCTTCACACAGCCGACATCCTATTCTGACGGGAAAAATCAGAAACTACAAAGAGGTGGACTTTTGCAATTTTCGCTAAGATTGATCGAATAAAAACATCAGAGTCTCCCCACACAATTTAGAAAAAATTGGCAGTATCGATATCGTGTGTGATTACTATGAGAGTATGCACCCGCAAATGAACTGCCATATAAATCAGATAAACATGTTCATCTGTTTTTGAGGGGAATCATCTGCAGACCGAAAATCAGTTGGGGAAATGAGAAATGCAGAAGCTGACAAAATTTTTAGGATGATTGTTTTCTCTCTTTCTGTTTAATCAATCTTTGTATAGTGTTATTCCATACTTGCATCAGAAGTAGGATGTCGGCTGTGTGAAGATTGTCCTTTACAATCTAATAATAAATATAGAACAAAAGTGGCGATGAAACTGAATTGAATAATTGAAGAAGCTGACTCAGTAGATAGAGTCTCTTACTAGTAGCGAATGATTTTGTAGTTCAAATGACCAGCCATTATATGGATGGACATTCAAAAATAACATATATATTTAACTCCTAGAGATTGCTCTCCTTTCGAAGCTTTTCAGATGTGATACACTATACCATAGGATATTAAATATAGAAAGAATATACTTTTTGTTTTGTTACTCTTCTTAGGTAGAAATATGTAACTTCCGTTTGTTAAGAAACGTTGGATTCTCGCATTCTATCCATTATCGAAGATTAAAGAGTACAATTAACATGAAGTATTGTTTCTAATGTAAAATACGACAACGAAAAAAATGTCTGTTTTTACATTGTTCTAACGAAATAACTTTAAAGATTGATTTTGTTCATTTTAAAAAGAAGAACTTTAAAAAGTTTTGCCACACACGCACATACATTAAGCAAAAAAACAAAAAAAAAGAAGAAAAAAAGAAAAGAAAAATCAATGAAAATTCTCTTCATTGAAAATATTTCAAAAGGAAATTCATATTATTTGAAATGAATTCTATACAATTTTTGTTAATGAATTGAAATTATTAATAGTCTAATAACAGGAAAATGTTTATGTGAAGATTTAAACAGGTGAATTTCTATAAAATCATAATAACAAAATCCTTTATTGTTGTGGTCAATTTGTCGTTTATACAATGAAAATAATCAATCAAAATTATTTGTACTATGTTGAACAGAGTAAAATCAATTTATTGCACATCGTTTTTCCACCAAATAAAACCACTAAAGTTCATATTTGAATAAATAAATAGTTTAGAGACCGTCGCATTATATTATAAATCAGAGTTCCCAAAAACAAACTAATATATGAAATGCTATTCGTTAGACAATGTATTTTTCATATTTCCGTACTAGTATATAGAAATAAATGAAAAACTATCAATTGCCAAGTAGTATAATACTCGTATATCAAATCCAGATAAATTTTGTATACAAAAATTGATACACACACATAGAGAGAGAGTATGGATTGCAATATATCCTTTTTAATCCATTTAATGGAGGACGAACCTATAGAATTTATACATATCAAATTTTCAATGGGTTTTTCTTTTTTTTTTTTTCTGGTAACATTGAGTCATATTTTTTGTAACCAAAATGAAATTCCCCAAATCCCTATCATGTTTGCGAATCTATTCACAATTTTATTCAATAAATCTACTTTTATACCTTTTCCTATTTGGGTGTTTATTTTTTTTTTTTTTAAATAAATTTTAATTCTCAAAATTTTTTCATTGTTTTCCGAAAAGGATGTTTTGTGTGAAAAGGATTTCATGCGGCATAGAAATAATAGAGCTAAAAATTGTCTATATACATTTTTTTATTGATTACTCTTTCATAAAATCGGAATTTTTCTTTTCGTCTTATTAAGTTATTTAACGTACTGGAAATAAGAATCTTTTTTTGATTGAAATTTCTTAAAAAAGTTTTCTTTTTTTTTTTCTGAAACCAAAAAAAAAAAAAAAAAACAAATAAAGAAAATCTAGAAAGTGATTTTCTTTGACGAAAAATTTCTCTTTTAACTTTTATTTTATCTCAATTATTTTTCTATTATTTTTAATAAATTCTAAGAAATTTCACACTCATTACAAATTTATTTCAGAACCAATATAATAACAATAATGATATAATAATGATAAAAGTATCAGCCTCCAAAAGAAAAAAAGGATTCAAAACTTCATTTTTTATTCATATTTTATTTGGTTAAAATTTTAACCTTGAATAGACTTTTCCATCCCTATTTAACCTTGCGTCACTTCTAGATATTTTCTTTTAAATTTTTTTTTTTTTTTTTATATACTAAATATACAAGGAAAATGGTTCCTGGAAGTTTTATACAAATATTATTATTCCTTTGGATTCAAAGCCCGCCCGACAAGAAAAAGTAAGAAAAAAAAAAAAAAAAGAATTTTTTTCATTAAAAATTTACAAAACAGTAATACTGGTAACGAGCCCATTCACCCTTTTAGGTTTTTCTGGAAAACGAAGTAAAGTATAAAAAAAAAACACGACAAGAAAAGAAAAAGAAATGACAAAAATTAGAAAATTCTCACAGACAAAAATGCCCAAAGGCGTCACCAAAACGAATTCAAAATGTTAAATTTTCATGTAAATATTTTGAAAAAAAAGAAAATTTTGTTTTCTTTTTTTTGTTTTTGTTTTAAAGAATAAAATTGTCTAAGAAAACTGGGTTCACTGAAAAATGGACCTATGAAAGTTTCATCAACAGAAAATTTAATAACTTTTTTGTCTTATCATATGTTCCCTGTGGTTTTATGGATTTAAGCTTTAATGAATTAGATTATAATTTAGTTATGTCAGTACTATTTTCTGATTTGTCTTCGACTTAATAATATTAGGTACAGGGTGGTACCGAATGGAAAATATGTAAAACTACAACTTTGTGTAAATATACATAAGAAGAAAAATTAGGAATATTTACAAAAGTTTGAGATCTTGAAGATCTGAAGACTGATTAACTCATCTTTAGCAAACAATGAAAATTTTTAAAAATTAATGTTTCCATCTTTCAAGTGCAACAGAAAAATAAATACATGAAGAACCGAGACCTGGATTTGAACCAGAGTCTCATCAGTTTCTAGAAACGATGTCTCAACCAACTCGACCATTCAACACTGTAGTTCTGTTCATTTGGCTTTTTTCGTAAATTCTTAATATTATATTATTCAAACAATACAACAGTTATATTCTATAAAACCTTTCAACTCTCAATGCCAATTTATTTGTACTCTAATTTTTAACTCTACAAACCAAAAACTGAAGAACAATTATAAACCAGCTTATGAATTGCATATCGCCCCCGCACGTTTCTGTTACTACTACCAGTTGGCTACTGAAAATGTTAGCTGGAAAGAGAGATATATAATTATCGATAGACGTATACACGAAATCAGTTTCAACGAAAAGCCTTTTAAACTTAATAATGTTCACTTCTTCTTTAAGAAATTCACTCTTTTTCCACTGTTGTCATAATGGTGTGAAGAAAAGTACAATAAAAATGGTATACGTATTGGCACGCTTCAAGTATTTTTCCAATTTTATAGGAATTTCAAACTTTTCTCTTTTTCTCGGATGTATATCGTAAATTTACTAGTTTATTCCATGCTTCTTGTTCATACTAAATCCATATAGCTGTACACAGTATACATGGGGTTAGGGTACACATTAAATGAGCTTAACATATAAACCCAATGTTACCTGGTCGTATTTTCAATTAACATTCTTAAATTAAATAATAAACGAGTTGAAATTTCGATACTCGACTTTATACAAAACTTTTTCAAATATTTGTTGAACCCAAATTTACTATAATAATAAGAAAAAAAAAAAAGTGTCTGATTACAATCATAATTGGATTTGTCAAAGGAAAATTATCTTTATTGTTTTACGACGCACCTTGTATAATCATGAAACAAATGGAAATAGAAAATTTTCACTTCACTAAATATATTAACGATAAAATAAAACTCCAAGAAAAAGTATTTTTGATTAATTAATGTGAAATCCATTATTATTTAACATACGAAGAAGTCAAAACATATAATTCATCTTATTTTGTGACTACATTATTTGTGGAAAGTTATTTTCTTTATATATAAGTTTTGATAATTCAAAATAATCAGAAATTATAATAAATCGAACATTTTATGAAATCGAAATAAATTGAATAAAATTTATTCGAAAGAAAATCCCATGTGTTACACAAATTAAATGGTCTCTTGATTTAATATACTAAACAAAAAAAAACGAGCAAAGCAAACCATAGCAGTGAATTTACATTTTCTCTATATCGGCTGGACCACTATGGAACTTTCCCAATAGTGTCATAAAATATTCATTTCAGTTCGCCTATTCTAAATGTACATTCCAAGTTTCATTAAAATCCCCCTGCTATTGACCGAATTATTAAGTTTTTTTTTTATTTCACCCTCCCGCAACCCCCACCGTGGGGAGACGCATTCTATCTTATCAGTTGGCCTATCCGGAATGTACAGTTAGTGTTGTCATATATTAATTTCGCCCAACATCTAACACCATCTGGCATTTGATGCAACACCAAAATGGTGAAAGTTGGATGCAAATCGGACAATCCATTTAGATTTTATTAACGATTTAAAGAGGCGGACGGATGGACGGACGGATATAGGGCTAATTATCTTTGATGAAACGGATTTATTTTCATCTTCCTAGCCTTTCTAGAACAAAAGTTAGGTTTTCGCACGATTATAGTACTTTCCTATAAACATTCGTTTATCGGGAAAGTAAAAAACTCAATAACGAATATATTGTACTATATATAAAAGAATATTTAAAAATATTAAAGACTTTCTGGCTAGATCTTAAAGCTTTAAGTTTGATGTCCAAAATTTGAAAATTTTTCTATCATTTTATTTTAGAAATATTTCATTATTCACAAATTTCTTAATTCATTCAAGTAGAAAATATAATATTCTTCGATTTGATATGATTTAAAAGTTGAGTATTTCCGTTTTTTTTTTTTCCTATAAAGAAAAGTTCTACAAAATATTTGTTTTGATTTATTTTTATAACGAAAATTTTCTTTTTCATATTTCTACACATATGTTAAGTTAAGAATTTCCATAATTGTAATATCTAATATTATAAATAAAAGGAAAAGATATCGACCCTTTTTGATATTATTTGTTGCCATCATTTCACATACGGTTAAACGTTAAAGAATCATATTCTATGTTAATGCATTCCAATCTTGTCAGCAAACACCAGCCTTATTTGACTGTTTTCGTTCAAAATACATTAGGATTTTTTTTTTGTTTTTGTTTTTATCCTTTACGATTAGATTCCCGGTTGTATTCAACTATATATACCCTTTTTGTTCTACTTGGTTGGTTGCATCCACAAACGAAGCTTTATTCGGGTTAATATTGGAATATCTAGAAGTATGTCTAGTATAGTGTAACTTCATCAATATTCGGTCATAGTATGAAATAGAAAATCAATAAAATTGTTAAAAAAAAAATGTTACTGTAGATTTGATATAACAGATATTGGCAATGATTTATAACAGAAATGCCAATTCAAGGCAAAGCTTATAATTCATCACAAAATGAACGTCCTAAGCTTTGCTTATCGGATGACAAATGAACAGTTTAATTAAATACTTGAAACGAATTTTGACAATATACTAACTAAACACTTATTCATTTCATTACGAGTTATTTTTTATTCACATTCATTATAACCATTCGTTCAAAGGACCACCTAATTGGAGTTGAATGACTATTAGTACTTCAGGGATTTTTAATTATGATAATTATGAAGTTATTAATTATGGTTTAGTCATTCTACTTTTATGGATAATTGATATTTATGTAGATGGTATAAAAAAATTGAAATTTTCTATGAGAGTTTTACCCTATCCAGCTATTATGTTAGGTTTACCTATTTTTCCTACAAATTTGTTTTTGATGTTGAACTAAATTGAAAACCAAACAAAAAAGGTTTCATAGTTTGTATTTTGTATTTTTTCTGTTGTGTACGATTTAGATCTAAAATCTAGTTGAAATTCTTCATGAAAACGAGTAAAGAATCAAGATCAGAAAATTGCCTTTTCATGAACAAATTCCTATTTTATTTGGAAAAAGGAAAAACAAAAAAAAAAATCTATGAAAACATTACAAACCTTATATAAAATTCATACTTTTGACCAAAATGATTGATTAAGGTTTAAAAATCGAGAACTAGTTTTATATTATAGAAGAAATGTTTATGTTGAAGTATTACGTTGGATATCCGATAAATTACATGATAAAATTTAAATTATTCCTTTTTATTAAGAAATCTTTTTAACGTTCAGTTCCAGCCTCCTCTCTTTTGTGACATAATATAATCGAAAAGATTAAAGATTTTTCTATTACAAGATTTCTAAATGAAAAAAAAAATTATTGAAATCATAAAAAAAGGAAATTAAATAGCAGGAAAATCATAGTTAATTTGTTATGTCATATATGTTTTAATGTCAATTCCGGGCATCGATGCTTACAAGATCATCAATTATTATCAAAATTTCGAACTTTTATCCAATATATACTATTGAGAATCAAAGAGAGAGTTGTAAATTATGTTATTGAAATTATATATAAAGGAAACTAATGACAGACCAAGCCCGAAAGGTTAAATGACGACACAAATAGTCCAAAGGATATCATAAATGAAAGTCAAATACATTCCCATGAGTGTTGGTACCGTGTGATTTTCTTTGTGGCCTGGAACAGTTTGATATTTTCACTCATTCTTATCTGCATATTGATAATGATTTATTATTTATCTGTCAATATTTCATTCACCATTAAGAACATTTTGAGAGTTTCACCAATCCCGAACGTTAATACACAACCATTCATAAATTAATGTTTGACTAAAAGAAAATTTTTTTTGGAAATCCATCAATTTCATTTTGAAAATAAATCCATTATTTTATTACTATACGATTTCGATAATTAATTAAATTTAAAAATAATTCTTCAATTTATTATATACGAAAATTTTTGAGCGTGAAAAACTTTTTTTGCGTTTTTCCTTTTTTTTCTTCTTCAAATTAGCATTATTGAAAAGCTTTATTTATTTTCGTTTTCAATTCGAAAAATTAATTCGAAAATTCGATTCTGAAACTGTATTTCAATGGAAATCCATTAAATCTAATGGATTTATTTTAGCAGAAAAAGAGAAGAATATTTTTTAATGTGATCTTTTAATTTGAAATTTAAAAATATACAAAAAAAAAAATGGAGACGTACATTGACTAGAAATAATTCGCATAGACACAGTGCTGTTATTTTAATCGCTTATTTTAATATATTAGCGACAAAATTGCAACTTAGCAGGAAATAAGATTAAAAAGCTATAAATGTAATCATATTATGGTTTATTATATATTAGGTGCGATATTTGAGTGATACAGTCAGTCAGTTCGTTTAATATGTACTATATCTTTGTACCCTATAGTAACTACTATCAGAAAGTATATTACATAGTTTTGTTACTAGAGAATTAATTATGCATGTCCGTTCGTCCGTCCGTTCTTCCGCATACGAGATAATTCAATGTGGGTTGGTTATTCCTTAACCCAAAGACAAGTATAGTCGTCGTTGGCAATCGGAAGGCAACAGGACTCGACATCCTTTTCGGTAATTGCGTACGGAAATCGCGCAGATAGATGAAAAAATAAAAATGCAGTAAAACAAGACACAAAAAATTTGCTTATTCAAAAACAAAGTAGGACGAGTATACTCGTCCTTTCAACGCATAACACCCTGCCAAAGAAGAGTATACCCGTCCTTGGCAGCAAATGGGTTAACTCGATTTGATATAGCATTTCAACAAAATCGGACAATGGGAAGTGAAGTTATAAAGCCAAAACTAGGATGACCACAAAGTTTTGTCGTTCTATTTGTTTCGTTTTCCGGATTTAATTGGAAAAAATTTGTGCAGCAAATAAGTACATTGCTTACATAAATATTAAATTTCAGTCAAATCGGTCGAAGGATAGTGGAGAAAAAAAATAGATGTAGAAAAAAAAAGATGTTCATAAAGTTTTTGCGATGTACTTTAAAAACTAATATACCGATTTGAATAAAGTTTTGGTGGAGTGATTTACGCTATTAGGGTCTAAGGTACTTTATGAATTAAAGCAAATTTGAAGAAAAGAAAAGAAAGTTATGCAAAAAAATTTTCAAATATTTGCTGTGTTTTTTTCATCGGAGTCAGGGTCTATTTTGAAAAAATCGATCTGAATCTAAAGAGATCTAGGAAAAAAAACTTTTCTTTGAAAAAAATTCAACTTTTTCGATCATTTTTTAAATAAATTATGCGTAAATAAAATAAATACTAGCAAATTCTCAAAAATCTTTATTGAATGATATTAAAAAATCATTTTTGTCACGAATTTATGAAATTGATTATATTACAATATCCGCATTTATATGGAAAACTATGGCTGCGCCTTCTCTTGCAACTAAAGGTAACGGTAAATGTAACTAAAATCTATCGGGGTCTCAGGCCCTGACCCCGATAAATATTTGGGTTATGTTGTTGTTGCTTTTACATGTTATGAAGCAGACCCCGATGAAAAAAACACAGCTATTATTAGTTTTGGTTGTTTTCTTCTTAGAGTCAATTCATTGAACTTGTTAACTATACAGATCCCATACCTACCATAGGCCGATAAACAATTACTATATATTTTTGAAAATTGGGTAATTGGAACATTTCTATGAAGATAAGAAGATAAGAAAAGTATAGTTTAGCATTGCCACTAAATGTTCCACTTTGTTTGAAACTTCAATTTTTATTTATCTCAAATCTTTTGTATTAATATTAAATTAATAATCAAAGTGCCTAATTAAAAACCAAAATTTCCATCAAAAAGTTAAGTAATAATCAATCATTTTAAGTTCATTCGCTTGTTCATAAAAATCTTAAAGCTTTCGCTTAGATTTAATACAATATAATTTCATAAAAATAATGTTCGAAATTAAAATAACCTTATTATAATTTTTCTTTTTGACCATGAAATGTAATTTTCATTGGCCACATAGTCTATACTCATTGTAATAAAATATGTAATTATATAGAATGTACTAGCAAAATCTATATATATATATATATATATATATATATATATATATATCTACATAATTATGACTTAGCATGTATGAAACGGGCGGTGCGGTATAGAATATGGTAAATACAATCATTTTCAAACGATAAAAACATGCAAACAATTAACTTGTAATGCGTATTATACTAAAGACTCAGTTATTCTGTTTAATATGCAAATTGACTTCAGGTTTTTCTCCGTTTTTTTTTTTTCTGAAAAGTCCTAGTTAAATACTCTTCCTATAAAAAAAAAAAATGTATTACAAATGCTTTTTTGCCATACTCATATAAAAAGTCCTGAATACTATGGCCGCAAAAAAAAAAAATGGGAACAAATAACATAGAAAGGAAAAAATATATAATTTTGAAGTGTTACACAATTTCATGCTATGCTAATGCTACTAAATTCAAACTAATGTAATATCTGTTTTAGTTCTACATATTTTATATATGCATAACTAATATTTGTTATTTCCATATTAATACCAATGACACATCCATCGGAAATTAAATCATCGATTTTGTCATTCATATTTTTTTTATTTAAAGCTGTTCTTAGTCTAACAACTCCTAAATGGGTCTCATGAATAAGTTGATAAAATGCCTTTAAGGATTTTCTTACTTAAAAATAACGCAGACATTTTGGTCAGTGACCATCATCTTTATAGGAATTCCATTATTTGTGTCTATTTAAAATCATTTTTATGTTTATATTAGACTTTAAAAAGGTCTGTTTTCAGAAGGATATTTGAGATTCGGTTATTTTTCAAGTGGTGTAATTCTAAATAAGAAAATTATCTTGAAAATTCCTATTTTTGTTTGTTGTTGAGTATGCCTTGTGCCTTGATAATATGGCAATAAAAGAAAAAATTCAATAAAACGTAGAATTTTTTGTCTCGGAAAAGCGGAATAACATTTTCATCATTTTTACGATTGAACTCGATTAGCGAATAGAAAAATCATTTTCTAATTCGGATTTTTCGGGTGTTAACGTTATTAGTAAAAATGTGATATATGAGAATTTTTTCGTTTTTTAAGTGGTCACCGTGGAAATATTTAAATAAATTTATGCAAAACATATTTGTCATTCATTTATGCAAATCAGTTTTAATATATAGTACATGATTTTTTTTTTAAGAATTCATTAAAATATGTATTTATAAATTATTAATTGAGATGTATTTTAATTTTTTAATACTAATTTGCAAATTTATAAGCGAATAATGATTGATCTAAATATTGATTAATGAAGACTTTTATAATTTTCTATTTTTCCGATATAAATATATGATATTCAAATATAATTTGTAGAATCAAATAAATCTATGTATCCTACAGATCCTGCTAGTTGGACTGGTACACGGGCTCCTAGTCATAAGAAAATAGTGTATAGAATCTTTTAAATATGAAGACAAATTGAATTAACGAAACCAAAGATACATATACGTATATCTATAAATAGGTACACTATAAAACTGGGATATAGAGAATGAATTGTTCAACTTAATTTTCATGCGAATCATTAATCTCAATTTGCATTTTAGTCAAATTGAAAATTCCTCACGTTTAAAACGAAGAAAAAAAACGAACATTTATTTTCTCGTGTATATTTTCATCTAAGAAATACGCACTTTTTCACTTTTCACAGTTTTTTCTTGCTTTTGTTTTTGTGTTTGGTGTTTCTGTTTCTTTCATTCTATAACACTTAATCCAAATTTTCCATCTTTCAATTCGTTATCCTTCCTTTACTTCACCTAATCTCATTCTTAGTCCTTTTTTCCTTGCCTCTTTTGTTCTAAACATCATTTCAAGTATTTAACTTGAGTATTTAAATTCATTTATCATTTTAATACTTGAAAATAACAAAGAACGAAAATATTTTGGTAAAATTAGAGTTTTAGGATATTAGCAAGAATGCATTTTCAATTTATATATTTACCACAAATATTTTCTAATTAAACTTTTAAAAAAAAGTACAGGATATCTAAAATGTAATTAAGTGAAAAGCTTTATATTTCAAAATAACAATTTTGAATTTTCCTAATATCTAATTTCATTCAGCAATTCTTGAATTTTTTGAAATATCTTAAATACTAGCTGGGTACTCGCGGCTTTGCTCTCGTTATTCTAGAATATGGAAGAAAATTTAATTTCAATTTGACCGAATTATTGATATTTCCGGAATCCAACACCGAGTGGACACCTATTATTGGAGCCTATTATTGATCGGATTAGGCACTTTTTCTATATTCGCCACCTGCAATCCCCCAAGGGGAGACATATCTTATTTTTTAAGTTAGCCTATCCTGAATATATATTCCAACATTCATGAAAATCCTTCTATTATTGACTGAATTATTGACGTTTTTCTAATTTCGCCCACCGGAATCCTTCACCTAGTGGAGATACATCCTTCAGTTGGTCTAAAAAGGATGTTCATTCCAAACTTAATGAAAATTTGTTTGTTTTTGACCGAATTAGGGAGGATTCTATATTCCTTTATATTGCTGTAATTCAATATAATTTTAACTATTTGTAATAAAAAACTATTGTATAAATATTCTGAAGCTAAAAGTCACAAAATAAATCCCACAATTGAAACTGAAACAAATAAAATATACTATATACTACACAAAAATGAATGCAATTTCACATTTGAATATGCTTTCATAAACTCAATAAAGATGATATTTATATGGAGATCCTTTAGAATTCCAATGTAACGTAATGTACTAGTTTCATGTTAGTCGAAACTATATTATTGACTTTGTCAACGATTTATAATAATTATAATCAACAATAAACGCATTATATCCGAAAATATACAATTTCATATTCTTTGCCTGGAAATTTAATATAACGAAAAATACTTCAAAACATTTCAATGAGTTCTCATAAAATATAATGTTTGCATAAAAGCATATATAGTACAAACAAAAATCCTTATGATACCGCAATTCGCTATAAAGTCCTGTTGTTTGAGAGTCATCTAATCTAAAATTGTCGAAATTTTAACAAACATGTAATTTTTGTAAAATTTTGCGATTCAATTTTATATTCGTTATAAAATTTTTATGAAATGAAAATTGCATTTGATGCGTTTTCACAAATATAAAGTATTATATTTCCAACTCATATTTAATCACTTTTTTTTATTTCCATTTTAATTAAATCGCAAAGTTCAAATGACTTTTTACCACATAATTACATCAGAGATTTAAAAGATTGCTGGATTCAGTCAGTATCTAAATGAATGTGGGTTTTAGGTACTATTAAATTCTATAGAAATTTTTTCTTGGCTGCGCGATTAAAAACCATTTGGCAATCTAGAATTTTAAATATTAAGATCATCATATTAAAAGTTTTCAGTTCGATAAATAATTTCATCTATCCTAAGGAGCACACAAATTTGGTGACCTTAAGTTAGAGTAATTTTAAGTAATTTTTAGTTAAAGTCTTGGCAGACCAAAGAAAATTCTAATTTCTTGCCTAGACCTTAAAGTGTCTCAAATAAACTAGTTTAATTTTGGAGTTCATTCATTTAAAGGAAGAAATTTTCTGTCTTATAACGTTCGCGGACGTGAATGCTATAGCAATTTCTCACTGTGATACCAAATGAGATGAGCTTTTTACTGTCCGCGAACGTGTTAAGTTCAAAATTTATTGGTTTTTTATTTTTTCAATTCTATTTTCAAGAGTTCAAGTAGTTCATGGCAGCTTATCGAATAATGATCGAAATATTACTTTACACTAGAAACTTTCTATCAGTCCGAAATTGTTTATATCGTAAATTAGTAGTTCTGGACTGGAATTGTGTAATTCGATCGATAGCAAATCGTATCGATAATATGTATATTGCATTTCCTAGGCTTTTTCGATATGATTTGATCGAAATCAAGTTACATGATTCCACATCCCTGTAAAGTCGTGTAAATTTAAAAGTTTAACAGATATTTTCATTGTGTTTAGTGTCCATATCATATCTGTGAGAGTGCTTTAAGAAATTAACTTCCCGAATACAATACCTCTTCACATTTCTATTTTTATTACAACCTTTTTAATATCATCTTTTTTTTTCCATTTAATATAAAAAAATCCAACAAGAAGTCTTAAGAAAAATTATTCTGAGACTTTTTGGTGGCACATTCTCTAAAAGTGAATACAGTAAATTGTTTAAAAGAAAGTCTATATCCATCTTACGAATATAAAAGAGAATTTCTACGAATTGTTTCTATAATGATCTCATAAAATCGTCTTCATAGAAACTTGATGAATTTACTCTGTTCAAGTTCAACGATTCTAGGACGTTAAATATAATATCTTTTGTGTCCTAAGAACTTGAAGATATATCATATGGCATACAGGATTTTTTTCATTTTTTCTATTTTCTGGTAATATATTTTATATAGAATAACATTAAGATTTTTATGAAGTCAACATGGTTTTTGTGGAACATTGTTTATCAATATAAAATCATTTATTACCTTTTATCCATTATGTTCACAGTTTTTGTATAACTAAACAATTTTTATTTTTTTATTTTGCTTTTTTCCAGTTATTAGAGCATAAAGAGGAGCCCATCCGAAAACCGATCAGAACATAAAAGCTTAATCGAAAAATTGTGTATATTGTGACTTTTTTGACTTCCTCGGAACAAGTTTTTGTTATAATTGTAAATTCAATATAATCGTATATATGATACATAAATTATAATAGTCAATTTCCGTATTTTCAATTGATTGTAATCGTATTATCGCGCGAAGGATATGGACAGAAACATATGATATTGAGAAGAAACAAAAAGGATATTTGTTGAAGTGATTTTATTATTTTGTATGGAAATTGCATGCCATTTCCGCGAAGCACAAAATTAATATTTAAATGAATTGGTATGTTAATGAAATGGTTTTTGTTAATAAAATCCAATTAATATCAATGTATAGTATTTGGAAAACAATTGAATTAGTTTAATGTTTATACTGTAAAACGATAAAATTCTATTAAGCAGATATTGATTATATTTCATAAGTAAAAACAGAAAAGAAGTGATCTGTGCACACAGAAAAATCATAAGGCCCGCCGCACACTTGAGCTAAGCTATGCGGGCGAGCCTCTCTGTAGTTAAATAGCTTAGCTGGTCTCGCTAACCCCGTTGCACACCTGAACTTAGATACGCGGCGACATTTTTGGTAAATTCTTTCTATCAGTTCTATTTGAGCCGTCAGAGAGTACAGTATCGATGAATTATTACTAGACCTTTTCCACTTAACACTTACACATTTGTATCGACAAGATACTACCACAAAATAAAGAAAACATACTACACTTTTGCAAACATCGATTCTACACTGTATAATACCGAAAGTATGTATAAATTATTGTCAGCGATGCCACGGAAGCTCGTTCGCGTAGTTGAGGTCTGAACTACGTGAAACAGCTTAGTTCGTGTCGCTCATAATCAGGCAACGTAGTTTCAAAGCTTCGCTGAGGTGTGCGACGACCAATGCAAATACTGAATTTTTTTACTTTCAGCGAGAAACTTAGCTTACGTAGTTTAGCTCGCTTAGCTCAAGTGTACGGCGGGCGCAAAGCTCTCGGGCAGTTCCTACAACTGAATTTTCTGTTGTGGTAACTGAAAACTCAGTTGTGACAACCAAATATCAGTTGTACAAATTTCACAACTTAATTTTTTATTGTAATAACTGAGTTTTAGTTGTAAGAACTGAAAACCAAGTTGTGAGAACTATAAAATTCAGTTGTCACAACTAACCAGAAACTTTATGATTTTTCTGCGTATATTTGATATATGAAAAATTACGAATAAACCACTTTTATTTAACATTAAATCTTCTCGGTTGAATTACTTATAGTGTATCTTGTAAATTCTTAAACAATCGCCTCTCATCTCATTATGATTTCATAGATTAAAGTACCCTCTGATCCTGATATGCAATATTAAATATCCTTTCATAGAAAATCCACATAATCCTAAAACCTTCTGAAAATTTGTAGGTAACCAGTCAACTGCATCATTATAATATTTGTATGATGGGAAATGAGAAACGATTTAACTTTGTTAATCTTGTTCTATGTCATGTTTGAGATTCCTCTTTACTAATGTAAGATGATAACTTATCACCATTATGATGCTCATTATTCATGGAATTATTATTATAAAATATAATATAACGAAAGATTTAATATATTTTAACCCCGGAAATCAGAGCTTATATTGTGGAAAATTTTCAACGATTTTTCATTCATTTATATTATAAGACTAAAAAAAAAAAACCCTTCAAAATATAAATCATATTTTGTTATTATTCTTCACTTTGCTTTACTATTTTTTGTGTTTCTTACCCTCTCTAGATTTCTCCAGATTCCACATTTAAATGATGGGAATTGAAAACTGGAAAAGATATTGAGAAAAGTAAGCAGATATGAACGTAAGATGAAAAACTGGATAAGAGAAGAACTATATATATATATATACAAATATAAATACTAAATGTAACACCTCCCTGAAAGTTATTTCCTTACATATCCTGAATAAATTTACAGAACGATAAAATTTCATCGAAACACTTCAGATACACATAACTTTATGGATAAATTTGAATACATATAAATATGGTACATGAATCTCTATTATAGCCCATGACATGATGTCGAAAAAAGCACTCCCGAAAAATATATATTTTACATTTTTATAGTTCATGATCTGATTTGTGATGATGTTTTTCTTTTTCTTCTTTTTTTCTTCTTATTTCCATTTCATTTTTCTTATTTTCTTTCTTTTCACTTACATAAATTTCGTTGTTTTTCTTTTTTGAAAATTCCATTTTCTTTTTTTCTCGATATGTGGATATGGATATTTTTTTGTTCGGGCAACAAATGTTCGAAATAAACCAAAAATATTATCCTGAAATAAATATGTGTATTTAGTTCTCTTCAATATTTTATAGAAAAACAATAAATAGGACGTATTTGACCGCTATCAGCATATAAGAGAAAAAAAAGAAGAGAAAAAGGACAACGTGGAAATGTGTAGATATACGCTTTAGATATACCCACGGATATTCTAAAGAAGCTTTCCTTACAAAGTCATGTAGGCAAAAAAAAAAAAAAAAGTCTTCAAGAAAATTGTTTTTAGTCAATTGTCATTTTTGGGGTTTTTATCATTTTCAACCATACTTACATATTGGGCCCATATCCGAAATATCCGAAGAAATAATGATGAGAACTGTGTTTATAGAAAAGCTTCGTAAGGTTCATGGATTTAGGGTTTTATAATATTTTACTATTTTTTTTCCTTTTTCCTTCAGATTTTTCTTTTTTTTGGATTTAGTTGCTTGTCCTTTTTCTTGTTTATTTATTTCCGATGAGTTTGACAAATCTTAATAAATTGGCACATATAGAATTTTTGGAATATGAAATTTCAAAAAAGAAGAAAAATGAAAAATCTGTGGTGATAACTTATGAAATTTAATAAAAGAAAAAAAAAAAAGAACAAATTTCCCGAATCAAAAATATAAATTTTCAAAGAAAAAAGGTCAATTTTATATGTGAACTATTCTTTTTTTTTTTTTTAACAAAATAAAATTCGTTACGAATCACCAAGAACCCAAAACTTTAAAAGAGATCGTAATATATATATAAATTTGTTAAAAGATTACTATTTGTATTTCTACAGGGTGATTCTAAAATATTCATTTATTTATACTTGAAAATTCTAAGATAGATTATTCTAATGTAAGAAAGACATGCTATACATGTTACATGTTCGATAAATTTTACAAAATGATTAAAACAGATTATGTACCAAATATATTTTCAGACAATTAAACTCACCGAATAATTAAAACCAGGTAAATAATAATTATAATGCCAGTAACCTTGCTTTCTGCTTGTTTTTGTAACAAATTTCATGTCAAGGCACGATATCAAAGTATATAGAAAATTGAAAATGAAATTACCATTTATGCATTTGAATTTTCTTTAAGTATATTTCAAGAAAGGTTTTACAGAGCAAAGGTAATCTAATCAAATTTCCACTTTGAACGTAAAGAATATAATGCAATTTATAGTGTTATACTCAAACAATCCATCAAAATGTATTTGTACTACGGAATTGTTTGTTAAGAAACGGTCGATTGGTAGATCTTCTTAAACATACACAATATAATTAAATTTTTTCAAGATGCTAGACCATGTCTTATTCTTTTTTTTTTGTTTTGTTTTGTCAATCCTTTTGTTGAATTGACCTTTTCTTGAACTAAAAATGCCAGTAAACTAATAATATGTGAAAACCATGTTCAGATGGGATCCTTTTTCTTTTCTAAGAGAAAAAATTTTCTTTTTTTTTTTTTCTTTTTAAAAATCAACTAGGTATGTAATTTTTCGGCAAAAATTCTTTTACATATGAATATGAGAAAGAAAATGGTTAATGTACGATTAATCACCAAAATGAGATTAAAATGTTGAAACGATTATGGAAAAGCATACATATAAGAACATGTTTTGTTCCCTTAGAATAACCTTTTTTCTTTTTTTTTTCCTCCTCAACATAATGAGATCTCCTTTATAAATACGTGTACTACATAAAGATGGGTCCAAAAATCTGTTGCTAGTGTCTTATAATGTTTATGTGATATACTATGTTTGTAATATAATAAAGAATGTTCTTTTCGGAAAATTATTTTTTAATTTCCGTAAAGAATGAACATTAAATAAAATTCATTGATAATTAATTCACTTAACTATTTTCAAAAGTATGTTCTTTAAAATTTATGAAAGTATTATCTGAAATGATTAAAGAAAAGTTTTTCATTCAAAAGAAAGGAAAAAAAAGATATTACAAAAGAAAATCGTCAAGAATTTCTTGTTCATATGAAATTTTTTGTCCTTTTTTGGAATAATATTCTTTCAAGGATGAACTTTTGAATAATAATCCTTCCAGGTTTATCCTTGAAAACTAATTAATGTATGTTAATTTAATTTTTTTTTTTTTGACTATGGAACTGCAAACATATATTGGAATTGCAAGGAATTTAATACCAGAAAGATTTCAATCTAATTTAAAATTCTCGTTGGAAATTTCTTGATTAGTAAAAGATATAATCAATGCGGTGGAATTCCATCTTAAATATGTACATATATCAACATTAAAAATTTAAGCTTCTTATGTAACGGAATACGTTTAAAGTGCACATAAGTTTTATGAATCCGTAACATACACAATAAAAAATTGATTTTCCATTGCATAATTAATTTGAAAATGTTTCATTTTCAATGGAAAAAATTTTCTTTATTTTTTTTCGCAAACAATTAGAAATAATCAATTTTCATATTTTCGGGTGGAAAGAAAAAAAAATCATGTATGCTTTTAATTAATAAACAAAATGTGTTAAACTTTTAAAAACTCATTAAAATTTATTCAATATGAATTTTCAATTAAGTATTTTCAATTAAGTATAATTGAAATTTGTTCGTTTTTTTTATTTTTAGTTTAAATAAAAAAAAAAGGTTCAACACATTTTCCCCAAAATATTACAAGTAATTAAATCAAAATTATGAATTACCAAACATTTTCTCGAAAATTCAATAAGTTCCATAAGTTTTTTGTTTTTTTTGGAAATTTTCATATTGAAACAGATTTTTTTTCTACATACTATATAGTGTAGTTTCCTTTCTTCTCTCACTGGAAAATATTATAGTACTCGTATGTTACATATTAAAACGGACGGGAAACACAAAACTGTTATCGAAAAGTTTCCAATTGACCTAAGAGTTTTCTAATTTTATATTTTGTTTTTCTGTACGAAAATTTATGTTTCTATACAGAGTGATTCTTAAATGAGAATTCGAAAGTTTTATAGAGTAATTTTTAGAGTGAAATTTAAAATACTGTGTTCAAAAAATGTCGGAATAGTTATTTCTACGATTCGATTTGTTGGTCAAACATTCATTAGTAGAAAATTACCAGAATTATGTCAGCAATAAATTCATAATGATTCTGTTCAAAAATCGATATTTCTACATGAATTTCGATCGAAAATTTAACAAATTTAATTCTACAAGCACTGTATTAACCTGAAACACAATTCAATTGAGGGTAACTCGTATCGATAATACATTGCCATTCCTATGCCTTTTCGATACCATTCGGTTCAAATCGAATTACATGATTTCGCTCCTAATAAGCTGCCATATGATAGTCTTTCTTTAGTAAAGTCAAATTACAATATAGTGGTTATCATTTTCAATTTATAGTACACAAAAAAGAAAATTCGCTAAAGAGGCTTAAAGCCATTTACTTTGAAAGCCAAAAAATAAATTTAGAAAAAAACATAAAGTAATTGAAAATCGGCCCATAGCCGACCATAGTCAACCTATGTAATTAATTTAAACAAAATCGATTGACAAATTTTCCAATTACATCCGAAAAACCATAACCAAAAAAACGACAAAACTTTCTGGTCACCCTGGTTTTTCCTTTATAACTTTCCTCTGCGTGGATCGATTTTGCTCAAATGCAGTACCAAACGCAGTTAAGGAATAACCAACTTACATTCTAAATTTCAACATAATCGGATAACGCGTTTTTGAGTTATCTTGTCCACAGACGGACGGACGGACGTACGGACGGACATGCATAAATCGATATAACTTTTGATTCCCTGCACAACCATACCCTTGAAATGATGATTATGCGATGATTATTTCTATGCGTTACACACTTAGTGACAAAACTAATATACCCTCTGGTAGTACCTACCATAGGGCATAAAAATAAACAATTTGTATTTGATTTAAGAAGTTCCAATATTTTATAAACGCAATAATATACTAACAAAAACCATTGGTTTTCTTACATTAAGAATTCTTATAAAGTTTGAATTCTTAATTGAACAGGGAATCAATTCTAAGGGTATACTATTTCTAAAGTTTTCTTCAATATTTCAGAAATTTTATTTTCAAAGTTTTACAGATTTAATGTAATGGGAGTTGTAGTAATACTATATGTGTAACCATTCAAATGGACACTTTTCTTACTGTGGTATCATTTTGTTTAGCAACTTTCATTACTTTTCTATGACTAGAAATTAACATTTTTGATAAACATGAACTATCGAACCAATTTTATAGAACTCATATCACTAATTTCTGAATCACCCTGTTTGAATAAAAAGTTTAGATAAAGTATTGGAGAAAGTTTCTAATTACGTACTGATGACTTGGGTTTATATACAAATGGAATATGTGTTAATGTTTCAATGGAAATTGTAATTCAATATCGAAATGAAAATTGGTTTTTTTTTCTCGGTTTTCCAATAGAGCTAATTTTAAATTTCACTTATTCGATTACAGGAAGAAATTGTGGGAATTTCTTTTTTTTTTTTTTTGCTTTTGCCATTTAAAATCAAAAACTAAAATTAATTTTATCTCATTTCAATGCGATAAACTTTCATGAATTTTGCTCTAGAAAAGAAATAGAATTCACAATCAGAAAACTTTCGACCAAGTGCTTTTAAAAGTTTATTCAAGAAATCTATTTTGATGGTGAAATGGTAAAATCGTGTTCCTTTTAAAGTGATTTTTATTGGACATTATTTTGAATTCTCTGACACGATCAAATCATAATAAAAAAATAGTATGAATAAAATAAATCATGATAAAAGAAAATACTATTAATTTTTAAGGGAATCACGAATTTTTATTGATAACAAATGCATTTGAAATGTGCATTAAAGTCAAGTACTACCGATTGGATTTGAAATTATTCAAGAAATATACTATAAAATCCGTATTTTCAAAGATGAAAAGATATATTAAATAAAATTCTCATATGAATAATAAAATATGATAAGAATATAAAAAATCTATATTATATGTATGAATATTCTCTAGACTTCAGGAATTTCAGAAAAATTTCACTAGCGCTTAATATTTCAAGAAAAACGTATGTCAGTTCAAATAATGTTAAAACAAGCAACATGATAACATCGCATGCATATCATTTCGTTCAAAAGTCATATGATATTTTAACATTCAGAAAAATAACGTCAGAGTTACTAATCAGCTTGTTCGCTTGTAATATATTTTGGGTAATGAAATATTAATATTTTTTTCTTTTATATATATATTTAAATATATATATATGGATGGGTATAAGTGAGACTCGGCTACGTGATTGCAGAGTTCTCGTATTTTGGTTTTAAGTTTAAATTTATATTTGAGGTTTGCCTTGATCTCTCCTAGAGTTTCTTCCAAATATAAATATTAAAATTTTTGCTTACGTTCAACTTATTATTGTTTATAAAAATTAAAGAAATAAAATTTTTTTTGCAATTACGTACATAAGATACTTAAAATTTTATTATTATTTAATCATATTTAAACATAATATTTTTTTTTGGAATACTTTTTATAGTATACTAAGTTGATAAAAATGAAAAACATGAAAGCTTAATCAAAAGCGAATATAACCGAATTCATGTACAATTATTGCTAACTTAAATTGTAGATTAATCTTTAGGTGTGTTAAGTAGACAATGGGAAAAAGAGTTCCTGGTATAGCAAACCACCTCAACTTTCTTACAGAAAATATTTTAAATTTAATCTTTTCATAAATGGGAGATAGTAACAATTATTATGTACAAAAAATTACAATTTAAATTTAAAATTATTTAAAAATTGTTTTGCCAGAAACAATAAAAAAATTTGGAAATCATTATTAGTAATATTTTGAAACACCCTGTATCTAAAACATTTTACAAACAATTGTGAAACGCATTTTGGATATTATAAGCATATAATTGCAAATTTACCAAAATAAATCATTTCCGATTTGGTATTTTCGCTAAAACTATAAATCAGTCATGTCTGTCATAAACTTTATTATTGAGACCAGTTGTTAGGACACAATTATATTTTAGTCCCAAAATAAAGCACTTGCGGTTTTTAATTTCCGGTTAAATTTTAATGAGTTCTTCCATTTTAGTTCAGTAAAATTGTACACCGAAGTTTATTAAAATTGGTTATATCATTCTCAATTTAATAAAAGTTATCACACACAAAATTTATTACAATAAAAAAAAATTCAATTTGAATTCCGGACGTTAAAAATTGCAGGTCGATTTTTTGGACGGAATAAAATACCATCTTAAATTTCAGTTAAAGTCTAAGAAAGCCGAAAACTTATTACGATTTATTCATAAAACTTGTATTACAATCAAATCCATGAAAAAGCTACAATTCTTTTTTTCTTTCGAATATATTTATTTAAAAAGAAAGAGTTCTCGAATACGTGTATAAAAAGGTTACAGGTTAAAATAATAGAAATTCCCCCAAAAGTGCTTTTACGGACGCTTAAGGATCATCAAATAAACATTTCACTTAGCCACAAACAAATAAAGTGTTATTTTCAACTTTATAGAACCATATTAAAGTTACTTTTTTTTGGTACATTTATTAAAAATTTCGTTGTCATGAAATTGAGTTTATGAAATTTCGACTAAATTTTTGCACATCATAACTTTCAAAGACTCCAAAACATCATATATTTCTGACTATATATACATTCTTATAAGTCTAACATATTTTATAATTCCTTGTGGATAAAATCGAATGTTTTAAGTACAAGGCTTGCTTTGAAGTCATATAATATTTCATTACACTCGAATGTTTTTAACTCTTTCACAATAAATTTGTTACAGACTTTAGTTAATTTTCTTTCTTGGTTAGATATTACCAAATATAATTTCAACAACTTAATAAGATATCAACTTGAATTAACTACTATATAGACTATCTTTTCATTCAATAACTAAATAGAAACTTCGTGAAAAATAAAGGTAAACTAAAATCTAATTTCCTGCACCTGAAAATGCCATAAGGGAATTTCGTATTTTATATTCATTGGGCATGTTATTGTATTTCATATAATCAAGAGAAAAAAAGAAAAAAGAAAAGAAAAGCAATAGGAAAATAGCAAATAAAGATGTTTTATTTTTTAAGAATACAATAAGTCTAGAGAAAGTACATTTTAACTAACAACATATATGTTTTCTCTGCTATCTAAGGTGAAAGGGTGTGGCGATAAAATTCATTTCTGGTTTATAACAAAACAAATTTAAAATAGTGAAACTCATTTATTAGCAAAGTTTTTCTTTTTAGCCACCTTGTTTTATTCAGTTTCGACAAAAATATAAAAAATGTTATGAATAAAAGAAATTCTACTCCAACCTCGAGATAATACCACAAAACAATATTTTCTTCTAGTTGAATGTACAATGAATATAATATATGAAATTTCCAAGAAAATATATATTCATTATGGTAAATTTTTAAAGTCATGGAATTTTTCAATTGAAATACAAAAACACATATAAAACATTTTTTTTTTTTTTTATACACTTATTTAATATTAAAGCTCCACTTACCATTGATGTCCTTTAACAAAAAATCTTATAGAATTTTTTTTTAGATGATTTCGGTTCTTTCGCTTTTTTTTAATACATTTCACTAAACAATATTTTTAAAAAAAAAATTTTAAAATATAAAAAAAACCACTAAAAAACTTAACTTACACTGAATTTCAATAAATTCGAAATATTTGAAATATTTTAAAGAAATTTAAAATTTTTGAAAAATTTTTTGAAAAATTTAAAAATAAAATTAGTAAATTTTTTAACTAAAGAAATTTAAATATTTTCACTTCATATTAAATAAATAAAATTTTTTGAATTCCGCACAAACAAATCTATCGGGACGAATTTTGTGATGATCTTTTTTGATCCTTTTTAACAAAATTTAATTTTCTATTTCCTATTTTTTCTTTTTTTCATATAGATATATATTTTTTTTTTTATTTTTTATTTTTATAACATTAAAAATATATTTAAATAAATTTTTTTTTTTTTATTTAAATATATTTGATCCGAGACTGTGGGCCCGATTCCACAGCCAACAACGAGAATCAACTGATGGTAGGTCCTGAATCTTCTGATATCGTCGACGTCGTTAAACTTTTCATACAGAAGACGACCACCGTGAATAGATAGCATATATTCATCTTCTCCATGAAAAGTTTTCTGTATATTTTCTACTTTTTTTTTTTGTTTTGATTTTTCTTTTTTCTTTTTCCTGTTTTTCAGTAGATATTTGTACGAGCAACTAGTGCGTTCGAAGCATGCGTGAAATTTTCACCAACAAAAGAAAAACATGAACGAATTGTGTAAAGTTTTTTTTGTGCAGAAATTCTCTAATTTTGTGTGTTTATATATCCTTTAACCACCAAAAAAAAAAGCACGTGGTAAATTCTTGTGAAAGACTAAACTTGTTTACGATAAGGATTAGAGAGAGAGAAAGAGAGACAGAGAGTAAACTATAATTCTAATCAGAATTCAGGATATATGCCGGATTTGAAAGAATGAAAGAGAAAAAGCTTTATTTTTATAGGGATACTATAAAAATAAAGCTCAAAAGGGGAAATATCCTTTTTGTTTTCTATGAAATTTTTCGTATACAAAAAATTTGAAATAAGATATTAAAATTTTTGTTTTTTTTTTGGCCTAAGAAATTAATGTTTCAATTAGAAAATAAAATGATTTAAAATAAAAGAAATTATACGATTTTTATATGATATTATCAAAAACAGAAAATATTCCTATTTTGAAGAAATTGTAGTCGTAAAATTCTTTAAGTATACGCTTTTAAATAAGTACAACAAAATAAAATTATAGAAGGATCTCAAATTATTACAAAATAGAATACTATGTAAAAATTCCGAAATACTTATATCCTTATATCAAGATGTACAATAAATATTACTATATAAAGACATGCAGGAGTATCTTTTTCTATACTATAGATTTTTCTTTTAGATTGTGACAAAATGTTTGAGACAATACGAAATAGAAATATTTGTTTCCTTAACCTTTTTCTTTTGGTTTTTGGCTTTAGTTTCACATTCATATCGGCCTCGTAATATAAGGCTTTATATATTTCAGATTCTTGTATAGAAAATATTACTACATAGCATTTCTAAAAGCAATAAATTTGTTAGATGTCTTCTAGGTTTTCAGCACAAATCTTATCTTAATAAAATAATATAAGAAAGATTTTCACCTAAATCACTTTTGTTATTATTTTCTAGTGTTATCTGGTAATCTTTTAAAAGGTATAATTTGAAGAGATTTTCATCTTTATATCAACTTTATGATACAAAAATCTATATATTTGATTAATTTCAAATTTGTTTAAGACGGAAATTGTAATCAAACTAAAAGCGCGTATTTTTTCGTTAAGGTTTTAGTCTAATAGAATAATTTAAATGTCTTAATTGAATTAAAAATTTAGCACGTAATCAAGGAAAACCATTTAAAATTTCTAAACACTTTTGAGAGGCAAACAATATATAATTTTTTGGCAGTTTTGCGATTTGTAGTGCCTCAATTCCATTTCACTTTCATACAATTAAAACTAAACTCACAAATTATATATAGCACAAGTGTTTTGTGGATCTATGTTCTGATAACTCGAAATATCGCTCCTGAAATACATACATACTTAATAGAAAAACAGGAAACAATGTATGCTCTAAAAATTTCGTGTGCAGCGACTGTAATTGAGAAGCATTGTTTGATGTCAACATGATATTTTCAACTATTTTAGTTATTTTAACCTTTTTTCAAGACGGAAATAAACTATTTATATATTTAAAACCCATCAAAACTGCACATCAACATTAAGTAACGTGAAAAATCTTCCATAATTATAGAAATATGTTGGCAACTAAACTCGGAGATGTTTTAAATTTTATATTAGAATGTCATAAACATTTACATTTTTCCATAGAAAATATCTAGTAAAATGTATATGGCAAAGTAATAGAAGTCATCACAACACATTAAATGAGATGACATATGAATTTCAAGGCATTTGATAGGAATATAAATTCTAGGAAATATATAAAAGCACAGATATTTACCAAGGACGCTATATATCCAAGTACATCAGAACACCCAAGAAACCCAACATGAAAATAAATAAATAACAAAAAAAAAAAAAAATGTAAGACTTTTAGTTTCCTATCTCTTCATTTTTTTGTTTATTTTTCTTTTCACTTTCTTATACTATAAGTATTGAAATCACAAAAGAAAAAGTTGGAGTCCTTCAAAATTGACTAATTTCATAATAATAATGCCTGGACCTGATCTGTTCAAAGAAATTGTATGAAGTTGTTGGACATTTATTATGCTTTTCACCATTTGTACCCAAAAGAAAAAAGCACAGCTATCTATCTGTTATATAAAAAAGTTTTCTTCGCAAATCATTTAAAAATAATTGTACGCATACTTATAGGCGAATCCCTTTATAATATAAAATAGTTTTTACTTAAAGTGTGCATACTTTTAGGTATATATATTCATGGAAATACTTTTAAAAATGAATTTAAATATAACTCACAAATTCAAAACGCAGAATAGAAAGTTTATCATCTTGAAAAATTGAGACTGAGAGACAAAGAAAAAGAGAAGCTTATTCTATCGCTAAAGAAAATAAAATTACAAAAAACAAAAGAATCGTCTCCTTGATAAATTTCTTTAATTGATTATTTTTTTTTGGTTGTTATTTATACACACCGGCGTTGGTGAGCGAACCGAGCAGGTGTCGGAGCCCCCTAGTACTTTTTAAACAGATTCCTAGATATTTTTTGAGAAAATGAATCTTGAAACACAAATGTGTATACGAAAGTTTTGATCGTTTCCAATAGAATATATTTTTTGGTTGTAGTGTCTCTCATCAGATTCGAAAAACGAAAAAACGTAAATCACTTGAATAAAAAGCTAAAAAAATAAATAAATTTTTATTTGATTTTATTATTTATATATCTTTTTATCTTTGAAGATCGTGTTTTCGGTTTCTTTTTTTTTTTCATTTTCATTTTCTTTATGCCTGAAATTATGTTTTCTTTATGCCAGGTCACTAGTGATTGACGTTTTTACAAATCTGACAAAATACACTTTTCTTCAGATTTTTCTTTTTTTTTACATGTCATTCTACATGTTAAAAAGACAAATTGAAATGTCGCCAACGGTGTACTATATAGCACTTCAATTTTGATATCATAAAGAAGGACAAAAATAAATTGTGTCGTATTAAATAGTCTCACTATACTATAAAAATTTGTTACCACAATACGGTACACTAGAAGCATATCTTTTGTGGTATTCCCCAATTTCTTATTTTTAAAACGATTTGTAAACTTTTTTTCTGGATAGATACGAAAATGTAATATCCAACAGAAATAACTATCTAAGTCCTCGATACCTCGTTAATAAATATCGAAATCAATAAAAGACATTTAGCTTCAACCGAGTCACTAATATTTTGACAAAGAAGACATTCAGCCAGTCAAACTACGACACTTTCTAAAAAAAAAAAAAAACACTTTTTTCGGACTCATGGAGATTTACCAAAAAGGATCATTTCGATTTTTGTTCTGACATAAGACTTTATTCACAGTGTAATGGAAGGAAGGAAACCGTGTAGGCGATTTTTTTTTTGTAAAACATAAGAAAACCAAATTCAACAAGCTAAGGAAAATTTCGTTCATCATCTTGATTTGATACATATTAGTTGAAGATGGAAAAGGAAAAAAATCGACTTTGACAAGGAATAAATAAAAAACCAAGGGTGTTTTTTTTTTTTTAGGTTATTAGAAACGATGAAATAACAAAAACAAGAGAGTAGACAGTAAACAGAAGTTCTGAAACAGACATGTTTATCCATCCTTTTGAGAGGATAATTGGGTATAGGTCGCATGTCAAAATAAAATAATGTTATTTTAATGTAATTTCATTTGTTTATCATGTTACGTCTGCCTATGGGTGCCTTTCGAAATTCATCATATACCAATTTAAGTATGTACAATAAAGTTATTTATTTTAAGAATTTTTAACATTAATTTTCATATTTCTATGGAATTAAAAAAAAATATTGTATGTAAAATGATGAAATCTAAATTTACATCGAAATTCTTAATTCAAAAGTGATTTCACTAAATTCTTAGTACCTTGCTAATTGTTAACTTTAAATTACTGACAATACAATAGGAGAGGAAACAATTTTTCAAAAAAAAACTTCCTAAAAATAATAACAATTTCAAGAACACCCTGCTTTTCTATGGAATATAGTATTTACTATATTAGATTGTTATTATTATTATTATTATTATTTTTATTCATCTCCTTGATGGGATTTTTTATGGAATTCTGCGGATAACAATAAGCTGTCTGGGTATATTCCTATTTAATGTCTAAGAGCTTTCTGATGATGTACGACGTTCCTAACAGCGCTGTTTTCTGCACTTCATGAGAGCTGATTCTTCCAGGGATCCTGTTTAGGTGCTCATCATATCTTTTTGTGACAGTACCAAGAGCTCCAACGACAACCTGTATTACTGACGTTTTAACCTTCCACATCCGGCTAATTTCAATTTCCAAGCCTTTGTATTTGGTTATCTTTTCAGCTTCTTTTATTGCAACATTCTGATCATCGGGGATTGCGATATCCATCAATAAACACGATTTGCCGCTTTTATGATGATATACAATGTCTGGTCTATTGGCATTGATAGTTCGGTCAGTGTTTATTAGAAAATTCCACATAACAATGGTGTTGTTTTTTCGACGACTGATAAAGGCTGATGTTCGTACCATTTGTCAGTTGTATCGACTTGAAGGTGGTGCTTCATTAATTTCCAGTGAACATAAGTCGCCACTCGGTTGTGCCGATTCAGGTATTCTTTTCCAGTTAAGATCGAACAGCCGGAGACTATGTGACTAATATGTTATTCACATTGATAACACAAACGGCCTTTGCTGTCTATTTGTTGTCTTAATATGTTCTTCTGATGATATCTTGTGTTTAGAACTTAGTCTTGGGCGGCTACTAATAAACTCTCTGTTTCTCCCTTTAAGTCGGACCATGTATGGCAGTTGACCGTTGCTTCTTTATTGACGTATTGCTTAGATTCTATATTTTTCATAAACTGGCTATTATTATTATTATTATTATTATTATTATTATTATTATTTTTGTTATTTCTATTGTTATTATTTATTTATATCTCATGCAATACTTTTCTAAATATTTCATATCAACGAAAAAAGACTGAATTCTATTTTATGATGGCATCCTTTCAATCATTATCTTTTTTTTCTCCTCTATAGAAATATCAAAATCACATTCTTGAATCATTTTATAGTAAATCTCAAACCATTTATAAATGTTAAGATTTGTGTAATGAGTACCTGAAGGCATAAAGAATACATATGGTATGGTAAAGGATATCACATCCGTACATTGTTATGTATACAACTTTTGAAAGATTGATATGTTCGTATATTCCGTATATATATTATGGTAAGGGTCTTATTCCATCCACTTTTCTTTTTTTTTTTTTTCTTCCTACTACAAATTTACAAACAAGCGTAATTTAGATTATTTTCCTACAAATAGCAATCATTTTTTACTGACAAACGAACAATCGTTTATTTTGTGCGTAATACAATTTCTTCATCGTTTTCATTTATAAAAGGATCTAATGGAACATATTTCGGTATTTATTTTAATATAATAGTGTATTTGTAAGATTTCGAAATAGACAAAGTACAACATAAGAATAAGAATAATTTTGATAATACTTGTATGAAATTTGGAATGAAATTACCTATAAAATATAGATTTTATGAGCTCGCTCATTCTTTCAGCAATTGGTATATCCACCATCGAATTAATAAGTTTTTTTGTATTGAAAAGCATGAAGATTAGGTTTGAAACAGAAATTATTTATAATACATTTCGAATAACTTTGATGTTTACCCAATTCGCACGAACAAATTAAATTATTTCAATGATTTATTGGAATTTTCTAAATATCCATTTCCCGACCATACCTCTATGTCTTACATTTTGATCTAGAAGAAATATTACAAGAATTAGAACTTACTTCAATCTTCTTGATAATCTTCAAGGATTAAATATTAAACATTTTCTTCGTTTTTTTTCCTTTCTTTTTTTTTAGAATATTGATTTTTACTTAACACACTTTGTCACGTTAACTTGAAAGTCCATGAAAATATCGCCAATCACATTTTACCAATCCAAACACAAATTTTTTTTTTTTTTTTTTTATTTATTATTTAAATTTTGTCCTTAAGAAAAATGTAAGGAACCATTCACCAAAAAAAAAAAAAAAATAATAATAATAATAATAATAATAAAATAAATTATGGAAAATGATAAAAATAAGAAAATTTTTGCTTGATCATGTTTTCCGGTGAAAATTAAAAAAAAAAGAAAAAAAAAGAAAAGGAAAATAACATTAAATGTAAAAATAAAAATTCGGCGGACATATTTTTATCTAAACGCATCAAAACATAAACGTGCGACATTCAAGACTATATACTAAAAGGGCATTAAGGATATTAAAGCATTGGGATGGAAGAGAAAAACATTTCTTCGTTTTTTTTTTTCAGTTTTCTAGAAAAAGAAAACATTCCTATTAGGAAAACTTCTGTAAATCAAAATACAAAATTTAATGGATACTAATTTGTTTTGTCATTAGTTTCTATTTTTATATTTCCTTATGAAATTCTCTCGAAATGTTTTTAACATGCGAAATCTTAATTATATAGTAATATTTAAAATATAGAAGTTAATGTAAAATTGAATTGCTTAAATGTGTAAATTTTACTTTAAAATCTACAACAATTTATTAAGGAAATGTACATATTTGTTTATAAATAATAGTATACAACTAAAATACTTTTTTCTAGTTTTACGTTTACGTTGTGTAAAAAAGTTCTAATAGCCAAGATAAGTTATTAAGAGAGACAATAAAAATCCTATATTCTCGCCATAAATTTTATGAATTAATTTCTACTTGTCAGCTCTCATAATCGAATAGGAATAGGAATAGGAATAAGTTGCGCACGCTAATTGGGATATTAACAGATCCACTTGTCTTCTAAGGGAACACGTTAAACACTGTGGAGATACAGTTGCGACTGAAGGCATCACACACATCTTTGTGAGAATGTTCAGCCCTTTCTCGAACTCGCAACAATATTCTGGGCATTCTTAGAAAACTTAAAAAATCAAATTCTTCGATGAGGAATAGGATATTCAACCCATTCTGTTAGGTTGATCTCGTAGAAATCACGATGTTCCCGTTGTAGCATGGCGAATGTAACCTTTATCGGATAACCCTTTCCGTCTTCTACCGGTTGTTGACCATATGTATATTTTATTTTAATAGAGACTAACATAATATATTTTTTATTTATCTTATTTTGTGTCAGTTAATGGGGGGCGGATTGATAATGGTGGTGGGTTGAAGGTGGCGGCTTGGTTATGGTATTTTTTTTCTCCTCTATGATTATGAATGATATCTTAATGTGCTTGTATTAAGCATATCTGAAGTGTTAAAAAAAAGTGCCTAGTGTTGTACCCTAGTACCCCTATTCTACCTAACATAACCTAGCCTAAACGTCTACGTTCGATGTTATAGAAATAAAAATATAAATCTAGAAACTGCAGGCAAAGCAAAATAAATTATATAGAACCGAGCTGTGGATTTGAACCAGAGTCTAATCAGTTTCTAGAAACGAGGTCTCAACCAACTTGATCATTCAACACTGTATTTAAAACGTTATTCAAACATTACAACTGCTATTCGAAATACAACAATTATTCTATAACCTTTCAATTTTTTATGCCAATTATTTGTATTAATTATTTGTTCAAAACCTAAACTAAACCAAAACACCTATACTCCTACAAAGCCTTATTCATTAGGCCCTTTTGGGATATAAATATAGAATATGAATTTTCATAATTATATATAATTTGAATAATATTCTATTCATACATTTTTGAGACTGAAAATAAGTTAAAAATAACCGTGTCTGTAAAATTGCTTATTAAAAAAGAGTGTAAAATGTACGTGAAAACAAATCTAAAATAAGGCAGGAATATAAACTTATTTACATCGCGTATGTATTTATTAAATTCCTCGTATTCTAAGACAATATTGTTTTTTTATTTTAAAGTGAATAAATAACAATTTTACAAGAATCTTTAAAGATCAAAATTGTTTACCATAGTAATATCTGAGAATATTTTCCTACAAAATTGATTCTGAATTTTCATCTTTAAAGAAGAACTTGGATTTCTTTTTCTTTGTTTTCTTTTACATCGATTACATCAGCTTGGTTACTTCTTAAAGACCTTTAATATTCTTGGCTCATTTGCCAATTTACACATTACTTAAATATTTGTGTATTTCACCATGAAACCCAATTGAGCACTTCGAAGTCACTCTATACGGGATGTGATACCTTTAGTACCTTTTATATTGCTTCTTTCCATATATATAATATATATATACATAATATCCACCATCAACACCAGTAATGTTAAAACCATTACCATAGCCACATCAAGTTGAATTTGATCTCTTTATGTTGAAGAAAGTTTTATACTATTTCTATCCATATATAGTACAAGTTTGTTTCCGTTTATTAGAAATTTTATCATAACACTTATATGTCTAGTTCAAGGAACTATGAAAAAAAAAAAAAAAAACAAGAATAAAAATATTGCATATATTGTATACATACGTATAAAGAAGGAAAAGCAAAGCACAGCAAATTCATATATTTATACTACTAGCAAGAGTAAAATCAACGATATTATAGAGCAATAAGATACACACTATATATACATAAGTACATAGTTAGTAGACAACCTTTTAGCATAGAGCGAGTAATAAAATAATATAATATGTATAGAAGTATATACTATATATGTACATTCATTTTAAGTCACGTTCTTTTATGGATGTTTGCATAAAAGTAAGATCATCCAAGAATCATTTTGGTATATAAAAGAACAAAACATTTTCGGAAAACTATAGAACCGAACCAAGAAAATTTCCTTGGCGTTAATGTTTCTGACATATTTTTCAGCTTGAAGTTCCTGAAATCATGTCGAATAGAAAATGTGGTTAATATTATACGAAACTGATTTTATAGTTTATCAAATTGCATACGTTTTTGTACAAATTTTCGTAAACTGTACAAAAATTTTTATTCATATTTTCTTAACTTAAAAAATTCTTATAATTTAAATTTTGAAAGTCAATTTTAATTTTTTTGATTTTAGGTAATTAAATATTAAATAATATAATAAAGTATTATTATTTAAAATAATTTCTAATTAAATTATTTTATTTTTTAAGTTCTTATCCAAACACTTCCAGTTCCCAATTAGATAATATATTTTATAAGAGCGAAAATAATAGCAACCTATTAAAAAATGTTTTGCAATAAACGCTTTCGAAAACATAAATTTTCTATTTTTGAAATTTAATTTTAATCTTCAGATTAAAATAATCCATCGTAAATTGTTTATTTTTTGAAAATTAATATTTATAAGAAATAGAGAGCAAAAAAAAAATAAATAAGAAGAAATCTTCTTTATCTTTATTTTTATGTCGTTCACAGAGCTCGTGTTTATATTTGAAGCAATTCTTATTTAATTAGTGCACCCATCTAACACCATCCTTAACATGCTCATCGTTCTTTGTAGTGCAATATGAAACCGAACATGAAACGTGTACATTGTAAAATGGAGAAAGGATACAATAATACTATTTAACCTGACTTTCTTTAGTTGTGTTCGATAAGAAAATGGAATATTAGAACGATGGTTATGAAACGTTTATTGACAATGTACAGGTACAGATGGATTCAATTCCTGATTTCGATGACTTTTGATTTGGCTGAATATTGTATTTTTATTTACTTCCGTATCATTTCCTAGTTGAGAACAAATATTTTCTAACAATTTGTAGCATCTTTAGCAACATTTAACATACTTTTAATTCAATTTTTTTTCTTTTGACTTATGATGTTTACACAACATTTTAAGGTAGTTTGCAATATTAATTTGTTTTGGACAAGTGAAGAAAAAATTTATTAACTCAATAAGTAACCAATTCTGAATAATTTTGCCTAAATTTATAGTCCTTTTTTCTCCTTATTTAGCAGATTCCATATGATCATAATTCTACAGTTTTGTTGGAACTTGACTTATTCAATAACTATCGTATTCAGATTTTAAAAAACTCCACCGAAATGGGGAATAAATTCCATTTAAAAAGGATATAGGACATTCACAAATTCTTTTAAATTGCACTATATATCACAAACACACACTAGAAAACACATTATTATTTAAAAATAAAATAAATAAAAATAAATAACTCGGGATATTTGATTATTCTAGAAACAAATATTCCGAGATAACAAAAATTATATATCGTTTTTGACGTTTCCTGCGAATTTTAGAAAGAACTTTCCCGAAGTTTATAGAAAACACGTATCAATGCATACTGAGAACATTCTCGAGTTTGAAGCGATGAAATATATAAGGAAGAAACATCGCTGAAACGGCACAGTTCATTTCAGAACTTGACCAAGTGAGAGATCAGAGAGATTTTGGAAAGCGATTACAACAGTGAAATATTAAGTGATTTGATAAATTAGTAAAGTAATAAGTAATTAATGGTGTTTTCGATTGTAAATAAATTGTGGATAAATTAATCTTGTATAAATTAATAATAATTGATAGACAAATATTTTTAAGACTAATTGTTAACGCAGAAATAATTGTAAATAAAGTTAATACACTAAATTCACATAAATAAAAAGTGCTATCATTCTATAACATTCGAACCAGAGGGGTAGCACCCAACAATATCTTCAAACTTATTAAGATTATAATTATTGAGAAAGCATACATTTAGGGGTTAACAAAAGTTAACAAATAATAACAATCGAACATAGATGTGATCCCTTTTAAAACAGGAATATAATACGTTCATCGAAATAAAAACAATTCAAAAATAAAAGAAAAACTTCAGCATTTATCGTAAAGATTTTATGTAAACAATAGAAATTTGACTTATAAAATGAAGAAAAATATCTTCACTGATTGTACAGCATTAAATAATCGAAAAGTAGCAAAGGGTTGAAATTGCGAATGTTTAAAAAAAGTAAATCACTTTTGTTTACAAAGAACACAAAAAAAAAGTTGAGTAGAATTTATTTTGTTGTGCAATCAAAACGGAATTTTCTAGATTAAACGAGATGACATGAAAAAAGGATAATATGAATAAGGATCTATTGGGTGGGGGTGGAGTGGTGGTGGTGAAATTTAATATAAAAATTATTCTTTTGATAACTTTTTCAAGTGAATAAAATTAAATAAAGTTATATACTTGACTTGACATAGTGTTTACACTAGAATGTCAAATATAATCAATTTGAATGGAAATCTTAAAGACGGATAATCTCTTATTGATTGTTTTGAAAATAAAATTGAACAATTATAATAAAATAATATCTTAAAATGTAAACTTTTGACAGATTATGAATTTAATTGAAGGTGATTTTTTAAAGAGTTATACAACCGAAATAATTATTCCGTCTTTGATATAGATTAAGATTTCAATGAGTTTCTAACAGTGGCTACGTTTACATCGCGACTTAAAAAGAGTCCTAAGTGCTTAGATCGACCTAAATCTGACGGTGTAAATACGTTCAAATTAACTTAGATTAGGTCACCTATATTGCAGACCAACCTTAAATTTAAATCGACCTAAGAACTTTTTGACAGCTGATTAGATGGCACTGCAGTAGTTTTTATTGTTTAGGTTAACCTCAAACAAAATTCGGGAACAGTTGGTGAAGCATCAATTAAAATTACAATCAAGTGCAATTCAAACAAAAAATGTTCACATATGATGTTGCTTTAGACTTAGGTCTATTATGGTGTAAACACATGTGACCAAAACTAACTTTTAGTTAGGTGGCCTAAAAATTTGTCGGTGTAAACGTAGCCAGTATCTCTGGGCGAGTAACCTTAAGTTCCTAGAGTATAACTCTCATAGGAAAATTTTTAACACCCTAGAACATAACTCTGAAGATAGTGTCTTTAACTACTTAATTTCTAGAGAGAAACTCTGATGCAAATATGTATTTTAAACCCCGTAAGTAGTAATTTTGATTTTTTTTTTTTACAAGAAGGTAATTTATGTCGGATCTCGATGAATTATATCTTATTCGATGGGAGATTTAATTGGAAATTTAATACCATTGAGTTTAGGACCTTGTAATAATCGACATAATCGACTTTACTATTACCATTTAAATTATTAATATGGGAAAAATTGTTACTTCAACAGTAAGATGATATATGATTCTTTACTTCTAACGATATTGAATTTCAGTAAAATTATAAGCGATCCTTATTGAAAGAATTCCATAAGGAATTGTATATAATAACATCAGTAGTTAAAAATTAACAATTTTAGTTTTCCGTTTATTATTTCCATTGAAAATTCTTATAATTCATAAATAATAAATTACCTATAAAAAAAAGTTAACTTTATATAAAAAGGACTCAAGTAGCCACAGGAAATATTATATTGATAGCTATTAGAAACAATTGAAATAAACATTTCTAGATGATTGATCTAATTTTGTTAAATTAATATTTCAACAAATAAGACGACAAAAAACACAAACCTAAACACATATATAAGATAAAAAGGAAATAAGATAAGAGAATTTTTATTTTTCCATAGAGTATGTCACTTTTCCAAGAATCAGTATACAGATTCCTTTGAGTTTAGATACATTCAGTTATATGCTTCAAGCTATTATTTCCTATTATTGAACTTAAGACATTAAGTATTACAAATATTGGAACTATATGAATATATTCTATACAATATATATATATTTCTTTTTTCTTATGTAGTTTCTTCTTTCCAAACATAAGATGTACAGTATTATATAAGAACATTTGTCAACATCAACATTCAGGAAGTATTACATGAATTCACTTAGATTTTGATTTATCGTCTTCAACATTTTCCAAGTTTTAGATATATAGGAACAGGGAAAAAAACATTATTGAGTTGGCTTTCATGGAATATGAAAGGTGAGAATAGATGAATGAAGAAGTTTCCGTTCAAGTTTTCATCCATAAAGTCATTTATTTTTGGCTATTGTGCATGCATCTCAAATACACGTTAAAGTTTAAAGCTATTTTTCAAAATTTCTTTTTTTTTTTAAAAAAAAAAACGATCAGGTCTCAGGTCTCCGTTAGGGATGTAGGGTGATTCATTGAACAATTTATCAAATTATATATATATATATAGTATATACAGTGTATATTGTGGAGTAAAAATAAACAACGTCGTGGTACTTCATGTCAATTCAGTAAATTACTTGCACTTTTTTCCCATATAATAAGATTAAAATTGTCTGCGTGAATACATATTGATTTATTATGGAATATATCAGGAAATTCATTTTTATATATTGATAACGAAAAGATCATAAACCAAAAAAGAATATATTATACTTGATGTAGTAAAAATAATGTACACTTGGGTAAAAATGTTCATGGAACATAATAAGAGCTTATAGAAATGTGTATGGAAGATTCCTTCTTTTGGATAAATTTAACTTTTATTTTTAATATCATAAAAGCAATATCATTTTTTTTTAGTATTTGATGAATAGACTTTTATGATAAACTTTTTGATTTATGCCCGAGAAACTTTATTACAAACACTTCATTTTGGTTTATTGAGATTTGAAATAAATATTCAAAAACAAAAAAAAAGCGGAATTTTTTAAAGTCAATCTCAAAAGTTTTCAAAAAATATTTCGTGAAATTTTAAAAATTTTTTCTCATTTAAATAAGAAATTAAGGTGTCACGGGTGTTACGACGCCTTGTCTTTCGAATCAAGATGCCCTTTTATCGATCCCGTCTAGAATCGTTTAAAGTTCACGAAGTTTTTACTAAAATAAATTAACAGCACTCACAAGCAATTCTCATAGATAATAATGGTGAAATTACTTGCAAATTGTGGCATGGTTTACGACTCGACACCAATGAAGAATCTTTCCAAATCCTTTGTGGCTTGATTGCTCATTGAAAAGAGTATGTTATATTTTCACTCTATATGAGAAAAACCAAATATTCATTGATCTGTACTTATTTACCTATAATAAAACCTATTTTAATTGAAATCTAATTTTTATTTTGCTTTATTTCGTACGATATTTTCTATCTCAAATATAAAATTATCTACTTTGGTAGCAGTTTCCTTCCCAAACAACAGTTTCAGTCTCCGCTACTACTACTTATTCACATAACGCTACTAGCAGCAAAAATGTCCCAGCGACCAATATTGCTAGCTGGGTTGTGTGGCTATTTAAAACCAAAATATGAACATGAAATTTTTTCGCTAATTAGTTAACAATTTTCCCCATTTTATTTTCCATAATTTTAGTTTTAATTTTTTTCTAATCACAACATTTATTACAACATTATTCCAATTTTTATTTGCACTAGTATCAGGAAAAAGTGAACCAGTATAAAAAGGGCCGATCCTCACAAAAAAAAAATATATATATACCTTTAGGGTTTTATATTTCAGAAGATTTTTATCAATAATCTATTTGTGGTAAAGAGAAAGATTTCATTGATTTAATTTCGATAAAGCTTTCAAAATTGTCAATTAAAGTTTGTTTGCTAGCTTATTTATTTGTTTGATTGATAGAACGTTTATTTAGCCTAATTGATTAAGCAATTCCATATAATATAGGTTCGTTACTAACCTCTATTTTAATATGAAAAAATATTTATAAATTTATAGTAAACCTGATAAAATCTCATTTAATGAAACCTTTTCCTTGTTACACAATATATATTTTCAACGATAATTTAATGTCCTGTTTTCGTTGCTTTTTATATGTCTTTAATAAACAACCCACAAAAAAACCCTTTTCATATATTATTAAAGCATTATTCTTGTTAGAATTCTAGTAAAATAATATTATATTATGTATTCTTATTGGCTAACTTTACTTAAAGCTTTCAAACCCTTTTATAAATCGATTAATTTATTCTTAGGCAATATATATGAAATACATTTCTAAGAATATATAGATTCCTGATTGGATTCACATGTCAATCCAGAAAAAAATAAAATTATAATAAATAAAACTATTTCTAATTTATTTACATACATATTAAAATTTCACTAAAATTTTGTTTATTTAAATATCATTTTATCATGAATTAAATTCAAGTTATAGAATTTCATTTAAAATACTTAATAGTTTATCCTGAAATAGGAAAATTCAATTAATTTAATACGAAATAAATAAATCTTATTTTAAAATAAACGGAATTATTGATATATTATTTCTTTCAGAAACAGATTACAAAAAAACAAATACTTAACATCACTGATATACCAGATCTTTTATTTTTGTTTAGATTTTACCATTTTAAAATCGATAAAAGATTTTATTTCCACTAATATTTAAAAAGACAACAAAAAAAAAACGAAAAAAAGCAAGATCTTCTATCCTAATGTTAACGGTTAAACCATAATAAATTGTCTACTTTGTGAAGCAATTTTTCTTTCCTGGCTGACACTTATATGAGATCTCTTAACCCAGGGTCGCTGGATATTTTATTTTCATTTACCCAGAAAAAGAAAAACAGACAGAACATAAAGTAACACTTACTATCATATTATTCCCCAAAATAAGAAAAAAGGAAAAATGAAATAAAAAATGAAATAAAACCTTTTAACTGATTTATTTATAGGAACACAAAGTAATACTTGTTTATCTAATAAATTTCTTCGGATTTTTGATATTAATTTTTAACTCATATCTTTTTGTTTATTTGAGAAATTCACCTAGATTTTCACATATATTTACTTAATACGTTATGATTATCTGGAAATTATTATTAAATTATTTCTTTTCGAAATAAGGAAAATATTATTTGAAAATTGTTCTTAAAGGTGGTTGACTTGTCATACTTTTTAACACAACCCAAAAATAATCGTAGTACTGGGACTCATAATTATTAACAAATCTCTAATTAAAACTCTGAGAAAAAATCAATCAAATATAATAACATTTCAGTCTCTGTTTCCTCTTCTTCGAATTTGCTCTAATATAGAGATTACCTAGATCCTAATAGCGTACATCTATTCGAAACTTCTGTTGTATATCAGTGTTTGCAGCACACCTGAAAAACTACTATACTACTATCATTGAATTTGTTTGAAAAACAACGTCAGTTTTTCGTCAGTTTTTCATCAAAAATCATGTGAATGTCGGTCCGCAAGAACCGTATTTGCCAGATATGACTCCGTCTGACTTTTTCCTGTCCGCCCCGGTTAAAATTACTACTTCGTGGATATCGTTTTGAGTCAATAGAAGTCATCCAAGAGAATTCGCTGGCCGCTTTTTTTCACAATTACAAAAGACGCTGAAATTTTTTAAACTAACAAAGCAAACATCATGTGATTTCTATTAGCTGTTCACAACAGTCTTACCAATCTATTAAATAAATATTCACATTGATATTCATTGCGCGCGTATTTTTTAAAAATACAGTCTCATTGCTTTTTGTCCACAGTAGTAGTTCATGGTTTTTTAAAAATGTTCCTAGTGTTTTCGAGTAAGGTATAGCTTTTTAAAAAAAAATTTAAACCCTTCTCGGGTATGATTTGGTTTTCCCGTGGCACAAAAGAAATCACTTTTAATATTGTCAAGGCTTGATCTAAAATATCACTATTATAAGAACCCTGTTTTTTCTCTGTATGGATCATAAAAATAGAAGAAAGTTAAAGTGCAATGTTCAGAAATTAATCCAAAAATAATAGAACCATAGAAATGTATTAGTGGAGATATTAAATTTCTGTCTCATGTGAGCCAATCGAGGAAAATATAAAAATTGGCGTTAAATGTATAAAAAACAATGGCAACCCAGATTGTAAATGATAACTGAAATAAAACTGAGTTATATAATTATCTCATTGGTTAAAAGCGAGTTATTATCTCTGAAACCTGGAAAACTGGTACTTGAATCATTTGATGTAAGTGAGGGAGAGGATAAACAAAATGGTCATTTCTTCTGCATGGTTTTGTACGGATATGATGGGAAAAAAATCTCCAATGAATATATCTCAATAAATAGAACATTACTTTTTCATATAACCACACTTTATGTTAGAACCTGAAATCTTATACTTCTATTATTAAATGTATAAGAAAGTTCTGGACTGTAAAATTTAAAGGTTTGAAAATCATATTTCAAAATGATTTATTTTCCTATCAATTTGACAATTCCTGGTGCTGAAATTGATCTTTGAAAAACGAACAAACGACATAATTTTGTTGCGGCTATGGTCTTTCCTTCAGCACTGAATCTATATTTTAATATTTATTGAACCGAACGAAATATCTTTTGATTCTCTACACATCTAGTCCCTTTAGATTGTTCTCCAATGATAATTCTTTCCGTTCCAAAACTAATATACCCTCTGGTATATTACCATTTTATCAATAGAAAAAAAGTATCAATCAATATAATTTCAAATATTGATTTTGTTAATAGAATTTCTTCATTCCAATATTAAATTAAATTAGTATTTAATTGAATTTCAGTATTCAGTTAAGTAATTCAATTATGAAATTATGATTTTTAATTCAATTATCTGATTATATTTTCCAAATTGCAAAATAAACATTATCATAGCAAATATTTATTTTCTTCTATATTATGGAGTAAAATTTCGTGATTGGTTTTTGTCTTGACGACAAAACTTTTAACTTTATCATATATCTTTATATACAAAAAAAAAAAAACGAAGAACAAGAACAAGAAGATACCCTCTTATTTATTCGTTTTATCCTCAACATACCAAACATATATTCTTGTGTGAAAAAATAAAACCAACCTTCTTGAACTTGGGGGATCTTCTTAAATTCTATCATCGTGCCATTTAAATGTCATTCCAAGCTCTTCGAAAACATTCAACCAGAATTTTATATATCCATATTATAATCTTGTGTGCGTTTTCTTCATGATTAATCAAATTGTATTAAAATTCCCAGAGGATCTGTTCGTTTGTTTCATAATAGACACGAGTTTTATGTCGCTTCTAATTAATTGCCTAATGTCACATTGGGAGAAACTTGTTATGAAACATAACAATATTGTAAAAGCACATTATAGAAATTTAAGTTAAAGTTTTTAGTACAAAAACGTATAAAATAAGTAAGATTTTATATAGAATATATTCAGCATAAAGTTTGACTAATGATTTAAATCTGAAAAAGGAAATAAGATGTCTAAGAAAAAAAAAAAAAAAAAAAGAATTTAATATTTCGATTTTAAACACGTAAAACTTGAAAATATATAAACAATTTTCTTTTAAAGAAAATATTTGCATACAAAGTATCAATTTATACATTTTCATATTGGTTTTCCCTTTTCTCTTTTTTTATATACATGTATTCTTCATTTTCTAGAAGCATCATTTTTCTTGGATTTATTTCAGCATCTGTTACAGCTAAAGATGAACTCTTTCTTTATGTCAATGACAAAAGTTACCATCTTGAAAACACGTTTTCATCGAGGAAAACTTTTCTGGAAAAACCAACTTCAAAAAAGAAGAAACAAAAAAAATACTATAAGAGAAGAGTTGTGTAAAGTTTTGTATTTTAAGGTTTTTGATGGTTTAAAAGATTTATACAATAAATTTGATGTGACTTAAATCTGAAAATGAAATTTTCTGTACATAAAATATTATGACAAAAAATTTTTCTTCAGTCGAAATATAGAAAAATTACATTTTTCCTTATTTTTTTTTTTTTTATTTATATTATAATCCAAAATACTAGGAATGAAGAAAAAAAAATAAGATACATATTTCAGTCTTCAGTTTATTATAGAAAATTGTATTAGTATCTAAAAATCTTGTTCATTATTTTCAAGAATTTTCATTCGGCAAAATTTTCTGCTGCAATAGAAAAATATGATTTCAAAATTTAAACTGCCAATGGATACACTAGAAGAATTGTTTCTTCCATTCAGTGATCAAATAAATTTCCATCGCTCTAATTATCTCTTTAGGATGAAATTTTAGTCGAATGTATAAAACTATAAGATAAACCCGATGAATTAATTTCAATTGAATTGGGCATGATTTATTCACTCTAACTTCTGTAGGCAAAGAAAAATAAATACCTGAAAAACCGAGACCTGGATTTCAAGAACAGTCTCATCAGTTTCTACAAACGAGGTCTCAACCAACTTGACCATTCAACACTGTAGTTATTAATCTGTTCATTTGGCTTTTTTGTAAATTCTAAATATTATATTATTTAAACAATACAACAGTTATTCTATATAAAACCTTTCAACTCTCAATGCCAATTTATTTGTACTCTAATTTTAACTCTACACTTCTTTGCAGATCTATACTGAAAGCAACAACAGCTGACCAGTTACCTATATTTCAATAACATTGAAAAAATGCATTCCAGATATATTGTGCAAACTAAATTTAGGCACAAATTGTCACAGAGACAGACAGATTCCTAGTTACATTAGCTGTATCCGCTACGTGCCAGTTACTTATTCACATATCACCACTAGTGGCAGAAAAGTGGCAGCGACCAAAAATGCTACTAGGGATGAATGGTCATATTCTAAAATAATGTTTTCTAAATTTAGAGAACTTAAAAACGTGACGAAAGATTAACATCTAGATGTCAAACTTTTTTACCATCATAAAGCTTTATTCCAATTTGATGGGAAGGAAGTAAAATTCCATAAGTAAAAAATTATAGATTTTCCCACAGTCTTCTAGAACAGTGATGGCGAACTCGTGACACTCAAGCGGGTATTTAGAAATTATCACGCAGTTCTTATCCTGTACAACTTTTCCTTTTCCTTTTTTTTGCCATTTAATATTTCACTTGTTTTTCTTAAATTAAATGTTTTATCTGTTATTGTAATTTAAGTTAAAAAATTTCAAATTAAATTTTTTTGAACGAGCTGCGAAAATAGGTACGACGTCTATGCTCTGAAATGTTTTATAAGGAAAGAAAAAAAAAAGAAATACTTTTTCAATTTTAAATATGATTTTCCTAATAATGTTTATAAAAGAGAATTTTTTTTTTTCGCTTTTCTTAAATAAACTTGGGACCTTTTTTTATTAACGGTTATCAAGAAAATATGAACAGATTATTTTTCTAGTTATTAGGGCCTAAATGAATTTTTCCTTTCCTTTTTTTTTTGACTTTTCAGAAAAAAAAAATACAAAATTGTTTCTATACTTTTTAACTGAAATGAAACACCTTGTGAATATTAATACTTAGCTAAAAACAAGACGAACATTTTTTTTTATCTAAAATCTCCCTAAAGGCCTACGAGTAATATAATTTATAACTTCAAATTTATATTTATGTATTATTTATTATTTTAAGTTAAGTGAATATCAAAAAGTTTAAAAAGTAATCATGAAAAATATAGAATTCAATTAAAATTAAATTGTTTCAATTTTAAATTGCATTTTCAAAGCTAAATTTAGTTATTTTATAGTTAAAATACATTCAGATTTGAATAAAATCTAGTACCATTGTAATAACTAAGATTTGAAAGAGACCCGATGAGCTCCGGGCCAATCATAAAATAAAACAATTCAAATCAATTCATTTAATAATTATATTTGCATAAATAATATATATATAACATAATTCTGATAAATAATGTAAACAAATCAAATAATGATAACTGAACATTTTAGTTCCTTCCTTCTGCATAAATAAATCTAAAATTTTGATTTCAACAATAGAGCCAGTCTCCTTCAAACGATCAAAGAAGGTTCCATTGTTGTACAGTTTCGGTGGCAGTTAACCATGAATTGTGATAATCACTTATTACCTGTAAAGATATAATTAATTGTTATCATACGAATTATTAAGGCTATCAATTGAAATAGAATTTAATTTTCTACAATGAAATTATTCTGGGTTTATAAGCTATTTTTACTCATAATTTTTGGATAATCTTTGTGGTTTAAGGACAGGTCACAAAAGACATCTAATCCATTCTTTAATTGAACTTAATTCTATTTAAAAAGTTATTTGAAAGAATGTTATGCTCTATCTAGACAGATCTCCGATTTTAATTATAGTAATTATTTTTTAATGATACTTCTGGATGACACATCTTCTTTTTTTCGCAATGATCATTATTCTTGTCATAAAATTACTATTTTGTTTATAATTTTCAAAATAGAAAATTTATTCATTTTGATTCAATAAAAATAAATTTTTTAAATTGTATTTTAGTAAATTTTAAGGAATTTTTAGAATAATAACCATTTTTTCTCCTTTTATGTTTATGTGAAAGAAAAAAGCATGTCAAAACCAGATGAAATTTTTAAAGTACTCAAATGTAGATGGCCCTGTAAATAATGTGAGACAAAAATTTAGGACCTCTTCACAATTTCATTTGAAAATTATAATAATAATGATGCTTGAAATAGATACTTAAAATTGATCATTATTACGTAAATAAAGGTCATTATCGAGTTTTAATGACCGATGATTGGGCAATAATGATCATTAAAATCGAAGATCTGTCTAGAATATTACAATTCCCCAAAAATATAATTATAATTTTAATCAAGATTTTCAATGCAAAGCTTCAAATTATTTCTAATATTAGTATTTTAATAAACTTCCTAAAATACGCCATGGAAATGAAAGCTTATTGAATTGTAAACAATTATCTTCCATTTCAAATGTTAAGATATTATATTCTATTGACTTCTTATTCTAGTTAAAATATTTGTATTAAGCTTAAGAAAATTCAAAGTTTTTTTTTTTTTTAACAACATTAAATAAAATCACGAAAAACAACCGAAACTTTTTGATTGCAGCTTTTCACGTATGCAAGAAGTGCATCAGGTTAAAACATAAAACTTAATTTAACTTTATTTAATTAGAATGTCGGATCTTAGTATTTTTCTCTTTAAGAAAAAAAAAAAAAAAACGAAGAGAAAATAACGAGAAAAGTTAAAATAAAAACATTTCGTCGTTTTTTTTTTTTTGAAACAATAAAAATAAGATATATTGAACAAAATTGTACGAAAACAAGTACATTAAAGCACGTATATATTGAATTTTTAAAAGCACGTACATCGATGATAACTTTAATGTCTAAAGTTTTTCTATAAACCAGTTTACGTTAAAAGTTCTTCAATTACTAAGAAGAGTTTCCGGAAATCAACTTATGTGGGAAAAAATGTTTTAAAATTCGAGAAAAAGAAAAAAAAATTTCTTCCTTCAAATGGAAATTTATTACACTAGAAGATTCTTAAGAAAATGTAAATCCTGGTAATAATCAACACTGTCCTCAATCCACTGGTTTATAATCTGTGAAAGCATTATAAGGACGATGTTATACACATTTTTACACAATAATCATTTTGTTCCAATGAAAATTTCTACAATGTTCGTGTTTTTTATTAAATTATATAGAATTATCACAAATTAAAAGTCGTAAAACAATAACAGCAAAAATGTTATTTTGACTATAAAAACAAGTACATACTTTTTTTATATTCAATTATCATTAAATATCTTTTTTTCTTTTCATTTATTGGTTTATTCCCATAGAATGGAAAAAATACCTTTATTTTAGTAAAAATTTGCGACCTGTGTGAATTTTGAGATCCCCTAAATTCGAAAAACATGTTTTCAGAAAATACCTGTTCGTCTCTCTGTCTGTTTGTCTCTCTGTGTCTAAATTTCCATCACACATTATCTATCAAACGTTTTAATAATACCGTAGACATACTACACCTTTAATCCAGTCGATTATTTTTTAATCCAGATTACGCGACACATTCTGTTTCTCTGGATTAAAATTCATTCTCAATTATTTTTTGACATTTCTCAAAACTTTCTATACATTTTTTTGTGGCTAGAAAATGTTGGAAGTAAAACAATTATTTATAAATATGCAAACATTTAAAATTTAAAAAAAGGTATTTAAAGACATCAAAAAAAAAATCATTTCCTTCAAAATACAAAAAATTTGGAGCCGCCAAATTCAAATCTGTTATTTTGTTCTATTTCTCCTTCTTACTTTTTGTTTTTGGACAGGGTCTATGGATTAAGCGGTATTACCAGATGAAAATAGCGAAAAGTTCTCAATTATTCAATAATTGAAATTAAAATACTGGATTAACTACTCTCAATAATTGAGAAAATCTTATCCATTATCGAATTTTAATCGAGAAGATCGTGAGATAATCTAGATTATTGCTGCTAATGTATCTGGTTTATATGATTTAATCGAGATTTTCCAAAACTTATCGGTTATTAGAAGAAATCGATCATTTTCTTATTGATCTGAAAAGTGATAGAAGATGATTTATGAAATCTGAAACCCAATTCTATATTAAAAACCTCTTAACTGATTATAATGAAATTTAGAAAATTAATTCTTGAAATTATTTTTTACAAATTTAATTAGATCAGGAAAAGGACACCTTAAGAAAACGAACATAAAGCACATAATGCCGACATAAAAAATGTCCAGTTCAACTAAAATTAATTCTCTAGGTTTATCTTATGCATTTAAATATGAGTATATTACCCAACAAAGGATAATAAGACAACGTGAAAATTTTTTTTAATCAAAATAAGGTTTGATCCTTTTTTTTTTTTTAATTTAAATGGAGGAAAACATTCTACCAGTATATCCATTGGAATTGTATTCATATAGATATTAAAATGTGAAATTGTTTCGTTCCAAATTCTTTTACTGTGGAAACGTCAATAACCTTCCAAACCATTTTGCATTGAACAATAAAATATTCAACCATTTTCTATTCTATGTAAAACATTTTTCCTAGCGAATAACTTTTAATGTTTTCAAATAAAGACAAATGATTAAATTAAAGCGATATCTTCTCACAGCTTCATCTGATGGATTACTTAGTATTAATTTACATAAAACACTAAAACAGGATTAGAATTAAAATTATTAAGAATATTAATATTTATTAAATAAAATAAGTACTCATTTACTCAGTTTTAGATGAGGTGATGTTTATTATTTTGCATTATATTTTTTATATTTTCTTTTCTTTTTTTTTTTGTTTTAATATTTATTTAAAATATTTTTCTGAATATTCTAAAAGATGTTTTATTTTCTATTCTGAAGTATTATCCTTATCAAGCCGAGAGATAAGATATAAACGTAACTCATCCTATACTAAGTAAGGACTTTTTCCTTTGTCAAAATAATACTCATTTAAAATCTGAATAATTCAATATCATTAATTTTATGAATGTTCGAATACCAAATTGTATATATATATATATATATATATATATATATATATATTAGTTTTGAATTTGAAACACTTCGAAAGAAAAAATCCAAAATATAAAGAAAGTGCCAAATATTTTCATAAAATGAAAATTTCTGTTCATTTTATTTCGATTGTTTGAGAAATGAAAATAATATGTATTATTAAATAAATACTGTTAGTTTCCTTTTTTATTAGATTTCCAATGAAATCCCATTGCACATAAGAATATTCCTTAAATGTTAATTTCATGCTGACTGAGTTGTTTCGAAATTCGTACATTATATTTGTTCAAGAATTCTGTTTTTCTATTTAAATATACCAAAAAGAAGGCAACTAAATGAAATTTTTGAAGATAAAACATTTTTTTATAGACAAATATTTGTATTAAGAATTTCTTGTTCTAGACATATTGTTAATATGAAGAAAAATGTTATCATAAAACTCATAAAAATTCCAAGAATATTCATGAGAAATATAATACTAGAAATTTTTTTAAAAGAAAAATTGAATCAAAATCAGGATCTTAAAACTAAACTAGCTGTAAAATGATAAATAAAATTAAAATGATTTAGATTTGATATTAATTTTCGGTCTATCAGGAAAAAGTCTGGTTGTCTGTTACTGCATTTTTGAAAAAAAAAAAAATTTAAATTAAAAGTTTTTAAGATCATAAAAGTTAATATCTATTCGATATTAACATGAAATTTTTCATACTTATTAGAAATTCAAGCAATATGAAAACATAAATATCTCAAATAAATAATAATGATATATATATAATTTGGGTCAAATACTACAAGATCAAAAAAAAAACAAAAACAACAAAACTAAACCACAAAAAGAAAAATCTCTATAGAATAATAGTCTTGTAGAATTATAGGAAAAAGGAAAAACCAAGCCTTCAAGCAAACAACATAAAACATCTTAAACATTTATGCTTCAAAACCAATCCTAGTGGGAAACCCACAAATGTCATTGAAATAAGGAAAATAGTAAACTTCTTAGAATGAATGATGAAAAATAACATATTGAAGAAAATGAAAATGAAAAACGAACGAAGAAATCAACAACAACAAATCATATTTTTCATTTATAATAATAAACTTTCATAACACGACGAAGGACTTGTTTATCCTGAAAATTGTACACCGGATTGTTCTGATTTTCTTGTACTTAAATAAAGTATAGATTTAGATGAGTTTTAGTTGTTTTTTTTATTTTTCTTTTTTTAATTTCATTTTTAGATTTTCTTCATTTTCAAATTTGATCCCTTTTGGAAAATCTAATACAAAATTTCCTATATCCTATTTCGTATATGGTTTTCTTTTGTTTGATATGAATGAAAATAATGTACAAATGAAAGAGTATTTTTTTGAATGGAGTTTCACCCAAATTATAAAATTGCATGGATTATTTTCTTGTAATTTGTATGCTAATATATGTTTATTTGTTGAAAAGCAATTGAAAATAAGGAAAATCATGTGAAAATATCAAAACTAAAATTGAAATACAAATATAAAAGTATATATAATATTCAGTCATGTAAATATTTTCGAATTTGTTTCATTCTTATGCAATTTATGAGTCCGAATGGAAATTATGAGAATTGTTATTCGAAACAAAAATAATCATAATTATTGTTTTACATCATTTTATATTAAAATTAAACAGTAATAATATGAAAACTGGTTTATCCATGTGTAAATTTCATCTACAATATTATCAATATTTGGTATACGGCATACATAGCCCTTATTCCCAAGATACGATTGATTTGCGATAATAGGATTATGACTAAAACTAGTATAAGTGCTCTGATATTTAGTATTCCTTAGTCTCCTTTGTGACTTTCTTCATAAGTTAGGACCAGATCAGTTGTGATTGACACAGTCACATATATTTCATTGGTTACGAGCGGCGGCGTGCAAAGCACGACGCAAATGAAGCAGTTGCTTCGGGCGGCACGTTTTAGGGGCGGCAAAATTGCGAGCGCACAACCATGGGCCAAGAACGATTGAACAATTTGGCTATATTTTCAATTGAATCTGAGCTACTGGAATCAATTCCAAAAAAGATAATTACCGAAAAGTTCGCAAATGCCAAACCGCGACAGGTTATTTTTAATTAAACAGTCAACACTAAACAAGTCATAGTTAAATTTGTAATAAATTAAAACATTATTGATCATTTCAAAGTTAAAATTTAATTCAGTCTTTAAACTATTAACTTATCATTAATATGCTAAATTCATATTTCCTACTTATTTCACGTGTTTCCGTTGTAACAACTGATTTTGATACAATAAATAGAAGTGAATATTGAAATCGCTAAATTTTTTATGTTGTGAAGTAAATTATTTATGTTTGAAGTTTGTATACAAATTGAAAGTAAAAATGCATCTAAAAGTAATTTCCATTAAATCAATGCATTTTCAAGCCTTTTCGTGATTTAAAATTTTGGGGCGGCATTCTGAGGGTTTGCTTCGGGCGGCTCATTTGCTTTGCACGCCGCCGGTTACGAGTATTATAACTTTTTAAAAACACGGTCTTTAAGAACGGTCTTATTGAAAGAATTTCAATACCGGGTCTGGCAAATGAAGTGTTAAAGTGTAAAATGCTGTAATTTTTTTGGTCGGTTTTATTAAGATTTATGGAAATGATAGTTTTTTAATACAAAGGTAATTTTACAAATATTCAAATGGTATGTGACCGCCCTTTTTCCTTAACCACCAGCTTCAATCTCTTTTCAAACGATTCACACGATGCTCGCACGATGTCTTGGCTTAAACGGTTCCATTCACGAGTCGAATCTTCTTCTAAACCGACCAAAGTTGTGTGTGTTTTTTTCTGCAAGCCGCTGCTTGTAAAAGTCCCCAAATGGAATAATCCAACAGATTCAGATCTAGTGAATACGGTAAATTTGGGTGTTTGACTTTCCAATCAAATGAACAATTGAATTTCGTTTAAGGCCCATTGTAGAAAAAATAAGAGCGCGTCTTTTCATCAACAAATAATTTTTACTACTAACAGACAATAAGCAACATTCATGTCAAATTTTAGTATTGGAAGATGTCCGGTTTACATTTGACAGAGATTTGACTTCAATTGTCGGACCCGGTATATTGCAATAATTAGATTTTCCGTCAAATCTGTTTTCTTCTTCTTGAAATATTCATATATTTATTTCTTAATATAACACCACACATATAGTATAGAAGTATATAGAAAACTTATATACTATGGCTATTTTCTAATATTGATACGCAAGAACAGGGGCAATAAAAAATTCTACTAATTTATGTTTTTACTAAATATCTTTGAAAAGAAAAACAAAACTTTTTATTAAATCCATAAATCTAATTGAAAGCTGTTAAAATCCTGAATTGATTTAACACTAAACTGTGGCCATTCAATCAATTTGGATTGGAAAATTTCTATAGCAATCAATCTTTACTTCCTTTACCTCACTCTTTGATTGATTGCGTTAAGTGATTTTTATGTTTTTCTAATATGTATATTTTCTTAAGACTGATAAATGATTGTCTTTCCTTTTTTTTTATTGATTTATTTCATGTCTTCTTTCCAAAATTCAAGATTTGCAATAGAGTTTGGTTTTCTCAAAAGGTATATCCATCCTCTTAATGAAGGAAAAGTTCAAACGTTTTTTTTTTTTTATTATTATTTTCTTTATTTTAGGACTATAGTGATGTTTTTGTTTTTCAATTGTAGGTCCTTAAGGTGTGAAAGTGTATATATGTAATAAAATATATATATATATATATATAGAAAAAAGAAAATGTGCTTAGTCAACAATGGTTACCACAAAAAAAGAAAATAAAAAAAGAAAAAGATGACTCTAAGAATAAAGATTGATTTTTAGTGCTAGAAAGTTATATTTTCCAGGGCAACATATAATTTTGTTAACAAGGAAAAGGTGTTGACTTTTTGACCCTCAAAAGTTGTTATACTAACGAGTCCGTTCTGTTGACTTTCCGCTTGACATAGATAATCGCTTTTACTAAATCATTTCACGAAATTGTAATATAATTTACTGTATACAGTTATAATAATAAAAGGGAGTGTTAGTTCGTTGTTTATCATGAAATGTTTGTTAACAGCAAGAAGAAAAAAATTAATTATATAAGTTTATTGCAAACTCCAATATTGTCGGTGTCCATTTCTAAATACAACGCAATACAAATATTTTCTGTTTGATTTTCTTAATCAGAATGAATTCAAATAGAAATAGGATAGAATGGCGAGAAATTCACTTTTGAAAATAACAACATAAAGTAACTGAAAATCGGCCTATAGTCGATTTTTTTATGCCCTATGGTAGAAATGGAACAGAAAAAAAGTCAAAACTAACAATATTTCAAGATTTTTTCTTCATAACTTTAATCCTTCTTTTCAAAATTTCCTCTAATTTGCAGGTACCCTAGCCGCTACTAGCATAAATCTAATCTGCCTATTTTATCCAAATCGATAAATCAGTTTTTAAACTACATCAAAAAAAACTTTATAGACAGACTTATTTTCTCCTAGGATTATTTCTTTCTTTATTATCCTTTGACCAATTTTGCTCAAATTAAACATGGTATCGTCTATTTATGTATTTAACCAACATAATTAATTTAAACAAAATTGACTAACAAATTTGCGAATTAAATCCGAAAAACCATATAAAAAAACTGTAACAGTAACAGAAGATTTTCAAACTGATTTGAGATTGAGAGTGACCACAAAGTTTTATCGTTTTCTTTCCGTTTATATGATTTAATTGAAAAATTTGTGCAGAAATTTTATTTAAATTATTTATTTACGTTGCTTACATGAACAGACTATGTATTTCAGTAAAATCAGTACAACTGGAAATAGTTCCAGTAAGAAAGAAGCGTATGTATAAAATGTTTTGATATACTTTAAAAACTAACATACTGATTTGGATAAAAGCTGGATAATAGACTTACGCTGTTAGGCCACAGGTTATCTACAAATTAAAGCAAATTCTTTAGAGTTTTTTCATTGAACTTGTTAACTATGTTTAACTACAATTCCTGTTTCTACTATAGAGTATCAAAAAATAGGGTATATACCGATTTAAAGTCAATATATGTTTCTTTTAAGATTTTGAAAAACCAGCATCTCTAACTACTGTAATATATTATCTTCTACACACAGAAAAATCACAAAGCTTTTGCATAGTTTTAACAACTGAATTTTAGTTGTCAAATATGAAAATTCAGTTGTGACAACTAAATTTCAATTGTCGAAACTCAACAACAGAAATTTTGTTGTAACAACTAAGTTTTCAGTTCTTACAACTAAAATTCAGTTATTAGATACAGCAAAGTCCGTTATCGCAACAAAAAATTCAGTTCCGAAAAACTAGGCAAAGCTTTTTCATTTTTCTGGGTGTACATATGATTTTATGATTTGTTTTCAAACATAGATGTAACCGAAACAATTGGCTTAATCAACATTAAAATTGATTTACGATAATACAGTAATATACATTTATGTACCTTATTTCTTTTCTATATAATCAAAAATATTGAACAACAAAAATCTCTCAACATATGTATATAAAAAGGAAAATATAAGAAAAATTCTATGTGAATAATATGAAAATCGATCATATTGTGTGAATAAGTGAAAAACCCATAAAAAAATGTTTAAAAGGGTTCTATAAAGGGAGTAAAATAAACACTTTTATATATTTATATATTTTCATATAATATATATTTATATATATTTTTGTTTGGTTTGAAATTATATTAAATCGATTTTGTTCAATGTCTTTCATGATTTTGATTACTTACAAGTGTTAAATTTGAATTTTATTATTTATAAAAAACACGAATTTATGAATTGTTTCTAATATAAAGAGTTTATATTTATGACTTTTATTTTTTTTTTGGTTTTTAAACTTTGATTTAAAGATGAGATTATTGTAAAATCGGCTTAATATGAAATAATGATAGAAAATATCGGAGCAATGATTATTATCTGTAATAATAATATAACGGAAAAAATTTATAATTGGAAAATATTTTATAACGTAAATAATTGGGGAAAATCCATAGAATATAATGTATTATATTTTATAAGCCATTACACCAATATATTGTCGAGAAAACTGCAAGCTTACAATACGAAATGAAAAATTGCATTGGTTTATCATGTTTGAAAATATAACATTAATTTTTTTTAATACCAATTAAATATATATTTTTTTTTTGTGTTTAAAAAATAAAATTAATATTATTCCATTTAAATAATAGTATAGTAGAGTCTCGATAATTCGACCTACCATGACAATGCACCATCACACAAGGCAAAACCGATCCAGGAAGCGATAGAAGCGCTTAACTGGGAAGTTTTACCACATGCAGCTTATTCGCCAGACTTGGCTCGTTCCGAGTACCACTTATTTGCATCGGTGGGCCACGCACTTAAGGAGCACCACTTGAAAATATCTGAAGAACTGGAAAATTGGGTCTCTGAATGGTTTTCATCAAAAGAAGAAGAACTTTTTTGGAGTGGTATCCGCAAATTGCCTGAAAGGTGGTTAAAATGTGTAGAAAACGATGGAAACTACTTTGAAAAAAATATTTTTGATTTTTCTATATAAAAACTAATGTTATTTTTAATTTTAAAAACCCGGACACTAAATCGCACACCTGGTAAATGGAATCCAGTAGTCTTCGAATTTCCAAAAAAAAAAAATTTAAGTATAACATAAGCATAAGTGAAAAAAGACAGATTACGCATTCTTATACTCTAAATTGGTTTTTTATGTGCATGTACGTCATTGGTGTCCCAACATACATTTTAGAGATTCTCTCTTTCCGTTGTAAATCGTGATACATCTTATAATTCAATAGAAAATTATACAATTATACACCACGATACACCATGATTTATAACATTAAGAGAATATCCATATGGTTTTCTTTCATTCATTTAATATAAGTATTAAAGTTACAAATTGTTAGATTTTGTTTAGATTAGATTAGATTGTATATTAGGGTATTCTTGTACCTTAAGATCTATTGTACCCCTTTATCTTTGTTGCGGCCGTTTGGTTAGGCTCCCATTCTAAAGCACCTCCTCCAGACCTATTTCTCTTAGGAATTCTACTATCCGGAGTGGATCAAGAGATTGTATCTCATTTGGGAGGAGGTAGTATGCATCCAAGTATTTCCTTCTTCTGCGGAATAATGCTTCGCATTCAGAGAGGATGTACATTGAAGTCTCTTCCTCACCCTCGCAGAATCTGCAGCTGCTGTGTAGTGTAAGTCCTAGTTTTTTTAGGTGTGCTTTGAGTCTGCAGTGACCTGTTAGTATTCCTGTCAGTACTCTCATATTCTTGCTGTTTGATTTTGTTTACTAACATTAAATCACATAAGTATGAAAAGTTCTATCCGTCATATCGAACCAATCAAAACTCATGTAGAACTATGTCCGGTACACTTTATATGTGTTTCGTAGTTATACATTAAACACTATTAGAATTGTTATTAGCTTGAACTAACTAGCCCTGGCGCCCGTAAAAATGATAATATTCGAACGTCGTCTGCGAATGCTCAAATCAGGCTACTCTCCACTACATGTTCGACCCCCGTTAACACCAGAGCTAGCTGCCCCCTCTACTTTTACAGGCAGAATACACCTGCGGTCCTTTCTATTTGTATGAGAAGGTATTTTATCTTATGTCATATAACCGAACAGGATATCTTAGTTCTACACTCAGATTATTGAGACTCGACTGTATTAATTGTATTTTTTCGCAGTAGTTTTTTTGACTTGTTCAATAAATCACTTCAACAATTTCAACATCATCTTTTTTTTGCTCTACAAAAGATAAATTTAACACGATACAAAACCTGGATGGTAAAATATAAGATAAATAACAATCAATAAATATAGAAACACATATGCAACATGCAACATTCATTTTAGTTCACGAGAAAATCCATTAAAATTGAAATTTACACATATGAGGCGAAAATAGTCCACAAAAATCTGACCACATTGCTAGTGTAAACTATGTATAATAAAAATAAAGAATGTATAAAAAAAAATTGCATAAAATTGTTCTACAAGAGCATATGTTTTTTTTCGGTTTTATAGAAAATTGTTTATGCAGTAAAGTACACCGATTCCCATTTTCAACATCATATATTTTTCTTTTCATATAAAATAAGTTTTCTGTTTTCCATTTTTTTTTGGGGGGGAGGTTATTCTTTCCATTATTCTTATAAACACTATTTTTTTATGAGTTTTTATAGGAACTTAAATTTTATGGTTACACCACTAACGATTCTAAGGTGGTTTTTCACGTTACAATGCGAAAAAAACCAAGAATTTTGGTGTACCATACAACAGTATGTTCCATTGTTAGAACATGATTTTTGGTAACAAAAACCAAAAAAAAACAAGCTATAGTGTGAAACCACTATTGAAACTTCTATACATATGTTTAAAGCGTTTTACTTTCCAAAAATCTATCTAAAAACAAGCTATAGTGCGCAAACCACTATGGGAACTTCTATACATATGCTCCAAATTTCATACAAAAAAATCTGAATTTTATTCGGCAGCCACCCGAAGTTGTAATCGGATTCAATTGATTTTGAGACACAATTGTTCTTCCGTTGAAAAAGTGTCTCATGCCAAATTTCATTGAAATCGGTCCATAAATTACGTTATAATATCCTGTTATGTAAAAACACAAAAAATCGAACTTTTGTTCGGCGGCTACCCGAATTTTTTGTCCGATCAAATCCAACTTCTGATAGAATGGTTCTCATGAGGAAAAAACCGCTCCTACCAATTATCATGGAAATTTCTTCAAAAATACGGCCGCAATCTTGTACACGACAGACAGACAGACAGACAGACAGACAGACAGACAGACAGACAGACAGACAGACAGACAGACAGACAGACAGACAGACAGACAGACAGACAGACAGACAGACAGACAGACAGACAGACAGACAGACAGACAGACAGACAGACAGACAGACAGACAGACAGACAGACAGACAGACAGACAGACAGACAGACAGACAGACAGACAGACAGACAGACAGACAGACAGACAGACAGACAGACAGACAGACAGACAGACAGACAGACAGACAGACAGACAGACAGACAGACAGACAGACAGACAGACAGACAGACAGACAGACAGACAGACAGACAGACAGACAGACAGACAGACAGACAGACAGACAGACAGACAGACAGACAGACAGACAGACAGACAGACAGACAGACAGACAGACAGACAGACAGACAGACAGACAGACAGACAGACAGACAGACAGATATCCAAAAAATAATGCCCATATCCAGTAGATCGAATATAGTCTACCAACTGAACAAGATTTAAACTAGTCTACGTCACGATCTGGATAAAATCTTCTCAACTGTTCACACTATAAATGTTTAAGCGAATACGGATTAAATAAATAAAAAAGAAATTCGAAAGGTTTAACATACAATAGTGAAACCCAAATTTAGCATCATATAGTAAAATTTTCGTGCTATTTTGAATCTGCTTTTTAAATGTTGATATGTAATTGATGCCTTCAACAACGTAATGTAATGTTTAATAGTGCTTAAAGTGTTATATAAACATTTTAAATATATAAAATTGTAATAATTGGCTTCTCCATATTTATACAAGGGGTTAACTTTCAATACCTAGTGTAGCTCTAAAAACAGTACCATCATCGTTTATCCATCGAATATACATAGCTACGAATATCAGGATCAGTGATGTTCTCATACAAAAGCTTTGTTTTGGAAGAAACACATGTTAAAACGAAAAAAAAAAACAGTATACTAGGTATATGGATTTTAAAATGATTTCCCGAGAAGTATTTACAAGAGATTTTCAGGTGCTTTTTAATAAATTATTATTCTTTTCTGTTGAAAAGAACAGAAGAAAAAAAAATATGTATTTTTTTCGCCCCGTATATGGAAATATCGGATTTTCCATACTGAAGCTGTTTTTCTGAGGTTAAAATGAAAAGAATCTTTGTTTTGTGTCGGAATAATTTTTCCTACATTAAAAAACAAAAATATTTTGTGATGGAAAAAAATTGGTATTGAACAAAAAAACAAAAAAAAAACGCGAAACAAAAAGGTAATTTATATTGCTTGGGAATTCATGATAAATATAAACGAAAATAATGAATATTTTGATTAAAATTTCTACAAAATACATAATTTATCCGATAATACAAAAAAAAAAAAAAAAAAAATATTAAAATAATTTATATTGAAATTTTATTTTAATTTAAAATTATACAGGATTTCATATAAATTCATAATAATCGAAATTAATTTAATTTCTAAGTTAACATTATCATAAAAACAAAATTATTATCAAAATAAAATTTTGTATTTTCTAATTAGTACAAATGTATCGAAAGAACAATCCAAGAATTGTAAAGAAAAGTTCAATATTCTTTTCGGACTATCTTTTTTACGAACAAAAGTTAATGAATTTTGCCCAAACTACCTAAAACTAACAAATTACGAAGAGAAAACTCAGGCATATATAAATTTCTGTATTTCTATTATGAATAAATAAGAATGTTCAAAATTAAAATTCTTAATTCTAACGTAAACTCAATGGTTTCCCATGAAAGAAGATTGTCTCTCTCAAGAGGACTATTTATAAATTAAAACCTTTGACGGCTTTTATAAAACTGGAACTTGCTTGAAAAATTGTAACAAATCTATTTTCGCGGGTTCTGAAATACTTCGAAATGATAGTGGTAAGAGTATTGCTATTCTAATGACAAAGGGTATCAAAGCTTGGACACAATTCGACTTTGAATTTATTTCAGTCACTTTAGTTGGTCTTCCATATGTTGATCACGAGGGCCTTTGCAACTTAGGTAATAATAATAAAAATGATTTGGATAAAATATACCGTTTATCTAGGCAGTTATATAGTACCATTTTCGTAAGGGATTTTAATGCTAGTCCCGAATTCTGGGGCAACTCCAAACACAATTCTAATGAATTGCAGTCACACTCATGGTTCATGAATGATCCTTTCTTGGACCTGGAGATTATAAATGTGAGACTTTCTTTTTCCAGATCTTCATCACACATTGATCTTCTCTCACAGTTTCCTCTTCAGTTCTGAATTCTCTAAACTCGGAAAGTTTTCGTTGCCATACAATTTTCTATGTCCCTATCCCAGTCTTTCAAATCCTACAAATATACTAAATGTAACCATATTAACTTACGTTTTAGATAAATTGTTTAACATGCTTTTTAATTAGTATATTAACTATAAATTTTGTATAGACATTACTGTATTACTATATTTAGTTTACAAGTTCTATAATTAAATCCAATTCTAAAATTAATTAAATCAAAATGCGGTTATTTCTAATTAGTTCAAAATCAAGTAAACATTATTAAATACAAAAATGCATTTTAACAAAATTTAATGGAAAACATTTACAGAATTTACTACTTACATAATTTACACACAATTTATAGGTCTTTCGATACACTACTCATTCTTTTGTGACCAACTATAACCTAAAGCTTTTATAATATTAATTAATTTTACATTTGATATGTTAACAAGATTCAAAACCGAAATTTCATAATATTCTCTACCGTTATATGGTTTACATAATTACGATGTTGTAATGAAAATTTATTAGCACTAAAGGTAATATAATATAAAGTATAACAACCATCATCGGGCTTTACACATATATAAAACCACTAAATATGGTAAGTGCAAACATATTAATTATATACAACCAGTTAAAGCATACTTGTATATATAGTGTGCAAAGAGACTTCTTAGGCAATGTCAAAACTACTGATTAGATTCTCCTGATTAGAAGTAACATTATCCTAAAATCACGTATCATTGTTCTTATAGTGATCAAAACATTTGAAAACTTAAAATTGACCACAATTACTTGGTTTACCATACATCCATTCAAAGATGAAACTTGGTGATGCATATTTTTAGAGAATTAAATTTATAGACACTCTTTTTTCACAAGTTTGGCCAAATAATATATTTAAATATCAAGTTTACTGGTAGTGGCTACCAAATGTATGAAATTCCCATCTAAATTATTGTTACTGTTTCCAATTTCTAACTTTAAAGGGGCTAGAATCGAATTCTAGTCGATTTTCAAAGTGTTTCTTTCAGTCCGCGTTTACGTAGTCGGTTACAACCCAAATTTAAGGCGATCGAAATTTTGCCATCGCATTGAATCGATCCCATTTCAGTTTGAACCGCGATTACATATTATCGAAATTTGAAATCAGTTTTAAATATGCATGTAAATGAAGTAAATATGTTCTCCTATTAATTTCGCATATTTTGATTTTCTATTGACTTTTCAGAAGAAAAAATTTTAGCAGTAATTTAAAGTTTTAAAGTGGAAGTTCTCAGAAATCACACCCTACCTATATTTATATACTTGCTTTTACACATTTATCTTTTATAGATTTCATTATTATTTATTTGCTTGTTTTACCTTTTTATGTAATGTCAGTGAAATTAGCTTTTAATATCATTATAGGTAGGTACTTATAATTTACATTTGACATTTTCCTAATATGATGATGGTCCTATATCGTATATAATACATATATTCGTAATCTCCTGAGGTTTATTTTCCATGACTGACAAATGGAAACGAATTAATATGTATACAAACTCGAAATGAGAGGCGTTAAGTCCTTTGTTATATCATCATTCAACTTGTTGTAGGATTTGATATATCATATATAAGGCTCAGGAACACTAAATGTGAACTTTCTACATACGTACGCATTAAAAATGAAGAAAGAATTATTATTATCTATACTAAAGGTGATATAAATTTAACATTTTTTTTTGTTTTTGGTAAAAATTAGATGGTGTTTTTTGTAGTATTGTGATGTTATTCAATACAAACTTTTTCTTGATAAAATGGCCGCATTCTGAACTATCTCTCCTACATTTTTTACCCTTCAGTAAATCATACAAATTTTATTATTTCAACTCAATACTAGTAATTCTTAAAACCCTTTTACTTAAGGTACAGACCAAATTTTAACTCAATCAACCTTATACATAAGTTTTCAAGAAATTAAGTTAAACACCTTGCAGAATTATTTTCATATATTTAATCCTATGCATCGTAGTTCTATTTTAACTATTATGGCATAATTACGAGTAACTTCAATTCGCCCTCTGTCATCCTCAGAGCTTAGCTCCCCCTTAGTTTAGAGGCAAAATATGCCAGCGATCCTAGCTAGGAGAATATGTATGAGATGGGCTTTTCCTTATGATATATAATGCATACTTGCTTACGTAGAATTTTGTCGTTCTACACACTTAAAACTGCTACAATTAAAAGTAAATATCATGGATCGAGCTAAAGAGATAAATGAATCAAAAGTAATTTAGTACAAGTCTGATAAATAAGAAATAAAGTTTTCCTGAAAATAAAATTTTATTTACTTTAAATATTTCTTTTTTCTTTTTCTTTTTTTTTTTGGTTAATTACAAATGGTTTCTTTTTTGATCGCCTACGTTCAAATTTTCAGAGCTTAACTGATGGCAATTAAGACGATGTAAATGATTCAAACAAAAAAATAAGATTCCTAACATATTATAACATCTAAAATAATATTAGATCAAGGCAACTTTTAATTGGAAAAAAACATAGAAATGATATATTTTGGGAAAATATTTTAGCTTCTTCCCAGAATCAAAAATCATATTTGATCTCTTTACATACTTATAATTTACCAAGTATTAAATTAATTAAAGAAACAAAAAAATAAAAAAAAAAAAATACATCCTATGAAAATTTGTGTTGTAACTTTTAATCTTATTATAGAAAGAAATTCCTTTCTTGTGCATTGAACTGTTCATTTTATTTTTAATGATAAAATATAAAACTTTAGAGAGACATGTAATTTAAGTAAAACAAAAAACAAAAAACAAAAAGAAAAAAGTTTATTACTTAATTTGCCACCCCATTTCAGTTACACCACCAAAAAATATAAATAAGAAATAAATCAAGCTACTTTTAATATACAAAAAGTTTACGTTGATTCGAATAATTACATTGAAGATGTTTAATTAGAGAATTGCTTACCCAACGAAATTTCTGAATACCTATCAAAAATAGTGAAAATGGTGTGCTATCAGAAATATCCTTTTTTGGTTGTATAAAGATTTAACGTCTAAACAAATATCCGTAACTGGAAACATACATAAGCAATTGAATAGGAGTGTAAATGTTTAACCAGAACTCGATTGTTTTTTTTTTTGTGTTTTTCTTCTGTATTGTAGAATATAATCGATCTGAAATATTTGACTTAAGACGAAATACTTGGAATAATTTATTCGGCCAATTAATTTGTTGCCTCTGTATATACAGAAAACGTGTCTACCGCTTTTATATTATCATCAGCATATAAACATTACCAATATAATATACATTGTTGTATCCTGTTTAGTTATCATTGAACTCATGCCATGAATGAGAACTTGTTATGTAGGTGCTTCGCAATTAATTTGATAAAAATACATTAACAAGAGTGAAACTTTAAAGCTTATCAAAAAAAAAAAAAAAAAACATTTAATAAATTTGATTCTTATTTGTCTCAAGAGGAAAGTCTGTAAGGCGAAGAAGTAGAAACAAAAATTTTCAAGATTAGATAAAATGTATCATTTGGATATATTTCATCTCATTAAAGTTAAGTTTTCATTTATTGAAACTTATAAATATATCATAACGAATTCAAATAATGAATATCAAAGAAAATCACATTCGCGTGAGTACTTATTTCAGTTGTTTCAAACAAATGGAGATTAAAATATTAAGTGCTAATTTATTAGTGATATTCAATTTCCAGACTAAACTTCAATTTAATTATTTTTATCATTATTATTATTATTATTAAAACAGTATACTCTTGATTCTTGGAGTAATCTTTTGTTAGTAAAATATTTGAAACTAGCGGCCCGTCCCGACTTCGCACGGGTGGACATTTATTTTTTAAACATTAGAAGGCTCTTTGTGCATGAAATTAGACTACAGAGAATATTAGACGCGACAGACATGAATATGAGAATTATTGGATACAGATGTATGCGGAATTACATTATTTAAGTTTTAGTAGGGATCCCTAATTTTTTCTAGTAATAAATATAGCCTATGTTACTCAGGGATAATGTAGCATTCTAATGATGAAAGAATTTTTGAAATCGGTCTAGTAGTTTTTGAATTTATTCGTTACAAACATACAAAAATACAAATCTTTCCTCTTTATAATATTATAAGTTAGAAAGTTAGATAAACACAATTAAATATAAAGTTTGTTTTGTTTCTAACATATGCTCTTGTTCTGCTATCATGAGATATGATCCACTTATACCGGGTCCGACAATTAAAGTGTCCGTCTAATTCAAATCGCAGTCAAATCACATCTTGCACGTCTTGCAATCCTAAAATTTGATACGAATGTTGCTTAACACATTGTCTGTTAGTAGTAAAAATTATTTGTTGGTGAAAAGACGCGTTCTTATTTTTCTTACAATGGACCTTAAACGATATTCAATTGTTGGGCTTCATTTGATTGGAAAGTCAAACATCGAAATTCATCGTATTCACCAGATTTGGGTAGGCATTATGTATGGTGACAGGCGATTGTCGCTCGTTGGTTTCATGTGATTTTAGAAGTTGATGTTTGTTTTTGTCAATTTTTATTTTATTTTATTCTTATTTCTTTTCTTTATGTAAGAAATGTAAGAAAATTAATTTAATAATATTATTTGAAACATTAAAAATATTTGTTTCTTTTTTTTGAGTAATATCGCATGTCACCGTACATAATGCCTACTCTGAATACGTTCGATTGTTCTATTTGGGGAGTTTTACAAGCAGCGGCTTTCAAAAAAAAAATACACACAACTTTGGCCGGTTTAGAAAAAGACTTGACTCGTGGAATGGAACCGTTTAAGCCAAGACATCGTGCGAGCATCGAATGCATCGTGTGAAAACAGAATGAAGCTGGTGATTAAGGTAAAAGGCGGTTACATACCATTCGAATAATTTAATTAATAAAATTAAATATGTATTAAAAAACTATCATTTCCATAAATCTTAATAAAACCGATTAATAAACACTTGGACACTTCAATTGCCGGACTCGGTATAATTGAAATTATCCATTCCCCTATAAACATGCTATATGAGACTTATGTATAAAGAAAGTTTACCTGTGACCTATTCTAAGAGTCACGTCACTTCATTTAGCAAGTGACGTGACTCCCAAAATTGAACTGCAAATTAAAATTTTTTTTTGCTTGTGAGTTACCAGGCAACTCCATTAGACTTTTTTCAAAACTTATTTTTAGTCGGACTGAAAAAAAGTCTTGTGAAGACTCTAAAATTTGGACTTTTCTGTCAGTCCGACCGAAAATATGTCTTGAAATAAGTCCAGTAGAGTCGTGGGGTTAATTCATTTTGTCTGGTATTTTTGTTTTGCTTAGCAATCTATAAACTTTTTAGAGAAAAGATATATATTTTCGCTCCGAAGGCAAGTAAAATACAATACTAATGTCTACTGAATGAGCATTATTCAAATAATAGATTAAATGGTATTGATTTTACAATTCTATATAAAATATTAAACTGTTAATAATGTATACATACGATTAAATATTAATGATATAATAGTATATCATAGAATTTTACAATATATTTTATAAATAAATTTCAAATTTTCAAACAATAAAATATTATTCATTAAATAAGTACATACACTTCAATTATTAATTGGGTTAAGTAAAAAGTTTTTCGCTCTAAATGGTTTCATCATTATTATAAATGGCAAAATCACACATAATATAATTTCAAATTCAAAAGCAATTATGAAAATGAAGAATTTTAAGAAATTAAACATAAAACTTTAAAATGATTAAACATGAAAATAGAAATTATTCATCAGATACATATACTTTAAGGACTTTCATTTGTTTGAAAACACAATTTAAATATTCGAAATATAAGCAAAAATATTATCGAATAGGAAAATCAGCAATTTTATTTGTTGATACAGTACAGAGTACATATATAGTAGAAAAATGTAAAATAATAACAAATAGTAAAGGAAAGTTTATATTCAAATCTAATCCATATGAATGGAGAGCTAAATTTGATTTTGGAAATAAATAGTTTCTATATAAAACACAAATCGTCCAAAATATATGAATATATGCTGATAGAGCAATCACTATTTGAATTTGATTCGAAATGTTCAATTTGAATAGTAGAAACTATATAAATGTAAATTAAAGGACTTCTTTTTCGGATAAAAATCAATTCACCCATTTATTTTATAGTCGAGCATAATTTTTATGAATACTAAACTATGTGGGTATGAATAGGTTATGCTCACGAGACTACTATTAAGTTTTCATTTTAAATCGCCTGATTTTCAAGTAATAAAATCTAGATAAAATTATTTCAGGTACCTATTCATGTTATGAATTCTAATTTAGATAAAAAAAAATTTCTTTTTCGTAATATTTTCCTAAAAAAAGAAAGTTCATACAATGAACGTATATAAATTATGCATGGGATCATTTCACTATTCTGTGATTTTATAATTTCATCAAAATTATAAAATTGCAAGAAAAGTCACCAGACAGTCCTGTTATTATTTAATGAAGTTTTTTGATTCATTAGTATTACCTACGTTAAGATAGATACTGAAGGAAAGAGATGAATTATATGATACAAATAGTCGCATCAGAAAATGAGCAGCTCCACATCAACGCATTTAAATTGGATGTTTAGACGATTTTCGACATCAAAAATCTTCTTTATAAAATCAACAAACAAAACTTTTAAGTTACATTTCTTTTGATTTAATTTAAATTTTATTAAATATGAAAGTAACGTACATAGAAACTTAAGAGAAACTTCTTTCTTCAAAATAAAAAAGAAGTGAAACTTTTCATCCTACTCTCATAGCCAAAAAGTAAAATTGTAAATATTTTAGAACTCTTTCTATGGTAAAAAAAAAAAAAATGTATTCTATTTAAACCAAAAGAACAAATTGGATTTCACAGTGTGTTCTATAATACCAAAAAAATCTTACAAATTGGATATAAACATATGAATTTTTGGTGGAATGAATATTCTAACAAATATTCGTATATATGAAAATTAATATACTGGAGTCAGGAATACATGATGCGTGGGTTGTCTGATATGCTCTACCAAGTTGAGTAACATTTATTTTTGAATTCTAACAATATTGTGAACCTACACTTGTCCTATACATACATACATTTTTAAAATATTCTATTTTTATATATTTTTTCTTTACTTTAAAAAAAAAAAGAAAACTTTTTTTCCATAGTAATTTGACCTGGTGCTATACTTTAGAGCCCACTCATCAATTTCTAAAAAAATTCCCAAAAATAATAACAAGTATGAAATGTTATCTTACAAAAGAAAATGTTTTATGTTTTATACATTCAAATGCGATAATCTTATCTAGTTTCAAAAAACCACATAAACTTAAAACTCTATCCAAATTTAGAAGTTCTCTTGTATTTATAATAAATTTGAATAATACATATTATCACAGCATGATGGAAGCGATATTATAATAATGTCCAACTTTTCGGGTATAGTTGGATTAAAATAAAGTCTAAGTCGGATTAAAGTTGGATGACACGTCTGGATATTATATATTTAGAGATTTTCATATATAGTATTTCATTTATTCTATCAAAAAGTATACTTCTGTACAATTCGTTTACACAGGTTTTTTTTTTTTTTAAATTTACTTTAATTTAAAGGAAGATATTTCTTTTCCACATAAATCTTTAGCATCCTCTATATTTTATGCGTATATCATTTCATTATATTTCCATTTTACAAGTCATATAAATTCGTCATTCTAGAATAGAACTATATTAGACATGTTTTGAACATTTATTACTAAAACTTTACCCCAAATATATTCATCAATAGATTTCACGTATTTATAAACCTTAATCCTGTACGACTTTATACACTTCGTAATTTTATGAGAAACATTTTCACCTCTATCGACCACACATCATCATATTCTATTCGAGTATTATGAAAATGTCAATTGTAAATTATCATCCTCATAGGTATTACTTATATTTAGTATCCTTATCAATGTAATAATAATACTTTTACACATACATCAAAGACAATATTTTAGTACATAAAATATGTTATCAAAATTGATGTTCACATATTGTGTAATTTTCTTGATGAAGGAAATATTATATTTTGACATATAAATATGATATTGGTCCTGATATAGACAATATTATGGAACTATATTAAGGATTGGCACGACAGTTGAGTCATTTTAAGTCAAAGTACTTTATGACAGTTATTTACTTAAAAATAATTAAACATCTTAGAATACATGACTTATTAAAGTTAGTACAAATGCAGATGATTAAAAGCGAGAAACATATTTATAATGATAATATTTACAATGAGATACATTCTTCTACATTTTCGCTATTTCAATTTCTGTAAAAGGATTTTTTTTTCGGAAAATTTATTCAAAATAAAAATCGCAACCTGTACATATGCTCGTATTTATGAAAATAATACTCCGTCCTAAATGTCATATAAAAATATATAAGTAAGATGTATCTAAATTTTCTGGCTTTTCCCTATTTTTATAACTTATGAGAAATTTCGTTTTGGCTTCAACTACATACTAAACTATACTTAACAGGAGAAAAAGTCTGACAACTAAATTTATTATAGGAAATTTCTATTTAAAAGAATTTAACTTAAAGTGTACTTAATTCTTATAGATTTTGTACAAAAAAAAAAAACTTCTTCTGTCAACATAATCCTTTAAATTTAAACCTATAGGAAGTTTGAGTTAACCAGAGTTGTCTGTAGATGTTGCGGAAATATAAAATAATTTCAATTCACTTGTTTTATTCAGATAATTCTCAAGATTCAAACGGAATATAGATTAGATATGCTGTGATAATATCAATATTTGACAATAACGGAAGAAGAATAAGTTTAAGTATCATATTGAGTATATATAAGTACATGTTCGGTAATACTTCCTTAGCATACAAATACAGGGTGGCCACTGAAAGACTGAAAAAATCCTAATTTGTTTATTTTCAATCTTTTTTTTTCCTTTTTTTATAGATTATAGAGCATCCCTTTGATATTAAATTGGGTACGTATGATGTCCAGCAATAAGTAAAACTTAAGGAGTTTTTGTATTCCAGTGATAGATCAATTATTCAGAGAAAATACTGGCAACATATATATGTCAGAGTATCTTCTAGCCAGAGATAAAAACAACTTTTTGAAAAACTTGAAAGAACGAGTTTACGTAAATAAACATCGAACAATTCAAGAACTTAAGAAGAAGATTCCAGCCGAAACCTGAAATCTTAAGTACGGTCATGAAAAATGCTGCGAACAGAGCCTGTATTTGTGAGCAAAAAAATGGTGGTCTTTTAAGGGATCATGTTTTTCACACATTAAAGTTATTTTTGTTTTATATCATTCAATCTTTCAGTGGACACCTTGTATAATGAAAAGATATTTCCGAAAATTCAAACACAGATTTCTAATTTCCACAATTTAACAATGAAATATATAATAGAAACTTTCTGATAGTCGAAAAAGGATAGAATTAAGTTTTGTTTTGCTTAAGGTGATATTGTCGATTTTTTGAAATTTCAGCAATTAACAAAAATATGCATATAACTATATATATTTTATAAATAATATATGTAAGGCCATGAAATGATCTTCGTATTTTGCCATAAACGACTTTTATGGTATATATTAATATATAGTAAAACCTATAAAATTCGCTACTCTTTAAATATAGCCATCTATAAAAATTAGACGCTTATCAAAATACTTACTGGAAATAACTAACTTTAAAGTTATACTAAATTTTCCATCACAAGTTGACTTGCTAAAGTTCGATATACAGTCCAACTTGTTTTTGTGCGGTCGAAAATCACCGCACAAAAACAGGTTGTACTGTACATTTTTTGGCGATCAAAATAGAAATAAAAATATGTACATATACGTTCATCCTGGGATTCAACTTTAAGTCAAATTGCCATATAGGCATCTATGTAGGGACCATCAAAAATTATATAAGGTTTTAGAATTTCCCGTTCTATAGTAGAATGAAATATTGTTTGTCCTAAAAATCGATAAATAATGGTAAAAATTAGAAAAATAGCAAACATCCTGAACATTCTGGACAATAGAATACATATGCCAATCTAATTTGCGTAAGTTTACTCCACTCTTATGTTCAATTTCATACTTTTTTTGTCGATGAAAGTTCTAAATCATCTTATAAATTTGCCATTTATCTATATAAGTTGGACAAAATTAGCTGCACTCTAAATGCCAAATATGTGCAGGTTTCACTGTTTCTGAATACTGCTTTTTATAGTATAATAAGAGGAGAAAAGCTCCTTTTATAGGAAGCTCTTTTAAATTATATACGCATGTCAAACACCAGTTGCTTCTTAATTAAATATACAAACATTCTGTAATATATTGTTAGTTAGGCTGCAACCAGCAGACTTAATTTATATCAGGGAAAATTATTTTTAAATAATATTTTAATTCTTAAAATTACCAAAAATTCAAATTATTCAGCTATGTTTCTCGAAGAATATTAAAAGCATGTCTTTTATCTTTAAATCTATTCAATTCCAATTAATATCTAAATTGTTTTATTATTTATTTTCTGTAGAATTGAATATACTTTTTTTTTCAAGATCAAATGAAAACGTTTATTTGTTATCACTAACTGAAATAATAAGTATTCTAAAATCTCTAAAAGCTAAATTTATATCTGAATTTATATCTTATTAAGAATTTGCTTGTTGCCTAGTTACTATTTAATCTAAAGTTATTACTTTATTTCTTTTAAAAATAAATATAATGTACACAAAGTCTGAACAGCTTCATGTGAATATGGTGATAACAAAAATCAATTCAAAACCTTAGTAGGTACTTATAAAATGACTCTACTATAAGCGAGTAAAATTTATTTTACTCGGTTATGTCATTGTACACAGAGTATCTTGTACAGGATAATGTTGTCATCCCAACTTGGAACATATAATTGGGTTTTTTTTTTCGTAAAATTTTGTGTTCCATCCTTTTTTTGGTTGTAGCATGAAACCTTATTGAATCGTTTCAACATTATCTAGTATCTTTACAGAATGTATTTTGATAACAAAAAAAAAAACAAAAATAAAAATAATGATCATTTGTATTAAAACCTCTTACATGGTAATAGTTAAACATCAATTTTGTGCATTTTACAAGTAATGGAGAAAATAACTCATCATCCATTTCGTATTATATACATAGAAAAATGTATTATAAAGATGAAAGAGATAAAATGGTATGGTCCTCTTCATGTTAAAGCCATCATCATCATAATCGCGGGTACATAGTGTCAAAAAATGTATATGCTATTAAGATGAATTTTTATCAGGATAACAACATTTTTTATATGTGATGTTTATATAAAAATGAATTTTATATTTTCTTTTATTTTATTATATCATATTTAAAATATACTTACATACGTAAGTATCTACAAAACTCCTACATCATTATTATGTAATGTTTTAAAACTGACTTTCATAATAAAATTATTATTCTATGAAACTTGCTTTTTGAAAATTATCTTGTTTAATTTTATGAGAATGAAAATTACATTTTAAATATAAAATTAAAGGTTTACAATAATTGAGAAATATTTCTCTTGTTATACCAGAAATATCGTTAAATATTAAATAATTTAAATTTACTTAAATTAGGAATATTAAAAGCATTTCTTAGAACTTTACACGGAAAGGAAAATTTATCTAATGCTTAAATATAAACGTTAAGATATATTAAAGGATTTTCTTTACAAATATTATATACTCCAAATAGGTACATTATTTTGCCAATTTTATTGTATGACTAGTTCCAAAGATCGAGACAATATTGTGGTTTGAAATTCCGATTCATGTATATGATTTTAGTATTGAAAAATTGAGTTAATATCAAGTTGAAATTTGGTCGAAAATACAAAAAATGGAAATTCTTTATCAAATGAAAATTATAACTCAAAAATATGTAGAAAAAATAATGTAACAGAAGAAAATATTCATAAAATCTACAAAATATACACAATAAAACCAATAAAATCTTTGTCAAAATCGAAGCTATCAACTGGGCTACTCAATCCGCATTCATTCTTTAGACTCGATGCAGCCAAAAAGTTTAATCTAGTCAACTTACCTGTGTATAAGAAAATTTTAAACAAGTTTCAACATTGGCTCGACTCTGTTTATATTAGTCCCACATTAGCCATTTGGAATAATTCGATTGTAACAATGTTCATGGTAGTAACTAGGACCATGGTTGATTAATTAATTTTCGAGTGAACAAATGAATAATTGATGGTCTTTACCACTTAATTCGGTTCCTATTACAGTAGCCACAAGTCAAAACTTTTAAAAAGAAAAGTAAATTATTATATGAAAGAAAAAGAAAAAGTGTAATATAAACAAAAGAGAAAATATTCTCTTAAAAATGTATATGATTCTTGAGAAATTTTATAAGAGTTACATAGATTTTGAAAACTGCCCGCACTCTTTTGCAATGCGTTTTTTTTGTACTTATTTCGGTTTCTCTGGTAGCTTTCCACACTTTGCTTTCACACTTTCTTTATTCTGTATTTTTCTCTTAAATGAAATAATTAATCAGTTTTCAGTTGAATAATCAAAATATTGGAATAATTCTGTTTTCTTAATTAATTAATTATTTAAACCATGCCCTTAAAGCAACTACATAGTGTTGGAGTTTTAGGCATTTAAAACAAATTAACAATAATTGTATTGTTTGAATAATTTCCAAAATACAGTGGTGAGCTGGTCACTACGGAAACGGAAAACAAAATTTAACAAAAGCACGAGCTACGTACATTATAATTGCAGCATATTATTCATGAAGATTAGTACATTTCCGTAAGTTCATCTATGCTTGGCTGTTCCTATTACAATTCAGACTTTAGTCTTTCAAGATAAGTTTCTGAATTCAAACATGTTTCTTCGAGTGTAAAACTAGTTAAAAATACATACTAAATTATGTTTAAAAATTGAACTCTTGAAAATAAAATTATATTAATATTTTCTTCTCCAATTTGTGTAAATAAAAATAGAATTAATGAAATCAAAAACACGAATTGAACAAACTCGAAAGGGAAGTTTTCCGCTTTTTGACCTCAAATACAAATTTTATCGATTTCGATGTTTATTGATCTGAAATTCAATATGGGAAATACTTGAATGTATACAAAATAAATAAAAAAAAAAAAAAAAAAACTTCTTCCTTGTCAACTTTAAGCTCAATTTCAGAAATTCAAATAAGTTTTTTATTTTTTCGACGATAACAAAATTTTAAAATTATTTACTTTGATCAATTTCACGATTGACAAATTAGACAAAGGGAACATTTTATTCCGTTTGATTTAATTTGAATCAAAGATAAAAAAAATAAAATAAAATAAAATAAAATAACATTTTTAAAATGAAAATTTCTCATTTTTTTTTTTGTATTTCTTTATTTAATTGAAGTGTTCTACCAAGTGTAAATTCAATTTTTCACTAAAATTATTTTACTTTTAGCCAATTAAAATATAGTACTACTATTTTGTTTTTGCAGAAAAATTGTATCTATTGTACTAGAATACACCAGCACAATATGTCTGTTGCAAATTATAACTTCTTGATTTCTACAAAAATTTATTTAAAGATTTCAATAGAAATAAAATTTCCATTTGGTTTAATAATAAAATTGTATTATTTTATTTATGTTATATATAAAAAAAAAAAAAAAATACATAATATTCTTTTTAATAAGTTTTTATTTTCATGTCTCATGGTATTATAACACCTTTTTTCTAAATACAATATATAGGCATTGTTTTTAAGCTAGAAACAAAAAAAGGAAAAAAAAAAAACGAAAAATTAAGTCATAATTCAACCGTCTTTCCCAGATGTCCTGTCTTCATAAATATCCTTCTGTTATAATTCCCACCCAAAAGATGTAAGAAAAAAATCAACTTTTAAGAAGTACTCAACTTGTCTTGAATACGTTTTCATTTTACCATGTTAAAGACTTTATAAATATATCTTTTTTATATCTCTTCTCCACCGAAATTAAGCTAGAAGTTTTGTTCATCTCATAGAATTATGTTAAACAGTTGAATTTGTTTACTTCATTCGTAGTTGATTGTTCAAAGAATATCCACCTTATAAATGTTTTTTTGTTTAAATAAAGATTTTTATTTAAATTTTTTTTTTCTTTCTTTTTAATTAATACTATAAGGTTTTATTCCTAAAATTAAAATTAGAGACCAATTCAAAATCAAATTTGGTTAGAAAATATTTCTCTCTATTATATAAAAAAGTTTTCTCCGCAAATCATTTATAATTTATAATTATATGCAAACTGATAGGCAAATCTCTTTATATACGAAAATAGTTTTTAATTAAACTAAGCATACTTTTAGGTGAATACATTCAAGGAAGTACTTTTACAAATGAATTTAAATATAACTCACAAATCCAAAACGCAGAATAAAAAATTTAACATCTTGAAAAATTGAGACCGAGAGAAAAAGAAAAAGAGAATCTTATTCGACTGTTAAAGAAAATAAAAAAAAACAAGAAACAAAAGAATAGTGTCTTTGATAAATTTTTTTAATTGATTATTTGTTTTGGTTGTTTATACACACGGGGGTTGCTGAGCTAAGCAAGCAGGAGGCGGAGCCCCTAGTATAGTATAAATAAATAATTATATAAAAATTTGAACAATTTTCGTTTAAATTGTATTATAATTGCCTAAACCGACACAAAGCTTCCTCTTCCTAGTTTCTTTTAGTTTCGCAAATACATACATATGTATATCTATTCAAGATTAATTCTAAACATGTCCATAGTTCTAAAACCATTTTCTAAATCAGACAATTCTGTATATATGGACTCGAATATTGATGGACTTAATATAAAGAGACCAATTTGTTATTTATCCTAAAGTCTCATAAAAAACCGGAAGTAACCATAAAGTTCACGAACATTTTTTTATTGATTTCGAAACACCCTATAGAATTTTCATTATAATTTTCTTTGTTTTTAATTAAAAATTTTGAAATATCAAAAAGAATAAAATGGAAATTTTTACGAAAAGAATTCCCATTGTACGAAAACCACTACAACTATATAAACAAAATACTAATTCAAATGTAAAAAATTTTTATGATAAATTTCTAATAAAATTTGCAAAATTCTCATTTTGAAAACACAAAATAAGATTACAATTAAAGTCCATCAAAATGCTCATAACATGGTAGAAATGTTTCAAGGATTACATCTGTGTTCATTTTATAGTGAATTACTAATTCTATCATTTCAAATAAGATTACATAGAGAGAGAGAGATGGTTTTTATAGAATATTGTAAAGGACATACAATTAACAAGATTATAGTATTCACACATTTTTAACAATATTTATGATAAAAACTAATTTCAATTTGGTTAGGGTAAATCCTAAAGGATCTTAAATATTTGAAAAACTAATTACTCAGAATTTACAATTCTTATTTCTATTTACATGTGTAATATCAAAAAAAAATAAAAATTTACAAATTTCTAAGTTATTGAACTTTCCATTTCACAATTAGAATTTCTTTACAGAATCCATCACTATATATTCAGTTTATAGATTCCAGGCGATTATATACACACCGAATATTCGCTATAAATATAAATGAAACAATAATAAATCGTTGGGGATCAGATATATATTTTAAAAGGAATATAATATATATATATATATTGTATTAGAATGTAACTTTCAACTCTTATTTTTTTAAATAAAAAGTGGTAAACATGGCTTTAATATATACATATATTTATATTGCTGTGTTCCACTTTGCGGATTTTGAAGTGTTATACAAATTGTATGCTTGAATGTTCATATTATATGATTTCCATATCTATAAAAGTTTGTACGAATGATTCCATTTATATAAATATTCAATTTTCATAAGCCATTTACCATTCGTCCTGTATGTGGTATGAAATTGAATTTCCTAGATGCAGTCATTTCCATACAAGCAATTGGAAATTTATGTGCACTTTATGACGAAAAACCATACTGAAAATAAGTTATTCTATGGGATAAGATTTAGTATAACTAGACATAGTATTATGGTACTTTATTATCCTATTGCATCGATTGGTAAAAAAAAAAAAAAAAAAAATTTCCCAAGTCTTTAAAATCAATAGAAGAAAAGGGAATAAAACGAAACATATACATATAAGTTTATCAACGGATCATTGGAAAACTCTTATATTGCCAAATATTTTCAATTCAGAGTTACCATAGTTATACCGGGTCCGACAATTAAAGTGTCCGTCTAATTCAAATCGCAGTCAAATCAAATCTTGCACATCTTGCAATACTAAAATTTGACACGAATGTTGCTTGACACATTGTCTGTCAGTAGTAAAAATTATTTGTTAATGAAAAAACGCTTTATTATTTTTTTTACAGTCGGCCTTAAACGAAATTCAATTGTTGCAATTCGTTTGTTTGGAAAGTCAAACATCGAAATTCGCCGTATTCACCAGATTGGATTATTCGATTTTGGGAATTTTACAAGCAGTGGCTTGCAAAAAAAAAAATACGCAACTTTAGCCAGTTTAGAAAAAGTGTTGACTCGTGAATGGAAGCGTTTAAACAAAGACATCGTGTGAGCATCGTGTCCAACGTTTAAAAAGAGATTTGAACTGGTGGTTAAGGCAAAAGGCGGTTACATACTATTCGAATAATTATAAAATTAACTATATATATATTATAAACTATCATTTCCATAAATCTTAATAAAACCGACCAATAAACAAAATAATTACAGTGTTTTTACATTTTGATACTTCAATTGCCGGACCCGGTATATTCCATTTTTTGCAATATTCAACATTTCGAGTACTTTATCTTTATCGTATAAATGGGCATGACGACGGTTAAATGTAAAATAGTTTGCATAAACTATATCCAGTCCCAATGACTTAGGATAAAATAAAAAAAAAAAAAAATAGAAAAACAGTGATTTTTTTCAGTATTATTGCATTTATATTTTCAAAACGATTTTATTCATATCCTATTAAGTAATCCAAAGAAAACTTGAAACTTTGTTAAAGAAAATTCACTCTAAAAATTTGATAGAAATAGAAAGCTCTCTTTTAATTCTTATATTACAAAACGCAAAAAACATTAAATCATGAGAAAAATTCGTCACGCAAAACTCATAAATTCTTATGTTGCACTTTTATGAAACACGCGACACATGGGATCAAAAGCTTCCTCATGAATATTATATGAAATTTAATTTCTTCCATTGCTCCCGTTTGTCATTTTGTAGAGTTTTGCTGCAATAGCAAAAAAAAAAAGAAAGAAAATGCGGAATTTTTTTCATACTTCACATAAATCAATCGGAATCTTAATTGTTTAAGTTTTTACTTGTTTCATGTTGGATTCAAAAACAAAAAACGAAAAAAAAAAAACGTTAATATTAAATGAATTTAAATTTGAAAATGTAAAAAAAACAAAACGTTTTAATTTTTCGATGGGCGAATTCTTGTAGGTCTTTTAAAATAATTAAAAAAATTTCCATTTACAACGAAAGCATTTCTTTTCCTTCCTATTCCTTATTATGTAAGTTCAACGTAATTAATAAGGGATAAATTTGTTTAAATTGATATCAAGAGAATTTCAATATAGATCTTTGACTTTATGGTCTTTAATACATCTGAATTGATTAAAACAAACTAATTTTCCCTTTGGATTATTTTATACTAACCAATTAACTTTGAATAAAGGACAAGGATACAAGTAATAAAAAGTTCTGATCTTTGAATGAATAGACGATAAAATCATGTACACATATATATATATATATATACTTTTGGGAAATTAGCAAATAGTCTTGGAAGTCTATTTATTTATTAATAGAAAATCTCATGTAGTTGTAGTCGTTAATTTATCAGATTTGAGAGTTGGTATAGTCTTTTAAAAACGATTTTTAATCTTGATTAATCTTAAAACTAGACAAATTTCTAGTTTATATTTGATTATATTGATAAAGTTTTATCTATTACACATAAATGAATTTAATTATTATTTAATTAGTATCATTTTAAATAGAATTTAATTTTTATTTTGTATAAAAATTTAATTGAATTAAATTTTTAATAAAAAATAGGATAACCTTAGGCTTAGGTATTTATAATTAAGTTGTATTTTTTTTTTTTTATATCAAACAATATTGCACATTAATATTACATCGTATCCTTAAGAGACTACATTTTGATAGAAACAGAAAATAAATAAATAATAATATTTTATACTATGAGTGACTACCGGAGATGGAAGAATGATGGATAATCTAGAGATAATTTCTTTATCCTATTAATCGCATCTTTTTAATTATTTCCAACAAATAGTAAAATAATTTAGTTTTTCCAAAACACTTTAATCATATAATAATTTGTTATTGGAAGATTTTTTAGTAAAGAGTAAAACGTTATTTTACAAGTTTATGGTAGCAAGATGATTGGAAAACTTTCAAATAAGTTTTCAATTCTTGTGCATCTGAAGGTGAATTTGATATTATTGGAAAGTTTTTTTTTGTTAATAATGTGAAAAGTGTTATGAATTCATTTTCGTGATGGAAAAATGAAAGTTGTTAAATATTACAAAAACTAATAAACATATTCATCAGACTTTTATCTATTCGTCTCTATATAAAGAAAATTATGATTCTGATAGGAGAAAACAGTTTTATGAAAGAAACCGACTTTAATGAAATTATACACTACCAACGGATATACTGGAAGAATGGTTTTCTTTCATTTATTATAGAAAATGGATCAAGACTTTTATATATAGTCATATAGTCCTTAATTATTATTTTCATAATAATATATAAATGTATAAGACAAATTCAGAGAATTAATATTTCAGTTGAATTTTCATAATCCTCACCAAATAAACATATACTTCAAGAAAGTTATCTAAGAAAACAGTGCTCGTTGAATAGTGTAGTTTCTAAAATAAGATTAAGTTTAAGATTTCGTAAATCACCCGACTCTTTTCAGATCGATACTAAGAACAAAAGGGATATATTTCTCATAACTGAACAGTTCTGCAAATTTCAATAACATTGAATAACGCGTTCGATAGATATTATGTAAACTTGACACAAACAGGTAAACTGACACACAGACAGGCGAATGAACATTTTCTAAAATTATGTTTTTTGATCCTCATAACATGGAGATCCATCAAAGCATGGAGTTCAAAATATTTCACCATCACAAACCTTTATTCCCATTCTATTGAAAGAAAGCAATATATCAAAGCATAGCCATTATGTGTATAAAAAACTTATATTTCGTTTTATGAATCAATTTCCTTCTGTCTTCTTAAAATGACAACTTTTCATAAATTTTTGATAAGAATATGAAATTTTTCAATTTCAAAATTTTGATAAAAAATAAGTTCAAAGTTGCCAATCATACATAGATGGTTTCTTTTACATATTTATTATTTATTGAAAAGTATTACTGAAAATAATCAAAGTGTTAGCATTGAGATCGACTTAAAAGACGTGGTCTTTCTGTCAATTCCAATTGATCAGTATCATATTGTGATGATTCAAATGCTGGATTATCGAATACCAGAGGGCCGCTATGCCCATTTGAACGACTTTTTCTCATTTCAGCTTTATCACGTCTTTCTTGTAAAATTGTTACTCTATGATTTTCTAGAAGTGCCATCGTTTTACGACTGACAACATTTTTACCCAATTTTAGATCACCTGAAAATAAATTCCATACATTAAATTTTAAAAATATAAAAACATTTATTATCAATAAATACCTTCTTTGAAAAATCGTCTTCTAAAATTAATTTCTAAATTACTTTGATTATTATTATGATCTTTCTTATCTCGATCGGCAAGTATTTTATGTATTGTAAATCGTCGAGTTCGATCATTATCATCATTTTCAGATTCATCTGTAATTTTACTTGGCCGTTGTAAACGTTTTGCTATATCAACAGCAGCACCACGCAATTCTTTATTTGTATTAATCTATTGAAAATAATTTTAAAAAAATACTTAATATAAAATATAGTATTATCGAAAATCTTACCTGCGGCTTACAAAACCAATTTAATTGTGTCGCCGCCAAAATTTCTGATATTGTTGAAAAACGATGTATGAACATTGCGAAAAATTGAATTGTTAATATTGAACCGAAAAATACAACAAACATTGACGCGATCGGTTCTAATTGAAGATAAGTTTTATAAATTGTTATTTCCGAACTGCTTTCATCATATTCGATATGAACTTTAGCACCGATCGGCCATTTAAAATGTAAATAATTCTTTTTAATTTGCAATAGAAATACAACTAATACAAATAATGAATTAATCATGACGAATGCAAAAACTGCAATATCACGTAATTCGCGTAATTGATTTTTAGCATCGACACGTTCCTGTTCGGTTTGAATTAATGGTTTCAAATATTTTTGAATTAAACTTTTCCAAAATTTCTCCTCATCTGATGATAGTGAACTGACATTACAATTTTCCAAGTCGGGATCTTCAGTCCATTTTGGTAGATATTCATTTTTCTCTTTATCTTTATCATCAACTTGTTGAAGCTACAAAATATAAGTATATATATTATTGATTCACATAATATTATGATTATACATAAGATATTTACAATTTCATCGGGTTGTTCAATTTCTTTCGTATCATTATTAGCCATAACAACGATTTCTCCAGATAATTTCCTAGAAATAAATCATATTATTTCATTTAGTTGATGTTCTTATAGAATTATTAATAGATGACAAACATACATTTCAAGCATTTTTAATTTACTATTCAATTCTGTTAATTGCTCAGTCATAAGCATTAATTGAGCTTGTTCTGTATTTGGTTTCTTGTGAGTGCATAACATACATCGAAATAAGCCACCAAACGATATATCCAAGGAACCTTCTTCTTCGTTTTGTGTTTTAAAATAATTCAAAAATTTTTGCATCGAATTTTGTCTCTTCCCAGAATCTTCAGATTCCTGATTTTTGATATAAAATGTAATAATAATTAATTTCGAAATAAAACTATATATAAATAATATATATATATAGAATTAATTTATTATCTTCAATAGATTTCATATTAAAAGCTTATCTATTAAATTTTGTATAAAACAAAATACAAAAGATATTTCGGATATGTCTGGATAGGTATTTCTACTAAATATATACCAGAAATTTACCTGTTTTGCTGCTTGTGGCTGTGCATTTTCTCTTGTACCCCATGATACATCGTTCATATTGAATAGTGAAAATATTAACAGTAACATATACATCGAAGGTATTGTTAGATAATATACAAAACCGAATAATAATGCTCGTACCTCCTGAGGATGCATTAGACCTAAGTTATCATAGATATACATCTATTTATATTCCAATATATTCAAATATTATATCATACCTGTGATAATTATTTCGATAACAACAGCAACGAAAAACAATGATGATGGTGCTAATATTGAATCGTCCATAATTTGTATAATAATACCGATTAGGACTGCTAACATTACCAATGAATATAATGAACTTATAATAAATGCCGCTATTAACTGAAAACTCCAATATATTAATATATTCTAAAAATCAATTGAAATCGAAATTATTATACAAAACCTGATATTTTTGTTTACAAAAGTAACATATCCCCATAAATATAACAATTGGTATAAAATTCCATAAAAATGATGTCCAAATATCAATACTGAAAACAGCTACTAATGAACCGACCATCATTAAAAATATTGTACCCGGTCCCAAAATTGTGCCACCCATTAACATCGCTTGATATAAAATATACAGCATTGATATACTATTGTTTGTTTTAACAATTAATTTAGCATCAGCTAATAAATCGAAAATATTAGCAATAGTTGATGGTATCCATCGACGTCTTTGACCATAAAATTCATTGAAACCTTCCGGTGAATGCGTATATGCATCTGATGCTGCCGAATATTCGACACGATATTTTTGTTTCAATAATAACGTACATAACCAACGATCTTCACCTTGATCATATTGTACATAATGTATTGGTTTCTTTGATACAGTAGTATATTTTTTCATTACACTATTTGCCATTAATGCACGTCCACGAAACAATGAAAAACAACCAGGACTACATAGTACACAACCGATAACATGTTCCGTGGCTTTTTGTAACCAATGACCAATTGCATATTCAAAAACTTGATACCATACCATCGGGCCTTTACCAACTGGATGGATTCGACCACATGCAGCACCTAAATCTGGATCGATTTTCATACGACCAATCAATAATTGAACAGCTTGCGGTTGAAAATCAATATCACCATCTAATGCTAGTAAGTAAGTATTCTGTGCGATAACATTACGTCGTGTTGGGGATGCATTCTCCATTAACATGATACGATAGCCTAATAGATAATACATATACATGACTTGGGACCAACGTTTCTTGTGTCTTATGAAATTTTTATTTTTCAAATGTGCTATCATTTTCGTACGACCTGGTAATGTCCATATTAATCGACATCCATAAGGTGTTTTAATTTTAATCGGTGGCTCAATGATAATATTTGTTTTGTATACTTTCTCAGCTGCGATACCAATTCGATTTACAAGATGTTTAACATATTCATTAATTGGTGGTAAATTTAAATCTTCGCAATATCTTGGATCCGCTACAAATGCATCATCGAAAAATATATTTGCTAAAAACAAAAAATTTTAATGAAATAAAAATTTCTTAACGGTTTATTTCATTTACTTTCTAATTCATAATATTCATCATCGAATAGGTTCTTATCTTCTTGTAAATGTTTTCTAGACATTCGTCGAGCACATTGATCTTCGTCAAGACGTAATATCGATTTCAGAAATTCTTCCATTTCATCAGGAGTTTCATGCCACATTGTTGCACAAACAATTATTTGTGGAATACGATCGGTCGGAAGGACATCAGTTTCACATGGTACTTCTTTTTTATTTGTATTATTAACACTTTCAGGATCTTCATAATTTCCCTATACAAAAAAAAAATTGTTCATTTCCAGATTTATTATAAAAATATAATTCTAAATTTATTTACCATATTAATAACATAATCTTCTTTATCTTGTCGTCTTCGATTCATAACGATACATTGATCAATTAACATACTACAATACCATGGTGATATGAATAGTTTTTCTGTTGGTGCATTTCTATCATTTTGTGGATACCAAATATGTCGTGTTATCCATATTTGTGATATCCACCATATTATCCAAATCCAATCATGATTTTCCAAAATATAATCAAATATATTATATATTGGTGGCCCACGAAATGATAAGTAATCAGGAAAATAATCATGAAAATAACAAACATTTTCATCACGTAAACCATTTAATACAACTATTAAAGCCAATGTTATCGGTACTGTTAAACAAAGCGGTACCGAAAAACTAAATTTCTGAATTTTTATTTTACATGCAAATTTCGCGAATATATAACAAATATATGATGAGAGAAGATGTGATAAAAATATCCAAATATGCGCTAAATTTGATGATTTAATTGTATATGAATTTTGTGATTGTAAAGTTCTATTCATAACACGATCAGTAAATAATGGTGTTTGCTGTAATAGAAGAAACACAGTAATTATACATATATGTCGTTCAAATAAGAGTCAGATTTCCAATAAAAGCCGACCAATATGTTTCATGAATAAAATATAAAATAATAGGAAAATTAATCCTTTTTCTTGAATATACAATTTTGGTCGCAGAGAAATTATTTCATTTTCGAATCGGTCAACTCTTATATGAAACACTATTTATTACAAGAAACAATTATAAAATTGTTGTACCTCTTCTATGTGAATATTGTGTTCCTGCCAACCATTTAAGAATAGCTCAAAATATATTGATATATTCTTTCCATCGATAAGTAATGTTGATAGAAGAAAAATAAAAATTTTCCAAGGTGCTATATATAAATAGATTAAATATCTCGATTCTGTCAACTGTTCTCGAAGATTTGCTAATCTTCTTAAAGGTCCTTCAATATAAAATAGTTTAAATATTTTATTTTATGGATTTAACGAAAGTATATAAAATTTTTTACCAATTTTATGTAATGAACTGAAAACTGAAATGTAATTTTCCCACCAACGAAATGATATTAAAAATAATGAAACTGGTAATAACCATAATTCGATATTATTTTGAATTGATGGAAATATAATAAAACCACTTATTTGTGCACACATTGCAAAACCACTGATAATAAATTTCACAAGAACATGACATTTTAATTCAAATACTGATATTATGCCTGAATTGATATACGGAAAGAAAAAAACAACAGACTATAGTATACAAATATTGCAGTTAAATATTATTTCTCTTTTTACCTAGAAATCCTGGTACGAAACATACGCAATTTGTTAGAATAAGTCCGCTGGCAGAATTCATATTTGGTAAAATAACAAAAGTTAATATTGATAACCCAATTACATGTAAAGTTTCCATAAATCCAATCTAAATGTTACGAAAAAAAAAACCAAAATCAAATCATTCAGCTTCAGTTAACCAATAAATATTACCAATACTGTTTCTGCGATTTTTGGGGAACGAATATTTTTGAAATAACAAATTCTACAGGCTCGTATGAATGTGAAAATTTCCGGTGCACAAAATGAAAATACTAAAAACCATATCCATATAATCCTTTGCTCCTCTGGTATTTCGGCGTACAATTCTTTACGAGGATCTAAATTTAGTAGAACAACATTAAAATCTCCCAATTTATTTTAATCAAAATTTAAATACAGAATCCGGCAGAGAAATGATATAATATAAGCTTAATAAACTTATCAAAATAGTTAATATAGTTAATATTAGTTAGGTGTACCCGAAAAGAGTTAAATATTTAATGCTATTTCACCTTTAGGTTTACAGTTTATTATAACTATATACGACCCATTATTATCCCATTTTAACAAATGTCGAATATTGTATATCTGTCAATATTTTTCAAAAATTCAATATTTATTTTATGAGATATTTTATGTAGGACCACATTTCAAGAATATTATGTGAAAGTTCCAAAACTAAATTCGCAACAATATAGATTTTACAGCCAAGTAAGCGAACCGAGCCCTGAGCGCGGATTCATATATGGTACGCTAAAAAAAATGCAATTATTACCCGGTATGACGAGCTTTGATCGCGAGTGATTAGCGCCCCAAATAGATCTAACCAAAATAATGGTTAAAGAGAACCGTAACAAATAAAAACGATATTATTTTACAGTACACCTAATATAAGATCTTAAAGTACAAGCAAGAAAATTTGCTATGGTTGTTATGCCCAATAATCAGAATACATTATGAAATTTAACAATTATATATATTAGCACCTATATAATAGTTATATAAGTCTTAGATTAGTGGATTAAAGTCAAAGAATAAGAAGTAGAGTCACCCTAAGAACCGAGTATACAAGGAAATTGAATCGCATAAAATACAGAATCTCATTCCTCTGCCGTATCATATTTCCTATTCTTTTTTAGAATTATAATTACATTGAAAATCACAATATTTCACTTTAGTTCCTGGTACTATATGTGCAACCATTAATAAATAACTACTTTTTGAGACAACACTAGCACCTAATATAACACAAAAGACAAAAACAAATATAAGTAGTTTTAATAATTTTATCGCAAATTCAAATTTCTTCCAACTAGCTGCTGATCCTGATGTTGTTTCAACTGGTGGATCTGAAAATGAATCCCATAAAGGTGTTTCATCCACCTGTTTTCTAGAAGAAATTTACAAAAATTAGTCATTATATCAAAATTTGTTCCCTTATCATTATTATAAACCTTCTAGGAATAATATCATCATCATCCTCTAAACTACTGACACTACCTCGTCCTGAAGTCATTTTAAAATGCACTTAAATTAAAAGGTATATTATTATCAAACGATATCATAATTAAAACTAAATTGAATTGACATTTTTCATTAAAAGGCAAAAAGATATAAAAGTATTCTCTTAGTATCATATATTTATCATCATAATTAGTTTTGATAATTTTATCAGTAAAAGAATTTTCATAAAACAAAAATATCACCATTTTTATCAAAACATTTCCAAATAGGCGGCTATTAAGTGTAATTTAACGAGGTTGCAATTAATTCAATTAGGTGAACATATATATATATTATTTTTTTTTTGATATACCTAATCATTTTTATCGGAATTTTTCTTTTTAAAAGTATCTTCATTATCGCACTAAGTTCCATATATTGCTCATTTCTAGTTTTGTGATAAAAGATCGATAAAAGTGTCTCTTTTAATTCGATTATATTGTTTGATAAGGAAAGTCCAATATAGATAAAACCTGAAAGGTTCTATTTTTATTTGATATTCAATAAAAAAAAAGGGAAATTTTAAGAATCTTAAAATATCTTCAATTCTAATTGGATAGTTTTATAAGGAAATCAAGATGAGAAGAAAAATATAGTATCTTGAAGATCTTATGAAATTGAAGAGAATCTATTTTTAAGAAAAAACTAATTAAACTTAAATTGATATTGAATCCATTATCAGACTCATTTATTTGCGTTACAAGATGAACATTTATATTTCAATTAATTCATCTTTTTATTAAAGGATAAAATTAGAAATTCTTTCCTGGACATCTCACAAGCCATATACAGCCATTGAAGGAAATAATCTGAAAAAGCATTCACAATTTCAATATCCGCTAAGTTTTGATAGTATATGGTATTATAAAAGGTTTTAATTAAAACTTAGCAGAATTATGAACGTTTCTATCGATTATTTTCAAGATCATTAATGGCTTTTTATGGTACAATCATAAATATACGAATAAGTACTATATTCACATAGAATTATTTTAAATTTTTGAATAAGAATTTTCTAGAATAATTATTCCAACATTTCATCAATGATTAATGCTGTCAAAATCGATTCGATAGAAAGCTTATCTAAAACCTTTAATCGAATGATATCTTCATTCGATTATCCCTTTTTTATGTTCAGGAAGTATGAACCTTAAGATGAATATATGAAGAATGAATACCAATTTTTCATATAGTCCAAATTTTTTTTTTTTTTGATTCAACTCTTTTTTATTTGTTTTTTTGTAAAAGGCCAAGAAAAACCGACATTAAAGTTATCTTGTAAATATTAGGTTATTCCAAGAAAAACCAATTTTCTATATGTGAAAAAAGACCGTCGTCATGTGGATAAAGAATGACTACTCATCACCCAAACATACGTATATATGGTATACCATATATTTATAGTTATTATTATTATTTATTCATATCAAATGTTTATCATTAAAAAACAGCGGTTTTGAAATGTTTTCAGTTGATTCATTCAAGAATATTTTTATTTTAAAAATACTTTTTCTTTTTAATCTGAAGTGGATATATTTAAAATTCGAAATGATTAAAAAAGAAAAACATAACAAAAAACTTAACTTTTGATACGCTATTACAGAAATAGGACTCTTAAGGCGAATCTCCACACAGCCGCCATCCTATTCTGACGGGGAAGAATCCAAAAAACTAGAAAGAGATAGACTTTTGCAATTTTCGCTAGAATTGATCGAATAAAAACATCAGGGTCTCCCCACACAATTTAGAAAAATTAGTAGTATGCGACGGTATCGTGTGTGATTATTGTGAGAATATGCACCCGCAGATGAAGTGCCATATAAATCAGATAAACATGTTCATCTGTTTTTGAGGGGAATCGATCTGCATATCGAAAATCAGTTGGGAAAATAAGAAATGCAGAAGCCGACAAAATTTGAAGGATGATTGTTTTCTCCATTTCTGTTTAACCAATCTTTGTATCGTGTTATCTCATACTTGTATCAAAAGTAGGATGTCGGCTGTGTGTAGGATTGGCCTTTAGTTAATAAAGTTTGCAGTTCAATAAATTAATTATTGGAAATTAATAAAATTTCAAAGCTTTCTTCTTGTGTTTCCTTTTATACAAATCTGGTCTCGTTTAGAGGTAACCTAAGGTCTGATAGCATATATGTATTGTACAAATTTTATTCAAATCGGTAATTTTGTAATACATCTGAAAAACTGTTGTACTACCATAGGATAGAAACATACAGAACATTTAAATACACAAATAAACATTATTTCATTCATTCAAGTTTTTTTTTTCTTCTTGTTATCAAATCAACACAATATAATATAATAAAAAGCATTTTACATATCAATAATTGTTTTTCATATACATTAAGTTTATATCTTGAAACGTTTTTGTTTATCGTTGTTCAATTTTCTGAACTCTAAAACGCTTATCATTTAAGGAAATATAAAATCTAATTTTTATGAAACGTAGAATAAAAAATTAATATCGTTTTAATTACGTATTATAAATTTTGTTATTCTTTGTAAACATTTCTAGAAACAATAAAGATTAGAAATATATTCTAGACCTAGAATATATTTTATTCATGTAATAATAATTATACAACATATACACTAAGTCCGATTATATTATATGAATTGTGGTGTGTTATTTGGTCGATGAGAAACCAAATCAACAAATCTTTATACCTCGATTATACCACATAAACCCTTAAACTGTTTATAAACCGATATTCATCTATTAATCAAACGAACCATTATTGTCCTAATTTGATGTAAATAAGCTACATTGTATTCAGAGGATTCTTGTATATTATAAAATGATTTGTAATCAGAAGAATTTTGGAAAATGTAACATTCAGACACTATATAATATGTAATGTCTATAATTTTTGGTACAATTGCAGCGCTGCAAAGCGTCGTTACCTTTTAATATAGTATTTGTAAAAGAGTCTGTAAATACATGCATTTTTATATCACACAAAGTCATTTTAACAAATACTATTAATGAAATTGTATGTGCAGACGTGCCCAAATCAGAATCTAAGTTGGAAACCCTCTTTATTGTACACCCATACCTCGCTTTAGGGCCTAGATACGTTCCGGAAAAGTTGCCCGTAAAGCGAAAAGCCGTATAACGAATCAATTATTTTTTCTAGTAGTGCTTACTAAAGCGAGAAGCTGAAACTAAACAGAAAGTCGCTAACAATATGTACAGAATTTTTTGGGCCGTATAACGAAACATTGGGGGCCGTAAATCGAAAAAGTGCCATAATTAAAAAAGACCGTTGTAGCGAAATACCGTATAAAGAGCGGCCGTATAGAGAGGTATGAGTGTTTATGCTTTTTGATAATAGCTAGGTTAATTTCTTCCGTTTTGAAAAGAACCAAAAAGGGAAATAACTTTCATTGGTTTTTTCTACCTAATCTTAAAATTAAAGCTACAATATTTACTTCTTATTAAAATTAAACATTATCAAAAAAAAATTCGCCATTTCATACCAGTTCATATCACTTTTCAAGGAAAGTCACAATTTTTTCCGTTCGCTTGTTAATCAGAAAAAAAATGTAACCTATCAAAAGTTTTATTTTCATTTCTAGAAAATGTTGACCGAGAATGTAGAATTTTTTGCATCTTAAAATGCACATTTTTATTTCTCTGGCCTGATAAGCTATGTTCTATGTTCTATGTAAATTTCTTCTGTATTTTTAAAATACATATTTGTCAAGTATAATAATAATTTAATTTAGAAACATATTCTAATATTATGTAAAAGTTAAATAATTGCTTTTTTGATAGTATCCTGAAAGGATTTAACTCTTTTGATATAATCCAAATTATTACAAAGCACAAAAGAATATTTTCATATTTTGTAATTTAAAATTCTTAATAGAAATATTTCACTTACTTGTTGGTTAGACTTTATACCTTTTCTAAGAATATTCTAAGAGCACTTCAAACCATGTCATATATTCGAATATTTTTCCTACTTCAAAAGTTTTATAAATTTATATTTGAAAAGTATAGTTATTTATGAACCCTTCAATTCAAAATATGAAATGTTAGTATTTCCATTTTTGATGCATTTCAGATAATAAAACATATTCAGAATGAAAATATTTTACGGTAGATTTAACATTTTGAAAATGATTTGAAAATTACATGTGACTTTTAAAAGGAAATGTTTTAAAAATCAAAAATATTGATATAAAAGTTTTTATGGAGGAAAAAAAGAAAAGAACCTCTAAGAAAAACTTTAAGGGAAGACAAAAGTCAAGAAATAAAATATCTTCAGAAAAACATTGTATTCAGCTCTATATAGAGCCACTAGTTAAGCTCCCTAATGGAAGAAAATTTAAAACATTTTGTTGTTAATAAAGGGTTTTTCAAATGTTTTCCAGCAACGACGAACAACGCAATATTTTTTTTTTTGTTCTTTTGACATTTATGCTCGTGAATAGTTGCCATTTCATCATGGAGCAGTACAATTATGTACAAATTATCAAAATTGATTCCCGAGCATTATGACCAATTTATGGACGACTTCACCGACCTGCTCAATATGCAAGATATGCGTTATTGGGCAAGCGGCATACCACACATTCTTCAAGAGACACCATTGCATCCCCAAAAAATAACTGTGTGGTGTGGATTACATGCTGGAGTTGTCATTGGGCCATATGTTTTCGTTGATGCTGAAAACCGCCACGTTACAGTTCCTGGAAATCGCTATCGAAATATGCTAACTGATTATTTTTGGAATGATTTGCTTGATATGGACTTGAATAATATGTGGTTTCAACAGCGAACGTTACAATCGATTTATTGAAAAGTAAGTTTGGTGTTATTTCCATAAATGGGCCCGTCAATTGGCCGCCTCGTTCATGCGATTAGACGCCTCTCGACTATTTTCTTTGGGATCACGTGAAGTCATTGGTCTATACCAATAAGCCGACGACATTTGAAGCAAATATTCAAAAATAATTTTTGAGGAAGTAACATGAAAACCATATTTTCCTGAATAGAATTTTATTGCTGATATTGGTCCTATGTTTTATTTTGGATACATAAAGCATATTTCTTTCAAGACACTGTAAATAATTATCTTTCTAATCAATCGTAGATACACCCTGTATGACGTGTTATAAAGACATCATATGCACATCGTATGTACGTACCTAATGGGATAGAAATGGTCGTGACAATAACCAATTCATGGTACTATAAATTCGGCAACCCTAAAATGAAGTTATCTAATATAATATAAAATTTTCATTTTAACTGCATAGTAACTAAAAAGAAAAACAATATTATTAATAATAATTAAGTATATTTTTATATTTTCAATAAATTGAATTACATCACTCTCGTACTTGTATATTGATGGAAAAAAACAACGTCTTAATTTTGATATAAAAATTTTTTTTTTTTGATAAATTTCGATTAAAAATTTTCCTATATACGTATAAAAATTATCGCTAACCAAAAAAAATAGCCTAATCCTAAACTAGCTAAAGTGAAATATCAATGTTACTCCCCAAGGAGTTCTTAATAAAGCATATTTTGCTTCTTTTTTTTTTTTTGCTCTCTTAGACAAACAACAAAATCAAAAAAAAATTAATGTTTTCAAGCAAGAAAAAAGAAAGAAATTAATTATTGAGCTTTTGGGTGTGAAATACTCTGAAAGCTAAAGAAAGAAAAACTTTATCAACTAGAAATAATTTGTTTTTAAAGAAAACAAAAACAAATGATTACAAATATTATTGTTATTATTAATTTGGTGTTTTCGGGGATTTAAAATTTAAAATCAGCAAACAAAAACGTGCACGCGTTATGCTATTTTCAAAATTCTTTTATCACATTGAATCACATAATTAATTAATTATCATTTCGTTTTGCTAATGGAATGAAAACGAGCGAAATTTTTTAGAGGTGATTATTAACATAAATAATGATTCACTGTTTTTTGATCGAGAATATTAAGATTGATATTTACAATTAGATCTGGAAAAATTTATGAATTATATATTTAAGTTCTTGTCGTTCAAAAAAAAAACTTCCCTTCAGACTTGTAATATTTATATACAATTTATCCGAGCTATAAATTTAAATGATATACTTTTTTCTATTTTTACCTCATAAAAAAAAACTCTTTTGCACATACAAATCCAATAAGAAATATCAAAGTTTTCAAAGAACTTAAGAAATTAATTTTTTACCTTTCAGAGGGTGACTGAAATTTGGTAATGAATTCCATACATAAGTATATGAAATACTACAAATATGGTGGCATGAAATTATGAATCAAAAAGTGATAAAAGTGCACTTACAAAGCAATATCGTTCCCGATAATCTGAAAAGCTACAAAATTTGGTATTGTATTTCATGAAAAGAATAAAAAACAAAGAAAATTCCGAACCAAAAAAATACCACATAAAAACATATAATTTTCTTTCAACTTGGTATCAATTTTCTTATATGTTTTGCAAAACTTTCTTTTACAAAATATTCATCTTTCTAGTTTTACCAGGCCATTAACCCTATCAAAATCAGGGTAAGTGGTAAATAAAACGAGCAGGAGTAGAAAAAACCTTTAATTCAAATGTTTGTAGCGCTGCTTAGCAACCACATTACAATTTAATGGGAAATTTTTAGCTAATACACTTTTTATGGTAGAAAACTGAACTAATTTCGGTGTGAGAGCTACCCCTGGTCTGAAAGTAGTGTAGGATTTGCACTTTTGTTGTTTTTGTTTTCAATGTAAAAATTTGCTCTACCCCAGAGCAAGTGGCAAATAAAACAGACTTAATATTTGCGTATTCGTAGATGAATAACGGAAGTATAATGTTGGATTTATAAACATAATTTTTCTATTTCTGGGACATTATAATAATCTACAAAAGCCAGGACAGTGTCAATTAAATCAGGACACATTCTCACCCCTAATATAGGTTAAAGATCTGTTGATAAAATCAAAAAAAAGCTTAGACATATCTGAACTCATTAATTTTCATGATTTTGCGTAATTAAAAAAAAAAAATTTTTTTTTTTTTTAATAAACTAAAATTTTGATTATATAAAAAAAATCTGTCCCTCTTCTTTAAACGTGTTTCAATTTTTATTTCCTTAATCAATAATACTCAATAAATATTATTAAAGAATTTGAATGTAATTTGCGTTCTATTTTTCCGAACTATGGACTGAAAAATATTGTTCTTTTTTTTTGTAATTTATTATTACGTTAATAACCGACGATCAAGTTAATTAAATGTATTTATTTATTAGTAGATACTAGTAGATACTTTCTACAATCTTTTTTTTTTATTTGTATAAAACATATACAAATATAATAATACTGATTGAAACCAATTTATTTTCATAAGAAATGAATATAATGTAATTACTGATAAGAATATTATATCAGTTTCATTTTTAAATAACAAAAAGAAAATTATTTTCTACACTGAGAGAAAAACGAATTGAATAAACACCAAAAATTTGCCATTAAAAACTGTAAAATTTATTTCCAATTTCCGATTGTTCGATTGTTTGTATCGGAAAACTGTATTATACTAAAATTCCTAAATATCTAGTAGTGTAAAAACAAATGAAAAATAAATTATGAAGGAACCAAGGATCTGAATTTGAACCAAAGTCTCTAATCAGTTTCTACAAACTACGTCTAAACCAACTCGACTATTTCACACCGCGCACTTTTACCATATAATCTGTTAAATTTGCCTTTTCTATAAATTTTAAATATTATTTAAACAACATAACAGTTATTCGAAAAATATTATAATTATTCTATATAAACCTTGGAATTTGAATGCCAATGATTTGTATTAACTACTATTTAAACCAAAATGCCTATAACTCCTTACATACCAAAACTTTTCTGACACATTCTCATTGGCTGACCTCAAGCATATTGGCCATCATGAGTCTATAGTTAAAGCAAAGCAAAATTAACTACAAACAATTAGAAAAGTCTGACACGTTTTCATCGGATATCTCTATACCACTTCTGAGTTGTAGGAAATTGAAAAAATGTGGATATTGTCGAGGTCCGAACTCTGAGTTGAACTCGAGATCTTTCAACTCTGCTAGCAATCTCTAGTACTTAAACTACGTGTACTAAACAAATTCGTCGATATACTTGTTTCAATTTCTTGTCATTAATTTTCCATTGTTTATAATAAACAATACAATTGGTATTTTATATTTATTTTTTAATAAAAAACCATTCAATACTAATTATTTGTATTAAACTATTTAAACAAATGCTTAAAAAACGTGAAAAAATTTCAAAAATTTTTTATTTTACCAAATTTCAAATTTTGTTTTTGTGGGTGTAGTATATTGTAATCAATAAATATACTACTTTTAATAGAAGACTTTTAATCATTTTGAGGAGATATTAGACAATCTGACGTCAAAAGCTTTTTTTTTACAAACCAATTTACAACAATTCTTTGATTGTAGACATGATTGCCAAATCCAATAATAAAAAATGAAAATATTCCAATATTTTCGATAAATGATTTTTGGAAAATTTTTGGAAATTTTTTTTATTTTTTATATATATAAAGGCTGGAACTCTCTAAATGAAAGTATCAATATAAAATTAGCTCAATTCAAGTGAAGACAAAAATTTCCGAAAATAATTAAGGCTTAGTGAAAGTTTGGAAACATTTAAAGAAAAAAAAAAACAAAAAATCTTATTTTTATTATTACTCGTATTGGATTAACTTCAAGAACCAAAAGAACAACATGCTTATCGGTTCAGTAACAAGATATATTGTCGGAAGAAATGCAATGCAAACAGTTTATTGGCGCTCCGATGGAACAAGAATGTGGAAATATAATAAAATTTGTGTTTTCGATAAAACTAATAAAATCCCAGAAAAATATCAAGGCACCAAAGATACAATTTTTAAAATATAATTTATATAATAAAACAAATATGTAAATACCATATTAAGTTAATGCAATTTTTATTTAAGTGATGATTTATTTCATTTTATTCAATATTATTCCTCCTATTAATAAAAAAAAAATAATTATTTAAAATAAATTCATTTTTTTATTGATTCTAATCGAAATATTAAGATCATTATTTTCTAACCATATGGAGTACTGATTTGCCAAGAGTCATCCTTAGAAGACCACTGAAGTAGTTAGTTTCAAACAAAAGTTTAACTTAACTATGTATACCATATACTGTCAGTGTAATTGAAATTGTGCTAAAGAATTGAGAAGAAAAAGTACACCCGAATTAAGTTTATAATTTTGGGTTGAACAAAAATACGAATCTAAAGGGTTCCACTACAAGAAAATACAAAAGACCGTATTCCATAATAATGAATTGTAAAAACCCGTGCAGAGAAATTATAGGCAGGGGTAATATTCAGTGGTTAAGCATACATACGACAATACTTGTTGTTAAAATTTTTAAAGTCTTCCGTACCTGTTGTTAAAACAAACTTCCCAAAATAAAAACAGATTATGTAACATTAAAAAACTGTTGAAAGGGTGCCCGCCCTAATAAGGCCTTTGAGATTTTGTTAGTAACAGAAATATAAAACATACAAATATTCCAAGCAGTTGCTAAAAGTATTTATAAATGTAATTACTGGTAAACTCAGCAGAAGCTGAAAGAGGATTTAGTACAACGAACAATATAATTATTGATGTAAAAAGAAATAGATTATTAGTGGATGCAACAAGACATTTAATGACTTTTAACAACATGTGAAGTCCTGGTTGAGAGAAGGATATCATTTGGCCAGAGTAAAACAAAAGTTCCCAATACGCCAAATTTCAATAAAAACATATAGTAACTTAAAATCGGCCTCAAATCGGTAGAAATGGGACAGAAAACCTGTCAAAACTAACAATATTTCATGGTATTTTCTTCATAATTTTGTTTCTTCGTTTCAAAATTCTTCCAATTTGCAGGTAACCTATACTCTGATAGCAAGTCTAATCTGTAAATTTTATTCAAATCGGTGTATTAGTTTTTAAAGTACATCAAAAAAAACTTTATAAAGAGGATTATTTTCTCCACTATCCTTGGACCTATTTGACTGAAATTTAACATGGTATCGTCTATTTATGTAGCTAACCTATATAATTAATTTAAATAAAATTGATACACAAATTTTCCAATTAAATCCGAAAAACCATAAACAAAAAACGACAAAACTTTCTAGTCATCCTGGTTTTTCCTTTATAACTTTGCTCCCCTTTGGTCGATTTACTCAAATACAATACCAAACCAAGCTAAGGAATAAGCAACTCACTCAGTACCTACCACAGGGCATAAATATTATATGGAAATTATAAGATTTAAGTACAATCCCTGAATAAAACAGAAAATTAGATTAATATAAGGAATATTATTTTTTATTTCCCTTCTATTTACCTTTAGCTTCTTTGGTTTATTACCTTTTTTTACCGTACCTGTCGTTATATACTCGTAAATAATAATGTCAATATTATATTGAATTCAGTAAAATATACCCGGTGTACTGCAGAAAGAAGTAGTCGTATAGGAAAATTTACCTGACCAAAACATTTTATTTATTTCAGATATTATTTAATTTAACTAATTTATCGATTTAAATCAAAATTTCCATTTTGTTTCTATAAGTTAGTTGAAAATGAACAGAATTCGATTTAAGTCAAATTAAATATTCGATTAGATCATTCAATTTCATAGCGATCGTAGTTTTACAAAATTTAATTACTGAAAATTTTACATATAATTTGGAAAGGCTTCCGAAATGATTGCCATTTTTTCAGTTATTTTTGATTTTTCAGAAAACGAACTCATACTCACCACCGTTGAAATTAAATCTAACCAAAAAACATATAGTAACGGAAAATATAACCCATTTTTTTAATGCCCTATAGTAGAAATTGAACTCGTAGTTCAAACAAATTTCTAATTCAATGAAATAACTCCGAGAAAAAAGAACCAAAACTTGCATAAAAAATGAATCAAACTTTTCTCCTGGAATTACTTTCTTAATCATACAAAATGGGAATTACACAAATTTATGCATTTCCTTATTATTTTAAACTATAAATAATAATTTAAAATTTACTTTATTTTAATAAAAAATTCCTACTTCTTACTAATATAAAGAATCCTTGGCTGGCAAGAAACTTCAACTAGTTTTCTTTCCTATCCATGTTTTCAACGTCATGGGAAATCTTCTTCAAGATTTTTTTTTCATATAGAAAAATTATTTTTAAGATTAAAAAAAAGTTCGTGTATAAAAAATATGAATCATAAATTATTAATTTTTCATAAAATATTGGAATTTTTTTTTTTCTAAATATGAAATAAACAGAAAAAAAAACTAACAAATCAATATGGTGGAAATTTTCAAAAAAAAAAAATCTATTAATTAGAATTTTATTACTTCAAATATGTTATTTCATAATATTCGCAAATATATATAATATATTGATCGTAAATACCTAGGTTTTATTCAACGAAGAAAAATAAGCTTTCCATAGACTTGAACTTGAACCAAAAGAAAAAACCAAAACAAAAAATAATATTTTGATAATAAAATTGATTAAAAAAAAAAAAAGAGTAAAATATCGACAAATATAAATTCTAAGTCAGCTGTTTATTCCTCTTGCCTACGAGTATATGAAAATTGATTGAAAGTACAAAAGTGTATTGTATAGATAAGGAGTTCGATTCGTGATAACACAGATTAATAAAACATAAAACATATGTAACACATGATATCACTATGTTCCGTTTAAGATCAAAACTATAAAAAAAAAATGTAGAACCGCTTGTTTCGTCTTACATAAACATGTATAAAAACGTCTACAAAATCTATTAAGATTATTATAACTAATCATATATTCTATGTATTATTTATTCACATATCAAATCATTTTTTCATATATATATACAAACAAGACTCATTATAATGATAAGAATTTTTTAATCATATAAAAGGAATGGCACACGCCATAGAATATCACAGTCGAACAAAGTAGTTCATAATTACAAGTTACTCAAATCTTATTTAAAGTAATTATATTCAAGAAATTCTTGTTGTGAATTTATAATAATTTAATTTATTTAAAAAGAAAATACAAAACACATTCAATAAAGATGAGTTCTCACGCAAACGTTGCTAAATTAATTGGTTCCGCAACACGTTATATTCCTGGACGTAATGCTGTACAAACAGTTTATTGGAGGACCAAAGATTGTGATGGCACAAAAATGTTTAAATACAATAAAACATGTTCATTTGAGAAAACAAATAAATTACCACCACAAAATGTTCAATTCCTGTCGACGGACATCAAATATAGAACTTAAGAAAGAAAAATGATGTTTCGAACGAAGAAATCTCCATGAAAAAAAACTGGAATGAGAATTTGTAGTGATTAAAATTATTCGAAATTAATAATTGTATTATATAATTTATTTTAATTAGTTTTATAGTAAATTTTCTTAACTTTAGTATAATATAATCAAAGGAAAACATAGAAAATAAATTAAATAGAAAATTTTTAATAATTGAATTTTATTTGAAATATATATATTTTTTTTTTATTTAGGTATAACTAGCTGACCCGATAGACGTTGTCCTTTCTAAATTTCAATAAATTTGTTTGTGCTGGTTTTGTGAATTCATAAAAAGCTATTGAAAATATGTCAACAAAGTAAAAATTATTACAAAGAAAAACCTATCAGACTAATTTTCTTTTGCTAAAAACTTTCCCGGGAGTATAATGAACAAAACAAAAAAAGAATTAACCAAATATCGTCGTTCCTATCGTCAGTTATGATCGAGAATGCATACAAAAATTGCGATTTTTATAGTTTGTCCGAATTTTCTGACTTTCATTTGTAATTGTCACCGAATTTTCTTTTGTTGAAAACTTTTCCAGGACCATAATGAAGAAAACAAAAAAAGGATTACACAAATCCATACATATGGTTTCGAGTTCATACAAAAATCCCATTGAAGAAAAGTACTTTCAGTTTTTCCTGAAATTTCCAATTTTCTGGGAAAATTTTCCCATTTTTCTTTCCGTAAGAACCTTATTCGGACTACTACGAACGTTTTAGCAAAAAAAATGAGCGAAATCGGTTAAGCCGTTCTCAAGTGATGCGCTTACCAACGAATAGCATTTAATTTTCATTTATGTAAATAGATTCATTTTTATTCCAATGAGAGATTAGAAAACTGAAAGACGAAAACAAATTTTGTTATATTTTATTAGTTCTTTATTTTGAAGAATATATAAAAGTGTTTTTCAAAATTTTAAGGAAACTTTTTAAATTAATAACTTTTCCAGATTTTCAGGGTTAATACCACTCACGAAAATTCCGGATAAACTTTATCCGAAACATATTTTCATTCTTCTAAACAATAGAAATTATTGGACATACATAAAAAAAAAAGAAGTTCTAGCAACGAAACCATATAAACTAAAACTTTAGAATAAACATAATTAAATTCATTTCAAAAGTTGGTTTTTGATAAGCCAAAATTAAGAACAAGAACTTTTTTGTAAAAAAAAACCATAAATACTAAAACATATTTTAATTTGATGACAACAATGTATCAATTTACTTCTTTAATTACGACATGTTAATACGAATCTATTGGATCGAGTTGTTTTTCATAATATAGCCAAATCTAATTAGTCTCCATACGGTAAATTTTAATTAAAAATCAACTTTGTAAACAGTCTTTATACTATTTTTTAATAAAAAGGTATGAAAACTTTATGTATTTAAATATAGAAAACAAAATACATATAAAATTAAGAATAGTACTTCATATTCTCATATAGATCCAGTTAAAAGGAAAAATAAAAGATGTACCATTTAGTATACTCCTACATCAAGGCTCTCCAACCCGCGGCATGCGGTCCAAGGCATGTATCAATGCAGCCCGAAAATATTCAAAGTTACTGTCCGTTTTTCTGAGGAATGATTTGTGTGTTGTGTGCGCGTTCTCGTGCTAAAGCTACCAAGTGACAAGCAACAGAAACAGGACCAGAACAGAAAGCTCTTTCGTTATGTAGTAAATTCTCTTTCTGTTTGCGTTGCTCGCTCAGCTACACTGTCCTGTTGTTTGTCATCTGGCGGCTTAAGTTAAAAATGAAACATACTAAGTGTAAAATTAGAACCAACATGTTGAGAACTGCCTGAGAATTGCAACCACGTCAATTGAACCAGATATTAACGATTTAGTTTCTCAAATTCAATGCCAAGTATCACATTAATTTTATGATATTGATTTATAATATACTTATGGCCCAAAACACCATGTCTTCTTCGAATGTGGCCCAAGGAAACAAAAAGGTTGGACACCCTTGCTCTACATGTTTCATTTAGGTGTGTAGCATATATATTTTAGAATTTTAGCCAATTAGCTTTGTATTCAGAGTTGGACGACAACTTTTAAGGTGTTCTCATTAAAAGTTTCACAAACAGCAACTAAGGTACTTATTTCTTCAATATCAAAAGTTCTACAATATATTTCCATAATAACATTTCCATCAAATATAATAGTCTAAATATGCTCAAATGAAATATGTTATGATGAAAATCTGAAAAAAAGTATTAGGAACTAATAATTACTTTATTATAGAGAAATTATGAAATATAGAAACTTTTATTATTAATTCATTTCAAAATTCGAAATTCTTCGATAAGAATTGTTTTCATAAAACTCATAACCCTTTAACTGATAAATGAATTCATTTTAAATCAAATATATTTAAATAAATATTTGATTAAATATAATATAAGAAATAAATCACGATGTTATCACGAGCCCCATAACTTTGAAGTGTATATGAACTCGAAATGAACTTTTCTTTTTATGACGAATGTAGTGACTGGAATTTTGTCTCTTATATTTTATTTGGAAACATGATTCCAACTCCTGATTTGAACTTGAATAAAGAAGAAATAAAAATGAAACAATTAATAATATAATCATTTAAATTCAATACTTAGGAATTGTTTACAATATATGGTAACATTTCGATGACGTTGTATATTTAATCGTTTCGAGGTGGGGCTTTTTACATCAGTTATCCTCATGGGTTCTGTTTTCATATTAAACAGAGTGGAAATATTTCATGAAAAACATTACTGATCCCGGTACAGAGTTCGAAAGATTTTTGAAAAATTATGATCGCGAAATTATCAAAACCCGAAAAAACGGTAAACATATTGCCAAAAGTTAGATAAGATTTATATGGTCATAGTGGAATTCTACCAGGTTTTTTTTTATTTTTCGCTATTTTTTTTTTTTTTTGTTTGTTTTATAGGAAGTTTCCGCGATTGATAAATTTAGAAAGATATGACCAAACGAAAACATCATACAAATCGTTTAATCATTCAAATGCCCGTAGGATTAGCCCACGTTTGTAGTATAAGTATCTGGAATATATTCAAGGTAATTGATGTGTTAATTGTATGATCGTTAGTAAAGTCACACATTTTTCAATTGATTTAAACGGTTACAGTCTGTCGACAATTTCTGAAAATTCCAACTGCGGTTTAATTCCACAATATCCGTGAGTTTCGAGAACGTGGATTGGAAGACAACCAACGTTCCCTCAAAGCTAGGGTTTGCAGCCCCGGGATCCCGGGATCCCGATATTTCATCCAATTTTGAAATGACTAATCCCGGGATTGAAATGACTAATCCCGGGATTGAAATTTTTGTTTGCATCATATTTTGAATTAAATTTTTTTCTCATCAAAATTTTTTAAGAATTTAATTCACAGAAAATTTTTATTTTTTTTTATGAAATACATAGAATTTTTTATTTTTTGATATATGGTGCATTACCGGCCGAAAGATGTATTGAATTATTGGAAGAAAGCTGGCAAAACATAAACTTAATTTGCATACTGACATTGTAGCAATTATAACGGATGGAGCAAGCGTAATAACAAAAGTAGTTAGGCTATTGTCTGTAGACCAGCAGTTATGCTTTGCACATGGTGCGCAGCTGGCGGTTATTGATGTCCCTTATAATAAGTTGGAAATTGAATCAGATCAGCAATATGATGAAGAAGAAATTTATTTTACAGAGAGTGACTCGTGCGAGGAGCAAGATATTTTGGCAACGAAGGATTCCTAGATAGTATCCAGAGTCATGGAAGAAACCTTCATGAGATCACTGAAACAAGTATTGGTCAGCTGATAAATAAGGTACGAAAAATCATATCAAAGTTCAAACGATCACCAACAAAGAATGATTTATTACAACAATATATCAGGGCAGAATTTGGAAAGGATATTGTCTTATTAAGAGAGTGTTAGACGAGGTGGAGCAGTCTTTTGTTAGTGCTTGAACCTTTCTATTTATTGAAAATTGCACACAAAAAGCATTAATATATATAAAAATACAGATAAATCATTAGATTTATCTCATGATGATATCCAAATTCTATCTGATACAATTATTGTTCTTATAGCAGTAAAAACAACTGTTGAAGCACTCTGCCGTAGAGACAGCAATCTGTTTACAGCAGATATAGCCATACATTTTATGCTAAAGAAGCTTAAAGATGCAAACAGTGCTATAAGTAATACTATATATATACAGCTTTTCTTCGTATGGAGCACCGCACAGACCTAAATGGGCTACTGCAATTATATATATAAAAGGCTAATCCTTCTTTCTTTCTTTCTTTCTTTCTGTCCGTCCTATATTGTCCGGAAAGAAAATTCGTTGAGCAAAAAAAAAAAACACTTTTTGATATGTTGTAGAGCAGGCATGTCAAACACGCGGCCCGCGGGCCGCATGTGGCCCGCCAATACATAAATTGCGGCCCGCGGAGACTTGAAAATTTTTAAATATCAAGCTTTGACACTTGAAGCTGGAAAGTTTGAACTTTTTGGTTGATGCTGGCGCGAGTCGTCAAATGAAAAGCGGCGGCCGAACCCGAACAGAGATTAAACACAAGACGATCAAGACAAAGTCCAGTGTTTGCTCAATCGTTTGTGAATGAAAGTGGATTTTTTTTTATTCATGTAGGATGGCTATCAGATGTAAGAAACATGAATCAAGTGGAGAAAATGCCGACATGATCATTGTTAACTTACGGACTATCGAGAATGTAAACATGTTGTAAACATGTATGTAAACAATAGTGTGCGGCCGCATAGGCTCTACGCTTACTACGCGCACTTTCGAAGATGAGAGCAACGATAAATATACGCGTGTAATTAAATGGAAGTGGCCATATAGCCGAGTTCGTTGAAAGCAGGATACGATAGGAAAAAAGAAAAGAATTGAAATTTAATTCTTCGCCTCTTTCGAAAAAGAAGGCCATGATTTCTTTTTTCATTTGTGAAGAAATTTGTATGTATTTGTATTTGTGAATTAACTGACAAACTAGCGAAAATGTAAATGTGTTCAACGACAAGAGTGATATCCGGTGTGGACACTTTTCGCTCAACGTTTTTGTTCCTCTCACCGCGTTAATATTTTTTTCACTCCGCGTGGAAAGCGCAGAACCTATGTGGCCGTACACTTAGCCATGATTGTAGGATGGCTATCAGCGTTAAGAAAGATAGTTATTGCAGAAAAAATGCTGACAACGATCTTGATTCAACCAGTTTAGTTTGGGCCGTCGTTGAAAAAGTACAAAATAAAAAAGTTGAGTTCATTAAAATAAAAGTGTTTTTAATCATTCTAAAAATCGTATTTTATTAATTTTTTGAACATTGAAAACATGCGGCCCCCAACTTAATACAAAATAGATCATGTGGCCCGTAATATTATATGAGTTTGACATGCCTGTTGTAGAGAATTACTTGAAACGTGGAGAAATTTTGTTTCCGGGGAGTTTGGGGGTCGGAGGAGTTACAAAGGAGGGTTTGAAAGCTTATTTCAGAAAACCTCATTTATAATCTGAAATATACATCGAACATGATTCTGATCTGAAGAAATCTTATTAAGATTTTTATGCCGGACATTCTGACGAACACGGCAAAGTTCCACTTCTGACCGCTTTGGCGCTGGAGGCAATACAAATTTACGAACTTTTTATATAGGCGTCACACGCAATTAGAATGTTCAGCAAAGTTGTGGAGCATTTTATGGCGACTATTTCTTTCGAAGATCATACAGTTCTATCTCTCACCGCTTTGGCGCTGGAGTCAATAAAATTTTGAAACTTCGTATTTAGAGGTCACACGCGATTACAATGTTCGGCAAAGTTTCGGAGGTTTTCATGGGGATTAAATCATTCGAAGACCAGATAGTTCTATCAGTCACCGCTTTGGCGCTGGAGTCAATAAAATTTTGGAACTTCGTATTTAGAGGCTACACACGATTACAGTGTTCGGCAAAGTTGTGCAGGTTTTCATGGGGACTATTTCTTTTGAAGCCCATATAGTTCTATCTCTCACCGCTTTGGCGCTGCAGTCAATACAAACTTTTGAACTTCGTATATATACGTCACACATGAGTACAATGTTCGGCAAAGTTATGCAGGTTTTCACACGAATTATTTCCGTCGAAGACCAAACAGTTCTATCTCTTACCGCTGTGGCGCTGGAGTCAATACAATTTTGGAACTTGGTATATAGACGTCACACACGATTACAATGTTCAGCAAAGTTTCGGATGCTTTCATGGGGATTTTTTCTGTCGCAGATAAAATGGTTCTATCTCTCACCACTTTGGCGCTGCGGTTGTTTAGGTCCCTACTCTATAGAGGTTTTTGCCTTTACGTAATATATGTTTGACGGGAGCTATTTTACCAACCGGGGAAATGGGATCAATTTAATGTCTTCGCTCGGGGTGTTGCGGGGTAAATAATGTGCATTTAGAATAGGTCGACTTAAGACATGAAATATACCGCCAGTGGTGTTACGGTAAAAGATCCATTATGTTCCGAATTAAGATGCTACGCTTGAATACATTTTGTTAATTTACAGCGATTTCTAAACCGAAATTTTTAGGAGGCCGTCTTAGGACGGGTTACAACCTAGTACTTACATAATCGTATAACACACTTGGCAATATTGCAATAGGATGCCGAGATGTGTCAAGTGTGCAGGCGAACAATTAACAAAAACCTGCACGACCAAACGCATGGGTAACGCCGTTAAGTGTGTCCTGTGCTCAGGTAAACATCCGGCCAGCTACAAGGGCTGTCAGTACTACAAAGACCTAAGAGAAAGAAAATTTCCGCAAGCACGTAATAGACAATATATGGAACAAAACACAGCACCTAACAAAGAAACTACATCAAACGTACAAACCGTACACCGAGCTGTATCATATGCCCAGGTCACGAAAAATAATGTCAACCAGCAGCAGACTTCCTATCAATTACCCCAACAGCAAAACGGTACTGTAATGCAGGGTACACAACGCCAAGAAAATAGTCAAATAAAAACAAATGAAATAGCAGACCTCAAAAACATGGTAAAACATTTATTAGAACAAATCGGTCCACTAATAATGAATTTATCTACCCTAGTCGAAAACCTTAATAAAAATGGCTAAACTACTAAAAATTGTAGTATGGAACGCTAATGGGCTAACACAACAATTGCAAGAGCTAAACCGATTCATCATTGAACACAAAGTTGACATACTACTAATTTCTGAAACCCATTTTACTATCAAAAGTTATTTTAATATAAGGAATTATAAAATTTACGACACCAAACACCCAGATGGAGCTGCTCACGGCGGTACAGCCATCATCATCAAAAATACAATTAAACACTACGAGCTATCAAAATATGACAGCAGTCATCTACAAGCAACAACTGTGGTAATAGAAGATTGGAATGGTCCGTTAGCCATTTCAGCCGTATATTCGCCCCCAAAACACAACATTAGCAAGATGCAGTATATCGACTACTACAAAACCCTCGGCAAAAGATTCATCGCTGGAGGAGATTACAACGCAAAGCACACACACTGGGGATCAAGAATGATCACGCAAAAAGGTAGACAACTACTAATGGCAATGCAAGAATGCAAATTAAATCATCTATCAACGGGGCAACCTACATACTGGCCTACTGACTGAAGCAAAATACCTGATCTAATTGACTTCTGTGTCACAAAAGGTATATCAAGTGATCATATGAAAGCAGAATCCTGCCTGGATCTCTCATCTGATCACGCCCCAATAATAATCACTGCGTCAACCAGAATTATAAACGTTCAACGAGACAGGAAGCTACACTCAAAACGTACAAACTGGCATCAGTATAGAAATTTAATTGATAATAACATAACACTGGATATACCGTTGAAAAGCAGCAAGGACATAGCTGAAGCCATCGACAACTTAACGAAACGTTAGCATACGCGGCAAAGTTATCGACACCAAAGGAACTAACACGCGAGTGGCAGGAAATATGTCCTGCAATCATTAAATCAAAAATAGAGGACAAACGAAAATTAAGAAAACTGTGGCAAAAAACAAGGTCCCCCCAAAATAAAACACAACTAAATCGTGCTGTAAAAGAACTTAGAAATCTAATGAAAATCTTTAGAGATGACGCCATTCAATCCTATCTAAAAGGCCTTACACCAACGGAATCCACAGACTATTCTCTCTGGAAGGCGACAAAAAAATTAAAACGCCCTCAACAACATATACCACCTTTAAGGAAAAACAACGGCTGCTGGGCTAGATGCGATAGAGAAAAGGCAGAATTATTTGCTTCGCACCTAGAAAGTACATTTACACCTTATCCATCGGAAACTACAGTTGAGAAACACAAAGAGATAATAAACTTCCTTGACACACCATTGCAATTAGACTTGCCGATAAGGAAGTTAAACACAAAGGAAATAATAGCAACAATTGTTAAAGAAGTCGACCCAAAAAAGGCACCAGGATATGATGGTATAACAGGAAAAATGCTAAAGGAATTATCTTTATTAGGTATGAAATTTATAACACACCTATTTAACTCTGTTTTAAGAACTAGTCTATTTCCGGAGCAATGGAAGAAAGCTCAAATTATCCTTCCATTAAAGCCGGGAAAAAACCATCATGAAGTTAAATCATATAGGCCGATTAGTCTATTACCAGTATTATCAAAGGTTTTTGAAAAGCTACTTGCAAAACGACTAAAACCAGTATTGAGGAAAAATAATTTAATACCGGTTCATCAGTTTGGATTCCGCCAAAAACATGCAACAATTGAACAAATTCACAGAATTGTACACGAAATCAACAACGCAATAGAAACGAAAAAATACTGCTCGGCAGCTTTTCTAGACATTGCCCAAGCTTTTGACAAGGTATGGCATGATGGCCTCTTGTATAAACTAAAACAACAGCTACCACATCACTATTACCAAATATTAAAATCATATTTAAGCAACCGTCAATTTATTGTGAAACACCAGGAAGAATATACAACTACAAGGCAAATAAAATCTGGAGTACCGCAGGGAAGTGTTCTAGGACCTATTCTCTATTTGATCTACACCGCTGACCTCCCAACAACAGAAAACACTGTTACTGCAACCTTTGCTGATGACACAGCCATATTGTCATCGCACACAAATCCTCGTATAGCATCAAAGAGACTGCAGGAAAACCTGACAAAAATACAAGACTGGCTTAAGGTTTGGAAAATCAAAGCAAATGAAAGTAAATCAGTGCACATCACCTTCACCGCAAGAAGAGAAAACTGTCCTGCTGTAAAATTAAACAACACAGAACTTCTTCATGCTACATCTGTAAAATACCTTGGTATGCATCTGGATAGATGCTTAAACTGGAAAACACACATAATAAACAAAAACAAACAACTAAGAGTCAAATACAATAAACTTTATTGGCTTCTGGGACGCTCATCCCAATTATCTCTGGAATGCAAAATAATTGTGTACAAGGCCATTCTAAAACCCATATGGACCTATGGAATGGAATTATGGGGAACCACCAGTAACTCCAATATAGAAATACTAGAGGGATTTCAGGCAAAAGTTCTGCGATCAATTACAAAAGCGCCCTGGTACGTGCGGAACGACCGTATAAGGAAAGACCTCAACATTTGCACTGTAAAGGAGGTAATATCCAAAAACAGTGAAAAATACTTTATCAGACTGCTTGACCACCCAAATCAGCTGGTATCACAACTAATATCGACAAACGAAGAAGTCCGGAGACTTAAGAGACTTAAACCGTCAGACCTATCATCAAGATTTATTGATACGGATTAATGGCATCCTACCAACAACAACCATAATATAAATAGTAGGACAACACAGGAACTTAGACCACTGGATCTAATCCTTACGAGCCAAATTTCAATGTCACACCTTATTACTTAATATCGTTAGTCGAGACTAACTTAAGATAGCTTGTAAAGATACTTAAATAAAAAAAAAAAAAAAATAATAATCGTATAAGCAACGTCCAGTCAGAAATAGATTTTGTTCATTCTTCAACTAAATGCCGTAAAATAATAGTGGACTTACTTGAAAGGCTAGGCGCTAGACGTTTTTTTCAGTCTAATCCTAATCCCGGGATCCCGGGATTGAGTTAATGTAATCCCGAAATCCCGGGATTGGGAATATAACACGGGATTGCAAACCCTACTCTAAGCTTTGCGTGCGGGCGGCCGCCCAGGTATAAATTGACATTAGCCCAGTTATAATTTTTATTCGCCCACAAGAAATATCGCAAAAACTTCTTTTTTGCGAAAATAGTTTTATAAATACGTGAAGACTTCCACACTGAAGTCATGTCCATGGCTGCTGGGTTGTTTCTTTTTACATGCCGTAGTTAGTAACATTAAAATTAAATGTCAATTGGCACTTCTTTTGATTGTCTTTTTTGTTAAATTTTGTCCGACTTTTTTTAAATTTAAAAGGGTTGCCCACATTGTACTTTATACCGCCCATGGATTTTGAAAATTAGAGGGACGTTGACGACAATAGGTAATCTCATTCAATTCCAAGGTTAACTTTTCGTGGAAATGTATCCCCTAAACACATGTGGAAACTTCAATTGCTTTTCTGCCAGTCTTATTAGTTAAACATTTTTATTTTATTAAAACAATCTCGATACAATTCGACATTACTATTCGAAAATATGCTTCAAAATTTATATACATCCTGATTATGGTTATAGCTTCATCATTATTATTTCAAATATTAGTTCTTAAAAAAAAACAATAATAATACAAAACATGGGAAATAATTCAATAAATAAATTTAATTACAATAATGAAAAATATTTTCCTTGATCAGCTGTTTTTCTAACAGTGTTTCAATTTCCATCCATTCTAGTAATTGAAATTAAAGAAAAAGAAAATCTTAAATCTAATTAAAATAAAAGTTATATGTCGAGTTAACGCAAGAAAAAATTATTGATATTAAATTTTTTTGATTAATACTTACAAGTAACCGTCGTCAATACTGCGGCCTTATCATTTGTTTTAATTTTAGAAGAATTTTGATGACTATTGGATGTTGTCTCAGACGTTGTTAGTTCCGTATTTGAGAACCATTATTTAATGAGTTTGTTGATGATGTTGATGACACTTCTGTTATATTAGTTGAGAACGTCTCGACTGGAACACTTGTGGATATGGTTGATTGTGTTGTGACCATAATTGTTGGTGAATTCTCACTATTAATGGATGAATTTTCTTCCTGTTGGGATTCACTACTGAGACGACTTTTTTTCGTATTCAATTGTTGCTGCTGAAGCGGTTGCTGTTGTAATTCAGTGGATAATCTCTTCTTAGTTGTTAAAATGGAATTTGAGAAATTATTATGATGTTCACGTTTTAAAAGATCTGAATCTAAATAATTATTTAATTGTTTTCTCTTAACGTGACGAGCTTCAATTTGCATTCCATCCTTGAACATTTTGATGTTTACCCCATGTGAATGAACATGGGCTGTAAAATTGTGAATACTATCGGTGAAATCAACATTTAAATTTTCCATTTTTTCAAATTCTAATCCAATAAACCACATCGAACAAAATGGTGCTGTAATATTCGGTTTAGCATCTCCACCAGCATCATCATTATTATTTCCATGAAGATTACTAATATTAAGACTTTTCTGTTGAGAAACTTCGAAACATTTTGGATTAACATGAGCTAAAGCAATATGTTGATTACGTTTTAAATTTCCAACTAATAAACGAATTTTTGATTCAACCAAACCACACCATTCCAAGTGATCTTCAGCCGTTTGGGAGCTCACTAAAAGTACTATGAAATGTTTATATCTGTAAAAGAAACTTGGGGCTTCAAATAAACGATCCCATGTAGCTTTCCCCAACATAATTTCTTCAATTATCGCCATTCCACGATTAAATTCATTCAATATGACTTTTTTTGTTGATTCCGAAACGTTAAATGTTGAATTCTGTTGTGGATAGGCAGGAGTTATGATTGGCATCAAATGAAATCTGTCTGAAACATTTATTCTTGGATCCCATACTGGAAATCCAAGATTTATATTTTCGGGATGTTTTAGTAAAACTGGATGTGGCCATTTCCATCGTGAAAAAACTAAAAAGAACTTATGAACTAATGTAGCTGCTACTGCATTTGGATAAAGTTGGCAAGTTCTGGCAACTAACATTGCCCACGTAACACCACCAAAGTATCCTAATGAATTTGAATAAATTCCATGTTTTTTTGCCCATAATTTTATTGATCTTAATGTTAATCGAAAATTATCAATATTCGGTACTAAACTAAGAATTTCGTCTGTAACTCGACATCCGTTTAAACTTCGTACAGAACTTGGATCTAAATTTTTTAATAATGTATCATCACGCAAATCGAAATTATCTGGAATTTCTTTGAGTGATAAGCGTGCAAATAGTAAATCGATTTCAATTCCATCAAAATTCATTTTAATAACTGGAACAAATGCCCCTTCAATGGATCTACATTCTGTTACTTCAGATTGTTGTTTTAACAATTCATAAAATGATGTGAAATAATCGGCACGCTCAATATTTTTTGGTGCCACACATAGGGCATCAATATCAGCACCTTTATGATGTACACCCAAGCGATATGATCCAAATGTATATATTTTTCCACCAAGTTTTTCGGCCGTTTGTGATGGCATATTTTTTGCTATCGATACATCACGCACCCATTGCTTAACAAGAGTATTTAATTTTGCTAAAATTTCCATACGATGATTCAATTCCGATTTGGATTCAAACACTTGGTGTGGTTCAAGAGCTTTCTCCAGATCTTTGGTTTTTAAAATGTCTTCTGGTTTTGGTTCGGTAACACTTATAGCCGATGTCATACCTAACGTTTTTCCAGCATTATTTGTTGCCGATGTTGTTGTTATTGTTGAAATTCTTCCAATTATCTCATTTTGTTGCGTTATTTGCAATCTTGTATCAGCACCCCACATTTTATATTAATTTTATTCGAAAAGGATTTTCAAGTAGAAAGCTTAAAAAGTGATGTTGGCGGATGGTGGTAGACACAAAAAAAAAACGATATTTATTCAATTCAAACGCACACAACTTCAGCAACCTTTTTCTTTTTTTTTTTTCTTTATTCTACGAATCTTGTCAAGGAAGATTTCACGACCAATTTTTTTCTTTTAATTTTTATACCGTTTATATAATGAAACTAAACTCTTATTATAATTAACTTTAATGTTATCAATTATGAATTTCTTTTATTTTAAGAAAGGTGAATGTTGATAAAATTTTTGTGCAAAAAAAAATTAAAAGTATAGAAACACCACAATAGAGCTTGACGTACCGCTATAATTAAGAGCTGTCTATTTGTTGCTTCAATTGAACATTTTTCGTCTATTTTTAACCTAAAAAATTTATAATTAGTATTAAATTTCACTGACAGTCGTTTAACTGCCTTTAATGCAAAATCAGGAAAAAGTCAGTTTTCACTTATTCCACAATTCTCTTCATTATAACGATGAAGCTATAACCGACGCCTTAGGAATATCTACTGGTTAATTCCGATTTTCGGACTTATTATAATGGTTTGATAGCAAATGTTTCAACCGCGTGAAAAAATTTTACCGGTTGGTGAAAAAATTGTATATTTTACTAATCAATTTCGATTGAAAGCGCTCAATATTTATAAATAATTTAAAAGAAACTAAATTTATGAAGTCTTTTACAAATATTTTTAGCCTCCACTGTTAATATAAACAAACAAAATCAGTTTTATTTTCAAATTAATTTTAATATTTCAAATTAAAAATTCACCAATTCAGTATTTCAACACGATAATTTTTAACCGAACTAAGCGCCTCTAGGTTTTCAAATGCGCACTTTTAGTGTCATTTGACATTTCTTGTTTACTTCATCTGTCTAAACAAACATTTAAAAATAAAGCGTTTCAAACTGTAATAACGAAGGAAGAACTCTGAAAGTTATTTCCAAATCGTAAAAAAAATAATGTCTTTGATCCCACGACGGACAAATGAAAGCGGAGATGGAGGCTCCAGTAAATCAATGAGGTAAAAAAATTAACTAATAAGATAATTTCATGTAGTGTAAAATAAACCATTAGGGCTAGCCGTATTGCTCAACCTACGAAGCGGACGGCAACAGAACGTTCTTTGGAAAGGGCATTTTCTGGGGACAGACTTCGACCAAGTATTCCATCATCAACAAGAAAAACTAAACAGCACGCAACACCGTTAAAAACTCCAAACAGGCAATTTTCAACCAACTTGAATATGGTCATGACCAGTGAAAAGAAACGTCCTCCAGTGGAAGATAAAAGGGGTCTTCAATTGCATATTAACAAAATTATGCATAATTTACGAAAACTTGAATCAACACTTGGCAAAGAATTTTTTCGTAATGGCCTTAAATCGATGTCAACTAAACAATTTCTTATGGTTTTTTCTAATTTTTTGACATATGTCGTTGGGAATCGTCTTGTCGTTGGTACAAATTACGTCGATGATATTCCAAAGATTCTTACGCAAATTGAATATCCGTATAATGTTTTGAAATCATGGTTAAAAACACCAGCTGCACCACACGCATTTAATAATATCGTCAATATTCTTTCATGGCTAAACACATTTGTCCCAGACGATAATGCTATTTCTAATTTTGAAAATGAGTTTTTACTACCCGCTGATGATTTCCCAGATAAAGAATGTTTTTGTAATTTCGTTGAGAAAACTCGAGAAGGTTTCGCACTTTGGAATAACGGAAAGGATGATGAATTTAATAATTTAAAAGTTGGTCTCATCGATGGCTTCATAGAAAAACGTACCAACATTGAGAATCTATCAATGTTAGAGAATGAAATCAAAAAGCTAAAATGTGAAATAGATCAAATTGTACACAATAAGATTGTTAGTTCCCGTGAAAATGAATATTTCACATTAGATAAAGAAGTTAAATCAAAAGAGAAAATATTAATGAAATTAGAAGAGCTAGATGAAAATAATGTTATAAAAATTAATCAATTGAAAAATTCAGTTGATATTAAATTGAAATCGATTAATGAAATTCAAAAGAAAATTCAAGATACCAAAATTACTATTGAAACACAAAATTTTTCCAGTTCGGATCGTGATGATTTAGTAACTAAAATCAATTTCTTAAAACAATCTTTAGAATGGAAAAAGAAATCTGTTTGTGGATTACATGATATGGGAATGAGTAACCAAATACGTTTATCAAGATTTTTAAATAAAAAAATGGAAATGATCTCGAAATTTAATAATAATTTATCTCAAATCTTTGCGGATTATAATGATTCGGAAAAAATCAACGTAAAAGATTTATACTTAGATACAAATTCTAATAAAGATATAATTGAACAAGTCGATTATTGTTCACAATTTTTAAAAGAAAAAAAATCAAATAACTTAGAAGAATTCAATCTTTATTTTAAATTAAATCGAGATTTAGAGAGTGAACTAAAAATGGCATCTTATGAATATGAAACAGTTACAGTGCCAACATTAGAATCAGTTATGGAAAAAATTGTGATTCTTGAAAAGGATGTTGAGGAAATTGATATACAAACAATCAATTTGAAAAATGTTAAATTAAAGAGAAATGAAAGTTTTTTAATTGATTTAAATAAATTTTTAGAATCAAATGAAGAACGAGAACATCAAATAGCACTAAAAAGAGAAGAACTTAAACAGCGACAAGATGAAAATCAAGCAATGATGGAGAAAATCACTGCGAAACATAATGAAGTATTAACATATAGACGGAATAAATTACAGGCAGTTAATAACGCAGTTGAAAAGTTTAATATGATCCTGAAAAAATTTACTTCCTAAATTGGCTTAATACAAATTTTAATTAAAGTATAAGAAAGGCATGTGAAAATTTTGTAACTATATTTTTAAAAAGAACAAACTTGTAATTGTCTCTACTTTGTATTGTGTGTGCGACTAGTAACTAAAGTGATTGTTACGTATTTTTTTTTTCTGGAAGATGTCATACGAAAAGTTATCTAAGTTTTCCGGACTTTTTTCCTTATGAAGTGATTCGTTAAAATCAAAACCGTTGTAAAAATAATGAACACTTGATTTCAATCACAAGCGGTTTTGATCAAATCAAAAAGAAAAATATGAGTTTATATCAAATGAATTTATTTTTAATTTCTGAATAATTTAAATTCTTCATTTTATTAAATCATTTGCACAAAGACTGCAAATACCCAAACATAATATATGCTATTTTAACGTCGCTTTCATTGCATTTCGACATGCATTATTATAAATTTATTTACAAATTATATTCTTCTGAAAATATTTCCTACTAAATTAAATAGTTTGATAGCACATTTGTTACAAACCAATCCTTATGGAAATTGTAAATAATTCGCATAGCAAAAACTTTTCAAATAAATACCATTTTTGATGAGCAAAGCCAATTTAGTTACTATTCGCACACACGCTTCTAAAACTATATTTCGTTTTCATAGTATAGTAATTAAGTAATTTTTATTATTTTATATATAAAAATTTTCGATTAATCAAATTTCAAATATGAATATTTTACTCTTGTACCAAAACCAACAATATTTACAGAGCAAGATTCACTTTAATATTCTCAAAGGCGCAAAGCTTTTCAATTGTATAAATCTAATTTACGAAAATCGAATTGTATTTTTTTGATCTGATGTAATTTCCCGGACCCGATAACAACTATCAATATTTGTTATTTATTTATTAATTGTTTTTTTTTCCTAATTTTCTCTTATTTTTATGTTATTAGCAGTGGCTTAATGGATGTGCTTGTTGCTGCATCGCCACTTAAGGATTTATATTGACTGGTTGCAAATATATGACAATAACTTTGTTGTTAGATCCGGGATATTACACTAGATCCTTTTTATTTAAGAAATAAAAATTTTTTTAATAAAAATATTTGAGAAATACCTAATATTAGATTTTTTTATTACGTATTATAAGTTTTTTTTGTTCGCATGGACTTTTATGTCAGTTTTCAGTTAATTCAGCCAACTTCAAGTGATTCAATCTATTTTAAGATTAGAAAAGTCAGCTGAACTTTAGATAAAAGTTTTTTTTTATTTTTATTTTTTTCAAAACTTTACAATTATTTCATATTTCTAAAAAAAAAAAAAAACAAATACTATTTAATACAAGTTGAATTCAATTAAATTACTTTTAAAAGTTTGTCTTATAACCTAATTTTATTTTAGAATGAATTTTGCCGGCAAAGTTATTTTGATCACAGGCGCTAGTTCTGGTATTGGAGCTGCGGCGGCAATTCAATTTGCTAAACTTGGTGCTAGTTTATCACTTACTGGACGTAAATTAGAAAATCTAAATGCAGTTGCTGCTCAATGTGAATCATCCGGTCAAAAACCTTTTGTCGTACAAGGTGACATTAACAATGAGAAGGACACAGAAAATGTTTTAAATAAAACTATTGAGAAATTTGGTAAACTTGATGTTCTTGTTAATAATGCTGGAATTATAGAAACAGGAACTATCGAGAATACTAGTCTCGAACAATATGATCGTGTTATGAACACTAATATTCGTTCTATATATCATTTAACAATGCTTGCTGTTCCGCATATTATTAAAACTAAAGGAAATATTGTGAATGTATCCAGTGTAAATGGTATACGATCATTTCCTGGTGTATTAGCTTATAATATATCAAAAGCATCGGTTGATCAATTTACACGATGTGTTGCACTTGAATTGGCTGGTAAAGGTGTACGTTGCAATGCTGTAAATCCTGGTGTAACTATTACGAATTTACATAAACGTGGTGGAATGGATGAAGAGACGTATAAAAAATTCTTGGAACATTCAAAAACAACTCATGCTATGGGTAGACCAGGAACTGCTGATGAACTTGCCCAAGCAATTACTTTTCTAGCTAGTGATGCTGCTAGTTTTATAACTGGAGCCAGTTTACCAGTTGATGGTGGTCGTCATGCAATGTGTCCACGTTAATGATGTGAAATTATCTTTAAATGGCTGACCAGAACAATATATATTTTTCTTTTCTTCTTTTATATCAGAGTTAATGCATTCTTGTTTATTTTTTATAAATATTGTTTTAAATAAACGTTTTTGAAAATGTTTACTTATTTTTCTTGCTTCTTAAAACAAAATAAAACATTGGTTTTTTTTGGAAAAAAAATATATTTCTATAAATTGTACGAAGAGAAATAAACAAAATAGTAATTTCTAAATTCTAATAAAGATTTCTGAACAATATTTGGATAAGTACTCATGGATTGACCATTGCATGCCTTCCACCATCAACTGGAACACTAGTTCCAGTCATAAAAGATGCATCACTTCCGGCTAGGAAAGCAATGGTTTTGGCAACTTCTTCAACTTCACCCGGTCTACCTAAGGCATGTGTGGTACGACTATGTTCGAGGAATTTTTGATAAGTCTCATCATCCATTCCACCACGTCTATGAATTTCAGTAATTACAACACCTGGATTTACTGAATTCACACGAACACCTTTCGGAGCTAGTTCTAATGCTACACATCTTGTAAATTGGTCGACAGCTGCTTTTGAAACACAATATGCTAGAACTCCTGGAAAAGAACGCATTCCATTCACACTGGATACATTTACAATGGCACCTTTAGATTTTATCAAATGTGGAACGGCCAACATGGTTAAATAGTAGATAGATCGAACATTTGTATTCATTATAGTATCATATTGTTCTAAAGTTGTATTTTCGATTGAACCTGTCGCCAATATTCCGGCATTATTAATAAGAACATCAATTTTACCATATTTGTCTAAAGTTTTTTGAATAATTGTTTCAACATTACTTTCAACTGTTAAATCTGCAACCATAATTAAAGGGTCTACATTCGAATTAGACATTTTACAAGATTCCGCAACTTTTTTCAGATTTACTTCATTTCTACCAATCAAAATCACATGAGCTCCTAGTTCTGAAAAATATTGAGCAGTCGCAGCTCCAATACCTGAACTAGCTCCAGTTATAATTACAACTTTTCCATCAAAAGACATGCTGAAAATATAAAATCGAATTTTCAATGAAACAAAAATTAAATATAATCTAAATAAAATATATAAAAGAAATAATAAAAATGATGATGTATGATAAAATGAGAAATAAAAGATGACAGACATATTCAATTGAATAATACTCATATTTATTATTGAGTTAATAACATTTTAATTAACGTGGGCACATTGTATGCCATCCACCATCAATTGGTAAACAACAACCAGTAATGTAACTGGCTGCATTACTAGCCAAAAATCCAATTACAGATGCAACCTCCATTGCATCTCCAACTCGTCCCAACGGATTAGTTGTTTTACTATGTTCCAAGTAATTTTGATAATCTTCTTCATTCATGCCACCACCTCGTCTAAGAATATCAGTAATAATAACACCAGGATTAACAGCATTTACCCGAACATTTTTGCTTGCTAAATCAAGGGCAGTACATTTAGTAAATTGATCAAGTGCTGCTTTCGATACACAATAAGAGATGATACCAGGCATAGATCGAAGACCAGCGACACTCGAAACATTGACAATATTTCCTTTTGTTTCAATTAAATATGGAACTACCAATTTAGTTAATTCAAAAACAGATCTTAAATTTGTATTTAAAATTGTATCAAATTGATTGACGTCAGCTTCTAAAATTGAACCTGTCGTCACAATGCCAGCATTATTTACAAGAATATCAATTTTTCCAAATTCCAATATAGTTTCGTCGACAATTTTTTTACAATCCTTTGTTACATCGCCTTGAATTAAAATTAATTTTACAGATTGATTTATTTTCTGACAATTTTCTTTAGTTTTTGTCAAATTTTCCATATTTCGTCCGACTAATGACAAAGTTCCATTGAGTTTAGCGAAATGTTCTGCAGTCGCTGCACCAATTCCCGAACTAGCTCCTGTTATAATTATTACTTTTCCATTGAAATTCATTTTCGTTATAATATCTAGATATTTAATTTTATGAAATTGTTAAAAGAATGTTTAAATAAATAAAGAAGCCTTTTTTCTTTCGTCGTAGATCAAAATCTAGAATTAATTTGTTAATTGTGTATGCTTATAAATGAAATTTAAATTTTAGTAAAATGCAATGAAACAAAGACAAAAATACATACTCACTTTATTAATTGATTGCACAAAACTTTGGACTTGTTGATAGCACCGAAATTGATTCAATTGCAATTTTGCCACCTACTGAATAACTATTATTGATAAAATTGAAGCAATATGCGTGAGTATTTTTATACTGCTTAAAGATAAAAATAAATAAAAAGTTCTTTAAAAACTCAAAAAAAAAAAAAAAAAATAATACGATTTCCAAGCGGTACTCTATCTAGCCCGAATTCTTTATAACAAAATAACAAATATTTTTATGTCAATACGAAAACTGAATTTCTCGAGTAAAAACTGTAAACACGTTAATTGATGAAATTTTTATTTATTAAATTGAAATCTAAAATAAATAAAATAATATTTATGACATCATTGGAATGTTTATAATTCTCTAATAACAATCAATAAAATAATTGAGTCTATTTTAAATTGTACAACAATTTTTCTTCGTGTAAACTTGAATATAGTTAAGCTTAGCTTAACTTAGTCCAAGTTTAATCAGTTTAATCCGAGAAAAATTCAATTGTTAATGGAAAAATTATAAAAATAAATTGATATACTTTTAAAAGACCAATATTATGGGGTTATTCCCTTACCATTGTAAAATCCGGTGTATTACTGCGTCGTTGTATGATTTAGTATTTTTATGCTCTTTAGTAAATGCTACCAGATGGTATATTATAGTTTTGTAACGCATAGATATAATCATCGTAGAAAAGATTCAAGGCAATAATTGCGTAGAGAATAATTTCTGCACGTCCATCCGTCCGTTTAGAAGAACAACTCAAAATCATGTTATTCGATTTTGATGAAATTGAAATATGGTAATATAAAATGTGTTGGTTCTTTCTTAATTTGATTTGATATTGTATTTCAGTAGAATTGGCCGAGGGAGAGTTATAACAAGTTATAAAAGAAAAACCAGGGTGACCAGAAAGTTTTGTAGTTTTTTTTTATGGTTTTTCGAATTTAATCGGAAAATTTGCACACTAATTTTGTTTATGTTGACTACATAAGTAGGCGATTATCTGTTAAATTTCAGTATAATTGGTCCAAGAATCGTGGAAAAACAAATAATTGTAAAAGAAAATAAGACTGGTTCATAAAGTTGTTTTTGATGTACTACTGTGTTCGAAAAGTAAGGTGACTTTTTAATCTAAACTTTCCGCGTTAACCGAATCGGATAAATGAATTTTTTTTCAAGTTGGTAGGACTGTTAGTGACATCTGTGACAAATTACATGTCAATATCATCATTAGTTTTTAGTTTACGCTTGGTTTTGTGAACAAAGAAAAGTGAATTTGGCGATTTTTACGATGTCGAATTTTGTTGAGCAAAGAAGTGCTATTAAATTTTGCGTATCGAATGTTACAAAAGGCCTTCGGTGACGAGACTGTGTCACAGAAAAATGTTTACAAGTAGTACAAAGACTTCAAAGAAGGCAGAGAACATGTTGATGACTTGGAACGCTCTGGACGACCATCGACGTCAATTGATGAGCAACACATCAAGAAAATCAAAGAATTGGTGCTCGAAAATCGTCGATTAACAATTCGAGACCTTGCCGACATGCTTGCAATATCAATTAGATCAGTGCAAGCAATTTTGAAGGATCATTTGTGCCTCAGAAGAGTCAAATCGCGTTTGGTGCCAAAATTTCTCAATTTTTTCGAATTTCTTCGTGAGTTTTTCGCCAAAAACTCCACTCATGTCGCTCCACAACCACCGTATTCACCTGATTTAGCACCGTGTGACTTCTGGCTGTTCCCAAAGTTCAAGAGACCACTCCGGGGAAATCGTTTTGAATCGATTGAAGAGATCAAACGTAAATCACTACACGCATTGAAGCATGTTCACAAAACCAAGCGTAAACTAAAAACTAATGAAAAAATTTATTTGTCCGATTCGGTTAACGCGGGAAGTTTAAATTAAAAAGTCACCTTACTTTTTGAACACAGTGGTACATACTTTAAAAACAAATTCACCGATTTGAGTAAAATTTCAGAAGAGATTTATGCCTACCTGGGAATTATAGCAAATTTGAAAAGGAAGAAACAAAGTTATACAGAAAAAGCGTTGAAATATTATGAGTTTTAGCTGTTTTTCTGTTCCTATTTCTGCCATAGGATATCAAAAAATCGGCTATATGCCGATACAAAGAAATAATCGAATTATACAACAGTACATCACAATTTACATCGGTAAGGGAATACGTTCTCACAGATCCAAGTTAATATTTTAAAATTATGTTGTGTGGGAATATAAAAAAAAACCACCTTCCAATTACAATATTTACAATATCTTATTTATAAACTTGGCAAAAAATTCAGTTTAGTTAATATTTCGATATTAATTAATCCCACCAATTTCCCATTCCAAATTTCATTCAAATTGTATATGTACATTGTACTATATAACGGGGTTTTCAATAAGGGACACTACAAATGTTTTCTAATAGGGACGGCGAATCACGCAATATTTTTTTTTTGTGCTTTTTACATTTATGCTCGTGAATAGTTGCCATTTCATCATGGAGCAGTACACACTTGAACAACGTTTACAAATTATTAAAATTTATTACCGAAATTCTGAGTCGGTCGCCGCAACATTACGACCAATTTATGGACGACATCACCGACCACCGCAACCAGCACATTCATTCTTCAAGAGACACCATTGCATCCCCACAAAATACCTGTGTGGTGTAGATTACATGCTGGAGGCGTCATTGGGCCATATTTTTTCGTTAATGCTGAAAACCGCCACGTTACACTTACAGTTACATGGACTTGGATAATATGTGGTTTCAAAACGAGTATGTGGCAAGTGGCACCGCCATACAGTGAACGTTACAATCGATTTATTGAAAAGTAAGTTTGGTGAGGGTGTTATTTCCAGAAATGGACCAGTCAATTGCCCGCCTCGTTCATGCGATTTGACGTCTGTCGACTACTTTCTTTGGGGTCACGCGAAGTCATTGGTCTATACCAATAAGCCGACGATATTAGAAGAGCTCAGATCAAATATTGAAATCGAAATTGCTGCAATATCGGACGATTTATGCGAAAAAGTGGTCGAAAATTGGTTCCAACGACAGGACTTTTGCATACGTGCCTGTGGTGGTCATGCGAAGGAAATTTAATTAAGAAGAAATAAAAAATTCATTAATATCCTAAACCGTTTTTGTTTTATTTAAAAAAATATTTGTAATGCCCTTATTGAAGTGCCCTATATATATATATGTATATTGCTGCAACCTTCGTTAATAATTCCTATAATTTCTGATACATTACTCGTTCCATTATTGTCTAATTATGGCTCTTAAAAATTAAATTTCTTCATCCATTCCAATCAAATTGATAGAAAATTATATGATTTTTAACTAAATTTATTAAATTTCCATATTTAAGTCCTTAATAATATAAGTACTTATTATTATGCTAATTAAATTCTTATTATATCTTCCAATTAAAAATGATGCAGATTTTTTTTTGAAAAATCGATAATTTTTGAAAACAGTTAAATACAAAAGCTTCGAAACTATATACTTTAAAATTTTGTGTCCTGATATAAAATCGAATAGAGATGAAAATTTTATTATTGAGTTCGAAGGAGGCCTCCCTGTAGAATGAAAGGGATATCAATACATTTGGTGAATTTATTTCAACTGATTTTCATTTAATTACATATTCAAAAAGAGACTTTCTATTTCATTCGCACTATTGTACTTAATTCTCCGGTTTTAGAATTTGTCATAATTAGTATTTCAGTGAAAGAGTCACCATTGTTAGCGGTTCTTATTTTAATTGTTAGAACGATTTTACTTGTTTTTATTTAATAGCTTTTTTTTGTCTGTTTTTGGGGAATTAACCAAAAATTTAAATTTAAATTATTAAAGAACATAAAACATTTTATGAAATTTTGGAATAAAAGTTGGTTTTTCCTTTTGTAAACAATTACAAATTTTTAAGTACAAAAACAAAAACAAGACATACATTAAATTTATTGATAAATAACCATTAATAATCCAATCAAATTAAAAGGTAAAGTGTGATCAATTAATGTAATGAACAATATTTTTATTTATTTTCCAAAGTGTACAAACATCTCGGCTTCCAATGTTTCTTCTAATTGGATGCCTTTGTTGTCCGAATTGAAAATTGTGGATGTAAATTTCATTGTTGCCTAGCATTTGTTTGGAAACATTTAAGGACACAATAGTTGTTATACGTGGTACTCAATTTAATTTTAAATCAAAAGGGATAATTCATTAATTCTGGTGTGTATAATCCACATTCTGAATTAGATGCAACTCATACTAGAAAATATAATTTGTGCGCATAATATTTAGTAGCTACATTGCAATTATACCAAGAATTAATTATTTATAAAAATATCCTAGGGAATATTTGATTTTCAAATGAAGTACGTGTCCTTATGTGCCTACGAAAAAGATATTGGTATATTAGATAGTAATTCATTATAAATTAAATAGATTCTGATTTTTCTTATGATTCAAATTTATAATAACGTTGAAATTATTAATTTAATTCTTTTATTTTATTATTTACAATATATTTTTATAATTATCTTTAAATTAAACATTTTTGTTTGTATTTTTTTTTTAGCTAAAACTCGAAGAAAAATAGTGAGTTTAAAATGAATTTGAGAAATCTATCACAAAATCGGGATAAATATGCAGCAATTATGTTTGATAAGTAAAATATTTATAATAGAATTTCGATTGTTTATTTTTATATATAAATTCCGAACTATAGTTCACATTTGGCACATGATCAATTACTGATCGATTTGGTACGTGAGGATCCATCTATATGGGATAGTAGTTGTCCACAATATAGAAATCGAAGTATTCGAAAACGAAAATGGACAATGATTGCTAAAAAGATGAAGGAACAATTCCCAGAGATGACAAATTTAGTTGGTGGTATGAAGATTTTATTTTATAATATAAATTATCAACTTAAATATTATTTAGAGCATATTATAGAACATGTCAAAAAACGATGGGGCAATTTAAGGACATATTATGCAAATTTAAAAAAACGAGAATTAGAAAGTCAAAAGAATTGTGAGAATTTATATAAACCAGTTTGGATGTTTTATGATCAAATGAAATTTTCTGATAATTCAACGAAAAAATTACACCAAAATTTAAATTTTATTACCAATCCAAATGAGCATGATATAAAACAAGAACTATTAGATGTATGTTAACCAACTGTTTATTTTAAAAAAGAAAAACTAATCTAAAATACAATAAATTCATATTTTAGATAGAGGAAGATTCAACATGTGATGAGAACGAAATCAATGAAAATTCTTTTATGGTAGAACTAGGAAATACGACAGTTTCAAATAAGCCAACAAGCAGTGTCAGTACAAAACCTAAACCTTATTTAGCATCAAATGAAATTCCAATAAATAAAAAACGAAAAAGGTCCGATGATAATAATTCTTTTGAATTAAACACTTCTAAACATTGTCCAAGTCAAACGATGGAATTTAAATTTATTACCGATTTTTTAAATAGCCAACATGTTGCATATTTAATTAATTTGGATAAAGAAATGACCGAATTATCCAATCAAGAAATTAATTTATTTAAATATAAAATTAATAATTTGATATTTGATATTAAGAAAGACAAATAAATAGAAGGAAAATAACGACAAAGAATTACTTTAAATACGTATAAATTTTGTTTTTTGTTTTTTTTTTTTTACGTACATTTTGTAATTTTGGTACTTTTGAGAAAGTTTGAAACAATAAAATTAACTAATTATTTTTAAAAGCAATTTTGTTTTGTTTTTTTTTTGTAATTTGCATTTGAAAAAATAGAACCTAGATATTGAATTCCGTAAAAACTAATTTAACAAAAAGAAGAAGAAGAAGACGTGTCAAAAGTGTTTGTTTACATTTCCAAAATTTCAGCTCGTGTTGTATTCAAAAAGAATTTTTTTAAATTCTAGTGATGAAATTTGCGATTGTTGATGCAAATGCCAAAAGTAAATTGAAGAAAATATAATAAATAATGTTTCAAAATTAATTTGTGCTTACTTAATTTTAGTTTTTGCAAAGGCAATTCAATCTTTGTCCAAAGTTGGTGCAGACCTTTTTCTAGAAGCTGATGAAAATGGAATTTCAATACGAACCGTCAATTCAACAAATTCTGCATTTGTTTTATTCAAATTTTCACCCGATTTTTTCACTGATTATAATCTTGAAACAGATGAATCCTATGCCAAATGTAAACTTTCCATAAAAGCATGTTTAAATGTTTTCAAATGTATGAAAAAGGTAAGAAAATATCTTTAACACGTTCGCGCGGACAGTAAAAAGCTCATCTCATTTGGCATCACAGTGAAAATGAGTGCTATAGCATTCACGTCCGCGAACGTGTTAATTTAATCGCTAAAGAATTAAGTTTTTAAAACTTTACAAGATGGAAATTCAGAAACTTTCATGTGAACAAAGTCTAGTTAGTTTTATGCTTTTCTTTTTTTTTAAAAAAGACTAAAAATATTTGGTTGATTTAAAATAAAAGCGAAAAATAATTACAAACTAGAAAACTTATTATGTTCGCTCTTCTCAGGTGGAAGTATGTATCATTTCAATAAATAAATCAACATTAAAATTGGTTATAGAATTGGAGTGCCGTTTGGACACAGTTAAAAGACATTTCATATCAATTCTAGAATTAGAATCACTTAAAGCTGTTTATATAACCGATAGTGCTGCTAATAAGTATTAAATTTTAATTAATTTCTAAATATTTTAAAATAACTTGGTTTTCATATTTAAGATTATCAGCATCGCATAAACTTTTTTCAGAAATTTCAAACAATTTCCAATTAAATGAGGAAGAAATCACCGTCGAAGTGAATAAGAAAGAAATGAAAGTAAAAAACTATATTGAAGGAACTCAAGTTGATAAGAAATTCATGCGTTCACAATTGACATTAAAGTAAATTAAAATTATTCAAAATTTATGATTTGAACATATTTTTTTTTTTTTTGTTATAGACCAGAAGAATTCAATCAATATCTAATAACTGAAGACACTTCTATAACATTTTGTCTTCGAGAATTTCGAGCCTTATTAGGTTTTGTTGAAGCTGTCAATTTAGATTTATCACTGAATTTTGAAACAGCTGGAAGGTGAAAATAAATATATAAATAATTAACAATTATCTGATTTTTTAATCATTTTATCTAATTTCTAGGCCAGTTGTATTTATTCTTAAAAATTGTCACCTTTTCGAAGCAAATTTAGTAATGTCAACATTAGCACCAGATGATATTACAATGTGTGAAAATAATTCAAATCAATCTACATCTATCGGTGCTAACATTACATTAGATAATTCTACTGAACCTAATCCAATTATAGAAGACACATCAGCAATTTTAACAAGAAAACGTAAAACTATAATTCAATCGATTAGTTCAAATGAAATTGAAAGTAATACTGATCCACGATCAATTGAAAGGATAAGAGCTAATACAAGTAAAGAACAAAATACTTCTTTATCATTATCATCAAGAGTTTATGATACAACAACAAGTAATTTAAAAAATACTGCGAATAAAACAAACGAATTGAAAACACCATCTGGAGATATTTATGTAACTTTTAAGGATACTCAAGATATAGATGATGAATGTATAATAACATCACCTACCAAGAAACGTAAACGACAACTTCGTGGAATATTTAGGCGATGTTTTGAAGCAACAATTGAACCACAATCATTAGATAGTGATGAAATATTAGCAAAAAATTCAGATACTGAAGATTAAAAAAAAAACTAACTTTCAAAATAATATTACTTGCTTATTTATTAAAAATTCCAGAATTTGTTATTGTAATTTTATCTTTCGGTTTACCATTTTTAGTAGCATATCTTTCTATGGCTGATAATAATCTATGATTTCTTATGACCACACCAAAAGCTTCTCTACGTCCGTTTAATACAGCCAAAGGTTTAAAACTAATAGTGAAAAGTGAATTAAATTTTCCATTTAAATTCGGAAGCATTGATAGTGTCCCTTCGAAATTATGAGGAATATTTAAATTTTCCTGATCAAAATTTTTACCATCCGCTGATTGACCACCACATCCGTTTCCACGTGTCATATCACCACCTTCTGCATATAAATTAGGAAAAATTCTGCAAAAAAAATGATCATTTAACAAAATGAAAGTGAATATATTTTCGTTTTTTTTTTTTTTTTACCTATGAAATGAAGTACCAACTAAATGCGGATAATCTTTTCCATCAGAATTATCTTTTAGATTTTTCTTAATTTTATAGTTTTCACAAAGTGTAAGAAAATTCTGAGCAGTTTTGGGTACTAAATCTGTATACAATGCAATTATTAATCGTCCCATATTTCGACCGCTTACACTTAGTTCTAAGAAAATTCTACAAATTTGGTTTTATTTAAAAAAAAAAAAATTTCCAAAATATTCATACTATAAATAATACTTAGGACGATTAATATTCATATCAATAATATTACTATGTTCCTCTATTAATCCAGGTAGAATTAATGGGTAATTCGACTTATATTCTATTTTATAAAGATTTACTTTCCAATCATTTTCGAGTTGCTTACAAGTTGGTAGTTCAGAATTCTAAAAAAAAAAGAAAAATTAAATACTTATAACAATAAATATGAAATTACAGGCATCCCGCGAATAATACGGCACCGTGTTATTGAATTTCGTGTTATTCGATACTAATAATTCATACAATTTTGAAAATATTGTTCCGTACTATTCAAAACCGTGCAATTCAAAATTCGATATCCATACAAATTTGTACATTAGGTTCCAAAGAGAAGTAAGCACTCACCAGTTTATGTAATGATCATAAAACCATTCTGAGCACAAAGAAGATAGAAAATCTATTTATGATAAGAACTGAGATTTACATCTTTGCTTGCTATCTATGAATTCCCTTCAAATCCATTATTTAGATATGCACTGTGCGATCGTTAACAGTAATTTTGTGTGTACATATTCGCAAATTCGTGTTATTCAAGGATTGTCGCAATTTTTGACCGTGCTATTCTCGACTTCGTGCTATTCAAGTACCTATTCAAGTAAGTATAGTCTCCCTACCATAAAAGTCTAATTAACAGATTGGAGTCTGTGCAACGTAGATTCATACGTTTTGCATTAAGAGATCTTCCTTGGAATGACCCTTTCTTACTACCCCCGCACTGTGATAGGTTAAAACTGATTGACCTGAAATCCTTAGAAAAGCGCTTCAATGGCGCTATTTATGCTCCTTTACTCTTAGAAAAGATGCCGCTAAATATTAATGTATGTTCCTTAAGGTCAGTTGACTTATTTAAAATTTTGTACCACAGAACAGAATACGGGGAAAAATGAACCAGTTTCTCAAATGCTACGTCCAGTTAATATAAATGCTTGTAGTTTCGATTTCTCGCTTAGTCAAAATCAATTTAAAGAAGCTCTTATATAATTCTAACGCTCGAAAAACCGTTCTAATCGAGGGATGCCTGTATTACAAAACAAACCTTATTCTGAATTTTTTCATATAATTCAAGATTTTGCTTTTCATATTTTTTATTTAATTGCAATATAGAATCTAATTTAGATGTTCGAACTCCGGCTAACTTATTATAACAATCAGTCCAACCCTTTCAAAATTTAGGTTGTTTTTTTGTTTTTAACACCAATTTACAATTATTTAAAAACAAAAATACAATTAAAATATAATTACCTTACTTCGTTGGATTCTATTAATTTTTTGCAATAATAATAGATTTTGTCTGGTAACATATTTTAAGCGTCCGGCATCATCGAAAAGTTTTCTTGACTTGAAATACGAGTCTACAACTAAATTTGGAGATTTATTATCAATTTTTGGGTTAATATTTTCCATCTAGAAATTTTCTTATTATTATTATTATTATTTTATCGAATGAGAAATTTCATTTCTAATAAATTTTCTTACCTTAAAACTTTTCTTTTCGTTTTTATCAAGAAGTTTTTTCGAAACTTTTATATTCGGATTTTTCGTAAGTTTTTTATTCAAATTTTCCGAAACTTTTTTCTTATTCTTTTTCGTAACTTTTTTATTATGCTTTTTTGAAAAATTTTCATTAAATTTTTCCGAAACATTTTTATATTTTTTATTTTGTTTAGGACTTAAAAGGCTCGAACGAATACCATTTTTAATCATTGTTCCTGAACATTTCAAATATGACGAATCATCGTCACAATAATTCTTAGCATTAAAAAGTGTCGTACAAGATAACATTTCAGAATTTTGTTAATAATATAAGATTTTTAAATTAAACGTAAATTTTCGTTGTTCCTTTATAGACAAATTCAAATTAATTAATGATACCAATCAATTCCGTGAAAGTTTTGAGAAAAAATCAAATTTTACAGTAAATGTCGACAATTTTCAAAAAAAAAAACGATTGCTTTTCTTTTTCTTCTATTTTTTTATACAAAAGTTTATAAAATTTTTAAAAAATTTTCTAAGAAAAATTGTTCTCAAAAAAAAAAAAATTAAAAATATAAACATTTCATTCGGTTTTTAATAAATAATTTAATATAAAAATAAATAAATTAATAAATAAATAATTTATAATTTAAAATAAGACTTAAATTTTGTAAAATTTTAATTATTTTCTTCATGAAAAACCTAATGTAGCTCCCAAACTACCAATAAGACCAGTTGTTTTTTTCTTTTTTTTCTTTTCCGGCTTATTTGAGTTGTTCTCCTGAGTTTCCTCTGTTATGTCATCATCAGTTACATCATTTTCACTATCTTCATCCTCATCTTCTTCGGAATTATCTTCTTCGGTAGTCTCATCTTTATTATCTGTACCATCAATATTTAGATCCTCATCATCATCTTCATCGGATATTAATGATTCTACAATTCCCAAAAGGCTGTCATCATCTTTTTTTGGTGGTTTTTTAGTTGCCGGTGTTGTTTGTATCTCTTCGATGATTTGATTTTGGACCTGTTCCATTGTTTCCATATCTTTATCGTTATGCAAAACTGAATCTTCTATTTCATTAGTTTGTATTGCATTTTCTTCATCTAAAACTTCTGGTACTTTTTCAATATCATCCTGTGCATCATCTGATACAACAATTAATCCGTCCTCTTCAAGACTATCTTCATTATTCGATATCTCATTATTCTCTGATAAAATATCATCGATTATTTCTTCTTCTGATGTATTAATAACACTTTTTTCTGTTGTAACTATTGGTGTGTGTGTTGTTGATGATAGTGCAGATATTAAGATATTTTCTATTTTATGATTAACTGATTCTTGACTCTGATTTTTAATATTACCAATACGTTGTCCAAGTTCTAATAGCATAGCTGTATGAGGGAATGGCTTAAAAGTTGGACTTTCTGGAATTCCATTGTTAATTGATGAAATTATAGGTTTAGGTTTCAATGGAGTTTGTTTTATCCCTTGAAGTGGCTGAACCGGTTGAACAGGATGAACTGTTGAAATTGCAATTAATGGATTTGCTGTAGTTACTTTCTTGTTGTTGTCATCATCATCATCATCATCACCGAATAATCCATCTAAAATATCCTCACCAAATAGCGCAAGCTCTTCACCATCGAAATCTTCATCACTTGTTGGTTCATCTTTTTTATCATCATCATCATCATCAAGACCAAGTATATCATCGTCATCATCACTATCATCATCATCGTCATCATTATTTTCTGCTGGTGGCGGTTTTTTTGCTACCTCTGTATCATCATCGTCATCATCATCATCATCATCACCACCTGACAAATTATTACACATATATATATATAAATTATAATATTATTAAATACTCAAACGTTTTTTTTGTTCACCTAAATCAAAATCATCATCATCGTCATCATCATCATCATCATCATTGGTCTCGCTTGGTACAACATCAACATCATTCACTTCGTTTCCACCTTCTTGCCTTAATAATAGTTCATCATATTCATCTTTAAACTTAATTCCGCGTTGTTCTAATGATCCCACCAAAAAGGAAGAAAATTATTTGATATTCTTTTTAACCCCACGATTCCATTGGACTTATTTCAAGAAATATTTTCAGTCGGACTGACAAAAAACACCAAATTTTAGAGTCTCCATTAGACTTTTTTTTCAGTCCGACTGAATATATGTCTTGAAATAAGTCCAATGAAGTCGTGTAGGTAATATTAATTTATTTTAATCAGAAAAAAATTCTCACCAGATTCGATTGGTTTCGATGCTGCAAAAGCGATAATTATTAATATGAATAATAATTCCAATAATGACCATAATTTCATTTTGCCTCTGAAAATTAAATTATATTTTTATATAGTTTTAATTTTAAAAGAAGAAAAAAAAAACGAAGAAGTAAAAAAAAAACACCAATAAAAATTCTTCAAAAACAACACAAAAAAAAAAAAATAAAGAAATAAAGAAAGACTTTCACCGATTTTCTTGGAATAAATTAAAACACGAAAAAATTGATTAGTAAAAATTTTTTCGTCTTTTTCGGCTGCATATCATTATCAAGGTCGGATTTAACATATATGGATAAAAACCGATTGAGATCTTGCATACTAAATACTATCGATACATTTTTTATTATTGATTTATCAGATTTCTAGTTTCTTATAGATTGGCAAAATTAAAAATTTTTTTTATAGGAAAATCATGTCACGATTGACCTGACTTGTGTTTGCGGACAAGACCATAATCTCGTCCATAAATAACTTTTATGATTTACTTATTAGAGTGCTAGTTTTTTTATTAATTTTTTCTGATTTTCGTTCGATACTATATAACATGGGGCTCTTCAGTTCCAATTAGTTCTTATTAACAAAAAACTAAAAACTAAAATGAAAAAATGATATGTGGATGATTGACTTTATTTGAATGGTTTTGAAGACCTTAAACAGAATCGAATCTTTCATATATGTGAAATAGTTTCGCGTTAAGTAGGTCAGCAGACAACATAGAAGCGGAATTTATTCACCGGAAACTTCTTATTTCTCAGGTGATCCAAAACGTTGATTATATTCTTTTGAATAAATATCAAAAATATAATAATTTTACAGTTAAATTGATTTAATTTACATTTAATTAAAATTGCGAACAAAAAAACAACAATATTTAAATTAAGAATTTGTGAATATAAAATTCTATCTGAATTTTGAATTGGGTTTTAGGACCTATTCGAGAGTTTTGAATTTGAAATTCAACTAATTTTATAATATAAAAAAATTAAAAATAAATAATTTTTGAATGTGTTATGATAATGATTATCTAAAAATTCCAAAAGATTTCCAATAATTAAATAATAATTTCTTGGATATTAGATATTTACGAATTATTTATGTCTCAAAAATCTAAGATTCATTACAAATTTCAAAGAACTTTTCAGGTACAACGGAGTTTTTTTTAAACAATTTAATAATTTAAATAATAATTTAATTACCTAATAATTTGTTTCCAATGCACAAAAACTAAAAATTCAATAAATCAAAATAGTTTATAATCAACTTAAAACTCGAATTGAAGAAATACAAAAAAAAAAACACTTTCTTCTTGATTAAAATCGCGATCACTTTAAATATCACAAAAAAAAAAAAATATAAAAAATTATAATTTTCCGTTTAAATTGATGTGCTTTTTCGTTGAGGTCTGATTGAAGAATGGTTTCATTTGAAGACTTCCACAAAAGTTTAATGCTTGAACTTGAAAAAGAGATTCCACCACACAACACAACACAAGCCAATGTTATACTATCAGAAAAATATGATTGTTTTTTTTTTTTCTTAATAAAACTTGAAAACATGCTTTTGAACCTCTTATACCCAATGGATACCAAATGGATAACGGGGGAAGCATAAAAAAATCACGATTGTATATATATTTCGAATCCGAGTTTATAAAGAAAGGTAAAGAAAAACAAAAAATGGGACAATTTTATATATAGTTGTATGTCGGCTGCTGATGACTCTTAGTTTCTTCTTCTCACCTGTTTTTATACCCTATGGTAGGTACTACCAGATGGTATATTAGTTTTGTCACTAAGTGTGTAACACATCGAAATAATCATTGTAGAAAGGATTCAAGGGTATGGTTGTGTATAGAGAATCAAAAGTTATATCGATTTATGCATGTCTGTTCGTCCGTCCGTATACAAGATAACTCAAAAATGCCTTAAGGCCAATCTTCACACAGCCGACATCCTATTCTGATGAAAGTATGGGATACACTTATGCAAAGTTTGGTTAAACAGAAAGGGAGAAACAATCATCCTACTAATTTTGTCGGCTTCTGCATTTCTGATTTCCCCATTTGATTCACGATCTGCAGATGATGTTTATCTGCATAAACATGTTTATCTGATTTATATGGCACTTCATCTGCATTTGCATACTCGTACAATAAGTACACTCAGAAGATAAGATAAGTACCGTCAGAATAGGATGTCGGCTGTGTAGAGATTGGCCTTTATTCGATTTTGATGAAATTTAGAATCTGAGTTGGTTATTCCTTAACTGCATTTGGTAAATCATTTCAGCAAAGACGAAAGAGTTGGAGCGAAGTTATTAAGCAAAAACCAGAGTGATAAGAAAGTTTTGTCGTTTTTTGGATTTAATTCGAAAATTTGTACATCAATTTTGTTTAAATTAATTATATTGGTTAAATGCATAAATAGACGATATCATGTTTAATTTCAGCAAAATCAGTCCAAGGATAGTGGAGAAAAAAATAATCCTGGGAGAAAATAAGTCTGTTCATAAAGTTTTTTTGATGTACTTTAAAAACTAATACACCGATTTGAATAAAATTTGCAAATTAGATTTATGCTGTTAGGGACTAGGTTACTTGGAAATCCGAGGAAATTTTGAAAAGAGGAAACAAATTTATGAAGAGTAAAACCTTGAAATACTGTTATAGTTTTGACAGTTTTTCTGTCCCATTTCTACCCATCAGGGCATCAAAAAATCAGCTATAGGCCGATTTTCTTTACATATTTTTTGGATTTTTTGTATTTTTTTGTTGTTGTTGTTATTTTGATCGGAATCAACAAATAAGATGGTGCAACTTTCTTATCGACTGGCTAAAGCCCAGTGCATACAATACTATTTAACATATGATATTTGATTGTTGTTTTTTTTTTGTTCTTCGTTTTTTTTTTTTTTGGCCATCACTCTCTCTTACCTTTGTTTAACTTTGATCTGAACACACAAAAATGTAGAAAAAGAAAATAACTAGACACTAAAAAAAAATCGCGAAAAAAAATTTCTGGCATAACTTAAAATACCTGTGATTTTTTTTTTTTTTTTTTTATATCGCTTTCTTTGAAAAGTATTTTTCTGATTGGGGCACGTGTAAATTAGGATGTGTTGGCCTTTTACTTATTATTTTATAATAATTTCCATCATGAAATTCTAAATAATTGATATTATTTATATTATATAAAAAATTTTTCGTTTCATTATAAAGGAAAATTATTTTTGTTTTTTCTTTGATTTTTAAACGGAAACAATTCTGATTTTATTTAAAAAAAAAATATTCATAAATTTATTAATAACGGATTTGAAAAAGAAGAAAAAAAAACAATTTCTTTTGGTATATAAGTAAATAAAAGAAGAAAACTCAAAAAATTATGAAAAAGAAAAGAAAACAAATAAAACATTTAAAGAAAGTATTGAATTTAGTTAAAGTGAAATTTTTACAATATGAATTTTTTATTTTTATGAATAACTTGGAAATAGACGACTCTATCGAAATTATTCTTCATTTTTTTTTTTTTTGTTTGTTTAAAGAATAACTCATCTTTTCCATCTTTTGAAAGAAAACAAATTTTTTTTAATAGTTTTTTTCTTTTCTTTTTTATGGCTTTTGTATTGCAAAACAAGAAAATTTCAGGATATTTGAAAACAATTGAAATGAAATTATTTTATTATTATTTATTTTTACTAGACTTTTTATATTTTTGTACAAACGTAAAGCCTGGTATCGTGTTGAAACTGAATCGAATTTTCCATACAAATTTAACACCACGCTGAAATTTTGCTAGGTAATATCCTGTTCGGTGTTAAAAACATATGAAAAGTTGCTTTTATGATTGTTCTCTCCAATATAGTCTCCACTTATTTTACCAGAATTTTTATTTTTCGATACATTTTAAACCTAGTAAAAAGTTGACAAATTGAATTTCCTTTCGTTTTTTTGCGGAATTATTTTGAATGTTGTGTTTTGATTGTTTTTTTGGACTATAAAATGGAATTTTATGATGCCTTTGACGTCTGTCACTTCGATTTCTCCACAAATTTTTTCTCTTCAGTTTTTGCTACGATTTGAATGTACCTTTTTGGAGATCGTGTTAAAATTAAGTTTTGCTTCAACACGATACCATGCTTAAAGCTTTATATTGATATTGATGGAATGAAATTTGCTGTGATCATATTTGTTTTATCTAAAATTTGTTTCGTTGCTGTATTTGCTGTTTTTAAATTATATGAGACCGATTGTAGTGTTACCTTAAAATTGAATGATATTAAAATTTGAATACAAATATATATTTTGTATGAAATAAAAAGATAAAGAAAGAAAAAATACCTGAGATTTTAATAATAATTGATCAGCACTTAACAATTGTTTCGAAGCAACTAATGCAGTAGTTTGAATTAAAGTTGTTAAATTTTTCCATAACGAAATATTAGTTTCATCTAAAAATATTTAATAAATTAAATTCGTAGATGATTTTTCTTAGATTATTATATTTAATTACTTAATTTTTTCTGTAAAATTGAATCATTTATAGATCTTTTACGAGGACTTTCATAATTTCTGGAATATGATTCAACACCGTCTTTTGATGGTGATTTTGTGTATGATATGATTTCTTGAAAATGAAAAATTAAAAACTGAATCGATTTTGTTTTTTTTTTTCCTAAAAGAAAATTTACCTTCATCCGATTCAGGAGCTTCACCTTCAATTGCGATACCAAATCGTTTCATGTTATCCTAAAAAAAAAAAACAGAACTAAATTTAATTGATAAGATTGTAAGAAAAAAACTTAAGTACATCAATGTTATCCTTTTCATCTTCGGATTCGGAAGCTTCACCCATAATTACATCTTTATTTTGTGACATTTTTTTTTTTAATAATAGATTAAAATTAAAAACTGTTCACTCTCAAGCAATTGTTCTATAAATCTTTTATTGATTGTCAAAATCAGCTGTTCAGTGATGTTTATATATCAGAAGTTCTCAAACTTTATATTCTTTATCGAAATCTATAGCAATTTCATTTTGAAAAGAGCCAAGGAAATAAAAATGTATGTTTTTCATATTTACAAAACGTGATTTAATTACTTAATTAAAACAAAATTGAGAGCGTTTCATGTATAAAGATTTCCATTTTCAAAGGTTTCAATTTGTTTTCTATTATAACACCTGCTATACGTGTGAAAACCGTAAAAAAAAATATGTTAATTAAAATTTTAATTTTTTATGATCTCAAATTTCATTGTGATTTTTTTAAATATTACCTTAAATTATAAAAAAAAAACATTCATACATAGTGTCTATACAGAATTCTGCTAACCAAAAGAATAAACAGCCGCCATTTTCATTTTAATAACTCATTGCTGGACATATTATGTTAAAGTATTAGATTGGTAAACATCTCGTTGAGCGAAAACGAATAATTTTGAAAATTCGAAGTAACAATATTCAGTTCACACTTCCATGGCATGACTGAAAGAATACAAGATTACGCCGTGCGCATGTCGGTCATTTTGAATATTTATTTTCATATTTTAATGACATCACATGTGACCCGATTCCATTTATATATAAAGGATGTTTCATTAAGGACATAACATAACGATTGTAACGTGTGCTGTGTGGCTTGTAGCGCCGTTTTGTTGAAACCACATATCGCCGATATCAATTTCATCTAATTCTGACCAAAAATAATCCTCCAACATGGCACGGTAGCGCTCTCCATTGACGGTAACATGGCGATCGTTCGCATCAACGAAAAAATACGGCCCAATCACGCCTCCGGCATGTAAACCGCACCATACAGTGATTTTTTGTGGATGCAATGGTATCTCTTGAAGCACATGTGGTTTTATTGCTGTCCAATAACGCATATTTTGCTTGTTGATAAATCCGTTTAGCCAAAAATGAGCCCATCGCTGAGGATGATTTTTCGCTCTTAAAGTTGCGGCGACCGACTCGGAATTTCGGTAGTAATTTTTAATAATTTCCAAGCGTTGCTCGTTCGTGAACTTTACCATGATGAAAATGTTGACTTTAATCTACGTTTTGACATTGACAGGTCATTATTAATGTTTAAGGGTGCGTTCATATAAAGATACAAAATTGTTATGTCCCTATTAAAAGACACTATAATAGTGATTTTTCACATAAACAATGTATTTCGGCTCTGAAATGACGTAGGTGCGCAGAAAAAACCAATTTGAAATATGGGTTGGCGTAATCTTGTATTCTTTCATTAATGCTTCCATGGTGTGCAAGCTTATTTCAACTGCGACAAAAGCCAAGGAGAAAATAAACTGCAACCTAAAAACAGTAATCAAGATACCCAATTGATATCAAAATCAATAGAACCAATATATTTCGGGTAACGCTTAGAGGACTTATATATGATTTACCTTAGTGGACTGTATTTAAAACCTTTAGGATACATGCCATTCTCAAACAACATGTTTCCATCATGGGAAACGGCAATTATTTATGAAGCAACCCAATAATATAAAATACTTGTACTACTCTAATAACAGAAACACACTTCTATAAAGAAGAATTAAAGCGATAGCAATAAAAGGATGACCAATTCGATAGTGCTGGATGGATAATAAAAACGAAGGAGAATTTTAATAAGGTTAACAAAATTTAATAGAATATATTATATATATAATTAATATATAATTTTTTTAATTTGAATTTAATTTCAAATTTTAATAAAGCAAAAATTCATTTCAAGTATTTCTTTAGTCAATCGGATTAGGTTTCGACATAGTCGTCTAAAAAGAGAATAAAGTTTTTTTTTAAATAATTTGAAATCGAATATAATAGCAAAAAAAAAAAAAAAAGAAATTACTAAATCCCATTCGAAATATGGATTAACATCGATATAAAGAACAACAGCTACGAATAAAGGGATGACCAGTCCGGCAATGTTGACAAAAGCCGCAGCTTGTGGTAGCTCTTCATAATGGGCTCTGTGTAATTAAGAAAATATTATATATATATTTTTTTCATGGCAAAAATTTTCAAAATTATTATTAAATACATTTCCGCCTTTAATTTTTGATCAATTCCCAATGTGGCTACCATTCCGGCCAGAATACAAGAAAATATTCCAAAAAATGCATGAGCTGCTGCAAAGAATTCTCGATTTCTTTGTGTACTGATTTTAAATAAAAACATCATCACTCCTCCAAGATACTAATTGAAACAGAAGAAAAACTTATAAATTATTTTAATTAAGAAAATTGATTTAATTTATTTGTTAATCAAAAAAAAACCACAAAATAGAAAGTTCTTGTCTGTAAATAATGCCAAAATGAGATTGAATTTATTTACAGTAATTCTTTTTGGTTTTTTAATGAGTTCTGTGTTTTGTAATGATTATTAAATTAGCGTACTTTCATTATATTATTTATTATTTTAATAATTATGTCATTTCTGAATAAAAAGAACGTCGATTTTCAATCATTAAAAAGCGGAATTTTAAGTTAAGTTACTATTCTTGCGAGAGTTTGCAAACATGATTAAAATTTCCTTTAGTTTACAGGAAACATGTTACTGCATCACAAATACCGATAACTATGCGCTAGTACCAGAAAATTACAAAAAAAAGCTTAAAAAAAAGTTCCGCAACATTTTTTTTTCTCCAGAAATTAACTTTTCATCTTTAATTTTAACATTCTAAAAATATATTTTATGAACCTGCATGCAAAATAATGTGATTACAATAAGTCCGAGCCATGAATGTAAGCTGTAAAAATGTTGTCGTTCCGGATCACTGGTTCTTCTTGATTGCATAGCTGATATACCGCCAATTACCATAAAAACTAGGGCACATGTTTGAATCCCGAAATGAACATACTTAATCTTTTTTGCTGGATAATTTCTAAAAACTCGATATATAACAATACCTAAGAATAATAAAAAATTTATTATTAGAATAATTTAGAAAAAAAAAAAATATGTTTTTCTTTCACCATTCCCCACAAGAAATACTAATGCCAGAGGCATCAAAATTATATGAAAATTTAATGTCGTTTCACCAGATTTTGTCCAACTAAAACCGTTAAGATCATTTTGAATCCAAACCAACATAATTATAACATAAATAATCATGAAAACTTCAAGGAAGAAAACAAGACCTCTGATCAAATGATTCGGAGAGATGCTTGTAGACAACATGATTATTTTTCTTGTAATATAAATGTTTCGTTCGAAAATTCTTTTCTCAATTAAATATAAATATTTATTTTTAATTTTAATATATATTTTTTAAATTAAATAAAATTATTTTTTTTATATAATAAATAATTTTTTGTTCACAAAACATAAGACAAATGATAGAAAATGGTGGATGGTAAAAAAAAAAAAAAAAAATCCAAGGCAATTTTCGATTAGAAAATAATAATTGATTTGTTTTTTTTTTTAAAGTAGATATTTTGAAATTAAAACACAAAATAAACAGACAAGTATATATTATATATTTTTCGAAATTATATTTCACATGTAAAGCTAATATTTTTTTAGGATATTTATATTTTTTAATGCTTGTATAAGAGTTCTTCAAAATTTGGATAAAATACAAAATTAAGTTTTTTTTCTTTTTTTTCTTATTTCGATATGTTTATAGAACATTCAAAATAAATGATTTGAGCTTATTTGTGAATAATAAATATCAAAAATATTTATTTAAAAAAAATGAAGAAAACAAAAAAACATCACAACGACATAAATTAAGTGAAAAAAATAAGAGATTAAATAGAAAATAAAAAATATATATATATATTTTTATAGATATCACTTTTAAAGTAACTTAATTACGGACAAAAAAAAAATTTCCATCAGAGACAACGAAAAATCATTTATTCATTAGCACCAGTCAATAGTATAGCATCTTCGGGTAGTGGTCGTCTTTTATAATCTTTTTCAGTTGCCAAATAAACAACTAAACCAGCAAATAGCACCATAAGTACACCCATACAATTCACCATTAGAGCAGAATTTGGTAGATCCTTTATATTTGAACTGCAAAAAAAAAAAACAAATATTATTAAAAACTAAATTACATTTAATTTAATAAAATTTTACATTGCAAAGAATGCTTTTTCTGATAAACCAATTAAAGCGGACACCACAGACAATACAAAACCGAATAAACCAAAATATATATGTACTGGCATATAAACTTCTTTATATGATTGTTTCATTCCCGGAATAAGATATGATATAAAACCTCCAGTCCATTGTAATGCAAATAATATAACAGCTGATAGTCCTAACCAAGAATGTAATGAATATAAATTTGGTATCGGTACTGCAGCCAAATTGTGTGAATCAAAAACTGCTACAAGAGCAATAACTGTTAAAATGAAAGTGACTGCATGCATTGAAGCATGAGCTAATTTCAATTGTTTCTTTCGGGCTGTTCTTACACCACGATAAATTAATATAGCTACAATTAAAAGAGAAAATTTATTATATATATATTTTTTTAAATATTAAAATTATTTTCATTTATATACAATTTCCATATAAAAAGATCATTCCAATAACCATCAAAAGTGGATGCCAATTAAATTCTAATGATGGATTATCAGTCCATCCTAAACCACCAAGATGTATTCCAATCCAACTTAACATTATAATGATAAGTGTTGCACCAGTCATTTGTGTGACTAAATATAATACCCGGAAATTTCCAAGGGATGAACCCTCCAATTCCTCCATGATTCTAGAAGAAAAAAAAATATACAAATATATATTAAGAAACACCTGTTTAAATTCTCAAAAGAAATCAACCTTCGTAATTAAAGGTACACGTAATAAGTTTTATGCTATTTGGATATTTTGTAATTTTTATTAATTTTCTTTTTTTGTTGTTGAAATTTTTTTTGAATTATTTCATAAATTCGCAATCATTTAATTCCATGTTTTTATGTAAAAGTTGCAATGCTCAACTGATTTTATATTATATGATTATGATTATGAAAGGTCAGCGAACCCCTCCTGGGTCCACGTAAACACAAATCTAGAGAAGTTTTCATTTAATACCTAAATATTATTTTCGATTTTCTATTTTTTTCAGGTAAAGTAAACTTCATACATTTTTTAGATGACCTTATTATTCTTATCTAAAACTAATTAAAATCTTATCAATCTTAAAACAATAAACAATATTTTTTTTATAAAAAAGAAAAATAATCTAAATTTTGATGAAAGCTTTATTAATCATCAAATTAAAAAAGATTATGTTATCTTTAAAGTAAATATTTTTTGGTACTTCTTAAAGTACAGGAAATTTGGGATATTTTTAAATCTGACAGATGGGAAACTTCCCTGTTTTTGTTTTTTTTTTTTTTTTTGCATAATACGCATTTTATAAAAAATTAATTTATTTTAAAATAATTTTACATACCTTTTTTCTATTCTATAGCACTTTTATTAAGTAATAATGATATATTTTATTAAGTATTATTTTCACAATTTTTAGCACTATCTAGCAAAATCTCTCCAAAAAAAAAAAAAAACAAAAAAAATTGTAATAAAATCACATAAACAGCTGCTAAATGACGAATAATTTTATTTAATTTTTTTTAAGCTTAAAAATTCTTGTCTATATTCGCATATTTCTTGATATTTTTTTGCAGATCCTACAAGACAAGTTCAAGAAACAAGAATCACTGATTCCAATAATTTAAAAAGCCACAGAAGATAATAAGAAAAACCACAAAAATTAAGCAATAAGAAAAATCTGTAATTTGATTTTGTTTTAAATTTACTTTCCGCGTTCACTGCCTCAAGTTAGTTTACCGACAACAATTTACATTCACCTTGAATAAACAGACAGCAAATAAAAAAAAACAAAAAAAAAAACTTGTTGAATGTACATATTTCATACGGTGACGTCACGGAATCAGAAAGTATACAAAATCTCGATTCTCATAATATTAACGAAACGGAATCATTTACTTTGTTCAATGGCTAGGCGGTTATTTTTCTAGAGATTGTACTAACCTGAATATAAACGGTGTTAACTTTGGTAATCTATATATTCTTTATATACCTTCTTCGTCCCAGTTTCACTATGGATAAGTTTTCATTCGAGCTTGAAAAAGTATAATGTAATTCCATAAAATCTTGAAGTAAACCAAATTCTCTTGGGTGTGCTTGAATTATGGATTACAAAAGATACCATGCGCAATTTAATTCTCTTTAATCGATATATAGTGGTGCCTCGATTTACGGCATTTTATTATTGGACCGAATTAAATTCTTGGAGAGAGATCCTCCTCTACTTCAGGATAACGAATTTTTGAAAAATTCTGCCGTATACTATTCCGATTATTTGGGAGTTTTGAGATATAAAATGTTATCTGGAATTAATTAATCTTAATAGCTAAATATGAGTAAATTATTATTTAATATTTTCAATAAAATGTTTAATATTTCTACTTTGAGTTTGAAATATTTAAAAAAAAAAAATTCTAAAAAAATTTTGTATAAACAAACTATTGTGAATAATATTGTACAATAAAAATCCGTTAGATGTCTCTCTACCAACATTATACCTGTCTATAACAATAGCTGGCTGTCAGGTAGTGGGTATTTTTCTTTTTTTAATTTTTATTTGTGTGTTGTTCTTCCTGCACATGATTTTAATTACGGAAAAAATTTTTGTAAACAAAATCAAGTGATTTATTAAAAAAAAAAAAAAGTTATAAGAGAGAAAATCAAGATGTTTTCGAATTTAATAATAACACATCAACAAAAATTTATATTATTTGTCGGTTTGTAATTTTATTAAATATTATATAGAATCCGGTTTAAGAAAAAAAAATTATAAAAAAGGAATTTTAAAGTTTTGTTTCATTCTCCTTTTTTCTTTTCTTTTTTTTTTTTCTTTTGTTTTATTTTTAGACAACACAAACTTAGAGCGACATTCAAATCAAATGATACAAAAATGGCTTGAGGAACAGGGTCAAAATATAATACAAATAATTCCGGATGATACTAATATTGATTCCAGATCAACATTAGAAAATGACATCATAACACAATTAACAAATTTACAGCAAAAAACTAATATAATATTACAGCCGCTATCGGATTTATTAATAAATATGAATTCTTCATCAGTTTTTCATTTAATAAATCAATTAAAAAAATGTCCACAAGTTAAACAGACATTTTTATGGGCATCTGTTAAAAACGTTTCCGAACATTTTGTAATACCATTTCTACAATACATGTCAGATATTGTAGTTACATTTACAAATCCAAATAATTTATCGATTTTAACAAGAAAATCTGGTGGAACAATTACGAATAAAGTTGTATTTTTGGAAAAGTTTTAATTTCAATTGGATTTAAATATTTGTTTTTTTTTTTCTTTTTTCTTTTCTTGTCTAGTTTTATTCATATCATATGATCGGTGGAAAATTTTCAATACAAGAACAAAAAAAAAGTCTACAGAAAATCATAGAGCCAACTATTAATCCTGAAAGTTTGGGAACATTTAAAATAAACTTGGATGAAGATGAATTAATTGCAAGGAATGCATTAAAATTACCTTATGAAAGGTATTTCATGAATGAATTTAGAATTGAGAGAGGAAAAACTTTGGAAAATGTAATATTTATGGAATCAGAAAGGGAATTTTGTAATTAGATTTAATCTAAATTGTATCCAAAAAAAAAAAATAGAGCAATGATAATTAGGGTAGTCATTGTCTTTCATAAAATCCTCGTATTCATCGTAAATGTCGTAAGCTTCATATTTCTCTTTTTTGTATTACAAAATAACAACGCTTACGATGAATTACGAGGATTTTACGAAAGACAATGGTGCTTATTATGAAATACGACGAGAAAACGAGCTATACACACTCACTTATCTAACGCCGTATTCCATAATACTCATCAATGAATATCCTAAATGTTTATGCCCTATGGTAGGTACTAGCAGAGGGTATATTAGTTTTGTCACTAAGTCTGCAACGCATAGAAATAATTATCGTAGAAAAATTTCAAGGGTATGGTTGTGTAGGAAATCAAAAGTTATATCGATTTATGCATGTCCGTCCGTCCGTAGACAAGATAACTCAAAAACGCATTATCCGATTTTGATGAAATTTAGAATATAAGTTACTTATTCCTTAACTGGATTTGATATTCCATTTCAGCAAAATCGGCCAGGGAGGAGGGAAGTTATTAAGCAAAAACCAGGGTGATCAGAAAGTTTTTTTTATATGGTTTTTCAGATTTAATTCGAAAATTTGTCAATCAATTTTGTTTAAATTAATTATGTTGGTTAAATATGTAAATAGACGATATCATGTTAAATTTGAGCAAAATCGGTCAAAGGATAGTGAAGAAAGAAATAATCCTAGGAGAAAATAAGTCTGTCCATAAAGTTTTTTTTGATGTACTTTAAAAACTAATATACCGATTTGGATAAAATTTACAGATTAGATTTTTATGCTAGTAGGGTCTAGGGTACCTGCAAATTAGAGAAAATTTTGAAAAGGAGAAACAAAGTTATGAAGAAAATACCTTGAAATATTGTTAGTTTTGACTGTTTTTCTGTTCCATTTCTACCATAGGGCATGAAAAAATCAGCTATATGCCGATTTTAAGTTACTATATGTTTTGTTTTTTTTTCAATACGATATAATCTCGAATCGAGTTACATAATTCCACTTCAGTTATTTTAACTTATCAGTAAATCGATCTGAATTTTTCCTCTAGTTTTTAATCTCATTTAAATTTGTGTATACAAAATAAATCTCATGTATAAATAAATAAATAAATATATTTTCCCAGAACAACAGATTCATCAAAAGAAAGTAAAATTGAATATATTCCGGATGCCGATGATGATTTCGATGAAGAAGATCCCGACGAGGATCTGTACATATAGCATTAATGGGGCCCCCAAATCATAAACCATTTTATTTGATTTTGTTAAATGTATAATTGTTAAAAAAAAAAAAAAAAGAAAAAATGAATAAATATTTTTATTATATATATATTTTTTTTTTTTATGATTTTATTTGTAAAATAAATGTTTTTTTGTTTTTATCAATATTTAATTTTTATTTACAGGAAAAAAAAAAAAAACATATTTTCTTTAATACACTAAACAACAACAATTACAAAAAACACGAAATTTAAGACAATTATTTTTTTCACGTATTCATTTCTTTTTTCTTTTTTTTTACATTAATTTTTTACTTAAAACTATTATTTTGTTTTGCTTTTTATTTTTATTAAACTTAATATTTAATTAATATACATTTAAAATTAATGATAAACCTTTGGAATAAAAAAAAAAAAAAGGCAAAAGACAAAAATTTACACAATTTAAAATTCTGATTTAGGTAAGAAATGGCAGATTTTTTAATTAATTTAAATAAAAAAAACTTTTATCTCAGTGCGAAGATTTGTTAGAATCTCTAATCGGTCATTTAATAGGATTTGTTCTTCTTGCTTCAATTTTTCCAAATCAAATTGACATGGTTGATTGAGATTGATTGAGCTCTTAAGCCGGATACAATTACAATTTATCGTTTTAAGAAAGAAAATCATATCTCCATTTTCTCTTAAGGAACAACGAAAATTGGAATTTTATTTTTCAACTTTTATATGACAAAGATTTATGGAACATGTTTCGAATTAATTTATTATGATTTGTGTAAATAAATTAGTTACTAATAATATAAATAAGATAATATCAACAAAGTTCTAAATGCCAGAATTCAATCATCTCAAAAATTGAATTTAGAATTTTTCTTTCTTAGAAACGGAAATGCATAATATTAAGATTTCATTTTCATTTACGTTAAAAATCTCGGCGGAATGGAATGAATGCAATTTCAATGTCATAATAATAATAATAATAATAATTTCGAACAATAGAAAATTGTAATTGTTTAAGAATTTGTTTTGATTGAGAAACTTTTTTCTCAAAATTAATATCGTACACAACGTTCTCCAATTTACAGAATAAATTGATGATCATTTCAAAATTTATGTACAATTTTCTTATTGAAATATATATTTGACCTATTTTTGTGCATTTTCTTATCACTGACCGATAAACACTGTTAAGAAAAATCAGTAAAGGTATTCACGGTTCCGTTGTATGCTGTGTGGTCGTCTTGTATCGTAGCGAAAGTTTATCTTTTGTATCTTGTGCACTTTAGCACCTTTACTACGATACAAGACCATATACAAGGAATCATGAAGACCTATAGTGTTATTTCTGCTAAACTCTCTTGTGAGTCGCACCACAGAGTATACTAAACAGAGTTCTCAATGTAAACAAAAAAAAAAAAGACTGTAAATACATGCATTTTTATATCACACAGAGTCTTTTTTGACAAATACTATTAATAAGATGGCATGTTTTGCAGACTGTAAATATGACCAAATCAATAATGGCATTCTATAAAGCGACAGGCGATTATCACTTATAACCTATTTGAAAGTGATCGCCACATATTTCGGCATTATGGAAGGCGATTAAGTTCTAAAATTATGTGAAAGCGACAGAGTTTAAGCTGTCAACTCAAATTCATCAATATGCGGCGATATCACCTTGCGAAATGCCGAAAAGCGACAAGCGATAATCGCCTGTCGCCTTATAGAATGCCACTTCGGTGAATCCAAGTTGAGAACTCTATTTGAGTAGTTCGTACTAAACTTAAAAATGATTTTCATATTTACAAAAGAAAAATATGACTAAAAAAATTATGTTAAATATCGTATTTTTATTATTTTTTTTTTTTGATTTTATTAATTTTATCACAACATTTTTATGGCTCATTGCTTGAATAATAATAATTCTTTTTTTTTCATTTTTCTCTTATTTTGTTTAAATAATTTTTCTTATTTTTCTTCTAAACATTTTTTTTTTTTTTTGGTCTTCGTTTCAATTAATTTGCTTAAAATTAAAATTTATTTTTGTATTTCATTTTTTTTTTTTGCGTTTTTTCAACAAATTTACAAAATTTATTTATTTATTTTTTTTTCTTTTCCTTTTACACAAAATTTAACATATTTTATTTTTTATATATAATTTTATTTTTATTTCGATTTTATTTTTTTATTTTTTTTACCAAATATAAAAAAATATATTAGAAATTAAACCTGCCTAAAAAAAAAAAAATGGAAACATTTTAAAAATGGAATATTTTTGTGGATCCTGTTCTCTTTGGTTCCATAGAAATGAAACTTTTTTCCAAAATGGAGGATGGACAATTTTTTTGGTTTGGATTCCAATCAATTTTCATTTTAAAGACAGGTTTAATTCGATTTAAATATTAATTATATTAAATATTTTGTCTTATTTGTGTAGAAATTTTTTTGGAAACATTTCAAAAAATGAATTAGATTTGCGTATACGAGAAAAACTTAAGATATAAAAAATCTGTTGAAAATATTTTGAATAAAATTGATTTTATGAAATGCGTTTTTTTTTTTTTTTTTTAAATTTAATTAATTAAGAATTTAATAATTCGAAAACTTATTGCATACAAACATTTTCTCTTAAAGACTAGAAAAACCAAAACTCGATTTTTATCACGAAAATAATATTTGTTTTTCTAAATAAAAAAAAATATTTTTTTTTAAAAAATATGTTTTTTTTTTTGATCTTTGTGCTTTTTAAAAAAAAAAAATTAGAAGAAAAACTTTTAATCGTGTTAAAATCTCTTAAAAATTAATTAAAATGCAAAAACTGGAAGAAATGTAATTTTTCCTAAATTTTAAAAAATGCAAAATTTGTTCACAAAAATAAATAAATGACAAAAAATAAAAAAAAAAAGAAAATGAAACAAAATAATAAATATTTGGTAAAAATGGGGGAGACATGTAAAAAATCTTAGTAAATAAAATTTTATCTTTTACGATTGAGTAATAAATAAACATCGCTTTTTGGATCTGGTGCCATGGAACTCCAAATGGTGTCCTTGCAGAGAGGCAATGTTGAATTTATCTCGTTCGTGATTTGTTCGAAAATGCATGTTTCACGTACAAAATAGAATTTCTGAACAAGATCATCGATCCAATTCAATAATGAATCACCGAAACGTTTCGAATTCGTTTTAACATATTCTTCTAGACGATTTGTTTCGAGTGCATTTGGTAAATAGCTTTCCCATTCGATTGGGTAGGATAGATCAATTCGTGTACCCTGATGAATTTCTTGTGCTCGAGAACGTTTTATGGATTTTTTATTTTCAATATTTAACGGTGTTATTAGAAATTTCGTTTGAGCATATAAATTTGTTCGACCAATTAATTTCACTGACCATAATCCCGGTGTTAATGGATGTTTTAGATTAGCTTTTGAGAAATTTATAGAATCTGTTTGTCCATCTTCAACATGAATTTCATTGAAATCTTGTAATTTACCACTTGGATCAATCCATAAAACGGTTAAATTATAAGAATGACTTTCAGCCTTTTCCGAGCCTAAATATTGAAATAATAATACCAAATCAGTATTTGGACCTAGGAATTTTCCAAAATTTCTAGCAATTTGTTCTTTTTGATCATATTCTGAACTAACTTCAAAATTTTTTATACGTTTTGCAAAATTTGAATTTCTTGCTGTTTGCCATGATTGACTTGGTCGTATTCTTGTTTCGTATTCATTAATACCGTCTGGATTTTTTGCTAAATAACGTAATATGAATCCTTTATAATCATCGTTCTGTTTAAAGTTTGTAATTTCTTTTAAGATTTGTGGTTCAAAATTCATTGTACGACCAATTATTCTTAACAGACTATTTGATATTGTCAAAGTTGCATCATCAGTTGAACTTTTATCATCATAATGATATATATTTTGCCAATATGAATTCAAATTAACATAATCACTTGTGTATGGACCAAAAAGCCATTCTTCAATTTGTAATATAATCGCTTGATTAATAATTGGTTCAAATTTTCTAGCAAAAAACAGGAATTTTTGTTCGGTACCTTGTAATCGTGGCCAATCATCTGGTTTAAAATCATTTGGACTACAACCACACCAATCGACAACATGTTTATATTGACATTTACAACCTAAACGACGTTTCCAATTTGTTACATGTAAATTATTATCAATATAAGTACCGCAAAATTTTGAATTACGTAAAACTGTATGAAAAAATGATTCAGCCGGTAATAAAGTATGTCGGAAAATTGTCATTAAACCTTCAAGTAATACATCACCGTCCGAATTGGTCACGTATTTTACAAAATCTTTTGATAATGCTATCCAATCACTGCCACCATCAACTTGTATACCATCCGGCAATGAACGATCTGATACTCTCCACATATGTGTATCACATTCAACGAAAGTCTTATCTAATCCTTGTTTTTGTATAAAACGTTGAGTTTCTCGGCCATGACTTTTAACGAAATTTCTACCTTTATTTGCGGTTAGAAAATCAACTAACTTATCATTTGTTTTAACTGGAAAATCACTTTCACTTAAATTAATTACAAAATCCCATTCCCATTTGGATGCTAATAAATCTTGCATACATTGTAGAAGCATCGATAGCAGAGAAGCGCCACCCCATATTGTTGAGAATCTTTGTCTAGCCAAACGAATATTTTGAAATTTCGATTCTAATTTTAAAAGTTGACGATAAAGATAATCTTGACGCTGAAAATAAATAAAATAATTCTATTAAAATTGAATTATTTAAAAGAATTTTAGGAAATTATATAAATTTTAAGCGAAAAATTAAATTTAAATTTGTATAAATTACGACAAAAACAAAAACAAACACAACAAAATAATTTGCAAATGAATGAAAATTTTTCTTGAATTAAGCAAAAATTAAAATGTGAGCGCTCATAAAATATGTCTAATTAAATACATGACCGGATTTTGTGTTCTGATATCATATTATATGAGAGGCTCTTCTTTTTTTAGTTTCGAGAAGAAATTTGTATCACAAATAATTCAAATGAATTATGAAAAAAAAAAAACGAAAAGAAAAGAAAATGTAGAACTTTAGAAACCGAGATTTTAAATTGATAAATTTGTCTTACATCGTTAAATTTCATTTAATCGCACTTACTGAATCGACGTGAATGTAGAAAACGTGATTTGAAGAATAAAGTGATTTAATTAAACGATGTACTTGACGGAGGGCTCGACCATTTAATGTGAGTAGAAATGCGATTCGTACACGACTTATTTCCGGCTTTGGTATTATTTCTGCTATTTGTGGACTAAATTCTAAAAAAAAAAAGAAAAAAAAAGAAAAGAAGAAAATAATTCCATATTTATCCAATGAGGACAAAAACAAGAACAAGAAAATATATATATAAAAAAAAAAAAACGACATACTAGCAATTCCAGTTTCATAAATATTTATCGCAAAATATCCACCGCATGCCTCTTTAACATCACCCGGACATTTCATATTACAGCTTGGATCTGGAATTTTTGATGCGGCTGGAGGTTTCTCATTACCACAAAAACATTCCGTTCTAAATAAAAAAAAAAAAAATATATGAAATATAATATATATTTTTCTTTTTGTTTTTTTTTTACAAAATATTTAAACTTACGAATATTGGACACCAGCATATGGAAAACCAGATTGAAGGCACATTTGAATACATTTCTTTGGTGAATTATTAATTTTGAAATTTGTATAGTAACCCGATAATAAACGATATTCTTTTTCATCTTTATAACAGCCTAATGATTTATTTTTTGTAAAATTACCATTTGGACAATAATTTGGTAATGTTGTAGCATAAAATTGGCTAGATTGTATTAAACATGTTATATTTGAAATATGTTTTCGACAATTTAAACTTTTCGCCCGGTATATTGCTGAAATTGCTTCTTTTATTGTTATTTCACAATTCGGTGTGAAACCTAAATGTTCTATATTTAATACTGGTTTTAAACCTGTACCTAATATTGTGTCTTTAACTTTCAATGGACTATTTAAATTACTATTAATATCTTCATCGTCACCAACTGAATTATAATTGGTGTTCTTTTGAATTGTATCTTTATTTTTACTTTTATATTTTTGACTAGTCTCATCATTATTATTTAAATCGGGAATTCGTAATGATTTATATGCCAAAAATATTTGTATTAATAAAATTATCAATCCTAATATGAAAAACACTTTATAGCGTCTCATCCATCGGACAGCCAATGTTTCGGACATCGTAATTGAATATCATACAAATTTATCATCACAATTTAGAAATTAAAAAATAAAATTAACAAAACATTTTTTTTTTTTTTTGCTCTCTTTCTTTTTTCTTTATCTATATGAATAACAGAAAAAAAAATGTTTTCTTTTTTAAATATATTTTGATTTAATTGAAAAAATTTCCATAAAATATTTATATTTTTTTTTTAACGTTTACATGTTAATTAGATTAATTTTTTATTCTTTAATTTATTGAAAACTTGTTTTATCTAACTTTATTAATGATTTTTTTTTTTTTTGAGATATTTAAAAGTGACGAATTTGGTTTTTAACTTGAACGATTTATATCTACGAATGAATTTATTCTATTTGTGCTGTCATTTTTCTACTAAAAAAAAACTAAAGTTTTCAAGGATGACAGTTCTCTAAATGCAATTTATATTAGTCATGGATACAATCCGCTAGATGTCATAATAGAAGAAAAATTCACAATCACAAAAAATTTCTCATAAGAATTTTGTTTACAAAATTTTATCAAGAAAAAAAAAAAAAAATGGACAATAATTTTGTGGAGAAATGAACTTTTTATTGAGCGAATTCTGAAATAATAAAAAATGATTAAAAGCTTATTTTTTAAATACAATAAAATAATTCTTTACTTCAATCGTGGTTTATAACATTGTAAAAGTTTGATTTTAAAATATGAAATTCGTAAATGAAATTTTTCTTGTATACGTATTTGATTTTTGTTTCTTTTTGTGTGTTTTTTTATTTGTTTTCTTTTATTTAAAAATGTTTAGCAAAATGTATAATGTGCACATTAGTTATTTTTCGTTTCTACACTTGAGTTCCATTGATATCAGGTAAATTATCATCTGCATCTTTATCATTATCATTTTTTTTGGTCGTTGTTGTCATACCAATTCCCATAGCACCGAGTAAATTCGAAGTTGGTCCCGGACCGCCAATTTGTGATTTATAACTGTCCATCATATTCTTCAAAGTATTAACATTAATATCGATTGGTGTAAATGATTCGATATCATCGAAATCATCTTTATAAGATGAGTCCTTGTGTTTTTTCAATGTGGTCTCAAATGTTTTGCCGATTGTTGTACGCGCCAATTCTCGATCCATTTGATCCATATAAACTTTTATATCAGTCTTAATTGGGTATTCTGCATTCTCCATGCCTTCAATATTTCTATCAATATCATCGTCATCTTCGTAATCACTCATTTCTGAGCCCGACTCCCAATTATCTTCTGGTATAACAAAATCTAAGAAATTTTTTACATGTGTTTGAAAAGCATCTGGATCAAAATTAATTTGCTGATCATTTGATTTTACTACAAGCTCTGTATCATTAATTATTGAATTCTTTTCGATTGCTTTACGCATTGATTGTGTCTTTTTGACACGATTCGATGGACTTGTTGATATATCAACGCCATCATATTCTGATTTCTTCTCAAGAAATTCTGATATGTTTTTTGTAAACTCGCTAGCACTCAAATTACCATTCATTTTATATAATTTTGTAATGCCATATTTTTTATTTAATATTTCATCTAATTCTTCGGCGGATATATTTAACCAACTATCATTATCACTTGGCCGAAGATTAGATTCATCGGCTTTTAATTGTTCCGTATTTATTTCAATATTCCTGAGTAAATGAAGAATTTCTTGTCCAATAATTGATGCAGTACGAAAACGATCACGATTTTCCTTATAGAAAATTTTTGCATCATTTAATAATCGACAATAATCCTTGGAGCCTTCTAATAGATCTCGGAAATAGTCTTTTTTCTGAAGACTACCCATATATAATTTCCAGGCACGATCATTTTCAATATCATCTTCTTGTTTCGCTTGTAATGCTAAAATTTCGAAACCGCAGGCAATTTTTACACCTAAAATATCTTCTTTATAGTTTTGACTATCTGGCGATGGTAAATTCCATCCTGTATTACGATCTGGGATGTAATTATTATTTAACATCATTGCATATAGACATCTAGTGAATTTAACATTAGTTTTAATACGATTTTCGGGTGGAAAATATCTCATTGCGCGACAAGCTTTCATATCGATTGAATCCCGTTCGCAAAATGCACGACAAGCCGGAGCAATTAATGATGGTTTTTGTTTTAAAATTTCCGAAATCGCGAAAGGTACTCGAACAATTTGATGATGAAGAGCGATTCGTTGTTCTTCATTAAAGTCTTTTAAACGTTCATAGATACATGTTTGAATTTCCGGTGAGACACGATATAAAGTAGAATTTTGCCAGATTTTTCCAACAGCTGTACTAATTGGTAACAAAGCAGACGTATTTGATGGTGAATTTTGAACCAATTGCAAATATCCATTATGTATATAAGTCTAAAAAAAAAAAAAATATACACATGTGTTTTATTCTTAGAATGGAATATTTTAAACACCTGAAAAGGTTTATGCTTTTCTTATTAACATATGATTCATGACATATGACGGTTATTCTCAAAATTGTTTTAATTACAAAAAAAAAAACAGATATGTATTCATATAAACTTACCCTTTGTTCGCATGTATCTGGATTCGCCCATTTTGGAAGAACATCAGCCGCTTCTATTAATAAAAACTCACCGTCCGCGTCCACCACACGCCCAATTATTCCAGGAATTTTACGTGTGATTTCAAATATTAAAAAAACAATAAACCATTCATCTTGAATATTTTCTCCATAATGTGATATTCCATATAAATGAGGCGGAAGAAATTCTAAAAAAAGATTCCCGATAAGCTCTAAATAGACAGACGAAAATAATTTATTCAATATTCTTAAGATTTTTACCTTTTTTCTCGTCGTTTTCTTCAATCAAAATTCTATGTTCTTGTGTTCGAATAGTCAATAGAAATTCATCTTTATGCCAAATATAATCCCGATTATACGTTTTGACCAATTGATTAACTTGTTCCAAAATATTTTGTAAATCATTTTGTATTTTATCACAATCATCATCACTATCAGTTAATTGTGGAAATAGAAAATATTCCACAAAATCTTCCTCACGTACAAATTCGAGTAGTACACTCTTGGCTGACATTTTTAACAATAACAAAATTTACTTGATGATGAGTGAAAGAGATTCTATTTTTTAGAATGAATCACACATATCAACTCATATTTTGCCTTTAATAAAAATGGTGGGCAAAGTATTAATAAATTTGTATCTCTTTTTATTAATATTTTTTTTTATTGATTAATTAAAATTTTAGTAATATTTAATTGTGTTTATTTAAAATCATGAAAATAAAAGAAATTGAAAAAATCCAATTAGCATAAAGTGAAATTTCGAATTTGCAGAAATTTTAAGAATTTTACTCAAAGTTTAGCAAAGACAACAACCGTTTGCATTTTTTTATGTGTGAATTTAGCGCCTCTATATTTCAAATAATTTATGAAATATTTGAATTTGTAATCAAACATTTTTAATTTTAAGAAAATTTGATTAATTAAAACACACAATATAAAATTTTATCATAATTATTTACTTTACAATTATATATTTTATTTACAATATTATTAAGAAACATATTTTTTTATTTTATATGGAAATTGTATTACTAAATTGTAAAAAACAAAAAAAAAAAATTAATCTTTAGGAATTTTACATAAACAAATTTGTTAATAATAAGAAAAATAAACAAATAATTGACAAATTAATAAATTACATTACACAGGAGAAGATATTAGGAGCAGAAACAATTATTATTATTATTTATAATTAGCTTGATCGAATTTGAATTTATAATTTTCACAAATAAAAGAAAAAACAAAACAAATAAAATAACGATCAAAGTATTAAAAAAAAAACAGACATATTTTAATATTGCATTGAAATTTTTATATATGTAAGTAAAAAAAAAAAAAGAAAAAAGAAAAAGAAATTCATTTATTCGTTTTATTTTTCTATCATATTCGAGATACTAATATCGATTTGATTCACGATCCGAATATTTAGCACTCATTTTACTAACAGAATATCGATCCGAATATCCATCATATTTATCAGCTTTATAATTAATTTCTTGTGGTGTATAACCGATATTTTTCTGCCAATGTTTTGTCCAATATAAATCTTCATTACGTACTTGTGACGGAGTTTTAACATCTCGACAAACATAAACACAATAAATCATACTACCAATAAGTGTAAGAAATCCAAATACAAGAAATATAACTCCAAGAATCCTAAAATGAAAATCAATTAGGTTAACCCAATTATTACTCTCGAAAAAATCCATGATTATTTTACCAAACAAATAATGGATCGTTAAATTGTATAACAATAACAAATCCAAGTGTAACAAGTATTAAACCTAAGTTTAAAAGAAGCATTAGACAGCAAACACCTTTAATATTTGGACAAAATGGATTTGGAGCTGACATCGCTTCAATTTTGGCACCTGAACGTCTCTGGGATCGTGCACTACGACCAGTTTTTGCTGAACTAGCTACTGAATAAAGACTTCGTGGTCCACCGCGAGATTGTGGTCGAGCACTATATCGACTGGATAGAGAAAAAAAACAAACAAAAAAATAATAATAATGGAGTTAAATAAAAAAAAATATTTCAAATAAATAAAAACTATTATATAAAATTTTGCCTTATTTCAGATGGTGCCTTATATGCTGCACTCGTCACATATATATCACTTCCAGTATCACCTCCGTGATCATAACTAAGAGCGGATGGTGCACGTGGTGGAATTCGTGTTGGTGGTGCTTGTGAACCACCGTTGGTCACCAACGATCGTGGTCCACCATTTTCAATACCATTATTCCTTGATTTTCTTGATGAATGATGATGATGATGATGTGGTGGTGAAGCACGTTCATTTGCAATTGTATATTCTGATAGAGTTCGTTCTGATGGTGCTCTGTGACTTTCTTCTCCGTCTGTTGAATATCCTCGATTCGAATGAACATATGGTGGATCTGGTGTAAGACGTCCATGTGTTGCCACATAGTGTCCTCCTTTTACTCTAATTGAAATGAAAAAAAAAACAAACAACATTTGAGTAAATCCAGGAAAGTATGTAAAATTTTAACTCACTTTTTAACACGTCGTTCATGCATGTTTTTTTATTATTATATTCCTTTTAATTTTTATATTAATTATATTTATTGAAAACAATTTTCAAAATTAAAATTTTGATCGTTTTGAATTTATGTTTGCTTATTTTTGTTGGTTTTTTATGAAATTGTTTTTTAAGTCCTTAGAAAGAGTAATTCCTTTGTACATTCATTTTGTAATATTTTCAATTTTCCTGTAATTAAATAAAATAAAAATCGAAATTAAAATATTACTTTATAAAAAAGAAAACTTAATATTTTTTTCTTTCTTAAAAATCATTTCCCAATCATTTCCTATTCGACAAAATGAAAATTTTTTGCTTAATGATTTTTTTTTTTTTTTTTTATTCAATAAATCATTTCAATAATTTCGATAATTTGAATACAAAAGAAAATTAATATGATTTTCCTCATTTTATGGCTGTTTTGGAAAGAAAAAAAAAAAAAAAATAAAAAGGTGAAAAAACTTTTTGAGGTGTTACTTGTTATAAAACTTTTCCAATTAAAATTTCTTTCTGGTTTTCTTCCTTTTTTTTTCTTCATTTTGATTTATTGATTTTCAATTCGAAATATTCAAGTTTTAGTTTTTCATATTGTACAAAAAAGAAAAGAAGAAAATGTCATCTATCTTGGATTCTTATTTCTAAGATATATAGAAAACGTGTTTAATTTCATATTCCGAAACTTCTTTGTGTAGATCAAGGCTGTCCAATCCGGGATCCGCGGTCCGCATGTGGCCCAAGGCAAGTATCAATGCGGCCCGAAAATATTCAAAGTCACTGAAGCATGTTCATTTTTCTGAGGAATGATTTGTGTGTTTGCGCTCTCGTGCTAAAGCTGCCAAGTGCAAACAACAGAAACAGGACCAGAACAGAAAGTTCTTTCGTTATGTAGTAAATTCTTTTTCTGTTTGCGTTGCTCGCTCAGCTACACTGTTCTGTTGTTTGTCACCTGGTGGCTTAAGTTAAGAATGAAACATACTAAGTGTAAAATTAGAACCAACATGTTGAGAACTGCCTGGGAATTGCAACCACGTCAATCGAACCAGATATTGACGGTTTAGTTTGTCAACTTCAATGCCAAGTATCACATTCATTTTTTGATATGGATTTATAATATACTTGTGTCCTAAAAACACCATGTCTTCTTCCAATGCGGCCCAGGGAAACGAAAAGGTTGGACACCCTTGGTATAGATAAATATTAGGTATTGGGCCAGAAGTTTTCCATGTAAATATCCAAAGTAATACGATTTAATTAGAAACATCGGATAGATTTGGTATTTTTGCAAATTAAACTCCCAGAGAGTTCTAAAATTAAAAATTTACAGCATTATACATGTTCTAAATAGAATTAGATTAGGAAAAAAAGAAAAGAAAAAAGGAAATACTTTTTTGTTTCTTTTCTTTTTTTTTCATGAATAAAAAATAAATTTGCTAACAAATTTTTCTACTATAAAAAAGGTGAAACCGAGACATTTTAATAAAGGATGAGAATTTAATCAAATGATTCTCTACTTTTTTCTTTTTTCTTTGTTTTATGAAATTTTTACAAGAATTATAAATTAATTAAGTGTTGTTACCAACTTTTATTATTTTCTGGTCTTTATTGATGTTATATATAAAGTGTTTAGCTATAGAACATCAAAATGGAGACAGAAAGGTATTAAGCAGTAGTTCTATGACCGATTGGCATGTTTAAAAATTCAATTGCATTAAGTGTTTTTGCATCTTGCGATGAACTGTCGAAGAAAAGTATCCCATTCTCATTGTTCAGTTTATTGTATTTGACTCTGATTTACGGCTGAAAAAAGGGCTATAATATTAGTAAATATCATAGTTTTAAATCTTATTCTTTTTGCAAAATCCCTTCACCAGCTCCTATTTAATTACGTAATTTTTTCCAACCATATGATTGTTGTGTTAACGTATATTACCATTACTGTTTTCGAGTATTTTATTTACTCTAAATTTAAATTCTTATAGCTTCTACTTTATGGTTGGCAGCCAACTCACCGCCAGACCCCATGTAGAACTACACTCAATCCTGTCTCGATCCTGGAGAACACACTGACTGGAATAGTTTCCCTCATTTGCGCGCGACTACACGCTTTTGATGATTACCGATAGAGGATAGACTAAATCGCAATCGCAAAGGATATATTAACTAACCAGTTTCTGTATTGCCAGATCACCAAATGCATCCAAAACTTTCGACGACCGGTTTGTCGAACCAAATACCATCAATGAGATCTACGCCAGTCGGATATTCTGCTTCATTGTAGGCTCCGGGATTCTGGCCAATCCCACAATCTAAGGACTCATTCTACAGTGTGCACAATGGAACCAATTCGTAGTCTAAGTGCCGGGAGTACCAATAGACATTACTCCCAACATTATTAATCATCAATCATTAAGTGCATTCTACCCATAGAGTTATATCAATTAGAGATATTAATTTTTTGTTTCACGTAAGCCGACAGAGGGAAATATAAAACTTGGGCTTATTTGTATGAAAAATAAAAACAACACAAATTTTAAATGCTAATTGAGGGGAAACCAAGTTAAATTATTATATCGTATTGGTTGAGCGGCGAGTCATTATCTCCGAAACTTGGAAAACTTGGGTTTGAATCGTTTGTAGTAAGCAAGCGAGAAGATGAAACTTGGAAAACTTGGGCTTGAATCGTTTGGAGTAAGCAAGCGAGAAGATGAAACTTGGAAAACTTGGGCTTGAATCGTTTGGAGTAAGCGAGCGAGAAGATGAAACTTGGAAAACTTGGGCTTGAATCGTTTGGAGTAAGCGAGCGAGAAGATGAAATAGTGACCATTTCTCCTGCATAATTTTGTATGAAAACGAGATAAGCGAAATCTCTAGTTAATGTATCTTTATAATTCTACTTCGACGGTGAGCTGTCTTAAAGCAGAAGCGTCTACTTTTAATCCAGTCCAGGGCTTTCGACTGTTCTTATCTTTTTTTTTTCGCCGTTAACAATTGCAAATTGAGTCCGCTTGAAAATTGGAATTGCAAATTATTAAAATCAAAAAAAAGATTTCTAAAATCCCTTGAATCTTACTTTTAAAACGGAAAAGAAATAAAAATAACCTAAATACTATATGAAGAGATTGTTGTTTCAAAAAAAAAAAAAAAAAAAATTGTTAAATTCAAATTAATTGACCATTTCTCATTTAAAAAGTGAACATGTACATGAGTTACGAGGTCAGATTTATCAAGTTATTGGTTTTATTATAATTTCCAGTATATCGTGTGTAACGGAGTTTGTTGTAATAATAATTGTAATTCGAAAAAGCCGACAACATGGAAACACACAATTAACATTTACTACCAGTGTGCAGCGCAACGAAAATGATCGAGTTTTTTTGGTTTACTTTACCTCACCCGATGGGAAATTATTTCAACATTTTTTTGTAACGCATATATTTCGATGGCTGAGTAAATATTAACACATATGAGAACAGTTTTAAAAAACTAGACTTGGATGATTCTTTAGCAATTCGATTTCTTCAAAAAAGAAAGACACCATTATACGTTTTTTTTTTCTGTTAATAATTTCTCGCGATTTAAAACTTATAATAATAATAATAATAAAAAAAAAGCTTCATTTTTTTTGGTTTTTCTGCACAAAATTTTGTGTCTAAACAGATGATGACATGCTTGAAAGATTCCATTAATTGCCTGTTGAATTTCTCAGAACCATCGTTTTTAGGGAATTGCCTAGAAAAATATGTATTTTTATGCGAACGAAAGGAACAAAAAAAAAAAAAAAACTGCCTAAAAGCTTATATTTCTTTTATTCTTAACTGTTTTATTGCCGCCAATTCGTGATTTAAATTTATGGGAAAAATTTTGTTATTTTGGCACCACGTTTTTATATTTTGTTTGATGATACAAAAAAAAATTGTTTGTTTTAATGAAACTTACATAAAAATACAGTAAGTCACTTTTGAATTTAAAAAAAAAAAATTTCGAATTCAGAAACATAATTTTTGGCAACAAGTTCTTTAACCTAGGCCTAATATCTAAGGCTATCTCCAGGTGCGGAGTTCTAAGTATATTAATAATATTTTAATAAGAAAATCTTTCATACTATTTCAAAATCTATATAATAAGTTTATTTATTAAAATCTTCCTGTTCTAATTTAATGTATTGGGTAAAACTGCTTTATATAGGCTTAACTAGATTATGTGCGAATTATGAGACTAAAGTGAGTATAGTAAATCGATATTATCAAGTTAATCCTTAATTAAACACAGATATAGAGTGCAAAATAGTCATTTGAGTCGTACAAGCCTCGAACATCGAACTTTGAAAATAATGCTGTCGCAATTTAAATTTGTAAGATTTGCTATTTCTGGAATGGAACAAAATTTGTCGTACACTGTACTAGGTTACTCAAAAATTTCGAAGCCTCGACAAGAGAACGACCTGCTAACAGGTCAATTCTGTTGTCTTATGTATGTTGGTACAACCTTTATATGAGCACGTGTCAAGTTTCAATAATATCATTCAATATCGTGCAGTGATTAAATTGGTTGTTTTAGATGGTTTACCACCTAAAGAAATTCATCCAAAATTGTTAGAAGTATATAAGGATGCATTACCTTCACGTTATACAATGAAAAAATGAGCTGCCCTTTTTAAATCTGGTCGTACAAGCCTAGAAGCTGATCCACTCGAAGGTCGTTCAAAAAGTTTATCAACAACAGAAAACATATAAAAAAATACAGGATATTGTTTTGGAAGATCGACGAGCGACTGTAGATTAGATAGCTGACACCATAGGTATCTCACACAGATCAGTACATCACATTTTAGCTGAAGTTTTGAAGGTTTCAAAAAACTTTGTGCAAAATTGCTGACGCATTCGCTAACAATGGAACAAAAACACCTTCGAATGCGATTTTCTAAACATTTGGGCCTTTAAAAAAAAAAATAGAATGGATTTCGTACATCGATTCATCACGAATGGATGCGACTTGGGTCCACCACCATGATCCTGGATCGAAACTAGAAGCTAAAAGAGGTCATAGCAGCTGTAGAGGCGTGTTTTGGACGCCTACCAGATTTTCATTTCAGGTATGGAATCCTTAAATTCGAGAATCGTTGGTCATAGGAGCTGTAGAGGCGTATTTTAGAGGCCTACCTGGTTTTTATTTCAGGGATGGAATTCCTAAATTGGAAAATTGTTGGAACAAGTGTATTGAAGTTCAGGAAAATCATACTGAATAATAAAATATATTTCATTAACAGTGCAACAGTGTTCTTCTTATCGAGGCTGAGAAATTATTGAGTACGCTAGTATATGATAAAATTGTCTTCTAAGATGTTTCACAGCAATTATTAGTTTTTAAAAAAAATCCTCAATTTACAACAGTTTCATTCAAATTATGAAAACTAACGCTCCATTTTCGAAATTACATATTAATTAAGAAAATGTTTCGCCAATAATGTACGATGGGTATTTGATAACCTGAATTTCTATAATACTGTAAATTATATATATATATATATATTTAAACTAATTACGTACATGAATGTACGAGTATTTACTTTAGAAGAATTATAATACGAATATTTCTCATAAAAGAAAAATTTCCATGTAAACTAAATCGGTTTTGTAAAATAATAATTTTCATTGAATTTGGTTTTTTCTTTTTCGAAATTCTATGAAAGTTAATCATTAATTATTTTATAGCACAAAAAAAGAAGAAAAAAAATTAAATCAAGATTTTAAATTAACGATTTTTCAGCTTAAAGTACAATTAAGTTTTAATTATAATAAAGAATTCTTCAATCTATTGAATTTTTTCGATGTGCAAATAAATAGTTCAAGATTTCAGATAACATCCTTATCCAGCTTTTGAATAATTTGCATTTCGCTTAACATGGATAAAATTGATTTAACTTATTTATTTATGAAAAATTATATTATTGATAAAATGAAATATTAAATAATGAGAAAACGCATTCTATGGGCTGAAAGAACTATAGTATTGTGTTTCGGTATTAGTCAAACTATATTGAGTTTCCGACTGCATAATAAACATAAGCTTTAGGGATTCAATTGTGTAGAATAAACAAGTTAGTTTCTTGTACTTATCATATATCAAAGATATGAATGAATAAACGTATGTAAAATTCTAAGAAGCTTTCATTTAATATGAGTAAACTATATTAGATCTTATGGCAGGGACTTTGTCGAGCTTAACGCCCGCCGCACAGTTGAGCTAAGCTAGTTAAACTACGTAAGCTAAGTTTCTCGCTGAAAGTTAAAAATTAAGCCTTTGCATTGGTCGTCGCACACTTCAGCAAAGGTTTGAAATTAAGTCGCCTAGTCATGAGTGACACGAACTAAGCTCGTTCATGTAGTTCAGGTCTCAAATACGCGAACGAGTTGACACTAATTTATCCGTACTTTCAGGTAGAATCAATGCTTGCAAAAGTGTAGTAGCTCTTCTTTATTTTGTGGTAGTATCTTATCGACATAAATGCCAAAAATATCGCCGCGTAGTTTAGTTCGTGTGCAACGGGGTTAGCGAGCTCAGCAAAGCTATTTAACTACAGCGAGGCTCGCCCGCATAGCTTAGTGCAAGTGTGCGGCAGGCTTAAAGCTCTTGCAGAAAAACTTAATGTAAATTACTTATGTTAAATAAAGGCCTTTTTTATCTTTGCTTATATAATTTAGTCAAAGTATCAAAAGGATTTTGTTTCTGTTTAATCGGGAACTAGACTTTATGTTATTAAAACCATAAAATTATAAAAAGCATGTCTTTTTCCGTATTTACTATGTATTATATAGAATATTCAACAATATAATTTATGCATGTAAAACGCACGAATTTCCTGTTCCTTTGAGATAACATACGTTTTCCAGTCATGTTTCGCAATTTTTTTTTTTTTTTTATAGACGTTCACGATACGAGAAAAGCACCGTTAAAATAAATCTTTGAACCGATTTTAATGCATTTTGATCACTTTTTTTTCTTGTTTTTGAATTATTTAAACTAAAGAAAGTTACCATATGTTTTATTAACATTCAATACAAACTTATATAAGTTAGATATTAAAGGTGCCTTTAGACTATATGTTTTATCATATGTGTTTCCATATTGTTTGGTCAAAAATTAGAAATGTCTCTAAACTTTTTTCTCATATCAAAAAACCCATAAGCTTTATCATATGCGTTTCCTATGAGTTCAAACTATTTGAGTGGAAATTTTAACAAAACTTATACGAAAGCATATGACAAAACAGATAGTCTGAAGGCAGTTTAAATGTGATTATCCGATTTAGAATGAAATTCTTAAAATTTATTTGAAAAAGAAAACTTTTAGACTAAATGAATGAGTTTTTGGAAAATCTTATAATAATTAACGTATTTTTCTTTTTCTTAATAGAAATTATATTCTAATTTATTTTTAATAATAACTAGAAGCCCTAGTGCTAGTATTTTAATAAAAAAAAAAGGAAGAAAAAAATAAAAATGGTTGCAGTTATCTTGATTCCAAATTCTCTTCCAGCCAAACAATCTTAACTAATGGCAAAATAGAGTTCTCAACTTGAATTCTGATTTGGTCGCATTTCCAGTCTGCAAAACATGCCATCTCATTAATAGTATTTGTTTGATATAAAAATGGATGTATTTACAGTCTTACAAATACTATTAACAAGGAGGCATGCTCTGCAATGGTGCCAAAAATGTATACACAAAAGGTCTGTTTTATTTGCCATACCTCACCCTGGAGCAGGGTAAGTGGCAAATAAAACATTTAAAATATTATAGCGCTGCTTAGCAACCATATTGTAATGAAATGAGAAACGTTTAGCTAATACACTTTTTATGGGAGAAAACTGAACTAATTTCGGTTTAGTTACACCTGGTGTAGGATTTGCTCTTTTGTTGTTTTTGTTTTCAATGTAGAAATTTGCTCTACCCCAGAGCAAGTGGCAAATAAAACAGACCTAATGAATTCTCTGTTTCTTTTCTCTGTACTAATGGAGATATTGCTGGTCATCTTCGTAAGTTTTCTAAAAACGAATTACGTTGAAGCTGTCTAATTTAATATAAATCTTTATATCGAAATGATTTTAGTTAATTATTAATTATTATTGAATTTTTATAGAATTTTATTATTATTATTATTATTACTGAAGAAATTCTTAAAATTACTAAATTTAATATTCAATCACTTGCAGCTAATTAACTATACTTAGACCCTAAATACAATGTACACATTATGTTGGCGATCTAATGAACCAAATAATATAACAATTTCATGTTATAGTCTCAATTTTTATGTCACATTTAATTCTTTTTTTCCGGTACATTGTAGTAAAATAAAGAAGAAAAAGAAAAATTGGAAAAACGTCTGAAAAATTAAGCTTTCTTTATGGAGTTTTTGTTGTTACTTTTCTTTTTTTTGTTTTCTATATACTATATAAAGTAATTTAACGGGACATGACAAAGTATAAAACTAAAAATCTGTATAGTTTGGTGCCAATTACAATGGAAAATACTTGATTATAGCAATATTTTAGTACACTTAGCTGTTATTTTCTTAGATTTAGGTAAGTATATAAATATACATTATTTTTTTTTTTTTTATTTCTTTTTCTTATGTTTTTTTTTGTTTAGTTATATATATATTATTTATTTCATAGGGCAGATTATTTTCATAAGATAAGAAAAACGGAACCTAATTTGAAACCACAAAATAGAACTTAGTTAATTTTTTAGAAAACAAAAACCAAATAAAAATAAAATAATATGTTTTGATCAAAACTAAAGATTTAATTTAAAAAGAAAAAGAAAAGAAAAAAAAAAATTAAATGATATGTTTTTAGTTCCGCATAAAGAAGGTGTATGAAAACAGTTATAAGGAAGTTATTGTACATATACAGTTTTTCACGGAAGTTATTTTTAACTAACTGCTTTTTTTTCATCTTCAAATCCGAATCAAATTATTGATAATGTTGAAATAAAATAAAAAATAAAAATTAAAAACTTTGACCATTTCAACAACTTTTGAATTCTTACAATAAGTATCGAAATCTCCGTCATTACTTTATTACTCCAATTAAATTCTTATTGGACTTCTTTCAATAATTCTGCTCTGATATTAAATTTATTTTTATATTGGTAATTTTTAATATTGTATTTATTCTTATGAATTAGGTGGTAGAATTAATTGTCGCTGTTGTTTAGGAGGAGGCGTTAGTCATATACTCTTTGCATTGTTCAACTTGAAAGTTAACATATATTAAAGTACTGTCAACTAGACTTACCCGCTTATTCTGGTATTATGACAGTTTTGCTGTCATAAATATTTATGACAATAATATTGTGACTGAACTTATGACTGCTGCGAAAATTCGTATTCTGGCAGACGGGTCATAATTATGTCCAAAATATGAATTTATAACAATTTAAACTGTTCTAATTTGAGCGAGTTGTCATGGTTATTTGAGAAATACTCTCGAAAATGTTTGTATAGCTTTGAAATTTTTCTATAGGTGTAAAATTATTTGTGTGTTTAAAAAAATGGTGAAAATTTTTCCATATTTATTAATTAAACCACTCAGAGAACACATATAAAATTCCGTTATGATGTAAAATATTTTCGGTCAGAACTTATGATCTTTTTTTTATGACAGTTATTAGTTATGACCGGATCAGAATACCAAATAGTCTTTAAAGAAAAGTTATGACAGTGACGTCATGCTATGACAGTCAGAACTTGTCATGACTGCGCTCAGAATAGACGGGTTAATTACTTAGTATTTAACATTTAGACGAAGTGTAAACAACACAGTTTTTTTAATTGAATGTCAACTCTTGTGTTATAAAAACAGCATTTTTTTGAGGAATTGTTACTTTTTGTTTTAAATTCAAAAACAAAATGCTGCTGAAAGTCATCGTCTGGAAGTTTATGGAGAATATCCTTTATCTAACATCACTTGAAAAAATTGGTTCAAACTATTAAAATTTAAGGATTTTAACTTTGGATTGAAAAACAACATGACAACGCTCAACCACACACTTTACAAAATCTAGATCTCATGTTACAAAACCAGTCAAGGAAACTTTAGAAGCACTTAGATGGTATACTTTAACTCTCCGCTTTATTCATCGAACATTATATTTAATCTGATTACCATTTGGTTTGATCCATTTAATATGTCCTTTTTGAACAAATGGAATCCAAAAGTGTCTCGATTTATGGATCACTTTAAAACCAGACCAATTTATTAATTTGGGAATTCATTTGTCACCCAAAATATGGAAAAAATATGTAGCTAACGATGGACAAATACTTTGAATATAATGTTAACTGTTATTTTTAAATAAACGTGTCTTTTTATGAAAAAAAACTAATTCTATTACAAAATACATAATAAAAGTCACTGACTTTTGCCAATTTAATGTGCATTTTCATTTGGTAAATAATCTTTACCAGTATGTTATGTATGTACATATATAAAAGAATTAAATACATGATAAGTAGATATATTCATTTGCTTTACCAAGCATACATTCATCCGGATTTCTTACAATTTCTTCCTTCCGTAGAAAATTTATAATGCAAAACATATTAGAAGCAGACAATGCGCGTTCACTTGAAAAAAATCTTGATGCAATTCCCGTGATGAGTTGCACTTTATTTGATTATTTTAATCATGTAAATGGGGTTTTAGATGCCTGACTAGATCGACCAATATTATTTTTTTTTTTTTGCTTTTCTTTTTTCTGCCATGTCATTTCAAGAGAAAGTATTATAATATAAGAATATTACACAAAAAAGCATGAGAAAATCGGAAAAAAAACACTTACTAATTTCATCTTACTGTTATCTTATATAGAACAAATTTTCAATAATAAAAAAAAAAAAAAAACAAGATTCATAATTAATTTATTACTTTTAAAACAATTGAAATTTTTATTGTATTTCTTGCAATATTTCAATTTGACACACTTTCTTGTACCAATCTAATATTATAATTATATTTTTATGTATTCTTATATCGGGTTTTTCAATAAGAACTTTTTTTTCATTTAAAATTAAATACACATCTTGGATGTGGAGGCAAAGGAAAATAAATTATGAAGAACCGAGCTCTGGATTTGAACCAGAGCCTCATCAGCTTCTAGAAACGAGGTCTTTACCGACTTGACCATTCAACACTATATTTATCAATCTGTTCAATTTGCCTTTTCTAAACATTATTCAAACAATACAACTGTTATTCGAAATATAACAATTATTCTATAACCTTTCAATGTCTATGCCAATTATTTGTATTAACAACTATTATGAAACTAATACTCCTACAGATGAAAATTCTGAATTTCTTTATGAAAATATGTTGTATAACACTCTACAATTTATGAATGAAAAACAATATCTGGTAAATGTCCACCAGGAGACAACATTTGCAGATATCGATTCTTTTGAAAAAAATTTCGATTAGATTTCTGCATAATTGTGGCTCTATCTCACGAATCACGGTTCAATGATTATGTTGATCTCATAAAGAACATCAAACAATGACACGAGATGAATTTAGTGTTTGTTCAACAATTGCTCAATTCAGAAGCACAAATGCGACAATTTTGCTTATTAACGTAGCCATTTAAATCTTTTTTTTTAACACTTCAGGTATGCTTAATACATGCAATGCAAGATATCATTCAACAACACATCGAATAAACGATGAATCGAATGTATATGCTATCAAAGATATAAATGAGCACAAAGGCATGCAAAACTCCAAGCAGTCCCCACCCAACATGAGCAACATGAGCAAACTACACTAGGTCCCATGGCAAGAGCTCCTAAAAATTCCTTGCAAAAGATCCAATGTTGCTCACTCATGCCACCCATACACAGAAGAAAGCCGTCCAGAACCCTACACATCCCTACACTCATCCATGTCTTTGATGCTATCATCATCATTAGTGTAGGTAGGGTGGAGTAGGCTAAAGGAATATTAGTGTGGTAGAGAGGTAAATTAGTGGGAATGAATGAAAGTGGGCTACGTCAGAAAAGATGATTTTTGTACGAAATGTGATTTTCACAGATCGCCCATTTCCATAATGGATTTGAATTATTTTTATATGATTTTCGAACGAAATTGAATTCATTATAATAAAATGTAGACTTTCTACTGTAATTATGTCAAAAAACTGAATGACACAAATGTTATCATAAGTAAATATAATCCTATTGAAGAAAAAAAAGTTCTTATTGAAAAACCCTTTTCCAACTAGAATATAATTTTACTTTGTTCCGATATATCTGTACGTATAAGAACTAAAGAAGAAACATTTTACTCTATATCGAATGTAAATGAAAAACCTATTAAAACCACTAAAGTGCATCAATTTTTCAACTTGTTGCCTCCGTTGTAATGTTTTTCTTGTAAGAAAAACTTTCAAATAAATTCTATTTGACCAGATTAACCGCCATCATTTGAATGTAATAAAGTAATAAGGTTTTTATTTTTTTTTCCTTTCTTGTATAAGCATTCTTTCGTCTATAAATTTAGTTTACAGACGTTATACAAAAACAACTTTGATTGATATAAATCTTAGGTATACATAAAAACAGATCGTTTCAAAATGCACTAAATTTTTATTCAATATGGTCGCCATTTAACGATAGTGTCATACGGATAAAAAGGAAAATGCATAAAACTAAATGCACTTTAGTTTTCTTCTTTTTTTTTTTTTGTACATTACAAAAGATTGCTTGTTGATATAGTGACTGCAATGTTGGGTTGGGCTCGAATTGGTTTTTACTTTAAGGTATTATAGAGTATATATTTGTTATCGGTGAGGCTCATTGAGCTTTGACGACGGTTCTTTTATACAATAAAAAAAAAACAAAAGAAAATAAAAATAGAATATAAAAATATATAGTACTATATAAAAACTATAATATGTATATTCTTTTAATCCACATCAGTATTTATTCCCTTTGGTTCTGTCAGTTTGTTATCCATATTGGTTATCCGTATTGGTTTATCGGGTTTCCACTTCATTTTGTTGTGGATTTTTATTGCATTTTTGTTGGTTTTTTTTATTATTTTTTATTTTTTTGATTTTGTTCTTCCTATATAACACAAATTTTTTTTTTTTTTTTAGTATATTCTCTTTGACGTTCCAATTACATACAATTGGAATAGATCGGTTTTGTTTTTCTTGTCTCTATGGAATAATCTATGTGAGTTCTTTTTAAAATAAACACACACAAAAACCAAAATAACAAGAATTTCCAATGATATACATATATAGAATATAAAAAAATGCAACCTGCTCAAATCAAGTAATTGTTGTTTCGGTTGAGTTAGTTTTTTTTTTTTTCATTTGATTGATCAGAATCGATAATATTCCTTACAGCGAATTTATTACATATAGTTAGAATATAGTGACTTCAAAAACATATACACAAAACTTTTGAATTTTTAATAATCGAAATTCTTATATTTATATGTTTTATATAAGAAATTGATTCTGTCAAAAGAAAAACCATGAATTTTCTATCTATGACATGGGCCAGCAGGTGAAAATTTGAAAACAAGTTTTAAAAATATGAAAAACAAAGAAAAATGCAAATTTTTAATACTCAGTTATTATTATAATTATATTTCATTGTTTAAAAGTGACTTTATAAAGTTATATTACGAGTAGTTGAAGATCTTATTCCTATAAGAAAGTACATCTTGTGAAAATATGTAGTTACTTTTCTATATTTTCGATCGATTACTTAAAAACAAGTTTTCCAAGTTTGAGAGTAATAATAACTCGCGTTCAACCAATGAGATAATATCATTTCGTTTAACTTGGTTTTTCTTCAACAATTGAGCAATAAAAATTTGCATTTCTATTATTGTTCATTATATGTGAATTTGAAACTTTGCTAAACTTGTGTTTCAATTTTCCTCAGCTGGTTCATGGAAAATGGAAAATTATTATCTTTACAACTAGAACCAGCTGTACCAATTCTTGGAAAGAAATGATTATCGGAAAATTAATATGAGAAAAAAATTCAATAAACTATAATAGTCCTCAATATAGATGTACAGGTAATCTCCGAAGAACACGTTACTTGAAGAACACGAGTTTCTAAGAACACGGATACCTTCCCCCGAATTACACGGTTTCAAACTACACGATTTTGAGTAATTCTTTTGAAAAAGAATAAAATACATATACTATGGTATATTATTTGATATAAAACTATTTCCAAATATGTCATTTGCTTGATAAAATAGAGGCAAAATTGTTCAGAATTATAAGGGAATTGTAACTTTTATCACGAAATTTGAAAAATCACATCTATGAATTCTCAATTCCATTCCATTTTAATTGAAATAAAAACACATTACTTATCACACGACTCCATTGAACTTATTTCAAGACTTATTTTCAGTTGGACTGAAAAAAAGTCTTGCGGAGACTCAAAAATTTGGACTTTTTTGTCAGTCCGACTGAAAAAAGCCTTGTGGAGACTCAAAAATTTGGACTTTTTTGTCAGTCCGACTGAAAATATGTCTTGAAATAAATCCAATGAAGTCGTAGGGTAACAAATGTATTTCTAAGTATGCAATTTTTTATTTCCACACTTGAAACGGAATCCCGTCTTTTGTAGTCTCAAACAACACGGTTTGAAAGAACACGGAACCAATTAATCATGTTCTTCGGGGGTTACCTGTATATAGATTCAAACTTCAATGATGTGAAGAGATCATTATGCTAGAAAATTTTCTAGCAGTATGAAAAATTTTAAATTTTATTCAAGTTAAAAGTTAATTGATTCTGTTTTAAGCAATTATTATACATAAAATCGATAAAAGTGTTATAGTTTTTTTTTTTACCATTCTACTTGAAAATTCTTTTCAAATCTTTATTTTACTATAATTTACATATCAATCTGTATAGTAAAACATAATTCTGATACACATAAAATAAGGAAATTAGAATGAATGTATGTTAAATTGGAATTAATTTCTATATAAAATAATCTTAATAAGAAACATAATCCGGAAATTACAACTTGATGACTTTTAGTTTATATAAATATAATGGCATTAGTCAAAATTCTTGTGCATTTATTATTAAGTACTTTCAAGAATTGTAAGGAAAATGTATAGTAGGGCAGGGAAAGAATTTTCATCGGAGTTCTACAATACAAAATATATATAATTGAAGGAATTCTTATATAAAAAAAAAGTTCAATGCACTTCTATACGTGGGTAATAATAAAAAATTGTTCACGTTTACAAAACACGTGGATTCCATTAATTCAAATATATCGAATGTAACAATTAATTCATCTTAAAAGAAGAAAAGAAATTAATTTTTTATTATTTTTTTTTTTTTACATAATAATATTCCACCTTCAATTTGATTCACGTTAAGTACTGACCAAAATGATTAACGAAGATGTTCTTATTATGTTGAGTGATGAAGATTTCAGGTATTGAATAAAAAAAAAAAAAATCCATTTTATTTGCCTTTTACCTGAAAATTTTTTTATTTTTTTTTTTTTTGTTTTGTTTGATTTCTTAAAGACCATTTCATCTAAAGTTTCTAACCGCTAACACTTAAAATACAGAAGAAGAACATCAAAAAAAAAAAAAACTGTATATTTTCCGTTATAATACGCATTTTTAAGAATATGAAACAGAAAAAAAAAAAAAAACAATTACTTACAAGAAAAGAGCTTAACAAAACGTTCGTGTGAACACTGAAACTCATTAATTGTGCAAGCAATGGGACACTAAAGTCAACATAATGATATGCCTTTTCTTGTTGGCTGACTTTTTAAAACCTCTTCTATAATGTTGCTTTCCATTTTTAAGTTCCTATATCTACCTATACGGAATTTTCTGTTTTCTGGGATTTTTAAGCTAAACTGCACATCATTGTTTCGTTGTCACGTACGTATAGTTCCTCATGCAGTAGTAGCACACGCTATATAATATGATATCTTTTTACAATGTTTCGCTCGCGTATATTTTATGTGCTTTATTTTTTTCGCAAAGCACAAAATTTGTTTCGGTATACAAGGTTTTATTTGAATTCATTTTCTCTTGCAGGTTAAGGGTAAATAAACTTTCCTGTGCACAATATAGAAAACTTCATGTGTATTTTATCTTTAGATATATATCTAAAAATGCTTTAAGCAAACATTTTGGTCCATCCAATATTTTACATGCTGAACACTTTTGTCTAGGGAATTATACCATAATCTTAAGATAAAAAGAGTTTTTTTTTTGCTTTTATATAGGTACTTTGTTTGGTAATTCTTCTTGTTTTTTTTGGTTGCTAGAGAATAGATGAAATGTAAAGAAAAGAATTTCTTTTTTTTTTATTCTTTCAATACCTAAACTATACGATGAATACAATAAAGTATTGTATGGAATCATTTCGAAGGGATTCTTACGATAAGCAATTAACATATCAAAAGTGTCTAAATATTCACCGAAACACTTTTCTCATAAGATTTCTCATCGTTTGGTTTTCATCTGGAAAAGAATATATGTATACTCTCAAGATTATAATACAATTTGTAGATATACGTGTCTATTGTTTCAAAGGGTTGAAGAAAAAGAAAAAAATCATAAAAAAAAGTATACTATAAGCTATATAACTAGTACAAAATCACAATCTAAACTTCTATACTAAATAAAATTTACAACAATACAATGAGCTTTGCCCTTGTAATAAAACAATCCGTGCTTTCAAAAATTCACTATGAAGAGCCACCATGCATCATATATCCATATTCAATATACATGATTCCATCAGAGGTGGCTCACTATGCTGAATTTTCGAGATTTCGTAACTTATCAAACTTTCATTTAGTTCCTGATTTTTCTCATTGATTGCAGAACTTATTGTCTTTATGGATAAAGTAGCCTACACAGGTTCAATGTTATTTGCCAATGTTACTTGAATGACTCATGTTTCAAGTAACATTGATCGTTTGGATGCTTTTCAATCCTCTTGTGTGGAGGCAATTTTCATCAATATTACTTGACGAAAACTTTCATCAATAATACTTGTCAAGTAACATTGAACATGTGTAGGCTCCTTAACAGATTACCTTTAAGGATGAAGTTAGAAAGATGTTATTCAGTTGAAATGAATAAACAAGTGAAAGACACTTTCTGGTTAGTATTCGGACGGGCGTACAGATCGCAGCGTGCAAACGAAACTTGATAAGAATTCTTGTAATGTACTCAAAACATTTTAAAACATGAAAACCGTAACTGTTATAGCATATATGGTATAGAAGTTAAGTATTCATGCAAATTTATATATTTGTTTCGTGCTCAATGGTTTATGATAATATCAAAGTTATTTTGATGGTTTCTGTTTTTTTTTTCTCGTTCCTAAATTGTGTTTTAGTTACAAATTTATGATACACTCTAACATAGTCAGAGACTGGTCCATAATAGGACTGACATTCAAATTTTTCTAGAAGAAATATAAAAGAAAAAACTTTAAAAATCTCAAACATTTAAAGGTGAACATAATTTTTTTTTGTTTTCAGCGGATTTTCTAATAAATACAAAATTGAATTTTTTCGTTTTTTTTTTTTTTTTGCCTAAATATAATATTTACTTCCTACTACATTTTTCCTTAATATTAATTTTGTTCATCTCAAATTCACATTAAATTATGTCCTTGCCATTGTTTATATTTAAATTTAATAACTGTACGGGACCGTCATAATGCTTATAGGGCTTTTTGTTATATTACATTTTGATATTCTCAAAAGAAATTCATTTATGTAAATGCACATAAATAGATACTTACTATAGGAATGGCAAGTAATTACGCCTTGAAGGCATTCAAACAACTACCTTTAGAAGAAGATCTTAACAATTAACACATAGTCAGAAAATACCTAAGAGAATAATTAAAGCTTAAAAATTATATTGTATATATATAGTTGAAGTTGTTATTTTATATTATCTTGTTCAGTATCAAACACTATAGTCTTATATAAAATGTTATATATGTACATACATCATACTTTATGGAATTTCCTTTTGGATTGTTGGGATATCTCCATTTATACTCCCTTGGATAATTGTCATATTATATTAAATGATTTCATACTAACTCAATTTCATGGACTATTTGGTGAGGTGAGTGTAATTATACAATACATAGGATTTGGACGTTTATGTTATTAATATCGTAGGAACATGGTTTTTTTTGTATTTTTTTTTTGTATTTTGTATTTTCCTTGGTACAACAATCATTATATTTTAGTATACCTTTGACTTAAGTAAACTGTTTTTATTTTATATACTATATTTTTTATGTCGACAAGCATTCGTGAATATCAAAGATATGCTTTAAAACAGACAAGTCTAATGATATCCTATTTATAATTAATTGTAGGCCTTCGCATTCTCCACTATAGATATATATATATATATATATATATATATATATATATATACGTAGTTTATATATAGTATATTCAAGTTCGGGTGGTCTTTGAAACAACAAAATCTTGTTGTAATTGAAGTCTATATCTTAATGGTTAATCTTCTTTAAACATTAATTATATATCTTTATAAGCAACTATGAAAATGTACATCAATTGTATAATATTAAAAGATTTATTATTTTATCATTTTTCTAATTTGTCAATGTTTTATTTTGATTTTTTTAAGACAACAAGAAAATGTGACTGCTAAATTTTCTATTAATTACTCTCGTTTTTTTTTCTTTTTTAAATATGATTTTCACATGATTATATAATATTATACTAAATGGAAAAGTTTCTTTGTCAATATAATAAATAGATGGATCAAAAATGGATGTAATGAAAAAAAAAAAAAGAGTGGAGGTCAAAAAAACATTTTAAAATATGATGTGATGTTACTTCCTTAAATGTGAATCTAGTTTCTTATATACGAAACCTTGATGAAATCAAAATCATTTAACCAAATTTAAAATTTGGATTATTTTATGTGGGCATTAAATATGTACAAAACAAAAATACATATTTGAGCTTTTTTTTCTTAATTTCGAATACCTCTTTAAACGCGACGACGACTATCTTGACATTGACACCAAAAATTATTTTATATAGAATTTTTGTCAATTGTTTTGATTTATGTAATCACTTCGACCATGACTAAAACCGTTTCAAAAAAAAAAAAACACACTAATAATAATAATAAACTACAATACTAGTAATTTAATTATGTGATATTCAATGATGCATTTAAATGGTAGTAAATATAAACTTACTTCATTATACGCCTCACATATACGATGGGTGATCAAAAAGTTACGACATTTTATTTTTATTGGCTCTATCAGATTTCTATTTAAATGGCAAAAAAAGAGAAGATAATACAGTGTTTTAGCAGAATGGAAGCCAATTGTACAGCTGGTAAGATGAACCGATGAAAACTTACGCACATGTCCGCTTAAAACCTTATTATACCATGGTGGATATGTTTTTATTAAAAATTGGAGAACTACTAAATTTTCTAATGAAACAATTCAATGCTTTCATTATAGATTTTTCATTTAGCTCATAACGTTTACTAAAAGTGCTTTCAGACTATCTGTCTCGTCAAATGTTTTGACATAAGTTTTATCAAAAATGCCCAGTGTGAGATCATAGCGAACTTTCGTATGATAATCATAACAGTATATGTCAACACATACATATGCGTTTTTTGACATTAGAAATATTTCTAATTTCATCTGAGAAATCAAATTGTTCCTTCAGTTTTACTTTTTGAAAAAAAAGGAGAAGGCATATGAAATAATAAAGAAAATATAAAATACAGATTAAAGAACATAAATTTATTTAAAAAAAAAAACGGTTTGGAGAAAAAGGTATAAATTCTAAATACATAAATATTTAAATGAATACTTAATTTTTAACAAATATATTTCAGACTGAATTGAATATCACGTTCTGAAAATCTTCTTGTAAGCCTCTTCCTACTCCATAATGTTTTTTTTCTTCTTTCATTTTTTAATAATTGCTGCTATATAAATAACACTTAAAATTGTTCTGTTTATTAAAGTCCATTTTAAGATTGCCACTTCACGTTTAACCTTAAATTGGCATTTCACACAAACGGTTTATCAGATATAAATGTGAACAAAACAATCAAAAATGCTATTATTTATTTAGAACATATGACAACTCAAAACCAAAAAGCAGATACGATAACATATGACAAAACAGATAGTCTAAAAGGGCACCTTTAGTAATGCGAATTAAGGGGGTAATTCTCCAACCGTTGAGACTTCAAATCGATAAATATTAATATTTCACCTTCACCACATAAAAATAAAATAAGTAATAAATGCTATTCACGTCAAAAAAATTGGTAATTTAAAATTCTTTAAATGTTATAGCAATAGCTTGTAAGTGTAACAGTAGCTTCCACTTACACAATTCATGTGTTTGCAAACGAAAACTGCCTATTATCATACATGTAATCATTTCTATATAAATTGATGAGCCGTTTGCAGCGCTGCAATCACACAGAGTTATTTCAACATATACTATTAATAAGGTGACGCTTGCAGACGTGTCCAAAGTGGAAACTTTCATTATTGAATGCTTTTTGCTATTATCTATGTACAAATCTTTCATAAAATAGTTTTGTATGCAGAATAGCGTTTTCGTTTGTTGTCATTGTCATGTGAATAACATAATTTTTATCAACATCGAGAATAAATTTATTGCTACATTTTGGAAAATTGCCAAATTATGGCTGTACGATTTGTATGGTACCACAACGAATTTTGTACCCAGTTTCAATATTGCACTTCTGACATATGACATGCTAATAAATTCATATAAATTTTAAATATTCCACATATGCAATGTACGTATTTGAAACTAAGCTAATACTTTTTGAATTTCTCATGTATTTAAATATACATCTCTCGAAAACATTTTTTTACGTGTAACAAAAGAGACCATAAATTTCCAATTAATACAAATCTAGAAGTAACTACGGGTATTGTTATGCATATTCGTGTGTTAAAATATTATTCACTGTGGTTCACAGGTATATATATTAGCCGAATAATATAGTGTATAGCAGGAACCTAGTCTATTATTTTCATTTCACCAAATTCTTTATAGTTAATGACTTTCAAGCTATAAATCTACTGGAAAAAAAAAAAAATTCCCAATAACAATTTTTCATCTGACATTACCATTCATTTTAAGACTGTCATTTCAATTTAATGATCAAGAAATGAAAATAATATTTATTATTAATAATAATGAAAAATCAACCGTAAAATTTCTTATTCATTTACTTATTATATAAAAAAAAAAAAGAAGTAAGTTTTTTTTTGTCATCCTGAAATTAATATTGTTCGAATTGATGATGTTTAACTCTATACGGAAAAATGTGGAAAATTGATTTTCTTTAATATAAAAAAAAAAAAAAAACTTCGAGATAATAAATGAAGATACCCAAAAATACGAAGAAATTTTATGTTATCAGCAAAAAAAAAAAAAAATAAAATAAACGATTATAAGATACTGGCTTTAAAAAAAGAAACTCCTTCATTAAGATAAATGAGTATAGATTAATATGTATAGGTTTATATTATTAAAACCCAGGAATGAAAGTAGGCACACTCACCCTTTGATAGAAAATCGAAAATCTCATTATTAATCTGGTTGGATTTTTGAATGGTTCATTAAGCTTTTGCCGTAAGTTTACCAAAATTATTTCAAGTGAAAATTTGTATACTACATTCGAAACCAGATACTTCTGTATATAGACAATTTGATAAGAATTTCCGGACACAGAATAATATTGGGGTTCAGTACGACACAATATAATGATGAGAATATTTACATTTTGGCAGAAACATTATAAAAAAAATTTTAACTGAATAAAATTGTTTTAACCTATACTGATAGTATAATAATCAAAACCTGGCGCATTATATTCTTAAACCACCTACACACCATACGATTTGGTTGTACAACCGACCGACCCACCAGATTGGGCGTTGCATCCACACCATCCATTTATCGGGTTGACAAGCGTACACACCATACGATTTGGTCGGTCGGTCGGTCGGTCGGTCGGGTGTACAATCAATTCGTATGGTGTGTAGGGGGTTTGAAGCATGCTTTACACTATTAAGTGAAGTTTGGAAATAATTTCATTTATACTAAAATGATGGAAATTCATTGCATAGAGTAATTGTCTGCAACAATTTTCGTACATCTGCAAATAGTATTTTGATCAATCATTGTCCTAAAACAAATATTGCTAGTTTATTGATATATCACAAAAGTGTACATTTGTGTGTGCAATACATAATAAGGAATGAGTGTACATATATAGATTAAGATCTTCGAAATGTTCAATTTAAATTTTATGGCAAACTTGTGAAGAATATTATATTAAAGATTCTGTAGTGTAGTGTACCGGGTCCGGCAATTGAAGTGTTAAAGTGTAAAAACGCTGTAATTTTTTTGTTTATTGGTCGGTTTTATTAAAATGTATGGAAATAATAGTTTATAATACATAGTTAATTTTACAATTATTTGAATAGTATGTCATCGCCTTTTGCCTTAACCGCCAGCTTCAATCTCTTTTTATACGATGCACACGATGATCGCACGATGTCTTGGCTTAAACGGTTCCATTCACGAGTCCAATATGTTTCACCTTGTTTTCTTGTGACTCTCAAATGCTCAGAATTATCATCGGAACGGAACGTCTCTTTAACCAAACATGATCGCTTTGTTTTGTTGAGATATTGTTCAATGCAGAATTTGGTAAATCATCACGAGCAAGCGTACGAAGTAACTCTTTTGATTGTACAAAAAATAAGAACACGTTTTTTCACCAACAAATAATTTTTACTACTGACAGACAATATGTCAAACAACATTCATGCCAAATTCTAGTATTGCAAGATGTGCGTGCGGCTTACATTTGACAGCGATTTGAATTAGACAGACACTTCAATTGTCGGACCCGGTAGTATATGTATACCAGAATTTATTGTACCCCTTTGCATGCGTCAAATACAATAAATTTAAATAGTGTACACTAGGCTTTATATACATTTCATCATTATTGCCTACGCATCTATAGTATACTATAGTAGATCTAGATTACAGGTTATAGGGCACCTTAAAGTTCAGATTATCTTTTAAATGTATTTTTACCACAAGTGCGTTTTATATCGATATTAATTCAAGAACGTGGGAAAAAAGTGCTCATTTTGTTTTAGTTTTTAACTATAAAAACAACAAAACAAGAATATAACATATTTTTGTTATTAGATATTTAAAATGGCAATGAAAAAACAGTTTTTTTTTTCTTTTCTTTTTATTTATTAAAATGCATCTTATGTTAAAATCTACAAAAGGTATTCACACGAAGGTCACTTAGTATTCATATTAGGAAGTATATCGTTTTGAATAGCATTTAGTTATTCAGATGAGGTCAGATAAGTAGGCAGCAATTTAGTACAAGTATTTGTTCATCAAGTAGGATGTCAATCACTAATTCACACTACAAATTGTTGTTTTTTTTTATTTACAATCTTATTATCTGTTTCGTCTAAGATCCTTAATTTTGAATAATACCGATTGTTGGATGCGATATGAGGTATATACAACAATCGAGTGGTGGCCGAATGACGATCAACGGATTGTTTCATATAATCTCAACAACTGAAGTCGACCCGATAATTGTATGGTTCGCCCGTTTACAGGATAGCTCAAAAACCTTTTGACGAATTTGATTTAAATTTTCGTTTTTTGGTATAAAATCAGAATTCGATGTTAAATTGATATCAAAATACGTTAAAGTTCGCATACATTTAGTTCTTGTTAGTTTTTGGGTTGGCAAGAAGTTGAGGCAACATGTATGGGCACGGTTTTTTCGTTTTCTTTTTTAAGTAATAAATTATTTTAATTATATTATTTTTGGATTATTTTTCTTGTTTATTTGAATATATTTTTATGCATAAAAAAATATTCTGCAAGAACATTTTCCAAAACCTTGACTTTTCCACTGTTCCACCAATAATACTAAATACTTCTATATTTTTTAATATTTTTTTTTTTAAGAAAGTCATAATAAACTTTTTTTTATTGAATCTAAAAAGAAAAAAAACTTGTAAGACAAGTTTAGGTGGATTTTTTTTTGTTCAAGCTCTCCAAAGTCTTGTTTTTTTCTTCAGCTCTGAACTTTTAATATTGATACAAAAAAACTGATGCAATTAATTTGCACGATCTTGACTTGACGAACAAAAAAATCAAAAACAGAATTCATATAAAACTCTATTTTCAATAAAAAAGAAGAATTTTAACATTTTTAATTTATGATGAAATTTCATTTCGTGAAATTTTTATTTTTCTGCGAAATTTTTATTATCGACTTAAATTGACCAATAGCAAAATTTTTGGATATATTTTTATTGACCTAAGTTTTTATCTACCAAAAATCAATATCAAATATTTGAATCTGGCGTCTTTTTGGACTGTATCCATCGTTCCCATGAATGTACAGTTTGGACACGTTACAAAAGGATGATCCAAAACTAATATACCCTTAGTATTCTTCATGGTATGATGTATGAAGGCACGTCCAAACTAGAGCATAATTACTTTTCGAGGTTTGTGAACAATCTAGTAATTGAGGCCTTGAAATAATTAATTCCTTCCTATGTTAAAAAAATTTTTTAAGGAAAAATGACTGATTACGAAGAGAAATAAATTATTATATGGAAGGAAAAGAAATGAAAATAAAATAAGAAATATTTTCTTAAAAATACATATGATTCTCTTTAGCTATCTATCATTTTTTTCAGATTACATTATGTTAGTACAACAGAGATAAAAATAGATTTATCTTTAATAAACAATTCTAACACTTATATAAAAAATATAAGAATCACTATTCATACAGAAACTAACACTTAAATATTTGCAATATCCATAACAAAAAATCTCTTTTGCTTATTATTCGTACATGCACCAATACTTGAAAAAGTGTTGGGAAAGTACAATATAAGGAAACGCGTGGTTTTTGTTTACAAATATTGAGTTAAAAAAAATTTCGGTTGCTTTCTTTGTTTCATTCTTTCTTTACTCTAAAATCCCTAAAACTATTATAAGACTATTTATCTCTCCCTTGCTCCAACTTTTTCATAGGAATCCTGATGTAAAATAGAATATATTTGATTTATAGGTTACTTCATTCTTTCTAATGAAAAATTTTAATTTTCTTTCCTTATTTTGTGCAGAATTTTTTATTTCTGTCATTTTTAAACAAGGTATTCGGAAAATGGGGTCTACTTGTCTCTTTTCAAATTTATTCTGATTTGTTTCTCTTAAATGAAAGAATTAATTATTTTGGCGTTGAATACACAACATATTGAATCAATTCTGTTTACTCATGTAATTGGTTGTTCAAACCATTCCCTAGTCTAAACTAAGCGTGCAAGCAAAAGCAGAACACATCCTCTGCGAATGCTTAGTTGGTGTGGACGCTTCAGTGAGCGTTAGCAAGTATGTTTTTCATCGCTATTACTAACTTATAATCCATGGCGAGTATAAAAACATCCACAAACGATCACAAATGCCTGATCTTATTTATTCGCTTAGTTTGGACGCACCTTAAAAAGCTTAAACTATAAAAATCGAATAATACAAGTTCACTTTGTATTCCTTTAATAACTAAATAAATATATAAACATTAATTAACTCAATCAATGTTTTTCTTGAGAAGAATTTTTTGCAATGAATTGAATACTTTGTTTTCAAATGTTAATATTTACTTTTTTTTTCCTTCATTAGAGTTCAATGCTATTTATTATTAATAATTTTTTTTTCCGTATCGATTTATTAAATTGATTTTTTGTCTAAAAGAAAACTTTGGATAGGTCATTCGCATCGAAGACAAGACAACGAATCGACATTTAAATGATAGTAAATTTATTTATTTTTATCTTATAAAATATTTTTTTTTTAATATAAATAAATTATTTTCAAACATTTTATGTTTTTTTTTTTTTGCTTCTTTTGGCGGAAATAAAACTTATAAATATTTTGTCACAAAAAACCCATCTTTGTTTAGGTGTGTTTTATTTGAAATAACAATTGTATATTTAGAAACGAAATAAAAGAAGTCTTTTGAAGAAAAATTCAAAATAACAAAAATTCAAATTTCTTTCATTTTAACTTTCTTATACATACTTTACTAAATCACAATATAAACGGGTATGTCGTTTTCCGCACGGTCTGAGTTTCACGAATTGATAAATAATGACAATGGCTAAGTCTAGACCGACAAATTTTTAGCTCACCTAACTAAAAGTCAGGTTTGGCCACACGTGTTTACACCGAACTAGACCGAAGTCTAAAACAACGCCATATGTGAGCATTTACGGAACTTGGATATCAAGAGATGAGCTGTCATCTGTCAAAGCTTTTAGTGAAATTTAACATTTCGGAGATACTGCTGCAGTGCCATCTAATCAGCTGCCAAAAAGTTCTTAGGTCGATTTAAATTTAAGGTAGGTCTGCAAATTAGGTGACCGAACCTAGGTTAATTTGAACGTGTTTACACCGTCATATTTAGGTTGACCTGTAAACGTAACCAATATCTCTGGTGGTTTGGTTTTCAGCAGCGTGACATTATAAGAACCGGAAAGAAGGCTAGCAGTTTGGCCATACCAAAAATCAAAGATTCAATTCATCTTAAGAAATAAGTTGTATGCCCATCGGATTTGAAATGTTTCAGGAATCTAAATCCAACTGTAGAAACTCTTTTTACGTTATTAATATTTTTGCAAGATTTTCTGTCGATTTATCTTCTATTTTATTAATTTAATAAAAAAAAAATATATATATAAATAGTTTTCGACAAAGAATATAATTTTGTATATTTTTGGTATAAAAATGGCTGAACTACAAATTTTGCATAATTTTGTCCAGCCAGTAATTAGTATTAGAAATTGTAATGAAAGAAGAGGCAGCAGATAGAACCAAACACTGGGAAATACAACCAGGACTAAGGCAGGCCAAGGATCTCCTTGGGGAATACAACCCCCAGAGATTCAAAGCCTTTATCAGCATCAATAAGAAGAATATAAGAGTACTGACAGAAATTCTAACAGGACACTGCAGACTCAAAGCACGCCTTAAAAAACTAGGACTTAAAAGAGATAGCACCTGCAAATTCTACGAGAGGGACGAAGAAACCGCGATGCATATTCCCTCCGATTGTGAGGCACTACTCCGTAGAAGAAGGAAACATCTAGGGGCATACTCCTTCTCTCCAAGTGAAATACAATCTCTTAACCTACTCCGGATACTAAAATTCCTAAGAGAAATAGGCCTGGAGGAGGTGCTCTAGAATGGGAAGTTAACCTAACTCTTGCACCAAAGAAAAGTAGGTACAATAGATCTTAAAGGTCGCAGTACCCTAAAAAATAATCTAGTCTAATCTAATTAGTATTAGTATCCTAACAAGTGATGGGTCTGGTTAGAAACAATCAGTGACACTGAAAAAATTGAAAACCTATTAAAAATGAGACAATTCTCATAAGTACACAAAATTAATTGTTATTTTAATAATTCACAACAGTTTTTATGAGAAAATTAAATTTCAATAATATTGTATATAAGAAAATTTATTGTAATATTTTCCGATGGAAAATATTTCTTGTATTCAATTTACGACTTTATTTGTTTGTAAATAGAAAAAAGAAATTTTGTTTGTTATCAAAATATCTTTCGAAGAGCTTAAAAAAAAAAAAAAAACTTTTTCTATGAATACAAATTATAGGTAAGTCTTTTTTTAAGCAGATTATTTACAATTAATTTCCAAACGTACGCAAATTTCTTTTCGTTTTTTTCTTTCTTTTGTGAATAAAATATTAACATGTGAAAAAAGATTTCCTATCGGAGAAAAAGTTCATCTGAAAGTTATCATGAGCTTGTTTTTCTTTTTTTTTTTATATACTTTCGAAGTGTCCACATAAAAACTCCAAAAAGAAAAAGATGATGTGATTTTATACAAAAAAAAGTGAAAGTCCAAATTGATTATATACATTGGTGTAAGGAAGCTTTTTATATATAGTCATAAATTACCACCACCATTACCACCCACAAAAAAATTGCTATAAAAAAAAAAAACGAAAAATTTAATTTTCTAAAAACGGAATATAAAAAATTATTTACATATTATTTATTAATTAAAAAATTTCAAATATCCCGAGGCGCGATATGTTTAAATATATATAAAGAAAAAAAACAACAAAATAATAAAAATGAAGACAGTTGAAGTACGTCGCAAAAACGAAATGAAAGCATATATATTTACAAGATAAGATGTCATCTGGTGTGTCCCGTGTTATATAGAATCATGTTATTTTAATTAAAATTTAGTATTCATACTTCTGTGTATTAGGAAATTAAAAGTAAAAAAAAAACGTATTAAACGATATCTAAAACGAAACAGCTACTAGAGTAAGGCTGTCCAAACCGCGGCTCGCGGGCCACATGCGGCCCAAGCCAAGTATCAATACGGCCCGAAAATATTCAAAGTTACTGAAGCATGTCCATTTTTCTGAGGAATGATTTGTGTGTTATGTACGCTCTCGTGCTAAAGCTGCCAAGTGACAAGCAACATAAACAGGACCAGAACAGAAAGTTCTTTCGTAAATTCTCTTTCTGTTTACGTTGCTCGCTCAGCTACACTGTTCTGTTGTTTATCACCTGGTGGCTTAAGTGAAGAATGAAATATACTAAGTGTAAAATTAGAATCAACATCTTGAGAACTGCCTGAGAATTGCAACCACGTCAATCGAACAAGATATTGACAGTTTAGTTTTTCAACTTCAATGCCAAGTATCACATTCATTTTATGATATGGATTTATACATAGTAATATACTTGTGGCTCAAAGCACAATGTCTTCTTCCAATGTGACCCAAGGAAAGAAAAAGGTTGGACACCGTTGTACTAGAGGGAATTTTTTTTTTAATCGATATTTTTGTGTTTTTTTTCTTTTATTTTTATTAAAATTAATAAATATTCTCTTACGGGTCTGATGTCATTCTATTGAAATAGGTATATAGTAAACAATTGACCATTCAAATATGACCAATAGTATCCATAAATTGAAAATGACACTTTATTACCTGATGGGCATATTCATTTTAAATTTAACAATAGTACTATAACAAAGGTGTATCATCGTGTATGCATTTCAAAACCAATAAACTACAAAATTTTAATATTTTGTATTTGATTTCAATTAAATTTAATGTTATAAATTTCAATTTCATTCAATAAATCAATTAAATATGATTTTATAATGCAATTTATTTTATATATATATAATAATACCACAAAATTAATATCATAAAGAAGATTTGTACATAATTAAAATGGTAATTATGATTAAATTTATATGTTATATATTTATCGTATAGCTGAAGGGAATAAGTCTGCAAACGATATTTGATAGATTTTGAAATGGGGCTTTATTAAAACAATTTTGTATAAATCTGTAAATCGAAAGGATGTACTTTTAGTAATAATAGAATAAAATTTTTGAATCTCTCTCTATATATTTTCATAATAAAATATTTACAGTGAAACCTCATAAATCGAAAACAAACAATGTGCATAAAATAAGTCTTTCTAGAAATGTTCACAAATTAAAATTAAAGAACCTTTATAAAATTAGTCGGTAATCAAAAAATTATTATAAAATTTCCATCGTCGTTAAATAATAATTCGGCCATATGACTTAAAATCTAAAAATGATATTCACGTAAACAAATTTCTTAGTTATAAGTTTTCTCAGTTTTTACATTAAGAGATCCGGTATTTATCAATCTTTTAATATAGTATTAGTTATAGTATTAGATCATACAAATCTGTCTTGAAAAACAACTTGTTCATTCATATATTTGTAATACAAGTGCTGTACTGCAGAATATGTTATTTAAGGTGCCTTCAGACTATATCTGTTTTGTCATATGTTTTCGCATCTGCTTTAAAGTTTTGAGTTGTCATATGTTTTAAAAAAATTATAGCATTCTTGATTGTTTTGTTCACATTTAAACCTATATGACAAAACGTTTGAGTAAAATGTCAAAATTTTAGGTTAAATGTTATTTATCTAGCAGCAATTATATGAAGAAAAGAAAGCATTATAGAGTGGGAAGTGGCTTCTAAGAACACATTCAGGACGTGATATAACTCAACTTGTGATAAAATAATTTCAATTTGAGGATTTAAATTCTTTTCAAAATTACACAAGAGTAAAGAAGAAAACATTCTCCAAATTTTTAAATAAAGTGGAGCCGATTTCCAGCTACGGACATACGTACAGAGCCTTATCGCATGATTGTAAAGTCATTAAAAACATGGTCGTCAAAGATGAATAATTAAAAGAGCATTTTTGACAAAACTTATGTCAAAACATTTGACGAAACAGATTTGAAAATGTGAAAGTACCTTTAGTATGCTTTAAAAAGGAAAAGACTACGTTCTGAGAACTCATCGCCGTTACTAAAAAAAAGGTTCCAGGTACCTATCAAATTAGGAATTGGAAATCATTACCAAAATTACAAATGGGAGTTACACAGATTTATTAACCGAAATAATGAAGCTTGGTACATATTTAGATCTAATATTTGAGTAAACTTAGGAAGAACATCCATAAAACTTAGGACTTTGAAAATATGTATAGGATCGTGTTTTTTCTTTCCAGTGTAAGCATGTATTTGTTAATAAAACGTTAAAAATTTATAAATTGGCTGCGTTTGGAACTAAAATAGACACAGGACAATCGCATTATGAAAATAATCGACTCAGATTTCTTAAGATACAAAATGTGTATTTCTGTTGAAAACTGATTGTAAAATTTCTTACAATTACAATACTTAGTAAGTAAGTATAAGAAAGTAAATGATCCAAATTTAACTTAATGTTGGGTGGATAACATACGAATACTATAAATCGTAAATTTATTTCAATAAACCAATAATGGAGAGAATCATGTTTTTCAGAATCTGTCTGGTTTGTCTTACAATTTACATCATATGAATAATTAATCTAGGAATATCTTTTCAAGGAAAACATTACGAATATACAACATGTGTTCTAATTAAAATCTTATATTTGATATTAGGTTTATAATTTTTCGGGCGTTTACAATATATGTATGTGACAAAGGCAATTAACCAATATTATTTAAAATTACCAAAAAGGTTTGACATTATGAATAGAATATTGTTCGATGTATTTTCAAAATGTTATTTAACATTAAGTTCCACTAAATTAACTTTAAATTATTTCGCGAATCTCCTCTAAAAGGTTTTTTATAGTTTTTCATAAAATCCGGATGCGGTTAATATAATTAAGTTAAAATTCTATTCAATACATATGTATATTGGTATTATGATCATCCATTTTACAATAACAGGTTGCATGGCCATCATATATGGTATATACGGTATTCATGACTCTAGATTCCATGTATAGTATATGACTTCATCTCTAGAAAAACGCAATATTTCATGATGAAAACGAATCCAAATACACATATCTAGTATGTACATATGCAATTATATGCAATTGAAAGAAGAAAGAAAAAAAAAAATAATGAATTATTATTGACATAAGAAACTAGCCGCCATTAATATAATTGGAAATTTCTCATTTTGTCTATGGTTTCTTTTTAAAGTGTTTTTAGAGCGTTTTCCTTTGTAGTATTTTTTCATTTTTTTTTTGTATTATGAAATTGAATTTTCTTGCGTACATGCTCATACAGACAGGTAGTGAAAGTGAAACTGTTGTCATCATCATCCATGATTACCATCATCATATGGGCAATTCTTTTTCTTGATTGTCTTTTATTTCTTTCTTGGTTTGGTTGCTGCCATATGTGTGCAAAAAAACAAAAAAAAACACATATGGTGATAAATTTGAACGGATACGAAAAAAACATTTTTTGATAGAAAATATAAAACGCCAACGATATTATATTTTTGTATCAAAATGAAATGAAAAAAAAAAAAAAGAAAAAACACCACCAAATCCAAAGGAGAAACCTGAATTTAAAAATGTCTTCATACAAAAAAATATATATATTAACTACATAAGAAATATCTTGGTCTATGGTAAAATATTAAAACGTATCTGATCTGGTTTGTGTATACGAATTTTCACTTCGGCCTCACCTTATCACACCTGTCTCTACATAATTTTGTATACCTACGTGCAAAAATTTTTTTTTTCATTTTGTCATTTTGTGGGAAGTTTGAAGTTCTTGATTTTGTTGGAAAAAGAACTATACGTCTTTGTGAGAATGGATAAATAAAATATATATTTTTGCAATTTTAATGCTAATTATATAAGGTGAATATATCAAATTCCAGCCAACGATCAAATTGGGTTCATTTTATTAGGAAAGTACTTGGAACTATTCATGATTTATATATATATTTTTTTGTTCTGCTTAATCTAAGCAGCAATCAAATAATCAATCAATATACATATATAAATGTGGTGCTTAATTTTAAAAAATTCAACCGCCCGTAAAGAACGCATATTAATATTTAAATACATCCTATCTAACAAGAAAGGAGCATCAATTACCCCATTAAAGAGTTGATGAACAAAAAGAATTCCTGCCACCATTCGCCTCTTTTCCACAGAATGTAGCACAATCAGCTTCAATCTGTGAGTATATGTAGGTAGGCGATAGGGATCATTACAAGGAAGACCCTTCAAGGGAAAACGCATAAATCTCAGCTGGACCGACTACTCCACCCTGTTGATTTGAACTTTGGACCAGGAAGACCACACCTGACTTATTCTTATAATAGTTTCGAAATTTTTTTTCTTTTATTATCAAGAATTCATTGAAAGAAGTAAAATAAGAATTTTGTTTTTATCATGACTATAATAAGGAGGACTTTTTTTTGTTTGTTGATAGAATGATCGAAATTTGGTACATTTACCCTATTAATTTTTTTTTGTGATTGCAAACTTTAAGTCTAAATCGCCTGCGCAATTCTCTTACTTTTCAGCTGATTTTTACCTGATAAATTTTATTTCTTGTTTTATTTGTTGATACTCGGCGATTTTAAATTCCTTTTCAATATAAATCTTTTTGAATTATTGTTGTTGATATTTTATATTTATAAATTTATATATTGTTATAATTTTTATATTGTCGTAATCCAAAGCGAAAGAAAAAAAAAAAGTTGATCACCTTCTGCTTGGAATATAATACGTAAAAATTGTCGTAAGTCTTAAAACAAGAACGAAATATACAATTTCTTTTCTTTTTTTTCATAAACTCAAAATTATTTAAAGTATATTATTTTCAATCAGAACTTTGCCTTAAAAAAAACACTTTTAACTTTAATATTAACACATTTAAATTTTTACTTTTATTTCTTTAAACAATTTTGATTTCTTTAAATTAGCACCAAAATTATTATTATTTTCTATAAAAAGATTTAGACATGAAACTTCCAAATTAATTCACACATTTTCATAAAATTTTGGATAAAAGCAAAAATGTTAGTTGGATTTCCCCAAAAAAACCAAAAAAAAAAAACAAATCACATTAAATTTATTAACACAAACATTTGAAATTCTTTTCTATAAAACAAATTTTAATTATTCGAAAATAATTAATTTTATATATATATAAAAAAAAGGAGAACAATTAAAAAATGCGGCTCGCGTAGACTTTAATACTAAACGACGTCATCCGCGGCTACAAACTGACTTAAACATAACATCAACATCAAACAAGCAAACATATTCAACGCGGTATAATTGTGCTGAATCTCAAAATGGACCTTAAAACAACATACTTGTTGTACCAAAACCGTACAAGAAACAAGGTAAAAATAATGAAAGAAAAGGTAAAATAATAAAATCACACTTAAAGCTTCCATTTAACACATTCAAATAGTAATTCAGCGGTTTGTTGGTTGATCTATCATGTTTATAAAAAAAAATGTTTAACGTTCAAATTTTTAGTAATATATGCTTTTTAAAAGTTTTATCGCGAAACACATACTACACAGGTAAATTGATCAGTTTTTCAACCATTTATAATGTATGCTATTCAGGTGAGTGCAACTTTAATGTAGAAACATGATATAAATATGAAACAGATGAAAAGAGATAATCATATAAACAACATAAAGGTATGACAATTTACTCAACTTTCTTATATGCGATTATTCAAGTTTAATTTTAACATACATTTTAAGGGTCTCTTTATACGTAAGCAATTTTTTGACACTTTATATACGTTTTATACGTTATTATTTTTAGAGAACTAAAAATAAGACAAATATTTTCTTAACCAACCATAGCTTCACTAGTTACGACCGTTGATTGGAATAGAATTTGCGTTCAAATCAAATTGCGGGAAATTATTTTATTTCAGTTTTTATTAATCAAATGACTTTTTTGAACATTGCCAGTAATAGCTATAACTCATAAACCTTTTCAATCAAAAGAATGATCGATGCGAATTCGCTGAATTTGAAACAATTACTTCGTTTACATGATCTATACTTGAAGTCGACTTCAATGCGAAAATCGTGAATGTATACCCAGATCGACTTAAGTCAATTCGATCACAAACATTTTTCTGATCGACTTGAAATTTGCATGTAAACCTAGATCGACATCAAATCGACTTGAAAATTTTAAAGGAAGTATAAACTGAGGCGACACATAACCTAAAAAAACTAAAATTTATTTGTTAGCGTCTATGAAATTGACGTTGATTTGAAGTCGATTTCAAGTCAATCTTTCAATCCGGTAAAGCTAAAAAACGTGATTTGTGTTTCAAGTCGATCTCAAGTCAATTCTGAAGTCGCTATATAAACTCCATAAATGTTAGGTTTCCATTCGCACCTTTGAGTATTGAGCATTTGAATATTTCAAGAACTTACACGTACTTGAAGTGTTGCATATTTCGATATTAAGTTTTCAAGTACTTACATGTTCTTGAAGAGCGCGATTGGTAAGTGACTTATGTATTTCTATTCTGAACCGATATCTCTTCCACTAGTGTATAAGAAAGTACAAATAGTTGGGCAGGTGAGTCAACAAATTTATTTGTAAACGAAAAAATATGATGATTTCTTATAAATCAGGTGCGATTACAGTAAAGAATTTATCAAATTTAAATACATTCGAATAACACCTTAAAAATTCGATAAATTTTCAATCATTCTAGAAGGCGTTTAAAATATCGTATTTTAAAATAAATTTTATTGAAAAAAAAAAAAAAAACAAATAAAAAAAATACTATAGAAAAAGTGAATATTTCATATTTTATTGAATATGGGCAAAAATATACCACGCAGCGTTACAGAAATAAAATCTAAAGACATTAATTTAAAAACGGAATGAAAACTTAACCTACGCATAAAAATCTCACTTAAGTAGATTTGCAATGAACAACGACCTTCTAAATTCCATACCTGTGTAAAAATGTTGTATGTTGTTGCATCACTAGAATTCTGTTTATCTTAATCGAAATCATTAGAGTTCAGGTTGTGTGTACGTGTAGAGCAGAAGTTTTAAATAGTATCTAAATTTGGGCTGGGCCTCAAAAATGTACAATTCCATGCCCAATCTTTTATATAAGTGAAAATAATAAAAATAATAAAAAAACTCGAAAAAATAAAACCAAATAAAGGTAATCAAAAACCAACGTATTTTGTCCGATAAACCATAATTTTGTTTATTTGGTGAAACTTAGATCTTTCATTGAGAAGAAACTGAGCTTGAAACCACTTCGCTGAATGATGTCATCGGTTCATGTTTTCAATTTTATTACAAGTCTTACACTAAACGTTTATGGATCTTATATTTCGTGTCCAAAATGAAGAGATTTGCAATACCATTGATGGTGGTGGTTTCTTAACAAACTGAACATACACTTATTATGCCCTATAGTAGGTACTACCAGAGGGTATATTAGTTTTGTCACTCCATTTGTAACACATGGAAATAATCGTCGTAGAAAGATTTTAAGGATATGGTTGTGTCGGGAATCAAAAGTTATATCGATTAATGTGTGTCCGTCCGTCCGTCCGTATACAAGATAACTCAAGAACGCGTTATCCGATTTTGATGAAATTTACAGCGTGAGTTACTTATTCCTTAACTTGGTTTGGTATTGCATTTCAGCAAAATCGATCTAGAGGTAGCAAAGTTATTAAGGAAAAACCAGAGTGACCAGAAAGTTTTGTCGTTTTTTTGTTTATTTTTTTTTCGGATTTAAATGGAAAATTTGTGAATCAATTTTGTTTAAATTAGTTGTATAGGTTATATAAATAGACGATACCATGCTAAATTTCAATCAAATCGGTCCAAGGATAATGGAGAAAGAAATAATCGTAGGAGAAATAAATACTCTTATGAAGTTTATTTGATGTACTTTAAAAACTAATACACCAACTTGAATAAAATTACCTAAAGTTACCTGCAAATTAGAAGAAATTTTGAAAAGAAGAAACAAAGTTCTGAAGAAAAAACCATGAAATAATGTTAGTTTTGACAGTATTTCTGTCCCATTTCTACCATCAAAAAATCGGCTATAGGCCGATTTTAAGTTACTGTATGTTTTTTTTTTCTTTCTGAACTATAAAACTTTGTTATATCAAAAGGTGTGATCTCTTTCAGTGTACGTACACGTAAACATGACCGTTGGTTAATTTTTCTTGATCCAAGAAGAAAAAAAAAATAATAAATACTATGGCTAGAAACTTTCGCGGACGATTTAAGAAATCTGTGTGGTGATTCTTCATGCGGGAAACAATGGATGATTTTTCATGTCCATCAAATTGTGTTATACTTTTGAAAACATTACAAAATTTATATACAATAGTTTTGTTGTTGTGCATATTTAAAAAAAGAATCTATAGTTTTTTTTCTTTCTTGGAAATTTTTTGCGTATCATAATTTTTGGTTTTTATTTTTACCGCGGTATTATTACATGTTTACCGGTGAGAAAAATAATAACAAAATATGAAAAAAAAACAACAAACCTATAAAAAAAAGTTGGTACAGAAGCCCCATTATAACAACAGCTTCAGAGCCGCGGCATCAAACGATATAACCAGAAGAAGAAGAAAAAAAGAAACATTCAATTTTGTGTCCAACGGAAAGCCGTTTATTGCTCTGATTTTTCTGCTCTTTTCTAAATGAGCACACAATATGAGCAAAACAATGATTTTCTTTTGTTTTTTTTTTTTTGTATTTTAGTTATGATGGCAATCTAATTATCTGGGAAATGAATACTACTAAGAATATAGATGAACGTTACGATTAAAATATATGCCAAACCAAGTCACTATCCCATCCATAATTATTTAATTCTCATATAAACTGTAGGAACTTCAAAAATCTATATTCTATAAAAAAATAAATAAATATGTACTTAACATATATGGAATTTAGATATTTTCAAAAATTACCTACTATATGTACTTTTTTTTTATTCAAGTAGAAAGAAAATATGGGCCTACGACTAAATTCACCTACCTTTAGTACATAATTTCTAAAGCAAATTTAATCAGATTACTTTTATTACAACATACTTTTATGGAAATCAAATATTAGATGATCGGACAATGTGTTTTCCACTTATTCTACGTCCAAGTTATTAGCTAACCCAGAGTCTACATTGGCCAATATTTCTGGTATACCAGAAAAATTGGTTGCTAAAAAGCTAGTATAGACCCTGCTGGTATACCAATTTTTCTGGTATGCCAATTCTGGTATACCATTTTCATAGCCAGCGCTGGTATACCAATTTTTGACATTTGCATTTAATAAAATGGCGGAAACTAAATTTTTGCGGAGTGAAATTATCAAATTGATAAATATGTTTCGAGAAAAAGAAGAAAAATATAGAAAAATTGATTTTAAAAAAAGGGCATGGGAAGATGGCAATTGAATTCGACACATTAAAGTCAATATTTTGGCTATTTTTATTTTTTGTTCTCAGTTCAACGGCATGTTAGATACTGAATTGGTATACCAGTATTGGCCCACGTAAAAAAAACTGGTAGTATTTTATTTCTGGTAAGCCAATTGGTATACAAGAAATATTGGCCAATGTAGACCCTGTGTAACATTGTATGACGCCACCATGTTCCTGTCCCTACTTGTGATATACTAGTAAAGTGGCAGATTCGTTTTGGCTGATGATAATGTTAGATGGGTTGAAAACTGACTGTCGTTTATAATACTTCAACTAAGAAAGTCTAAAAACATAATACTTGACATTGGTTTCCGAATTAAATAGACAGAAATAAAATTTTCAGATTTTCACGATAAATATACCTTCAGTAACAGCAGTTCCCAATGAATACATAGGTAACTGATTGTATTCCACTTATTTATAACAATTTAACCACAGATTTATGCTTTCAGAAATGAATCTGTATAACAGATTTAAAATTTCTGAAAATTGTAATTAGAATAAATTTTTCATTGGCCACAAGAATATTAGAAATAAGTTAAGAGCAGCAGTTCTTCTATCCATTATAGGAGTCTGAAATGCATTTATTTTATTCAAGGACCTGACATATGTCAACGGATAGCTATAATACATATTTATAGAATAGCTTCTTTCTTCATGGAAATATTATAGTTTCCGTGGAAATTGTTAAATTATTTTTTGTGGTGAATTGTTATGAAAAAAAAAAAACGCCAACAACAACCTATTGTTTTACTACTCCTTTATATATATGAGACAACATTATCTATAGAGATATAGAAGTAAACACAAAATTGATATCATACTATGTTTGTATGATGACATGATGTCCTTGTTTAAACGGAAAATCTGTTTTTGTCATTTCGGTTTTAGATTTTCACTTTGATGTAGAATAAAACCTCAAAAGTCGAGAATATGGAAAATGATGACCAAGGACATATTTGTTCCTATCACATTATTATATTTATTTATTAAATAATGAAAATGATAAGCTTCAATGATATTACAAAAGTTATTTTTTGTGATAAAGATCATATTATATATAGAAATTCCTTTTCAATAGCCCAATTCTAGAATTGAATCATATTATATAATCATAATACAGAGAGAAAATAACCACCCCCTGAAATAAATGAATTATGAAGTATGAGATCTTTATGAAAAATGCCTTGAATTAATAAAATTAATTCATAAGGCCACCATTATAGAATAATCTCTTAGGGAGATACATTTAAAATACTCTGTAACGTTATTTGATATCATATAATCATGTAAAAGATGAAAAAGTAATTATTTTACTTAGTATAGTAATTCAATTTTTCTTCTGTTTTTTTGGTTATAGACAATGTCAAACCAAATTATGTTGTGTGGGAGTCATTTTGAAGAATGAAAATATAATTATTAGAAATGTGAGAGGTTGATATATTGTATAATATTGAAAATATAAAAATATGCTATATAAAAAAAAGAAGACAAAAAGTAAAACCTTTACAAAAAAAATTTCTATAAAAAAAAAAACTTTTAATGTCCATATGTAGTCTGAACTTGAGCAATTCATCTTTTTAGTTACAAACATTTACATATGTCACATTTATTCAGTTTTATATGAATATAAGGACAACGTTAAAAGGGAACAAATTTTTCCATTAAACATAAAACCATTTAATATTATCAACATACACACATTGTATACTATGTATATATAGTATATGCCATTGACGACATCTTTTCATCGATTGAAAAACAGTCCTTTCCATTTATTTGAAAGGCTAATCGCTTTTTCGTCAAGCTTTCAAGATAAGGCTTTCAACAACAAAAAGAAAGAAAAGGTTCTCATATAGTATATATTTTATTAGGTTTTTTTTTTCTCTTTTTTTAACTTTGATTTTCTTTTTTTAAGGACCAAAATATTCCGAAAAACTGGAAATAAAAATATCGTTTTAGAATGTGAACATTATTTTTATTTTTATCCTTTCAAAAAGGTAAATTGTTAAATGTTTGAAATTTTCCGAAATATATATAAATATACATATATATTATGTATATCCCCTTTTTCTAAGAATTTGAAATAAAGGAATTACAATTACTTTATTTGAGAAGTTGGTCATTTGTATAATATGCAGATTATTATAAAAAGAAACATTATATCGAAACTAAAAGTTGGGATAAACAGTCGACAAAACTATGTGATTTTCATTTTACAACTTCCATTATCCTCGGCTGATTTCGATGTAACAGAATACCAAATTGAGTTAAGGAAGGGACAACCTGTATTCCAAATTTTATTCAAATCAAACAACGAGTTTTTGAGTTAGAGAAAAATGTATAAACTGACATAATTTTTGGTTCGCTACACATGGAGGCGTAAAACCTTTCTCTAATAAATATTTTTCGCGTTACAAATGTATGCATAGTGACAAAATTAATATACTCTGCGACAGTACCTACAAAGAGGACATACAAATATATTTCTATAAATATGTTCAATATGAATATAACATATTAGTATATGGTATTTAGTTTTCTTCAAGCTTTGAATCTTAATAACTTGAATTTTAGACAAGTTTCACTATAATTACTTTAAAAGGTTGTCATCAGTAAAGTTAAGTATTTAAAGATATCGACGAAATCTGTATTTCAACTCCCAACCAACGATAGTGACTATCAATTCACATTTTATTTTGTTTCATTAACTTTATTGCTTTTAATAAAACAGTTTCATTCTAAAGCTTCTCGCTCCACGACCTGTTTTTACATGTGTTTCCACACAACATACTATCTCATTGTTATCATTATTGCTTAAATTTAATTTTTCTTTGGTGTTTTTGATTTTAGTCCTTAAAAAATTTTAAATTCAAAAATATATTTACTTTTTTTCAAATTAAATTCGATCAATAACATATTTGAAAACACACAAAAATGGGTCTAGAGCAGTGTTTCCCAACGTGGGGCCCACGCCCCACAGGGGGGCAATTTGATTGTTAAGGGGGGCAATTCGAAAATGGACATGACACGAGTTTAACCCTTTCGCTCTGGGCCATTTAAATGCGATGGTAGATTTCGGTGCCAAATTTAGTTTCTTAAGTGAACAATTCAATTTTTTAATATTAAAAATTATGTATGCTACATAGGGGGGGGGGACATAAGAATTTGAGAAAGGCTAAGGTGGGGCATGGCACAGAAAAAGGTTGGGAAACACTGGTCTAGAGTATCATTTCTTTATATCACATATGTGTTGGGGGGCAGAAATGGAAACTTTTTTTTCTTACATGCGTGAAAAATTGACGTGTGAACATAAAAAATTGTCCCAAATGTAAACACATATGTAAAAACATATGTAAAAACACGTCGTGAAGCGGCACCTTAAACCATTAAAGCTACAATCATTATGATTATCTCGTCAATCTAAGCTGAAACAGAAAAAAATATTTTCCTATATTTTCCTATAATTTCCTATATTTTTCAATATTTACTAATATTTTCCAGAAAAGTTGATGAAAATTCTATATTTTAGGTGTAGTTTTGAGAAAACAAAAGAAAACTCTTAATATAATTTCCATTTTCATAAAAATAAGTACGAAAAAAAACAAAACAACTAAATCAAGATAAATGCTAAGATAATAAAATTGAAATGATATACCTCATCATATTACCTTCCCGATTCTCTGAGGATAACTCTAAATCCTTTTATACAAACTGTTAAACACTTTATCGTTCAAAAGAAAAGCAATCAAAAAGAAAAATATTCTATTTTATGAAAATTTTCTCACAATAAACTATTCATCCTGAATTTTCATCAGGATTTTTTTTTTCACATGGATATTAAAGTAAGTCAGTGGAATTTATAAGTTTCTTTTACTGCTGACGTTTGTATCATCTTTTATTTTTTTACGTCAAGAATTCCTGGAATATAAAAATAAGTTTATATAAGTACATAGCAATTCATTGTAGTGTCAAAAGATGCGTTAAAATCCTAATACTTGAGAATTGTAGTGGCTTTTAAGGAGGCAAGATAAAAAAAAAAAAAAAAAATTCTACGTATAGAACATTTGTTTTTTCTGTTTTTGTCTTTTTTTTTGGTGAATTGCTTGGTAAGCAGGAAGAAATTCGCGTAATTCGTACATCAATATGAAACTTTTTCTTGACATTGAGTGATAATTCTACTAAGATAAGGTCATAGCAATTTATTTTCATTTTCTTGGAACAAATTCTTTTAATAAATTTCTTTTTTGGTTTTCGTTTTCTTTTTTTTTTTTACTATAGTCTAGTCTGAATTCAACATCTTCTTCCTACATATATATCTTTAAGGTGGTTGACGTGATCTTCTTCAAATAAAATACCTTACAAATAAAAAATAAAATGAAAATTATCTATAAATTTAACTGTCCTGAAGTCATTTTTGTTGGTTTTTTGTGCGTTTTTCTGGAAAATAAAAAAAAAAAAAATAGTAGTAGAAATAATCATAATAATAATAAATAAAAATAAATAGCATTTATTTAAGTTGTCGTTGTAAGATGGTTTTTGACTGTTGCTTCAGAAATACAATAATCTCAAACCCTGTGGCGTCTTTGTGGTATGATGGGAAACAGGAATCCTGCACTCTTATTTTTATCTTTTCTGTTTATTGTTTCAAGACGATTACTTGGTCCATGTTTTTTTGTTCTTTATTTTATATTTTGTGTTTTGTGTTTTTTCGTTTGTGGTGGTGCTGATATGGATGATATGGATGATATTCTGGCGTTTCTCTTCTTGTGTTCGTCGATGGTATATTATATAGTTGGTTTCTACTTGAACCGTTTCACTTCTGACTTCTAAATCTGATGCAAGGATCTTAAGAATTAATTTCGATAAAAGGTTTTTTTTTCTCGTTTAACTTTCGTTTCTTTCCTGTTTTTTCTTCCTTTTTTTGTGAACATTTTCATAGATATAGAATAATTTTTTGGTACATGAACATTAAATATATGTCATTTTATTTTCTTTACTAGAAAATTAAGTTGTAAAAATTGAAACAAAAAAAAAAAAAAGTCACATAGAATATAAAGTTTAAGAAGTTCCTTTACAGGATAAACATTATATGACACATATGACACCCAAATGATTTTTTATATTACCGATTATATTCTGTATTCGAAATGAAATTAAAGACTAGAAGCCTCCGTGCCAGTTCAACTAATAAGATTTTTTTCGGATAGTTTTGTGATGTTTGTTAAATATTGTTTAAATATTGTTTGCATAAACAATAGAAATATAGTGTAGGAGTATAGGTGTTTTGGCTTAGATTTGGTTTTGAATAAATAATTAATACAAATAATTGGCATAGAAAATTGAAAGGCTATAGAATAATTGTTGTATTTCGAATAATGTAATATTTGAATAACGTTTAGAAAAGGCAAATCAAACAGATTAATAAATACAATGTTGAATGGTCAAGTTGGTTAAGACCTCGTTTCTAGAAGCTGATGAGGCTCTGGTTCAAATCCAGAGCTCGGTTCTTCATAATTTATTTTTCTTTGCCTACAATAAAAACAAGAATACTGTTGAAGTTGTTTTGTGCGCGTTGTTCAGTACCAGAGAGTACTAGAAATAGTGGTCCAGGCTTCGACAATGTTCACATCTTTTTTGATTTCTATCATTCAAAAACAGGCATTTTGTTAAAATTGAAAAATGTATTAAAATGTTTGTTTCTAACTGGTTAACATTAGTCCCAAATTATTTTGGAATCAATCGCTTTAACTATTGCTGTGTTTTTTCATTGGGGTCAGAGTCTATTTTGAAAAAAAACGATGTGGATCTCGAGAAGAAAAAAAAAGTCAATAATTACAATATCCACATTTATATGGAAAACGATGGATGCACCATCTCTTGCATATTTAGGTAACTAAAATCTATCGGGGGTCTCAGTCCCTGACCCGATAAATATATCGGTTATGTTGTTGTTGTTTTTACATGTTATGAAGCATATCCTGACCCTGACCCCGATGAAAAAAACATAGCTTATAAAGAGGTTATGCTATTCAAGAAAATATTTGCCCTATCTTTAGTTTTCTAAAAATAATTACGTTGATGTTGTCTAATTTAATAAGGATTAAATATATATATATTTATTTCAATACATTTAAAATGTAAGAAAAATGTATTTAGGTAGGTATTCGAATCGAAAATTTAAATACTTCTGATTGTGAACAAGTTTTAACGAAGTACAAAAGAAATTTAAAAATAACATAAAACTTTTAAGTTATTTCCATATGTTTTCATAATAAAGGGAAAATGATTTGTCGAGGGAGTTTTATTTTGTTATTATATAAAAATATAGTTATTATAACTGAAACCTCCCTCAACTGGGGGGTTTTTTTTTGCCAGTATTCATATAACAAATTTTTAGTGTTATTATGAATATAATTCACATAACTTTCAAACGAATTTTTCTCGATCGAAAGACGACGAAAAATCTTTTTTTTTTAAGAAAATGTGGAAAAGTTTTATTTTTTTTTTTTATTATTTTTTATCATAAGCTTTTTTCTTCGTTTTTTTTTTTTTCATCGACCGATTTGAAAAGGGAAATTTTTCATTTTCTTAAACTTGTGTATTTATTTTGAACTTCAAATTTTCCCTTACGTTGCCCATTGATCTTACAATTTATTTTCTTTTTTTTTTTTGTACAAATTTCTTAAACAAGTTTAGTTTCGTTTGTTTGAATATAGTAGTATAGTGAAATTGTTTTGCTTAGAATTTAATGTAGTATATAGTAAACGGAAAAAGGAATTTCAGCAGAAAAATTCAAATTAAGTAAAAATAAATTTCAAACGTGAAAGATTTTTCTGTGTTTTTTTCCTTTGCGTATTCAAATTATTACACAAGATACGAGAATAATGTGTTTTCTTAAAAGTGAACGATATTTTAGGCATCCATCAATTACATGAACAGAAAATATACAAGATTTTGAATTCATTTAGGTATATGGAGTTGTTTTTTCTTTCTAGTTTTGGTCATTTATTTTCCAATTGGTTTAATAAATTGATTCTGTTTTTTTTTTTCGGTTTTTCAATTTTCACGATTTTAAAAGATGTTAAATATTTTGAAAAATCATTTTTAGATGTGACTTAACTTAAGTTTTATTTATTTATTTTTGTTTTTTGTTACAAAAGTACAGATAGATGAAATTAAGATTTGTTTATTTTGATTAAGCTTTTCTCTTTGCTGTTATTTATTGATTTATTTTTTAGACATTTTGTTATATATGACTACATAGAAGAAGTAATATGGTAGTCCAGAGGAGTAGCGTACGATCTATACCACAGAAGGTATAGAAGGTGCAAAGAGCATCCAGATAATTTTAAAAGAATTATCGTAATTAGTAATTTTAATAAAATCCATAGTCTACTGTTTTCTCCAACTTTTACGAAATCATGTACGAAAAATCTTCTATCCTGTTTCCCCTTTTGATGTTGGATTATCTGTGATGTTTCTACTTTCTTCCAATAGTTTAAATGTTGAAGTCATTTCTAAACCCTATTTGCTTGTTACACAGAAAAAAACATATATCAATATATTCGAATGGATCACGTAGAAATAAAAATAAAAAATCATATTCAGCAAAAAAAAGCATATAGACATAGTCAAAAACGTTCAGCCATTTTGACAAGTTGTCGAGTACTAACTGCATATTTCTCTGGATCAGGAATATATGTAGTTTTCGATTTTACTAGGGTACTCAATAATTTCTTAGCCTCGATAAGAAAAATACTGTTTTTGTAAATGAAATATATTTTATTATTCAGTATAATATCCCTGAACTTCAATACACTTGTTCCAACGATTCTCCAATTTAAGGATTTCATCCCTGAAATGAAAATCTGGTAGGCCTCCAAAATACGTCTCTACAGTTGCTTTGACCACTTTTAGCTTCTAGTTTCGATCCGGGATCATGGTGGTGGACCCAAGTCTCATCCATAGTGATGAATCGACGTACGAAATCCACTCTATCGTTCTTAAAAAGATTCAAATGTTGTTTAGAAAATCGCATTCGAAGGTGTTTTTGTTCCATTGTTAGTGGATGCGGCAACTATTTTGCACAAAGCTTTTTGAAGCCTAAAACTTCAGCTAAGATGGGATGTACTGATTTATAGTATTTGCTATTCATGTAAGCAGCATTGTACTTTCTTTCATTCGTAATCGAGAATCGAGATTTTTGTTTTACCAGCTAGAGCTGTTTCTTGTGGACAATTTGAATTTTTAATTTTTTGAAAATAGTTTCTGAACATAAAAGTCACCGAACGGCACTGGTTCATAGGTATATTCAATTTTCAAAACTATACATTACATCTACTATAGGTTGATAAAATATCATTGAAACATTTTCAATTTGAAGAATATCCTTACAAATGTCTTACGATTTGTAATTGAAATATTATACACAGTCTGTTTATCATAGACGTATTCACGAAAAAGCAATAAAATTTATCATTTAAATATATCTTTTAATACATATCCATATTCAAGTCCCTTCAAGTCTTTTTTATAATAATTTCCAATTTTTATTGATGATTTTATTCGATTTTGAAAATTTGATCGTTGCTTGGTTTGAACTCGAAATTCTATTCCAATCAACGGGTTTAACTAATGAGCCAAGTCAAGAAAATATTTGTCTTATTTACAGTTTTCTAGAAAAAATTTCGATGGCGTTGTCAAATTTAATATAGATGTTTCATTTTATTTAGAAACTCACTGTTTTTTAATGGGTCGATTGAAATATTGAGTTCTATTTTTGTATAACTCGTAAACAGCTAAGGATGAAAAAAGTAAATTTTTTTTTATATGATTCTTGTATGTGAATTATATTTAACTAATGACGATAAATATACCTAACCCATGATAAACAAAGTGGTAATTGCTTATAATGTTTAACATATTCACTTAGTTCTTAATTAAAATCATCTTCAAATTTTATTACATGAATATTTAAAGAAACACTTTAATTAAAGAATTCTATTTTCTTAATTAAGTACCGTGTCCGACAATTGAAGTGTCCATCTAATTCAAATCGCTGTCAAATGTAAACCGCACATCTTGCAATACTAAAATTTGACATGACTGTTGCTTGACATATTATCTGTCAGTAGTAAAAATTATTTGTTAGTGAAAAAACGCGTCCTTATTTTTTGTACAATTGGCCTTAAACGAAATTCAATTGTTGCGCTTCATTTGATTGGAAAGTCAAACATCGAAATTCATCGTATTCACCATAGATCTGAATCCGTTGGATTATTACATTTGGCGAATTTTATAAGCAGCGGCTAGCAAAAAAAAACACACACACACAACTTTAGCCGGTTTAGAAAAAGATTTGACTCGTGAATGGAACCGTTTAAGCCAAGACATCGTGCGAGTATCGTGTGCATCGTTTAAAAACAGATTGTAGCTGGTGGTTAAGTCAAAGGGCGGTTACATACTATTCGAATAATTGTGAAATAAACTATGTATTATAAGCTATCATTTCTAGAAATTTTAATAAAACTGACCAATAAACAAAAAAAATTACAGCATTTTTAAACTTGGACACTTCAATTGCCGGACCTGGTAATATGTATAACAAAAAGTTATTTCTAGAAAAATAATATAAAATCTGATAAATTGTCAATAATAGTATTTGAAAAATTTTCTCCATTAAAATATAAGTTTGATGAAATCCTAAGTGTAAGAAGTTTTATGCTTTGATTGGAAAAATATGTAAAGTTCAGAGAATTTACTAAAATTGACATTTTGTCTTCAAGCAGCTTGTTATAAGTTGTCTACTATATAATATGTAAATATTTATAGACATTATTGAATGTATATATTTTTTTTTTCTGTTTTTTCTCAGTACCCTTACAATTTAGATAAAATAAAAGGGTATAATATTGAGAGGACATTTTATCGACCTCAATGCAAAAACTTGGACGGCAAAGTTTTTAAGACATTTTCTTATAGATTTCAAAATATAATTGGATTCAGAAAATGAATTGAGTATAAAACAAAAACAAAACAAAAAAAAAAACACTATATAAAGTGATTTTTTATATAATCGTAGTAGTATTTTCTCTAAAAGTAAAAAAAATTAACTAAAAAATTTCCCATAAAACTTTTCTCAAATGGAAGAATCTAAAAAAAAAAAAGAAATTTTCAACTTATTAGTTTTGAACTTAATATACATTTTCTTCAAGTTTTTTGTAAATTATGTAATTCGAAATAAGAAAAGAAAAAGAAAAAACTAGAAAAGGTTTCATCGAAATTCAATATTGATAATAAATTTTAATATATTAAAAAAAATATATAATAATAATATTCTTGTCTGGCAAATGAAATTTTCCTAACGGATGGAATATCCATCAAACATCATGTTTCAATTTCTAGCAGCCACCATTAATCTCTAACGAGAAATAAGTTGATTACGATGAGTGAACTTTTTTATGCAGTTCAAATTTCTGAAGCTATAAATCTGCAGTATTTTTTGTTTTCATAGAGAAGATGTTGATGAAAAAAGCCCAATGTGTGGAAAAGTGAGAATATAAATGAATTCGATAATGTAATATCTACTTTGTGAAGGATGTTTTGTTCTCCATTTGTTTTCCTCCGTCACAATTACAGGGTCTGTAAATAAAGTAAACAATATTCTTATGTAAGATCTTTCTGATATAGAAAAAACTGAAGGAAAACTTTTTTTCATGATTTATTTTTCAATGTATTTATTATGGTATATGAACGTAAAGGGCCCCACCTGAATTTTATATACAAAAAAAAAGAAAGAAAAATTCTATCTATACAATATTTTACTATCAACTTATTTCATTACTCCAACAGGTTTCTTTCATGTCCAACTTCCAGTTCATTCCTTCTAATTGAAATTAATCTCAATTTTCAAAGAGCTTCTTTAGTTGTTGTAGGAATTCATTTTTATATGTAATTTCTTTCGTTTTATTCGAAATAACATTAAAATGAAAAATTGTGATAAATTAAAAAAGTACATTTACTAAATGAAAATATATATTATTATGAAAAATTGGAAGTTTCCATAAAAAGAAGTTTTGTTTTGTTTCGAAATTATAGTTCACAACATTTTTGAATGCGTTTTGAATGGTTTCATTTAATTTTTGCAGGAATTATGATTAGTAGTAATTATGTTTATGTAATTATGTAATTATGTAGTTATTAACATATTTATTGTTTTTACCAAACACCAACTTGATTTTATTGTAAACATATGCTAAAAAGTTAGCGATTTTGCTCTACCCAACTACCGAGATTATATACTTTTCGAAATAGAAACCTTTTTAATTTTTTTTTTCTATATTATAAAATGAGGAACCTTTAATTTAAAAAATACCAGTAAAGGAAGTTGCTGTCCTTATAGTGTAGATTGTTTTTTTTCTTAGCATTTTCTTCATTCAAAAGTCTCACTTATCCTAAGGAAGAGAAGATCCTATGGAATAGATGAATATTTTTTGTTTTTTATCTTAAAAAGTTTCATTGGTTTTTTTCTGTTTTTTAGAAATTACAAAAGTGATGAATAAGAGACGAGCTTAGGGAACATTTTCTATTTGTATACGCGTATAAATGGTAATTAGCTAGAAGGGTTTCTTAAGAAACCAGAAAAGTGTAGAAAACACAAGAAAAAAAGCAAAAAATTAAAATTAAAGGACTACAACTGAAACATCCATTAAAAGTAGACTTTCTTGTTTCGATTGGTATCCTTTATGATTAAGATTAAATGTAGATCCTTTAAAATGAAAAAAACTAAGGTTTTTTTTTTTTATTTAAGTATTTCGTATTCAATAAAAAAAAAAACTTTTTTTAAGTTAAAACACTTACTTAAAAAAAGTTTCGTTTTTTATTTTATATAAAAAAAATAAATAAATTTAACATATTTTGTAAATAAAGTTTTATTTTTAAAACATTAATAAAGGTAAACAGAAAAAATATCAAAGAAAATGAAATGGGTTTCATATATTTCAGATTAATTTACTTTACCTTATTTTTTTAAATATTTATTTTAGTTCGTGTTATATAAAATAAATGCTAAAAAGGAAGAAGAAAGCACCAGCAAAAAAAAAGGAAGAAAAACCATATTAAAATTTTCTAAAGGCTAAAATAAACTTTTGAATTAAATTAGTCATGGTAATAGCCTGCGGTGAGAGTTTAGAAACTCCGATGGTAAGTATTACGGTGTAAAAACATTTTAACTCATTTGGGAGCATTTTGTGTCTGTGTACATGGAATAAAGGCGGAGATTTTTTGTTATATATATATATAAAAACACCCATTGAAATTAAGGATATGAAAATGGATAATGTAGTTTGTGCAGACAATATTGGATATTATATGCCCAGTTTTATGCTAGGATTATAATATACCATGGGAACTTACTTGATTTAAGTTAATTTACTGTATCACAAAAGAAAACATTTTAATTTAATTTTAATGGAACAGAAGCGTTTAACTTTTGGCCTTTTTTTTTTTTTCTTTTCTTTTTAAACTAATCATAATTATAGAAATGACATCAAAAAACCCGCAAAAACCAAAAAAATAAAACACAATGCAATGATTTTAAATCTGGTGACAAAAAGGAAAAAAATGGTATCACTTTAATCATGGGATTAGGAAAAAGGAGTGAAAAGAAATATCCGCATGTGTTTGCAAAATGGATATTTAGCCTTAATGAAGGAATTAAATTTTGTTATAAATATTTTAGATAAAATGACAACGAAAAACATGTTTTCTACACTTGTTGATATTTTATATGCGTAGAATATGAATGAAGTTTTAATGAAAAATGTAACGTTTTTCTTTTTGGGGACAGTGTGTGGTAGAGATATAAAAACAATATTCGTTGAAACTTCTTTTTTTTGAAAACTATATTTTCCTAAATTCTGGGATTATTAAAAATGTGCGACTTCAAGCGTTCATCCTTTGTAAATTGTGGCCTGTAAAATGTTTAACGGAACTATACAAAAAAGGATAGTATCTCTGAATTCGCGACATTTCCAAAACTAATAATATAAATCGCAATACTTCTTTATACATTAATATATGTTTTGAATTTTGTAAAGATTTCGGTTAGAAAAACATGACTTATTGCGATTTTTATAATACATCTTAATGATGAATGTAACTTCATAACAACTTCATTTATTCCATCCCTATTAAATGATACAAAAAAACAAAAATCCAGATCATTGAATAGCTTATTTCTTTGCCGCACTCTGGATTTCACAATTTGAATGGGAGTTAGGTTAGAAAATTAGGTAAACATTATGTCTACATGATTATTTTTTTCTTTTCCTACCTTAGTTTTTATATATTTATAATATTATGTACACAAAAATTTATATAAACAACCACGAACTAAATGAGAATGAGTATATATATATATATATGGAAAAGTTTTCGAATTCACTACTCGTATTATTCCTTATGGGCTCAATCTCAACTAAGAACATAAGCATCTAATTTCCGTTTTTCTTTTTTCTTTCATTTTTTTTTCTTTTATACAAGCCCCAGAAGGACCCCCATATAATATAGAAACCAGCGAATTGTAGAGTAAAATATTAAGTTCTAATTTTGACCTGTCGAATACTCTATATTACATTATATAATGTTACGCGTTCAAATAAAGCTGAAGAAAAAGAACTTTCTATATGTATAGGACTTTCATTGAGGAACCTTGGTCCAGCTTTTAATATGAGGTGTATAGTTTCATTTCAATATATATATATTTATATATATATCTATGAGATCTTTCAATTCCTTTCTTATAATGTCCTTTCTCTCTACAATGTTTGTTATAGACATTATTTTCTTTCGTGAAATTTACCTCGTATATACGATTTTTCAATATGCCAGTCACGTCGACAAAATTCTTTATGGGCTTGGAATTTCAAAATCTTTTTGCTCTATGCTATTGCATGAGGTATTAGAGATGGGATTTCTATATAACCGAAAACTATATATATTGTTCATAAGACTATAACATCAAACTAGAACTAAAATTAGATCAAATATAAAATATATTAGGTTGGAAAAATGAAATTCGGCTTTATTTTTGATGAAATTTAAATTTATTTTGAAAGTTTTTAAAATAACTCGAGGTTTTCAAATAACACACCGGTATTGCATATGCATTTCTGCCATTTATTAAGATACCTTGTGAATTTCATTCGCATGATTGAAACTTTCCTGTTCTGAGGCAAAATATGGTTATGCTGAAATTTACAAATTTTCAAATTGATAATAGTTGTCCAGGATCAACCCATGACTTTTTCCTTTAGGATTGTCTCAGAATATTCATTTTTATATCACCTAATGGCAAATTAAATAACGTCTTTTTAAATATCATTTTCAAAGCCGAGAATTTTCTTTTGCAGACCCTTACAAAATTCGTATTCATTATAACATATGCTCCGTTCAGAAAAAAAGTATTATTATACTCATATTTTTTTTGAATAATAAAAGCGTGGAAAAATATAAAATATAATTTTCTTTTTTTTTTTGCTACCCAATTAGTTGACTCAATATATCAGTACCAAAAATAAAATGTCTATTTTTGGTAATTACATAAATATTTTACAAAATACCCTAAGGATATTTCTCTGATTTTCAATTCGGATACATTTATGAAAAAGGAGAATTTTCCATGATACGAAAACATACTAATTTGATTTATTATTATCATTTTCTTCGAATTGAAATATTCAAGAAGATTATTTATACAAATTAGTTTGAATAAATTCTTTAAGGAAAATGAAGAAAATGTTATTAAGTTGTTATTAAGTTTAAATCATATTGAAATAGATTTAGTTTAGATATAAACAAAATTTTCTCACATAATAAGATTCTTAACATATGGAAAACTAAAATCAGGCAATGAGCAACTTTTTGATAACGATAGTACATTTTGGTCTTCTGTACATTCCCAAACCCAACAACATCAACATTTGTTAGTTATTTATAAATGGTTTTTTTATGATTTCTTTTTTAATTTTGATGGTATTACTAGTGACTTAATGCATGCTCGCTGCGCTAGCTAGCCTCACATAAGAATTTATATTAACTACTTGCAAATAAAGGGTATCCTAAAATTCACGAAAGAAGTAATTTTCATAGAAAACATAGGTTTATGATTAAAATTTGTAAATTTTTAATGGTTCATGAAGTATACAGTATAGGGTTATGCATGGAATAGCATATCGGGTAAAGGGCTCTACGGCTTTGCCTGCACATACGTACTCTTTTGTTGAAATTTTTCCATGACTGTTTCGAATAATTGCATAAATGTGGCTGAATTTCGTTGATACAGCACTCAATTTCCTCCTTGAAGGCGTGGGTGGTCGTTGGCATAAACCTTAGACTTCAAAAATGCCCAAAGAAAAAATTCCAACGGCGTTAAATCGTATGATCAGGGCGGCTAATTCTAATCACCAAACCGAGAAATTACGTGACCATCAAATGACACATTATTTTTAAAATATTGCTCAACAATTACTTGGTTTACATGGGGACTTTAGAATTGACTTGAGATCGACTTTAAACTCAACCCGCGTTTTTTAGCTTTACCGGATTGAAAGATTGACTTGAAATGTGGACACCCTTTATATAACAATAATTTTATTGTTGGGTCTGGGAATGGAGACCAGATATACACATATTTTTAGTTAAAGATTTTCGAACTCCTCACAAACATTTGGCTCAAATTTAAAATACCAAACGGATATTTTATATCGCAATTATATGGCAAAAATTGGAGTCAAAAGGATTTGTAAACGGTATTTCATCCTTCAATAAAATATTTTCTCAAAATTGCTATAAATCTATTTTAGTTTTCTTTTTCTTGACAATTTTCAGTAACATCCGAGAAATTCCAATCAAATATAAAATAGACGATTTAAAGTACGTATAAAATTGTATTTAATTTGAAGTACCTTACATAATATCCGTTTTCAGAGAAAATCACTTAGGAGATATGAAATTGATTTCAATTTGGTTCATCCACATTTTCTTATTTAATGGCAAAGATACCATATAACTCGAATCCGTACACGACTCCATATATACTAATGCCTGGAATCTTATGAAAAGATATTCATTCCATTTATTTGTTATATAATTTTCGTAGAACCTTTTAAATGTACGAATATTTTCTCTTTTGCTTACTTAATTAAAGTTTCCTCTTCATAATATTATAGAATCGAAATAGTATCGAATTTTTAAGTATTTGCTTGATCCTTCGTAAATTGAATTCTTTGATTTCATTGTTGATTAAACAATTCGCTCCCCCTTAAGGAAAAAATGAACGAGAAAAGAAAAAAAAGGTATATAGTTAATTAAAAATGAATCTATACTAGATTTTCATTTCAGCAAATTTTATCGATTCCAAATAATTTATCGTTCGGAAATCGAAAATGTATTCAATAATCTAATCAAACCTTTATGGAGAAACGAAAAAGAAATTATATTTGAAGAAAATATCTATCAAATAGGAAAAATCTTAGCAACAAAAAGACAAAAACAAAAAAAAAAAAAAAAACAAACAAATAATAAGAAAATTATTCTACCACAATAAAATCATGAAATATTAGATTTTGTCATAAAAAACATTCCCAAAAAATACGAGTATATATATAATAATAATAATAAGGAGAGCTGCTATCCTTACAATGAGGATAAGCTTTCTGAATATTTTCTTGTTCCTTTCCTTCCCACATAATGTTGTATTTTTATACATTTCTATAGCGATACGAATATCGTAATTCTTCTATGATAGTCCTTTAAGTTCAAGTTTGATCTCATTTCTTTTGTTCAAACAAAATATCAAAATGGAAAAATCTTTTCGTTATAATTCAATTCTATATTTACCATTTCACAAATCTTAGAAACTGTTGTACTGTTTGGTACTAATGGTGAAATTTCAATTTACTTAAAAATTATTACAAGAGCAAATATTTATAAAGTGCTTTATGACAAGAAAAGTCTCAAGATGCAAAAAGTAACACGATTGCAATAAAAAAAAAAAAAAGAAATAGTACTTTAAACATGTTCCATCGTAATTCTGGAATAAACTTGAATTCCTACAGTTTTATTTGTAATCATGTTAAAGAAAAGTCAAGTGCATAAAATTAATAAAGGGAGTAAAAATAAAAGACACTTTTAAGTATAATACAATTATTTAACTTTAATTTTCTCATAATTTATAGAAAAGATAAAATTTTGAATCCAAAAACTACATCTTCAGAATTTGATTCATTGTAGTGGTGGAAAATTGGTCTAATTTCACTCGGTTGTGTCATCATATATCTACTATCGGTTTACTATTTCCGCTCAGAAATTAATCTTCATTTTCATTTTATTATAAATGATCTTTATACCGAATTTTATAAAGATCGGTTGATAAGTTTTTGACTTGTTATATAACTATATATTGCCGATAAAAAACAGACAGACAAATCTTAGAAAAAAGTGCTTGTACCTTAAGAGTAATACGACCTTTTTTGAGGTTTTATTTTTTTAAAACTTGCCTTTTCGTGAAAAACTTTTGTTTTAACTCTTTTCTGGAAAATGAGATGTGTTCCGAACTTTAATTTTCGGTTTGATTCTTAAAGGAAGATATTTTATGCTGTAAAAATGTTAAGTCGATCGAAAGCTCGGTTTTTTGCTTATCACTGCAAAATCAAGAAAATGAAAATTTTGAGGAAAGTGCATTTAAACAAAAATCATACAATAAATAGAGTCCTCAACCTGATTCTGATTTGGTCACATTTGCAAATGCCATCACATTATAGCAAATACTATTACGGAGGAGGCATGCTTTGCAGGGCTGCAATGGTGCCAAAATGCATATACAAAAAATTCTCTGTGATTTAAAGTATTCATAAAGCAAGAGAAATTTTAATTAGGAAGGGTAATACTTTCAAAAAATGCATTAAACGTTGAAAGCCAGCTATCAAATTATTACAATTTGGTACTGTAGAACGAAAAGATCCTGTTCAGTTATATGACATAAAATAAAATCCCTTCTCATACATATAGCCAGGATCACAGGTGGGTTCTGACTCTAAAAGAAGAGGAGGCAGCTAGCTCTGGTAATAACGGGGTTCGAATATGTAGTAGAGAGCAACCTCATTTGATCATTCGAAGACGACCTTCGAACTTTATCGTCTGTAAGGTCGCCAGGGTTAGTTAGTCCAAGTTATTAAAAATTCTAGTAGTGTTTAATGTAGAACTGCAATACGCATATAAAGTGTACCGGACGTAGTTCTATAGTAGTTACTTACTAAAATTTAAAAGAAAATTTTAACGACAAACTTTATATAATTCTGCATAAAAATTGAAAAAAAAAAAACTAATTTAAAAATAAATCTAATTAATTAAATTTCATGTTTTGTTAATACGATAACAGTATATTAAAATAGAATTGCTTATCAAGTTCATGTTTTATATGAGAAGTGTTTCATTTCAAACAAATGCTCCCATTTTTGGATATAAACTTTTGTTAACAAAATTTACTGAATTCTATAAAACTATATAGTAAATACCGGGTATGAGTTAAATTTTCGGATATCATCAGTTTTATGTTAGATTATAACTACATAAGTGTCTATAGTCTATAATTTGTACATTTTAGAACATGTTCTTAAAGATTGTTTGGCAAAAGTTTATCAGAAAGTTTAATTTGACCCAATCTTTACCATTTCTTGAGTAAAGATTTGTAATAAAAGGATCTAAGATATATATATATATATATATATGGATTTTAAAGACTTTATGAAAACTTATTAATTTATAGAAAAGGGAAATTCCCATTTCGAAATATGATTAAAGTTTTATGCTTATTTAAAGTAAATATTTAAGAATTATACTTAATTTAAAATTTTGTTTACTTGTTTGGTATTCATTTTCAACGTTGTTTTCCAAAAATTTATTTCACTGTAAAAAGCAATCTTTTATTTAACAATGGAATTCATTCTATTTGAATTTGTTTTTCCTCTGCAATTTATTTCGAAAAGTTTAATATTAAAAAAAAAAAAAAAAAAAGCGAACACAAAAGTTCCAAAGAATAGAATTTTCATCATACATATATGTTGGAAGTTGCAATAATAAAACATTTCTACTCTATATCCTGTTTTTTTCGTATTACATTTTATTCCGGTTGGAAATTACAAAATTTCAATGAATAATGGGTGAATACAGTCGATGAAAACTCATTCAATATTCTTTTTTTTTTTTTTTTAGATATAAGTATTTATTAGAAATTACTTTTCCCGAGAATTATAACATATGCACAGACATAACTAACTTTTTAATGAATTTTTCAACTACATACTTTGCTGCACAAATTTTCCAATTAATTTCGTAAAACGATCAAAAAATGCGAAAAAAAACTTTGTGCTTTGTTTTTGTTTTAATAACTTCTCTCCCCCTGGACCGATTTTGTTGAACTGGAATACCAAATCAATTTAAGAAAGAACCAACTTACATTATAAATTTCATCAAAATCGGTTAATGCTTTTTTGAGTTACCATTTACACCAGGCCTGGGCAACCGAAACTCAATAATGAGCCACAACTAAAAGAATTCAAAATGAGTTGTATCACCATTTCTCAATTGTCTTGCCCACAAATAAAATTTGGAAATAAACGATTTAATTTCACCACAATTAACTTGTTTTCTTCTTGAAGTTTCAAATTTAAACTATTGAAGTGGCAAGTCACATCCACAAGAAAACATAAATCCGCCAACCAATTATCATCTGACAATTCGTCAAAGATTTGTTTTGTAATTCCATAAACATCTGAATTTCTTCCTTGAAATCTAAAAATCTCTCTCGAAATTACGTATATGTTATTTACTAAATCTTGCTATGAGCCGCAATATAACTTGCAAACAGCCGCATGCGGCTCATGAGCCGCAGGTTGCTCAGACCCGATTTACACGGTTAAACGAACGTACGAACATGAACAAATCAATATAACTTTTGAATCTCTACACATCTATAATCCTGCAATCCTTCTCCTATAATTATTTCCATACGTTACATATGTAGTGACAAAAAACTAAAATACCCTATAGGGCATAAAAGTCCGGAAAATTTTGATGTACCATAAAATTGGAATGGTATTAGCGACAAAAAAAAAAAATAATTTAATTTCGGTTTATTAGCTGCTTTTTAAACTAAAAATTACTGAAAAATAATTCGAAAGGAAAAATAATTGTTTAATAATTTGGTTTTTTTAATTAAATTTTCATATAAATTTTCTTTTAGCTTTAGCAGTTTAATTTTATTACGCATTTTTTATACACACATAAATTTTATATTACAATACAATATCAATTTTCATTTCAGATATGTGAAAAAAAAAATTGATTTTAAAATTTAAAATTAAATTTGTATATTAAATCTTTAAATATTAGAAAAATTATAAAGTTGACTTTACATATCTTTTTGTATCATCACATAAACCAGACCACAAGGATCTTTTCAAATTTGACACTATAAGAACCTATTTATTTTTGGGTATTAACAAGGATTATTTATAACGCGTCTGTTGAAAAGATCAAACTCTTTTAGATATCAATCGAATACCCAAAACTAGGTGGAAATCTGAAAAATAGAAATCTAGAATTTTTGGGAGTTGGGCTGTTTGGAAAAACCTTAATTAATTCTGTTTATGTGAAGTTACGAAAGTCTTAAAATAAAATTGATAGTGAATCTGTTGGAATCAATGATGGAATAAGGAAAACTCCCCAGAAGGAAGAAAATTGATATAGGTTTTTTTTTTTTTTTGTGTAAAAAACCTTTCAAAAAATTCACGTTCCACTGGAATTTCTTTGCAATCTGATCATGAATATTTAAATCTTAAGATTCTTCACCTGATTGTCATCTTATAACACCCGAAATTCGTATGCTATAAAAAAAAGATTATTTCTCCTGGAATTGATTGCAAATTAATTCCCAAAGTATAGATTTGTAATTTCTCATATAATAAACGATAGATTTTAACTCACTCCATCAATGCAAGTATTTCTTTCTGTCTGTGAAATTTTATGATGTTTCTTAATTTATAATTTTCACATCACAAACAGATATTTTATAAAATTTTTGTAATTTCCCAGCAACGTTGTAGTGTAGCTTTATTTGATTATGTAATTTAAATCTAGAACGTTGCAGAATTAAAAAAAGAACTGTTTTAAATTTCATTAAAATTAGTCCTTTATGAAAAACTTTAACACTTCAAAACACTTCAAACGCGGTAAAGTAACGGTATAATGATAGTCATAATTTTATACTGTAACGTTACACTTTAGTAATAATCAAAATTTAAAAAATGATAATATTTCAGATCGAATTTTTTAATATATAATTATTCAATTTGAACAAATGGGTCACAAGGAACGGCGAAGTTATACCGTGTCCGACAGCTGAAGTGTCCGTCTAATTCAAATCGCTGTCAAATATAAACCGTACATCTTGCAATACTAAAATTTGACAGGAATATTGCTTGACATATTGTCTGTCAGTAGTAAAAATTATATGTTAGTGAAAAGACAATCAAAAGAATTACTTCGTACACTCGCTCGGTATTTTCGGATGAGAAAACATTCTGCATTGAACAATTTCTTAACAAAACAAAACGATCGTTTTTGGTTAAAGAGACGTTCCAATGATAATTCTCATCATTTGGGAGCCACAAGAAAACAAGGTGAAAAGATTTGACTCGTGAATGGAACCGTTTAAGCCAAGACATCGTGCGTGAATTGTGTGCATCGTTTAAAAACAGATTGTAGCTGGTGGTTAAGGTAAAAAGGCGGTTACATACCTTTTGAATAATTGTAAAATTAATTATGTATTATAAGCTATCATTTCCATACATTTTAATAAAACTGACCACTAAACAAAAAAATTACAGCGTATTTACACTTAGACACTTCAATTGCCGGACCTGGTCAGTCATCTGCTTTTCCGTCTTCTCATCCATTTTCCTTTTTGTTACTCGTTTTTCTATCTTTTAGGTCTGGAAATATGTTTAACTAAATGCTGTAAAAATTAAGAATATTCGAATTGGTGCAAGTCAAAATCCAGATGTGTTTGTCCCTGGGTTCATCAAATCTTTAAATAACTTATCTATCATACTAATATTATAAAGAGGAAAGGTTTGTATGGATGTTTGACACGAATAAACTCAAAAACTACTGGACCGATTTCAAAAATTCTTTCACCATTAGAATGCTACATTATCCCTGAGTAACATGGGCTATATTTATTACTAGAAAAAATTAGGGATCCCTACTTAAACTTAAATAATATAATCTATAGAAATATTATAAAGAGGAAAGGTTTGTTCCGCATACATCTCTATCTAATGATCCTCACATTCATGTTTGTTGCGTCTAATATTCTCTGTAGTCTAACTTCATGCACAAAGACCCTTCTAATGTTTAAAAAATAAATCTCCATCCGTGCGAAGCCGGGACGGGCCGCTAGTCTATTATAAATAAAAATTAAATGCTGTTCGTTGGTAAGCGCATCACTTGGGAACGGCTGAACCGATTTCGCTCATTTTTTTGTTAAAACGTTCGTAGTAGTCTGAATAAAGTTCTTACGGAAAGCAAAATGGGAAAATTTGGCCGGAAAATTGGAAAATTCGGGAAAAACTGAAAGTGCTTTTCTTCAATGGGATTTTTGTATGAACGAGATTATATGCTTGAATTTGTGTAATTCTTTTTTTGTTTTGTTCATTATGGTCCTGGAAAAGTTTTAAACACAGACAATTACAAAGGAAAGTCGGAAAATTCGGACAAACTACAAAAATCACAATTTTTGTATGCATTCTCGATCATAACTAACGACAGGAACGACATATTTGGTTAATTCTTTTTTTGTTTTGTTTGTTATACTCCCGAGAAAGTTTTTAGCAAAAGAAAATTAGTCTGATAGGTTTTTTTTCCTCATTTTTACTTTGTTTACACATTTTCAATAGCTTTTTTACGAATTCACAAAACCAACACAAACAAATTTATTGAAATTTCGACAGGACGACGTCTGTTGGGTTAGCTAGTTGAAAATAAAAAGTAAAATTTCAAAGAAAATTCATTTAATTTTTCAAGTTTTTAATTATTTATTTATTTATTCATATTCACATATACATATATATATATAAATAGGTCATTTATTTAAATTGTTTTTTTTTTTTGTTTTTAATAATTTTTTTTGTTTTAGTTTTTCTTAAATTTATCTAACATAATTAATTAACAGTTTTTCCTTGGTTTTATTTGTTAATTTTTGTTTTGTTTTTAATTTTGATTTTGTGTACATGTATAGAAATATATATATTTATAAATTAAAGAATATTTTTATCTAACGATCATATATATATATAGTTTGTATTTCAATATTGGTTTTCCATTTTAGATTTTGTATAGCTTGTATAGATTCTAGAAAAAAAAATATAAATTTTCCATTAGAGATTGGTGGGTGGATGATGTGTGTATGTGTGTGTGTACGTGTTCATGTTTGGGTGGATTTTTAGCAGCTTTCTATATTGTTATTATATAAATTTTTAATTTTTATTTTTATTTTTTTATTAAGCAGTTACATTGTATTACACCAAAGTCCTGATTTGAGTTGACTTAAAATTTTTTTGATAAATATAAAGGTACTTGAATAATTCTAATTTTGATTTCATATTATTTCTTATATAAATTATTCGGAAATTTTGAATTTTCTTTTGTTTATTTCTTTTTCTGAAAACTTCAATAATTATATGTATATTTCCTGGACTAAACTTTTCAAAAATCATCATACTACAAATCGATCCTTTGGTGAATTCTTCTATTTTCTATATAGTAGGCGCGCATATTCAGTTTACAGAACATTACATTTAGTTGTGATTAGTATTTTTTTTTTTTTTTTAATTATTATTATTTCATTAGTTTTTTAAGTAGGTACATTTATACTGTATGATTTTCTAAAATTATTTTTACGGCATAAGAAATTTACATACTGATTATCACATCAATTTTTTTGGCAAAGAAAAATATATATATAATAAAAAAAATAGATTTGTTTCGAAGCCCATAACATCGAATCTAGAGTTGAAATTATTAAAACATTTTCAACATATATAAATTATGTTTTTCTATTTCCCGAAATGACAGATGAAAATATTCCTGTTGGGAATTCAATGGGATAGAATAAATTCATTTGTTAGCATTTTATTGAAACAAATGCAGAAATAACTAACGACTACACTATTTATGAATTCGTGAATTTTTTTTTGTTTGTGTAAACAATTTCTTATGCCCAGGAATCCGATCAGTTTAACTTCGGTGAAACTTTAAAACTCAAAATAACTAAGCTAAACAATTCACGAAATATATCCAAATTTCGTAGATTTATTGATATTTTTTTTTTGCGGCAGGATTTAGTAAATATATATTTATAATAATAGTAACAGCTTAAATTGAGCCTAAAGGCAAAAATTAATACATAATAAAATCATTGATTATTAGGAATTATTTAAAAGTTTTTTCAGTTCATATTTAATGACGCAAACATCAAAAATATGTACATTGGCATTTACCACGCTCAGCATTCGGGAGACCGGTTCATTCTTTCCATAGTCCGTCCGGTGGAATCTGATTTTAAACAAGTCCACAGATCTCAACGAATAAATGTTAGAGTTTAGGTATATTTTGCATAAAATATTGGGGGCGTCAATGGACCCATTAAAAATTTGATGAACGAAAATTACATCTGCCACTTCTCGCCGCTTTTCCAGGGAATGCAAATTTAACAATATCAGACTATCACTATAAGTTGGCAAAAATGAAGGACCATTCCATGGAAAGTTCCGCAAAGCAGAACGTAAAAACCTACGTTGAACGGATTCAAGCCTGTTGATATGAACTTTGTGGTTATTTTACTTTTTCTTTCGATTCACTTTAAAACTTAATAATTTTTTTATTTTTAGTTTTCTCCTTTTAATTTAATTAACAAACTTCAACTAGATTAAGAAATAATTCTGAAAACGAAATTTCTGTATTTTCTTAGACGTGTAACAAATTGAACCTGATAGAATTGATTAGCATTTGTTATTTATAAAGGACACTAAACCAACCGTAATCATAAGATTGAAATATAACCAACCATTATTCTCATTCATATAAATTACATTCATGATTTTTACACGTACTTCTTCACTTATATGACTAAAAGCCATATAAAAATAAGTTCATGAAATGCTTTCACTTTGGTATGGTGAAAGTGTTGCGTTTTTTTTTTCAAATATAATAACGTACTTAACATCAAATAGATGCCACTAAGTTAAAATGTTGTGGACAGCAAAAAAAAAAAAAAAACAAGAATTTAAAAAGTTTCAACAATCTACTTCCTTCCAAAGCTAGTAGTTTTACCATCAAAAACTTTCCGCTTTTATTATTATTATTGTTATGCCCTATGGTAGGTACTACCAGAGGGTATATTTGTTTTGTCACTCCATAACAGATCGAAATAATCGTCGTAGAAAGGTTTTAAGGGTGTGGTTGTGTGGGGAATCAAAAGTTATATCGATTTGTGCATGTCCGTCCGTCCGTGGACATGATAACTCAAAAATCCGTTATACAATTTTGATGAATTTTAGAGTGTGAGTTGCTTATTCCTTAAATTGGTTTGGTATTGCATTTCAGCAAAATCGACGGAAGGGGAGGGAAGTTATTAAGCAAAAACCAGAGTGACCAGAAAGTTTTGTAGTTTTTTTTATATAGTTCTTCGGATTTAATAGGAAAATTTGTGAATCAATTTTGTTTCAATTAATTATATTGGTTAAATACGTAAATAGATGATACCACGTTAAATTTCAGCAAAATCGGTCCAAGGATAGTGGAGAAAGAAATAAACCTAGGAGAAAATAAGTTTGTCCATAAAGTTTTTTTGATGTACTTTAAAAAGTAATATACCGATTTGAATAAAATTTGCAATTTAGATTTATGGTATTAGGGTCTAGGTTACCCGCAAATTAGAGGAAACAAAGTTATGAACGAAAAACGTTCAAATACTGTTAGTTTTGACAGTTTTTCTGTCCCATTTCTACCATAGGACATCAAAAAATCGGCTATGGGCCGATTTTAAATTACTTTATGTTTTTTTTTTGTCTTGCTCCGGGACTAATTTCCATGTAAACTTTTTATAGTATATGAAGCTTTTCCGAAGTTAATTTAAAACGGTTGAAAAACAAATTGGCTGAAATAATTTTCAATATCAGTCATAATCAGTATGTGTGCTTGTTTGTTTTTTTTTTTTTTTACTCTCTATTAAAAATTGTTCGATATTTTTATGTACTTGGCTGAAGCTCTAAAATTTTAAGTTGTTGTTTTGTATAATTTCTTCGATTTTTTTTTTTATTACTATTTTAATTAGTTTTTAAGTACAAAATAAAAATACATCGAAAATTTTACATAGTTCTTAGAGTTCGTTACTCTTTTTCTGTGGGATAAGAAGGCATATTTATATATTTTTAATTATTTTAAAAATTTTTTATTGTAATTAATTTACATTTACTAATAGTGTTTTACGTTAATTTTAGTAATTTTTTTTAATTTTTTTTTTATTTATTGTTTTATTATCATTCATTTCTAATTTATTTTTTGGTTTATTGAAATAAAATTTTTTATTAATTTTTAATTTTAAATTTTTAATTTTTTTTTGTTATTAAATTGTTCTATTTAAGCATCTAAAATTTGATTGATAGTCTTTCTTTTTTTTATAATTTATATTTTTTATTATTTATTTTAGGGTTTAGTTTTTTTTTTTAAAATTTTTTTTTTAGATTGATTTATTTTTATTAAAATTTTAATTAATTAGTTTTTTAAAATATTTCCAAATAAATAAATTGTTTGTTTTTTTTCTTGTTGATATATTTTTTAATTTTTTTGTTTTATTTATCGATAAATTTATAGAAGAAAAAATGATTTTTAAAAAGGTTTTTCCTCAGACATTTTTTTTTTTTTTTAAATTTTGAATTGCCATCACATAAAAAATAGATAGATCTTAATTGATATCTTTTTAAATTAGGTTTTTATGTCACAAATCCTTCTTCCTTAGTATACCCTTTTTGTGTCGAACATAACAAAATATAGTTAGTGAACTTTCTTCTTTTTATATCAAAAAATAATTTCTTTTGCATTTAAAGAGATGCCATTTTCTTATCTTTTCTTTTAGTTTTTTTTTTTTATTTTTTTTTTTAGAAAAATAATGATAATAAATTTTTATACAAAAAAACGTATATTATTTTTAATAGAGTTTTTAGTCTTTTGTAGATTTTATATATATATATATAAATATTTATATTGATTTATATCGTTTTCACTTGTTTTAAAGAATTTGATTGATATAATATGAATTTTAGTAAAATGATTTCAAAAATTAATTAAGATCAATTATGATGCTAGTCTTGCTTTTTGTTTTTTAACAAATTCCACGGCTTGTTTATCAGTGATTCGTGATTCCAATATTTGTAAAATTGGATGATCTAGAAAATTTTATTAAAAACAAAAAAAATAAAAACGAAACGAATATTAAACTTTCGGAAAAACTTGAACTTTTCGATATTTGTATTTTAATATATTAGTGAAATTACTTTTTTAAATAAACCTTTGCACAAAAAACAAAATAGAAACATAAATACAAAGAAAATACTACTACTTACTTTTGTCATGTTGTTGCATCAAAGGTAAATCAACTTGCTTCAGGCCATGAAAATTTTCAACGCTTGTATTATAATCTGCAACACCTGGAATATTTCCTAAAGCTAGAAAAGCTTCACCAGCGAAATCATTGGCTGTTAAAACATCATGATCCATAACAGTGAAAGCAATCATAGCACCATCAGTCAGGCATTGCTCCAGGGTGACAGAGAATTCAAAACACTCATCAAATACAGGATGTAGAGTTTTCTGTATATATGAATAAAGTTGAGATTTGATAAGAAACCAACATTTGTAAAATGAAAGTTTTTACATATATGAAATTTATTAAATTTTTAATTTAATTAAATAATCTTATATAATATTCTCATTCAAAAATTCACCTTATGAACATTTGTTTGTTGTTCAGCACAATGACTAAATATTCTTCGTGGAAGTAACTCAATAATTACAAATGGATCACTGAAACCATTCGGATCCAATGGTATAATGTCACGGGCATGTAAAACTTCAACACAAAGAGAATCATGATTGAAATATGCACGTACAGCCAAAATACCATACGGGCCAGGCATTAATGTTAATAATTGCTCTTGTAATCTTTGCATATAGAATAAATCGATAAGTTTATCAGTTTCAGTTTTATGATATTGTAGACGTTGTTCAACACGCCAAAATGCATCACAATGTAATAAGTCCATAGGAAGACCAAGTCCTTCGGCATTAAAAAAATCAACTAATAATTGTAGAGCTTCATAAAGGCGATCATGAAAATTGGAAGGACGATCACCGTCTGCTCCCGTATCCATTTGTCGGGATAATTCATTTAATACCGTGTTCCATATAAGTGTAAGAGTACGATTAAAATTTTTAGTTAGTAGAGCACTATTTAAGGCAGAAAGGTGGACATCGAGGTATTCTAATAGAGGGACAATAGCTTGATTTGTTGGAAGCGAATCGGGTGACCAAGCCAAATGAAAAACAGCTTTTTGTAATGGAATTTGCATTAATGGTCCTAATTTAGATAGTACACGATCAGCTCTAGTCTCAAGTTGCAATAAACTTGATTCCAATAATGCTTCAGCATTATCATGTAATAATTGTCCATCTGGTTGAAAATCTGATAACGCTCGACGAACATATTCCAAATTATTAACTGTTACACACATATCATCTGAAGTACGAAATGGTCCCATTTGTTCATAATACCCACTATCCGCTAATGCCTGATGAATTAAATCAGCATAATGCATGGCAGCTGAACATGCTGCATCAATTAATAAAGCTTCAAAATGCGGTCCTGTATTTAAATCTGGCCATTGTAACATTTTCCAGAATTCTTTCAATTGATAAAAACATGATGCTGTATCAACTGAAGATGTACTATGTCGAACTATACGTTCTCCTTCACAAATTTGATCCAACGATATTGAAGCTCGTACTCTTTGTAGTGCCCTAGCCTTACTCACTATTAACCATCTTTCGATAATCGGTATAAACCATTCATGGAAATTTTGTAACGCAAGTGGTTTTTCTGGGGGCTGAGGCATAACCGATAAATGTTGTCTTAATATTGAAAATTCCTAGATAACCAAATTTTAGCCAACAAAAAATTAATTTTAGATCAATATCGAATTTATAAAGTTCATATGTAAATTTTAATTACTTGTAAAGAAAGATAAAGCTCAAAAGGCCGTATATCAACGGGTTCTTTATCACCCTCTAAAACTGTAAATTGACTAAGGGTTCCAGTTCCAGGAACTTGACCAGTTTCCATTCGAGAAGTCACTTCCTCTGCTAACATGGCATCAAATTGTTTATAAATTATACTAAAATATTGAATTCCATTTGTTCTGAAATAGAAGCACGTATTTAGTAATTTAATATCTTCTCGTTAATGGTTAAAAATGCTTCAGGATAATATCTGTTTGTTTTTCAAAATAGACTTACGAATCGAATAATGAATGGTAATAAGTTAATCCCAATTGAATATCAGCTATTAATGTAGATGTAAAATTGACTAATGGATTTTGTGATCGTTGCGATTCTCTTAAGACCTGTTGCGCCCACTGTACAGAACCCTTTCGTAATGAACCAACAATTTCACCACGAACACCTTTACTAAATGGGCAAACTTGTCGAAAAGCTTTCATTGAACCTAATATACCTAAACATCGTAATAGAAATTCTAATCTGATTAATGATGGCGGATGTAATGATGGAAATATATCCCGATGGCGACGAATTTGATTTAAAGATTTCTCTACGAAAAAAGTCATTGCCTCTGCTAACCATTGTTCTAAATCTCTTGTAAGTGCCTCTTGATTCGGTTGACTCCAAAGTTTATCAACATCAATTAATAAACGATGAATAAATTTCGGATCGATTGGTGTTGAACGATTTATACGTACAACAGCAACAAATCTAGATGAAAAAAAAATATATTTTCTTATAATATAATAATAAAAAGAAAAAAATAATTGAATTTGATATATGGTCACTAACCTTGCCAATGCACATAATAGATCTGATAAATCACCTTGTACTGCCATTTGATGTAAAATAGTTAGTGCTGGTCCTGGCAATTCACCACACCATGTCCAAGATGGTTCGTGTGTTGATAATTCATGTGATATGAAAACCATTTGGAGTTTTTCAATTTTACTAACTTCAATAGCATTGTCTTCTTCTGAAGTTCCATGATCTTCGCGTGTTGATAACCAAAGTTTTAATCGTATTCTTCCTTGAACTGTGCTACGTTGACTACGTGCTTCCAATTTAAACCAACCTTCTAGACCGGTCGATGGTATATCAGCGATTGGTACATTAACACAACCCAAAAAATCATCTTGTGACCCTTGACGGGCTGACTGGCACACTTGTTTGAAAAATCTACCTAAACCACGAACACCACGAACTTCATTTAGTCTTGATACAGCATCTAGTACACAGCTTTCATCATCATGGTCCCATATATCTAAATGGAATATATCCGCGTTTATGTCGTCTATGTCGCTATTTAGTTAAACCACCCACAAATGAATTCCAGATATCACAAAAATAAAGAAGAAAAAAAAAAATAATGGAAAGGATACAATAATATATTTATAATAAAAGAAATGATATTATGTGAAAGAAAATATGATGGAATTATTCAAATCACGACCTTTTAAATTTAATACTACGACGGGGAAGGTTAAAGGTTTTTCTTTTTTGTGGTTTTTGGTGTATTTAGAGTCTTTTTTTTCTTTTTTCATCTCTCTTTGCTTACGTATTTATTGATATTGTGTGTTGGTTGTGAAAATGTAATGAGGTCTGTCGGTTTTTCTAACATGGTCTACGTTTTAAATTTTCTTTTTATTTCGTACGATGAAGAAATGAAACGATAACGAGAAAATGTTATATGCCCGGAAAAAAGGGAAGAGATTGATGGCATCTCGTTATAACTTTAAACGCGCTTGAAATATTTTCCATCTCTAAGTACTCCGTACATATATATATTTGTTTGGTTCAGTGGAATCTGTATGAATGAATAAATGAGTGCGATTTTATCAGTATGACCTAAACACAATCTTATATTTTAAAAGTGTTCCCCGAAGCCTATTCAAAATAAAGAACTAACGGTCAATCATTTCGAAAATGAAATTACTCAGGATCAAATTTTCACAGCTTTTATATTATGAATTTTCCACCAGAAAAGTAGAAGAAAAATGCCGAATTTTTTTTTTTTTTATGAACATTTAAAAAATTTCAATGTAACATTTTTGTGTTAATTTAATTCAATCAAAATATAGATTGAAGGAAAATTTTTATGTTTTATATACATATATAATTTAATTGTGTTTTCATGTAAGAACCTTTTCATAGAAATGAAGAAAAAACAGAAAAAAACAACAAAATTATTAATTCTCTTCATTTTTGACATCACCTAAAATTTCCACCCAAAAATGAATCCAAAAAGTTGTCGTTAAAATGTCAGTCAAATTGAATTACTCTATTTTTTGATATAGGGTTTGACATCTAACATCAACATTAACTTACAATTTGAATTTTTCATTCCATTTTGGACATAGTGTATGTGGTTTGATTGATGTTGCTCGAATGAATTTAGCTGGTACTGGTCCACCTAATGAATCTCTCTGTTCCCTGCGTGTACCGGCTTCTTTACGTTTAAAACTCAACCGGAAACTATGCTTTCGTAATTTATCGTGTGTTGGTGAATCGGAATTATTATCAAATCCAATATCGGAAAGTGTTCGTGGTGTTGATGGTAACGGTTGAGGAGATACTGGTGCTCCAGCTGGTTGTATTCCCAGCATACAGTAGGGATCACTAAATCCTATATAAAATTAAAAAAGGAAAAAACAAAAAAAAAATTGGGATTTCGTAAAGCTTTTAATATAATTAAAGTTTTGTTGTTTATATCTTTTTTTTTGTCAATACTTTTCAGTTTTAATTTTATTATTTGTTTGTTTTGAATTATTTATATATACGTTTTCATATTATTCTGTTTCGGAACAGAACAATGTGCGAAATAAAAACCCAAGGGACAAGAAGAAAAAATGAAAATTAAACATCGAACGCCTAAAAATATGTCAATAAATTTTATCGAAAATTGTTAGAGATGGGAAAAAAAAATTCGAAAGATAAAAATTTTTAACAATTAAAAAAAAACAGAGACCTACCTATATGTGGCAGCACTGAAATAAAAAAACCGAAACAAATTTCTTATACCCAAGCTTAGTGCGCGGCCACATAGGCTCTATGCTTTCTGAGCGCGCTTTCAAAGATGAGAGCAACGATAAATATACGCGTGTAAATTAATGGAAGTGGCCATATAGCCGAGTTCGTTGGAAGCAGGATACCATAGAAAAAAAGAGAAAAATTGAAATTCAATTCTTCGCCTCTTTCGAAAAAAAAGGCCATGATTTCTTTTTTCAATTGTGAAGAAGATTTGTACTTGTATTTGTGAATTAACTGACAAACTAGAGAAAATATAAATGTGTTCAACGACAAGAGTGATATCCGGACACTTGTGGACTCTTTTCGCTCACCGTTTTCGTTCCTCTCACCGTGTTAATATTTTTCTCACTCTGCGTAGAAAGCGCAGAACCTATGTGGCCATACACTTAGACTGGGCCATCGCGACACTTTAAAGTTTCCCTGTGGGCCGGTCCTATTGATCGATAGTGTGGGCCTGTGAATAATCGACCGTTAATAAAAGATTACAATCGAAATAAATTTGAAAAACAAAGTTCACTTTGGAAATACTTAGTGCTAAAAAATGAAATCTTCAAAGAAAATTGGCCGGTATTCTAAAACTGCTTACACCAACTTAAAGTTCGATGTACAAATTTGTACTTTCACGTACAAATTTTACCGCAAACAATTTCAGACTACTTAACGAAAAACGATACTAATTTGAAATTCTTGAGGACGAAATGAAATCATTTACACAATATGATGATGTTTTTGTTCCCCCTTCCTGAATTTGTGGAATTCTATTTTTTGGTAATTTACTTATGATTCCCGATTGAAAAGATTCATAAATTAAGGAAATTATGTAATTAAATGGTCGACAAAAAAAATTTCATAATCAGCCCCTTTTAAGTGCCATTCATTTATTATTCAATTAACTAGATATTTTCACGCAAATTTTATGAAATTTCCATTTTGATTCTAGACTTTTGTTTAAAAAAGTAATTATTGGTTAGAAAATTCGTATTAAAATTCTGTAACAAACATTTAATTTATGGGCACTTTAAGATATATATATATATATATATACAGGCATTCCGCGAATAACACGGTTAATTGGTACCGTGTTATTGAAATTCGAGTTATTCGATACTAATAATTCAATTGTGAAAATATCGTTTCGTCCTATTCAAAACCGTGCAATTCAAAAGCCGATATCCATACAAATTTGTACATTTGGTTCCAAAGAGAAGTAAGCACTCACCAGTTTATGTAATGATAATAAAACCATTCTGAGCACAAAGAAGAGAGAAAATCTATTTATGATAAGAACTGAGATTTACAACTTTGCTTATCTATGAATTCCCTGCAAATCCGTTATGTAGATATGCACTGTGTGATCGTTAACAGTAATATGGTTACATTCGCAAATTCGTGCAATTCAAATACTGTGTTATTCAAGGGTTGTCGCAATTTTTGACCGTGTTATTCGCGACTTCGTGCTATTCAAGTACCTATTCAAGTAAGTATGGTCTCCCTACCATAAAAGTCTAATTAACAGATTGGAGTATGTGCAACGTAGATTCATACGTTTTGCATTAAGAGATATTCCTTGGAATGACCCTTTCCTACTACCCTCGTACTGTGATAGGTTAAAACTGATTGACCTGCAATCCTTAGAAAAGCGTCGTCAGGTGGCTGATATTGTTTATGTCCATCAAATTTGCAATGGTGCTATTGATGCTCCTTTACTCTTAGAAAAGATGCCGCTAGATATTAGTGCACGTTCCTTAAGATCAGTTGACTTATTAAAAATTTTGTACCACAGAACGGATTACGAATGCTACGTCCAGTTAATATAAATGCTTGTAGTTTCGATTTTTGGCTTTATAAAATCAATTTAAAGAAGCTCTTATATAATTCTAACGCTCGAAAAACCATGCTATTCGAGGGATGCCTGTATATATATAGTTCTTTTTAAATGAAATAATATCAAAATTGACCTGATGTCGAGTTTAAAGAATTACTTACAAAATAAATCATATAGAAAATTTGGTAAAATGACAAAAAAAAGAAGCAAAATATATGAGAAATAATCAAAAAAGCATTCAGGCGAAAATTATTTGAAATTCATCAATCATATATCCTGTCAAGAATTTTCCCAAGAAAAAAAATTTCATTTAAGAAGAAAACTTTTCTTGGAACAAACAAAAAAAAAACAAAAACAAATATCGTGACTTTTTTTTTATATAATATTATATAGAAAATGTTCAGTTAATCCTTAAACCGTATGTAATGGAAGATATATTGGAAATTTATAAGGATCGTTTGGAATCAGTTGACTTATGTATATGAAATACAGAATTTTAGTCCTTTTCCAAGGCAATATGATGGTATCTCTGTCATGAATTTGAAAATTGATAGTACTTCTTTTTTTTAAAGGTCCTTGCTCTTTATATTTTATACTCTGGTGTACTATTATGTGAATGAAATGATATTTTTTTTCTTGTTCAATTGATTGGTCACTATGTATACTCTCTAATAAAAAAAAAGACCGCAGAAATATATCAGTTGGATGGTTTTGAAAGGCCATATAAGTACGTGGTAGAAGAAGAAGAACCAAAAAAAAAAAAAAACCTGCGATAAAACTTCAAGTATAATCTTTTATATTATAAAATATCAAATATATATACTATGTACATAAGATAGTAGTTTACTTTAACATCCGTTACTGATTTTCATCTTCCCGAAATTAAGGTTAAACTCATATCCACTATAGGTCGTTTTTTTTTCTTTCTGGTTCATTTTTTTTTTCTTATATCAGTGAAAAGAAAGCAAAAAAAAATTTTTCGTTGATTATATTATCAGAAGAACCAGTAAAAGATTCATGCCTTATCTTGTTTGAGAAAGATTTCATTTAATTTTATTGCAAACTTTATGCCTTCAAGGTATTTATTTTGATATGTTCTTTCGTGAAAAAAAACCTGAAATATGTTACATTCATATACGTGATAGAAAAAAAAAAAAATAATGCGGATATATAACTATATATACACCTGAATTCACATCTCACCAGTTATATCTTATGTCATCACCCATCTTCATATCATATCGTTCCATACAAATTTTCTTTTTCTTTTTTTTTCTCTTCAACGATTCTTGTAAATTCGACTTTCAGGATATTTGTAAGCTTAGATGAAGGAAATGAATTGTTAACATGTGGCCTGAAGTGACTTACATATCATTTCTTTGAGGGTAAATCGCACAAAATTAAGTGCTCGCAATAATTCTTAACAATTTATATTAAATTGAAAATTTCAAGAAATTTTAAGAAAATTAAAAAAAAAAATCTCTTAACTGAAAATGTTGTTGAAAGAATGGAAAATAAATGAATTAACAAAAAAATAAAAGAAGAATAATTTAACTGATTATGTAGTATATATTAAGGCCAGTATTCTCGTCTAGAACTTTCAAAATATCGTAAAATATTCCTAACAAATTTTATAAAAGAATTCTAAAAATCTGCAACGTTATACTAGCTCTATTAAATAAAGGAAGTATTTAAAATTTGTATGAAAAAAAAAAAATTCGTTCTGAAACTTTAATTAAACGGATTTATCTCAAAACTATTTTTCCATATGATTTCTCGATAGAAAGAAAAGCACTCGGTGAAAAATTTTCAAAAAGGAAATTAAAAAACTAATCAAAGCAAGCGAAATTTAAATAAAAATTTTCATAAATCTAATTACATCAATATAGACAGAATGCAGATTTTTGTGAAAACTTTGACTGGCAAAACAATCATTTTGGAGGTTGAGCCTTGCGATACTATTGAGAACATTAAGGCTAAAATTCGAGACGAGGTAGGAATTCAACCAGACCAACAGCGTTTAATCTTTGCCAGTAAACAATTGGAAGACGGACGAACATTGTCCGATTATAACATCCAAAAAGAATCTACAATTCATTTGGTTTCACGTCTTCGAGGAGGTATGCAAATATTCGTTAAAACTATGACTGGCAAGACCATCACTTTGGAAGGCAAAGCTTCCGACACCATTGAAAATGTCAAAGCAAAAATCCAAGATAAAAAAGGTATTCCACCAGGCCAACAGCGTTTAATCTTTGCTGGTAAACAATTGAAAGACGGACGAACATTATCCGATTATAACATCCAAAAAGAATCTACACTTCACTTGGTTTTAAGTCTTCACGGTGGAAATTAAAGTTCTTTAAGAGGCGAGGCGGTTTTATATTTAATGTTTTTTTGTTTTTCAAATGATATTTTGTATTATACTTTTCAGATTTAAAATAAATACATTGGAAATGTTCGAATATAAACAGTGTTTGCATTTACATTAAAATTTGTAACAACTTAATCATTCGCAAAATAATAATGAATTTATTCAAGAAGAAATAAGATACTTTTTTCCATTTTGTGCTTCGTATTTAGAGATCTTTTTTCTTTATCTGTATTTTCTTTTTCGGAAGGAAATAATGCAATTAACATATATTTGTTACAAGCCTCTTTCTTTTTTGGCAAAATATCGTATTTCCTCATTCAGAATTTTATTTCTTTTTACATCTTATTACTAAATGAGTATAAAAAACATATAGTAACTTAAAATCGGCCTATAGCCGATTTTTTGATGCCCTATGGTAGAAATGGGTCAGAAAAACAGTCTAACAGTATTTCAAGGTTTTTTCGTTATAATTTTGGTTCCTCTTTTCAAAATTTCCTCTAATTCGCAGGTAACCTAGGCCCTAATAGGATAAATCCAATCCGCAAATTTTATTTGAAGCAGTATGTTAGTTTGTAAAGTACATCAAAAAAACTTTATGGACAAACTTATTATCTCCTAGGATTATTTCTTTCTCCACTATCCTTGGACCAATTTTGCTGAAATTTAACACGGTATCGCCTATTTACCTATTTAACCAATATAATTAATTTAAATAAAATTGATTCACAAATTTTCCAGTTAAATCCGAAAAACCATATAAAAAAAACGACAAAACTTTCTGGTCACCCTGGTTTTTGCTGAATAACTTCTCTCCCCTTCGGCAGATTTTGCTGAAATGCAATGCCAAATGCAGTTAAGGAACAACCAACTTACATTCTGAATTTCAACAAAAAAGGATAACGCGTTTTAGAGTTATCTTGTCCAAAGACGGACGGACGGACGGACGGACGGACAGACGGACGGACGGACAGACGGACAGACGGACGGACGGACAGACGGACGGACGGACATGCATAAATCGATATAACTTTTGATTCCCTGCACAACCATACCCTTGAAATTTTTCTGCGATGATTATTTCTATACGTTACACACTTAGTGACAAAACTAATATACCCTCTGGTAATACCTACCATAGGGCATAAAAATGTAATATTTTAAATATTGTTAAATTATTGACTTCAAATATATGTGAAATCATTTTCAAAATATTTCGCGGAAATTTTTAATCAAATTCTTTGTATTTGCTACCATCTTTATTTGTAATAAAAAAAAACTTTGTAAATTTGTACTCACCATTTGCATCTTTGGCTTCTAAACCTTCAGCTTCTTGAACTACGACCGATAGAACAATGATTTTTGGTTTTTCTTCTGCTGCTGCATGTAAAAGACGATAATGACGATCTGGTACTACACCGAATGCTCTTTGAGCTTGCAGATACATTTCTTCCTTATAGTGAGCGAACTTTAATTGAAAAATAAATTCCATATTATTAAACAATATATGTTATTAATTTTTTTCATATAATACAAAAGTCTTTTTTCTTTTATTAATAATTAAAAGAAATGATCTGAAAATTATGTTATATGAAATAATTTCCTTTTGTTTTCGTAAAAATTTACACTGAAGGACTATTTTCATATGTTCATCAATCCACAACGATAAATCTTATAAAAAGGTAAAATTTTCTCTTCTATTCTCGAATGGGTTATGGCCCCAATACCCAAAGAACAAATAAAACCGTATAAAAGTTCAAATAGGATTTTTTTTCTTTTTTTAGTTCCCTTAAGTAAACATTCGATTTTCAATTTACTTAAGAAAGTCTAAGCAAAGCAAAAGATTCTGTAGATTCTGATAGATTCTTTTAATATTTAAGGATTCAGTTTCTTTTGGGATTTGTAATAGTTTAAGACTAAAAAGCTTAAACAGATTAATTGAGAATGACCCAATTACAAATTAAATGCATGTACATATGTATATATGTACGAGTATATTAAAATTTAACACTTTTCCATTAATAAATTCATATCAAACCTATAGGAGCGGATTTAATTCAATATTTGTAATTCAAATGAAATATATCCAATTAGATTCGTATGCTTTTAATTTTGTTATTATAGTGTAAATAAATATTTATAAAACATAATGATGAGAGATATGATTAATAAAAAATTTTATATGAATTATGTTAGATATTAATGGTTATTATTATGGTTTGTATGATTAATCTGTTAGTTCAATTAGTTTTCATGAAAGATTCATGATGACTGTACTAATTACTGCTGGCATGTTTGTTGTCCCATAAGGTCATCATAAAAAAAAAAAAATCTATTCGTTTACTAATTGAGATTATTGTATCCTACCTGTTTGTACTATTAAGAGAGATAGAATAGTTCGAAGAAAAAAAATAATGTATAAATAAATATATTAGTTTCTGTTTTCTATTAGAAAAAAGGAGTTTCGGTTTTTTTTTTTGTTGGTTGCCTTTGATTCTTTTAATCGCTAAATAGCAAAATAACTTTTACAAAACATTGAACGTAAAAACTAGAAAATTATTGTTATATTCAGGCATGCTAAATTTCATTAAATATTCATGTCACGCTAGTGTGTTATCCTGAAAAGCTGTGGTATTCATATTATCAAGAAGCGCGACAATACGAAAAGTAAATAGCAATTAAGCGTGCGAGAAAGCTTTTAGAGACAATATAAATTTCTATACAAATTTTAAATAAACATATAAAAAGAATGTATATATATATATAATATCATTTGGTTTTCATTATCTTTTGAAATTAGAATTTTCAGTCGTTTTTGTTTTTCAGCAAATTACAGTATAAATTTGTTACACAAATATAATTTATCGAATCGATGTCCCCTTTGGATAACTTACGAAAAACCAATTTATATTATATAAAGGTGATATATTTCTCGGCATATGATATTTGCCTGAAGCTAAGCAAATTTTACCACCACTTTTAACTAAATAACCATATCACCATCTCACCATATTGTGGTTGTTGCTTCCCTTTGAATCTGTTACCACAAATATATATATATACCAAAAACGACGACAACGTTTCACATAAGGATAACACAAATTATCATAAGAGCAATAAAGTTTCCTTTTATGTATTTCTCGGTCTTTAAATGATTCTTATTATTTTTTCTTTTTTTCGTTCGTTTCCACTTTGAACAAAATATACCAATCCCATTGGAAAAAAAAAAAAATAAGAAAATATTTTAAAAACTCCCAAAAAGCTTATGGTTATATACACTACACAGAAAAAAGGTAAAACCACAAAATCGTTTTCAGCCACATCTTTAAAAAGTTTTTTTTTTCGCGAAGGAGTTGCATGTATATATAGTAGGAGTATTGTGCTATGGGTATAAAACGAATTTTTTTTTACATAAATAGAACCACAAAAGCTGGGGTAAACTTAAAGAAAACGAATTGGCAGAATTAAACTTTTAAAGTGCCATTTTATATATATTTGTATGGTATTTTAAAGAACTTTAATTGGATAGGAAATTATGTGCTATATGCCGATTGTAAATGAAGTTTTCCTATGATATAATGAAGGAAAAATGTACACATGTTGATTAGGTTATCAGGCAAACAAAAATGTGTCTACATAATAGAGAGAAATAAATAATAAGAGTTTTTTTTTTTTTTTTTTATCAAAGATAAGTAAATCTTCTTTTTTTTCCATTTTTTTTCTGTAAATGGGTGAAAAATTGTTACCATATAATATTTATATATATATGGGATACACATACTTGTCCTCCAGGTGCTGGTGCTCCGACAGTATTCGCAATTGTATGAAGTACTTCAACGTATAATTTTTCTTTTTCCTCGAAGCGATCTAACACATCATCAGTCGGTTGTTCACGTTCATTTTCTGGTAGTGTCTCTGCACGTGTCTCAGCCGCACGTATTGCTGACATACGACGATTCTCACGTTTCCAAGCAAGAGCTGTGAAGCTTTCAAAATATGAGCCATCTGTTTCTTGGACCCTGTAAAATGAAAGAAAAACATCCCATAAAAAAAAAAAAAAATATGAAATATAAAATACTATGTAATAAAATGAAAAAGAAAAAAAAAAAAGAAGAAAAGAAATTCACTTATAGATTAAAATATCATAAAAAAATATATATATATTGAATAGATAATATATGAGTACGTATGTATATACATATGTGTACACATAAACAAGCTATCCCAAAGGATATATAAGTTTCCCATTTGGCACGTGAAAATTTTCTTTCTTTTCTATTTTTTTTTTTTTTTCATTTTATTAAATAAAAAGTGTGATATTCAAATCGCATATAAATAAATGTATTTCAATATTTCACATTATCTGTGAAAGGATATTGTAGAATATTTCCGAAAAAAGACACATTTTAAATTCCATATACGGATACGTTATTGACTACCATTTCTTATTGTTTCAGAATTAATAACAATTGGAAACCTAATATTTAGTATTTGATATTAAATTTCGCTTTAAATTTCAACTCTAGCCCTCCCCCGCAATATACAATTTCCTACAGTTTATAATATATATTTTTTGAAAATTAAATTACATTTTGAAACTAATTACATCTTTGTTCCAATTATCACAGCTCATCAGTTATATTATTTATGGTGAAAAATTAGTCACAATCATAAAAGCACAGAGATTTCATTACCCAACAATTTTCACAACGTACACAAACAACAGATCTTATTTTGCCCAATTGTTTTTCCTTCCATTTCCACAAAAGCAAAAAAAAAAAAATTGGATTCCTTCCTTTCTGTCGTCCGGAAAAACACACACACACATATATATATACAATGATTTTCGTTCCGACATAAAACTAATTATAGACATATTGTTGGTGTAATGAAAGCCTTTTTACGAATCCTACTTTTATTGTCAATAAATTAGCCGGGAAGAAAAGATATTTACGGTCAAATGTTTTTCTTGTTTTTCATTTTTCTTTTCTAACACAAAAAATTCCATGTTTTTGATTTATTGTATATGAACCGTATGGTAAATATTTAGGAAAAACAGAAAAAAAATAAAATTAGAAAATTTTCCGGTAAGGATTTTTACTAAGAAAAATCTAAAAAATTTTCTATAATTTCAGGAAAAAAATTTTGTATAACATTATTTTCAGCATAATATTATAATAACAATAAGAAGTAATAAAATTATTTGGAAAAATGAAATTATGGAAGATTTTTTTTGTAAATAGAACTCTAATCAAGCTTAAAAATATGATTGAATCTAAGTACATAAATGGTATTAGATTTATGATATTGCAAGAAAATAAACAGGTTGTAGTGTAATAAACAAAATTTTCGGTTTAAGTAGGGGCCACACCAATCAGTTTTCCATCAGTTTTTGGGAAACTGATCGAAAACTGATTGGTGTGAACATAAAATCAAACGACTGACAGTCAACCACGAAAAATTTCATGGGCACATCAGTTTTTTAAAAAAATGATGCAAAACTGATTGGTGTGAACATGTTGTTGTCAGTCGTGTCAGTCGTATCGTGTGAGAACAGACTCTAGTCATGAAATATTTATAGTTTTGAATATTAATGTACTGATTTTGTAAAGCAAATATGGACAAAAACCAATTTTTATTGGAATTTATAGAGTGTTATAAGTCCCATAGGGCGTTATGGGATGTCAGTAGTGTAGATTACTCCAGAAACGAAAAAAAAATTAACGGCTACATGGAATTGATTGATATCTTTAAAAAGGAGAAACCAAATGCTACACAAGAGGACGTAAAAAAGAAAATTAACACACTTCGAAGTTCTTATAGAAAAGAACTAAAAAAAATAAAAGCTTCTCAAAGTTCTGGTACGGGAGCTGATAGTCTTTATGTGCCCAAAGTATCGTGGTTCCAGAGTTTAGAGTTTCTGCAACATTTGAAAAAACCATTCTTTCATCCACATTTTTCTATTAATTTTATTTTTTGAATTTAATGCAATAATTATGCATAAACACGCTCTCTCTTTATTATCCATCATCACTATCTGAACTCTGCAATCAAAATGAATGGAAACTTCTCACCAGAAACTGTCAGTCGCAACTGATAGGTGTGAACGCTAATTAGATAAAAAAAATGATGGAAAACTGATGGAAAACCGATCAGTTGCGACTGATGGAAAACTGATTGGTGTGGCACCTACTTTAGTCGCTTTGACCGAGACAGTATAAACTTAGGCACACAAAATTTACGAAGGGAAAACTCGTAATTTTTTTTTTTTTTTATACATTTTCCATAATTTATGAATCAATCACAAGAACAATGCAAAATTTATGATACGAATGAATTGTTTTGATATTAGAAAAAGGAATTTCTTTATATCGCTCTGTTTATTATTGGCCGAAAAGATAACCAAAAAAAAAATTACCTAAAAATAAAGATGAAAAAAGACATATAATAAGATTAAGGATGCTACAAAAAGATTTTGATTTGAAATTTATTGGTTTCTATGAAGATTTATTAAACATAAGAACAAAACAATGACATGTAAAAGTATATACTATATAATAATAATAAAAAAAAAAAAGAAACAGGAATAACATTCAAAATTTATTTGTTAATAAGTTTATTATTTTGTTCAGGATTCGTCAAAACTCCATTAAATCTTTGAAGAATATACCAGGTGTATCACTTATATGAAAATCTATTTAATTGCATCAAAAAGGGCATGCCTGTTCTTCACTCAGTTATCATAAATGAAATACTAATTTCGAAAAGGATTCATATCGATTTTTTCAAATTGTTCAGGAAAACACAAAAAACTGAATTTCTGTCACACTCCAGAAAGATATGCATTCTTTTCCACTTTGGAAAATAGATATGAGTCCTTCTTGCTTATGCATCTATACGTGAAGATAAAAAATTGGCGAAAAAAACCGATATAAACCCTTTTTGAAATTGATGATTCAATAATTTTCTACATGAACAGTCGAAACCAGATCGTAACCGGGTTAAAATGCATATATGCGCAAGTCGAGTTTAAATTGGGTTGACTGGACTCAAATGTGTTTCGTCGGCTGGGTCGAATACTAATAATACCGCAAACACGCGGTATTTTAACAAAATCGTCATTGGTAGTAGGTATACTATAAAATTTCCTTTTTGAATAAAACAGTTTTTTGGAATTGAAGTCGAGCACCTAGCATATTTAAACATACAAATAGTATGGAATTGAATAGATCATACGTAAAAAATTCTTCCAAAAGATGCTTAACTAAAGATTGACATTAATGCCGAAGATATAAGTTTTTATGATACATAATAATACCAAGATTTCTATATTATATGGTTGAGATTCAAAAATATATATATATATATATATAATAAGGTTTAAGTAAAACATGTCTTCATGTAAGTGAACACTTAAATTTAACAATCACAAAACAGCACGATATTAATGCTTTTCTTCGTATACATCTCACATATTTTCGAATATCATATAAATAGGTCCTTAAGTTATATAAAATCAACAAGAAAACATATTAAAAACAAATTATTTATCAGAAAATACCTATTTCTTAGAATTCTCTTCTATTTATTATAATATAGTTCAATCGGTTTTATAGAATCTACATTTCAAAGATACTTGATAAACAATTAATTGCATATTTAATTCGAATTCCTGCATGTTAGGATTTATGCATAGATAGAAAAAAAAAAAAAGAAAATTTCAAAAGAAAATTCATTTCATAGAATGAAAATGATTACCAGCATTTGTTATTCTATTTATTTATTCAACCTTTGTCAATTTTCCAGAAATTACATTCACATTACGAAATCAAAAATCTCTGCCAAGGAAAATATTGAATTTTTTATGTTCATATAAAATCTCTTTGAACGCAAAATAAGGACACAGCATTAAAGGATGTCTCTGATGCAGTTTTTTTTTGTACTAAGTAGTTTTTAAGCAATCTTTTTGCTTCATAATTTATATATTATTATTATTATTATTATATAGAAACATATAAAGTGTATATACAATATATAAAAATCAACATCAAATGCAAGGAACAAAGTGTTTTCTATCCAAAGATTTTAATGCTTGAAAGCACAATCTTAAAAACAAAATAAACTTTGATAATATGTACAAGAGTAGACAATCCAGAATGGAATGTAAAAGTCTAAAGGAAAACAAGAAAATCTTGTAAATAGGATGTAAAAAGGAAATATATAAAAAAAAAAGAAAACTTGAAAACATATACTTGATACGAGTATACTGAAATTTACGAAATAGATTCCCATAATATATTCTTAGTTCAATGTTCTCCATTGAGATAATAGTAGTGTTCATTTTCCTGTATTCATCATCATCGTCAACATCACTATTGTGTACTTTCTAATATTATTAGATTGTTGTAGAAAAAATTCCGAAGAGAAATGGAAAAATTTCAAAGCGTAGATAATAAAAAGCCTATTTAGAATTTGTCAACGAATACGGAATGCATATATAACACATGCAACAGTTTGTCAATAAAACACTTTATCAGGTCGTTCAATTATGGACGCGCCCTCATTCAGGTACGTGCTTTTCCTGGTTTATCATACATATATATTTTATATAATGGAACATATATGAAATAACTCTTGAATGAAATATATATACAAACGAGCACGAATGTTAACATCATTCCTTAGTTCATACTATATTTATAAAGGAGCTCAGCTGGGAGCTGTTGATGCGGTTTTTCGTTTTATGATTGTTGTTTCAAATTCACCATACATGGATTATATAACACATTGTATATTTTATATAATACAATTTATATAGATATTATATTATACAGAATCTGTCAACTGCTGCCAAGTACGGTTTATCAATGATAACGAGAGCTATTCCGTACCAAAAAATTTTATCTTATAAAATATAGATATATGTATATATATGTAAAATAATGTACATATTATATATTTATATTATATACAGAAAAATATATTTAGAGCTTTTAGAGCTCTTCGATTCCATTAGAGAAACTAATGAGACAAATTTTGAAATGAAATGGAGGAAGGGAGTATGATACCAAAATTGAAGATATACTCACAAAAATATTCTACTTCTAACTAAATTTTGAATTAGATAATTATATCTATATCTATATAACCCAATTTAATATATAAGATAACAAAGTTTCGTCTTTCAAAATAATTAATATTCTTCTATTTTTTTTTTCTCGATATTTATTAACACGATGAATATGTCAAAATGTATGCTATTTGAACTATTTTCTGACAGACTAGGACACATATCAAAATATTATTCTAATTACGTTGTATGACAAAAATGTTTACAAGGCTGGATATCATTAATTTATCCTATAATTACTAAGTAAATATTATTTATAATCGTGAAATATAATATCAACATATATAGCTCGTAAGAATTATTTATAGTTGTCAAATAAAATATTATATAAACAATATTTTAGATAATAAACAGAAGCGTTTCAAATTCTCTAAACCAATATAATTAGTCAAAATTAACATTTATCATGTGGTCATTTAAATTTTCTGTTTAGTCAATCTTCTTTTACTATATTGATAAATCTACCGGGTTAATCAAATAGAAAATCAGAAATATTATAGCTTTCCAATTGTATATTTCAAGTAGTTGCAAGTACTTGAATATTAATGGTAAAATACTCTCAAATGAAAAATTCAGCTTTACAAGTAGAATGATCCAGTGTTTGAAATTTAATGACAATGTCGCAATTGGCGAAATCTTATACCTTATTTACTAAGCAGGAAAACTGTGCATAACTACTGGTAACTATTTTTAAGAGTATTTTCAAGTAAATTGTACAAGCATATGAACATTTTTCACAAGTACTTGAAGTGTGAAAATGAAATATGCCTATTTTGAAATTTAACTCCAATATATTATGTATTGATTGGAATATGCGGTAAATATCAATTCGATACTAAATTGAATTGAATATACAAAATCTTATAAAGTTCAAAAGTACTGCAAATTTATACAGAATTATTTTAAAATGGAAACTAAAATTTAGCAAACAAATTTCATTGTACATAAAGAAGTGGTCACACTTTAGTAAGTAATTATATTAGAAAGTCTTTGTCATAATTTGCCAAGTTAATTATCACCTTACTTTTTAGATAGAAAGAAAATAATACTAAAACACTTTCAGCAATTCAGGACACATTTATTTTAAGTGAAAGAATTAATTCAGTGTCCTCTTATAAATTCCGAATTCAATTAAGTTGTAATTCGAAAAAAAAAGAAAATTATGCTTTCTAAGTACATACATATGAGCTATACATAAAATCATGCAATCAAGTTGACTTCATAAGGACATCTTAACATAAAGATATTTGATTTTTAAACTAAACTCTTGCGCAACCCTGTAAAATATATTTGAAATAAATATAATATTTTATAAATATTTTAAAACATCATGTATTTTCTTGATTTTTATGTTTTTGTATAAAAACTCACGACTTTATACATATTGGAGCATAAAATACATGCCGTCAGCCTAAATTAGACCCGATGGGATCGTTTCTTAAATTTTTAATGGAAAACAACTTCCCCTTAAATGCCTCAAAAATTGTACTAACAAATAAATAAATAAAAAAAGTTTTTCTTTTTTTCATTTTCTCAAGGAAAATATTAGAAATAAGTACCGAGAATATATTTATTAGGCGTCCTATGGGTATTTCCAAAGAGATTTTTCAATTTTTTTTCTTTTTTCCTTTTGCCTGACTAAGTAGCCTAGATATAATTATTTACTAACCATTTAGCAAATATAGTGGATTTTCATTCAAAGTTTAATAAGCTAATCAATTATTGATTATATTTTTTTCATTAATTATATTATATATTAAATTGATAAGACAATTAATTAAACATGATGCAAGTACAGAGAATTTATTATTATTAAATTAGTATTGAGGGACCTATAAATATTTAGGTATTAACACTAAATATAAGTTAATCCATGTTGATAAAACTTTTACATAAGAAATATTGTTGAAAATTATGAGTTTTAAAGATAAATATGCCAATAATTTTGTTATGATCAGAAATATCAGTTCTGTAGTAAATTAACTACTTTGCCGTATTGAGTGGACGTATTTAATATTTCCGACTATTCTGGACGCAGTCATAACATGACGTCACTGTCATAACTTTTTTTTTAACACTATTTGGTATTCTGACCCGGTCATAACTAATGACTGTCATAAAAAATATCATAATTTCTGACCGAAAATATTTTACATAATAACAACATTTCATATGTGTTCTTTGAGTGATTTAATTAATAAATATGGAAAAATTTCCACCATTTTTTTTTTACACACCCAAATAATTCTACACCTATAGAAAAATTTCAAACCTATACAAACATTTTCCAGAGTATATCTCAAATAACCATGACAACTCACTCAAATTATAAAAGTTTAAACTGTTATAAATTCATATTTTGGACATAGTTATGACCCGTCTGGCAGAATACGAATTTTCGCAGGAGTCATAATTTCAGTGAGAATATTATTGTTATAAATATTTATGACAGCAAAACTGTCACAATGCCAGAATAAGCGTGATTGTCTTTTCCACATATGACAACTTTTATTTTTTTGAGCGTTATTATTATAAATTTCGCGAAAATATTTCTTTGTAATTAGTTTATAACCTAAAAGTTCTCACCGGGCCTTTTCAGTGAAAATATTAACTGAACAAAGAAAGGAAGAGGAACCACAGCATTTTCGATCTACATCAAAAGGAGAGGTAATTAAACTTGTTTTTATTTTTTAGCAAAAAATTTTTAAAAAATTTATTTTGCGTTAATTCAAATTAACACTTACAAATTTTTTTTTTTTTTTCTGTTTCTTTGAAAAGAAGTCTTCGCTCCCGAAAGGTTAGTATACGGAACTTTTTATGTTTCTAAACTTTAGCAAATTAATTTGTTTTAATAAAAGTCTTACCAAAAATATTTTCCCAAAACATCTTTTTTTTTGCTGTTGTTTTTTGTGAATTTAATTTTTGCCTTCAATTAATTATTTTTTTTTTTCTTTTTTGGAGAGTGTATTAGAACCTTAGAAGAAGCCCGACTAAATTGAGGTTTCTTTCAAGTTTCTTTAAATATAAATGAAAATTTGATCAGCCTAATTATCGATATTATTGTTTATATCATATTTAATTTTTTGATTTTTATCGAAATGCGCATTCTAATTAAATTAAAATTGTTTTCTTTGAAAAAAAGATTTATATCAATTTCTAACAAATATACTCGAGTAGCATAATCAAATTTCCAGTCGGATGATATTTGAAATCCCAAAAACAAAAATTAGCTTTAAAAAAACGAAAAAGGATATACAATAATATACATAGCATATCATTGTCGAATTCTGTTAAAAATTGACTGAATCAAGTCATCTGGCAACCAAGAACAGAAAAAAAAAAAAAACAGTGAAATTTTCAATCCCATTCCTGATTTGGATGACTGAAAACGGGACCATTTTCAGTAGTTGAAATTGCTTATTTATTTGAATATTGTTTCCTTTTTTTTTTTTATTCTCTAAGGCTGTTTTCATGGAAGTTTTTCTTGGTTCTTTTTTTTTTTTTTTGTAGGAATGGGGAAGACTTTTCTTGTCTTTTTTTCGGGTTGTAAAAACACAAACAAACACGCAACCAAATAGACATATATAGAAATAACACAGAAAAAAAAAAAACGGGAAAAAAAAGGAAATAACAACAAAAACGCAAAAGACAAACAAAATGTCAAACCGATACTAAAATGAGCATACGCATCCGAAAAACAAAAGAAAATAGCATCATCATACTATACGAAAATTTTCCATTTTATATTGTCGTCATTGAAGTCGTTGCCGTCTTTCACTTTCAATCCTTATAAATTCTTAATCACAGGCGACTAAAATAAGAAAAGACAAAAGTTATATTTTCAAGAAAACTTTACGCAATATCTTTTGTATGGTGGAGATTTTACTGTCTATATTTCGATGTATTTATGTTGAACATATATATATATATATATGTTTTCTTCGTCCTATTCGAAACAAAACAGAAATGAAAAGATCTTTATACAAACTGTATTTTATGTGATCCTTGTTTGTTGAACGTGACATCTCCAAATAGATGAATCCAAAATGAAAGTGATATGTTCTACAAATATCATTGGATGAAATAAAAGAAAACTTTGGGGTATTTTTTTTTTTTTTTTCTATATATATTAGAAATCCACATATCACATATTTCAGGTAGAATAACTCTGTTTGACAAAGCATACACAAAACAAAAAAGAAAAAAACAATATAGAATGTTATAATAGAAAAAAAAAAACTTTTTATTTTTATGAATTTCAAAAAAAAACCCATTTTCCAATAACATCAAACAAAAAGCTCTTCCCAAAATCTTCTTAAATAATACCAAAATCAAAAATATATAAAATTCCTGTCAACAATGTGATTTCTATAAAAGAGAGAAAAAACCCTCCCCAAAATGTTATCCAATGAATTTTATTCCGTAACAATTCGCGTTGGTTTTACTTTTTATAGAACATAATACTTCTAAATCCTGTTAATGAGAAAACGGGATAACGTAAAATAAATTGCATAAATCCCTTCAATTCGTTATCTGACAGGTTACTAATATCAAGAAACATTTCTAAAATAGCTTTAGTAAAATAATTAACTGAACGCCAACAACCATCGGAATTACAACACCTCTAGAATAAAAAAATACGGGCGCCTTCTTTAATATTCACCTGATTCAATTCAATCAAGTTTCTAACTTTTACCTGAATTATTTATATTTTAACTGAAAAACTGGCAGATTTTTTGAAAATTGTAGATGGGATGGGATGGGAGGTGTGGGGGCGGAGGCCAGAAAATATAGTATTGATGTTGGAGAAAAGATAAGATAGAATTTCAAATCGCTTTAAGAATAATGGTGATGAGTTGAATATGGTAAATTAAACTTCTATAACAATTAAATAAGTTTTTGTTTATAAAATATGAGATGATTTCGAGTTTTAGAAACTAATCAAGATTAAGATTAGTTGTAATTAAGATGGACAGAAAATAGAAGTAGAAAACTATATTATGAAGAAGCTTGGAAATTCATATTCATATAAGTAGTTATTTGTTAAAAAAGACTAAGGGAAGTTTTTCAAAAATTTTCAAGTTTTAACTCAATTCCTGAATGGATCAGAATGAATCTTTTCTAACTAACTTAAAACTTTTTGTAGTATATTACTTATCAACGAAATATAATAATGCGAAGGACTCGTTAGAGATAATAATGTAACGCCGAAAATTGAAGAAGATTCAAAGCCTAAACATTTTATCTTTCAATAAAATTTGAATTTAGATATTTATTGTATTTAGACTTCCCCCTCTATTCTGAGCGCAGTCATAACAAGTTCTCACTGTCATAACATGACGTCACTGTCATAATTTTTCTAAAGGCTATTTGGTATTCTGATCCGGTCATAACTAAAAACTGTCATAAAAAAATATCATAAGTTCTAACCGAAAATATTTTACATCATAATGGAATTTAATATGTATTCTTTGAGTGGTTTAATTAATAAATATATTTTTCCATATTTATTACACCATTTTTTTAAACACACAAATAATTTTACACCTATAGAAAAATTTCAACCTTATACAAACATTTTTGAGAGTATTTCTCAAATAACCATAACAACTCGCTCAAATTATAACAGTTTAAACTGTTATAAATTCATATTTTGGACATAGTTATGACCCGTCTGGCAGAATACGAATTTTCGCAGGAGTCATAATTTCTGTGAGAATATTATTGTCATAAATATTTATGACAGCAAAACTATCATAATGCCAGAATAAGCGGGTTTATTAATTATTATTTCATTAAAAAAGATAAGACAAAAATTAAAGTTTTAAAAGTTTTTAAAGGTTTTTGTCTAGTTCTGACAACTGAATTTTAGTTGTGAGAATTGAAAAGTCAGTTGTGAGAACTAAATTTCAGTTGTCGAAACTTCACAACTGAAATTTAGTTATCACAATTGAGTTTACAGTTCTCACAATTAAAATTCAGTTATTACAACAAAAAAGTCAGTTATAACAACAAAAAATTTAGTTACCAGAACCTAGGACAAAAGCTTGCTGATTGTTCTATGTGCATTTTTAAAAATTCCTTTTAAATTTTGATATTTGATTATCCTTCAGTCAACGTAAAATTAGTTGCTAATTGAAAATTGGCAGATTATCGTATTACACTTCTAATATTATCGAAAAACAAAAGAAATATTGACAAAATTTTGTATATACATAAAATATTTTACCGGGAAAGATCCTTTACTATATATATATATATTTTCTTTCATGTTTTCTGCGTTTTTTTCAATATATCTTATTTTTTTCTTAAATATCCCATATCAGCAAATCGTCATAGAATTTCGATATCATTTACAGATGACATGCGCTATACAATTTCAACAAATTTTTATATTTCGTAATACATTTTTGTAGGAGCAATCTCTTCCGCATCATCAGAATAGATAGACATATCCATATTAAATAAAAAAAAAAAAAAAACGAAGAAAATCTTTTTCCACATATTTTTTGTGTATCTAAAGATAAATTCGGTAATATTTTCTTTTTTTTTTTCCTGCCACAATACTCAACTGTAATAATTCTTATTTTTTGGATGTACAAAAGTAAATCTTAACATTTTATGTTGATCTTGAACATGGGAAAAAGAGAGCTGAACCCTTCGAAGCCGAAAAACATAAAATCTCACTTTGGCCGGTTAAATATTTCCAACATAACCACTTGAAATAATGAAAATTCCAAAGGAAGAATATTTTTCCTTTACATTATTATTTGTGTAGGCGAGCGTATGCCTTGATAACGAATAGTATATACATATGTATATAGAAAATAGAGTCTACTGGGTGTTAGCTGATGCTGTTGGACAGGTGTTTTGTATTGATTTTGTATGATTTTTGCGAAATATTTATGTGACTATCACTCATTGTCGACAAGTATTCGACAAAGAATTGTTCTACAATATTTAATTCACTTTTGTAACTGGATATGTAAGTACTGAAAATCTTTAATCTGATGCTGGTGCAGTTTCCATCTTGGATTAAATTTTTGAAATTTACAGTCAATTTTCAGATTTCGATTAAATTTTTTTGGGATTCTTAGTTTTATTGGTCGAAATTCGACCTAATAAAATGAAAATTAAAAATATCGATTGCAATAATTAAAAGTTAAACTTGTGAATTCCAATATGATATTCTTATTCTCACACTTATTTATTTACAAATCCAAACATCAATGCTTTTTTCAATTGCTTTCTTGAATTTGATCCAGAAAAATAAACAGCTGTTTTCTATATACTATAATTCTGAATCAAAAACCTTCTAAAACATTTCAGTTCTTTCTATTCCCTCATTAAACAAATTCGTATAGCACACAACAGCTCTGTGTGCCATATATTTTGTTGTTGTTCCCATATAAATATATGGGAAACTTTCACCTGTTCAACCTGGCTCAACGACCATATATCAACATAATTTTTGTGTTTAAACACTTCTCCTCAACAATAGCTTTCCATCGATATATATATTAAGCCACATATTTTGTTAGAATATGAATAAAAGGGAGGTAAATTTTTGTATTGGCCTATTTATATATTGATTTTATTTCGCTGGATGAATGATCTTATCATAGTAATTAAAACGCTATTCCAATTATTGCTAACGTTTCGTCTACTTTTATACTTATTCAAGTCTTTTTATGCTTATTAAAAACAAAAACAATAAAAGACTACTTTCAAAAGTTATTGTACTATTTAGAAATTATTGTATTTTTTCAAATTAATTACACGATCTTTAAATTCTTTTATAGTATTCTATCAAATCTATTTTATTCAATATAATATCTTCAATATAACATAATCCAAATAGAAATTTCATTAAGATTTTGTTACACCCTGTTTACATATATAAAAGCACCTTAACGAGTATAAAGGACATTTCATTTTCCTCTTGGCAATGATTCTGAAATCCTCTTAATGGTACATTATATTCGGAGCAAAAAATAATGACAAGTATATAGTACTTCTGATGGAAAAACTCCATTTATTGTAAATAAGATTTCCATCGTCAAATTGATATAGCATTTTGAAAAACAGAATTTTCGACAGCAAAGAATAAAATGTAAAAAAACGAATTGTTTGTAAGGACTGCCAAAACGAAAATATTATTAGTATTATGAATAGAATGAGGGATATCGGGAGGTGGAGCAAAAAAAATTCTCGTTTGAATGGTTGTTGCATATTTTCTGTCAGGATATCGGAAAAATCTGATTGGAAATGGAATGTCGGAGATTTTTTTTTTCTGTTTTTCTTTTTTTTTTCTCTCTATGATATAAATTTTGTATTAAAATCTTATAATGGTGTTCGATTTAAAAAGAAAATTCCATAAATTTTATAATAAATTTTGTATTTTCCCAAAACAAACGATATTACAACATCGGTTCCATGTATTTGAAAATATCGAAAAACAATTGAACGAAATCAATATCAGGAAAATTTTGTATAATATTTTTATTAAAAAAATTTTTTTTTTCTCTTTTAAAATGTAATCAAAAATTTTTTGATTTCTATTATATTTAAAGAATATTCGAAGTGTGTAACAACGCCTACAATATTTACTTTTTTTTTTTTTTTTTATATAAAATTTAATAAAACAGAAATTAAATACGTACTTCATAAATAAATATTAAATAAATCTGCATAAACCTTAAATATTTATGAATTCGTATTTAATTTTTTTATTATTATTTTTATTTTTGAATAATTAAATTAATTTTCAACAGGAAAAAAAAAACAAATTTAAGTTAATATAATTTAACATAATTTATATTAATATGAAGACATGTTTTGATTTAATTCTGATCTATTTTAAATTTGTCATAGATCTTACTACTAAAGACATATTACTAGCGATAATCTAGATAATTTCACGATTCTCGATTATAATTCTATAATGGACAAAATTTTCTCAATTATTGAGGATAGTTAATTTCAATTATTGAATAATTAAGAACTTTTCGCCCTCTGATTGTGAAATTTCGTTTTTTTCATCTGGTAATGCCGCTCATAGATATAAAACTTCAAAAAAGAAAAAGTAAGAAGAAAACGTAGAACAAAATAACAGATTTTAATTTGGCGGCTCCAAATTTTTTGGGTTTTGTGAAGTAAATGATTTTTTTTTTTAATATAATATTTTTAAATTTTTTCTTTTAGATTTTAGGTTGTTTGCATAAATAATTAATTAATTAATTAATAAATAATTTTTTTTTTTTACTTCCAAAATTTTCTAACAAAAAAAACATTATGGAAAATTTTGAGAAATGTCAAAAAATAATTGAGAATGACTTTTAATCGAGAAAAAAAGAATATGTCGCATGATCTAGATTAAAAATAATCGAATGGATTAAAGAGTGTGTAGTATGTCTACGGTATAAAATTAAATTTCAAACAAAAAGAAAATCATTAATTCACAAAATTTTCGATCTACTTTATACTTTATTCTATTTGGTTTATATTGTTTCAGATGAAACCTTTAAGAATTATAACCAGAAAATTTCGAATTAGAACAAGGATATACAATATAATAATCACCTGTTCATTGTTTTTAATTAGAATCTATGTTAGATGTTCACGCAAAATTATCTAAGAACACTATAAGATATAAATTGCCAGAAATTAGTCTGTTAAAACGTTTAGGATAATAGAAAATGAAAAAAGGATTGGAAGGAATGAAGTATCATTAACGTTCTGAAAGAATTCATAAGCTCGAAATTGTATGTATGTATATATATACTTGTTACCTGAGAACATAAAATCATAGGCCCCTAAAGGGTATATACTAAAGTTAAATGCCATCAACAAAAGTCACACCCGCTACAATATTTATGTTGTATTTTCGTTTTTTTTTTTGTTTTTTTTTGTTTTTTGGTTAATAGTGGCTTGCCCAGTATAATATTTGCCAGCTGTGTGTTAAGAATAAGAATGGTGAGAACACTTTACGAGTTCATAGATGCTACACTTTTTTTTTTTTTTTGTTTCATTTTTGCTTCGGTGTCATTTATAAAACTCCTGACTATATAATTTATGTTGATAACATAAAATTAAACCCTTTTAAAAGATTTATTATAATAGGGAAAAATTTAATATAGTATTCAATTAGATAAATTATTACAACAAAAAAAAAAAAAAAAAGAAGAAAATTGGAAGAAGAAAAACACCAAAATTAAGATTTAGATTATATTACGAAGATGCTGGAATATTTTTGATAAAATATTTATTTATAGATCGAAATTTCTATATAGACGTTATTTAAAAAAAAAAAAAAAAAAAACGTAGAAAATATCCTGCTTTTTTATACAAATTAACTGAAGCAGAAACATGAATGTTCGATAAATGTTTGTTTCTTATACTTAAAAAGGGGTTCTGTTCTTAGATTCAATCTCTAAAGGAAAATTTTTATTTTTCATTTTTTTTTTTTTTAAACATGAATCGACATCTGGAAATCAAAATAGGCATTCCTTAAGGAATATACAATAAAATAGTCATCCAAAAAAAAAAAAAAAAATATATAAATATGTATATTTTTTTTCTACTTCCTCTTCCTTCGTGATAAAATTAGCGGATGGAATTTTTTTTGAGTAAAATACGCGAAGTAACAGATGTCTGTCAAGATTGTGATAAAATACCACAAAAAAAAAGAGGAGAAAAGAAAAACATCTACGGAAAATTTTTATATTATATTTTTCAATTTTCATCAATAATAAGAAATAAAAAAAAAAAAAAATTTTTTTTCTTCGATTTAAATGAATTTAGTACAGAAAAAAAAAAAAAGTATTCTTAGATAGAAGGACCAGCCATCAAAAACACTCTTTTCTATTATAGAATCTCTAAGAAACACAAAGAAAATAGGAAAAAATAAAGGAAAATCAATTTCAAACCAAACTACTAAATGGGAAAATTTCCACACAGCCTTCCTATATACATATACATATACTTTATTTGTATATATGGATTTTGATTTATGCAAATATGTCAAAAAATTCATTTTTCATATCCTGTTCTCAAAGGATCTTTTCTTTTAAACTGGTCTTTTTGTTCTCATGAGAATATTTTTCCTTATTTCCATTGGAATTTTTCTTTAGTTCTTTCTTTTTTTTTTTCTTACTTTTCATTTTATTTTCTTCTATTTTCTGTTTTTTTTTCTTTTTTTCCTCTTTGTTGCGCCTAAATAAATTTTACTTAATTAAATCCCAACGACACAACTCTGTAAACTTATACCAAGAGTTAAGCCAAAGGCTAAGAGGATATAATTTTTAAGGACAAAAGCATCATGTGAATATTCTAAAAGTCTATAATCTTTAAATATGAAAGAACGACAAATGAAGAAATTGGGGCGAAAATCGTACAACAGGAAGTTTGAGATATATAAGAAGAAATATAGAAATAACTAAAACATCTCTGAACGGATGATGGAGGGAGATGTTTATTATAAGATATTCAAAATAGCATCGTTGTGATTTCAACTTGAACAGGATAAAACGTAATCCGATGCTACGAACTCCATGAAATATTCATTTTAGCTAAAGGACGTGAATCGATAAGATTATATGAGAATGAGACGTAACGCAAGTAAATGTACCGAATAATATATAATATATTATATTTTATTTAAGATATTTTCTTCTTACGTCATATTACTTAATGATAATTTTTGTACGGTAATAATGTATATTATGTCCACCACCTACTATATCTACATGCTAGATAATGTAAACTCAAATTAGATTGAACATAACGAAAGCGTTATATATCAACAAAAATCAATAATATTTAATCATATTTAATTATTATAAAAAAAAACAAAAATATAATTTAACTACATACGAATAAAATTATTCTCTAGAGACCACCACTGAACAAACCTCTGTTCCATACTATATATATATACAGTAAAAAGTAATTGGTGTGACCAACCAAACCCCATCAAGCGGAGAACGGACTTTTTATACCCGAACAAGGATTTTTAATTCTTCCTAAACATCATACACCTTATGCATGAATTTTTTTTTTCTAAATTTAATTAGTGTAGTTACCCTTTTCGATTAAAAACACAATTTTCTACATATTCTAACTTTCATTTTATCCAGAAGTTTGTCATCTAATACCAACTGGAGTTAATTCTGGAAGAAGTTGATTTTTGTCTTCAAAATGATCTTAATTGATGTTCTTGCAATTTAGTAAATTACGTTTGAATAAAATTCTCAGAGAATATTTGATAACGAAACTGAATTACTTGAGTAACCATGGACGTTGGCTTAGTGGCTGAGTCTCAAGGTTAGTATCAAGGAATCTTGAGTTCAAGTCCTTATGGAATTAAAATTTCTTAATTTCATTTTAATTACAGTAAGTTTATATTAATAAATTAAATAAAATGATATTTAAAAGAATTTCTTTTCAATAGATATCCAAGAAAGTTAACAAAATGTCCAAATTATTGTTTCAACAAAAGATTCTAATGATTAATGAATAAAAACACCAGTAAAACTATACACCCAAAACGGAAGGACTCTATTGATGTCAAGCCCAAATTTTCAAGTATGTAGGTTCGAGTTAGTATCCAGTTTTGGGTCAAGAATCATAGAACAGAGTTTTGAATTAAAGTTGGATTAACTTAATTCAAGCAAAAAAAAAGTTTGGGTTAGGATTAGCGCATGGAAATGAGAGCTTGCAGTAAAGATTTGATAAACTAATTAGCTTTTTTATTTATGTATCTTTTGGATACATACAACACAGTATTCTAAAAGTTTTACATATGTTTTTAAGTTGTGATTTAATGAAATTTCAATCTGACTTCTCAAAGTCAATGCGATCACGAAACGCTGGGTTTTTTTAAATCAACAGAATTCCTGGAACTATAATTTACTAACAGTATTCTATGACTTAATCCAAACTCGATTTTGTATGGATCATCGCTACTTTGGAAAACTAAATTCTAACAAAATAAGTAATTTTAAATCATTTACATGTATGTAGATTTTGGCGTCAAAGTTTCTGTCTGCGATTTGAAAAGATTTTACACGTAATTCTAAGGAAATCTCGAAACTTTTGATGAAGCACAACATTTTTCTAAGGTTAAAATTTCTCATTTTCTTTTTTAATTTTAGTTTGGTTTGATATTTTCACATATCAATTGAGAAATTTTCCAAATTTTCTAAATTAGGCGAAACATATTCTTAAATACTTGTATGAGAAAACACAGAATTATTTATTTTTTTTTTTAGAAATCAGTTAATCATAAGAAAATGGAAGATTTTTGGGTAATATTTTTCTGATAAGAAATAAGTGCCCATGTGTTTATATAAAACGAATTTGATTTATGAAAATGACCAAAACAATTTTTATTATAGACTTATAAAGTTGTTAAATAGAAAAGGAAAGGGAAAATGTTTCTTCACAAATGAAATGAATTTTATTCGTTTATTCAGTTTTGTTTTTAAGATTTTCATAGGAAAGCGCCTTTCCTTAGTATTATATACTTTTTGTTCTATTGTCTTTTTCATTGGTTTTATATTACGATTGTTAAGAATTGCTTTTTCTTTATGATAACTCCGAATCGATATATTAATAACGAATTGCCATTCTTATATTTTATGATTATTATATATATATATTTTTTCTTGCTTTTAGTGGAACGGAAAATTCCGTTTATTTCAACAGAGTTTCCGTTTGCTTAACAGAGCCCAACTAATGATAGGCCTTCTTTCAAAATGATTTTGTTGATGTCAAGCTGTTTCCATCATTAGGATTTCTTATTCAATTTATGCTTAACTAAAATTCAATTTCTTATTTCATTACTCTAATTATGTATATATATTTATTTAATATAATATTCACTCAAATACTTTTTAATATCAATTTTATTCATTCAATTTATTAACGACCAACCCACTTGCTAATCTTTAATATATAAACATTTAGTATAATCTTTAATGTTTAATAAATTTTCTGTAATCATGTTTTTTATTTCATATTTTATCATCAAGAAAATTTTCTCGAAACTCTAATATTGATGTTTATTTCCCATTAATGCCAAAAATCTAAACGCTTTATTACAAATGTGTACCTTGTTGTCTGGAATCGGAAATTGTTGAATCTATGCAAATACGTTATTAGTAAAATTTTACAAATTTGTTAGAAAATATAGAAAAAAAATTTCTATATTATTTACGAAAGAAACTTTAGCAGATTTCTTAAAGACTAAGTAGTTTGTTCAATTGGACTATGATTCCACTGTTAAACCCCTACACACCACCATACGATATTTTCGACCGACCGACCGACCAAATCATATGGTGTGTATGCTTGTCGACTAGATAAATGGGCATGGCTTCTGGTCGAGTCTGGTTGGATGGTTGGCGCATCCAACTTACATACGATCATGTCGAACACCCTAGGTCGGATGGTGTGTATGCTTGTCGGTACAATTTCATCATTTACGTTTGTTATTTCAACGAGTAGACATGGCCACGTTAATTTCTGAATGTGAAGTTATGAAAGAATTCATTAAAATTTACGAGGATTGTGAATGTTTATGGAAGACAAATTCAAAAATGTATTCAAAAAAAGATGCGAGACAACAAGCACTTACACTTATGTTGGAGAAATTAAGAGTCATTGGAGCCATAATACGTCCGATCTATTCTACGGCAACTACTATCTGATCAGATCGGGCACTTTGTCGGATGGTATGGATACAACACCCAATCTGGTCGGTTGTAAAACCAAAGCGTATGATGTGTAGGGGGTTTTAAATATTTTTTTTTATTCCTTAATATATCCAATATTCAGCATCATTTACATCGAAATTCGAAATACCTACTATAATTTTCGAGCTACAGCACTTAGAGCTGCATTCTAACTTTACATACATTTTTCTAATAGTTATTAGCGGTGTATACGATTTTTCAGGATATAATCGATGAATTATTTTGAAAGATATATTAAGAAAAATATTCGTTTCGGCGGAGCTGACGTTTTTTTTTTGTAATCATTTTAATTCCATATATTAGAATTATAATAATGTCAGTTTTAGTGGGAAAAACTACAAAAAAAATTGTCTTCTCATCAACAAAAACTCTCAAAGGATTTTTACCCCTTAAAATTAATCTTCTTTGGACATTTCAAGAATTCAAAACTGAATGAGATTCAAGAGCAAGAACTTCATACAAAATCGACATTAAAACGATTGCTTCAATGAAGTGTAATGAGAAGTGCAAGACGATTACCAGCAAAATATTTGATATCCTGAATTGTATAACATTTTTGTAATTATTAAGTATTTTTAATAGTAGTAGTAGTATGCTTCATAATCCATCAGTCTATATAGTATTACAAAGATATTAGTATCATAATCTATACATACAAAGATCTACACTTTAAAAGGGTTTAATCTCGAAGGATTATTAACGAAGAAATCCTAGTATTTAGTTTTCAGTATTTCTTAGTTAGCAACTGAAACTCTAGAGTTAGTGATGAATTGAAAAACCATTTGATTTACACTAATTAAATGGTATTAGATTTTCTTTGAATAATAAATATTTTGATATGAAAATTTGAACTTGCTCAATGCAAAAATATCAACTCTTTAAATTGCATATATAACTCATTCCCTTGTTATCTTTCATCCCAGATACATAGTTTTACTTTTAAAAGCCATAGAAAATGTGAGAAACTTTTCTTTTATTTCATGAAAGCTGAAAAACTGGAACTCTTTAAAACAAAATATAGTATAAAGCTATAAGATGTTTAAATTGAATTCAGTTGAATAAAGTTAAGTTCTTCATTTTAGTTCTTAATTTAATTTTTTCCCATTCTTTTTTTTTTTTCCTTCAATAGTTTAAAAATCCATAAAGCTGACGGGTGTATTAAATTGAAATTATGAGAGTTCCAGTTTTTCCTTATTTTCTATCGTAATAAATTAAAGGGAAATTTGTCATTTTATTTAAATACTAATTATTATGTCTTTTATTTTTTTTCTTTTCTTTACTTCTAATAAATTTGACATTAATAAGCAAATTTATTTATAAATCAAAATATAATTTTGATATAAATTATCTTTCAATTCAATGAACTAAAATTAATCGTAATTTTGAAGGAAATTCAAATAATTTTCTAATCGTTAAAATATCGTTTCATCTTGTGATTTGGTTTTTCCTTTCATCTAATATTATTAAACTACTATAAATACAAAATTCTTGTATACCAAACAGAGAAAAAAAAAAAACAAGGTGTATATATAAATCCATTTATAAAATATCATAAAAAAGTCAATCAAAATTATTTTCTTCAAGAAAATTGCCAATTCATATGCCTACTCGGATATAACGTAAAATTTACTTTGAAAATTTTAAGAATCTTCGCATCTGTCTTTCAATCAAAAGTTATGAAATTTGGATCAATTTTTCCCCATAAGAAATTACTTCATCAATATTTTCTTCGTTCTTTCAAATTAGATTTTTGTGATATTTAAATAAAAGCAATATATATATATATATATAAATGTTCCGACACTTCAATTTCAAGTCAAAATTTTAATTAAACTGATTTTCATCAAAAATTTCTTTTTCACACAAATTTATTGTGATTATTTTGAAAATGTTCTGTCATTACGAAACTTTAATTAAACTTATTTTATTCAAATTTACCTAGTATAGTATACTACTATAGTATATACTGTTGGATATCCATTCTTTCTATCTAACTGCGAGTCTATGGAAATTAATTTCCTTTATGCTCATCCTCTATTTTCAAAATACAGAATACTATATACATATTGAAGTAATTTAATTAGAATTTAAAAACTTAGAAAAAAAAGGAAAGATTATAAAAATTTCATATATAACAAAAGGTAGACAATATAGATGTAAAAATCTCCCAAGGCGTCCCATGAATATCATTTTCAGTAGACTATGTATGTGAATTCCGAACGTAATTGAATTACCATTCAACATTTTTACGGGTAAGAAAAATGTTATAAATAAAATAAACATTCAACGGAATCTTTTATCATAAATTTAAATACTGTAATGTAAAATTGTTTAGCTATTGATATTTTATTTGGCATAAAAAAAAAATCCACAAAATATTTGAATTTTTTATTTGTCTTAAGGCTCATTTACATCTGACATTTATTTTCCGAATAAAACTCTCTGACACTTGAGAAAAGTATTGAAGAAATCGCAAAAACGACTTCACTGTCAGACAGAAGAAATTCAGAGCATAAGTATCAAATGTAAATAAGTCCATAAACTTGTATATCTGAAATAGTTACGGCGTACAATGGATACTAAAAGTTTTGCAATTTTTTTTTTTGACTTTCACGACACTTCATCATTTATTCGGAAGATCACAACAGTTGAAAGTTACTATAGATGTGTAAAATTAAAAATATAACTTGTTAAATTCACTTACCCAGATGTCGATCTCGGATCAACTTCTGGCCATGATAAACGTCTTTTACAAAATGCTAATGGAGGTCGATCTTGTGGAGCTTGATGTACCGGTGAAGTTCTTTGACGGAATGATCCACTTCGTGGTGGTGCTAAACATTCTAATGCCCTTGACTGACGTCTCGTTGTTAAAGTTTGTACAGAAGATACCGTTCCGGGTGGAGGAACAACTTTTGGAAATCCTATTTTAAAAATAATAGAAAAACTTATTCACATGTCAAAACCCAAAATATATAAATAAAAAATAAATGAAAAAAATTTCCTGAAAATTCAAATTTCCTTGTAACATAATTAAAACATGCCCAAAGCTTTTTAAAGTTTTTTTTTAAAATTTCAAAGTTAATTTTCGACATGCAGTTGAAACTTTTCAATGAATTTTTATTTTTAAAATGGAAATTACTCGAAAGTTTAATATTCCTAATTATATTTATGAGCACTTGTGTGTAATTGCCTTACAGGTGCAACAATATAATTCTAGTTATGTATATATTCCTTTAGAAAATGCATTAAATTATAAATGTTGAATGTAAAATTATGTAATATAGTAGAAATAGAAACAACCAAATTTAATAATTTAATTAATTACAGGAAAATTCTTCTTAAGGGCTTAAAATTTTCGTGATTGAATTACAACAAAATCTTTCTGGTAAAAATATACTATCAAAAGAATAGAATGTTCTGGGATCCGTTCTTTTTAATCAACCCGCAGAAAATTTTTTCAAAAGTAATTAAAAAAGGACAAATCTCAACCCGTTAATATAAAATTTCTTTTAGTTGACAGACAAAAAAGATTTCAATGTAATCTATTCAATCCAATCGAATCCCTTTCAGTAACTTCTTTGAAATTCGCCATCATAAATTATAAAAAAGTTGTTTGACTTTAATAATTTTCTACTTTAAATTTCAAAACGATTTAATTGGATAAAAAAAAATATTGCAGGAATTTTATATAAAATGAATATAAATGAGCTCACCATGAATATGTGGGGTGCTATTTACATTTGTAGTTCCACTACCTGCAATTGCACCAGATGAAGTTCCATCAGTTGCTGGACCACCACTTGTTCCAGCACCACCTGGATTTTGTGCACGACCTTTATCCGATGGTGTTTCACTTGATTCTTGTCGGGATAGAGAAAATCTTCGGGAAGTTAGACCCAGACCGGCTACGCCACTTGTTACGTATTGTTGAAGTGAACTGAAAAAACTCATTGCTGTGCCGCAAGCGTAATCACTTGGAAAATGAACTTTTTTATATTATCGTTTGGTAAAACAGCTTGGTATCTGCTGTTTGGTGCTTTATTAATATGGGTTTTTTCTGTACCTTAATTTAATCTTCTTTGTATTACATATACATATATATCATTGAAATTTTCCTTTTTTTCACTTGTTCACTCTCGGATCCAATTAAATTTCGTTTTGTTTTTTTGTTTTTTCAACTTTTTACAATTCACATGAAAAATTGTTTCATGTCGTTTCCATATTTAAAATTTAGCCCTCCATCAATTTCCAACTCATATTTGGTAATTTCATTGTTTCTCCTAATGGTATGGTTGGTACATAGAAGTTTTTAATATTCTAGGTCTTGCACTGATGTTGCCTTAGATTTGATTCTCAATGATGGAATCAACTCGTAAGATGTCATTTATCCTGAAATTAAAATAATGCAAAATGAAATAACAACATTAAAAGTAATAAGACTAGACAATGATGAAAAAATATTAATTAAAAGGTATGCTCTTTGATAACAAAAACGAAAAGGAATTATGGTAAAATTATTCGTGTATATGAACTGAGGTTAAGTGTATTTCATATTCTTTAGAATCTAATTAAATTTTTAAATCAAATTTGTAATTTTTTAAAATTACATATTCCAAAATTTAATAAAAATATTCTTTGAAAAACAAAAAAATAATACATTTCAGCGAAATTATGTAGATTTTAAGTAAAAACATATTTATTTCATTTGTTTTTTTAGCAATAAATAATCATGGGAATCCCTGAGTCTTTCCAGTCTCATATAATTCAAGGTCCTGGAACCATTCGTGATCTTACAATCTCACCTAAGTTCCTCGAATACAGACTATATTTTAGCTATCTCTCCAAATATTGGGAATGAAGCTTTACGATGGTTAAAAGTTGTATTAAAATTTAGTTTAGCGATATAGTTTTATCATATGAAAAACTTCAGGAACTCGTCAATTATTAAGATGAGTTAGTCCCTAATTAGTTTTGTTCTCAATCTGAGTGTACGGCCACATAGGCTCTGCGCTTTCTACGCGCGCTTTCGAAGATGAGAGCAACGATAAATATACGCCTGTAATTAAATGGAAGTGGCCATATAGCCGAGTTCGTTGAAAGTAAGATACGATAGAGAAAAAGAAGAATTGAAATTCATATTCTTCACCTCTTTCGAACAAGAACGCCATGATTTGTTTTTTCAATTGTGAAGATTTTTATTTGTATTTGGGAATTAGCTGACAAACTAGAGAAAATGTAAATATGTTCAACGACAAGATGGATGTCCGATATGGACACTTTTCGCTCACCGTTTTCGTTCCTGTCACAGCGGTAATATTTTTCTCATTTCGCGTAGAAAGCGCAGATCCTATGTGGCCGTAAACTAAAAAGTCAATCGGTTTACAAAGAGTTATTTATAAAATCTGAGACTTAATTTTATCCTAGAAACTTTTTATTATGATGAAATTTAAAATAATAATTCCCTGAGATAATTTTATTCAAGCAAATTTAATTTGATGCGGATCAGGAATAAGGTAAGGATCAAAAAGTGCATATTGCCGACTAAAAAATCTCCAATTGAAGTAAAATAAATTCTCCAGGTTTATCTTACCATGGTATACATTTATGTACTGTATAATAATGGACTTTATAAAATTGTATTTAAAAAAAATAATAAGAAGGAAAATTATTCGATCAATATAAGTTGTAATCCTTTTTTTTTCTAATGCAAATAGAAAAAAGCATTTTTCCAGTGTATGAGCTGGAAGTATATTTTTTTAATAATAATCAGAATAAAACATAAATCTTTGTATATTAAATAAATATATTTAATTGCATACTAATATCAATATATCACTTTTCATATGAAACACTTAAAAAGTAATTCTTATATATGTTGTAATTTATATACCAACAGTCATTTTATATTAAGTCTTTTCAGCTGACATCTTTTGTTTTTGAACAATTCATATTATAGAAATAAAGCCAATTAGTAGTAATGTCGATCTCTTCATAACTTTCCACATATGTGTACCAAGAAGAACTTTTACTATATACCGAACGTATATCTTTATATTATAATGTCTTATTACCATCATTGGTGTTGTTGTCCTTTCTCTTTCCTTTTTAAATACAGAAAGCGACACTTTAAAACTGATTTTTTTTTTTTGTTGTTCTGTTCTGCCATTTTTAGAAACCTGCTGTAACAGACTCATCAAGAATTCAGTCATGCCTAACAACACACCTTTCTCCTGTATCTTTTAGGCTTTTACTATATATATATATATATATTAGGTTATGTGTATACATCTGTTTCGATTTTTTTTTTCGTAGTTAGAACGCACATTATATGTAGGAAACGAAAGGAGTGTCACTACAAAAATAATAAAAAAAAAATAATAACGCAATATCATAGGAACAAGGACGAAAAAAAGTCAGGCCAAGTCAAATAAAACTTTTCTCTGGAATTTCATCCATAAAAAAAAAGGGTAAACAAAGTTTATTTTTATACGAACACATTCATCATAAGAAAATTTTTCTTGATGCGACGAACACCCATATATATATGTGTACTACGACAACATAATATTAGAAATTGATATAAAATCATTAAGTTTCACCTGTGGTTCTCAATACTTCGATAAAAAATGAAAATGGGAAAAAGAAAAGGGAACTTAACTCCCTTTGAATTTAATTATGAGATTACTGGATTACCCAGATTACACTAAATATGCAAAATATCATAAAACATTTAACCTGCTCAAGCTTTTTTTTTGTTATTGCCAAAAAGGGAAAATTTCGATAGGCACACTTGTTTTCAGAGAGTTTTTATAAATGGAAAGCTTTACATGTCGAATCAAAAAATATCGATAAGGTGCTGATGTTTGATATCAGGAAAAATTGGGGATGTGTACTCGTTTTTAAATATTCGTAACATGTTTCATAAATGTCATAAAAATTATATTTTTTTTTTTTTTTTAAAAAAACGCAAATCATTTTTCCAAGAATATGTAAAATTTCATTCTTGATATTTTTATTCTCTCATATTGTTGTTTGACGAATTTAAAGGTAAATAAATTGATTACGCACTTCTTTTAATTTAGTCTAATGAAGAAAAAAAAAAAAATAATAATAATAATAAATAAATGAAAAAAAGTATTTGGAATAAATTATGAATTTCCAAAGGCAAATAATGACATGACAAAGTTCAATAATATTAACATGAAATTCTCGATTAAAGGAAAGGACGACCGATTTTCTTTTTCGATATTGAAGAACGACGAACATTAATTTTTTAATCACAACTAATAAATTATAAATTTATTAAATTGAAATTCATGACAAAAACAACTAAATTTCGTTAGAGTGGGTCTATAAGCGGTTGTTTTTTTCTTTCTCTCATTTGGATCTTTCTAATATAGATAATATAGTAGAATCAATATGCAAAGGTGTTAAACCTAGAAAGTATATTTTATTTATAACATTTATATTGCATAATAAAGCGGTGATCCAACTTCAGTTTCCGAACTTCAAAACAAACAAAAAAAACACACAAATTTAACGAAATATACTTATTTTCATTAATTATGAAAAATAATATCAATTAAATTGCCGCTTCTCGACATTCTGTAGCAGCCGATCCTTTCGAGGTAATTTTCAATAACTTTTTCGTATATTTCGGGCGGTATCACGGTAATAACTTGGCTGATGTTGTTTTTTAGGTACTCCAACGATTCGGGTTTGTTTTTGACACGGCTTTTAAGGTAACCCTACAAAAAGAAATCCAACGGTGTTAAGTCGCATAATTTTGGTGGCCAGTTGACGCCACCAGAACTTGAAATAATGCGACCTGGTAACTTTTCACGCTAAACATGCAACGTTGCATCCGCTGTATGGTAAATTGCGCCGTGCTGGAACCACATCTCTTCTGCATCAATATCTTTTATTTCGTGCCAGAAATAATCGATTCGCATGCGACTATATCGCTAACCATTGACTGTTACAGTTTGACCCTGATCGTTTTCAAAAAAGTAAAGTCAAATTAGGCCGCCTAACGAAAATGCGCACCAAACAGACACTTTTTAACCATGTAATAGTGTCTCCTGAATCTCATGAGGATTTTCATCTCATCAAATGCGGCAAATGCGGTGGAAATGCACCTCATCAAAAAAAAGGATTTTCTTCGAAAAATCAGCAACTTCCTGCTGCTTTATCACCCGTTGAGCGGTGGTTAAGTGATCCATCTCGTAAATGTGTTGAAAACAAGTGCTTATCGACAGCTGCTTGATTTACAGTGCTGCCAATATACGAAACTCAAATTGGGTCACCTTATACATGATATCTTGTGATTGATTTGCGGTTTCAACTAATTTGTATGTGTTCATTATGTTCTAATTTTTGATAAACCGAAGAAGACATCTGAATTTTGTTATTGCATTAAGGGAACTTCTAAAATCAATTTATAAAAACAAGCTGGTTAAAAAGAATCTTTATTATAGTAGACAACGTCAACGTAAATATTTTTTAAAAAAAAACTAAAGATAAGACAAATATTTTCTTGATCAGAATAGTTCCATTAGTTAAGACCGTTGAGAGGAAAATAATTTGGAAAAAGGCAGCCATTTTCCATGGTTAATCTGAATTATACCAGGCAATCGCAATGTTCATTTGCCGGAAAATCGGTACAATTTCACGTCATCAAGGAACCATTGCATGTAAAATGTTGGGAATTCGTACGATAAATTAGTTCAAGCCATGTTTATTTTCATACTTTCATTCTGAAAACATGAAAGATTAAACATTGAAAGTATATGTCATTATCATTTGAACTAAAAACATATTTTAATACATATACCTATGACTAATCATCACTTTAACTTTTTATTAATTTTTCGCCGAACTAATGCACTGATTGACAGCTAATTATTAAACTTATCATATTTTTAGTGGCCAATCGTTCAATGTACATTTATGAACATGTACCAATGGCCATAGTGTTGTACACTACTACGAATTGATTTAAATATATCAAAGAGTATATCTCCTAGATACCATAAATTGGTACACTAATGTGAAATGTCAAGCATACTATATTTGTTTTTATGAAAACAAGTAGGAAGGCTTTTAATTATTGGACATTAGCCCTAAGCAGAAGTATATTTCTTCACCCATAAACTTTTACAGAAATTCTATAATATTCGACAAAATGTATAATTACTGATTTTTCATAATTTGTTTGCGGCAATATTTTTGATAGTTTTGATTAAAATTGGAAAATGCAAATTGGAACAGTAGCAACACATATTTTTTCTTGTGAAAATTTTAAAGAATCCTAAATTACATTTTTTTGCAAATCCTTAGAAATTATGAGAAAATTAATTCAGCTAAAATGTTGGTAATCATTTTAATTAGTTTTATTACAAAATTATTTTTCGAATAATGGCATTCACAGAATTAAAAAGTTTGATATAATTGAATTTTCTTTAGAGAAAATTAAACACAAAGATTTGTAATTGATTACATTTTTAAAATTTTTCTTTTTTGGAAGCTTTAACTAATTGTCCTAAAAAAATATTTCAACATCCATCTTAATTAGAGTTGCTTCTAAAATGTGGCTAATTGTATTTCATATCTGAAATCGTCGAATCATATAACATTTTCTAATATCTCTAAGGCAGATGCCACACCTACGAGTGATGTGGTGATGTGATGATGCTAGCGATGTAGTGATTATTATCGACATGTCTATTCAAATGCATTGTGCCACACCTAAGTGATGTAGTTACTATCAACTGATTTTGCTTTCGAGAGATCTGCTTGTTTATGTGATTTCTAGATATCAATTGATATTTCTTTTTCAAAGTATTCCTAAATGAAAAAATAAAGGAATTTATTTTAAAATCAAGTGATCTACCGTGTGATTCAAACCTTACTTTTTTTTCAATAGGGTTTTTTTGACAGATCACGCGTGACTAGTGTCATTCTGATTTGTCATTTTTGTTCAGTATTGTATGGCAATTCGTCATGCCAAGACTTACATCGTCGTTTGTTTGCTGAATGGGCGCTTGAACGCATCGAAGAAAATCCGGAATATTCAAGCCAAATTTTGTTTAGTGATGAGGCTCATTACTGGCTTAATGGCTACGTTAAGAAGCAAAATTTCCGTATTTGGGATGATGAGCATCCACAAGAGTTTCAAGAGCTACCATTACATCCATTGAAAACAACAGTTTGATGTGGTTTATGGACCGGGGGCATCATCGGTCCGTATTTGTTCAAAAATGCGGCCGGCGGCCACGTTACCGTCAATGGTGAGCGCTATCGTGCCACGATAACGGACTTTTTGGTATCTGAAATTGATTTCATGTTTTGGCCCAGTGAATTGGCCATCAAAATCGTGCGATATCACACCTTTGGACTTTTTTCTTTAGGGCTATGTAAAGTCAAAAGTCTTTGCCGATAAACCAGTGACAATTGAAGCATTGGAAGTGAACATTACACGTGTCATTCATGAGATTCCCGTCGAAATGCTTGAGAGAGTGATCGAAAATTGGACCGCCAGACTGGTCGAGCTGAAACGTAGTGCCGGCCAACATTTGAAGGAAATTATTTTCAAACATTAATTGCCATACTATGTGCTTAAATTTAATAATAAAGATTTGATATTTGCATTCAATTCTAAGTGTTTTATTTTTATTTAAAAAAAAAAAGTAAAGAATGAATCACGCTATATTTGTTAAGTGTGATGTAAACAGTTGATGTGATAATCAGTTTAATATTTTCCAGGTAATTTTTTAAATCAGAAGATCAGTAAAAATCACCAAATCCGTCATTTGGTGTTGCATCTAACTAAAATTAATAGAACATGATATATTCACATTCATTCAGTGTTTAGTAATTAATTTTTTTCTAATTATCAACATTATATGTATTTCATATCGGGATTTTCTAAATAGACAATTATTTTTCTTATTTCCTGCCAATCATTTTTCATTATATACAATATATAGTATATCTGTCTTTCCACATGCTCAAACTTCATTCATTCCAACCGCAATGAGTGACAACAGAAATCCTTCAACTATTATCTATCAGAAAGAATGAATGATCCAGGAAGTTTCCTTATATATATATATATATATGTATATAATATGAAATATAAAATATTAAAGAGTTGAAAAACCAAAAAATAAATAAATATGATGGTAAATAAAAAGAAAAGTTATTGCCGTAAGGAAAATTCTTAATTTCATATGAGATGTATTTTGTGGGTAGTAGATTGTAAAAACAACGTAACATACATATTCACATGTATCGTCAGAATAAGTGCGAAAATATACCCTCATATAGGAGAAAACGAGCATCTATCTACTGTAAAGATTAATCACTTTTTGGAAAACTTTTAAAGCATATTTATTATATTTTCATGAAAAGTTTATTACACATTTCGGTTGTTTACCTTTTTTAAGTAAAAATATTCTTAAATTTAGAGAATAGAATATAATTAAAGGAAAAATGAGGAAGATTTAATTTTATTGTGTGAATATGAACGTTGATAAATTAAAAAAAAGTAAATAAATAAATAAATAAAGGAAAATATATTCCTATACTAAATTATTTTATTTAAAAATTTAAAGTATACTAGTATTAAACTCATAATTGAATAATAATAAGGATTTTTCATGAAAATTAAACTGTGGAAAAATATTTTTTATTTTTTTTTTTTACTTAAAATTTGTTGCCAGAAACTTTTTACTTATATGATTAGAATTTAGTACGTTGAAATTCTATTTTTTTATAATCCATCTTTTAGTTAATTAAATGCAAAAGGAAATCGAATATAATACATCATTGTTAGTAAAAAAATATATAATATATATACGTGCCTTTTTCGGTTGTGAAATGAAGACTAAACCAAAAGTCAAATAGTAATAAAGGAATAATAGACAAAGAGGAAATTGCTTTTAACAGCCTGTCCAAACCAAAAACGAATATAATTCAAAATTGGATTTGATCCAAACATATGCCATGATTTTTTCCGTCTTTTTATGCCATTATTGTGAAATGATATTATTCCTTATTTTCTTCTTTTTTTTTTCTGTTGCTTTTCTTTTGTACAATAAATCTTTCCCCTTTTGACATGCATTACCCCACTAACAACGCAAGATAATCCAAAATTACATCCATCAAAATGTGGCTGGCACATAAGTAAATGGCTTTCTCATTCCCATTTATTGGTGGTACATTTTCCTTCAACATTTTACCTATAGCTACTTAAATACCATCCTAAATTTTCGTTTCTGTTTCTATTGTGGTTCCCTTTTTTATATATATATATATATATATTTTTTTCCCATTAAAAATTACTTGGTTGTTTTTACCTTTAAAATAAAAAATATATATATATATTATATATATGAAATTAAATGGAAAACAAAAAAAAAATCTCTTTTACTTTTCTTTTTTTTGTTCAGCTATGAAAATTTTCATCGGTTTTCCATCACAACTTTTATCCATTTTCCATTTTCCATTTTTTTTTTTTCATATATGTTTAGATATTCTTTTTCATTTTCAGTTAAAAGCTAAATAACTAACAGAGAGAAACTGCAAGAGAATAAAATTGAACGTGATTGTAATGTACAATCAGATTGACAGGCAGCAACATAGACAACACCAACAACAATAATAGTAACAAAAGCAGTATTAAAAAAAAAAATTCCAATAACCTTCCAGAACCTTTTGAATCACACTAAATATATGTGTATATACATATATGAAAACTGAAAACCTAACCAACTAAACAGGATAAAAGGAAAAAATGGTAAGTAGAAATTGTGGAAGATGAAATAAATATGAAATGAACACACTATATAGTATACTATCCCAATTTAAAAACTTATCGAATTATGCCATTAAGTTCCAATCCTTCAAAAGTATCGAAATATAAAAATTTTTGTAGGAAATTGGTGCTGGCGGTTTTTGGTTGAAATTTAGAAAAAAAAAAGAAAAACAACATAGAATCTCCTACATGTATGATGAGTGAAAAAAGGGTTATTGTTAAACTTAAAATGGATGATAAGGATAGTGTGTGTGTGTGTGTGAGTGTCGGAGGAAAACCTCTCTTCAGTCTTCATCATTTTCAAGTTGAACGACTGGAACCTATCAAACGTGACGGATAAATGATGTTTTAAAAAAATTTTCCTCTTCATTTTTAGTTCGTTATTTTCAATGTTATAATTTTATTGTGTTGAGAAAATGGATTGCATATTGAACGATATATGTATTTTTGGGAAAAATTCTCATCTTGTTGCCTAATCAAATGTTTTCCATTCATGTCTAATAACTTTGATAGATAGTCATTTTAATAAAGACGAAAATTTACTACTCATCATGATATTTTTTTTGATAAAAATTCCAAAAGCTAATATAGATAATGATATAGAGTTTTTTTTTTTTTTTTCTTTGAAAAGTGAATTATTTTGGGTTTTGTCCATAATAACAGGAATATAACCCTTTTTGTATTATCTTCGAATTCAGTTTTTCCAATATTGGTCAATTACTATCTGTATGTATATATATATATAAATAAAAGAAGCAATTTAACAAAAGAAGATTTATGATAAAAGGGATTGACACTTTATTTTATGTTAATCATATGAAAATTTGTCCGTTCTCAAATTCTATAGAATAGGATATACTATATAGTATATTGAAAAATGTTACCTAATTATAATATTAACAAAAACTATATATAAAATGCTGAACAACACTATTTGTCAAAAAATCTAACTATCAGCAAAAAAATTAACTTATTTGAAACTTTAATACAAAAAGATCTTCTCTGTATGAGAACGCCTTCTTCACCATTAATTGTTTTCAATTCATGGAAACATTTAATGCCACACAAACTTGATGACGAACTAATTCATATTTTATATTTATAAAAACAAACTATTGTTATATAAAAGAGCAAAAACATCTATAATTTGACGTCAGATAAATTTTTGTAGTACCTATTTGCATCTATTGTAACGTGAATGCACAAACATTTGTTGGGTTTTCATACTACGATCTGAACTGAATGAATTGCACTCAGTTTTCATATTTAAGTTTCATGAAATCTATAAGTACCCACTCCTCTTCCCACTTAAGTCTTATTTGAAGTGGATTTGCTCATGAAAATAGTTTATGTAAATTGATTCTTATACATGTTGAGTGTTATTAAATGTCTACTTATATTTGATGATTTTATAGATCCAAAGAATAATAAAAAAATGCTTTATTCAAGTATTTTTTGAAAAACTCCTCAGTTTTTATACTCGTATCGTAATAACTTCATAGACATTATTAAAGACTAAAATAATTTTATATTCAAATGAAAACCATCTGTGATTGTTACGAGTAAATTTTAAAACTACTGTACCGATTTTGATGGGAATATCAGTATTGTAATATAAACGAGATCAGTTAAGAAAATCGAAACTATGCAAATCCAGCTTAAGTAACTTTTCGAACTCTAAGAATAACGCAATCAAATCCGGGGGAGAAAGGTTACTAAAACAATAAGAAAATAATTTCGAAAAATTGGGAAAAATTCTATCTAACACCGTTGATAAATTAGCACTAATAAAATTCATTAACTATCGATTCTTATGCTCTAGATAGATCTCCGATTTTAATTACAATAATTATTTTTTAATGATACTTCTGTATGACCCATGACACATCTTCTTTTTTTCACAATGATCATTATTCTCCCAAAAGGTTCAAAAAATTGGTATTTTATTTATAATTTTCAACATTTTGATTCAATAAAATTAATTTTTTTAAATTGTATTTTAGTAAATTTTAAGGAATTTTTAGAATAATAACTATTTTTCATCCTTTTAAGTTTATGTGAAAGAAGAAAGCATTTCAAAATCAGATGAAAATTTTTAAAATGTTCAAATATAGATGGCCCTGTAAACAATATGAGGCAAAGATTTGGTACCTCTTGATAATTTCATTTGATAATTAAAAAAATAATGATGTTTGAAATAGATACTTAAAATTAATCATTATTACGTAAATAAAGGTCATTATCGAGTTTTAATGACCGATTGAGCAATAATGATCATTAAAATTGATGTCTGTCTAGGATATTAATCAAAAGTTTATAATGAATCAGATTTTCTTTGTAATGAAGAATACTTTTTGTTCATTTCAATTATTTTTTTAATTGAGAACTCTGTGCCAACCATTTATTGCATCTGTTTTTGACTGGTACTGCATATTTGTCAAAACGTTGAAACAATAACAGAAAATCAACATATTTGAATTTCGTGGTTCCAACTGCTTTTTTTTTTTTTTTCTTAGTAAAACTGAATTTTTTTTCCCTTAATTCCTTTTTTTACTTAGATTTTAAATGTTTAAGTTATTTTAAAAACTTTATTTTTTATAGTTTCACAAACTTTTTTTGAAATCTCAGAAATACTAAAAAATTAATTTTGATGAAGAATAGAACATTTACCACAACAATTCATTTAATTAAAACATTTTTTTCAAATGAAGTAATATTTTCCCATTTTTAAAATTAAGTTCGCAAACGAAAGATTTCATAAACTAAATCATATATTATATCAAAAAAAAAAGAAAATGTCATAGAAAACGTTACGAAAATTGGAATAAATTTCAAGACAGGTTTGGTTTAATAACACACCAAGTTAACTTCAAATAACATACCAGTAACACATTGTTGGTATAAATTATATATAAAATATATTGTAGTCTTCATTCGTATACTATAGTTCTCTTCAACAAAGTTCATGACAACATTAACCACATAGAGACCAATGGCAAATATCCGTACTATCATAATTTGAATTCTGGCATAACAATTTCCCGTAACAAAATTATAAGGACATGTTCAGTTTTTAATAAACATCATAGACAAAATATAACAGAATATATTAGATAAAAAAAGAAAATAAGAATTTTTATACTATATTATAACCAAAATAAAATCAATAACTGCAGAAAAGTGGTGGCACTATAAAGAAAATAGTAGATAAAAACTTCTACGGAATAGTTCAAAAGTTTCTTTCTATATACTACGAAGTATATTTTCATAGCGTTGAAATGTAATAAGAAGTAGAATGGGTCAGTCAGAGCCTTCATAATTTATGACAGTATATAAGTTTGACCACATATGTTACGTTTGTTTTACGACGGAATTTTCACTCAACATATAAATACATATACTTTCGTTTTCTTGTTTTTCTTTTTTTTTTTTTTTAATATTTCTATAGAAAATATCCACCCCGAAAGATCCAAAAGGGTGTGGTATCCAAGTATAATATAATACAACAATTTGTTAATCGATGGAAATAACACAATATAAAAATGAAATGTGAAATAGTATTTATCCTTATAAATAGGTATCCATTCCAAAGAGCCACCAACCTTATATTGACGTTATACTATCTTCAACATCCAAAAATAAAATAAGAAATGAAGAAAAATAGATTTCTTAGTAATTTTCTATCAGATATTATTACCAAAAAAAAAAAAATCAAAAAAAAAAATCGATCGAGACTAAATAAATGGTTTTGCAATTAGATGAAGCTGAAAATTTTAGTTCGATAACTGATAATGATGAATAAAAAAGAAAACGGATGAAAAATATACGAGTATGTGGAAGAATATGAAAATATTTGTTACTATAACAATTTTCCAAAGACTAAGTATAGTGCTTTAATCACGCTTAAATAAGAAAAGTAATATTATAGAAAAAATATATTAATAAAAATAAGAAAAAAGTTAAAGGAATAATAAGGATGAAAGTTTGGGATTATTTTCTTCACCGTGAAAATTTTTCCTTTATTGAACAAAAATTGAATTAAATAAGGATATAGTATACCTTCAGTGTGGGTTGTAGTTATTATAGAGGCGGATGTTTTGTATTAGGAAATTATTATAGACTATAGAGATATAAAGTTAAACCCAGAGATTATTGCAAACTATATAAAAAGGTTCTGTTGCACCTACTGAATTTGTTTGTTTAACCAGAAATTTAGTTTTCCTACCCTAATTTAAAGATTTAAGACATCAAATTTGTGTATATAATTGCAATAAAAATAAATAATATGAATCGTGTCACACGTTTAGGTGACGCTTCCTTTTTAAAATTAAATATAAATCATGATTTTTGTATAATTACAATTTAAAAGAAAAATTAGAAGTTTTAACTCAGCTCGGATTATTAACCCCTATTAGCACAGAAACGTGATATGAATTTTTGGAAAATTTTGGCTTTTACAATTGTCCTTCAAATTTTTTTTTTATATAAATTATATTACTAATAATATATTCCGTCCTAGGACGGATGAAAAGGCAACAATCTGAAAACAGCCAAAAAGAAAACTGCTGTTCTTATTTTTAATAGTAAAGAAACCAAAGAATTATAGATTTTCCAAAGAATATTGTTTTAAATCTAAAAACTTTTAAAAATTCTGGTGTGTTTCCATAAATTTGCAGAAGGAAATAAAAAAATTGCATATTTTCAGATGCGTATTAAAATTCGTTTTGATGATAATAGTACACTCAGATAATGCGGTCTATTCTGCATTCATATTTTATGTTATGTTATATTAAATTTCATATAAAATACTATTTTATGTTAAATTGATATTCTACAAGGCGATTTTCTGGTACATCATGTTATTTTCTTACGTTACTCAGAGTAAAATTAAAAGGCTTTAAATAGGTTTTGTTTAAAAATTTTTATAAACAATCTGAGAACATTTTTCACATATCTCAACGAACACTGACTAAAAATTTTCTGTTATTTAAATTTATTTTAATTCTTGTTTGGGATGACATCAGAATGTTGATTGATAAATATCGTGGCAAATGTGTGTTTTTAATTATAATAAATGTGGGCAAAATTTAAACAATATTGGGTATTTAAACAAAAATTAATATATTTAATTAGTACTGTAAATTACAAGTCTGAGTAAAATGAAAAGACTGAAAAGAAACGTTTTGAAGTCGATTTTCTTTCTTCTAAAAACATCGCCTACTACTAATAGTATTAATAGTTTTTTTCTCAAAGTTTCCCACATAAATATATAAAGTTTATTTTTTCAAGAGATTTCCTAAAAAAATTCATTTTGCCCCTTGACTTTTTTTTATTTTTTATTAGTTTTTGTTTATAAACAAACTTAATAAAATATAAAATAACTTTTAAAGCAAAGATCACTCGATAACAATTTTATATTTTTAATCTCAAATTACTAGAAATTGAAGAAATTCTATTAGGTTCTCGTAACGTAAAAGAAATTTGGAAAAATGTTATGAATAATTTTATAAATAACATCAAAGTAACATAACATAAAATAACATAGAAAATCATAGAATAGCCAACATATTAATATATTAGTTATATTTTATTTAACAGTTTTCTAAAAGAAAAAACGTTTTTATGGTTCATCGATTGGAAATATTTGTAATACTAATAAAGAAAATATCTATAGCCATCGTCTGCTATTATTGTAACGGTTTAAAGTTAATTAGAATGGCAAATTTAATATTGTAATTTGACGGAAAATCATCCAAAACTAACAATATTTTCGATAAACCTTTTAATCTATCAGATTTTGGAGAATAGTATTTGATGCAACTATATACATAAATTTAGATTAGACTACAAAATCTGTAATATAAAATTGATGACAAAATTTGCATAAATCCAATATTAAAATATATTGATTATACAATATGTATAATAAAATTATGCAAAAATTAATTTATTTTAAATTTACACTATATACTGCTTTAAATCCTTCGTTATTTGAAAGCAAGCTCTGTATATTACGCAATAGTATAAGAATATAACTATATTCTCAAATATAGTCGAATACTTCGTTTATTAATATAAATGGGCTTTTCTTATTTCACACTGAATCGATCATTTCAACAGGATCAATATCCGTAATAGTGTAAATATCCTTGATACAAAATTACGATAATCCCGCCTAGACTCACAAAACCATTAACTTGGTGAATTATTGAATGATTTTTCTCTAAGTCGTATACAATGCCATTTTCGAATTTCTTATTTCATACTATATACGACCATTGGGGTATAATAATTTCTTGGTCTAATTTTTCTCATTGCCACCACAAAAACGGAAATGTTCAATTTTATATATATAAAAAGTCTTCATATTAATTTCAAAATTAAATGATTTATAATATTATAAAATTTAGTTGAAGGGTTCATATTATTTTTTTCCGATACGTAAGCTTTTCTTTATATTTATATAAAAAAAGAAAAGAAAATGATAACTTTTTTCTTTTTATCAAATATCCCTTATTAAAGGATAATCAACAAGAAAAAGAAAATAAAAACAGAGAACGTTTTTTTTTTATATCGATTTTCAGTATAGAACCTTCTTTAGGATTTTGCTTTGAGTTAGTTTAGTTTTGTTGTTCATAATGTAATACAAAAGATCATCATTGGGAAATACTTTAAAAATTAACCAAAAAGATCCAATATTAGATAGATAGAATATAGAGTCTGCCTATACTGTGTGTAGACATATTATAGTCTATAATTTATTGAGATAGGCACTTTTTCCATCCTTATGATGATATATCGACTATCCTAGGATATATATGTGTACACAAATAATAGGATTAAATCCAATCAAAGACGATGATCAAAGATTGAAAAGCACTTGTTGTTAGAAAGAAGAAGAAAAAATGTGAGAGGAAACAATTGTTTTTTATTAGACTGCTATCCCTATAAGTATAGAACTTTAGGATTTTCTTTAGCCAAAAAGTATAGACTAGATTTCGATCAAAATTATATTATATAAACAAAAATTATACTTACATGAAAATAATGTACGACGATACTTCACGTTTTTTTTTTTTTTCTTCCTTTCAAAATATATACTTAAGTATCTTGTTTTCACTTTATATATTTTTCCACCTTTTTCCACCTATTTTACACAGCCGCGACTATGTCAACACGTTTTGATATATTTATCCACTTAAGTGTAGTACAAAAAATAAAGAAATAAAAAAAAACACAAAACACATTGATAATAGAATATATATGCAATAAATATGCAACAGATTGCAATAATTCTCACGATAAATTATTTCGTTTACGCCACGTCCTTATAGTTGAAAATACGCATCACATGTGATATTCACATTTTTAATTAATTATACATTTTCCTTATCACCCTTTATCACACTTATTTGAAGGATTTACTTGCACATACTTTTCACTATAAAAAAAAAGCTTTTTTATTTCTTCTTTTTTTTTCAAATTGTTTATTAAATTACGTATTTTCTATGAAATTCTTAAACAAATTAATAAAATCATATAATTTTATCAGTGAAATTTTCTTCTTTCTTTTCTTTTTTTTTTTGACTACTCCCTTCTCGACCTGTGTTCTAATGTTATGAAATTTTTGAAGTTACTTTTTACAAACTTTATGAATCAAACAACCGAAACCGACCGTAGCTCACTTACTACTGAACATGATCACAAAAGCTTCTATCCTATTTGTACTATAACGATATGTAACCGAAGAGAAAAACATCATCGTCCTTTCATTCCTTCATTCAACTTTACAAAAACTTTTACATTGATAAAGGTATGATAAGAAGTTCTATACTCAAAATATTGTCCAAAACTAAACTCTTCACATTATTCCTAATACAAAATGGATACAGAGCTTTCCTGTTTCATTCAATATGAACCACCAAATTATCCAGCCCCTAGAAAAAAATGAAAGCTTTTCATTTAGACTTATGAAGTGTTTTCGTTTTTTTTTTATTTATTTTTTTTTTTTTTATAAAAAAATTGTATTTTGTCCTGTTGAGTGAATGAATCAACCTTCTTGTGGAAAATTGGGAAATGTCAAAATTTTACTTTTCAAGACGTTGGTTTAACGCTCTTTGGGAAAATATATAAAGTAATATTTTTTGGTGAATTTTTGTTGGTGATAGTGTTCGTCTTCATTGTTTTGATCCCCCGCCAAAAAAAAAAAAAAAAACAAAAAAAAAAACGAACAAAATAAAAGGAAAAAGCTTTTGCTCTTTAAGGATTTAGAAGGTGTGATATTAATATGATAAAAAAGCTACTACTTTCTAGCTATAGGATTTTGTTACGTACAAATATATCATTGTGTTCGTAATTATAGAAAACAATATGAATCAGAATCGTGGGCCATGTTTTAATATCTTGACCTAGTACGCTTTTCTATATACTATAGTATTACTCCAAATTCTATTCTATTCATACCTTTTTTTTTGGTATTTTCGAAAATCACGGAATCCTTTGTTTTATAATACACTTTGAAGGAATGAGATTTTGAAAGTAAATTTGACTATTGGGAAGGATTTGTTTTTGGTTGCCCTTTGTTATATATTCTCCCAAAAAAAAAAAAAGAAATTTTTTCCCTTATTTGGTTTTTTTCTGGTTAGATCATTTCTTTTTTGTCTTGTTGTAGTTGTTTTGTTAATTATGATTAATAAAACCATTTTATAGAGCTGTCGTGTTCACGATGTCCAGGGATCGCGTAATAAAATAAGACCTGTTCAACATGGATGAATTTGTTTGTATGAATAAAAATGTTTTGTGGATAATTTTCGCGAGAGGACATAGAAAAAAAAAGCTGAAATATTTTTTTTTTTTTTTCGTTTTGTTCTATAGCTTAAGGGAAGGTATGATATAATATTTCAGAAAAATGTTGAGAATACTCCAATTTTTATGACAATTTGGTAATAAAATAATTAAAGCATAAATAGATTTTTAAAAAATTTAATATAACCATGATGATTTTTTAATTTAATCATTTTTCTTATTCGATAATAATTTCATTATTAAAAATTCTGCGAAATATATTTTCTTATTAATTTTTTTTTTTTTTGGTTTTTTTCTTTTTTTCTAGAATAAAATTCCGATTATTTAAAAAATAAAATTGTTCTTACATTACATTTTTCATTGAATTAATACAATGCTATAAAAAAAGTCTAAAAAAAAATAAAAGATTTTTGTTTCTAAATTACTATAATTTTTTTTTATAAGTTAATATTTAAATATATATCATCCCTAAAGTCGTAATTTATGATGAAAAACGCTACTGAAAGGAGCAAAGAAAAACCGAAATCATGAATCAAAAAGCTTCTTATAACTTTTTTTTTTAAAATGCTTCTTCAGACAGAAAAGTTTTCGGAGTTTTTTTTTTTTTGTTTTTTTCTTCTAACTAAATACAATAGATGGAAATATGTCTCAAGAATTGCTTTTTTTTTTAGGCAGGAAGAACAACATTAGTATGAAATAAGTAGTAAAGGGACTACCATAGATAGGAGCAATGAAAACGACCATCATAGGCATCATAGAGATCAAGAAAAAAATCTTATTGTTGTCGAATTTTATTGGGTAATAAAATAGAAATTCTTTTGTGTTATGTTTTTGTTGTTCTTATGTTATAAGGCCTTACAATATTTTCCTCTATTTTTTTATATTTTTTTATGATTTTTTATATTTAATTTTTTCATCGAAGACTATTTTTAGATAGTCTTTTTTCAATTTTACAGACCCTTTTCGATATGGCTAAATTTTCATAACACATTTTCAATTCACTTGATGACTTTTTATTGACATACACTTTTCTAACTCATATCAAGTAAATTGAATTTTAACGAAGAAGGGTTAAATGAAGCAAAAGATCACATTCAGATTTTGGATAAACAAAAAAAAAAAATATTGAATCTGTTCAATCAAAATTCATTAAAAATTTTTGACCGGTTGATAAAAATTCAAATCCTGATTTTGACAAAATAAAACTACTTGATGAATATTCCATATTTAACTTTTTATCAGGAAATTTCCACTCAATCATTGATTTAGCAAACAAACATTGTTATGGAATAAATTGTACAAACATACACGGAGAAAAAGAATTCATTCCTCGCAACTGAACTTTTAGAGAACTGAAGTACATTGGCGTTCCCAACTAAGATATTCATTGTATTTCAGTTGTTCTTAAATCATAATCATAATCAGTAAATATTTTGATTTTAAAAAATTGAAAATTTGGTGAGTATGAGTTAAAAAAGAACTGAACTTTTTCTTATAGCAACTAAAGTTGGAGCTATTAGAAATGAGTTTTCAATTAGCTTAATATAGACTTTTGTTGAAACAATTTTTCTCTCCGTCGCAATTTTTCAAGTTGCTAAATTTTCTATTCTTCGTTTTTCATTTGTGAGTTATATTTAAATTCATTTGTAAAAGTATTTCCTTGAATATATTCGCCTAAAAGTATGCATACCTTAATTATTTATAATTATAAATATGCGTAAAAAACATTTTATATTACGGGCGGATTCGCCTAAAAGTATGCATATAATTCGCCTAACAGTATTTATTTTATTTTATTTTTAAATGATTTGCGGAGAAAACTTTTTTATATAATAGATAGATCGATTTTTGAAAAGTTTTTTGATTTCAAAGAAATTTGTTTATGACAATAAACGTTTCGCTTAGCCCAACTAAACAGTTCGACACTTCTTTTGTTATTACTAGAAAAGCTTCATTTGTGATAAATAAAAGTTTAGTTAGAAGAAGTAAATTTCATTTGAAACAATTTATATGTAATATTTATTTAACATTCAATGAAAATCGTGTTAAATAAACTTTTATTTGGGATAAGTTGTAAAAAAAATTCTTTAGTTATTCTCTATATAAATCATTTAAAATTCAGTTCGTCAGAACTAGCCAATAACTGAACAATTTATCTGCGTGTACTCTTAGCCCGCTTCAATTCATTCTAATACTAAAACATTGTCGTTCATTTTATCCAGTCCTTAATTGTACAATATACAAATACGCATTAATTTCCCATCTCCATTTTGACAAACATTAATATCATATAGAGAAAGTTTTTCAATAAAATACAGACAAACAACACAATCTCCAGAGTTCTTCATATAATTGACGTAAACTTAATGCCTACACACTTCTGATATACGTCTATATCCCATCAACTACACTAAATAGTACACAACAATCGCATATAAAACTTAGGGAGAGAAGTAGGCCAAGGTACCACCAAACACATCCTGTCGATAATTAAAAGCTCAAACAGAACTTGTTGCTTTGGCTTCAATACTGGGATAATATTCCCCACTGATATTGTGGGATGGTGATTTATTTCATGGAATAAACGATATTTGGGGATATATAGTAAGTAAAAAAAAAACATTCTAAATTTCATTCAAAAACCATTTTAGATATGCTAGATAGCTAGATTATCATGGAAGTTTATACCTAAGCTTATATCTAGTTATCTAGTACATACTAGATAACCAAAATATAAAAATTCTAATATATCTTTTACTTAAACAGTTGGAGGTCACAATTAACGTTATTTTAGCATCTATTCCTATTAGATGTTTTATTCCTAGTCATTTTCTATAAGCAAAAAATTCTAATTGATAAACAACGTAAAACAACACCAACACCATAGGCCTCTCCTATAAATAACATAGAAAGGACATCAGCAACAATGGATTTCCCAGTGTGTTCAATCAAAAGAAAGTTGACTCTATATATATATGTTTTGTTTTCCATTTATTAATATAAAAAAGAAGGCTCCATTTCATGATTTCAATAATTACAGATTGTATTATTTTCATATACCCAAGGACGGTATACAATTGAGTGCGGGAACCATTTTTATAATATTCACAAAATATTCCCATAATCTTGTTTTTCCAAAAATTTCATACCATTTATAAGAAACATTATCCGAAATAAGTTTTCTTCTATATATACAAAGTGTGTACCTTATGATCCGTTGTTATTTTGGGAACAGGAATAATCTGTAAATTCCAAGTCAGCATAAGCAAAATTTTAGCATAAGGTTTCGGTGGTTACAATCTGAAGAATTCTCTGAAAGTACATTGTTATGCCCTATGGTAGGTACTACCAGAGGGTATATTAGTTTTGTCACTAAGTGTGTAACACATAGAAATAATAATCGGAGAAAAATTTCAAAGGTATGGTTGTGTAGGGAATCAAAAGTTATATCGATTTATGCATGTCCGTCCGTCCGTCCGTCCGTCCGTCCGTCCGTCCGTCCGTCCGTAGACAAGATAACTCAAAAACGCGTTATCCGATTTTGATGAAATTTATAATTTGAGTTGCTTATTCCTTAACTTGGTTTGGTATTGCATTTGAGCCAAATCGATCCACGGGGGGCAAAGTTATAAAGCAAAAACCAGGGTGACCAGAAAGTTTTGTCGTTTTTTTCGTTATGGTTTTTCGGATGTAATTGGAAAATTTGTGACCCGATTTTGTTCAAATTAATTATGTAGGTTAACTGCATAAATAGACGATACCGAGTTAATTTTCAGTCAAATCGGTCTAAGGATACTGGAGAAAGAAATAGTTGTAGCCTAAAATAAGCCTGTTCATAAAGTTTTTCCAATGTATTTTAAAAAGTTATATACGGATTTGAATCAAATTTACGAAACGTGTTTATACTATTAGACGTTAGCCTACCTGTGAATTTGGACCAATTTGAGAATGAAGAAACGAAGTTATGGAGAGAAAAACCTTAAAATATTCAATTAAGCAGAAAGTTCGTGGCGTTTTTTTTCCAATAGTTGGCTTTAGAATCGTATAACTTTAGTAGTTCTAATCCTATCAAGTTATGTTATAGCGCGCTGAAAAGGTGACATCTTATAGAATACTTAGAAAAAAAATTGTGAAATTCTGGCAGAAGAAATTGGGGTAATTGGGTTTTGAAAATGAGCCAAAATTCTGAAAAAAATTCCCTATATTAATGCTCCATGTTTGGTACTACCGTCCGTCCGTTGACAAAATAACTCAAAAACGCGTTATGCAATTTTGATGAAATTTAGAATGCTACTTGGTTATTGCTATAGTGGTTTTGGTATTGCATTTCAGCAAAATCGACTGAGGGGCAGCGAAGTTATTAAGGAAAAACAGGGGCGGCCATAAAGTTTTGTCGTTTTTTTTTATATAGTTTTTCGGGTTTAATTGGAAAATTGATAAAGCAATTTTGTTTAAATTAATTATATTGGTTGACTACATTAATAGACCATGCCATTGTAAATTTCAGTGATATCGGTGTCAGGATAGTGGAGAAAGAAGTAGTCGTAGGAAGAAATAACCCTGTTCAGAAAGTTTTTTTGATGTATTTTCAGAACTAATGCACTGATTTGAATGAAATTTGCAAATTAGACTTATGCTACTAGGGTCTGGGTTACTTACAAATTAGAGAAAATTTTGAAAAGGGCAAACAAAGTTATGAAGGAAAACCTCGATATATTGTTAGTTTTCACAATTTTTCTCTCCCATTTCTACCATAGGGCATCAAAAAATCGGCTATAGGCCGATTTTACATTACTTTATGTTTTTTTTTTTTTGTTTCTTTCATATAACCTTCGTTCATTGAATGTCGTTTCTTTACAGATCTTTACTTATATACATTTTATTCGGAAATTGTAATGATTTCTATATAGTCCTTATATTTTGCTTTTTATTTGGCCACATGTTGTATGAAATTACTTGAGAATGTTTATATAAATGTTTACTGACTCTTCGGACTTCAGAAGTTTTAGAACAATGAAGAAAAAAATTAATCATTTCTGGTAAGATTTTGATTTTATGAAACTTTCTTATACATATTTTCATGCCCGAAAATAAAATCAAAACTTTATAAATGTATATAAATCGATATTAAAAGATACATCCTTCTTGGGAATAAATACAACAACCCCAGTGGAATGTATTCTTAACTATAAAGCCGTAAAATTAAATTTATTTAAATCGTCTGTCAAATACAGAATAATCTCAATAGTTTCTACCCTTTGATACCTGTACGTAAACGTTTTCCTTTTCAAACCATTTAGTTGGTATATATAGTATATAAATGTGTATTAGAAAAACCAAACAGCACGTCGGAATTCAGTTAGAAAAAATCGTATTCTGGATATATTTCTTAGAAAATAAGTAATTCTGTTAGGCAATTGCTTACGTCTTTTATTATTTTGAAGTTATTTTTGAACCATTTAGATTTTGAGATAGATAAAGATTAATTAATTTGAAAAAATACTACAGTCTTAGAAGTTCCAAACAGGTCTCGGTTTACATTGGTTACAACAATTAAGATCGTACTGTATATCATATTTATGTAATCTTTTTAACGAAAAAATTTTAAATCATTTATTCCCAAATCAATTAAAATTTAACAAAATCAAGAAAAAACTAAATATTAATGAAAATGTTTTCCCAAAAAGTACAGGCATTTATTCTTTACTAACAATATCTGACGGTATTTTTTTTTTATTAAAACATAAAACCATGATGTTGACCGACATTTCTATATGTTTAATTAAAAACAGCCCCCAACTGAGTTTCAATATGATTACAGGACTGGTTAATATAAACATTTATTTGCGGAACTTATGGGTAGGAAGGAACACAAAGTATAGGAGTGAAATAGTCCCAAAATGCTCGTATGTACACATGTACACAAGTGCGTAAACATTATTGCCAGTTCAAGTTAATTAGTTTTTATATTATATTGTTGCTTTATAATCAAAAATTACTTTAAAAGCTTATTATTTATATGAACTTGATTCATAAAATGATCATTTAAAATAAGAAACCATAGCCATACAATTTAATGGTAAATAAAATAAGTTATGAAAAGTAAAATTCATTTTAAAATGCCTTCCGGCCTAACTTCAATATATACGTTTTAATCTATTTTTCATATTATAAATATGTATATTTTGTAAATTTTCTAAATATTTATTCTTTAGAAACATTGATTTCCCTTTTGAACAGAAAATATTTGAAATTAGTGAAACTCATTGTTTTGTCCGATAGCTTTTCTTTTTCTTAAAGAAAATCGACCTCTCTTCTAAAACTTTTATTTATGATTGAATAAAAATTATTTTGTATCATAAATCTTCAATCTAAATTTGAACAGTGTTTGTTTATTCTGTCATATTTTATTATATCGAAAGAATAAATCGATTTCTTATCAACATTTTTAGTTGTTCAAAGAAAGGCATTTTTGGATTAAACTTTTATTCACACAACAATAAATTAAAGGCAATATAACAACAGCAGGCAAGTAAAGCAAGTCTTATAAATTGCAAAGGGAAAGATCTTACTCCCGGAAAAATGAAGAAGCAACTTGGACATTACACCGGAATCTTCTTTTATCTTTTATCATCATCTTTAATCACATAATTTATTATTAGCTAAGCTACATTCAGGCGCAGTTCTTATTTGATGCTTCTTCTTTATATACGAGTACAGCTTTTTTTCTTTTTCTTTTTCAAAAATAACAATATGTAGGTTGTTATATCTCATTATCATTGTAGTAATTTTCTTAAGAATAAACTGTAAAATGTTGTATGAGGCTCTTGGGTTATTTCTTTTTTTTTTATATAATAAAACCGCCATCATCATCACTGATGCCATCATCATTATATTTCTCCAAACATATAAAAACCTAAGTATTATAAATTGAAGGAAAAATATCTCCTTTTGTTTTTTTTAATCTATCTTATTTTCATTTAAAATCATTGAATAAACAGATTTTCAAGAATTGTGGTCCTGGCATAATCTTTCGTTATATCAGAGATTTATGAGACTTGAAAACAACATTTAATTACGTAAATTGTCATATAAAATCCTTGTATATCAAAAAATAAGGATTGTTTATAAAATACTACTAATAAGCTTAAATTATTGTTGTTTTTTGGAAGATCTTTAATGTTATTATTTTGAATTTTTAAAAAGTTCTAGTTTTATTGCAATATCCTCTTATTTAGAAAGTCTTAAAATATGTATTCTTATAAATTTTATAAGAGTTTATTTTACATATTATGTTTCTCTCTATAAAACCACAAAATTTATTTCATTTTATATCCAATAATAGTACAACAAGTTGGTTTCCACAAAAGTTCCTTAAAATAGTTGTTACTATAACTACATATAGTACCAACCATAAGTATATAAATGTGTAGATCTCTAATTTATGTTTTTCTTTTATATATACATAATTCTATTCTGCTACCTTTTATGTAAGTACAAATTTTCTTATATACTTAAAATACAATATAAGTTTTCTATGATATGAAAATCCAAAGAATAAGGAAATGAATGACTTGAAATTCAGTTTTGCGGTCTTCCAAGATTATGTGGAAATAATTTTGTGAAACTTACAATATTTCTTGAAGTTTTAAAGGAAAAGTGCTCTTACAATATTTTTTGAATGAACCAACAATACCTAACATTTGTACGTACTAGTAGAGGACTTGATTCGGAAATTTTAAACCAACTTTTCCATATAATAAACATCATTATTATATACCATAGTAATATCAAATTTTTTAAAGTTTTTGAAAACAAATATGTATTTAGATTTTGAATAATTTTAGTTTTCATCAAAATAATATAATACGTGTGGGTATCTACAGTATAATGAACTCTACTTTTACACATGATAAAGGAATATGTATGAAGAAGCAAATATCTACGAAATTTTAGATCATCCCAGAACCGCGACTGAAACTGAATTATACGTTCTACACGAAAATATTTGTATTATAAGATTAAAGTATCGATTGTTCTGGATCATTTTAATATTTAGTCCTATTCTGAGCACACATTTTATGTTATTGTTATGTTATGTTATACTATGTTTCCATCTTCCTGAAATCTCGTGATTTTAAGAAAGAGATTTCAAAGTGTTTCGATCTGGCTGCGAGATTTCATTTGACGTTTACAATTCTGAAAACTAGAAAAAAAAATTTAGAATGGAAAGATCCCAAAAAATAATTCTTTTAGAGCATCAGCTAGCTATATTGAAAAAATTTATATTTTTGTGTGAAAGCAAGTTTGTTAAAATATCACAAAAAAGCGAGCAGATCATTTGAATAAAAAGGGCAAATTCAAACACGTAAAAAAAGCGGGCAATTCAAATTATTGAAAACAAGCAGTCAGGGTCGACCATTTGTCAAATTTGATACCTGCTGAATAGCGCGGAATAAATTTTCAGGGTTGAAACCAAAATTTTTCGAGATTTTGAACGAGATTTCAACAAAATCTCGATGAAATCTCAAGATTTGGAAATTCTCTATTTGTATGGGAAATCCAGCAGATTTGTATGTTGATTTGGCGAAACCTCGCAAAATAGCAAGATTTGAGGGAGATTGAAACATAGTATTAGAAATAAGTTAAAATTAACATAGCATAACATACAAAATCCCCGAATAGACCCAATTATAAGTTGATTGTAAAATGTATGTACGAAATGGTATTGTAGAAAGGATCAAATGTATGATTAAATTAAATTTTGACTATTAACTTGAAAAAAAGTGGTACCTCAAATAGCATAAATACATATCCTTTTCAATATATATTAATCTTTTAAGCCGACATTCTGTTATAATTCGATAATTTATTGTCCTAATAAAAACATTTTAATAAAAATCCAATATATTATAAGTAAATCCTCTAAATATTAAGAAATTATAAGATTTTGATTGATTTTGATAATGTCAATTATATTCATATAAACATAATATATTGTCATTTTTATTATTACATAATATTGGTTTTCTTGGCATTCATTTCCCATGATTTTAACACATTCTGGCACGAGAGAGAAATAAACATAAACAGTGATTTGCTATAACATGCAAACTTTTATGCCACTTGTCGGATTTTTAAGTACCACATATTTGTTGGATAATTGCGATAACAATAAATCAAATTGTACAGCAAAAACAAACTGAACAAAAATCATATCCTTACATCCGAATATTTAGTATATAGTTATACATAATATCATTGTATACGGTACTTGAGGGTGGTAACAATGCATTCATTGTACATAAATTGAGGACGTCTTTTAAATCCATTAAAAAACAAAAACACCATATGGATGATGTATAAAAACATATCCAATAAAAAAAAAATAACAAACAGACAATAGAACAAATTATGTAGCAAAGATGCGATGGGGAGGTGCTGAAAGCTATGAATTTGGCAATAACTTAACAATGATGTTAAATGAGCTGAAAGCGATACTTCCAAGTGAAATTGATTAGAAAACTTTATGGATGTGTCATTCACTTTAGTAACATCAATTCGAAGGGTAAAAAAAAAAGAAAAAAAATATTATATTAAAATCGAAAAATGATAATATCAACACTTTTCATACATATACAGTTCCCATATTATGTATAGCCAATTGATAATATTACCAATCTCATTATTTTTGAAATTATCCATTTCCGGAACTATTATCATAAATCTTATTGGATCAATCGAAAATTTTATCGGATATTATTGGGCGTATAGATGGAAAAAAAATATACACTATAAAAATATAGACTATAGTATAAAGTGAATATTAAACTAATGTCAAAGTTAAAGGAAAAATGGATGAACTAAAGTTAGTATAACTATACTTAGTATATAAGAGAAAGTCAGAAAGTTTATAGCTATCTGTATTTGAACAGTAAATTATCTAAGAAAAAGACCCTTTTCATAACCCACCCATTGCAAGACTTTTGCACTCAACTTAACATAATGTCATTGAAAAATGAAGATACTCATAGATATAGAAAGGTACATGTCAAATGATATAGAATGGGTTGATAATGCTGTGAAATACAGTATGGTAAAAATAAAAAAGTATTACTAGATATTTCATTGACTGTTAAATCTTTATCTTAATAATAAGATTCTTAGATGTTTCATTGGTTCTATGTATTGAATAAAATTTCTCGTTCGATACAAATACCTTGGCCTTTTTTTATATATATATATATATATAAAATCCCCTAGAAAGCTAAATTATGGCATTTACCATGAATTTCCGGTTGAATTTAGCTTGTGAACAAGAAAATCACTTTAAGAATATATCAAAAAAGGGATACAGAAAGTTATAAAGCAGAATAGGATACATTTGTCAGTTTCTTTTTTCAAGTGCAGATAAATGAAAAATATATTATAGAAGTTTTTTTGCATAGAAATATATGTAATCGTCGTTGAATGGTTTACAAAAATGCAACTAACAATTATATTGTTTAAATGATAATACATAGTTTATAGAAAAACAAAATGAACAGCTCAAATACAGTATCAAATGTGGTCATAGTCGTCTAATAGACCCTCATTGTTAGTAATCGAAAAGTATCAGGTTAGGTTCGATCCCTGTTCTTCAGCTCTTCACAATTTTTAACTTTCATTTGCCTAAAATAGCTGTGTTATTTTCATCGGGGTCAGGGTGTATTTTGAAAAAAAACAATGTAGGTTTCGAGAAGAAAAAAAAATTTTTTTCTTTGAAAAAATTCAACATTTTCGATCATTTTTTAAATAAATTATGCGTAAATCAAATAAATACTAGCAAATTCTCAAAAATCTTTATTGAATTATATTAAAAAATAATTTTTTTCAAGAATTTATGAAATTGATTATTTTAGAACATCCACATTATATGGAAAACGATGGCTGCGCATCTCTTGCAATTTTAGATAAGTAAAATCTATCGGGGCTCAGGCCCTGAACCCGATAAATGTTTGGGTTATGTTGTTGTTGCTTTTACATGTTATAAAGTAGACCCTGACGCTGACCCCGATGAAAAAAACACAGCTAATATAAATGATTTTAAATATCTTAAAATGAAGATATTTAAAATATGGAATTCAATTTTTTTTTTAATTTGTTAATTATGTTTACAAAAAAACCGAAAAAACTCATTTCGAGAAAACGATATGCGAATTAAATGTGCTCCATTCTACCCTATGTACAAAAATTGGGAACGAGTAAATATTTAGGATGAAATTTTTTGGGGATGATGAAATTGAATTTGAATTCTTAGTGCTATTTTTGAAAATCTATTACTATACATATTGTATCTTTCCGCAATCCATTATTTTTTTCCTCCCTTATTTAACTATATATGCCGGATAAATTCTCCCCTTTTCGTATGTCTGCTCTCAAAATACGACATAAAAACGATATAAAAAGCTTAGAAATCATAAATTGTTGAAAACTTTTCCATAATAAAATATGAAATAAAATTTTTTTATATTACTTTTTCAGAAAAAACAAAAAAAAAACAAAAATTATTGTTTTATGACATTTTAATTAATTATAAAATACAATTTAGAAAATAATGAATATTTAAATGTTGGAAAACATTTTATTGTTTTTCTATGGAAAATTAATTTTCAGAAAATTGTAACAAAAATTAATTTTTCTGTCCTTTTGCTTGAGTTACTTTTCGAAATGACTTTTCAGCAGAAATTTCTAAGAAATTTTCTTACGAAATTTTAAATCATCCAAAAAAAATAAAGTCTTTTTGCTTTTAAAGAATTTGAAAAGAAAACGAAAAAAAAACATGTATAAGAAGGTGTTATAAAAAAAAAAACAGAAAAAAAAAATTAAAGAATTAAGAAACATTTTATTCTTAGCTGAACAAATTGTTAAGAATCTGAAGGAGAAAAGGGACGAATTTAACGAAAATTCATTGAAACGCCTATAATTCGAGTAAACATAATCAAATAAAAGTTTTTAATTTAATTATCTCAAATTAACAGCTATATAAAAATTTTCCACTAGAATTCATTCAATATGATAATAAGAAATTTGGAAATTTTCCAAAAATTTATTTTGAATCCTTTTTTTTTTTGCTTTGCTTTTTATTATTATATACCTATAGAAATAAAAAAATTCAACTTAATTCAGTGAAACATTTCTTCCATTAATACATTTCCATTCGAATGATTCAATTATTATTAAAAGTAAGTCATTTCCAGAAAATTAACTCTTTACGATTTGTTTATCAAATAACAGCAAAAATTTGTTCATCATCAGAAATTGCTATTAAAAGGAAACCAACAACAAAATAACCACTTCTTTTTATATTCGGATGGATATGTGTAGTATATCCCATTTCCTAAATGGATTATAGATTTTCGGATGGATGTTTGGTGTGTGTATATTATATGAAAGGATGAAACGTTTCGGCCTTTGACTTGTCTCACATGACCTATTATATTTTATCTTGCATTCTATGCAACAGTTCGCCAATAAATTCATCAACATTCTAAGTCTTCGTCACCCTCGAATATATGTATATATATATATATATATATATATATATATATATATATATATATATTTATGTAGACAATATAATCGCCAATGGAGCAAACCATCAAAAAAAAAGAAGAAAAAAGTAACAAAATTGTTAGGGTCTTTTGGTTCTTATCGTTCCGTATCGAGTCGTATACACTTTTATTATTACAGATTCAATGGGCATCTTGCCAAAAAAAAGAAATGTATATAGACTAGAAAAATGGGTATTAAAAGCTTCCAGTTTTTATATAGAATCTCTTAAAATGATGTATACGTAAGATCATCAAATAGTTTACATCTCTTGCCCATCCCACACCTATGGTTTCCTGTTCATACCAACTATGTACAACAGTATAAAAACAATAATGAGAATAGTGAAACGGTTTCGTACAATATGGATAGTAAAAAATAGTATAATTTTTAATGGAATCCTTTTTTTCGCTTTATTTCATACAATAAAAATGAATAGAATGAAAAATGCAATGTCAGTTCGAACCTCGAACGTCTTCATTTTGTTTGTCATCTTTATTTACGAGAAAAGAGTATAGACTTTATAGCATTTTCTTCATATATAAATTGTCATTCTTTGGGATGATCTTATTTAACTCATTTATGCCTTTTTTTTTTTTTTTGACAAAACTTTTTTAAAACTTCTCGAAAAGTTGAGATATTTTATCTTATGTTTATGTCTTTTGGTTTATATATATTTTTTTTTTTTTTGGATTAATTTTATGTTTGTTTTTCGTCTTCGGAATTTTTCCACAAAAAGTTTTAAAGTAAAAGAATACTAATAATATTTTATCACCTTCGGAAGAAAACTTAGTCTAAAACAATTTCTTCTCATCTTATTAATTATTTCTTTGAAAAATGATACCGAAAATAAAATAACAATAAATTAAGTGGTTTTAATTTTCCTAATTATGTTATATTATAATGAAATAATTTTCCAACTTCACCTGTAATTATTATTATGATAAGATATGTACTATATTAAGTATTAAACTAGTATTTGTAATAAATGTATTTTCCTTTTGGAAAAGAAATAAAAGAAATAGATGGACTTTCGACAGTTTAGCATTAAATATTTTATATTATAATATTATGATAATAAACGACAGCAAATACGATTTAAGAACATTAAATTTATTAAAGAATGGCGCCAAACAATAATATAAAATCAATAATAATAAGCGAGAATCAATTTTAAGAACGTATTTAAGAAGGATCTTTTAAAACTTCTATCATATAAAATAACGACATAAGCTGGGGTCATTGAATAATTCACCTAATAGATGAAAAGTCTGTACATATGTTTCACCATATAAATCCCCATGCATATGCACTGAATACTTTTTCACAATTAAGACCTATATCCTAAGATAATGCCACTGTCCAGTATTCATATGCTGGTCTTATGCGTACTTTCATAACTAAATAAAAATAAATAACCAGAAGTCCATTTACGAATGTAGTATTCTAGACAGATCTCCGATTATGGTCCAATCGGTTATTAAAACTCGATAATGACCTTCCGTTACGTAATAATGATCTATTTTAAGTATCTATTTCAAGCATCATTATTGTTTTAATTATAAAATGAAATTGTGAAGAGGTCCCAAATTTTTGCCTCACACTGTTTTCAGGGCCATCTACATTTGGATATTTTAAAAATTTCATCTGGTTTTAACATGTTTTCTTCTTTCACAAAAAAAATGGTTATTATTCTAAAAATTCCTTAAACTTACTCTAAAATACAATTTAAAAAAAACGAATTTTATTAAATCAAAATAAATAAACATTCTATTCTGAAAATTATAAACAAAATAGTAATTTTATGAACCTTTTGGATTGACAAGAATAATGATCATTGTGAAAAAAAGAAGATGTGTCATGGGTCATTCGGAGATCTGTCTAGGCAATATTTAAAAATGGCATTTTATAAAAAGAACAAATGCTTCAAATTTTTAAATTAATCTACAAGTTAACAAATATTTAAAAATCTTTATAAATTCGTAATAATTGATTTGAAACTGAACGAAAGGCGTTTGATTAAACTATTTTAAAGAAATTGTTTGAAACACGAAATCGTTCCCAGTTTTTATATAAAATAAAGCTGAATTTATTAAGAAAACTAAAAACTTAGTAAAAGAAAATAGTGTATTTTAATTGAATTAGTATCTTTTGATAGACTATAAAGGTTCGGTTTGTTCCTTGGTATTCAGTTGTCTGGAGTTCAAGTCCCAGCGAATGGGAATTTCACATATTTTCCGTGACCTTTTTTTTTTTTGCATACATTAAAAATAAGTTTGTTAAAAGCTTTTTTTCAAAAGAGAAATAGAAAAAAAAATTATTTAAAAAAGTTTTTTTTGAATTTTGAAATGAGTTTCAAGATGAAGACTAACAATGGAAGAGAAAGGTTTCTAGTAATTGAAAATACTTTGTTGTATCTATAATTATATTATACACACTGTCAACGTCGATATACCTTTGTAACTAAAGCATACGAGTTTTTCTAATTCATATTAATAACTCCATTAGTTAGAACCATTGATAGAACTTGAAAGAACTTAGAATCGGATACCTTACTACTGGCAGGATAAACTTTACCAATTTTCATGAAAATTGCTTGAAAAATACGGCCACAATCTTGTCACGACAGACAGACAGACAGACATTGGATAAAAATGATTGCAAATATTTAGAATCTTATAAAACGTGGAGATTTGCAAAAAAAAAAAATTTTTTTTCAATCATGATTCCAGTAGCTTATATACTTCGTATAAAAGTTAAATTAAAATTGATTCAATAAAATTTATGCTTAATTTTACTACGTAAAAAGTTAAATATTGCAAAAAAAAAAAATAGTTAATAAGCTATGTAAAAATAGTTTTAACAACAAATTCGTATAGTTGGTTGAGAATCATTTATGAAAATAGTTAAAAAGTTTACAGAATATAGTCAACTTAACGATTTCTTTACATTAAACCAAATAATAGAATATAATTCACCTAACACAATAATATTGCGTTCGATAATACTATTTTCGGGACTATGTCTCTCAAGTTGATTAACTTATTTCCCATTTCATTACGAAATATTTGTAAGGAAAGAGGAAAAATTTCGAGAAGAATAAAAGAAAGAAAATTCTATTTTCAAAATAAACAAAATAATAATGAAGCTCAATTACGTAAAGTGATACCCAAAATAAATACGATTGGAAAAACAAGAAAATTTCAATTGAATTTTTCTTCATTCGTTTTTTTTTTTTTTTTTGTCTTAGATCTTAGAACCAAAAAATTTTCTTTCAAGTATTTTTAATAAAAACATTTTTTTTTTTGCTTTTTTGTTTTTATTTCCTTCCTAAATAAAAACAAAACATTTCTTATTCAATTGAATATATATTAGCAAACAAATTTGTTTTATTCAAATATTTTCATTTCAAGTACATATTAATAGAATAGAATTTTCTTTTTTTTATATACGCAAAGAAATTTTCCACTTTCTACTTACTTTAAATTTTCATTTTGCGGTTAACCCGCATTTATTTCAGTAACTATTCGAATCCTTTTTATTCATGTGTATTTATTCGTCTTTTACACGATTCTTAAAACAAAACAGAAACAAAAAAAAAAGAACTAACCTTAAATTTTGGATTGAAATCTTACGCCTTCACCGCTTAAATCCTATATTCTTTTTTTTTTTGTTTGTTTATAGTTCTACGCACATATATATATTTATGTGCAGAAAGGACGAAGAATCAAAGATAGACAAAGTATCAGATAAGACTACATTAAGGGGTTTGTAATTCCATTTCGTTGACAAATTGGAAAGATAAGGGTTTTAGGTTTTGTTTTTTTCTTTTGTGTTTGTTTCTTTATTATAATACTTTTTATTTTTGTCGAAATGTTGATAGTCCTCACCACCAATTCATCGTTATATAATATCGATCGTCGATCCCCTATATCGAAGCCTAATTTAAGACATTTAACAGTTTAGTATTTTCCGAAAACATTTTTTTTTTTCTATATTATATTAAAATACAACATTTTACGCAGTTTTCTTATGTTTTTCTATTAAAATTTTTTTTTTGTTTTCTTTTTTCTATTTTTATGATTTTTAAAATGTTAAGAAATACGATTTTCTTTTTAAACAAAACTTCTGAAGAAAAACTTTTATATTAAAAATATAACAAATAGTTTCTGTCAAAATAAATATATACAATATAGTTTATTTTCGAGTTTTCATAGTGAAAAATAAACTTACATAGAATTTTCTTCCTCCTCGAAAAATTTAAAGAAACATCATATACGCGCGTATTTAACTTACTTCGAGGTTTTTATCTGATGTTGACGGATTCAATGAAGAGTTTTCTGCATTCATCAAGAATATACAATGTTCTCAAGAACAAGAGACAACGAAACTATGAAACTTTTGCATCTCACATAGTCACAAACTTTGATAACTTAACAATTTGCTGCAGAAACCTGAAATGCAGATAATCGAAATATATAGAATTAAGTATGTCGAGCTCAAGATCCTATCGTTTGAGTTTTTGTGAATAGAAATGTTCAAATATTATCTTATTCTTGTGTATAAAATTTAAAATATTTATTTGAAAACAGGATCAATCTCTCTTTTTAGCGTTAGATGAATGTATTATTGAAATAAGAAATAAAACTATAAGAAAAACATGATCCCACATTGCCATAAATAAAAATGACATGGTGAATTTTGAATGATAATTTGTTTTTGGTTTAATTTAAAAATATGTAATTTTAATTAAGTTATTTTTTAAATAAATGTCCAAAAGCAACATGACTTCAATTAATGTTCAATTAATTGTAAAAAACAGAAATCATCGCAGTGATTTTTTCGATTTTGCTGACCTAGAAACTGTTATATTTTCTTAACGAATTTTATCAACAAAAGTAACGAGTATCTTAAGTAGTATGTCAGTATTTCTTAGCTCATACTTCGAATCATAAACTCGCATTTTCTGTCAAAAGAGCAACCAGATTTATCCAAAAATTCAACATTCACACTATGAGTGCTATTCGAATGTCAAATTTTCAAAATTTAAATTATACTTATAGTTGAAAAATTTTCGACAAAATAACATTCCATGTCTTCATAAAAATACGTATTATCCCGAATTAGGAACATTCCACATTTTAAGTTAATATCTAAGTAGGAAGTATTTATTTTTCTATTCTATATCTATAATTATTGTTTATTTATGAAAGAAAAAGTTTACCATAACATAACTAATCATTACCGCAAACTACATTAACACCTCCTCTTCCCAATGTCCGACTGTCATGTTTTCCTAATACTAAATAACGATTATACAAAACGAATGCAATTTTACTGGCTTTATGCCTGTTAACCGATTGTATAACATTGGATTGCTATTATATTGTATAATTTACCACATAAACGAAGATGAATACACTATTTGCGTATTATATGGTACTTGATTAATATTTGTTATTTTTAAAATTTTCAAGTTTTATTATGAATTCAATATAACTAATTAGAAATATGACATATTTTAACCAATTCTCACAGAACCTCAAACCACAACTATATATTCAAGCTGGTATTTTCACAAAAATTCAATAACAATTCTATTCTAAAAACAAAATTTATTAAAAATAGTTCGTATGAATATAAATTTTATTACAACTAAATGCATTTAATTAGAGCAGGTTTATGAATTGATGCGAATAAATTCAAAATTTCCTTGAATTGTAATTTGCGCGACTAACATGCTTATTCTGGGCTTAGTCATAACGGTCATAACAAGACATCACTGTCATAACTTTTTTTAAAGACTAATTCGTATTGTGACCCCGTCATAAATAATAACTATCATAAGAAACTATCATAAGTTCTGATCGAAAATACTTTACATCATAATGAAATTTTATATGTGTTCTTTGAGCGGTTTAATTAATAAATATGGAAAAATTTCCACCATTTTTTTAAACACACATATAATTTTACATGTATAAAAAAATATAAGACCTATATACAAACATTTTCGAGAGAATTTCTCAAATAACCATGACAACTCGCTCGAATTATAACAGTTTAAACTGTTAGAAATTCATATTTTGGACATAATTATGACCCGTCTGCCAGAATACGAATTTTTTTAGCTGTCATAATATTTGTAATTTCAAATTTGTTATGACTAAAAATTTGTCACAACGCCAGAATAGGCACGTAAATTTCATATTAATATTGAAATAAACGCCATTTTTCTAGTATTGTTTACTTGAATTTAACTATAAATAATAATAATAATATAATATCATTTTTATTGTTTGAAAATATTTGCAATCAAATCTTCCATCGATAAAATTATATCAAAATTAATATTTCATATATTTTTGTGTTGAAAACCCCTCAAACAAAAAAATCTTAAAGCTGTAAATATAATTTAAATTCTGAAAATTAGAAATTTGAATAGCACTCACAGTTCGAGTGTTAAATCTTGGATAAATCTGGTTGGTCTTTTCATAGAAAATGCGAAGTGTGATACAAACAATTCCATATTCAAAATCTATCTTTAGTATAGAAAACTGATATGTTGGTGACTTCGAAAATCCTAGGAAAGGAAGTGGAAAAGAGATATAACTTTCAATAAAGATGATTCAAAAAAGGAATATATATCTACATATATATTATTTGAACTTGTTATCAACGAAAAGATCGAATATGAATTTGGAGTTAAGAAATAATGAGATACCACTAAGGAAACTCGTTACATTTGTTATTGGAATTCGAGAAGAAAGTAAATAATATTGTATAGTATTAACTGAACATTAATTTATGTCACACAAAAGGAGCTCATACTTTTTGTTGGGCATTTCTTTAAGATTTAGCTTAATTAAAGAAGATTAATTACATATTTTTTTAAATTAAACAATAAACAAGTTCTCATTAAAAATTCACCAGAATAAAAGTTTTCTGTATTTAAATTTTATTCTCAAAAATTGATTTAATACGCGCTATTTTTGAAAAAAAAGTTCTTATCTTGAACATATTTCTGACATTATATAAAGTATACTATTGTACATAATTAGCTAAACCCATGAGAAAAATTGTTTATGCTTCTTTTTTTCTTTATTTTTTCTGTGTTGACACAGAACTCAACAAATATTGAAGAAAATATTTATTTATATTAAAAGTTAAGGAAATATCATTTTTAACTTTGAATAAATAATATTTATAATTTTACCTTTTAAAATGAAGTAATAACGAAGTCAAACAAAACCACATAAGAAAGATGAAAATATATATAATAAGTAAACAAGATTTAAATTCTAGAATGGGCAACATTAGAATATCCATTTTCACCAAACATAATTCCTCAACATTATTTCAAAAGGAACGAAATAAATGGATTAGGTTAATCATATATTAAATTGTGTCTATACACTTCAAGCTATATTAACCATGAATAAATACCTATATTTAATTTATTTTTAATTTTGATTTACATTAGACCTCATACATAATAATGAATATCTAAATTTAACCATTATATCCCTCGTACCCGTCGTTTTATAACTTTGTTAAACTAAATTTCACGTTGTGTATTTATGTTTAAATATTACCGCTTCATACTTGTTCTGGAGTCGAGGAAAATTTTTGTGGTTATTATGTAGGGTAGAATACCTAATAGACGGCCACCTCCAAAATTGTTTTGCTCATAATTAGTGTAGGCAGAGAAAAATAAATACATGAAGAACCGAGCCTGGATTTGAACCATCAGATTCTAGAAACGAGGTCTTTACCGACTTGACCATTCAACACTGTAGTTATAAATCTTCATAAATTCTAAATATTGTATTATTCAAAGAAGACAACAGTTATTCTATAAAACCTTTCAACTCTCAATGCCAATTTATTTGTACTCTAATTTTAACTCTACATTAGTGTACTTGTTTTAAAGTATCTCTGAAAAGTGGTGATCTTTCATCTCCATTAAAAGAAAAGCATTAAAAAACGACAAAACTTTCTGGTCACTTTGGTTTTTGCTTTATAACTTCACTCCCTTTCAGCCGATTTAGCATTGCAAATTTCATCAAAAATGGATGACGTGTTTTTGAGTTATCTTCTACACGGACGGGCATGCAAAAATCGATATAACTTTTAAATTTTTACGATGATTATTTCCATGCGTTGCACACTTAGTGGCAAAACGATATACGCTCTGGTAGTACCTGCCATAGGGCAAGATGATCTTCATCATCTAATTCTTCCGATGTTAATGAAGAATAGAAGGCCTCGAAAATCAAATCAAATTTGGGACACTTTAGGGTTTTGGAAAAATTTTCTATATGAAAAAATAATTAACATTAAATCAGCGTAAAGTTTATATTCAGAAAAAGAGTTTATATTATAATAAAATTTAATCGATTCAGTACTACATATTAAGCGGTTATAACAAGAAAACTATTAACTTTTAGAATTACACTATTCCTTGAGGATGTCCAATCCTGAGTATTCGCCCCTATTAGATTACATTCTTGTATTTTTTTCTGTTTTTTCTTTGAAAATGTTCAGTGAAATCTTCTTATTCGTTTCTTTCCATCAAAATTATCATACGATCATCATCACTACGGTTGAGTATTCATTTGATAGATGGTGTTGTTATGGGATAACGTTTTCGAGTTTTACCAAATTTGAAATATCACTCATTAAGCCAGATAGTACCTGACATCCATGTTTTAAAAATGCATTAAAAATATACGAAAAATCTATATTAAATGGTGAAATGATGAAATAAATTTTGAAAAACCATTTTTATTACAAATATGTATTTTTAACATACTTTTAGGAGTTATTTTGTAAAATGTATAAAAACCACTTGAAAGCTTGAATTTGTTTGTTTTTTTTTTTTTTTAAGAACTCAATATAAAAATTTTTTATTAGAAAAAGAAATTGTAGGTACTTAAATTTTTATTAATCCATAGAATTTATAAAATGGCAAACAGCAAACTGTTTCAGAGTTGTGAAACACAAAATTAATGTATTTTTTATGATTGTTTTGTTAAATTAAAATTCAAAAAGTTTAAATACAGCACAAACTATAAAATCTAGAAAGTTATTTTTTTCAAATTTTTAAAATTTTATTTACTGCTAAATTCCAACTACGAGTGTAATAAAAAAGGTTTCCTATCTGCATAAATGTGTCACAACCCTGACTTTTTCAGTTAAACGTGATGAAAATATATAAAATACATATTTCTTCGTTTTTTTTTAATAGGATTAAAATATTTTTAAAAAGCATATTAAACATACTTTTATAATTCCCATTCACTTGTATTTTTACACTTAAATATCACATAAGCACCTACTCGTAAATTGTTCCAAATATATGATTTGTATATCATCCTGTGGTAAAATATTTAAAGGTTGTATTAATTTTAATCCAACATTTAACAAATATTCTAAGAAATATGAAATCAAAATATGTCGATATTAGAGTGTAAGAGGTATCTGTCGACTTCTAACATGATAACTAAAAAGACATTTTAACTAATTTGATACTTAATTTTAACAAAATCCGTTGTTAGACAATGAAGATATTGTCAAAAGAAAAAATCGATATATCCATATATTGTATTTTATTTTTGGTATTTGAAGAAGTTAAGGCAATTTATATCTTAACTATTGATAGCATGATGTCAATAAATTAACAACAGAATATGGAAATTTTAATTTTCTATATAGACTTATTTAAAGCTAAAATTTATATTAAGTTTTCATGGAAATTTATCAAAATTTTATATCAGCTCTATCACTAAATAATGTTTAATTAATCATATTGTAAATATTCAAAGATGGGTGTCTCTATATTACTTCAAGGTTGACTTATAGATAAAATACAAAATTGTTGATGATAACATGTAAATATAGCTTTTTATAACAAGGTGCTATTAGAAATTTCATTAATCTCTGCTGTCAACTTATCTTACCACATTTTAATCGAAAATTTTCCTTGAGGTAAAATAATTCTAATAAATAAAATGAAATTTCTAAAAATAATAGAACAACATAATAGAATGCTTATTAATATTTAACTTTAATTAAAGTCTATTTATTTAGTAATTAAAAAACATATGAAATAAAATTCACTTTAATGGATAAAGAAATTTTAGTGGTAATAAATTAAACCATATTTAACTAATAATGTACATCACGAAAATTCTAAATGATTTTTTTTTTCCAACTTAGATTAGACTAGAAAAAAGAAAGATAATTGGACTTGATTATTATATACATATATTGTAGAATATTAATTGTCTGTGAACTTACTAGAACATAACTAGACTAAAAAGACATACAAGGTCAAGTCCAAAGTAATCAGGACTTTAAAAAAAAAACAGAACAAATGGTTTTTTCGGCAAAATCAATTGATTTTATTCAAAATAGTCTCCTTCTGCTTCAATACAGCTTTTTGCACGGTCCAAAAGCATGTCGAACGGGTGTTTTAGCTCGTTGGCCTGTATGGCCGCCAGTATGCCGGTGCAAGCCTTTTGAATGGCCTCTACGTCTGCATAACGCTTTCCTTTCATCGGCAAATGCATTTTTCCGAAAAGGTAGAAGTCGCACGGTGCCATATCCGGTGAATACGGGGAGTGGTTGATGGATTTTTGGTGAGATAATCGGTCACAAGCGTCGATCGATGAGACGGCGCATTATCGTGCAACAAACGCCAACTTCCATCTCCGCGATATTCGGGCCGAACACGTCGAATACGGCGCACCAAACGCTTCAAAACTCCTAGGTAGAATACCGCATTAACGTTTTGACCAGGTGGAACAAATTTTTGTGGACAATACCCTTGGAATCATAAAAACAAATCAGCATTGTCTTCACTTTTGACTTCTCCAGGCGCGATTTTTTGGGTTTCGGCTCGTCCGGCGCCTTCCATTCAGCACTCTGGCGTTTCGTTTCGGGATCATATTGAAAACACCACGTTTCGTCACCAGTCACAATGTTATAAAGGAAGTCCTTTTTGACCTCTTTAATGATGTCCTTCGAATGTTGAATTCTGAGCAATTTTTGGTCGTTCGAAGCTCATTTTCGCACCGATGACACAAACATACTGCACTTAAAACGCAATAACTTCACTTTCAATAGATGAAATGTCATGAAATTCTCACAGGAAGTCGATAAAGGATAGCAGATTCTAACGCACCAGTCGACATATAGATGGCCCCACTACGGGCGCTAGATTCAAAAAGTCCTGATTACTTTGGACCCCACCTTGTATTAGCAGCAATAATATACATTATGTATTCTATTCTATTCTCTATATTAAAATTCGATAATCACTCACTTTTTAATCGGGAATCGTGAGATAATGTACGTTACTGCTGCTAATGTGTCTTTAGCTTTAAAATGATATAAAAATGTGTCTCTTTATACAAAATTAAAATAAATAAAAGACCACAAATTTCCCTATTCTTATATTTCTCAAACAGAACGTCCATGACACTCAAATTTTATATCAATTTGTATTTATATATCGAATCAAACTATTATTAAATATATACTGAAGTGTTTTTGCGTAAAATGCTTTGGATAATCTATTTTCTTTCATATTCCTGTGAGCCTGAAATTAGGCAATTTCTAATTTCTTGATAAAAATTATAAATTTTTCAATAGCCTTTTATTGGAAATACAGATTTTAATACCAACCAAAATCCTTTTCATCATTATCGACAGGTTTTCATCTAGTGTATGTCAAAAATCATCATACGATGCGATAATTCACCACATTCTATCGACAAGAATACTTCCAAAAATTCAAAATTCCAAACTCAAATCAATAATAATGTTCTTTAGAATTGAATTGAAATTGTTTGGTATGTCCATTGTGGAATATTCTGAATTTCTCTCAACTAGGGAAAAGTAGAAATTAACCAACATCTTCTTTATTTGCGTGATAATACTATTTATCCATACATATAGTATATCCTCATGAAATTTTCTAACCAAGGTGAATCTACAAAATGTTCATATTTAGTATGCAACGTCATTCTTCTCTTGAAAATACACCAAATGTAAACAAGTATATTTTAGTACAATATATACTAAAATTCAAATGGCTACAAATTATAAATCGTCTAGATTAGCTATTGTTATTAGTTCCGTTAATAATACAACAGAAAATTGCTAGAATATATAAACATGTAATAATACCCAATTTACAATGAATATTTTTTATGCATTTTATATAAATTTTATTCTATATTTATATAAATATAAAATAAATCCATTCGACTGTTAAAATGATATTGGCTTTCCATACAAGCATGGTTCTTATAGGGATATTTCTTATAGTTATTTCATTGTAGTTCAAATGTCTTTTTAGATTTTATCAGATAAAATATATTTTGGAATAAAATGTTTCAAATTATAATTAAAATACACTACCAAGGCCTACGCAGGACGAATATGCTCTTTCATTAAAGTTATCCAAAAGGATCAAAACGTATTTAAACCAAAAAATTTCCAGTGTCCCTATACTAATTTTGGTGGATTACCTCCAAACTGATAAAACAATAAACTCAGATTATTATTATAACCTTTTGGACCAATTGGTTGTAAAAATTCATGAGAAAAGACCTGGTTTAAAGAAGAAAAAAATAATTTTCTACCAAGACAATGCACCAGCTCACAAAGGTCAAAAAACCATTGCAAAAATCACGGAATTAAAGTACGAATTGTTAGACTTCCATCTCTTCCCAAACCTAAAAAAATGCATACGCGGACAACGGTTTTCATCAAATGAAGAGATCATAGCAGCTGTAGAGGCGTATTTTGGAGGCCTACCGGATTTTCATTTCAGGGATGGAATCCTTAAATTGGAGAATCATTGGAACAAGTGTATTGAAGTTCAGGGAAATTATACTGAATAATAAAGTTATTTTTACAACTATACCATAAATCCGTTTTTTCATTTCCGTTCCGCGAACTTATTGAATAACCTAGTATAACTGTATAATACAAATCCATAGAATTAATTTCAGTTGAATCAGGCACATTTTAGTCGCTATTTTATGTGCTTTTTAATCGTTTTTGTCCAGTGTCCTTTTCATGTTGCTCACCAAATTAAATCTGCTTCAACAACATTATCTAACAAGTGCATGTTCTAATTAAAATTGATTAAGGGGATTTCATGATAAAATTAAGTCCCAAATTTCAGAAACCACCCTCTATCATTGGCTTTCCTTTTTTTTTGATCGATACTAAAAACAATCAATTCTATATGAAGGTAGCAAATAGGTTTGAAAAGTTTCTTCGTTAAATAAGTTATTTACAAGTATCAAATTTATCGGATACTCCTCTACAGTTTCCATAGAGCAACAGAATCATATTTTATAATAAATGTTAGTGAAAAATATTTTTATTGAAATATCTTTTGGTGAAATTACATGCAAATTTTTAAACCATCTACAACAGTCTATTTTATATTGAAATAACAATAAACTAGGTTATATCTATTTGTACTTTCTTATATAAGATTATTCAAATTCAAATCGAACAGAAAAAATTGTTTTTAGCAATAAATATACAGAATTATATATTTATAAATTTTATCGACTAAAATAAGATAGAAGAAGGTCTGAACAAGAAACAATAATTTTACATCATTTGAGCTTTCAAAAATATTGTATTCCAATCAAGTACTTTAGCAAAAATGTAAGAAAGTAAAAATTGATTTATAAACATTTTAGGTTGACATTAAATTAATGCTGCTCGTTTTTGTATGCATTAGAATATATATATATTTGTTTTATCATTGATAAAAGCTGTTACACCTGAACATTTTCTCATTGATAAAATAAAGCATAAACTGAAGGAAGTATATCAACATGTTTCGCGTAGATATAATAGAGTAAGGGCAGCACTTGTGGAATATTTGTTCTGTGGTACGAATTTCTCAAACTTGAGGTCATCTACGACACAATACGATAGTCTAGTCTAATTTTCAGCAAAAATATATTCTATATCATTTCAATTTTGTTCCATGATAATAAATAATCTTGACTTCTTACCATTTCTTTTGTTAAATAAACAAACTATAGGTAAATTCTAACTTAGTACTGGCATATGGTTGGGATCTGTTTTCACTCAGTTATTTCATCGAATAAAGCTGGATATGAATATGGTATGTTCGAAGCTTTACAACATCGTTCAGATGCAATTTTAAATTCTCTCTAGATAACACTTTGCCACGTTACCTCTATATTTATTCTATATTTTCACATTTCTATAATACCATCGATAAACCATTTTGACATATGTTTTGTGGCGTGTGTGCATCGTGTTACTATATAAAAGAAACTTTTCAAATTTTCATATTTACAATAATATGTTATCACAAAAACATTTCAATCGTGAAAATATTTTCTACTTGTATATTATAAGATATTAAAATCTAAACAATTTCATTGTATTTATCGGAAATTTCATACAATACTAGACAATTTTCATTAGTTGACAAGATAAGCTTTATAATATTGAATTCATATATTTTATTTACATTGTATAATATCTATATTTCAGTTATAATAGGAAAATCAATAACATTTCACTTTATTTTACTATATATAGGTATATTTTTATATATTCAAAAATTGATGAGTTCTAGTCAAAGTAGTCTTAAAAATTATTCCAAATAGAATGTAATTTCCATTAGGCTTATCTTAAAAGCTATTTTTTTTTGTTTGCTATATATTTACTATCATTTAATTATATTTCTAAAAAGCTTTTCAATATAATTCTTAATTTTTTCGATAAACATGATTTCATATATTAATTTTATCATGTGTCTAATGGAAACGCACGAAAAGGCCCTACACATTAGTTTCAAATTAAAATGTATAAAATTTTAAAATATTGTTCATACTGAATCCCATAGTAATATTTCACGTAATTCATATAAAATGATATATTTTCCATTATTTTTAATATATCGTAGTACTTTTAATCATTTTCATTACTGCCTTTTATATGTACTTATAATATTTAAAATTATTAAATTAAGTACCATCCATTAGAGTTTTACAAATGGACATATGTTCCAGATAATGTAATAACTATTATATGGTATTTGTGAAACCTTTTGTTATAATTCTATACTTTAATATTATGAAAATCCCTTGAGAAAATTATGATATACGTACTATTGTATTACTAAATCTGATAATGTTGAATATATAATTTCTGCGTATATATACAGATAGTGTATGTATGACAATGTAATCCTTCTTGACAGACCAATATCTCAGTTTGGTATTTAATCAATTAAGAATACATGTCTAGAAAGAAGAAAACCACACATAAACATACTACAAATTCGGTAAAAGCTATTTACTTTAACTATCACAAAAATTCGATAACTTTCACAATTTTATACAATTTAAATATTAGCGAAAAGGAATACCATATTTACATATCATCAAATATTTTCGGTGAACACGCGGATCAATCGTTCTGTCAGTATATTGATGTAACTTACTCATAACTAGTCTTCATCTATGAATGAAAGAATATAGATCACGCTTTCAAACTGGTTTTTTGTGCGCACCTACGTCACGCGAAACATGAAATATATTGTTAGTATAAAACATCATGATTATTTATTTGAAAGGAAATCACATGTGACGCCATAATAGTATGAAAATGAAAATTCAAAATGGCCGAAATACGTAATGCACAATCTTTATATTCCTTCATTCATGGTCTTCGTCCCCAATTGCTCATCATATTCACCAACTAACCTAGTCTAGTTACATTTGAAAATTTATTAATCTGTTTTATTCTTTTTCATTGAAATACAAAAGCGAAACGAACCAAAGAAAGCAGTCTACGGGAACACAATTAGTAATAAACATCTTCTTCAATCTAATATTGTATTTTCTAGAATTTCTTCTTATTTTCCTGAATCATTTTTCGTAGATTATTTTCACTTTACCTATACATATACTCGTATATATTCTTGTTGGGGCTAGACAAGACTTATATTTTATCACGGTGTAGTGTAATTAATTAGTGGGAAAAACGATGGGCAATGAAGAAATTTATGTTCGTTATACCTTGAACTTATTTTCATGTTAATCTAAAAATATAAAAGGTAAGAAATTCTACTATATTTATATATAGGTTGTGTTTCTATATATTCGAGTATACTAAAGCCGTGTTTATGTTTACATCTGATATTTATTCGTCGGATTTCTGTCTAATTATGAAGCGTACAGAATTTTGCGATTTCTCCATGTATACGAATTTATTCCATGTATCAGAGAATTATATTCGATGGATGAATGCTAAATGGAAACAAGGTCTACTAAGTACTTTAGAGTGTATATTTCCATAACAGGGCTCAGTTCTCTAAGTCAATACAAAATAGCGAGACGAAAAAAAGGCCCAATACAGATATCATTTTGTATTGAAATCTTTAGAATCATCAAAATCGATTTGAAAGAGCCATTTTTTAATCTTGTTCGAGATTATAACAAAAAAAATAGATCAAATGGAAAAATTGATTGAAAATACTGAAATGAAAATCAATAATATGATGGCACAATTGGTATGAGAAATGAAATTAGTAAATGGAAAGTGTTACTTGGTTGGTTTACATTGATGGCAACAATTGGTAATGGTTTTTATCGATCCTAATAAAAAAAAAAAATGTATTTAATGAGATACTATTTCTTTTTATATTTCTACAACGTTGTCCTTTATAATCGATTTTAATTGTAGTACTTAATCAAAGTTATGATTCTACATTTTGTTGATACGATGGTAATTTTTTTTATTCCTCTTTTTTTTGTTCATTTTTTATGGAAATTTAAGCTAACAAAAAATATATATAAATTAAGACATTTTATGATATTAAAATCATTAAATTCATTACAATTTGTGGTTTGATTTAATCGTTATAATTATAAACATTTTTGTTGACGATTAAAGATATAAAAATTTTTCAGAGGATTTCTAGTGTAGTTTGTTTTGCTCATTAAATTTTTGAATTGTTCATAAAATGAACAGAATTGGATTATTATAGAAATCAATATTTCTCAACACCAGTGGTGTAGGCTTGAATTTGAACAAAAAAAAAAAATAACTTTTCAAAACGACCATATATCATATAAAAATAATCACTTATCAGAAAGTTTATACAAGATTTTTTGTTGCCATGCTTTATATAACCTGGCAGGAAATACACCATTAAAAATTTAATAACAATATTTTAATGTGTATAATTTCGTTGAGGTGGTATTATACGGATTAAAATTTGTTATGCAATCCAGAAAACCCAAGGGAAATAACGACGGACCACAAATCAAACATATTACAAATTCAATATCACTCACGATGAGTTTGTATAATAAATTATTTCTTAACATTAACTAAATATTAATATTCGAGATGTAAAACGAGAAAAATATAATATAACCATATAACTTTTATTATATTTTTTTTTTTTTGTAATAAATAAATAATTAAAGTAGTAATTGTAATTAATATAAAAGAGAAGATCGAACATGGCTACCCGTATCAGCAGTAGTAGCTGCACTCATGGCAAACATACAAAGATCTTAAAGTTTTATATAAAATTTGTTTTAAAACAAATCAACAAATAAATAAGGAAATAAAAAATTTTAATTTCCTATCAGTAACTTTAATAAATATGGTAAACTTTGAGAAATAACACTAATTAATTTCGTTATGGTTACGATTAATATTAAATGTATAAAATTTCAAAAGTATAAAACATATACTAACTGAAAATCGGCCTGTAGCTGATATTTTGATGCCCTATGGTAGAAATGGTACAGAAAAACAACCAAAACTAATAACATTTTCCAATGCTTTTCTGCATAACTTTGTTTCTTCTTTTTCAGTTTCACTCTAAATCGTACGTAGCCTAGACCCTTATAGCGTAAATCTATTCCGAAAATTGTATTCAAATCGGTATATTAGTTTTTAAAGTACACGAAAAAAACTTTATGAACAGGCTTTTTCTTCCTACAACTATTTTTTTCTCCAGTATCCTTTGACAAATTTAAACGAAATTTAACACATTATCGCCTATTTATATAGTTAACGTATGTAAATAATTTAAATTTCCCCATCAATTTAAATCAAAAAAACTATATAAAAAAACGACAAAACATTCTGGTCACCCTGGTTTTTGCTTATAACTTCGTTCCCTGTTGGCCGATTTTGCTGAACTGCAAATCAAATTAAGGATTAAACAAGTCAGATTGTAAATTTCATTAAAATAGAATAAGGCGTTTTTGAGTTGAGTTTGAGTTAGGCGGACGGACGGACGAACGAACATCCAAAAATCGATATAGCTTTTGATTCTCTAAATAACCATACCTTCAAAACTAACTGACATACTGACAAAACTAATATACCGTCTGGTAGTACCTACCATAGGGCATAAAAATCTTTTATATAATAGAAAATTTCCATTCAACCACATCCAGAATTTCCATAGTAACATAAATTCTATAAAACCAACAAATTTTCATATCTCAAATGAAGCTTTTATCAGATGCTATGACAAATTGAAATAATTGCACACAATCTACAAAATAGGTATTTCCTATTTTCATTTGCCATTTATTAATTTCTATATGTAGTCACTTGAACCAAGTTCACGTTATCATATTCTATATCTGGGTCCAGATCAAATCAAATAAGCTTATCGTTATTCTTATGAAAGTTTTTATTTTTACGAAATCAATTTAATTGCATATTCGGACTATATTGGATTCTATTCATTTCCAGATCACAAATTTCCAGAGAAAAACTAATTTCTTTAATGCAACTAGTTGCATTTTATAGAAGGAAAACTTTTTGAAATGAAATTTGATTTAGTTTTTTTTTTAGTTTTGTGAGAAATTGTAAAAGAAAACATAACAGTCAAAAGTTATATGAAATATTTCAATATCGTGATAAAGATAAAGATTCTTTGGAATTATATCAACTATTGGCCAGACTGAATTCTCAGTTCAACAAGTCTCATATACGAGTATAATGAAATTTCTTTGAGGAAGAAATAAGAAGATGATGTGGTAAATGGTGGAACAAATGGATTATTATTTATGAAAAATATAAAAAATGATATAACATGATATACATAAAAGATATTTGAGTAGAGCTGGGAGGATACAACAAAACTAACAGACGTTATATCCTGTCATGATTTTTACATCATAGTTTTATTGGAAATATCATCGGAAAGATATCCTGTTTTATATCTAGTTTAACAGCCAAATTATAATATCTTATTTCAAGTTTATTTTAAGATACTTCCTTCGGAAAAAAGAAGAGTTTTATTTTGTTTAATGTTTTATTTTAAATTCCTAAATTTGAATATAAATCTGTTCATAATATCGAAGAAGCATTGAAAATTCATTTTAGAATAATGACCAAGATTTTATCTTAAAGAAAGACTTCGCATCAACCATTACACAAACCTTTTCTATCAGTTTTATATTAATATATTATTTATATTATTTCAGAAAAGAAATGAATAATGCAATATGCAATTCCGTTATATAGGTTTATGTTGATCGTTAAAATTAACCATAAAGAAAATGGGAATGACACGATTTGAATTTACTATAACCACTGACAGGATTCCGAGATTGCGTTGCCAGGATACCGATGATTTGTGAACGATAAGATTTGATGCCAATCGCGCAATTTTTCATAGAAACAGAAGTAAACGTTACTCTTAGGCACGACGTTCCTGGAATACTACCGCACAGAAATAATTAAAAAACGCTATATATAAAAAAAATGAGCAAAGCAAACCATAGTAGTGAATTTACAATTTCTCTATATCGGCCGGACCACTATGGAACTTTCCCGATAATGTCATCAAATATTCATTTCAGTTCTCCTATTCTAAATGTACATTCCAAGTTTCATGAAAATGTGATTAGTATTGGCCGAATTATTAAGGTTTCTTTATATCACCCTCCCGCAACCCCCCCCCCATCGAGGGGAGACGCATTCTATCTTTTCACTTGCCCTATCCAGAATGTACACACCAAGTTTAAAGAAAATCTGCCTATTATTGAGTGAATTATTGAAGTTTTTCTTTTTTAGCCCCCCACAACCCCCCACCGCGGGGAGACATACTTTATTTTTTCACTTAGTCCATCCCAAACGTACGTTCGAAGTTTCATTAAAATCCGACTTTTATTAACCAAATTAGGGAAGTTTCTATATTCCACCACAACATTTTGTTAAAAAAGTTTTGCGCATTAGTGTTGCCAGATGTAAATTCTGTTGAAAAGTTAATATGTTCTGACTTAGATCCTAGTACACAAACTGTGCAAATCTCATCAAAATTGGACTAGCAGTTTCAGTTTTACAACAAGTGCAAAAATAGACTATATTTGGACAAAATGTATTTTTAGACAGTGTTACCATAGTCAAATATGGCCCAAAAACTAATCAGATCTAAGTTAGGATCAAATACATGAACTGTGTAAATTTTATCGAAATTGGCCCAACAGTTTAGTCTGAACCGTGCGGACAAAATTTTGTCGTTTTTAGACAGAAAAAGCGTTACCAAATAGTGGTGCCATATATTAATTTCGCCCAAAATCTACCACCATCTGGCATTTGATGCAACACCAAAATGGTGAAAGGTTCATGGAAATCGGACCATACATTCAGATTTTATTAACGATTTAAAAAAGCGGACGGACGGACGGACGGACGGACGGACGGATGGACGGACGGACATGGGGCTAATTATTTTTGACGAAACGGATTTTGCACTTAATTTCATCTTCCTAGCCCTTCTAGATCAAAAGTTAGGTTTTCGCACGATTATAGTACTTTCCTATAAACATTCGTTTATCGGGAAAGTAAAAAACGTAATTTTTCGAAGATATCCACGGTTCCTGTGTTTGAAAATTGTTTGATAGAAATTGATCCCTGTCCTTTTGAAGATGGAAGACAAAACAGTGCCATTGTACACACTTAATCCTTTTCTATTACCGTAAAGGCAAAATTACCTCATAAATAACAATAAAGATATGTGCTGTTTCATTTAATATTGCACCTTTAAATTACTAATATGTATAACTTATTCAGGTCTTTACAGAATTCTCTAAACTGCAAGAACTTCAACCCTTTGGACGACATTAAAAACTACTTTGAACAGTTTTTTTTTTAAGAAACCTGAGAAATTCTGCGTTAAAGATGAGGAAAGATTGTGGAACAAAATGGTGAATATAATAATTACATAAATATAGAAAAATTCGGCTTAAAAATTGGCATTAAATTTCCAGACAACGCAATACATAGTTCTGATCTTTTGTCCCTCATAGAAATACATCATTAATTCGAATATTAGAAAGTGCTGTGATAAAATCATCAAGTATTTAACTTTTATTAAATTGTCCTTACGATGTTTAATATTATTAAGAATTCTTCCCAGGAAGGATTTCAATACAATTCCACATAAAAGGAAATTATCTATATTAATCATACAAAAAGAATTTTTGTAATTATTTTATTTTTTTTTACTTTTAATAATAATCAAAAACTGTTTCTTTATTAATATATTTTCTTTTTCACGTAAAATTGCGTGTGGTCATCTAATAAAAGCATATTTTTAGATAAATAGAGGAAAATATAATTATCTCAACATTTTCACGTTTTAATTAAATCCTTTTCTGTTTGGTTTTCTTGTTTTTAATATGAATATTTAAAAATAGCTCATACATATATTTATTGTATTTAACTATATTTTCTAGAATTAAAATGATTACCGTAAAATACCAGAATGGATACAAAAAAACAAAATATATTTATAGGAATACGTCACAAAAAAACATAATTAATTAAAAAAAAGAAAGAATAAATCGGAATATTTCATGGTTCTAAAAAACCATGAAATATTCCAAGTAAACACAAAAACACAACCAGACACTAACTTTTTGTTCTGACGTTTCTAGCGAGTTCTAGGAATATGTTTCCATGCAAAATCTAGAAGTACATTTCAATATATACAAAAATATTCTAGAGTTTCCGCGATAAGTATATAAAATGGAAACACCGCTGGAACGAAATAGTTGGAATCAAACTTCGAAAGAGATTGGATCATAGAGATTTGAATCATGATTATTTGTGGTTGGTTTACAAAGTGAAATACATATTAAAGAGACTAAAGAAATAAGTGAATTAATTAGTAATTGTTGTATTGTAAATAAACTGTGATAAATTAATTTTGTATTAATTAATTATTAATAGACAAGTAGTTTTAAGACTAATTTTCAACGCAGAAATTGTAAATAAAGTTTATACACCGAATTCACATAAATAAAAACTGTTATGGTTTTATAATATCGAACCAGAGGGGTAGCATGCAACAATAGGATAAGATTTAATAAATGATAAAACATATGTGTTACTTTTTTTCAAATAATATTTGATGCTCCCTAAAATTGGGCAATTGCTTCATTTGCCTACGGATTACAAAAGTTGTAGAATTATGCCCAATTTTGTTTCAACCTCTATTTTTAAATACAATGGATGTGTGGTTTTTCTCAGTAAAAGCACATATAAATTCAAACCGCATTCACTTTAGCTATCTATCATTTTTCTTTAGATTTCATTATGTTAGTACAACAGAGGGTTTTCAGATTGTATTAAAAATAGTCCGTCGTGGATCCGTAGCGATCTGCGTAGTCTAATTGAAAACGTGTATATTTAAAATTTTAATGCGCCGTGAATCCGTCGTGGATCCGTCTTTCCGCTTGAACCTTTACTCTTGATCAAACGCCTGACAAAACGCCTCACAAAATCCCTGACAAAACCCCTGATAAAACGCCTGACAAATCGCCTGATAAAACGCCTGACAAAACGCCTGGCAAAACCCCTGATAAAACGCCTGACAAAACGCCTGACAAAACGTCTGGCAAAACCCCTGATAAAACCACAGTATAATAAGTATACTGAGTATTTTCCTTGTGTAAACAATTAGCAGATATTTTGCAAAAAAAAAAAAAAATGGAAATCTAATAAGCGCTCATTCATAATTGTATTCACCGATTTTGCTAAATGTAAGAGCGTAAGCGCTTGAAGAGTTCTGGATATAGCCAAGCCATATATGCAATGTGATGTTCAGTGTTGTTATTGTAGGCAAATTTACCTTTTTTGGGGGAAAAAAAGCACGGTTATCATACATTTTATGCGTTCCACCAATTGATACCAACACCCGCAATTAAAAGTTATAAGAACATAGATTAAAAAATCGTCGATTTGAGAAAGTCAAATAGTAACCGATAGAATTCCCAAAAAAACACCAAAGTTAAAACTAAAATTGCAAAGTTTTGTCTGTTTTCAATAATTTTATTAAATGAAACTTTTTAATATATAAATATAGAGAAAGTAATGATTTGACCATATTGCATATTACTTAAATTCCTGTGAAAAAATGTACATAAAAATTAATTTCAGTTAATAGATTTATTTGTTTGTGAGTTTGATTAGCTAAATTATTATAATCTTAAAATTAATGGCTCGAAACGAATTAATAAAATGATTTGCAAAATATCGCGAAGCCGAAAGATATCCAAACACCTGGAAGTTTACTTTCGGACCAAGAAAGAAAGTCTCTTTGTTTTTTGCACCTCTTGTCCAGGTTGGTAAAGAATACAATTTCCCATTCAATCCGAATTGAAAATAAATAGCGCAAGCGTTCTAAGTGTGCATATCGATCGCCAAAGAAAAAAAATTAATTAGAATAAGTTTTGGACTTTCTCCACTTCGATGAATCGAATGGAAGAAAATTTGTTTAATGAAAATAATTTCTTTTTTTCCTGATTTCCATTCTGATTCTGAGAGGAAAGACAAAATAAAATCGTATTGTTTTGGTCTTAAAAGTAGATTATTTAATTGCCAAACATGATCCAAATTTAATGATTTAAAAACCACAAAACAAAGAAAAAATAAAAAATATATGCGAGATCACGAACAGATTTTTATTTTTAGTTTTTATTATCAAGAAAATCTCGTTAAATTCATTTTATTTGATTTTACTTATTTGAAATAGATTTAATTCAGAAAATTTAAAACAGAAGAATTTATTCAAAATTCGATTTAAAAAATTTAATTTGAATGAAATTTTTAAAAGTAAATTCGTTATAAAAGATTTTTTTAAAATTTTTAAATATTTTCATTTTAAAAAACCAAAAAAAAGCTAACAAAATTACTCTAACTAACAGATGGCGTTAACAATAAATATTAAATAACAGATGGCGCTATAAATTAAAACACTCTAAAATTACAATATATATAAAATCAATTTATAATTTAAATTTTTATACCAATTTGATAAATAAATAATATTAATTATTATAATTATTACATTTAATATTTACCATAAAATATACAAAATAATAATTGTGAATATTTTCGCAATTTTAATCTATCATTTTCGTAAGTGGCGGCCATTTTTCGAAATCGAAATTATCGCGGGTCGGCTCTTTTTCTTGAATGGATTAGTGCCGTAAAATGCAGAAAATTTGTATTCATATACGTCGAAATCAAGAAGTGTTTGTAAGCAAAAGAAAAAAAAAATTTTTTTTTTCACATTCGCGCTGTCCATATTTCCAAGTACATGTGGTCTTTTTTAGGTCTTCTTGTACGCGAGGTGTAAAAAGGAAAAAAAAAAAAAAAACTAACTAATTCTGTCAATTCTCCACGTCGATTTTTCAAGAAGTAAAATCTTATAATTAATCGCGCTAAAAATGTCGAATTTTTTTGTGTTGTGATATTTAAACCTTACAATTAGAATACGTGAACTGAAAAACGAAAATAAGAACGTGTCGGACGGAAATCAAATGAAATAAACCGAAATTAAGAGAAAAAAAAAGAAGTGTATTTGTGATCTTTTTTTTTCCGGTAATTAATCAAATCAAAGAAAAAAAAAAAAGGAAAACTAGATTTTTTTTGAAGAAAATACCGAAAAACGATATTTAAAATCGGAAAAAAAGAAAAGCATATTAAAAGTTGGATTAATCAACCATCGGAAAAGAAAAGAAAAGAATCAAAAATCAAAAAAAAAAAAACCACCTCCACCAGAGGATTACCAACACACCACTGCACCACCATCAATCCACATTCATTATTAATATCAAAATATTGCCGCTGTTTTTCTTTTCAAATTTAACCATAAAAAAATGCCAGTATCAGTAGTTTGTGATACAACAAATGTAGTTAATGCGGCCCTTCGGGATTCCATAGCTACATCAAATTCATCATCGACGTCATTGAACATTCTCGGAGGAGGTGGTGGTGGTAATATTAGCGGTTGTTCAACATCACAGCATACATTAGATGATCAACAAAACAATACATTACAGAATAAATTGATCGGCTCAACAAAACGTGTTCTTTTAACAAAAATCGAATACGAAGAAGTTAACAATTATAGTCAATCAATTCTTGACACTTTCAAATCAAAATATATTTGCTTAAAGCCGACATCAAATAATAATAATAATGGTTTAAAAGTCCATCTTCATATGTCCGGAGGTTCGACAGCAACATCGGACAAGGAAACAAATCAAAATTCATCCATAAAAAATGTTCCGGTCGCAAATTCATTATCAGGTTAGTAAAAAAAAAAAAAAAACGACATTTCTCAATGATTTTTCTTATCATTAGGTTGTTTTTTTTTTTTTTTTTTTTTTTTATGTTATTTAGTTTCTCGTGAATGAATTTTCCAATCAAAAATATTCTAATAAATGGCGTTGTTGTGAAAAAGAAAAAAAAAAAAAGAAAACGTAAAGAAATATCAAATAAATAAAACATAAATTTCAAAAAGAAAATCGAGAATTTCATTTTGCTAAACTTTTTTTTTTTTTTTTGGAAAGCGTTTGCGCTCTCATTCTTACGTTTTGTTCATGAACGAAGAAGAAAAAAAAAAGTGTAGGCGTTCAAAATTTTGAATTTCTTTATAAATAATAATATTTTTTTACGTTTGTTTTTTTTTTTTTTTTGTGTCCAAAAAAAAATAAATAAATAAAATTATGCCACATGCGAAGAAACGACGGAAAATTTAACACAGAACCTCACCAATTTATGGCTCACAAAAGACTGTCTTTGCATACAAAAGAAAATTGCGCGCCAGTCCGCCATCAAAAAATTGTAAAAGAATTTCAAACAAGGAAACTTGTTCTTGTGTTGTCTTTTTTCGATGTTTTTTTTTTTTTTTTTTTTTTTTTTATATATTCCTTTTCCCAATTTTACTTTACCTCGTTTATTTAAAATCTTATTTATTTCTGTCACAAGAGAACGTTTCTTTTTTTTTTTTTTTTTTTGTCTTTCTTTCCTCACAAGTAAGCGCGCGCTTTTTTTTCGTAATCTTTTTTCTTCAGAAAAAAACTTTCGAATTAATGCAAAAAAAAAAATGACTAGATTACAATTTCGAAATGAGATTGACATTTTATTTAAAAAATTAAAAAAAAAAGAAGAAAAATAAAATTACGCCGAGGAAGAAAATTAGGAAAGAATTTTATTTTTATATTTTTTTTTTAATTTTTTTTTTTTTTAGGTTTTTATATATTTTTAATTTTTTTAATTCACTTGAAAGAAATTTTATTAGAATAATTAAATGGAAAGTAATGTCATAGAATTTCGATGAAAAATCCCCATTAAAGAAATATTTATGTTTTTTTCTTCATGTTTTTTTTTCCCCCATTTCTCTCAGGTCATCATAAAGATCCAAATCAATTGCCATCACCAAAACGGATATTATTTCCACGTGAAAATGTACAAATCGGTTGGAAAAGTTCTGGCCGAAAATGGCAAATTGGTGCCGGCATGATAAATGTCGGTAATACATGCTATTTAAATTCAACATTACAAGCAATCTTTCATGTACCAGCAATGGCGAATTGGTTAATGTCAGATTCTATACATCGTGAAAAATGTGAAGATGAGAATGGTTCACAAGGTGGTTGTATTATTTGTGCTATGTCGAAAACTTTGATATTTTCACAAACTAATCAATCATTGATACGTCCATATTTGGTATATACAAAATTACGTTCAGTTTGTAAACATTTAATAATGGGTCGGCAAGAGGATGCTCATGAGTTTCTACGTTATCTTGTTGAGGCAATGGAAAAATCATATTTATCAAGATTTCGTAATAATAAAGAATTCGATCAATATAGTAAAGAGACGACACCGTTAAATCAAATCTTGGGTGGTTATTTAAGATCAGCGGTACGATGTTTAACATGTGGACATATATCAACAACGTATCAACATTTTCAAGATATATTATTAGATATACGAAAAGCGAATAGTGTTGAGGAAGCACTTAATGGATATTTTGCACGTGAACGTTTAGAAGATATGGGCTATAAATGTGAAGCATGTAAAAAGAAGGTAAATATTTAATATATATATTTTTTTTTATGTATTAAAATGTTAATTATATATTTCACAAAACAAAAGGTATCAGCAACAAAACAATTTTCACTTGAAAGAGCACCAATTTCATTATGTATTCAATTAAAACGTTTTTCAATGATGGGCACTAAATTAAATAAACATGTTGCAATACGACCACGTCTTGATTTAACACCATATACATTAGAAAAGAATACCGACCAACAATTAACATATAAATTAGTTGCGATGGTAACACATTTGGGTGCATCACAACATTGCGGTCATTATACAGCGATCGGTTTTACAGATGCCGGTGGTTATTATCAATTTGATGATAGTACTGTACGACCGATATCAATACAAAATGTTCTAAATACAAATGCATATATTATATTTTATGAATTAGAAGATCAATTACAGCATTCCCGCCAGACTAGCACACAAATTAGTAGAGAACATACGGAAGTTAAAAATTCAACAACAAACAATAAAATGAATGGACAATTATCATTGCATAATAATATTAATAACAATAACAATAATAATAATAATAATAATAATAATAATAATAATAATAATAATGATTTGGTTCATCAGGAACGACAAGAAACAAATAATACAAAAATTAGAAAACTTGATAATGAATCATCAATTATGATTGGTCCACAATTACCTTCAAAATTATTACTAAATAATTCTGATAATCATATAAATGGTGATCGTGATGATACAATAATAAAATCAAATGGTAATAATAGCAATCAAAATGGATTACATTTAACAAATAAACTAGTCAATTCTTCTTCACCTATTAATAATAATAATAATAATAATAATAATAAAATTCTAAAACAAAATCTTATTGGTAATACATTTCAAACACCAAATCATAAAACCAATCAGACATTAGGTAGTAAATTAATTATACATTTTAATAATAATAATAATAAAATTAAAAATAATACAGAAGCATCTTATAATAATACTAGTTCAATAAATTTAAATAATAATAAAGATACAAATGATTCATCAATTACTGGTAAACGATTAGAAAGCTATAATGGTGATTTATTAGAAACTAGTAATAATACTAATAAATCGATATTGCCGAGTATGCCAAAATTAGAAATATCTTTAATAACAAATCATAAAGATAAAACAAATGGTATAACAAATGGTGTTGGTGGTCAAATTCTGAAAATAACAGATAATAAAAAAATAATTTTAAATGGTTTTGGTAAGAAACAAAATCAACAACAAAATGATAAAATTAATTCAATTGTAAAAAGTTTAGTACCCTATGAAACTGATGATGAATCGAACGCTTCAAATGATGATTTAAAAATTAATAATAATAATAATGAATCTCTAAATAATAATAATAATAATAATAATAATAAATTGAACCGGATTTCAAAAAATGATGATACAAATAATGATAATAATAATCCAATAGCATCAAGAGAAGAAGATTCATCATTATCAAATAAAAATATTAAAATTAAATCGAAAACACCACCATCACCGCCAATTATAAAAACTAAAAATGGCCTCTGGCAAGTAACGAATGCAAATACAATGAAGGCTCTATCAAAAACTACAACAACACAAACAACAACAGGAACCGGAACTGGTATGACAACAACAACAACAGGAACACGAACGACAACAACAGCAACAGGAACAGGAAAGACAACAACAGGAACAATAGGAGTAACTGGAACGACAGATAGAAAGAATCCTTTTTCAATTGGTGGTCCATCAACAAAATTATCATTATTAAATTCGGAAAAAAAATTAAATGGTTTTAATAAACGTAATAATGAAAATGAAATAACGACTGCAGCAGCACCATTAACTGGAACAGTAAAACAATTGCTAAAATTATCGCATCGTGGTTATGGAGCACCAGTTTTAACTTGGGACGGACAAGAAGCTGATATGGAAAAAGAGGTGAATATTCAAGAACTTTAAAAAAAAAGATGAACGCAAGATTTTTTGATCATTTTTTTTATTTTATTTATTTAAAAATTAAAAATTCTATTTTCGAAAATATATTTTTATGTGATTTACGAAAAAAAAAATTTTTTTTTTTTTGTTTAATTTCATTGGATTTTAAGTTTTAAAATGGAGAAAAATTTCGAAATTCAAAATTCGAAACAAAGAACAAAAAAGTAATTAATTCCTTCAATTTAATTTCTGCTTATTGAATTTGTTTTGTTTTTCTTTCTTTTCATTTTTTTGAATTAGTTTTTAAAAGTAATTTTTTAGATGATAGAAAAAAAAAACTGTTGTTTTCTTCGTTTCTTATTATTTGTTTTTTTTTTTTTCGTCTTCACCTTTTTTAGGTAACTGAAGAGCATCGTTTAGAACGTAAACGTGATTTACAAACAAGTGATGATGAAGAAATGGATCGTGGTCGACACAAAAAGGTCAAAATTCATGGTCCAGCCGGACGTGATAATCCCGGTTATAATCAATTTCAAGAATATCAAAATCAAAATCGCCGATGGAAGAATAGTAATAATAATAATAATAATAATAATAATAATGGTCATTCAAGTAGCAATAGATATCAAGGATTTAATAATTATCGACACAATCATAGAAATCATAATAATAATAATAATAATTTTCGACGACAGCGTTTCCAACAAAGATCACATCACCAAAGGAACGGCAGCGAAACAAACGGATTTCATGGTCGTCGAGAGTCCTAACATAGTTTTCTAAATAATTTTTTATATTAAAATTAGATTTTAAAGTTGACCTAATTATTGCTGTATTTTATTTTTCCTGTTTTTTTTTTTTTCTTTCCTTTTTTTTTTATTTTTTTTTTTTTTAATTTTTTAGTTTCATTTTTTAAATTAGAATGAAGAAAAAAAAAACAAAATATTAAATTAATTTTGTTTTTAATGAAATTCTGTTTTTTTTTATTCGTTTAATTATAAGTACAAGAAATAATAAAAAAAAATATATATATTACATTTTTAAATATTGTAAAAAAAAACAAAAGAAAATTTACAAATTAATAAGAAAAAAGTTTTACTGAATTATATATAAATTAAGTATATAAAAGAAAGTTTTTCTATTTGTCGAAATTGTTACCAAAAACAAAAGAATAAAAATGATTTTTATTAATATTTTACATAAAAATTAAGAAAGAAAAGTCTTTTTTTTTTTTGTTATAAGAAGAAAAAACTGCAATGGAATTGTGTAAATTCGAAATTGTGAAACTTAAATCGTATCGAAAAAGGCATTGCCACTTTCTAATAATTTTTCGAAATGGATTAGGATTCAAATTGCGAATATAAACAATTCCATTTCAAATTATAATGAAAATTCGTATCCTGCCCTTCGATTTTAAAGCTAATATTAATTATTTTTAATATAATTATTGATTTTAAATTTTTTTTTTTTTTTTTAGGTTTAAAAGATAAATCGCTTATAAAAAAAAATTAATAAAAAAAAAAACTCATGAAATGAGAACCAAATTTGACAATGACACACAAATTTAATCAAAAATATATTCTGTTTTTTTTTTTTTTATTTTCCTTTACTAATTATAAGAAAACTACATAATATAGAATTTTTATTAAATTTACTATTAAATATTTTTAATCCCTAGAAAATAAAGTGCTCGAAAATTATCATATTTTCAAAAAGAATAAAGTAAAAAAACAGGCATTTTTTAAACTCTTGTAATTTCGAAAATAAGTTAAATTTTTTATTTATTATAGTTTTTTTTTTTTTTTTAAGAAAAAAGAAAACAATTTATTAAAAATGAAGAAGAAATAATTTTAAGTGTAAAAAAAAAGAAAAAAAAAATGATAATAAAACAAAAAGAAAATAATGTAAAAAGACAAAAGATAAAATTTTGTAGTTTGATTTTTTTTTTTTTTTACACAAATTTAAAATGTTTAAATACATTTTTAATGTTTTTTTTTTTAACACTTCAGATATGCTTAATATAAGCAATGCAAGATATCATTCAAAATCACATCGAATAAACGATGAATCGAATGTATATGCCAAGGCTGTCCAACCCGCGGCCCGCGGGCCGCATGCAGCCCAAAGCAAGTATCAATGCGGCCCAAAAATATTCAAAATTACTGAAGCATGTCCATTTTTCTGAGGAATGATTTGTATGTTTGTGCTCTGGTGCTAAAGCTGCCAAGTAACAAATAACAGAACCGGTACTAGAACAGAAAGCTCTTTCGTTATGTAGTAAATTTTCTTTCTGTTTGCGTTGCTCGCTCAGCTACACTGTTCTGTTGTTTGCCACCTGGTGACTTAAGTGAAGAATGAAACATACTAAGTGTAAAATTAGAACCAACATGTTGGATGAACACCTTGAGAATTGCCTGAGAATTGCAACCACGTCAATCGAACCATATATTGACTGTTTAGTTTCTCAATTTGAATGCCAAGTAATATACTTAGTAATATACTTGTGTCCCAAAACACCATGTCTTCTTCCAATACGGCCCAGGGAAACAAAAAGGTTGGACACCCTTGGTATATGCTATTAATGGCCGGTTTTACACTGGTCTTATATGCGCCTAAGTAACTCGGGTACATCCATGTTGATACTGCTACACTGGTCTTCCATGCGCCTTTCTTCACTGTGAGTTTGTATACGTTAGATCAATGTGTGTGTGTCACGTGGGGGAATTTTTCTAGTTGATTTGAGCAGAAAACCAATGGGAAGTGTTTATGTGTGCGTTTCTTCAATTTTGCACTCAAGCTAAAGCTGGCGCATTTCCCCGGCATTCGCGCACCCTTCTGGCGTATCAATTTTTGAAGAATGCGCCCGTTTGAAGACCAGTGTAAAACCGGCCAATGATATAAATGAGCACAAAGCCATACAAAACTCCAAACAGTCCCCACCCAACATGAGCAAACCACGCTAGGTCCCATGGCAAGAACTAAAACTCCCTTGCACAAGATCCAATATAGTTCACTCATGCCACCCATGCCAAACGAAAGCCGTCCAGAACTCTACACATTCCTACACTCATTTACATCTTTGATGCTATCATCATCATTAGTGTCATTAGCGTCTTTGCTAAAATCTTCATTTATTAGCCGGTTTTACATTGGTCTTCAAACGGGCGCATTCTTCAAAAATTGATACGCCAGAAGGGTTCGGCGAATGTCGGGGAAATACGCCAGCTCTAACTTGAGTGCAAAATTGAAGAAGCACGCATAAACACTTCCCACTGGTTTTCTGCTCAAATCAAAGAGAAAAATTCCCCCACGTGACACACACATTAATGTGACGTATATAACTTCATAGTGAAGAAAGGCGCATGGAAGACCACTGTAGACATCTCAGCATGGATATGCCCGAGTTACTTATGCGCATGTAAGACCAATGTAAAACCGGCCATTGGTAACACCGTCTTCTTTTCATTTTCCTCGAACCAACCGACTGTTTCTAAGTTTATACTAAATATAACTGGAATGACAAATACTACATGATAGCTGAATTATTGGCAGCAGAAAATTCGGATATACATCCAAATCTCCCTTTACACGATAGATACGTTCCTCAGAAATTCGTGTAAAGAGAAAACGTGTGAAGAAAGATGAGTTTCCTATAGTAAAATTGGGGATACGTTCCATGTTATCCGAAAAATCGTGTTATACTAGAGGCACACATAGGGTATTCATACCTTAGTAACGATACTACAGAATAGCCTTGTACCATGGTATAAAAAGGGGTTGGCACACACCAAACATAGTATTTGTCTGACATTTGAAATTCCGCCACTTCAGCGAGAATATGGGAATTTCTTTTCGCTCCTCTTAAATCCTCTATATGATTCCTAAAAAGATCTATAAATTTTGAGGTTTCATCCACCGATATAATTTTGCGTTTTTTCTTTACTTTTTCCATTTTTTTAAAAAAAAATTTCCAAAAAAAAAGTGTAAACATGTGTCAATTGCTCAGCTCACCTACAAAATTCCATTCGCTATTTTCCGCTTCACTAAAAAGGCGCGACAATCAGTAAACAAGGGAAAATCATGCACATTTTCGAATTTTAAAATCTTAGGGCTTGTCACGCAACTTGATTATGTTTGCGAACATTTTTCGCAAGTTTGGCAGTTCATTCTGATTGGTCAATGAAAACTTGAAATAATCTGCACTCGTGACAACGTTTCGCAAATATAATTTTTCATTTCTCATTTTAGGATTTTAAAACCAAACATTTTCAATTAAAAATTCTACTAATTCCCTTTTTCCTGACATTTTATACAATTTAATAGTTTTTAGTATTCACTTCCAAAAGAAAAACCGTTAAAATAAATTCAAAATTGCATTTGTCAAAAATGAAAAATTTCAACTCCAGGGGCTGCGTTCACTCACCAACTTAATGTAACTAAAAGCGACTAACCCTGGAGGCAATCTCGACGGACGCGAACGACGCAATGAACGCGACGGACGCGTGAAGTGTCAAATAAAAGTTAATTTCATATGAAATGTATGGGAGGTGGCAACCTCGACGTAGACGTGACGGACGCGATGGTTCAGACGTTGTAAAGTTGATTCGTGTTCAACTTTTACGTGACGGACGCGTTCAAATGTCATTTTAAAATTTTTGTGTGGGAATTATTTTGTGAAAATTCCATTTAAAAACGGTATTTTAGTTCTTTTTATTAATTTACACTACTTAAAAAACTATTTTAACTTATAACACAAAGATTATATCAAATAATAATAAAAATTACAAATTTCATCGACGGCGTCGAGTTTGCCTACACAAAAATATTTATACCGTCACTAACGTTTTTGACAATTCACGCGTTCATTGCGTCCGTCGCGTCCGTCGAGATTGCCTCCAGGGTAAAAGTTACACTTTTGCGTTCACTGGTCAACATTTTTCGACTACGATGACGTCATGACACCGACACTCTGTCGTTCACTCGATCACACCGGTGTAAAAAAAAGTAACTTTTTTCAACCAATGTCATAGGGTGTAGTTGTTAATTGTCATCTCTATTTCGTCAGTTTGATTTTGAATTCAAAACAATTTTTTGTGAATTCGCTATTTTTTTTTAATTATTTGGCAAAATTATAGAAAAATTATAGTTTTAGTAATAAGTTTATATTCAATTCGTTGAATTATATTCGAAAAAATTTTAAAATAATAAATTTATAAAAAAAAGTGAAACCATAAAATATGTTTTTTATATAAAAATTTGCTACTAAATTAAATATTAAAAACAAAAAGATTTCATGAAAGTAATTTTAATAATTACAGTACATTAATTTTCCTGTAAATGCGCATTTTCTCCAATTGACATTTCGAAATGACACTAATTGACTACGACTACGCTACGACCGTTCACTCGCAAACAACTTACGTACTTGAAATGGTATTAAGCTAGTATTCGACGGCACATATTTGGTATATCGCACTACTATGTGTGCCTTTATTATTAGATGAAATAAAGAACAACATTTAGTATAAAAACCGTCTAAGAAAATGCTGAAAACTGTAAATTTGAAAATAAAAATACCTTTTTTTCACTTCTTAAGGTCAAGAATGTTAAAATATAATTGATAGCACGAAAAAATAATAACACGATAACACGAACAATTGATTAAACTATTAAACTTAAACAATTATCTATCTACTTTTTATGCCCTGTGGTAGGTACTACCAGAGGGTATATTAGTTTTGTCACTAAGTGTGTAACACATCGTAGAAAGGTTTCAAGGGTTCTGTAGGGAATCAAAAGTTATATCGATTTATGCATGTCCGTCCTTATACAAGATAACTCAAAAACGCGTAGTCCGATTTTGTTAAAATTTAGAATGGGTGCTGGTTAGTGTTTAACTACATTTGGTATTGCATTTCAACAAAATCGATCGAGGGAGAGCGAAGTTATTAAGGAAAAACCAGAGTGACCAGAAAGTTTTGTCGTTTCTTTTAAATATGGTTTTTCGGATTTAATTAGAAAATTTGTGAACCAATTTTGTTTAAATTAATTACATTTGTTAACTACATAAATAGACGATACCATGTTAAATTTCAGTAAAATCGGTTCAAGGATATTGGAGAAAGAAATAGTCGTAGGAGAAAATAACCCTCTTCATATAGTTTTTTTGATGTACTTTCAGAACTAATACACCGATTTGAATAAAAATTTCAAATTAGATTTATGCCATCAGGGTTTGGGTTACCTGCAAATAAGAGGAAATTTTGAAGAAAAAACCATGAAATATTGTTAGTTTTGATAGTTTTTCTGTCCAATTTCTACCATAGGGCATCAAAAAATCGGCTATAGGCCGATTTTCAGTTACTATATGTTTTTATGTATCCTTTATCTGCCTACGTGAGACAGAATAATTAATACCTTTACTAATCATTTCTATTAGGTCGGGGTCGGACTATAAAAAAATGACGCTGTTTGGTAACTGGTTGTTTGAAAATTGGAACAATTTACTTTGAGTACATGATCAACTTTAACCCAAAAATTAAGCATGTAAACAGGGATTGACTATAATTCGATTTGAAAATTTAAATAAACTACAAAAAAAAAAGTTTGTTTTTTTTGTCAAACTGAAACCGATTAGAAATCAATCTTTTAGGGCCGGTTTGTTCACTCTTGGTTAAATCTGTGGTTTGGTTACCAGAGATTTTGCTTAATCCATGATTATGAATCTGTGGTTAACGAAATGCGTTTGTTCACATTTTTTTCACTTTGGTAACCAAACCATAGATTTTTCCATTTTTCCAATGGTTTTCCAATGTTTTCCAATGCATCTGTCAAATTTGAATCAATGGTTAATTAAAATTTTTAAATAATTGATTGTAATCTTCGTCATTATCGTGACTACTCCACGAATTTCAAATGCAATTTCCGAAATAACTGAATTTGTAATTAAAACAATACAGATATACAAGAAAAAGAATACAAAATAAAAAAAAAATCACTCCATTTAACCCCATTTATTATTATTAATTACGCATCGCTCAATATTTTCAGTGAATGTTGTTATATTTATATTAAAATATAAAGTCAAAAGTAAAACGCAGTCTGAAAACCAAGCATGAACAAACGAAATTCCAGTAAATCATGGGTTAAATGGCGTTAATCATGGAAAATCGGCTGATTAACGAAATCGTTGATTAACTAACCAAACCATGTATTCTCTGATTAAAATTTTGGTGAACAAACGCAATCGATGGTTCACCACTGGAATAATCATGGATTAAAGTTAAGCAAGAGTGAACAAACCGGCCCTTAGTCTGATAAACCAGAAAAACCCGGATTAAGTTTTAACTCAATCCCAAATCTAGTTCACTTGTAAACGAAGTAAATTTTCAAGTCGCCATGGAAACGAAATAATTTACAGAAGAGTACAATTACTTTTTTTTTCTATTCTTTTTGACAAGTCGATTTTATTTGTTTATTTCATTCGTTTGCCTTTTGAACTTTGGCCGATGTCGGCAGTTGTTTATAACTTTTCACAAGAATGATTTTGTAGAATTTATAAATTTTTCTTATAAAGCAAATAAGCTAAATTTCATTGAAATTAATCAATTGTGTAAAAGAAATTAATTGTTGATAGTTATAGAATATTTTTTTCTATTATTTATTTAATTTATTAATATCGAAAAATGGCACAATCAAAGTTTAGTAAAGTTTTTAGTTATCAATCTTGGGTTCATGCAGTGGCGGGGGCAACGGTAAGAAAATATATTCATGAAGACTTTTTTTTTTAAATTGAAATTCATTTTTGAAGTATTTCTTAGTCGACCTTTGAACATACTATCTACCAAATTTGGAACAAAGTACTAAGTTTCATTAAATGTAATTTATTCCAATTGCAAACTAAAGGTTCCCAAACAGGGTCAGACTTCAGTATTTTGATGTGTTTTATTGATATGATTGTGGACACTGATGATGATAACTCTAGTAAATCTATAAAAATCTCCTTTATTTAAATTATATTCTTAAATTGAGAAGGATTCGCGCATATCTTTATAATTGTCCAATCAAATTGAAAAATTGGGCGTGAGAATTTCATCGATTCTTCGCATAATGCCGCTAAGACGGAAAGAAAACATGTAATTAAAGGCTCGGCCCTAATGGCGTAAATCTATTCTGTAAATTTTGATTCAAATCGGTATATTAGTTTTTAATGTAGATAGAAAAAATTTGTTGAACAGGCTACCCCTTCACTGATTTTTGATGAAATCCAGTATCAAATTAAGTTAAAGAATAACCAATCTATATTGTAAGTTCCATCAAAATCGGCTAACACGTTTTTGAGTTATTTTGTACAAGGACGCACGGGCGGGCATCCATGAATCGATGTACATATTTATAGCATTAAAATCCTTGTCTGATAATTATTTATCTATGCGTTACAATTGTAGTGACAAAACTGCTGGTAGTACGTAACATAGGACGTAAAAAGAATCATCTCGGGTCTTCTTAAAACAATTATGGAAATGTTTTCTAAAGAATATTTTCAAAACCAAAAAAAAAACATTTTTGGCATGCAGAAATACCATTTCTAAATTTTTTGTAATCTATTTTTTATGAATTTATTTGTTAATTCTTTTTCAGGGAAGTGTAATCGCCATGTCAGTATTTTATCCGTTGGATACGGTCAGATCTCGACTTCAACGTAAGTCTTAAGAATTTCTCATGAAGCTAAAATATCTAAATATCTAAAATATCTGTATTTTTTTTTTCTCAGTTGAAGATCCAAATACCAGAATTGAATTAAATACAATGAAAATGTTAAAACAACTTATCAAGGAAGAAGGATTTTCCACATTATATCGGGGACTTGTTCCGGTTCTAGAAAGTTTGTGCATTTCGAATTTTGTATATTTCTATACATTTCATAGTTTGAAAGCATTAAACGGTAATGAACAACAACAAAGTGCTCTTAAAGACTTATTTTTGGGAGCAATTGCTGGTATAGCAAATGTTCTTATAACAACTCCATTTTGGGTGGTTAATACACGTTTGAAAATGAAAGGAATTAAAGGACAACATAATGATCTAGAATCTGAATATGATAGTCTATTAAAAGGTTTAATATATATTGCTCGTACTGAAGGAGCAAAAGGTTTGTGGGCAGGTGCAATACCATCACTATTACTTGTTACTAATCCGGCATTACAATTTATGATGTATGAAATGATTAAACGTAAGATTAATAAATCTTATAAAGATCTTCCAGGAATTTCATATTTTTTAATTGGTGCATTATCGAAAGCATTTTCAACATTATTAACATATCCATTACAATTGATACAAACTAAACAACGACATGGAACTTCTAATAAGAATATTCCGAAAGCTGGTTTATTACAAATAATGATGTTTATTATTAAAAATCATGGTTTGAAAGGTCTCTATCGTGGCCTGGAAGCTAAAATTCTACAAACTGTTCTAACAGCTGCATTAATGTTTTCAGCTTATGAAAAAATTGCCAAATATGTTATAAAAATTCTATCGAAACCGAAAATTACTATTAATTAAAAAAGTATATTTTCTATTCAAAAATTTAACCACATTTTGTAATTGATTCTAGTCATACATTCCATTGACAAAATTATTTAATATAATTTGCTGTTTTTCTTTTTTAAATTATGTAGTCTGGCTGTCTGGTTTATTATTAATGAAAAAAATAAAATATTTCCTTAAAATAATATCTTTTTGCGTTTCTTTTATTCCTTTATCGTTTTTTATATAAACATGGTTTTAAGGAGAAATCTTTTATAATTGATTTTTTCGATATATTCTTAACTTTTTTAAATGTAAAAAAATAAAACATTGAATTTTGAATGTCCTTTCGTAAAAGATCGAATCCACACATTTTAACATTCGTTATGAATTGATTAATATCATCGAAACGTGATGCAATTTCAGCGATTAAAATTTGTCCACTTTAAAATAAAAAAAATAAATAAATTAAATATGATTTTTCTTTTGTATAAATTAAAAAATGCAAATATTTATATACTCATTTGCTAGAACTCGATTAGCTTCTAATAGAAAATCTTTAAGATTTGATCCCATCAATGATAGACAATAAACAGCTATGTTAATAGATTTTGATTCGAGCGGTGTGTTGGCCATATCACAGGCAATTACATCCTTCTTGGAACTAACTAAATCTATAGAATAAACTTTATGCGATACAGATTCAGCCAGTTTACCATCACCACAACCAAAATCTGCTATTGTGAAATTTTTAGGCCTAAAAAAAAAAAAAAAACATAAAACTTTTATGTTCAAAATTTAATCAATAATTCAGTATTTATTTGTACATTTTTTGAATACTTCGAATTATTCGATTTAAAGGGTTTAGTGGCCATTGTTTCACTTGATAACGATATCCTGAATGATAAGCGATGAACGCTTCTTTATCATTTTTAAATAGTTCCATAGCTTTATTCCCGTCTATAGTGTAGAGCATTTCATTGAGATATCGAAATCTGGGTCCTTCAAGACTTTCTCGTAACTTTTCCGCAATGGATTTTTTGCCATTTTTATTGCTGATCGGATTCTTACCATTTTGTTGTGTAACTTGTTTCACTATTTTATTATCACCTTTAATAATTTTGTTTAATTTCTTTTTGTTTTTTTTATCATTTAAATCATTTTTTTTAATTATTTTAGAAATTTTCTCTTTTTTAATTTGCGGTTTTAGAAGAACGAAAGCACCCGGTTTTGTGTTTGATTTTTTCTTGTCTCGTTTTTTTACTTTTATCTAAAATAAAAAAAAATTATAAAAATTGGATTAAAAAAAATTTCAATTCTTTTTACCTTTTGTGGTTTAAATTGAATACAATCATCTTCGTCCCATGTATCATTGAAAATTCTTTCCATTTTAAAATTTTTAAATTTGACACTTTTTTTTTAAAATCAGCACGTGCCTTGGAATATTTTTGTTTTATTTAGCAACATTTTATATGTATGCAAACATTTAAGTTTGGGATTGATTGTTTTTTGTTTCAATTTAGTTGTCAGAAAATAACCTAAAAATAAAAAAAAAAACAGTTTGTTAAGAAATATATTTTCTTAAATCTAATTTAATAATGTCGGGAGAACCGAATGTAAAAAAGCAAAAATTTACTAATCCGAGTAAACGCAATTATTATTTACCACAAAATAAACGTAAATTTCTTGAAATAGGACAGCGCGGATTTCTGGCAACATGCAATTACAGAGAAAAAGCATGTATTCGAGAGGCTTATAATATTTTAAATCATTATGCCGATACCGATGATGCCGGAGGTTAGTTTTAATAATTATTAATAATAATAAAAAAAAAAACTATCTAACTTTTATGATAATTTGAAACCAGATGATAAAACTCCATTACCAAAGCCAGAAGAAAAAGAAGATGCCGGCGACATTGCTGATGCTTTGGAAGATGATATTAACAAAACGAATAAAGAAATTAAGAAGAAAACATTTCGTTTTCAGGCTGTGGATACTGGGACTACTAATTGTCTTTTCATTAAAACAATTCTATCGAATCATATTGAGTTAGGAGTGAAAATAGTAAAAGATATCGCCGAAACCAAATTGCAAAGATCCAGAAATCTATTTCGGCTAGTTCCAATCGAAACTGTTTGTCGTGCTAATCTTAAAGATATAGTTGATTCGGCGGGAACAATTTTTGATAAATATTTTCTAAAAGAACCGAAAACATTTTCGATAATATTTAGTAAACGTTATAATAATGTTGTTAAACGTGACGACGTTGTAAAAGAGCTGGCTGAGTTGATAGCATCGAAAAATGTTCGAAACAAAGTTGATTTAAAAAATCCGGAATTATCAGTAATTGTTGAAGTAATTAAAGGACTTTGCTGTTTAGCCGTATTACCGGATTATGTAAAATTAAAAAAATATAATTTAGTGGAATTGGCCGCTAAGACTGAATCCGGGAAGGTGGAAGACGGTGGCATTAAAGAAAATCAAGAAAAATCCGATGAGGACAACAAATCTGATTTGAAAGTTGATGGAACTAATGAAAATGAATAAATACATAATTATTAATAACAAAAAAAAATGTATTTTAAAAAAAATTGAATAAATATTTTAATGCCATTTCCAAAATACCGAATTAGTTTAAATTTGCCTTTAAAAAAAAAATTTCCTCTGTGAAGTTGGATGCGTTTCGTTAAAATTTGAAATTCCCTCCTTCCTGTTTCATATTGTACAGCGAGAATCGAAAATTCCATTCCATAATTCTATTTATCTTCAACCGGCGTCCATTTCGGACGTCTCAAAATACATAGTGTGAGGAGAAGATTTATACAAGTTATTTATAATCCACTTGCATCGCATTTTAATATTAATATGAAGTTATAGAAAAGTAAGTAAATATATCAATTCACTAAAATACATTCGATGAACAACTTATTTATTAAAATGTGCACGACGTATCTCCAGATTTTGGTTTAAATACTCCAATACTTTGGTCGCATTTTATTCGTGCTAAATAAATATCTGTTTACTCGCATCGTTAGATTGCACAATTTCCCAATACTGCAATCATGGTATTCAAAACAGAACAAACTTATTTATAATTAAATGTGAGATGAAATTTTAGATTTGGTATTTTATTTTTCAGCATGTGCTAGCAATAAGGTGAAACAGTAAGCAAAATGTATTTATACAATCTTACACTTCAGCGTGCCACGGGTATAACCCATGCTGTACATGGAAACTTCTCTGGCACAAAGTCTCAAGAAGTTTTAATATCACGTGGAAAGAGTTTAGAACTTCTTCGTCCAGACTCGAACACTGGTAAAGTTCATACTTTATTGACAGTGGAGGTTTTTGGCGTAATTCGTTCTTTGACAGCATTTAGGCTGACAAAAGGCGTTAAAGGTGAGTTTAGAAATTGAATGAGAAACATAAAATATTATGGCACTTTAACTTATTGGTTATTTCTTGTGAAATTTTCGATAATTTGTTTTTTTAAAATTTGTGCCAAAGCATTTTACTTGGCGTCGCATTCGATGATAATTTCTTATTTGCCATCGAACTGAAACTCTGAGACACAAGATTTACAGAAAATTTATGCTTTTCCTTTTTATATTATTAGAAAGATTTTTTTTTTCTATAAAATTATAGATTATGCTGTCGTGGGATCAGATTCTGGACGAATTGTAATTCTTGAATATAATCCAGCTAAAAATTCGCTCGATAAAGTTCATCAAGAAACATTTGGCAAATCAGGATGCCGTCGTATTGTTCCGGGTCAATATTTAGCAATTGATGTTAAAGGGCGTGCAGTTTTGATTGGAGCTATTGAAAAACAAAAATTAGTTTATATTTTGAATCGAGATGCAGAGGCTCGCTTGACCATTTCATCACCACTTGAGGCACATAAATCAAATACGCTGGTTTATGATATGGTTGGTGTGGACGTGGGTTTTGATAATCCAATGTTTGCTTGTTTGGAAATAGATTACGAAGAAGCTGATATTGATCCAACTGGTAAGCAACTTTTTATAATTATGAATAATTTTGCACATTATGCATGCTATGTTTATCGACTACGATTACGATAAACTAAGTTTTATTTTTAAAATGTGCTATAGTAATGATAAGCTCACGAACCATTGGGGTTTGCTATATATGCGAATTACACACTGATGTTGCGCCGACATTTCAAATGAAAACAATGAAAACGAATTTCATGTATAATTATCGTTTTCTATATTTTTATTTTCTTTCTTTCTTTTTGTAGGTGAGGCCGCTCAAAAAACACAACAAACATTAACTTTTTATGAATTGAATTTGAGTTTAAATCATGTCGTTCGTAAATATTCGGAACCTTTGGAAGAACATGCTAATTTTTTGATATCAGTTCCTGGAGGTAATGATGGACCATCCGGTGTTCTTATTTGCTCTGAAAATTATTTAACATATAAAAATTTGGGTGATCAACCCGATATTCGCTGTCCAATTCCACGTCGTAGAAATGATTTAGATGATCCTGAACGTGGGATGATCTTTATTTGTTCTGCAACACATCGAACAAAGAGTATGTATTTCTTTTTAGTTCAAACAGAACAAGGAGATATTTTCAAAGTTACGCTTGAGACCGATGATGATGTTGTATCGGAAATTAAATTGAAATATTTCGACACTGTGCCACCAGCAGCTAGTATGTGTGTTTTAAAAACAGGATTTTTATTTGTTGCTTCTGAATTTGGGAACCAGTAAGTAAATATGGAAAGATAATTAGTCTTGTATTTTGTAACAAACATGATGAGTTTTTTTTTCTAAGGAACCGCTGACATAAATATGTTTGATTATAAATTAGAAGTCTGATTAATTACAATTAAATTTATGTCCGATTTCATAAAAATGAGCTTTTAGCTGTAAGATGTCTAAAATTTGGCATGCTTTGTCGTTTTATATTAATCCTTAAGACATTTTGTAAAATAATTTTTGAACTTTTTATGTGATTTAAAGAAATTATTTTTATGGAATCGGGGAAAATAAGTGAATATCGAATTTTTGGAAATTTTTATTTACTTGTTGATTTTTTCAGTTATCTTTATCAAATTGCACATTTGGGTGATGATGATGACGAACCAGAATTTAGTTCGGCAATGCCATTGGAAGAAGGTGATACTTTTTTCTTTGCACCGAGAACACTTAAAAATCTTGTAATGGTTGATGAACTCCATTCGTACGCTCCAATAATTCAATGTCAAGTTGCTGATTTAGCAAATGAAGATACACCACAAGTTTACTTGTTATGTGGTCGTGGTCCACGATCATCTGTTCGCGTTCTTCGTCATGGATTAGAAGTTTCTGAAATGGCTGTTTCAGAACTTCCTGGCAATCCGAATGCTGTCTGGACAGTGAAGAAACGAATTGACGGTTAGTTTCAAATTATTATTTTTTTTTTTTCTTTAATGTCTGCTTTTTTACAATATTTTTCGAAATTTTTTTTTTATATCACATTTTGTGAGCACAGTAAAAATTAGTTTATTTTTTTTTCACATTATTTTTAAGTAAAGTTTGTAGAATCAGTTTAATATTGACTGGTGAATTTGATAAAAGTCGATCAAACACCAGTTCTTTTTTATTTCAGACCAAAATACGGAAATCCTTTGGGTTGGCTAAAAATAAAATGAAAAATTTTCTTAAGATTTCCACTTAGGTAAGGTATAAAAAAAAATTAATTTAAAAATTTTATTCTATCTATGTTAAGTTGAAAATTATTTACAATTTAAGAAAAAAACAGATACTACAAAAAGAAAAGAAATTAATTACAAAAAAAAAAAAAAAATAATAATAATAACGATTAGCATGAAATGATGTTCCTTTTACGTGTTTCAGCTGAATTACTTTGATTAAAACTTCATTACTGATCATGCTAAGACAATAATAATAATTTGAAAAAAAAAAAATAAAAAAATAAACGCAATTAAGACGTGAGCAATATTTTTTATTATATTTCCAGATGAATTTGATGCTTATATTATTGTGTCGTTCGTAAATGCTACTCTTGTATTGAGTATAGGAGAAACCGTTGAAGAAGTCACTGATAGTGGCTTTTTGGGTACAACTCCAACGCTAAGTTGTTCATCGTTGGGTGATGATGCACTTGTTCAAGTTTATCCAGACGGTATTCGACATATTCGAGCTGATAAACGTGTTAATGAATGGAAAGCGCCAGGAAAGAAATCAATTCTTAAATGTGCTGTTAATCAGCGACAAGTTGTGATCGCTTTATCTGGAAAAGAACTTGTTTATTTCGAAATGGATCCAGTAAGTATTTTCTTTTATTATAAACTTATTTAAAAATAAAAATAAAAGGATGACAAAATTACATGTAGACTGAAATACTCGTGTGGTACGACACTTTGTGTCCTGCAGTTCTGATTAAAATATTTATTTTAAAAATAAATTTGAAAAAATATTTCACTTTTATTTAATCGAATACCTTTTTTTTGATTTTTATTGTTTTATATAGACTGGAGAATTGAATGAATACACAGAACGGAAAGAAATGCCATCAGAAGTTATGTGTATGGCTTTGGGAACAGTTCCACAAGGTGAACAGCGTTCATGGTTTCTTGCAGTTGGTTTGGCAGATAACACAGTTCGGATAATATCATTGGATCCATCTGACTGTCTCTCACCACGTTCAATGCAAGCTCTACCATCACCAGCAGAATCTCTATGTTTAGTCGAAATGGGACACGCAGAAGCGAATGAAGAAGGAAATCCACAACCTGGTGGATCTATTTATTTAAATATTGGATTAAGTAATGGAGTTTTATTACGAACTGTTCTTGATCCAGTAACGGGAGATTTAGCTGATACACGAACAAGATACTTAGGTTCAAGACCAGTTAAATTATTTAGAATAAAAATGCAAGGTTCAGAAGCTGTTCTAGCTATGTCAAGTCGTACATGGTTGTCGTATTACTATCAAAATAGATTTCATTTAACTCCACTTTCGTATGAAACTCTTGAATATGCTTCGGGATTTTCAAGTGAACAATGTAATGAGGGTATTGTTGCAATTTCAACAAATACACTTAGAATCTTAGCTTTAGAAAAATTGGGAGCTGTTTTCAATCAAGTGACATTCCCATTAGAATATACACCACGACGTTTTTGTATACATAACGATACTGGACGAATTATAATATCCGAGACTGATCATAACGCTTACACAGAAGACACAAAAAATGCCAGAAAGAAACAAATGGCAGATGAGATGCGAGAAGCAGCTGGCGAAGATGAACAAGAGCTTGCTAATGAAATGGCAAATGCATTTATAAATGAAACACTTGCTGAGGACACATTTTCTGCTCCGAAAGCTGGTCAAAGAATGTGGGCATCACAGTTAAGAATTATGGATCCGGTTCATGGTCATACAATTAATAAGGTCCAGTTACAACAGAATGATGCAATACTGTCGATGGGAATTATGAAATTTACTGCAGCAGGAGATGGGCGATATTATTTGGCGGTTGGAGTTGCAAGAGAAATGCAAATTAATCCAAGGGTTACAGGTCCAGGAGCAATTGATATTTATCGAGTAAGTTGAAATTTTTTTTGTTTATATTGCAAAATATAAAAAAACAATTTTAAATTATTAGATTGATGCAACTTGTACTACTCTTGAATTTCTTCATCGAACTGAAACCGATGATGTCCCAGGAGCACTTTGTGGATTCCAAGGGCGTTTATTAGCGGGAATCGGTCGTATTTTACGAATATATGATCTTGGCAAAAAGAAATTACTTAGAAAATGTGAAAATAAACATATACCAAATCAAATTGTGAATCTTCAAGCAATGGGTCATCGAATTTATGTTTCGGATGTTCAAGAATCAGTATTCTTCGTTCGTTATAAACGTGCCGAAAATCAAATTATAATTTTTGCTGATGATACACATCCACGTTGGATAACAGCAACAACATTATTAGATTATGATACAATTGCGACTGGTGATAAATTTGGAAATATTTCAATATTACGTTTGCCCCATTCAGTTACCGATGATGTTGATGAAGATCCGACAGGAACGAAATCATTATGGGATCGAGGTTTATTAAGTGGAGCATCACAAAAGTCTGAAAATATTTGTACATTCCATATTGGTGAAATGGTGACATCACTACAGAAAGCCACATTAATTCCAGGAGGATCAGAATCATTACTTTATGCAACATTGAGTGGAACTGTTGGTGCTTTAGTGCCGTTTACTAGTCGAGAAGATTTTGATTTCTTTCAACATTTAGAAATGCATATGAGAAATGAAAATCCACCATTATGTGGACGTGATCATCTTAGTTATAGAAGTTCTTATTATCCAATAAAGGTAGTTAAATGTTTTAAGCGTTTATTAATCAATCGATATTATTTTTGTTTTTTTTTTCCAATAGAATGTTATGGATGGTGATTTATGTGAACAATTTACATCAATGGATTCAGCTAAACAAAAAAGTATTGCATCCGATTTAGGTCGAACACCGAATGAAGTTGCCAAGAAATTAGAAGATATTCGTACAAGATATGCTGCTTAAAAAATGACTTTCGGGTTAAAAGCAAAAGTATGTAACTTTTAGAAATTTTAACTGCATTGTTTTTCATTCCGGTCAGGATTAAGGTTTGATAAAAACTATGTGGTTGGATTATGCAAAGAAAAATATCAATTTAGATACTTTTTTCGTTAAATTTTAAAAACAATGTGTCGCGATTTACATACTAAAATCTATTAAACCAACATGGTTTTTTCTTAATAATACTAGTAAAAAAGGTCGTTATACAACGGGCCTCGGAGAATCAAAATCGTCTGGGGGAAAATAAGAAATTGGCTACATAGCCATCCAAACGGATTAAATTTTATTTCCATCGGCTATGATCGACCAAAACTTACTTCGCGATCGACTTGTTGGCCATTCCAGCTACAAAGCAAACCTTGATCCTGACCGGAATGAAAAAAACCGAGCTATTATCTTTTATGATGATTCATTTACACATGTTAGACTAACGAAAATACTTTGATTAAAAAATCTCAACTGATAAAATTAAAATTAAATTAAAAGTTTTTTTTTTTTTGTTAATTTATGAAATAGTAAAACTAATCAAATTCTTCTCTTTTCCTTCAAAAAAATAGGTATGTGCAGATGAAGACTTGAGTTAGGGAAAATTTTACAATTTTTTTTGAGGTGAGAAATATTTTCTTTAAAATAATAATTTTTTTGTTTTATTTTAATGATGACATTGTTTTTGTACCTTGGGACACCTATGAATTTTTTAATGATTAGTGTACGTTCATTTAACTGATATAAATACTTTACACAAAATTATTATTTTTTTTGATCTGGCATCTTTTCTAAAACACAGTTTTTTTTTACAGATCAATCTAATATCAATTTTGGAGGAGGAGGACATTGTTTTCAATGAGTTTTTGTAGTAAGTAAATTGTTCTTTTATTTTTAAAATCACAAAATGGCAGGCGTAAAAAAATGTGATTCCAATCATTTCGTTTGTGGATCTATAAATTTGTGTTAATAAAACTTGATTGAAGAAAAAAGAAATAAAATGATGACTGATTTTTAGTACCTTGGGACACCTATGAAATATATTGATTAGTGTACATTTCGAACTGAATTTCTTTTTTTTTGTTTTTTATTTAATAATGATTCGTATATAAAATCAAATTTTTAATTGATTTTCAATTTTTTTTCCTTGCAGAATTATTATTCAATATCTATTTTTTAATATTGATTTGAAAGTTGAGGTGAGAACAAATACCTTTTAATGGTTTCAATTAATTTTTGTTTAAAGTAATGATGAATTTTTTCTATTTACACATGTTAGACTAACGAAATTACTTTGATTAAATTTTAGAAACTGAAATTAATTTTAACAATTTTAATTTTTATTTTCTTGTAAAATCTAATCAATTTATTTTTCTAATTTTCAGAAAATTTTGTAAATTCTTATTCATATTTTTCCAGTGTGTGTATATTTCAATTAGTTTTTTAGTTGTAATTAAAAATATGAAATAAAATTGTATTTTAAGAAAAAATAAAAATGTTTTCTAATAAAATTGGAATTGAATTTTTTAGAAATGAATTTAACGCTAATTGACTATAATTTGACACATTTTTCTTATACATAAGTTAGAGAAAAAAGTTCTAAATTTCTCTTAACGGAAAATTCTGATACGACCTTTCTCAGCTCGGCAGACTCAAGTTTTTCGATGGGCATAGAAGCAGTAGTAGAATTCTTTAAGACGTTAACTCACAATCGATTGTCGCTAGTTACACTTTGGCAGCACATAAAGTGATTTTGTCACTTAAAACTGTTCAATTTGAAACGACGTCCACTGAACAATTTCAAATATCAAATGTTCTCAATACATGATAACGACTTTTTCTGAATATCTCTATTCTAAAGATCTCCCTGCTAAGGAGTTGGTTATAGCTTCATCGTTATAATAAAGAAAATAATTTTACAAATGAAAATTAATCTATTTTAAAGATTATTTTAGATTAAATTTTAATAAAAAAATCTTGCGTATATTATATAACGTATTTTCTTTTATTATAATTGTTTTTATAATTGCAATGATGAAAAATATTTTGCTTGATCATGTGTTTTTCTAACAGTGTTTCAATTTCCATTCATTCTAATGAAGAGCTATCTATTCTTTACTTTCATTGAACATTTTTCGTCCATCTTTTAACCTCAAAATTTGGAATTTGGTTTTGACACATATGAAATTAAACGCCAACGGGAAGCGGGGTGGAATCGTCTAACTTGATTTCGATCAAATCGTATTGAAAAAGGATATGAATTGCATTATATTTTCGATACGATTTACTATCAATCGAATTACCCGATTCCACTCTAGATCTCAGGATCTAGATTTTTTAAATCCTTTATTATCCTTTACTATTCGAAATCTTTTGTAGAACGAAAAGTAAATATATGATATTGGATAAGAACTTCAGAAATTTAAAAGATAGAGAATAGAGATCCACAAAAAACGGCTGTCATTTTTCTAAATAGATTATTTCATTTATATCATTTTATATTCTTTTGATTTCAATTAGAAGACGTTAATTAGTTTTTGTGTGATCAAAAAAAAAATATGATTTCTTCGAATAAATATTTGAATATCCTAATTTATATTATTTTTTGAGTAACGTCTCTTTTTTTTTTTTTAACGAAAACCCTATTTTTCCGAAGGCTGTAGACAAAAATTGATTTATTTATCACAAAAACAAACTATGTAGGTACTATTAAACTCATTACATGGAACACCCAAATGACAATAAATTCAACTTAACTGCCATAAAAACGTGAGCCACAAGCATAAAATTGTTGTTCCATTTAGAATAATAATGGATAAAAAAGTCATCGGAAGAAAAAAAAAAAGAAAAATAATATAAAATAAACAAAAAAATCAATCGAACATGATTAACATTCACTTTACATGTGATTTCATCGTAAATTTATAAAATATATATTTTTCAACCGAGAACTGTTTCGATGAAAAAGAAATTCCGGAACAGAATTATTTTATGTTATCCTACGCATACGAAAACGTTTTGTACAGAATTTATGATTTATATTTTTGTTCATAATAATGGAAAATGTAAATAAACACGAGTAAAATGAAATAGGGTAATATTACTAGTAGTCGATCCAATCGTGCCCAGTTACTCTGGCATGGCAAAGACATAGACCTAGAACGGTTTGTTGGAGTACATCACAAAATAGCACTAAATTAATTTGCTGAATAAGCTCTAGTGTAAATCACTATGGGAACTTCTATACTTCTATATAAAATTTCGAAATTTCGTCCGAGCACCCAAAGTTCCGTTCCAAATTTCATACAAAAAATTCGATTTTTTTTCGGCAGCTACCCAAAGTTGTTACCGGAATCAATTGATTTTTAGACACAATTGTTCTTTCATTGAAAAATTATCCTGTATCAAATTTCATTGAAATCGATTCATAAATAACGTTACACTACCATGTAATTAAAAAAAAAAACCAAAAATTGAACTTTTATTTGGCAGCTATCCGAAGTTTTAGTCTGATCGAACCCAACTTCTGATAGTATGGTTCTCTGGTGCTTCTACCAATTTTCGTTCAAATCTCTTCAAAAATACGGCCGCAATCTTGCGATACGATTTACTATCAGTCAAATTACACGATTCCATCCCTGGTTTATTTTCGATATTTGGTATTTCAATTGAAAATAAAAGATTTCATATTCGGCCAGTAGACCCGATTATAAATTGAAGCATATTAAAATTTTCATTTTGATAAAAAAAAATGGAAACTTGTTTTTGAATATCCTTTTTAAAATATGACCATTTTCTACAAGAAATAATGATTTTCTATAAAAAAAAAAAATAAAAAAAATTATCTCTACTTCATTTTATGCAAATCACTTTCAAGTTTCTCTACTTTTAATCACGCGCTCAACTAGAAACGTGGAAAACTTGCCAAAAAAATATGAAGGCCATCCTTGGTAATTTGAATTAACAATAAAGTTTTGTATTTTACAGGAAGGCACATAATAAAAGAATGGAGTGAGTTTCAGAAAAAAGAAATAGTTAGTATGAAACGGATCATAGCTATAAGAATAACTTATATCCATTAGATAGGTTACAATATCTAGGCACTTAAACTTATATATATAATGTCAACCGATTTTATTCAACGGTCCGAAGAAAATGATTGTAGTTTTTGTTTTATACTTTTGGTGTTTTTGGCTTGACTATAGTACTTCATTTTAGTTTAGTTGGAATACCCAAAGGAAGGAATCATATAAGTGGAGACTATATTGAACTTACTTGTACAATTTTTATGGCGCCCTAAAACCGAAAGTGGAAATGCCATTAACCACAAAACAGGAGGCTTCTAAAAAAAAAATAATATAAAGTACAGTGTTTTTTTTTCGTCATTCTTTTGTGTGCATTATTTGAACTTTTTTCTATGTATGAAAAATATTTCCAAGTTGGATTCTGGCCAAATTGCAACAACTCTAGCGGAAATACGATAAAACTTAGAAGTACTTATACAGGGATTACAGAATGCAAAACTGTAAATATCGAAATACTTATGCATATATATATATATATAAACACATATTTGAGAGCATATAAGGATAATATAACTTGTGTTATTACCATCACCATTCTTTCATATGGATGGGGTCACCTTTTCAACATTTATTTAGATATTGTGACTACGTGTACATATTATAATATATATTGTAGGATATTCCTTTTGCATTATAAATTGTGGTGTATCATTGTATAATTCAGTATTTATCTATAGAATCATTTGTATTGTTGTACACAACTATACACGATAACTTACAACGTAAAAGGAATACCCCTAGTATATGTGTAGAAAAATGTCATGTTATCTTTTCGAAAACTTCTGAATTTTATTAGCTTCCTCATGTTTTTGAAATTTTCAAGTGAGATTGAAACAGAATTCCCATACTACAGACATTGAAAGTAGAGAAAATCAATGTTATGTGATCCTTGTACAGAAGTTCGCCATGTGATACACCAATTTTATTATCAAACTATTATACTAGAAGAAAATTTTAGTAAGTAAATTGAACTTTTAAGTTAGACCCCAAATGAGTTATATAACTTTATTAAGTTTATGAAATTTTTGAATTTATTCATAAAATATAAATATATTATAATATATTTGTTATTATTATTTAAATTATTTTAATTTTAGTACTTTTATAGAACTTTTAAAAAGTTTCTTTTATATTTTTTGATTAGAAAACGATACTATGAGATCCTTGAAAGCATAATGAATTTTTCATAATAAATTCTGGAAAAACTACAAATACAGTTTTCTTTATTTTTATATATAAGTATGTAGTTATAGAGTTTAGAAAATAGCTGAGAAAAAATCGTTCAAAGTTTGATTACCCTAATCCGCTCCAAGTACTATAGCACGAAAACTACTTCGAATTCAGATATGTGATCTTTTGCATATCAATTGTAATAGTTCAAACTAAAAAATGTAATTTTAGAAATTGTCATAGTATTATAACCCTTTAAGGGTGAACAATAAAAATTTCACCACGACACGTCACAGTTATTATTATAAATTTTTGGAGAATAAGTCCATAAATCTAGAAAATAGTTTCGAATTAATTTGGGACATATTAATGAATAATATATTAACCTAGATATTCATATAGGTATAATAAATTTGTTCAAGGGTATTATTTTGTGTCAAAAACGAAAGAATTTAATTTTCGCTTTTATAAAAGACTATTCGTTGTAATATCGTTTATGCACTTTGTAAAGTACCTTTTCAAAAGTCCCTCACAAAAACTATGTATCTTTACAACATTCCAGAACTATTAATTTGAAAGCAACAAAACAACCATTCTCCTCCTCCTCGAAAGAAGGAGCATTTATAATGTGTATATAAGTTCTGAAACAGGCATATAATAATTCAAAGGAGACGAGAACACACTCCTGATGTGGTACACAGAGAAAATGGATTTTTTTTTACTTTCTAGACAAAACGAAAATTAATTTACCACGGTGTAAAATTAATTTCTGTATGTGGTAAACGCGAAAATTTTTAATACTGAAAAATATACAAGACCATAAAATTCTAGGATAACACAAACTTTTTCCTTTCTCTTTGCCACAAAATTCTGTGCATTTCTTTTGGTCCTTTCTTTTTTTTTGAAAACGTTATTGTTGAATAGTTTAATTTTAAAAACATTGTATTTGCCTTTTTTTTGTTAACAAAATAACAATAAAAAATTGTTTTAGTTAACAATTTTTAGCTGTTGGAATTTATTTTGTTTTGCATTTTTGATGTTCACTCACATGTTCTATAAATTAGGAATTTTAGAGGTTTTCGTTATTTTTTTAGAGATTAAAAAATTTATCTATTTGATGGCCACAGGAATTTTAGTTTTATATATGAATTATTTATTTCTATTTTTAACTTCTATATGAAGTATATAAGTTACTGGAATCAGGGCCGAATTTCCCATTAGGCAACTTAGGGTGCAGCCTAGGGGCCCCGTACCACAGAAAAAAACTGTTAAATAATTTTAATTTTGAATAGACTAAAATAACATTCACCACAAAGTAACCTCAGCAAGTTTCTAAATTGTCATATTTTTCGGACAAATCAGTCCAAAAATGACCAAAATATTCGCCAGATAGTAGAAAGTGCAACATTTGTTTCCTTGCGGTAGGGCCCGCACCACAAGTTCAGCCTAGGGGTCTACAGATCCTAAATTCGGCTCTGACTGGAATCATGATTTTTTGCAAATCTCCACGTTTTATAAGATTCTAAATCGTTTGCAATCATTTTTATCCAATGTCTGTCTGTCTGTCTGTCGTGTACAAGATTACGACCGTATTTTTGAAGCAATTTCCATGAAAATTGGTAAGATCGGTTTTTTCCTCATGAGAACCATTCTATCAGTATCTATCAAGTTGGATTTGATCGGACTAAAACTTCGGGTAGCCGCCGAACAAAAGTTCGGTTTTTTGTATTTTTACATTACAGGGTATTGTAACGTTATTTCAGGACCGATTTCAATGAAATTTCGCATGAGATACTTTTTCAATGAAAGAACAATTGTGTCCAAAAAATCAATTGAATCCGATTACAACTTCGGGTAGATTTTCAAACTTTGCTTACATATTTTCTTCATAATTTGCAGTTAGGATAACTCACAAACGTATTACCAGATTTTAGTGAAATTTGGCTAGTAGATTAGTTGTACGTAGGTTTCTTCTTTGTTGCTTCTTGCCAGGATCTAAGAAAGGATACAGGTCCTGGAGAAGGAAATGGTTTTTTGCTGAAGTAAATTTGCAAAAAACTTTTCGAAATCTTACACCAGGATTCAATCCAATGTCTGTCTGTCTGTCTGTCTGTCTGTCTGTCTGTCTGTCTGTCTGTATGTCTGTCACAACAAATGTTGTGATTAACTAACGGCTACGTTCACTCTGAATTTCCATTTTCATATAGCTTTCTTTTAGAAAGGCTTTCGGAAGGTAACGTGATTTGAACATACGTAGAGAAGTTTCAATAGTGGTTTTGCACTATTTCTTGTAGTTTTGAATTTTACGAAAATAAAGTCAATACTGTATTGGATGAAAATCTGATTATTAAAGTTAAGCGTCTCCAAAACTAAAGAAAGATATTGGAATTTTTTTACCATAATATTTTGTGGTGTTTTAAACATCAATTTTAAAGTAATCTTAAGAAATTCTTGTGTTTTGTTTGTACTTTTTTTTGTTGGTTAAGTATCGGATATAAAGTAGCTAGTATTAACATAAATATTCTAAATATGTCGTAAAAGTTTTATTTTATGCGTTCTTTTTAAAGTATACTTATACTTACAAATTCTCTTTTTTTATTTTTTTTTAAATTTTCACGCGATGAAATTGGGTAGAATTGAGAAATAACACTGTACGAAACGAAATGGTATCCTTTCTGGAGGTCTTATATTTGCCTTTTCCATATTATTCGTAATATTCTGTATCTTAATTGAATTTATGAACATTGGATGTTGAAAATATTGTAAATTGTTTAAATGCGAATTGCCACAGAAATACAATATATTAAAAGAGACCCACCTACTTTACAGTATCAAAAAACTGTCAAAGTAGTAATCTTTATATATAAAAAAAAGGAGTCGTATTGTTCGTAAACAAAAGATCAATTCTTAATCGAAACTTATTAATTTCTTATTTGACTACGTTTTTATTAGCTCGCTTTCTTGTTTGTTTATTTGTTTGTCCAGTACAAATCTTGATAGGTCAGAACACGATGACAATGCATTCTTGTATGGAAAGTTAGTTTGGAAAAAATCCACAAGGTGGCCCTTCGATCGAATTCAATGCTTGCACTTTTGCGTAATGGCGTTTGGATGATTTTGGAGACAGAATACATGTGAATTTGTTTACAAAAATATTGTGCGAAAAATTAAAAAAAAAACGTATTTATTAATACTTAGAATTGTCAAGTTTATATGATTCAACAGAAAATTTAAAAACGTGCTATATAAAAAGTTTTTTTTTTATAATTGTAATTATTTATTTATGAAAGGCATACAAATTATACTGTATTAAAGTGTCTATAATTTTCAATCTGAATATATACATATCCTGTTATTCGATTGAGAGTAAATTGTATCGAAAAAGCATTACCATTGGTTACACTTTTTCGATATGATTTCGTTCAAACCGAGTTACACGATTCCACTCAAGATGGAATTTTATATTGATATCAAGTAGGACGATTTCATTAAAGCACGGATGCTTTTTTGGCTGACATTAAACTTTTCAGATAGTTGCAAGAGAAATTATAGTTGCTTTTATGAAAATCAATGGTGGTTTCTGGTGGCCTACGTAAGGCGTTCTGTTGGAAAAGTATATGTGCACAAAGAGCTGAACCAGTATATTTGACACGTATACATCATAAATAATACTTCGCAAATGTATTCTATGCTGAAAAGTGTTGTTAAGCCTTATGTAAGTTAAATGTGCTGCTTAGGAGTTTAGCTTTTCATTAGTTTCCATAATTTAAGTCTAACTCCTACGCCATTAGTAATACATATTAACAACTATTCCAAAAGTATTGGAAAAACCAAAGACTGCCTCTTACTGCGTTGTTTTTCCATCCATATTGAAAATTTGCAAAAACATATAGAAACTTAAAATCGATCAAAACTAATAATATTTTAAGGTTTTTTGTATTTGACTCTATTCTTTAAATTTACTACAATTCACAGGTAGCCTGGGCCCTAATACCATGCATTTTTTCTTGCACCCGGAGAAAACCTCACTGATGAAAATGTCTGTAAATATGTATATATAATAGAATCAAGATAAATTAAATTGGCTTCTTTAAATTTGAACATTATAAAAAATGGAAGAATAAAAAATTGCCGTTCATTTTGTTTGAAAGAGTTCATAAGTTAAATGCTTTGTTAAATAAAAACTAATAATATAACATCTTTAGTTTACATTTATATAATCAAACTCTTTTATTTTAAAGATTTTCCATGTTTTGTATACAAATTCTGCACTTATGGTGGACCCACGTCTACACTATTCGCTTCACATATTTATATTAAAATTTAATTTTTCACGCTTTTCTTTTTACTATTTTGAAAATCCTTTTAGAAAAATTTGGGGTAATTTTTTTTAACATGTGATATTTTAAGGCTTAGAAAATTTTACATATTGTAATTTTCATTTGCGTTTATAAATAAAATAAAACAAACAACTCGAAACATACATTAGGATTTTGTGGAATATAAAACCATGAAAAATGTGAGAACAATGGTACCAGGGGCAAAGTGCCTCAAATAGAAATGTCCCCATCTTCATACTACAACTTCACCAAAACACCAAAAAAAAAAAAATAGATAAAAAATAAAAATACCTAACTATTATACATATTCTTTTATTTTGTTCTCACATTTACAAAAATTTTATGAAGAACAAAAATAGAAATGAATTCGCCATTGTTAGGTTTTGGGGTAGTAGTCGGCAATGAGGAAATATTTGTTTTTCTTTTGATAAAAGAGGAAAATTTATGAAACAAGACAGAATTGAAGTTTTTATTGTTCTGTAGCTCGTGTTTAACGGAAATAATGGTTAGTAAATAAGCTGAACAAACAAAGATTGGGGTTCCAGAGGGAGAGAGACCCGGATGCAATATGTCGCTATATTTTATTCCGGATATGGTTGGCTTGATCCATTATTTTTTTTCGCTAAAATCCCACTGTAATAAGTATGGCCAAAGAATTATGGTTTATGATTATTCTAGGGCTCTGAGTTTTTTAATGCATGCGAAAAAATATTCATTTTCCTTTGAATGCAAGCGGCTACAATTCTGGATAAAATGTCACAAAATTAAAATCATTAATATAATACAAAAATGCTAAGAACTAAAAGAAAAATAGAAGTATTTTTTTTTTTCAGTTAGTTAAAAAGAAAAGTTTTCGCCAAGAAATTTTTTTTGCCATTATAATAAAATAAACGACATAAATTTTGACGTGGTTTTCGGTTTCACTAGTTGTTCCGGAACAGAACAAAATTTTACATTGAATACAAAACAACTCTTACGCCCGCCGCAAACTTGAGCTAAGTGAGCTAAACTACGTAAGCTAAGTTTCTCGTTGAAAGTAAAAAATTCAGCATTTGCATCGGTCGTCGGACACTTCAGCGAAGCTTTGAAACTACGCCGCCTGGTCATGAGCGACACGAACTAAGTTCCTTCATGTAGTTCAGACCTCAACTACGCGAACGAGCTTCGCTGGCATCACTGACAAAAATTTATACGTACTTTCGGTATTATACAGTGTTTCAACTTTCTATATCTTTATGCCCTTAGGATAGGTACTACCAGATTGTATATTAGTTTTGCCACTAAGTGTGTAACGCATAGAAATAATCACCGCAGAGAAATTTCAAGGGTATGGTTGTGCAGGGAATCAAAAGTTATATCGATTTATGCATGTCCGTCCGCCCGTCCGTCCGTCTGTGGACAAGATAACTCAAAAACGCGTTATCCGATTTTGTTGAAATTTAGAGTGTGAGTTGGATATTCCTTAACTGCGTTTGGTATCACATTTCAGCAAAATCGACCAAAGATGGGGAGGTTATTAAGCAAAAACCACGGTGACCAGAAAGTTTTGTCGTTTTTTTTAATAATTTTTCGCATTTAACAGGAAAATTTGTGAATGAATTTTGTTTAAATTAATTATATTGGTTAAATACGGAAATAGACGATACCACGTGAAATTTCAAAATCGGTCCAGGGATAGTGGAGAAAGAAATAATCCTAGGAGAAAATAAGTTTGTCCATAAAGTTTTTTTGATGTACTTTAAAAACTAATATACTGATTTAAATAAAATTTGCAGGTTTATGCTATGTTATTAGGGTCTAGGTTACCTGCAAATTAGAGGAAATTTTGAAAAGATCACACAAAGTTATGAAGAAAAAATCTGGAAATACTGTTAGATTTGACGGTTTTTCTGTCCTATTTCTACCATAGGGCTATAGGCCGATTTTAAGTTACTATATGTTTTTTTTTATTAAGTCATGAACTTCCTCAAATTGCTCCCTTCTTAACCGCAAGTATTTAAAGAACTCGGGATCGGTCAAATCGAGTAAAAGATTATGAAATTCGCCATATTTCGCACGTTTCATCGCAAATGGTGAACACCAAATACTTCTTTTCCCTTTCCCTTCAACAAAACTCAATAAAATATCTTGCTCAAATTCCTTTTCTGACAAAACTGATTCGAAATCTAGGTCTAGTAATAACTGATCGATACTTACTAAAAATATCGTCGCGTTGCTTAGTTCAAGTGTGCAACAGGCTGAGCGAGCCCAGCTAAGCTATGTAATAACAGCAAAGCTCGCCCGCATAGCTTAGTTCAAGTGTGCGGCGGGCCTAACTACGCGAACGAGCTTCGCTAACATCGCTGACAATAATTTATACGTACTTTCGGCATTATACAGTGTAGAATCGATGTTTGTAAAAGTGTAGTATATCTTCTTTATTTTGTGGTAGTATCTTGTCGACATAAATATGTAAGTGTTAAGTGGCAAACGTCCAAATCGGATTATTTTTCTAATATTTGGATATAAAATCGGGCAAAAAAGTATGATATTCGCCATATTCAAACAATAAAATTTTTTTTCAATTTTATAATTCGCAGTTCGAAATTGTCATCGGATGTATATAATAGCATAAGCTCAATACCATAGACTAAATAATATATCCTATATACCCATGAATGAAAGAATATATATATTCTTTCTTTGCAGTTTTGTCTCTTATTTGTCATAGGGCATCAGTCATCAAAAGTGTGGATAAAATGTCTCATGTTTGTGGGCAAATACATATTTTCCATTGTTCATTCCAGAAGCGTAATATGAACAGCCGATTGCGAACATTCATCAACATATTATCTATAATTGTATGTAGTTGAAACTATCGTAATAGACTTATGGAAAACCAATCACATAAAACTTGGTTACCATTTCGATTCTCAATACCTCTAGAAAAGTAACGTAGAAACTTGCATGAATTTGTTTACATTAGGTCTGTTTTATTTGCCATACCCTACACCGGAGCAGGGTAAGTGGCAAATAAAACGAGCAGGAGTAGGATAAAGCTTTAATACTAATGTTTGTAGCGCTGCTTAGCAACCATATTGTAATTAAATGGGAAATTTTTAGCTAATACACTTTTTATGGTAGAAAACTGAACTAATTTCGGTGTGAGAGCTACCCCTGGTCTGAAAGCAGTGTAGGATTTGCACTTTTGTTGTTTTTGTTTTCAATGTAAAAATTTGCTCTACCCCAGAGCAAGTGGCAAATAAAACAGACCTAATATTAGGATATTGATAGACTTTTTTTGAGAAAAATATTGAATTAGCCTGACGTCCGTAGATTGACACGAGCCGCCGCCACTATAAGTACACAGAATATTATATTTTTTTTTTTTTTTACAATAATTTTCTAAAATATTTGTCATAATTTTCATTTTTAAGTAGCTCCCAATGTCAATTGTACAGGATTTCTACCAAAACTCAATTCATATATGTAAACATTTAAATGTAAATTTATGTTCTCATATTTCGAAGTGTTGAAATATAATCCTTTCTCAATGCTCGTCGAAATCAGAAGAACTAATTTAATTTTAAAAACTAATTGAAATTCTACTTCTATCGTCCTTTTATAAAATATTAACATACGAATTTTATTTTGTTCACAGCATGGGTCTTTATTGTATTGAAAAATGCAGATTGAATTAAAACATAATTTATTCATTTTGGATTTAAAAGGAACAGGCATAAAAAAGTTGTCAATGGTATAAAAATATTAAAGAATTTTTGTAAACAGAAATTGAAGTTAAATTAATTAGCAGGCAAAGTAGTCGTTAATGTGAGTACGTAATACATTGGCTGTATATGGAAACGTGTATGCCTTTTATATCAGGAAGTCCTTTCGGGCTTCGTTCATAATGACGAAAATTGAGTGCACGCCCTTTTTTTTTTTTTTTTAATAATATTGATAAATATCGAAATAACGATAACTTCTACTGTTTGATGAATTCCGATATACTAAATTTTCCGCAAATATTTTCCAGAAAGAAAATTTCACAAAACATTGAAAGAGAGAATTTTATTTATTTAGGTTAGTGGGATGAGGTGACACAATGGATATGGTCGCAGGATCATGTCCTCTCTTATATATTGAAGGATATACTCTTAATCTAAGAGAAATTATGTTCATTAACAATTTATTAAAAAACACTTTAATGTTAATTTTGTGTAATTTCTTTTTTAAAAGAAAGCAAATTTAAGAAAAAAAAAAATTTAATAAGAATATTTAAAAATATTTTTTAAAAAAAAAATCTTTCACATACGATTTTCTCTCTTTAAAATTACCAAACACCTCCGGCTCTCTTTGCTAAACATGCTAATATAGTTTCATTTTGATATATTACCATAACGAGGATGGTTAAGTTTGTGGTGATTTGTTTATATTAAGAAGGTTAGTTCTTCTTCAACTATTTATAGGAAGTAGGATTTTACTTATTAATTTTTTTCTTTTCATATTATCAAAAAGTATTAACTATAGAAAGTTTCTGGTAAATAATTAAGTAGTCGTGAATTATTAATAATATATTATAAAGTCAACTAAATAATGCACTATGATAACAACTGTGTTGTTCTATTAATTCTTGTTATTTTGGTTAGAGAATTTTTAGAAGGTTTTTGAACTTGGTTTTTCATGTTGAAGAATTTTCTAAACTTTAATCATAATCAGGAGTGCTACCATGTAAGTTATTTCACAGGTTGTGTTTCGACCAAACCCAAAGTTGTTGTCAACATTGATTTGGAAATATGCATGCTGAAATGATTTTCAGTTTCTGGCTCACGCAAAATACATAATAGAATTTCGAAGCTCCAGCTATCAAATGTGTTTTTAATGGAAAAAGTTGAATATAAATTAAAACTTTGATTTTTTAACAGAAGAGTAAGATTTATTTTACAAATTGTGGAAAATTTTAATTGTTACATAAAGAATACGCAGTCGACAACTAATTTAAGACTTTTACACATGAGGCGCGAACTGCGGAATTGCGAATTGCGAATATACGCAAAATTTTGAAATTTCTTTCACATGATTGCGAATTGCGAATAAAAGTTTTAGAATTTTAAAAATACGTTTTTTTGCCTTTTTTCCATTTCTTTATTTTTTGGTTAATTTTGTTAAAAAAATTAATAGACCAAAATAAAAACAAACCTACCTAAATCAAAATTAAAAAATTGAGGTTAAAGACCACCGAATTTTTTTTTCGCGACTATAGGTTCCACAGTGAAATGCGAATAATGACTTCCCTGTTTTAATTCTTAGGGAAAAAATTTAAATTCTATTTTTAATAATTTAAGAAAATAATTATTGTACTTTTGATGTATTAATTAATTTCAAAAATTGCATGTAAGAAAATTAATCAAATCAAATTCGGAAAATAATTGATTTGTTCGCAATTCGCCATTCACAGTTCGCGTTTCATGTGCAAAGGCCTTTACAAACGAACAAAAAATTCTGTTTCAAATATTTTTGACACTCTACATTCTATGAACTTAGTCGAAACAAACTTCAATCTGGTCGAAACAACTTACTGACATTTTTGTGGAAAGTCGAAACACACGGTGTGAAAGAACTTACGTGCTAGCCACCCCAGGGGCTTAGGAAATGCATTGAAAAAGTTCTTACACAATTTCGTTTGAATAATTTATCACAAAATAAACTATTATATTAACTGAAATAGTTTTTTAGAAAAATTCAATATTTTGGAACTTATTAAATATCACTTAGAAATTTTTTTATGAACATAAAACGTGAAAAGTTTTCGAAAACTAATTTAATTTTCGTTTTATTCATATTATACTAACTTTTTTATTTTTTTCATCTAAAATTTATTTGTAAAGTTTAGTTGGTATAGTTTTCGAATTCTAAGTTTTTTGTGATTTTTTTTATTTTCTAAATGTTGGTGAGAAAAACTCTTATGAAATTTCTAGTTTCTTCCTCAAATTTAAGTTTTATTCAAGCAAACGGACAGATGTATATAAAATAATATTATATTTAGGAAAATACAGTTTGCAGTTTGCCTTTGTAATTCAATTTGATACAGTCAAGTAATTTTATGTAGAAATTCATATCAAAAAGAAAATTGAACAAAATTTGAAAACAAGAAATAAAATCAAAGGAAAAGTGTATCGAATTTAAGTTATTCAAGAGTACTTATTTATAAAATAGTCAATTTTTGAATGTTTTTGAGTACGAATTTTCTAAATGAATATGTACTCTCGACATCAACTAGAAAGTATGTAAATAAAGGACTGCAGTATAGATGTACCGAAGATTTTAAAAGACTTCTACACATTGAAATCAATTTGAAAGTGGAAGACTGTTAAATAAATATTTTACTTTCTCGAACTTTTTCCTCATTACAACGGAAGAGACTTTTAATTTTGAAATTTTAATGATCATTCGCTTTAGACTTTGTTTGATTAATTTTAATTTTAATTAAAAGTTAAAATCTTATGAATTTTGAATTTGTTACTTGGAAAACGTTATGTGAGTTTTTTTTTTTTTGCCTAAAATAAGGACGGTTACCATATATTTTCCACCCGTTTATTAAAGCGCGGTTATTTTTCACTGTTTATTTTTAATAGAGTTATTTAATGTTATATTGAAAATATAGATGGCATTAATCGAAACATTTATTTTTTTATTGTAGTATTTGAAATTAATAGAAAATTTGTTTGTTTTTTTGAATTTTTTCAATTAATTTTTTACTACCAATATTTTTTTAAAAAGCTTTATTTAGCTAAAACAGTATTTTAAATAGTCGTCTTACAATATATTATTTGTAAAAAAGACATATGTTTTCCATACAATTTTTATATACTTATGTCGCAACTCGAAGAAGTTTTCTTCTTCTTCAAAACTTATTTTTTTTTTCAGATAAAATTCATTGTGTTATAAATTTAAAACTAAATCAAATGGTATGGCAACATAAAAAAAATCATTTATAAAATTATGGGTTGTTTTCTGCAGGATGTTTCCAAACTGGTGAAATTTACAAGTTTTTACCGCATTTATTATATAAACATTTATCTTGCCTTGCCTCTATTATTTCCCAATTAATCAATGCTGATGGGATACACGGGAATCTGTAAATATATATATATGTATATATATTTCTGCACATTTATTAGGATAGGTCTTTTGAAGGATCTGTGCTGTGTGATTATACGGGTTGATATACTAAAGGTGTACTTAAGTTATTTAACCAATAAAATACTACAGATCTTTTATGGAAGAACTTAGTAAATTTCCATGTTCGATATATTTACGGTCATATTCCCCAACTGCTAATGAATATGCTAATAGAAGTTTTATGATTGATATGCAATGACAACAAGCAAAAATGGTATTGTGCAATAGAGTTCTTTTGGTGTGAGCTTAATTCAGGACAGATTTCTCTGATAATAACACTTTTTTAAAGATTAATAAGTAACTGAACACTAAATTAGAAAATTTAAAGAATTTTATAGAATGAAATTTTTGTATAAGTATATTAAAATTACTGTTTTATATTGTGACAGAGAAAACTCACTGGTTAGAGAGTAAGGCCATTAATATATTTATATTAATTAAAAAATATTGGAGTGCCTAATTTTTCTTTAAAATATTAAAAGGAAAAAGAAAAAAGGGAAAAGTGTAAAAGAGAAAATAGTTTTAAAGTATTAGTTAGGCCTGTAAAGGTTTATTTGATACAGGAGCTAGGTTCTGTATAATGTGAAATTATAGATTCGATATAGTTAGTTACTTTCTTCAGCAGATTTATATGGCATAGAATTTGTCTACAACTTAGTAGAAATTACATAAAACAAAATCAAAATTTAGGAAAAGGGAAGTTTAAGTTAATTTCTAAATTTTTTTTTTTTATATTTTGCCTAGAAATTAAAATAACAGTTATAAAAAATCTCAGCATAAAAGGATAAGAGTCAACCAGCTAATACTTGAACACATTAATGAATTACAAAACGTTAAAGTGTTACATGGAAATACATTTGAGTTTAGTGATTCCCAAAGTGGTGTATATCGACCAGGGTCGAAGACAACCTGCAAGGGGTCCATGTCAGCGAAAAAAAATTATAATTGTATAATTGTCATTACTTCTTTGTAAACAATTTGTGCTGTTCATATACAACGTTGCATAGTATCTTACATTATATTTATGATCTTTGGGTGGTATACTCACTTTTAGCCTTTTCAAAGTGACTAGCACTATACCAGCTGTCATTTGAAATTGATGAATTTGCAAAAAATCAGCAGGGGGTTTACCTAAAACTGAAAAAATGACAAGTGGTCCATGAGACACGAAAGTTTGGAACCTTTGCTTGAGTTTAACTAAATTTAAGCTCAAGTGCGCACTCAAAAACCCAACCATTTATGGATATATATCAGGGGCGGGCAAATACTTTTAAGCGCGGGCCAAAATGAAATTTTCAAAATGTCTCCCGGGCCGGAGGACTATACCGCGTACGCTGTGCACACGCGAATGTTTTGAGTGGAGTTTCTCTGTCCAAGAAATTTTTTTGACAAAAACACTATAAGTATCATTTTAAAGCATTTGGATAGAAAAATTTGACAGTTAATAAAAGATAATAGTAATAATAAATTGTCTTACTTAGGTGTATATGCGAACAATTTGTGCCCAGTAAAGTATGTCTCGTAATTTTTAAAGAAATATGATCCATTATATTAAATTAATGGTCATTAAATAAATCAGTTAATGAAAGATGATGAAAATCGCATATAAGAGATTAAAAAAATTGCATGCAGGATTTTTCAACGGGCCGGATAAAGTAAGCAAAACGGCCGGATCCGGCCCGCGGGCCGGCTTTTGCCCACCCCTGATATATATGAAGAAGAAAAACATTTAATATTATATTTTACTGTCAAATTTTTGTGTTTTCTTTTTTTTTGACTTTTTTTCAATCAAAGTAAATTTACATAAACAATTTTATGTTTTTACATAAATTGAAAAAAAACAACAGTTTTTCATTAGAAAACAATTTGACCTACAAAAATTAATATTCGTAAATAAAATTTCAGTCACCAATTTTTGTACATGAATTCATTTTTATTATAATTAATGTTAATTGCAATTGTAATTTCCGTAACAAATTACATCGCTTACACGACTTATGAAATCTTATTAGATTTTTTTTTTTTTTTTACCATTTTGACGACACGAACATTAAATTAATTTTACTTAAGAAAATTGTAGGTGTAGAAAAGTTCCAATGGTTTTATACTTCTTCTTTTTTTTTTTCTTTCTTCACATTAATAAACTAGTTCTGTTGTTTTGTTTATCATCAATTATTCGCTGATTTGTAATAAAAATAAAATCTGAATAACAAAAGGGGTTTTTATTTTCAGGCCATTATTGTAGGACCGTATATAGAGTTAAAATGAGAAGAAATTAATTTCCCTAAAATACAGGAATATATACTTAGAAGGTAGCGGAAGTATTATTGAAATAATGTCACTTCAGTCATTAGGAATTGTTGGCATTTTCATTAAAACAATCCAAAAAATCATAAACTTATGTTTTATGAAATTTTGCGTGCTTTCTATTTATAAACATTATCGATATTGTACTAATGTTTTGTAACGGGCAACAAACTCTAAAGCCTATATTACAGCCCTATATATATATTTATATATTTATACTTATCTATTATTTTTTTTGTGGTGGTGGTGGTTTTTTTTTTTGTTTTTATTTTTACTCCCGTCACTTTTTTGGTAAGTCTTGAAGGTTTAACAAGAATTGTTTGGAACAGGCCCATAAATATTTTCATAAATAATGGAGTATCATAATTCATCGTAATTGACGCCTCAAGTTTGAGATGGTGTTACATTTTTGTGTAAATATAAATTATTGTCAGTGTGCTATACACAAGTCTTACTATCCTTAAGCAAAAACAAAAAAAAAAAAAATGTAAACATTTTTACATATAAAAAGTATGTATCAAAAAAAAAAAAACGAAAAAAAAAAATATTACTGAACATATTTCATCAAAAATTAAGTCAAATTGATGAAAAGTACTTACAAAAAGTGAAAATTGACGCTTTTCTGAAAAAAGTAAAAAAATAAAAAAACAAATATTTATCCTTAAAGAATAAAAGAACCTCGAAAGTTGTCTTAAATTTTTAGAAATAAAAATAATGTGAAATATTTTCAAGAAGAATTTAGTGTAAGATTGGAAAATTTTGGAAAAGTTTTGTTTTTATCAGAAATTTTCCATTATTAATTAGAAATCATATTTATAAATAAATAAGTCTTTGAAAATTTATTTATTAGTGGTGATTTTTATTTTTTCTTTTCAGGAAAATTTTTTCGTATTTTCGAAAAATTTTAATTTGTTGCCAAGAATTTTGTAATGTATGTATGTCTTAAGAAATCGAATCGATCATTTTCATAATGATGTCGTCAGTCACTTTTTTGTTGTAGGCAAAGAAAAATAAATACATGAAGAACCGAGTCCTGGATTTGAATCAGAGTCTCATCAGTTTCTAGAAACGAGGTCTCAACCAACTTGACCATTCAACACTCTAGTTATTAATCTGTTCATTTGCTTCTCTTCGTACATTCTAAGTACTATATTATTCAAACAATACAACAGTTATTCTATAAAACCTTTCAACTCTCAATGCCAATTTATTTGTACTCTAATTTTAATTCTACATTGTGTATCTTAATAGTCACAAAATGGATTGTGACAATTGAGTGTATAGTATAAGAATTCAACATTTTCTATTAGCACAGAGAAAATAAACAGAGAATTCTTTGTGTATAAAATTTTTGCAGAATTTCAAAGCTGCAAAGAAATAACTAGTGTTTACAAAAGAGACTGTAACTACAACTACATGCATTTTTATATAACACAGAATTTATATTACAAACACTAATAACCAGATATCTTGTTTACAGACGGGAAAATTTATGCCACATGAGAATTCAATTTGTCAACTCCAGTGTATTTGTATGCTGTTTGCTATTACCAAAAAGCATACAATAATCAGAGTTTCCAATTTGGGCACGTCTGCAAGCGTCACATTATTAATAGTATTTGTTAAAATGACTCTGTGTGATATAGGATTTGATGTATTTACAGTCCTTTTTACAAATCCTATTAAAAACGAGGCGCGCTTTGCAGCGCTGCAAACATCTCATCAATTTATATAGAAATGATTACATATGCTATTACTTAAAATAATTTTTGAAGCAAAGTTTAATTTTCGGTATAAAACATATATTCCAGACTTTAGAATTATATAACTAAATATATTTACGACTTGATTATGGCTTTGTATGACAAAATGTTCTAACTTAAAATTTGTTAGGTGTACTTTTCGATTAGCTAGAAAACTCCAATTCGGTTGGCCAATTCTCATATACACATATTAGTGTCCTAAGAATCTATTTTAATTTTAAAATAATTTAATTTTATTTTTGCTAATAACTGATAAATATATTTCTTCGAATTATAATTAATTTTTGGTATAGTTTAAAAAGAATAATCCAAATTACACGAACTTACCTTAAATAAAATCAAGCTATTTTTCATATTCTTTAAATTTTAGCAATAAATTAAGATTAAAAATATTTAAATGTGATAAAAATATTTGTATTGAACGAAAATTATAATAATTTGTTCAATATTTATTAAGAATTCAATTATAAACTAATAATTAAATCGTAGAATTGATTGAAAGTATGTAATTTACAAATAATTTGATATTAATTAAATGTCGATTGCTCTCATTTCCATTGAGTTAATTGAATATATTAATGTCATGGCAATTAAAAATAAGGAATAACCAAAATAACCAAAATATTCAATTTCTGATGTTATTAAATTCGAATTTTTTTTTCGAGAGTATAATTTAATTAATTTACTTTCGGGGTAACGTAATTCAATTCAAATTTCAATTAGAGTACCTACATCTTTTCTTTTCTTTTTTTTTTTTTTTTTTGTCTGTTTTCGACAATACTCGTAAACAATTTTCATATTTTTCATAAATCGAAAAGATTAAAAAAGTTTTAAATTTTTCATTAAATTTTCATAAGAAAATGAACTTCTCATATTTTATTTTGAATATCCCGAAAGGACAATGTTGATTTTTCTTCTTTTTAAATTTTTTTTTTTTTGCTGTTGGTTTGCTTAAAAGGTTCTATCACTTTAAATGTACAAGTGGAAGAGAATTGTTTGATAGACAAAAGTTGGTTGGTTGGCCACAATATCGACATAAGTTTAATAAGGTCAAAATTCACTTTAACTTCTATTTGTTGGTGAAATCTTATCAAGTGGAAACTTTTCCCTTTTGGTAAATGATGAACACGAACATTTGTGCGAATTCGCTGTGTTTGTATGTATGTGTGGGTTGGTGAGAATTATTTTTTTTTTTTTTTTGATTTTAGGATACATAGATTCTATAGAAAAAGATCGTCGTGGTTGATGGATGAATAGGTCAAATTGAAAGGACTCAAAAAAGGATTTAAAAAGGGAGCAAAAAAAAAGGACAATTGTGTCAAATTTATATAGTTGATACTGTGATTTCTATATTCCGAAACTGAAAGTGATTGTGTCATGCTATTTAAATGGATTCATAATGGGTAAAGACCGTTTCTAATTGCTTTTGTTTTTCACATCGATTTTTTTTTTCTATTTTGGTTCAATTTTCCTTTTATTTTTATAGAAAATGTATTTCATCCTTCATGTACAAAAAAAAAAACAAAAAACGAAAAAAAAAAGAAAAGCAAACGTTGGACACCAAAATCAATTAATTTTATCTTTATTTTTGGTCAAAATCATGACAAGGAAAAATTTCGAGATTGAATTTTTCAGTTTTTTATTTTCATTTTTGGTTATTTTGGGAGTTAGGATTGGGAAGTAAATTTTGCAAATGGGGAAACCTAAAAAAAATATTGGCCTAATAAGGTAAGAGTAGTAAAGAATTAATTTCGCATCATTAATATTATTATGCTTAAAAGGAAATTTTTCAGAAGTCTCCGCATTTCTTTTCTTTCTCTTTAAATTGGTTCAATTAATACTAATTATAGAAAAGTATATACGAATGAAGTTTTCCTTAAAAATTAATATTTTTTTTTTTTTTTTTTTTATAAAATAATTTAATTGGTTTACGTTTAATTGCTGTCGAATTTTAATATTATTCTTTTATGTTTGCTATAGAATACATTCGAATGGAGGCCGTTTTTACCATTGGATAATGCAATTCAAACAAGACCCATATAACAAATATAAAACTTTTTAATTTCATTCCTCTGACAAATAAATGAGAGGAAAACTTTAAAAAACAGAAAGATATGTATATATGTATATTTTTTTTTTATAGGAAAACTTTTTATTAAGTATTTTACGGTGCTGTATGCGATGTCACTTCTGCGATATTTTTCATAAATTTTTTATTTTTACTATATTATAAAGTGAAAAAAGCAAAATAATTTTCATTATTTGAACGTGACTTTGGAAAATCTTCCAGTATATGAATTCGGTTTTTTAATTTGGAATAACGAATTCATTACTTTGAAATTTTTTATTTTGTGAAATTATAGCAGAAAAATTGAAGATGATTTCTTTTTTATGTTTCTCTTGTTTTCGAAAATTTTTAGGAAACAAAAATTTTTAAATTCTATTGTATAAAAAAAAAGTCTTTATTTTTATGATAACAATGATGGATGTTGTTAAAAATAATATTTGTGCTTAATATACTGTGAATTTTGCGGATACTAGTCTAGAATTATAATATAGTTAATCTAATTTAAGGACTTTTTTTTGAAAATATTTTCGATATTCCTGTTCAAAATAGATTTAATTGGAATTTAGTTCGTTTAACCAAAAATCATTTGTTTACAAATTTCAGGAACTCACAGATTTCGGGAGGTAATGACGAACTGACTCTATTTTTCCCACTAATCGTTATGGTACATAGTATACATGAATGTGTGTTCATCATCATTAAACATCTTCAATATTCTTCTTTTTGATTATGAAAAAGTAATTGCAAATGAAAAAGTAGATATATATTTCTAGTAATTGGGTACTAATATTATATAAAAACTACGAGAATCTTCTAGAATTTAAGCTATTGCACAAAAAACTGAAAACCTAATGAGTCTTAATTGGTTCAGAGATAAAATAAATTGGATTAAAATTGCTCAAAAACTGCAATTTTTCATTAAATATGTTCAAATATTTTCTAAAAACATTTTAAGATGAATTCCTTCTAGTAGATAACCTAATTTCTTGTATAAATAATCTTCTTCTAAAAAAAAAGCCTTTGAACTTATAATGATTTCGTTTTCATATTAGAAAATCAATTTTTTTTTATGATCCAAAATTTTTATATATTTTTCAAAAAGAAAAAAGAAAGATAAATAAAATATATTCAAAGAGCAAATAAAAAAAAAAAACAGCACCTCTAATTTGATTAGTTAGAGCCTATAAATGCTTAATCGTCTGCATAACAGTTTCCGCCGAAGGGTTTATCTAACCCTTGTACAAATAAAATAACATAAAAAACATAAAATGAAATTCCTGTAATGTTCGGTATAATTTAAAATGAAAGGAAATTGAATGAATCCCAAGACTTTCTTCATTCATTTTGTAATGTTCACATATGTGTTTTGTAAAAATTTTTTATTTATTTATGTTTCTTTTTACCTTTTATGATTACCAAAAATTATACACCAATGAATGATGAAGCAAAAGTAAATATAAATATATATTTATTTTTGTAAAGGCTACCAAATACCAATCGTACGTATGGGCTCTGACAAATGATATTGTACTTTTGGAATGGATTCAACTGGAACCACATATATTCCAATATAATGGTGAGTAACGATGGTGGTTTTAACTTGAAAATATAATAATGGAAATATCTCTGCAAACCTTTCTGACATAAGCCACCTGTTGGTAATTTTTTTTTTCTTTTTTCTTTGTTACCTTTTCACAAATGGCTTATAAGGTAAAGTCTGTAAAATATCGAAACAGAAAATGACTTTACTATACAAAGGTAATCTCGGAATCTTACGCAGATATGTGAATCAAAAGAAAAAAACAAATAAAATAGGCAGAAAGAAAATTCCACATTATTCAGATGATGATACCGTACCACCACGTTGAATGAGAAAAGCACACGAAATAAAATATCCAACAAACGAAAACCATTTTGATATTGGGCGATATAAACTTTGATGATGGTTGTCTGGGATTTAGTTGGTGATGCTGGTGACGTTCTTATATATAGGCTCAAGTTCAATTTAACATTTTATCACCAACATGATATAAGATTGGGATTCCAGGTATATTCCGGAAAACGAGACACATGTGAATATTTTTCAAAATACGTGATGATAATGTTACTGATATGATGTTACTCTTCCTGCTTGTCACCAAATACTATATATTGGATTTTTCTGTTATTTTTTTTTTTTTTTATTTTATTTAAGCCATATCATCCCAATCACACTATCATTACATTCAGGATACCACCTTTGATGGATACGATCAATTTTGGTTCTTTACTAAATTTCAAAAAAGATATACACATAGGAATTTTATGTATCAACTGTCGTATCAGTTTTATCAAGAAATCCTTTGAAGTAATACGTTTCGATGTTATTATTATTATTACATTTTTTTATCAGATAATTTCGACATTTCAAATTCATATTAATAAATTTGTGTCATATGATAGGATATGGTATTCTTACTTTTACTTTTGTTATTTTACAAAAAAAGAAACAAAAATATTCTAAAATGATTTTCATATTTTCTTAATGTTCTTTATTAATTCAATTTTAAATTTTTGAATTAAGAATACAACAAAATAATTTTATAAAATACAAAAAAAAAAAAACAGGAAACTGAAGGAAATGTGATGAATTTCCATTCAACATTTTCATATCATTTTATAAATGCCATAATATCCATGTTCCTTCACCATCTGGTATGATTCGTTAAAGTTATACGAGAAAAACATGAATTTCCTTTTAAACTTATTCACATAAAAGTCGCTATACCAATGAAAATTCCTTGAACTTTTCAATAGAGAAGTTTTCGTTTTTCGTTTTTTTTTTTTTTGGGTGGTTTTTTCTACTATAATAAAAAAAACTTTCACCTTTTGACCACAAAGAAAACTTTTACATGCATTGATTTTTGAAATTTAAATATTCTGTTCTTTTAGTGAATAATTTATTAGTGGCTATCGTTTCCCTATTTAGTTGTTCATTTAAATAACAATTCGGTAGAGGACAAATTAAAATGTCACGAAATTTTCGAAACCTTGAAACTATAGAAATTTATCAATATAATATGAAATATTTTTGTTTTGAGCTCAATTTATGTATTGGAGGAGAAACAAAAGAATTAATAAATGAAAAAAATAAGTTTATTCTTGAAATGTTACCTTGTACGAGTTTCTGCATAGTTATTAATCTTTTCTGAGACAAAAGAGCTTTTGTCGATATTCCAAGTTACAACGCTTTTACGTCAATCCCTTGCTATTATAGTTTATATCAAAATATTATAGATTTTTATATTCAATTTTCTTTATTCTATTTGATAGAATACCGATTATAGGTCACTTTTCTCATTTCCGTTATTAATAAAACATATTAAGGAATTTCAAAATTAAATGCCTAAAGTCTTGAACAAGCTTGAATTCAAATATGTATAAAATTATATATATTAAAGCTTTCTGATATTCATATAGGAGAAATCTTAAGGGTCATAAGTTATGACCGAATTTCAATAATAAAAATTTTCTTTAATTATAAATTTCCTAAAGTAATAAAAATCAATAATTTTAAAGAATTCAAAAGTAACATTTTAATTACAGAAAAAAAATCTGTAAATATCATAAAACTGGAGAAATTCTGAAAATAAAATTTTTCATTTTATAAATTGCCTTTGGTTGGTTTTGTGGTTAAAAATATAATACAATATTTTCTTTTTTAAATGATTTTTTTGTTGTTTTTAAAATATCTTAAAAAAAAAAAGATTTTCCGAAGAAAATCTTGTTACATTTTATGACAATATTTGCATAAAACTTTTTCCTAAAGATTATTATTATCTTTATAATTGTATATTACCTCATCAAATAGACATATACTTAAGAAATGTAGTTAACTGTATAAAAAAACATTGAAGATATATATATATCGTATATACTAACAAAAATATTAAAACAAGAACCGAATTCATATCAGGCTTGTTTAAATAATTTTGATTACCATATATTATGCGTTTGTGTGTATATTTAATTTAAAATTAACATTATAGGTGAGGGGGCTGGATTTGTGTTACGCCTTTGACATGTAAATAAAAAGTAATTTCAACAAGAAAAGTTTCTAATTGTACAATTTTCTTTGAATATGTTTTAATATGAAAACTTCAAAATATTATATCATATTAAAATAATTGTAACGATAAAATTATAATTACTAAAACTTTTAGATGAAAATTATATTAATTTAATTAATTGTAGTGAATAGTTTTGTACAAATAGATTTTATTGTCATTTTTAATTAGACTGTTAGTAGTTAAATTTTCAAGTAAATTTGTTTCGTACATTTTATCCTAAGTAGTTATACGGGAATATGCGTGACTGTGCTTGAATTTGAGACACTAATTACTACTTTTCATTAAAAACATTTGACAGGAGAAGGATATTAGCCTGTTCTGATGAAATAAATGTTCGAAAAGTTTGTCTATAATGAAATTTATGTTATATATTCAATAAATTAATAACATTTTCAATCAAATAAAAGTGAAAACAAGAAATACATATATCATGATTTACACCGTTCTAACTATAATAAAATATACGATATTGTAGAAAACGTTTGATCCCTTATTAGCCCAGAACCGTGAGAATATTGAGTAAAATTATCGTACATTTATTTTTAATGAAAATTATGTTAAAAAAAATTAGTTTTGCACCACCATATCCATAAACTGAACACTGGTCTTACGTATTGAATGCCTTTAGAGGGCATATGTTACTATCACAAATAGGTTAAAGAAAATTATATGATTGAAGCAGCAAAAAATACCAGCTATTAAATCATTTTTATTGGAAAAAAAAGAAAACTTTGTTTTCATAAAAAAATTTTTTTTTTAAAGAAAATTCCAAATATTAAAATATTGAATATAATATATTTTCTAAAGGAGGACCATCTGGTGATCAGGTATTATAAATAATTCATTTTTCTAGTCCTTTTTTCTTTATTTAAATTATACTAAAAAATTGGGGAAAAAAATGAAAATTTCTTTTTCCTATTAGGGTACCCATATTATTAAATTTCAATTCTTAATATATGCAAGAATTGGCTTTCTTAGATTAGACATTTTATCAAAAAAAAAAAAGAAAAAAAAATTCCATAAGACGAACATGAACAAAGAATGTATTGTTCGTTCGTAATAGAAAGAATGGGTTATGTTATGTTATGTTATGTTATGTTATGATATGGAAGTGAATATAACGATGGAATATGATGAACTGGCATGAGATGAAGAACTTATTTGAATAACTGCGTATATTATTCTTGTTTTAATAACAGAACACGCACACATGTCGTGTTCGTATATACGGGAAAAGTTCTATAAAACGATGAGATATGATGTGTATCTTGAAGCAAATTATAATACAATATATACAAAGGTAAAAGAGTTCAAAAAAATTTTCATTTTGCGGAAAATTTTTTTATATCGAATCAATTTTCTTTTTTGTTGATATAGGATATAATTTTATAATAAATCTTATTTTATGTGAATCGGGAGTTTTTTTTTTTGTATTCAGTCCCAAACCGAATTTGTCATTCATTTCCTTTATTTTGTAATAGTCCTTTATGACAAGTCATATTGCAGAGAAAATGAATTTTTTTTTATTGTAATCAAAATTATTTTATAATTCACGAAAGGATATTTCATATATTTTTATTAATTCACTTACAATGACTTAGGACTTTTCTTTTTAAAAGAAAAACAACACATCTGTCAACACGAATTAAATATCCGTAAACTGAAAACTAAAATCAATATAAACACTTCCCAAAATCGAAAGGATATTAATTATTGGAGACGAACTGAAAATTTTGTTTCTGATCGTATGTTGACTTTTTTTTTTTAAACTTTCAAAATTATATCTAAGTAATTATCAATTTTATAAATTAATCGAAAATTAATTTTATTATTATCTTTGGAAATTAAATTTCTAATATCATAGTTTCCAAAATTTCAAATTTACTATTACAAAACCTATTAAACGGGATAGTGTTAATATTTGTACATGAAAATAATGAAATTAAGAGATTTTATGTAGCATTTTATGACCCCCAATTGAAAACTTTCCAAGTACAATGGCTAATATAAGTAAATGAGACCTGTGTGTATAAACCACCAGAATTTAATCACTTGTGAACTATAAAATTGACCGTTGAATCGTTTAAAATACATTCACTTGCAAAATTTGTGTTCACTTGAAGGAAAACTTTTAAAGTTTTCATTTTAAAATTTTTATTTTTTTGTTATAATTTTAGAAGTAAAAGTTTTGCTTGGAATACAATGTGTAATTCGAAAAAAATTTCTTATTTTTCTATAAAAAAAAAATATATACGTTTACTATTACCGGTAATAGTAAAGAAAATTTTTCATATCAAAATTAGACTTTTGGGGAAATAAAAGAAGAATAATTTAACTGATTATCGATTTCTATATTTTCCGCAAGTTTATATAGCTTCTATAATAATCCTAACAAATTTTATAAATGGATTCTAAAAATCTGCAAAGCCCTATTGAATAAAGGAAGTATTTAAAATATGTATGAAAAAAAAAAAAAATTCGTTCTGAAACTTTAATTAAACGGATTTATCTCAAAATTATTTTTCCATATGATTTCTCGATAGAAAGAAAAGCACTCGGTGAACAATTTTCAAAAAGGAAATTAAGAAACTAATCAAAGCAAGCGAAATTTAAATGAAAATTTTCACAAATCTAATTACATCAAAACAGACAGAATCCAGATTTTTGTGAAAACTTTGAGTGGCAAAACAATCATTTTGGAGGTTAAGCCTTCTGATACTATTGAGAACGTTAAAGCTAAAATTCAAGATAAAAAAGGTATTCCACCAGGCCAACAGGGTTTAATCTTTGCTGGTAAACAATTGGAAGCCGGACGAACATTGTCCGATTATAACATCCAAAAAGAATCTACACTTCATTTGGTAATACGTCTTCGAGGAGGTATGCAAATATTCGTTAAAACTATGACTGGTAAGACCATCACTTTGGAAGTCAAAGCTTCCGACACCGTTGAAAATGTCAAAGCAAAAATCCAAGATAAAAAAGGTATTCCACCAGGCCAACAGCGTTTAATCTTTGCTGGTAAACAATTGAAAGACGGACGAACATTGTCCGATTATAACATCCAAAAAAAATCTACACTTCACTTGGTTTTAAGTCTTCAAGGTGGAAATTAAAGTTCTTTAAGAGGCGAGGCGGCTTTATATTTAATGTTTTTTGATGAAAATCTTGTGAGCACTTACTCTGTAATCTCAAAACCAGCACTCTAGACAGGAACACCGCCTTATTTTTGATCACAAGATGAGACTTTATTTGCCAACTTCTAATAGAAATATAAAATTACCTTCAATCAAATAATTAGTTCAAATGATATTTTGTGCTATACTTTTCATATTCAAAATAAATACATTGGAAATGTTCAAATATAAACAGTGTTCGCATTTACATTAAAATTTGTAACAACTTAATCATTCGCAAAAAAAATCCAATTATTCTTTTAGAATAGACTCACGTATAATGAATTTATTTAAGAAGAAATAAGATATTTTTTTCCATTTTGTGTTTCGTATTTAGAGATCTTTTTTCTTTATCTGTATTTTCTTTTTCGGAAGGAAATAATGCAATTAACATATTTTGTTACAAGCCTCTTTCTTTTTTGGCAAAATATCGTATTTCCTCGTTCAGAATTTTATTTCTTTTTACATTTTATTACTAAATGAGTATAAAAATTAAATATTTTCATCACGTTCATTTTTATATAGAGATGAAACGTATAACAAACAAGAAATGTTATTTTCAAGTTCAATCAATCACAAAATAGAATTTTTTGTTTTTCTTTTCTTTTTTTTTAAGAATCAACGAATTTTATCAGAAATCCCAAAGATATATAGTATTTCGATAAAATCAATGACTTCATTAGAAATGTATATCCTGAGTGAGTTGACTTTATGACTTTCATGGGAAAAATGAATATAACAAAAAATATAACTATATAATAGATCCTTTCAAAAGCTTTCGTTTTTTTTTTCTTTTTTCCTTTAAAATACTGACATTGTATTTATATACATATATATATTGTCATATTAAATTTACTCAACTAACAAAAATGTTCTAACAATGTTCTAAGGATTCGACAGTCAAACATTATTTTACCTCATCGTTGATCTTCTCTGATCTTTCATAATATAGTATCTATACAGTTTCGAAATACATAGGATATAAACAGATTTTCCCAGTTTTTGTTGACGGAAGATTTTTGATGTTGATTTTGAATCTGCACGAAAATGAAAGGTTTGAAAATTATTATATACGAGATTTGGTATAGTCTTTCAGTATATATATATATATACCCGAAGGGATACTTTCAGCTTATTGCAGAAAATTACAAACAAAATTACTGTTTATTATTATGTACCTTTGGATTATAATTGTGGGAGGATTACAAAATATCTATACGCACGGAATATAAACAATATGAATGAATGTGATTAAAATAATTTTTTTTTTTTTTTTGCTTTTCTAACTTTATGTTATATGACTTCAAATGAGTAGGAAGTACAATAAGTCATCATACATACTTGGTCATGTATTGAACATATATAATATAGTGTTATTATTATTATTATTATTATCAAAGAAATTTAATTGTAGAAGTTTTTGTTGAAAATTTGTACATAATTTGAATATCACTCAATAAAATTATGATTCTGGTTATTTTAACAAACCATTCAAAATCATGAATTTTCATTAATATTATAGACAATCTTTTAGACATTATCATTAAATAGGTAAAAGTTGGAAAATAACAGCCCTGAAAAAGGTATATGTTTTTCTTTTCTAAATATATCCTCTTTTGGGTTCAACATCCAAGTTTCATAATTTTCTTTTTCGATGACAATATTTTGTCTTGTTCGTTATAATAAATAGAAACATTGGCATAATTAATGTAGTCATACTTTTCTAGAATATTATATACTATAACTCCTAAAGGCATTCATTCACTATTCCATTCTATTCTGTTCAGAATTTTGTTCTTTATGACTTTCGGAATTCGCATGCGTATATGAAAATACTTGAAAAGATTCTTATATTCAAATATTTTTACTATTGTAAATAAATATAAAGAAATTTTATTATAAAAATTTTTAAATTTCTAGTCAGTTAAAGATTTGACGAAATTTTATTTTCATTCTTTTATTATTCAATAAAATTTTTGCCACAATTTATATAACTATACTCTAAAAATTTTTTTTTTTAATGTATGAAAATGACTAATATTTTGAACAGAGTCGTTAAATTTTTCAAACTATCGCAAAATTTATACATACAACTAGCTGAATTCCCCGGCATTGCTCGGGGTTCCCGGGTTATACATGCCCCTTGATGATTAAAAATTTTGGACGTATTTATATTTTGACCCCCCGCAATCCCACACCGAGTGGAGACATATCATCACTGTTCAGTTGGCCCATCCTGAATGTACATTCCAAGTTTCGTGAAAATCCGACTACTAGTGGCAGAATTACAGAAGTTTTTATATTCTCCTCCAACCTCGCAACCCCCATTGAAAACGCAAGTACCCTATACTCTAAAAGACATCTACCCATGTACCAAGTATGTACTATTAAAATCGGTTCAGTAGTTTTCAAGTTTATACAGGACAAACAAAAAAACAAATGAATAGAATTTCAGTTTTGTAGGTATAGAAGAAAATTTCCAAAAATAATTTGAAAACGTTTAAATATTGGCTAAAAAGAATTTTGATTGTTATATAATTCGCTGCCACTTGATACTAGTTTTTATATAAGTACGAAATTAAATAGTGAAGAAGCAAACACAATTCCATATTTATACCTTTGCCTGTAAAGGCGAAGGAATTCTTTTTTTTTTTTTTTTTTTCTTTTACGAAGCCTTTGATTTCTTATTTAAGAAAAGATTAGATGTAAAGGCTAAGAAACCCCTGAATCAGATTGAAGCAGCAACAGCAAAAGCAACAGCAAACAGCAACAGCGAAATACGTGAGAGCTGCTTTTTGAAACACATTAAACGACAGCAACAGCAACAGCAAAATTTTTGAGAAAGTCTTTTTCTCAGACTTATTTTTGCCATATTGAAACGAATTGTATATAATTGCGAGAAATTTTTCCCAATATTATTTACATTTCAAATATTTTTATTTCCTAAATATTTTTTTTGGAAAAGAATAAATTTGGGGCCTTTTAGCAGCCATAAAATGTATACAATTAGTATATTTCATTTAAAAATATTAGAAATATTATTAATGATATATTTTTATTGAGGTAGTTTTTAGAAAAAGTCTTTATTCCATTACCAAATTGCACATTTCTAAGAAATTTTTTATATCGCGTTGGTTTCTACTAATTACAATTCCGGGAAGAATTCACACGCTAGATACGTTCCTCGAAAACTCGCGTAAAAAATAGCGTAAGGGATTGGTTCTACATTTGAAAATAAACTGAAATAAAATCATTAAAATAAACGAATTTATCGTTTTTAGGTAAATTGCTTTCTATTTTAATAATTTTTAATTAAAATAAAAAAAAATGCAATAAAAAATTATAATTTAACAAAGAAATTATATTTTATTCATCAAACAAAACCGAAAACCAAAAAACGAAAAATATTCAAAAAACGATAATTCATATTTTCAAGGTTCATGCACTGTATTATAAGCATGATCATGTTGTCAACTTGGAACAGTAACAGCAAAACTAGAAATAGAAATGAAGTTGCTGTTGCTGTTGCTGTTGCTGTTGCTGTTGCTGTTGCTGCTTCAATCTAATCCAGCCTAAAGGAATTCTTTTTTTTTTTTTTCTTTTAAGAAACCTTTGATTTCTTATTTAAGAAAGGATTGTTTCGGTACATAACCAACGCTCCCTCTAATTTTTGAAGATCCATGGGCGGTATAAAGTACCAAATGCGCATGAATAGTTCGAATTAATAAAAAACGAATATAACGTTTTTAAATTTTCAGAAAATAATTCGCACACATCAGTATAAAAATTACATTTCAACGTGTCTGTAACGTAAAAAGTTGAACACAAATCAACTTTACAACGTCTGAACCGTCGCGTCTACGTGGAGATTCACACCTCCCACACAATTCATATGAAATTAACTTTTATTTGATGTTTCAACGCACTATTGCGTTTGCCTCGTTCGTCGAGATTGCCTCCAGGGTGTAAGGCTGATAACACGCTGAATCATACAAAACAGCCCAACACAGTTTTTTTAACGCTAAATCAGTTTTGTTACCAATAAATACGCAGAGGTATGTACTTCAAGCCCATATTAATTAAATCAAGCGAAAACATCTTCGAAACGCCAAAAATCATGCCTTGTTTCTGACTGTTCGATGGTATCATGTTTTTTTGGTCAAATATCAAATTTCACGTTTAGAAATGAAAAAAAAAAAAAAATGAAATTATTTGAAATTTAATTTTAAAATATATTTTTATTTACAAAATTTAAGTTTTCTAAATCTAAACTTTGCAATAGAGTAAAATGTGGAAAAGTTATTTTAAATTTCTTTTATTCAGCAAAGTTGTGAAGGTTTTCATGGCGATTATTTCTTTCATAGACCATAGCTCTATCTCTCACCGCTTTGGTGGTTATCCGTGCTGTTTCAAATCAACGGATTAGAAATTATATTAGTTACTAGTTTTTATATCCAGGGTTTCGAACCCTGTAAATTTTTGGTTCGGGTTCGGGTACGGGTTCACGGTTTGTTCCCAGAAAAAAATGATTTCATATAGTGTTTATTTTAGAATGTTATTTTTATTTATTTTTGAAAAAAAATTTCATTCAAACGCACAAGTAGAATATTTCTTAATGATTCTTCGGAGAGTTGTACTCTTTGTGGAGCTAAAACAAACTTCAGTGCCGGAAAACTCCTCCCAACACTGATTTGAGTTGCCGGAAAAGCTATTATGACCTGATACCAATTTGAAACAAAAAAAAAAAAAATTCTGCGAAATACGAAATTTAAATTTCTAAAAAAATTTCTGTGAAATAGAAAATTTGAATTTCTAAGCGATACGCTTAAATAATAATTACCATTAAAAATTGAACCCGAACCGAATTTTTCATTGGGTTCGGGTTCGGGTTCGAGTTTACGCAATTTAAAAAAATATCTTGAACCGGAGGGAGTTCAGGTTCGGGTTCCGGTTCGGGTTCGAAATCCTGGTTTGTACTAAAAAATCATATTTTTACACGATAATTTTATGTAAAGTCTTGTTTTCCATTATATTTTTATTTCATTTTATATTAAATACCTATATAAAAAAGGTGAATAAAATTGATTTTATTTATTGTCTTATAATGTAGTATAAACACTTTGCGATTTTTTTATGTCAAGCATTTCTTATCGGAGAAATTTATTCGATAGGTAAATGTCAGATGCAAACAATGCCTTAAAAATGGTTCTTAAAACATAAAAACTAAAGTTTTCTTTTGAAAAACTATAAATATTAAAGTTTTTAATTAGTTCTTTAAATGTCTTCATATATTTTATTAATTTCCTTTATTATTTTCAATTGAATTCATATGAAGGGATTTCAAAGAAGGATATTAAAGAAAAAGTCTATTTGAACCCGAACATTTAATGAACTCAATCCAATTAATCTCATCTTGAGGCAATACTATAACAAAAATTTTCCTCTATATTTCATTGACCATTAAGTTGTCTTCATGAATTCTGAACATTGTTTAGCTTCAAGGAAAGGAAATGGTAAGGATAATACTACAAGGAATTTTTCGACAAGACTTTATTGTATTTCATTTTCATCTTTTCTTGACTATACTTTTATATAGACTTATTTAATACGGATAGTAAAAGTGAGAAAGTTCTTAATTTGAAGTAAAATAATGCAATTAAATTCGTGTTTATGTGTACAGAATTTCGTTAATAGATTAGACAGAAGTTGAGATCTTCTTTTTAGTACAAATTTGTATTCAAATCTTTGTATAAAAATGTTCACACTTATAAACAACATAATTTCTAAATTAAGGTAAAGTTTTTATTTCCATAAATAAGAGATTTACTTATTTAAAAACTTGATTATACATATTATAGTGTACTTTTGAGTGGTTTTGTTCAATTGTTGTTTTTCAATAAATTTATTTACTATGTACATATGTACTTCCATAAATACTATCTGCGAATCCAATTAATATCAAATTAAATATGCTTCTCCTGTTTTCGAACTCATTTGATTTCCTTGTTTGGTTTTGGTTCAAATTCTTTGCATATTCAAATACATTCGAAAGGAAAATGCTTAGCTAAAAATATGTACTATTTACTAACTATTTTAAAATGAACTTAACAACTTAATATTTGATTTGCATTTGATATGAGAAATTATTTGTTTGAGATTTTTCTATAAATTTAAAGCTTTTGTATTATACAGGGTGTTTAATTTGAAATACAGCTGTAGTTTTATTACTAAGATAGAAATTATGATGTTGACTAAAGATTGGAAGCCGTTTAAATGGGTTGTTGATTTTTCTCTTTTCAACTGTTATTAAATAGAAAATTTCTGTAATGTTACAGCATTTAATCGATAATTAATGAGTACCTTTTTAATTACGCACAATTACACATGAATTATAATCATTCTGCTTATAAGAAATGAATTATTAGTCCATATGTGACAGTCAAAGTTTCTATTTCTATAGGAAACCTTCTTTATGCCCTTGTAACATAAAATGAATTCGCAAAAGTTCAAATGTTCTTAAGTTTGACATAACCTGAAAACTTTTTGAGACATTAAAATTTCTTTCTCATACCATTACTAACTAACACGACAGTTTTCGCGTCTATTTTAATATTTTAATTTTAATATTGTCTTTCGTTTATTTAATATTTTGAAATAAAGCCTAAAATTCTATCTAATAAAAATTTCAGACAAAATTTACGAGAAATTATTCCCTAATTACTTTTATATGTTGAAAGTAATTTTTAGGACAATTTTGGAGGATTAAAATGAAAACGAAAACAAAAAAAAAAAAAAAAAAAACAAAATATAAAAACAAGAAGCCAAACAAAGTGGAACAATAAACAATATTAATTTTTAATGTAGTAATAAACCTTTTCAATGCGAAAGTTTAGATAGATACAAAAAGAATAGGAAGGACATATAACCAAAAATGGTCCTGGCGATTAAAAATGGATTATACTATACCTTTTCGGTGTAATTTTTCATTTAACGTAGATAAATGGCTTTAGAGCACCATATCGTAAATATATATTTTTTTTTTTACTTAAAATATAAAAATAACAGAAAAAAAAACAACCAACTCCTAAGAAACCTTGTTCCAGTTTTCTATGAGTATGCCAGTTCAAGATAAGAGGATTTTCCACAGAGATAGTCGGTTTTTGCATAATATTAATACAACATGACGTTCTAAAAAGTAGACTAATGAATGAAATATAACTTCTAGAAGTTATAATATTGTATGTATTCGAAAATGTTAAAAATACCCATTTAACAATTGTTATAGAAGAGAGTAAATTAATATAATTTATATTGTATTAAAATTTAAGAAATTATTCAAGAAGAAAATAAAAGTGTTAAACTATTATATTATATGGGATTTTTGGAAACATAGAATTTACTGCTTCTTATAGGCCTTAAATTTTTGCTTATTCCTGGGAGCAATAATTTTTGTGAACATTTTCGGTATTAGGATAAAGGTGAATTTATATATGATCTTCACTTAAAGTTTATCACACCGAATTGGCTCATATAAATGAAAGTTTGTTATTTTAGTGGAAGACAGACGACACCGCAAAACTCGTTTATGACCCATAACATAATTCTATACACCAATAAGCACACCATAAAAAATTCTCATACCTAATTTTCTGAATTCACTACGTATATAATAATAACCGAAATCGCCGACCTGACTTTCTCCTTTTCCAAAAACCATTTTTATGTGATAAAATATAATATAGTTGTAGGATCTTATATAATATATTTTCCAAGTTGACACAATTTAGTTTATACGAATGTATGGATATTTTTTTCGGAAAATTTCTGTAAGTAAAACGAAAACATGTCCTATAAAATATACTTAGTCTTTTTTTATTATGAAAGAGTTATTTTTTATGGTACGGAAAGGGAGAGACTTTTTTTTTATTTCTGATGTACTTCAACGATAAACTTTATTGTCTCCATAGACTTAAAACTCATCACAAGGGAATATTTTAAAACTTCATTTCTCTACATAAAATCATAATAAATAAGACGAAAAAAAAGACCCAACAATAAGTTAAATACTAGAAATTATATATTCTATCATATATTCTAATAGTAATGATATTCTAATTAAAATTTTGTATATGAAAATTAATACGAGAAATAAAATTAGTTGGCAATAACTCCGTGAAGATAAGATTTTGTGTTTCAGTGAAATATACAATATTTTTTCACAATTTTCAAAAATTTTTCGCTTCAGGATGGTTAGACTTTTTCATCAATATCATCAGAAGTGTAAAGAATACCTTTTATTGTAGTTTTTAATTATGCTAGAGACATACATATATATGATATCGATATCATGATTTAAGAAAACCATATTGTATACCACATGTATGCCACTTTACACCATTTCAAAAAATGAAGCACCGGGTCCGGCAATTGAAGTGACAAAGTGTAAAAACGCTGTAATCATTTTGTTTATTGGTCGGTTTTATTAAGATTTGTGTCAATGATTGTTTATAATACATAGTTAATTTTACAATTATTCGAATGGTATACATATAACCGCTTTTTGTCTTAACCACCAGCTTCAATCTCTTCTTAAACGATGTGCACGATGGTCGCACGATGTCTTGGTTTAAACGGTCCCATTCGTCCCGAGCGTACGAAGTAATTCATTTGATTGTATAAAAAACAAAACGTGTCTTTTTCACCAACAAATAATTTTTACTACTGACAGATAATATGCCAAGCAATGTTCATGTCAACTTTTAGTATTGTAATATGTACGGTTTACATTTGGCAGCAATTTGGTATTAGACGCACACTTCAATAGTCGGACCCGGTTCAAATGTGGTATTGAAATAGTATCAGCTATACTACATATATTATCGATAACATAGTATGAATACTATATGTGTGTCTCTGTATTACATTAAGTAATTTTCATATTAAATTTTTTTTTCTGAAATTCATGTTCATAGACGAAGCTAACGACAAAAGTCTAAAAAATTATTTTAAACTTTTAAGGGTTTTGAAAAAAAGAAAAAGTTATCTTTTCCCATCCGCGATCCTTATAACAATTTCATATATGTGCGTATGTAAGAATATATTTTTATTCGGAATATTAAAATTTTTACATCAAATCGCTGCAAATGGAAGACTTTCAGAGGCTTGCAACAACAAATTTCCTAATATATATATATATATTCTTTTTAGTGCTTTCTTTATTTAACTGTAGGATTTTAAATCCAGCTGATGGGATTTTAAAATTGTTCCAGTTTATAACAATGAAAGAGAAAAATACTTGGATTTAAAAAGTTCTTTTATATAGAGGCTGAAAAAATGTCTGGTCTCTAAAATTTTTTTTATATATATTTGATTTATTTTTGTTATATATATATTTTTTTTGTTTTTTAAAAAATTTTTCTGGATTATGTAAATTTTCCATTTTATTTCAAAGTTAAATAACTTTTTTGGCTGACTATACAATAACAAGTTGACTATTTGAAATATTTAAAATCTTTTCTTTTTTAAGTTAACGTAATGTTAGGGGAATTCATTTAAGCTCTGTAAAATTTCCTTAAGGTTCTCAAGTGCTATTAATCTTTTCTACTCAAATGGACTTGCAATTAATGTTGAAGTATACTCAGTCCATTAAGAAGTTACTCATATTACATGAAATAAGATCATCTGAGAACAAATGCCAAAAGGAAATATGTTTCGTAACAAATAAGGAAAATCTTGAGTTTAGTTTGTGGACTGAGGTATCACATGAAATTTCTCATAATATGTTTAACACTCAGTAAACTTTGTTTGGTAGAAATGTTCTTAAAATATTCGAAGGATACAATATCAAGAATATAATTGGATACATTTGAAGTTTGCTTATAATTAATTTTGATGATAAATTATCATGTGTTACATTGTGAAATTATACAATACTAGTTGGCTTATGAAAAAAAAGAATCTATACTTCTATACCACATTTTTAGATTTATACTAATCTTGATCAATTATTTTTCTAATCATTTCATAAACTAAAATAAACTAAACCAAAATGCATTTTACTTTAAACATTTTTCCTTTTAATAAATTTTATTGAATTATTACTATTATAATTATTATTATTATTATAATTATTATATGAAAAATGTAAATAATAATAACTTGAAGAAGTTCCCAATTTTCGTGTAGGATTTCAATTGAGGTTAATTAAGTCGGTTGAAAGAGTCTGCTAATTAATTCCATAAGTAGTGATTTTATTTTCGCTATCCTAGAAGTACACACATCAATAATAAATGTTGTTAATTTAAGACGACCATATATCCTTTTTAACATCCATATTCTTGGGAAGAATTGAATAAATAGCTATTTTATTTAAATTTTAAGAGAATTTATCATAAAATGAAATAAATGTACGATTTCAATTCTTGATATATTGTCGAGAAACAACTAAACCATTTCCAGAGATTATAATTTTCTGGAAGAGTATTTCATAGAATATACATATATTTCCTGTGAATGGGCAAATTGTCTTTATCAGGATCACAATATTGTACTTTTGCTTGTTATTTCTGAAAGTTTTATTACGATACCATTTCCAAAGATAAAACTAGCTATCGTTTGGTTAAAAGTTTATGTGATACAGAACAAAAAAAAAAAAAAAAAAAGAATAAAACCGATTGAAGGAAATATTTTATTGGCCGGAAAAAAAGAGAATCCCATGAAAAAGACATTCCATATATATACACTATCATGTATGAAGTAATCGCCCACTCGTACTAAATGGATAATATTTCTTTTTTTAAATGACCATTGAAATTGGTATCTATTCATGTTAAACCAAACAAATTCCAATTTATGTATCGAGGTTTAAATTTTGATTTTAAATTTTTTATTGGAAAATTTGCAATTATTCACCTTTCAAAAATTCCACTAGTTTTACAGAACCTAACGAGAATCGATGTTATTGTCAAAATGTTACTAAATAAATACATCTCATTCAAATTTAAAATACATAATAATTAAATTTATATAAAAATTTTTAATTACTCATGAAATCTAATTTTTGTTTTATTCTAAAACAAGACAAATCGATTTTTTTTTTTTACATAACTATTGGATTTCTACAAAATTTGGCTTTTAAAAATGTTTTACAATTTTGGTGAAAAAAATCAAAACTTTTATTCGACACGCATACGAACACTAAATGTACCCAATTAATTACATATAAATGGCTACTAGTATCGTTCTTAAATAAAAAAGCAAGTATCAAATTATATTGTATAAACAATTCCCGCGGGTAAGCCACCTACGCAATAAAACTTTTAATTATAAAATCAGTGATGATATTTTTTTTTTTTTTTAAATATACGTACATCAAATTTTTAATGAAATTTATTTATTATAATGAAAAATATAAATAATATAATAAATTGTATTTATATCAACTTGAATATGGATGTTTAATTTGGTTTTTACTCAATATCATATGAATAAAAAAAAAATAAAAAAATTCCAAAAACATACCACTTGAACAACAACACTTACTAGAGAATCTCATCTTTCCTTGTCCTTCAAGACAGAATCGTAAATACGATACAACTTTACATCAAGTTGGAAAAAAACAAAGATCATAAATCTCGTTTCCTAGTATCATCACCTTTATACTAGCCTTGTTCTATGGCTACTTATCTCTTGTGAAAATAGCAGGAAATAAAACTAAAAAAAGAAAACTGTGAAAAACCCATCATCAGTACATATTGAGAACGTATAAAAAGGAAAACTTTGTTCACATTATTATTGTATTCCGAATTACCAAAATATTCTAAAGTTAAAAAAAAAACGTCGAGAATAAAAAACTAAAGTATGTTATATAAAATTTAACATGAAAAAAGTTATCAAGAAAGATGCGAATAAGAAGGTTTCCTGTTTTTTTGTTGTTGCTGTATTAAGGACACAAAATGACTGATAGCATCGAAATAAAAAGAATCAAAATAACCGAAAACAACAAGCAAAAAACAAATGACACCTTCAATCATTTTGGCACAATCCTTACGGGTATTTTACTCTTATTATTATTATTGTAGAAAATACACACCACATATTTATAGGCGAACGCGTATAGAACATTGACTATGATTCCTTTTTTATTGTTGATATACTTATTGTGTATTCCCGGTATATTAATATGATTTCTTTCCCTGTTTTTTTTTTTCCTTTTTTTTTTTATCTTATCTAGAATGTTATTTGTATCGCGAGCGTCTTATGTTCTATCTGTCATGAAATAAATAATAAATAAATAAATCCGATGAAGTGAAATGACAGAAACAATGTTAAATTCGTATACGTATATATTCTATGTTTTTATTCCATTTTATTTTAATACAATAACATAAAGTAATGTAAATCGGCCTATAGCCGATTTTTTGATGCCCTATGGTAGAAATGGGAGAGAAAAATTGTGAAAACTAACAATATATCGAGGTTTTCCTTCATAACTTTGTTTGCCCTTTTCAAAATTTTCTCTAATTTGTAAGTAACTCAGACCCTAGTAGCATAAGTCTAATTTGCAAATTTCATTCAAATCAGTGCATTAGTTCTGAAAATACATCAAAAAAACTTTCTGAACAGGGTTATTTCTTCCTACGACTACTTCTTTCTCCACTATCCTGAGACCGATATCACTGAAATTTACAATGGTATGGTCTATTAATGTAGTCAACCAATATAATTAATTTAAACAAAATTGCTTTACCAATTTTCCAATTAAACCCGAAAAACTATATAAAAAAAAACGACAAAACTTTATGGCCGCCCCTGTTTTTCCTTAATAACTTCGCTGCCCCTCAGTCGATTTTGCTGAAATGCAATACCAAAACCACTATAGCAATAACCAAGTAGCATTCTAAATTTCATCAAAATTGCATAACGCGTTTTTGAGTTATTTTGTCAACGGACGGACGGTAGTACCAAACATGGAGCATTAATATAGGGGAATTTTTTTCAGAATTTTGGCTCATTTTCAAAACCCAATTACCCCAATTTGTTCTGCCAGAATTCCACAATTTTTTTTCTAAGTATTCTATAAAATGTTACCTTTTCAGCGCGCTATAACATAACTTGATAGGATTAGAACTACTAAAGTTATACGATTCTATTGGAAAAAAACGCCACGAACTTTCTACTTAACTCAATATTTTAAGGTTTTTCTCTCCATAACTTCGTTTCTTCATTCTCAAATTGGCCCAAATTCACAGGTAGGCTGGCGTCTAATAGTATAAACACGTTTCGTAAATTTGATTCATATCCGTATATAACTTTTTAAAATACATTGGAAAAACTTTATGAACAGGCTTATTTTAGGCTACAACTATTTCTTTCTCCAGTATCCTTAGACCGATTTGACTGAAAATTAACTCGGTATCGTCTATTTATGCAGTTAACCTACATAATTAATTTGAACAAAATCGGGTCACAAATTTTCCAATTACATGCGAAAAACCATAACGAAAAAAACGACAAAACTTTCTGGTCACCCTGGTTTTTGCTTTATAACTTTGCCCCCCGTGGATCGATTTGGCTCAAATACCAAACCAAGTTAAGGAATAAGCAACTCAAATTATAAATTTCATCAAAATCGGATAACGCGTTTTTGAGTTATCTTGTCTACGGACGGACGGACGGACGGACGGACGGACATGCATAAATCGATATAACTTTTGATTCCCTACACAACCATACCTGTGAAATTTTTCTCCGATTATTATTTCTATGTGTTACACACTTAGTGACAAAACTAATATACCCTCTGGTAGTACCTACCATAGGGCATAAAAATGTAGGTATCTTATCATAAAATTGTTTTGTTTTTCTTCTATGAAAAGTTATGAAAAGTTTCTCACTAAATTTGATACCTGAAGAAATTGATAGATATTAATAATTTCGATTATTAAGTGACAAGTTTTCTTGTTCAAGATAAGAAAAAATACGAGACGTTTATCATGTTTTCAACATTTTCATAAAAATTATTTAATATTTAAGTTTTTCATTTATAATACATGTATACGGGAGTCATATTCAACTTTTAATAGCTTTATTGTTTTACCAGTTTTTTTTCTTGCTTTAAAAAACTATTGTATTTAAATAAATTAAAATAGAAATCAAAATATTTTCCATATTTAATATTTATGTAGGATGGCTAAGAAACATGATTCATTATAAAAGACTATTGTGAATGCAACCATGAAGGGCACAGCTGCATGGTAAGTTTCCAAATAAATCCTATGTAAAAATGAATCTTGTAGATAAGATGCCTACATGATAGTCTTATATTAAGGAACTGATGACTTAACATAAGACTAAGAAAAGTTCTAAGCTAAATATGGTATATGTAAATCACGTAGATAGAGATAGAGATGTTTGAACTAGGACTAGGGTAAAGAATAATCATGCAGATAAGATGCCTGCATGATAGAAGAAACGAAGAAATAATGAAGAAGAGGATGTGTTAAGCGGTAGTCGAGAAAGATAACCGCGATTCAAGCAAGACTCAAAAAATTAAAAATTGAAAATTAACAAAGTGTTTTATTTGAAAGTCATGATTATCGTTTTTCCTACATTTATATATTGGATTCCATTACATGAAGAATGCATTTTAAAGTTTTTTTACTTCAGAAATATTATGTGGAGAATTGAACAAATCGTCGAAACTCACGATTTTAACACGCACTCATGAGTACTATATATTTATTTAAATTGTTATAGAAAATCAATAAAAACTATACTTCTAAAATATGAAATTGTTATTTTTTGTATAAATGCAACAGAATGAAATTTATAGCAATTTAACTTGTTTTATTGTGAACATGAGGAGTACTTATTTAAGCACATAACTATTTTGTTCATATATAGAACATTAATAAATACACCACTCATAATAGAGTATCTATACATAATTTTATGTGTTTATTTTTTTGTTGTTATATCCTTTACCTTGTGTTGTTATTGTTTTTTTTTTCTTCTTACTAAACTATCGTTACATAAACTAACAACATTGGTGAACTCCTTAAAACAGAAAATGAACTTAAGCTCGTGACATGACTATGAAGGTTCTCTTCCGTAAATTTACGTTTCCTGAATTTTCTTCGGTTCATTGAAGTTTCCTATATATACGTATATAGTGTAATCATATATGATGTATGTGTGTTTCTATAGTGAACTATATTTTGTTGTGTTGAATACAAAAATATTTCTTAGCTTAAGGGCAAAACGAATGATTGTAAATGGACCGCAAAAAAAAGAAAAAAAAAATGGAAAAAGAATTATAATATATACTACTTAACTTGTTATATGTGCAAACATTTTCTTAGTTCGGAAATAGTCTGTTTTATATTATTTTATACAACAATTTCTTATAAGTTTACATATAAATCTGTAAAACATATACCATATATATATATAGATATGTAATTAACAAAGTTCTTAATCTTCGTGAAAATGTATTTTTATTCTTAGAAAAAATCAAATAAATATATAATTAGTATATTTGTGTTGTTTACCTCAAACCTCGATTCGATATTATTTTACAATTTCTTAAGTATCTATTAACATTTGTACTAATTTATTATTTGTATGATATTTAATTAGATTATAATAATATATCTTATACTATATACAAGATCTATATTTATTATATGTGATTAATTTAAGTAAGGATACAAATCAAAATCTAATGAAAATTTAAATTTGTCCTTTTGTATATAAATGTTTCCCCAAAAATTTTAACATATTAAATCCTTTTAAAATGTCATCAATTTAGATATATTAGTGACATATCCTTTTAAATATGTTATCATTTTAAGTGCTTCTAATTCTCTATGAATATAATTTACGATTAAATTGTATTTTCATTTTATCATTGAAATATAATAAATTTTTCTTTTTTTTTTTTTAGTTTTTATGTAAACTTTTGAAATAAAATTAATAATGATATTATTGGTCCTTTAGATTCTAGTTTAATTGAAAATTGAAGTTGAAAACTATTTACTTTTATGAAAGTTTCAATTTCGATAAGTATGAAATATTTTAGGTTGAAAGAAAATTAAAAAATTTTTTTTTTTTTTATGAATGAATTTCAAGATTATAATTTCAAGAAATATTTAATATCGAATTGTCTAGAAAGTTTTTCCGTTTATAGAATATTATTTCGTTATTGTTTTAAAGTTTATTATGGTACTAGATCTCAGTGGCGTGGTGCGAGTGGATTGCAAAGGGATGCAAATAATTAAAATTTATAGAATAAACATTATGACTTGTATTTCAATTCAATTCGATTCTTAATTTTTACTGAACGATTATTTAAATTTCTGATCAATTAAAACAAAAAAACTTTGGATTCAATTTGCATATTTTTACAAATAATATTGTTTTTATCTTTCAAATAAGTTTTACTGCGCATACAATTAAGAATGTCTTCATTCTAAGTAGGTAAAATGATAATATTTTTTTCAGTTAGATTTTATAGATTTTAATGAAATTTAAATTGCATTTTTCAAGTTGAATTCAAATTAAAAAAAAGTAGAAACTTAAAATTGATCTATAGCTTTTCATTTAGTTTAGGTTTTCATTTTTACTAGTACCGCCCATTGGTCGAAATTCGACCTAATAAAATGAAAATTAAAGTATCGATTGCAATAATTAAAAGTTAAACTTGTAAATTTCAATATGATATTCTTATTCACACTTATTTATTTACAAAACCAAACATCAATGTTTTTTTCAATTGTTTTCTATATAATTCTGAATCAAAAACCTTCTAAAACATTTCAGTTCTTTCCCACCAAACACAAATTCGTATAGCACACAACAGCTCTGTGTGCCATATATTTTGTGGTTGTTCCCATATAAATATATGGGAAATTTTCACCTGTTCAACCTGGTTCAACGACCATATATCAACATACTTTTTGTGTTTACAGACTTCTCCTTAACAATAGCTTTCCATCGATATATATATTAAGCCACATCTTTTGTTACAATACGAATAAAAGGGAGGTAAATTTTTGTGTTTGCCTATTTATATATAGATTATAATATAGTTCCTTTTTCAGTGATTTCTATTAAATTTAAGAGACAAACGAAGTTATGAAAAGACCTAATCTATTTTGCAAATTTCATTGAAATCAGATAATTGCAATTGTCGTATAAATAGAGGAACAGACTTTTGATTCTCTTCACATACACTGTTATGAAACCGTTTTCCGATGATTATATTCAGGCATTCCAGACGTAATAAGAAAAGTAATATGTCCTTGGTATACTACCATGAGATATAATGAATCAATTACAAGTTAATTGAATGTAATTAAACCTTTTATCAAAATTTGTATATATATAAAATACTAATAATATAAGATACTTTATAATAATATAATATACATGTTCTGATTGATCATCTTTCATGTCCTATATTTCCATGTAACTTGTATATTCATTTCAAAATAGAGAAGACCTTAAAGATATTACTTATCATTCAACTCATGTGAAATGCTTTTGGTACCTTGAATTGTCTACCATGTATATAGAAATACAATTCCTGAGGGTAAAAGGGAATTCATTTATCAGATAACCGAAAACAATTTTTCATCTTGGCATGTGTCATAAGGATATGAGCTAACGTATATATATATAAATATATCCTCTCAAATTTATATGGTTATATCATTTTCGATATAATATCTACATACATTTTTTGGAGAACGTCAACTATATATTCTATTCCTAGACAACATCAACAATATCATAACGAATGAAATAAACGAAATGAATGAATGGTTTGAATGAACGAATGTACATAGTTCAAGAAAAACAAAAAAAAACAAAATATGTGCAAACGAATAATCAAAATCTAAAGATTGTTCAACTTGAATACAATCCAGGATATATCAGGATATTGTAAGCTTTATACTCTTTCACGAGCTAAACGCAGAAAATATAAAACATTTATATTTGTTGTTTTTTGTTATATATGAAATTGTTTCAAGAGCTCTGTTCTGTTGTTATACAACCTTTTTATATCATTCTTTTTTTTTTTTTATTTTGCAGCAACATGATAATAGCATATATATATATTGTTCCTCTGTTTTCGAATGTGTTTTCATTTTGATGATGATAATGGCATTGGTTTTGTTGCTATTCTGTTGATATTATACCAAAAACGAAGGATCAATAAATCGTAACAAATGAGCTATAAGCGGCTTACAGATAACACTGCCTATGATAGTACTACAGATAAGAAAGGTCTGAGTATGTTCTACATAGCTTATCTTCGATTAGGTGTCATATTTTTCGTGGAAAAAAATGACTATACATGAAAACATTAAATTATTTGATATATAAAATCGAGGAAAAAAGCACATAAGAACGTAAGATATTCTTCATATTTACAGGTATTTATATGAAATAGAAGAAAATATGTTTAAAATGTATTATGTCAATCTTGGTGAAGCTCTTTTTAGAAAAATTTTCTTCTTTTTGGTTATGTTGATGACCTTAATTTTACTTCAAAGTTTTTAAAATGACAATATTAATAGAAAAATTAATGATACTTAAAATAGGTAGATAATTATATTCGGTTGATCTATTCAATTTTATTTTTTTTTTGCCCTCGGAGATATGAAAAGTAAAAGGATCAAATTTATTTTTAGTGGTACTTGTTTTATTTACATTTTAGATTAAATTTTAAGATTAGAATACTCAAGACTATGAATGAGTTCAAGTTACAATTAATGCGTAAACACATTTTAAAGTTTTCAAAAAATCCACCCCAAGCAGGTATATCTTATAAAACATCTTGAAAATTGATTCATTTCTAAATTGGCAAATATATTATCAAACAGGCTTTTCAGAATTGTTATCCTTTTCTTAAATACCCTCCTTCCATGTGCGTACGAGTAATGAGGATACCAGTTAATATATGAAACATTAAATTACATTTCAATCTCGCACCTCCGGTTAAATTTTCATCAGATGCTTTAATTTTGTTATATTTCTAAAAAAAAAATCCACTTACAATATCTTAAAGTATTGTGAATTAAATTATGAAATAAAATTTATGCTTCTTTAAGAATATAACAGGCAATTTATAACATTTCTTAAAGAAAGCATCAATATATATTTATTTATTTATTTTTTTTTTTGAATAATCTAAATTGTAAATGTCTGTCTGGGATAAGAGGCCAAATTATATACACACTGAATTTGTATACTAGAAAATATTTTTATAAAGAAAACATGTACTTTATGTAAAGAAGTTTTAGTTAAGAAAATCTTTGAAAATGAGGGCTTTTTTGGAATTTGTATTTTTATCCACTTGTAAAAAATTCAGGAAGGGCCAAGATAAGTTTTTACACTCTATAAAAAGAAAAAAATAACAAAAAAAAAGAAAGCGATCGTTATTAAAATGGTAGACACGATGTTATAGCATACAAGAATGACGGTAAACTTGTTTACATTAAGATAAGTAAGGAATTTGATTCTAACAACTCAATATTTAGTAACAAGCAAATCTTTAAAAAATTCCTCTTATAGTAATAGAACTGAATTTAATAGTATATCGTTATGAAGATTTTCACAGGCTTCTTTGAAAAAAAGAAAAAGAAAAAAAGGAACAAGTTTGTGAAAATCATCAAAATTCCATTCAAACTGATTCCAAAGGTAGATGTAGTGTTTGTATCAAATTGTATATTCCTGGGAGTTGAATACGAAAGTAGCACCTGTATGCAGATCCTTGAATATAATTTGAATACATTCAGGAATTTTCATTTTTTCAATTTTCTATTTCGTTAGTATTTTCTGGAATTTTGTGATTTTTTCTTCATCATCATGTCAAAATTAAATCAATTTCAATTTTAAAAAATTCCCAAAGAATTTTCATACAAGTTTTTTTCTTTATTTATTTGATGAATTTTTATTAATATCAAGTCAGAGAATTTTTGTATAATTTATTTTAAATGAAATTTTCATCCGTGTCCGCATTTTTCCTGTTAAATAATTGACGAAAAATGAACTGATGAAAGACAAGGTTCGATAAACCATCGTAATTAATATGAAATTAAATTTTAATATTTGAATTAGGAAGTAAATATGTAACTAAGGATAATATGATTTGGATGGATTTTGTTTTTAATCCACTCTTTTGATCGGTTGAAGAGGATTACTATATGTGAAACTCTTTCAATATAACAATAATTTTCTCTTGTAAATTCATATAGATTTTGCCAATTTTAGTTTCTCTTTTAATAATCCTTTTATTCCTGAAAATGTATACCGCAAGCATGGTTCATGAAATCGGACATAACCTAAATTCAACTTTAGAATAGTTATAAGCACGCGGTACAAATTTTTCAATAGTTCTCAATTATTGTATTTTTGTATTCACTAATTATACCGCATTTTAGTCGATATCTAATAATTTAGAATCTGCCCGAAATCATTTGTTTTATACGGTGTTTTACCGCATTGAAATATAAGAGTCCTGTTAAATATTCGAACAAATATTTTAGAAGATTTTATTTCTTCCTTGTATCTGCATACTTGTAGGCGTGAAAGAAAACTTTCAAATATTTAACACTAATTCTTCCAGCAACAGAAAACATAATTTTTCTTTTATTTTTCTGGTAAATTTTTATGCCCTATGGTAGGTACTACCGGAGGGTATATAAGTTTTGTCATTACATTTGTAATGCATTGAGATTAACATCTGAGAAAGGTTTTAAGGCCATAGATGTACAGAGAATTAAAAGTTATATCAATTTATGCATGTCCGTCCGTTCGTACGTCCGCCGTCCATCCGTCCGGATACAAGATAGCTCAAAAACGCGCTTTGATGAAATTTGTAATGTGATTTTGTTATTTCTTAACTAGATTTGTTACTGTATTTCAGCAAAACCATGGTGGCCAGAAAGTTTCGTCGTTTTTTAACGTTTTTCAGATTTAATCCGAAAATTTAGAAGCAATTTTGTTTAAATTATTTACATGCATTTGCTATATAAATTGGCGATATTATGTTAAATTTGAATAAAATCGGGCCATGGATATTGGAGTAAAAATAGTCCTAGGAGAAAATAAGCCTGCTTTTAAAGTTCCTTTAGATTTACTTTAAAAAGTAATATACCGATTCGAATAGCTGAAGATACTATATTTATGGTGTTAGGCCCCAGGCTACATGTGAATTAGAGCAAATTTGAAAAAGAAGAAACAATGTACCAAAAATCTTCAAATATTATTAGTTTTAGTTGTTTTTCTTTCATAGGTCATCAAAAAATTGGCTATAGACCGATCTTCAGTTACTATATTATTTTTATTGTGGTTTTAGGATAAAGAATGTCTAGAAATCATTTTTGCGCTCCATGTCAGATACTATCGAAGATGGCCTATTTAAGTTTTATATCATCCCATTAAAGGGGCCACCCACATAATATTCTCTAGCTTGAGGTTACTAAAGTATGAAACATTTCAAGAGATTGTGACCCTTATCAGACTATCATCTATATATTCTTTTGTTTAACTTTTGGTTAGGTGATTTTACGTCAGATTTTATTTTGTTCTTCTCGAAAAATATGATTTATATGGTTTTGATATAAAAACAAAAGTCTGTGTTAAGAAAAAACGTCAAAAGTGTATATAACACCTTCATTTCTGAATCCCAGAATTTACGTCTTTTTGTTTTTGTTTTTTTTTTTTGAATATAATATTAAATTATCATTTAAATAAGATATTCAATTGGATTTTTCGTTTTTTGTTCATAAAAATGCGTACATATAAGTATATTTTGCAGTCATATTATTCAGAAATTTATATTTCAAAAATTTTTGAATGCTGACACAAGTATTTGGTTTTTTTTTATTTTTAGAAAATATGCTTCAAAAATCCTCACAAATTTATATACTGGTCACATTTTAATCGATATTTCAGGTATGATATTTTAACATATGTACTATAATAATTTGTTTGTAGGCATTCTGTATGGTAGAAAAAAAAAACATATTTTGTGTGTGTATAAATTTTAGAGAATGTAAACAATATAAATAATAAAAAAAAAAGCAATGAACATATTGCAGTTAAAACATAAATTTTGTATATTAATTTTGACCACAGATGTGAATATGTTTTCTGCCTAATCAAATATTTACAACAGAATGCTTTTAATTAAAAGTAAAAATAGGAAACTAACGTGAATTTTTTTTTTTTTCAAGTTGTAAAAATCTCTGGAAAATTTTAATAATAAAAAATATTATAATTATTTTATAAAGTTCAAGTAATGTAAACGATCCGATTGAATCAATTCTTAAAAAGAAAGGATCATTGATTGGTTATATAGTATGTGCATCCGGTATAATAATTTAGTTTAAAAAGTAATAACATTTAGGACAAAAAATAACATTGTTTCATGATAAAACGGTTTGGTTCCATCTTATCGTAATAAGGATTTTGATTTCTGAGAAATTCTGCGCCAAATTGAACTTGTAAAAAAACTAAACTAAAGTTATTAAAAGTCCAACTCACAGATGGTTGTCTATGAATTAAAACAAATTCAATGAACTCCTTTAAGGCAACAAACTGAATTTAATTTTCAAAAGAAATCAGACCAACTGAAAGTGAACAAATAAAATTCTTTTGAATTTAATGTTAATTTCAAGAGGTATGCAGATTGAAGTTAATAAAAGCGAATGACTGCACTGACTGAGTTTTATTTAAATAAATAAGAGCCATTTTTTTTTTCAGGTTGTTTTCAACATCACTTTACAAACCTAACAATAATACAGAACAAGTCCTTTTCAAAACACTTTTTTCTGCTATGAATGATGCTTTCACGTTAAGTTTAGTGTTCGTCTTCAAAAAAACAAAAACAAAAAAAATAGCTCGTACTACCATTCACCTTTTTTTTTGCGTTACAATTCTCGCAAAAAAATGAAAATAAAAAATGACACCAAAATAACATATTCACCAAAAGAAACACGTAAGACATAGAAGAAAATTTCTAAGAAATGTAAAAATATTGTATTGAAGTATCCTTAAACTTAACAAAAAAAAAAAAATACAAAGTACAGATGAATACTTGGTAAGAAAATAGATACAAATGTACATATATATATATATATACAGAGCTTTTTACTCAAATGTAACAATAGCAATGCCACTGAAATATTTATTTGTCCCGGAAGGATTCTTATGCGCTCCATTTTTAGAATCATCGTCGCGTTTAGTATTATCATCATCATCACTATCTTGTCTAAGAAATGGAATCAAGCGACCCATCTTGAAGAGAACGGATCAAAAATGCTAGAAAAGATAAACGAAAAGTAAAAAAAAAAAAAAAAAACAGAAAATACTTTGAAAATGTTAGAAAAAGTTCATTTCATGTTTTTTTTTAAAGAAATGAAGAAAAGTATGGAAAACCTTGTTACATGATTTATGTATGCAGTTTGTAATTTCATACAGCATCCGGTTGGAACTCTTTTTCGTTGTTTTTTTTTCTTCTCTTGGATAACAAAATTTCATCTCGAATAGAAATCAAAATAATAATTTTTTTTTTCGCATTGAATATTAAACAAATATATTTTCTTTAGGGTTTTTGTTTTTGTTTTATGGCTTTTCCCATAAGTATTTTTGATCTTTTGATTTTAATATTTTTGAGGTTTTCTTTTAATATTTTGGTTGTAAACCGGAAATGTTGAAGAAACATTTTCCATAAATGGTGAAGATTTTTTTTTGATAACACCTAAAAATATGCAAATTATTCGAAATATTATATTCGAAGAAAAGGAAAATTTTTCAGAAATTTCGTAAAGTCATGTAAAGTCGTTTTAAAAACTTATCGAATTAAAAATTTTGAAAGAAATTTTTTTTCTTGTTTTCTTTTTTTAAGTAAAAGAAAGTCTTTTATTACAATTTTTATGTGGGAAGTTCTTAAGTTCTCAAGTTCTCCTAAAAGATTTTGTGAGAAAAATTATTTTTAAGAAAACTGGATTTTTTTTTTCTTCTTATAATGGAAAATATGAAAATTCTTATCAATTGTCAGATATAATTTTGTGATATAGTTTTCAGGTCATTGATGATGATGTGAGAATCTTTTCTTTTTTTTTTTTTTTAGAATATAAACGAAGAAAATGTTTAACGTAATTTTTTCCTTCTTAGGATGGATATATTTTCTTCTTGTTGTTGTTGTTGTTGTTTTTTTTTTCTGAGAAAGTAATTTCCGTTTGATTTAGTGTTTACACGCGTTTTTCACAATATACGGTTTTATTCTAGAACTTATTTTTTTTTTTTTTCTTTATATTATATTATTTTATGTTCAACAACAAAATACTTTTTCTTCATTCCATATTGTTGTGTGTCGTGTTATATGAGTACATCAAACCAGTGAAATGAATATAGAAACTGTTCGCATCTTTTTAATACATATTTTCATTTTATATTTTCTTTCGGTGTTCCTTTAGTATTATATATGCTTTTGGTTCTATCATCTCCGGTTGGTATTTGTTGCTGTTTTTGTTGTTGTTGTTGTTGTTTTTCTCGATATAACACAAAACTCTTATATGATATATAAATACTTAGCAACACATAAGTATAAAGGACAAAAAACAGCTTTAGACATAAAGTTTAAGTTTATGGCACTTTCCTTCGAAGCATAAAGAATGAAATTTTATAGCTGAGTGCTCCATTGTTCATATATATGGCATACGTAAAAATCTTATGTTGTGCGGCATAATGTCATTTCATATCATATACCGCATGTATTAGGACTGAGTCTTCAAGAGTTCTATTTTTTTATTTATCTTATATCTATACATTTTTCTTTCGTTTTTTTCTTTTTTTTTTTTTTGATACGGGATATACGAATATAATACATATGTCCTAAGAAAGAGAACGCGTTGTGTTCTAAAATGTTCCATGTTTGGTAATACTTCAGTGAAGTATCAATACAAAAATTTTCTTTTATATTTTTATAAAGAATTTTATATAGAATATACAGGGTATGACATACAATGTTTTCGAATTGCTGAAGTAAAGGCAATTAAAATATCTTTCTATACTTTGTTATATTAACATTCAAGAGTTTTGTAGGCATGGTGTACTAGTAATCAATGGCTGCATCCAGCACTACTAAGCGCTTAGTCGAAATTCTTAATCTAAGCAGTTAGAATTTTTTGAACTCCTGGATGCGTATTTTTTGCTTGAATTAAGCGAAAAATAATTTTATTGTCTGTGCTAAACGTCAAATTAGTTTTAAGTACGGTCCAAACGCTCAGTCTTTTTACACAGTCGTAGTTTGCGCAGTTTTTCTGTGGGAAAGCCTGCGCAAATTTTGTGTCCACACGATACCGTCTTTTCCATATTTTTACACAGTTTTCTTTGGAACTTCTTAATGTCAAGATATTGTTCTTTAGAACTAATAATAATAAATAGTTTCAGTTTATAACCTCTAAAAAGTCTCTTGGAAGACATTTTCGTGCCTTTCGCCTTTCGCAATTGCATGAAAACTGTGTAAAATAATGAGTTTTCGTCCACACGCTACGATTTGCATGCACGTACCACAGTTATTTTTCAGACACGATCTGAAATTGCACAAGCCGCACTTTTGTCTGCGCAAACGAACTGTGACTTGTCCAGACGCTCAGTTTTGCATGTGCAAATCTGATTTGCGCAGGCAAAACTGAGTAAAAAACTGTGCGTTTGGACGCCTCTTTATTTGAAAAAATTCTAAAAATATATTTTTTTTTAACGAAACAAGTGCCGAAAGTAAATAAAAATTGAGAATAAAGTGGAATAAAAATTTTATAGGAAAGTGGAAAAATTTTAACCAACTCATTGCAATTAAAATTCAATAATCCAGAAACCATTTTCAAAAATTCCTTTCAATTTATCCATTGCACATACCATTTCTTAACGTGAACAACAACCTCAAATGCGCTGTTTGGGTTAGCAAAAAATTTTTATGCTAGAATTTCACTAAGCGCTTAAAGTTAGAATTGCATCCAGTCCTCTTGCTAGATTTAAGCGCTGTAAAGCGCTTTAAGCGGTTAGAACTGCTGGATGCGCCCAATGTAACATATGTATCGGAGTGATTCAGAGCTATTGACGAAATTCTACAATAAAAAATAACTGTCTTCATTGTAACTTATGTCCAGCAAGTATTGAGAATTCCAGTGCTTTGTGTATTTTTCGAATTTCTTTAAAATTTCAATTAATATTCAAAAACTAATAATCACCCATTTCTCAGTGTCATACCCTGTATTTTTATATAATATGAATAATACTTATTCGATTATTATTTATGGAGTAGAAAATATTTTAGCGGAGTGTGAACATTATAGAAATTCACCGATTTGAACGTTATCAGAGTTTCACCTTTAACAATAAAGAAAACAATAGCCCCGAAGAGAAAAGGAACATTAAAGTTAGATGCTATTCAGTTGATTCTTCTTTATTCTATTTTGACAATAGATGGCTGCTAATGGAATTGATCATTTATTTTCTTTCTTTCTTTTTTTTCTCAATTTCAATATTAATTTTGATATAAGTTTATTTATAAATGATATTTGGATAACATTTTTCTCATTAGTTTATGAAATACGTATAAAAAAGAAGCTTTTTAAATATACTTCAGACAAGATAAAAAAAAAAATCTTTTATATTCTTTATATCCTTGATCTGAATTCATATCAATATCTGCATAAACGATTTCTTCTATGTTTTAATATCCATCAATATATTTTCCACTTGCTATTTAATAGAAAAAATACATTTGAGGTACAAATCAATTATGCCCGTTTTGTAAAGGAAAAATGATATTGGATAATATTTTGAATACATGAAATAGGATTTTCTTTTATTCATTCTGATCAATATGTAATCAACAATTGTGTATACTTTCTGATAATTCAAAATTGAAACTGAATATAATATGATTCGATTCAATGGAAAAATGAAAATTTTATATTTTCAAATCAATTTCATAAATTACATGAAAGGGCATCTGGGAATTGTTTTTACAATTTCAAATTTACGAATAGAATTTGTAGAAACAAATGATTTCAAAGTATCTGTTTGTATTTCAAATACAAACAGATATACTATAGTTTACATTTAAAAATGAAAACGACGACTGTAATAGTATACTGTGTAAAATGTAGAAAAAGATTCAGTCGTGATGAATTAAACTCCATATATTGTAGTTTTAACCGAGTTATGAAAATATTCAAGATATATGGCAAGAGAAAATCTGTAATGAAATAATTTCTTCGCAATACCTTAAAACATTATGCAATATGATGCGTGCATTTAGAGCTTTCTTGTTGAAAAGGTTATAAATGTTAGCCGTTATGCTCAAGGTATACTTTATTTCCGTTTATTTAATTTACTAAAAAACTTTTGTTAACTTACCGAACAACAATGGAAATTGTTAAAACTCGCGTGCCCCTATATTAACTGTCAACATATACAATAGATCAATCAAATTGTGTGAAATTAAAGATAATTATATAACTAAATAAATATTATACAGGTATTCAGTTATATGCAAATTTTTCTTTTGAAAGACTAAAATTAAAAAGAAAACTACAAACTTTAGAAATAAGGAGATTATAACCATTTTTTGTCTTGTATTGAAAATCTAAGGTGACAACACGACCATCTGTTTTTATTTTCAATGTGCGTAAAAAATAATATTTCAAATTGAAACCCTTTTAACATACAAGAACCTTTCTCATTTCACTTTATTATATTAAATTATTCACAGAAAAACCAAAAATGAAACTTCTCGTAATATATATAATATAAGAGAAATTCATATAAATACGTATATAGTATGTAAATGATGATAAAAAAAAAAAATTTATAACTATTCATATTACCGCCTAGTGAGAATATTTCATAACTACGTTCAGGATATAACATCCCGCTTACTTTTCTATTTCATAACAAATTTCCAAAATTCGTTTTGGCAAACATTAGGAACATTTATTATGAAAATTTTTTTTTTTTTAGGGCGACTCACACGTTATTCCCGCGTAATCTTAAAATCGATTTTGAAGTTAGAGTATAGAAAAAAAGAAACAAATATCAACCAACTCCACCTACTCAATTTTCTTTAAGTATATTTAACTTAAAGAAAATATGGAAGAATACTCAGAATTTTAAACCAATTCTAAAGAAAAATATCTATTGTTTTCTACAATGTATATAAAATCCCATATAGTATCATTTAGAATGCAATCAGAAAAAATTATGGTGGGTTTCGTCTTCGTGGAGCCTGTTTTGAAATTGAGAATTTTTGAAAATTGTGCCTTTCTTGAATGGCATAATGCCAATATATAGAATTTATCCAAATGAAGGTTCTAGAATTTAAAGCAACAATTTTCTATGGAAATAAATTTTATAATGTAGAATATTCACAAAAAATAATGAAACTAAAGATGAACAAGTGCGTTCCACATAATACTAAATAGAAATGACATTGTGTATCAATTTTTTAATGAGGGAGTACTGAGAATGCCTTAAAAATTAAACCATTTGAACTTTTAGCCAATTCTAAAGGAATAAAAAGGAATTTGAAAAGTACCATCGAAAACAATCTATTTAGTCAATAACAAATGCATTATGTGTTTGATTTGTTGATGAGCTCTTCGGATAATTTCCTTTTGAAGTCGATTTGCTATAATCAATAGTTCTGTTCCATTTTGAACTTCATATAATATATCAGTTTGCTTAAAGAAATGGTAATATTCTTTATATTATTATAGTACTCGCAAAATTACTTGCAGTTTTTCTTCTTCTTGGTGAGCATACTTTATTCAACTTACAAGACAGACCTTCTTCAATAATGTTCATAGAAAATCTACTTAATGCATCAGCATGAGCCATTCTACTTCCTAATCTAGGATATCCATTTATCTCGCGTTCAAAATTCTCGGGCGGCATGTTTTTTTATTATTTAAATAACTATTTATTTTTTTATAGCATCATGCCTTTGAGAGATTCATTTATCTCGGGTTTGAAACTCCCTATATCCGAGTATTCGGGTATATTTGTTGATTGTGATTTGTTTTTCTTGAATTTAATGTAAATAAGTTTATTTATTTTAAATAAATTACAGAAAAATAATATTTAATTATTATTTCGGCAGCATTTGTTTTTTTTAATTTTCTCACATGAGTTCGACAAAAGCTTGAACTCACTATGAATTTAAAAAGTTTGCCTCTGCTACGAGTACATTCCAATTGTACGAGTAGAATAAATATGAAACATACGATTTGTGCCAAATGAATTACTATTTCGTAGAATATTTTCAAAATCATATGTGTTCTATGGAAGTGAAAATATAAAGTGCCTTTAAATTTAATAATATAATTGGTAATGACACAAAACTGCACAAAAAATTTGTGTCATGATCAATATAAAACTTGGTCCAGAGAAATGGTGTAAATACCGAAAAGGGATGTGCGATATCGTAAAATTATGTATATATCACATTTCGTAAAAATTTATATCATATTCTTTATATTCAATTTATATTTACGATGTTATTCCATTTACTTATATGTAGTTCAGCTATAGAAGAATAGAAAAACAGATTATTACATCTTAATGTGTTCCTTTTAATGTGTTTCATCTAAATAAATAATATCATAAAAACTGGGAAAATTGTGACTTATATGTAATCATTAATCTTGAAGATTCTGAATCGACGTGCATTGGTGTCGACCGATATTGGATTTATTAAAAATTTCTCCAAAATTCAATGACGCAATTTCGAAACGAAGCAAGTCGAAACGACTAAAATCGAGGTTTAGATATACATATATGTTTGCTGAAGGATTTCTTTGAAATTGTATATAAAAAAAGGAAAATTTAAATTTGCCTAAAGATATGCAATAACAATGGCCAAGGATATCATAAATACATTATTTGTCTATGGTTTAATAGAAAGGACTACGAAATGAAGAAAATGGGAAATATTGTAAATATATTTTTCTTGGTATTATTAGATATATGCTTTTTTTTTTGTTTTTTGGTTTGTATTATATTTAATAGAATTAGACCACACAGCAAAAACGTGCCACACAATAGTGACATTGTTTCGTAAAGTTTTTCTTTTATTATTATCTTTCAAAAAGATATGTTCACACTAGTTAACACATATTCATTTTCGGAGACTTGACAGTTTTTTTTTTTATCAGACACGAAAATAGTCCCAAAAATTTTCCTTATATTTTTTTTTTTTTATATTAAATAAAAAAGCAAACAAACCAAGAGAAAATCTAAAATTTGTACAGTATATTAAAAATTCCGAGACTGATGCTACTTGTCTGCTTATAGAGAAATCTTTGTCGCGAAAAGAAAATTTTATATATTGTATATAAGCTTTCTAGTTTGATTTATTTACGGTTTTTAAATTATGACACTCTCATTTCATGGCAAGATATGAATGAACTTTTTGTATGACTTTTGTGATTTTATTTTCCAGAATTTAGAAGAAATTCTGAACTAAATCTAAAATTGTATATTTCATTGTTAAAACGTATTTAATATAAAACGGATAGAGTTTATTATAACGAATATTTAACTGAATTATATCATATGTGTCACTAGCAGATATAATGAATGAATAAGTATTTTTATCCACCAGTAGTTATGATAAGTCATTATATTGAGATGCAGAAATGAAAGTCTTTGAAGTACTTTCACAAATCTTAGAACTAACTCACCATTAAACACCTCAAAACAAACGAACCAGTCCACCCACCCACCACCTTGAAGAATTTATTTAAATACCATACTAAATCCGAAATTAAGTCTTTTCCAAAAAAATTCAATCAAACACATTTACAATTCTATTATATCTAATTCTAACAAAAGTGGTAACATAACTTCAAACCGAATTTTTTCGTTTCTAATACTAAAAAATTTATATCTATCATTCGAACAAGAAAAAATCCCATCATCCACCAGCATCATATGAGTATCATCATAAAATCTTATACTTGAATTATTGTCCATATACGTAAAACATGGTGAAATTTATTTTTGTTTACCTTTCGAAGAATACAATATTTCCACATATGTGTATATATGTACATATATTTAAATCTAATGCCGAACCAATATCAAATGTAAAAGTTTTGAGAATAGCAAAGATTATACTCTATGTACCGTATATAAATGATACTTCAGAAATGGTTTTAGTACAAAAAGAACTGAGATTCTGTACATGATGTACTGAGATGGATTTTTTTTCTTCTTATTTTTTTCTTTATCAATGTTGTATTTTTTGATGTTTTTCAATGTGGTGTGGAAATTCAATTTGTCATTTTATTACTATTGGAAAGCAGCAAAAAATAAATCACAAATTGTAAAAGGTGTTTGAAAGGTACTTAGATAGATGGCGGAGAAAAGGTATTCTACGTTGTATCTGATAGTGGTTTTCATATCATTTTTTTTTTTTTTTTTTTTTGACAAAAATTTTTACTGTACAGTGAAAAGGTTCGGTTTGATAAAACTGAATTGATTTTATTCTCTAGAAAACATCGAGTATATTTTTCCTTCTTTAACCTAAAGGATCTAATTTTCTTTAGATTTTATTACCTTGAAGATAAACCTTTAAGGATAACTGATTGTAGTTCACAAAAACATAATTATATTAACTTTGACAGTGAATGTTATATTATGATACTATTAAGAAAAAAAAAAAAATAGAAAGAAAGCTTTATGATAATTAGCTTTTTATCGCATACACAACTAGGATAAAATATGGTTACTTAATATTATTTCGTACAAAGTCACTGTTATCCTTTCATTTCATACTTTCTTCTTGTTTTTTCTTTCTTTTGGGGTTCCGGTGGATATTTTCTAATACTTCCTTTTTTATTATTATCATAAAAAATTTTATTTCCATTTTGTTGCTTTGTTTTTTTTTTTTTGCTTATTTTCATGTTGATTTTACTTTCTTCATTCAGTACAGTTTTACAGATCATTAATCACCAAAAAAAAAAAAAAAAAGGCTGTCATCAAAGTACTTTCTTTTTCTCATAATGTAAGTTCTTAAAAATGAATGATTTACCAAAGGAAATTTTTGTTATTCCAAAATTTAAATATATTCGTACTTTAAGAAATCGTGTTAACAATTTCCACAAGGAATACGAATTGAAATTGGAAAATATATTTTCACTTTCTTTAAAAATAGATTTTTAATAGTTTTTTGTATTCTAATTACAAAATTTTAAAGAAAAGTATATAAAAAAAAAACGGAAATAAATAATTTTATTTATCTCATTAAAGTCAAATGTGGAAAGTTTTTTATAGCCTTAAGCTTCAAACTGCTTTTTCTGCATTCAAAATTTATCTCGAATTAATATTTTGAAAATTCTTTTAAAATTTTGTATCTTTTGAGATTTTATAAGATAGAAAGAAAATTGAAGCAAGACATTTTAGTTGGCCACTTCACATAAAACGTTTTATTACTAAAAAATGAAGAGTTTTCTACTAAGTATGGACGTTATAAAAACACTTTTCAAAGTAAAAATTTAACATTTCATAATTCGCATTTAATAGTATTAATTTCTAGTATATACTGCGAAATAGGAAAATATAACAGTCTTATTTAAAAAAAAAAAAAAAACTAATACTTTTAGTTCTTTCTGTAAAAAGCAATGGAAAACGTTCCTACTATAATACATATATTTAATTAAAATGCAGATACATAAAAACATACATAAGTTATATTCAAATAATGTATGTAAGATGATTAAAAAGTGCAAAAACAGAAAAATATTCTGTCCTAGGATGTCGGTGTCTGAAATTAAATTTTTCAAGATAGATAATAAAAAATTCAAAGAAATTGAGACTATATGAAAATTTATTCAACCCCGGAGGAAGACATTGGGTTTGTCAACTGTTTTTTTTTTCTTTATGAGTGTTAAAATGAACATTTCAGAAGGAATGACTTCTTCAGTATAAGAGGCATATTCTCGACCTTATAATCAAGTTTACTAGTATAAAAGTTGATTCGTATCATTCTTATTCGTACCAGTTTAATATGTCGTATTCTCATACCAGGGGTTTCGTATACGAAAGAGTAAAGTATAAAATCATAAAACTCGACCATGGTATAAATTTTTGGATTAGTAGATGTTACATTGTTGAAGTTTCAAGTATTTACAGTATTTACAGAAAGGATTTTAATTTCTAATATTCAATTTATATGTAAAAAAAAATTTCATTTTTTTTATCTTATTGTGTTGTTTGAATTCCAGATTTCTGAAAATTTTTTTGTACTAAATTAATCTATCTATATATTATATAAAAAAGTTTTTTCCGCACACCATTTATAAAATTTTGTAGTAGAAAAAACTAAATAATATATTTATAAACTGAAAAAAAAATTTTCGACACCGGCGGGATTCAAACTCACGCAGTCCGTTTCACTAAGTCTCGCGCTCTTACCAATTACTCCATGGAAATTTATGCTCAGGCGATTCAGATTCGTTAATATCAAATCAGAACTGAATAAATAATTATAACTGAAAAAAAATATGTGCTACCAACGGGATTCGATCCCGCGCAGTCGGTTTTACTAAGTCTCACGCTTTTACCAATTACGCTATGGATATCAATGTTCAAGCAATTCAGGTTCGTTAATATGAAATCAGAACTGAATAAATAATTATAACTGAAAAAAAATATGCGCCACCAACGGGATTCGATCCCGCGTAGTTGGTTTTACTAAGTCTAGCGCTTTTACCAATTACTCCATGTTAATCAATGCTTCAAGCAATTCAGATTCGTTAATATCACATGTTATCATTTCTATTCACACTGGTCAATTGTATATCGGTCTATCACGATATAGAAGCAGAGGAGGTATAAAAATAAATAAAAATCACAAAAGTAGTTATTTTTTTTGCTTCTTACTCTATTATGCTTCATTTTTTACCATTACATTACACGAAAACTAAAATCTATTCGAAGTCCACTCCGGGACCCGGGGTTGGCGAGCGAAGCGAGCAGGGGCGGAGCCCCCTCGTAAATTAAAAAGAAAAGAATTGAACTATAAATATATATAAAAAAACGCTTCCAGGAATCACCGTAATAAATTTTTCCGTACACAAGAATTCATTTTCAGTTGGTTAAACCCAGTTAAGTAGTTTATTGTAGCGATACAAATTCACTTGCATACGGATGATCAGAATACCGATTTTATAAAACTCGAATCGATCTTGTATATTTTAGTATCACAGTAAACTCGATTGAGAGTTCGAGAATAGGCACCTAGTATACAAAAAAAAAAAAAAAAAAAAAACTGAAAAAAAAGGATATGGCACGAAAGAATTTTTATCGAAGAACGAAATGAGCAACTGTTGAAAACCAGAATGATGTTAATTAACTAGAATTAAATAAGTCATTTGTAAATTTCCAAACGTGTTGGGGTTTTCACCCACACAAAGGGTATATATGTATATGGAAAAATATATTACTTGTATTTTTCGTTTCAAAATGAAATATTCAAAAAATTTGCATGTACTTTTATTGCTTCTGTTTTTCTTTTCTTTTATGAATTTATTTCCCAAACAATTTTCTTGTTTGCTTTCAATATAATGAATAAAAAAGAAAAATTTATTATCGTTGGTTTTACAAAAAAAAAAAGAAAAAAAAAAAAGAAAATTTCATATAATTTTCGCTTTTTTTTTTCTACTTATTTCTCATGAAAACCTAGTTTAATTAAATTTGAAGTACTTGCAAATAAAATTAAGCTCACAGTGATGAAGAATTTTCTTTATTTCATTAATTTAATGAAAATACGAGAAAATAATCTGCAAAAGGCACCATTAAAAATTTAAATTTTTAATTACGATAAAATGGAAATACCTATTCCATATATATAATATGAGAATTTAGATGATAATAGGACCTATATATTTACCTTTATTTGGCTTCTGCATATTACTTGAACTCAATTATTATTACGTTATCTATATCAATCATAAATCCATTGACACAATTAATTTATCATGCTATTATAATATAACGTGACTCCCAATATACAGATGGGCCGAGTATTGTGAGTCCCACTCTGTTTCCAATTTAATAAACCCTACTGGTATCTATTTTTCCTGAATGATAATTTAATTTACATAGCGTTTTTGTGTGTGTGTGTGTGTGTTTTTTTTTATATATTTTTTGAATAAAATTTATCAGGCTATAATCAATGATGATATTTATGTTAAGTAAAACGCGATGAAAATTTTAACATAAATTTTATGTTAAATTACTTATTATTGTTTCTGACAGAAAGACTGAGTAATAAACTTTCGAATGAAAACCAAATGGCTATGAATGGATCCTAAGGTGAAGTAAAATAGGTATATTAAATGTTGAAAGGTGATTAAGTGGTAAGCATACAAGTTATCAAGTTAAATGTTGAATAGAATATATAAACAAGACTTTATTTGACCCTTCTTGTATATTTAACACTTTCCAAAGTTTACTAGGATAAAACGAAAGAAAAACCTCCTCAATTTAGTTTATCAGATTGGTTTTCATGGCTATAAACACGCGACATTCGCTAAATGACCGTTTTTTTTTTTTTTTGTATTATATTTTATTACCGGCTGTTAAAATTCACGTGACAAATGAAACTTTAAATTTATATCAAGTAAGTTATTTGAAAGATAAATTCACATTGTTTTAAATGTTTTCACATTAAGATGAAAATAAAAGGATACGTAAAAAACGAGTAACTTCATAAAATAATTTTAATGATTACAGTAATATTGTTTTTATTTGAAAATAAAATTGTATGAAATAAAAAAAAAGGTGTTTGCAATTAAATTATAAGCACACAATAGTATACAGGATGGCTCAACATTAATTAGAATGTTGAAAATTGACTAGAATTGGTGATACTCAAAGTGTGAATTGAAGAACTTGTTACAAAATTTAGAATCTAGTGTAGAACGAAAAGATCCTGTTCGATTATATGAGACAAGATAAAAACCCATCTCATACATATAGTCAGGCTCGCAGGTATGTCCTGTCTCTAAAAGAAGAGCTAGCTCTGGTGATAACGCAGGTCGAACATGTAGTGGAGAGTAGTCTCAATTAAGCAAACGCAGACGACGTTCGAATCTGAGTGTTTATACGAGCGGAAGGACTAGTTAGTCCAATTTAATAACAATATTATTAGTGTTTAATGTAGAATTGCGATACAAATATAAAGTATACCGAACGTAGTTCTACACTAGAAAATATTGTATTTATTAAGTAATTCTACAAAGCGAATAAAATTATGAATTTATAAAAGATCGATGAAATATCTTCAAAAATCAAAGTTTGCAGTTATTCTTTTGCCCTGTGAGAATAACTATAAATGTTAACAACGTTTTAATTTAAAATAGACTATCATAAACAGTTATTCCTCAATGGAATTTTATCAGACGACAAACGATAATATATTACTAATTTCAAATAAGGCAATTTGCAGCTTGAAAGTGATAAATTTAAGCTGACACCTATTGATATGTTTGTTTTAAATAATGTTTATAATGTAAAATAAATTCCATATTTTGAAGCCATCTTTTCTGAACATCACTAAGGTGATAAACACCGTCGCCCTACAGAATTCCACTGCAAAGATACGTGCTTTGAGTGTTGGCTATAGAGGGAATAAAAAATTCGATATAGATATGTAAATATCTCAACGGTTACCTCTATTTGAATTTGGGCGCACTTAATTTTAAAGGATATTTGACCATAAGAAATGTTCTATGATTTGAATTACTTTCGGTATATCTTTTTTTTTTCAAATTCTTTCTGTTCACGCTGTATATACCTAATCATACCAAACTATTATATTATAAATTCAATCAATTACAACAATTGCCTAGAGATTAGATATGTAATTTTCATATCACTGATTTTCTTTTGGTTTTTCATTTATTCAAAGAAATTAGTTTCATTTGAAATCGAGTCATTGATAAATGATAGTAATTCTAATAATAAATCTTTACACTATTCTTATCATAGTTATATTGTTTTCATTTTTTCCATTGAAAACAATAGTAAATAATCGAATGAAAAATGAATGTATATATGTATTTATATCGTCTTTAGATATTTTATTGTTAGTAAAATTTTTGCTGACATTTTTCCCAATGGACAAAATATAATGATACATAATCTAGTTGCCTTTCGTATTATCAACACCTTATCAATGTAATCTAATCATTACATTGTTGTATAGCAAGTGGCAAATTATGTATAGTAGATGAACAATTTATTTTATTTTTTTTTGTTTTTTTTTGGTCACTCATATTTTATACCGAATAATAAACGAATCTATATAGGGTTAGGTAATATTCTAGCTAGATAAAATATCATATTGTATAAGAAGAAAATTATAACTAAAATGAATAGATATATGAAATATGTTCGGATATATCGTTATTGTCCTGAAAATGCCATGTAATCTTTAGAGATTAACTTCAATAAACGTGACTGAAATTTCTGAAAATGAGATTGTATATTTTTGTCTTTTGAAAGGATAAAATTCCAAAATGACTACCTTAAGAACAATAAGAAACTATAAAGAATTATTGAAGTGCAACTTAAACATTTGAAATGAAAATTATGTTGAAGCATTTATATGAATGAATTTCTATATAAGAAAGAAAACAATGCGAAAAATATCTTGAATGTCAAAAATTTTTTGAATGAAGACAACGAAATGTTTTCAAGTTAAGAAATTCGAGGTAAACTTTCTAAGGTATTCTTTTATTTATATTCAGAATATCTTACTATTATTTAGAAAACATAATGCATGGATGAAGCTAAACATAATTTGTAACAAACTTTACAATTTATATGAAATAAAATTGTTATTTGATAGAAATTAAACGAATTCATTTATAAAGTTTCTTAAATGTCCTAGAAATATTGTTTATAAAAGGAACTTTTATTGAAGTTTTTAATATTATTAACATATGAACGGACATTGATCGAATTTAGCATATAGATAAAAAGGGAAGTAAAAAAAGAAAGTAATCTTTTAAAGTTAATATATCTGCAAACAAGTATTATCTATGAAAAGTTTTCTTTATATACGTACTAGATTTCTAATAATAAATGGAAAGTCCACTAAAAAGTCATGAAATTCCTTATGAAGTTTTTTTGTAGTATGCAGATATAATATTTTATCATGTATGCCTTTTCTTTAGGTCAGCATGTCAAGGCATCTACATAGGTCAATATGAAAACAATAGAAAATTTTAATAACTTTGAAATATTTTGAAAAAATTTTAAATAAAAACTTTTATAACATTTTATTTTTAGCATAGTCTAAAGAAATTACTGATTCATCTAACAAATTCTAAAAAGAAATCATAGAAAAATTGAAGTTTATAATTAAGAGGTAAATATTTCAATTAAAACTTATTATAGCTATTATAATGAGCAGTTCGTTAAACATAAACCATAACAAATGTTCCAATTAGATGCGATAAACCGAGAGATTATGTCAATGAATCATCTGCTTCAGACCCAACCAACATAATTAAAATATGCGTATACGAAATGGTAATTATTAGTAATTCACATCATCATACTAAAAAAGTGTATTATAATATAAAATTAAATTAGATGATTACTGGTCACTTTGTGAAATTAAATTCGGTATCATTAAAATGTTAAAGAAGAGGAAATTTAAATTCTGCCCCCCAAAAAAAGGGAAAATGGAAAAATGGTTATTTTCAGGATAAAAAGAAACAAAAAAATATAATTATTTTATAAAAATTCCGGTATGTGTATTTTGATTTATTGATGGGGAAATTAAAATCATTATAAATTTAATTAAATTTTAATTGAATTCTTTCTTATTCTACGAAGTCACTTTATTTTTAAATTAAAAGAATTCTTCTCTATCAATTCCATAGTAAACTATGCTATGATGAATTTAAAATGGCAAACAATTCTATAATATCGATTTAATTTCAATGACACCTCCACTTTGAACTCATTAATAGAATATTTTAGTTCTGTTTTGTAAAATTAGAATGAATCATTTCATTTGAATTGGTGATTAAGTGCAATTTCATTTGGATATCCTTTTTGTGTAATACAACCGAATTAAAGTATTAAACAATATGAAAATTTATCCTTTTACAATCTCGATCTAATTAATGTGAATTTCTGCATTTTGTTTTCCTAGAACAAATAAAGTGCATAATTCGAAAATTGCAGATAATTCAAATAATGGATGTTCGGAAGCAACATTTTTCTATTATGTCTGATGCAATTAGGGATATCCTGTCTATTTAAAACTTATAAAATATTTACCAATAATACTTATATAATTTACCTCCAGCACATATATGCGTTTTGTAAATATTACTTAGATTGCATTTAAAATGTTGTGAACTTATTTAGAAATGTTTTTGATTAGACCTTCGTCAGAATTAGCAATTATATCTGTAGTTTACACAAATTTATAGTCTCATTTATGTCCATATGTGTATGAAATTAAATCTTCAATTTCCCCGAAGGGATTTAGTTTAATCTAGTGAGTTCAATTTATATCTTTTGATTTGATATAAATAAAGTTAAAAGCAAACAAATATTCGATCTGAATCGGTAAAACCTAAAATAAAAACATTATAAATCAATCTTTGGATTTTAGTACTGATACTAACTATTTGAATTTTTGCCATAAATCAATAAATATCGAAATTTTTAATCAAAAAAAATGCCAATCAAATAAATTTTTAGGCATTTAGAAAAAGGTAAATAGTTATAGTTTTCTTATTCGTATTTCTTCAATATTTTCCAAATATAATTTAGGCAATATTGATTCTTAAGCGACGATATCTTAAATGGGTAAATGACCACATGAAGATATTTTTTTTTTTTTTTTGGAAATTTGTTTTCATCTGAAGAAATTCTTAAGTCGAAGTTAAACGAATAAAAGATATCGAATCAAATGGCGTCATCATTTGGACAAAAAAAAAATAAAAAAAATTTGATTTGGGGACATAATGTCTAGACAGGGAGGCTGTTTTATCTATATTTTGTACTCGCGAAAGTTTTATTTTACGACGATTCCTTTTCGAATATCAGTCCCTTGTCAGGTTAACTAGACTGGGAGGCATAACATTTCAACATAAAACTATATATTTATATATAACAGAAAGAATATAAAGGCAAACAATAAAAGTGGCAATTTCTGTTCTTTCTGTTCTCACATGATGACTTTTGATATTTCTAAGTGACAATGAAAAAATTTGAAAATGAAATATTTCGTTAGATTAAATTCAATTTTTCGCTTTCAGTTGAAAAACCCCTTATATTTGAAGTCGAATAACTAATTAACAATTATGATTTCTGTTTAGTCATTAGAAATCATCAAGATAACTAATTAATTAAATACTATATTTATAGATAGAAAATTCTTAAGTAGAAATTTAACTTATGCCTTTAGTTTTAAAGAATATAAGTGAGCTGTACAAAAAGTATTCGATTTAAAAATTGTGAAAAATGAAATTATATGTTTTTTTCTTTGGCACTGTAATTTCCAAAATTTTAGCAAAATAAGTCCCATCCAATATTTTCTAGCTTTTTACATTTTTTTTTGTCGAAACAAAATATCTAGCATAATATTAAATTTATTTTAGGTTGTTCACAATTTGAAAAAATGTCTTTTTATAAATTTTAAAAACAAATTCCATTTCAATGTACACCATCTACTTTTATTTTGTATTGGAAAAGTCTTTGGTTGTACGTGCGTAGAAATAAATTTGATGTCCACAGCCTACAAAAAAAAGGAAACTCTCGGTAAAAATACATAAGTAAACAATTTTATGAAAATTATTTTAAAAAATTTCTAATTAAATTTGTACGTGAGGGGCTTTTTATTTAAGCTCTGTGGTAATGAAAATAGAAAGAATATTCATCGTTGTGGTTACGCTTTTATAGAAACAAATAATATTTACCGAGTTCAATCATTTCGGTGTGAGAGACTTTATTTCGGAAGGCTTTACCAAAAAATGGAAGGTTATTTAGAGTTCTATATACTAATAATGTTTTCATGGAAAATTCTTACCTTATACTCGTACAGTAATTTGATTTAATTTTAGTTAAATTTTTATTACATTCATTAACTCTTTATTTCTCTGTTATTAGATTTAATATTCAATTTTATTTTGTCAAGGATAAGAACGAATTTATAATAGAATTCGGTTTATATGGATTTATATATGTTTACTTATGAGTTGGATCATTTTTATTTTCTAATACATATAATACCTATAATAAGAACTTCATTTTCGTTTCGCTTTTTTTTTTCTTTATTATGATATAATATACATAATAATGAATTTATTTCATTTATTTTTTTCTCTTATAATATTTTGAATATAATAACGACAGTAAAAATATCTGTAAACTCGTATATAATGGAGTTTTAAAGTACCTGGAACGTAGTTAATTTACAAGATGAGACCAAACCTGTAATTATTGGATGTAACATTTGCGATAAAGCCTAAATGACTGGTTTAATGGAGTATTTTTCTAGAAAATTTTATGTAATATTAAAAATTTAAATCAAGCCGTTATCTTATTTCTATATCATCAGATTACACTTATTATTCTCGTTTTTAGCCGGAGTTAAGTACTTATGTATTTTTATGTAGGTACATAATTTATATATTTAGTAAAGTAATACGATGATGTACTGTGTAATGTAATTTACATCTACATATATAAGGTGATACCAAATTAAATTGACTTTCATCTTCAATTTAATCATTTACATGTTTTATGAAGAATTTTATGATTATGATGGAATTTTCTTTTTTTTCTGTCTTTAAGGTTTAACAATATAAATCGTTGTTTTCTCAATATATTTGTATGTAATATAGATCATAGAAGTGAAATCGGTAATTAAAAAACTTTTTAAAATTCACTAAATTTTATAAATATATCAAACATTTCAATTCTAAGCTGGCACTTCTTTAAGTCATTTTAAAGGTATATTTCATATAAAATTGAACATTTTGAAAAATTATCTTTATATTGTCACATCAATTACATTTTCTTTATTTACACAAATGTTTTGTACTACTTGAATATTCTGATAGTATGAAATCAAAGAGAATAAGTTCAGTTTATCGATTCAATTTGATTCACTTCAGTAGAAGACATTTTAATGATCAAAAATATCATAGGAAAAAAGATTTTCATTACTTAAATTAAAAAATATCTTCTAAATATATAAAATTTATTATATATATATGAAGAACAAGTTATATTTGGCTGTCTGTCTGTCTGTTTGTTTTCGTATTTGTTTCTTTTTTGTCGATTTTAAAAGAAGGAACACAATTTGGGTCAGTTAAACTCATTCGTTATACTGACTTAACTTGAATAAATATTTGGAAATGGTCCAAATGTAGAACACTAGGAAAAAACGATTATTTACCAACAACTGAAGGATACATTTTATGTGAATAAGAAAAAAGCCCACATTTAAATATCATATATCCTTAAATTTTGTTTTGTATTTTGTTCAGTAATTTTAATTTTACTTGAAATTCTACATAACTTTATATAAGTCCCATGCAAAATTTACAAATTATATTTTTTGGCATTTTTTTTGGTTTTTTGAAACTTCCTGTTTTATATTTAGTAAATTGTTTATTTTATATATTTGTATATATATTATAATTGAATTAACTAATCTGGTGTTTAAAACCTTTAATATAATTTTGCTCATGTAAATTTTAGTAATCATCGTAACTGCAATAAAACTCAGATAACAGTACTTTAAACTATATATTCTTAAGTTTATGTTTTATGGCAACATTTTTTATGCTTAAAGGATCTAAATGTTAACATCACATAATTTAGCAAATTGTATAAAATATACTAAATGGAAAGTTCTCAGTAAAAACGACCTAAATAAATTTAGATCTTTGGAAAGATTTAAATCAAAAATTGTGAAAAATGAAATTATGTTAATGTAGAATTATTTTTTCTAATGTATTTTTGCATAAAAAACATTTCGTTTTTTATTATATTATAAATCTGACTTTCAAATTATTTCTATTTCCATTCAAATTCGTTATTTTCTGGAGGATATTTGAAGGAAAACATAGTTATGGTATGCAGTTTCCATAAGACTTCAATCACATGTATAATAACAGTTCTCATTTTTCTTCTTTTTTTTTTCTTGAAATATATGAAATGGTCCCGGATTCTGTTTTTCCGGATGTTGAAACATTAATGAATTCTTTCATATTCTCAACAATTGAATTGTTTTGAAATTTTATTCATTCATAAAATCAAATTTTAAAAGAGATTTTCCTTTTTTTCAAATTTTTTCTATAAATTCTATTTTATGAAGAGAGTTTCTTACAAAATAAGAGATTTCCGACCAAGCCCTTCGATAGAAAACATTTTTATATGATAAATTTAACCTACCCAAAGCCGGTGTTTCTTTTACCACCCATTTATAGTAAACCTAATATTTTATTTTCATTCTAAATTTATGTTTATTTTCTGCACATGCTCGAAGCAAAAAGAGAACATCAGGATGACATCCACAATAATATCGCGCACTGTTTCAAAACGAAGAAAAAAACACTAGCTGTAGTGCAAAATCACGATGAGAACTTCTATACACATTGATCAAATTATTTCATTAAATAATATGTATTTTATTTTGTACGAAAATTCGAAACTTTTTTGTAACAATCTCAAATAGTATTCGAACCCTTATCTATTAGAAATTTTATTGATCGGAAATGTGTGAATAAATTTCTCGTGGATAGAATTTTTATGTGATATCGTGTTTCGTCATTTTCGTCCTTTTATTATGTCCCTGATTCGGTTCTTAGTATGTTAATCTTGGTACAGAAAATTTACTTTAAAGAAGAGTTTTTACTTGATACCCTGTGTCATCCTTTTCGTTCGTTTTAATACTGAATAAGGAGTGTTCATAACATAAATCCTAATACATATTTTCATAAAAATCGCTTGAAAATTTACTTCAGCACGAATTGATCCCCTTCTACAGAACCTTTATTCTTCTTCAGATCCTTCCTTCAGGATAGGAAGTTTCCGGACTTTATCATTAGTTACACTTTGATATAACTCTATGGATGAAGTAGACCATTGGTTAGATTCGCACATACTATAGCATCTCTTCGTTAAATAAGTTTGAACAGAAAAATTTTAAAAATTAAATTAATTTTTTCAAGTATTATTATATATATGGTTTTTTTCTATTAAATTGACTTATATTTTCCTAAACTAAACATTTTTTCAATATCTTAACTGGAATTTTAAAGTTATACAGTACAGGTGTGATTTCTTTCAGCTTAAATTGGATCCTTATTGAAAATATTCCGAATAATTTGCATATAGGGCAATTTGTGAATTCAATACCATTTTTCGTATGAAATTCTCAACAACCACAGTAATTACGATATGATCATTTTACGTGAGCCAAAAAAAAAATTTTAATCGTATATGAAATCGAATCGAAATACACGACTCCCGTAAAAAATCTCGAACATTCGGATTCCTTCACCAAAATTAATTTCTATTTCAAACGAAATAGTTTCACCAACAATTCGTTCTAGAAAATTTGGAAGTTTTTAATTAACATATTTTACGTTTAGCTTCAAATTGTAAACAAATGTAAACAGCAGAAGCAGAAATAAAAAATGATAATGCCTGAACAAGAACAAGAAACAAACACTGTAGGATAGTCAAACATCAATCATGAAGTCGATAATCTCCTACGTATTTATAACTTCGCCCTGCATAGGGAATGAATCTATAAAGCTTTCATATTAATCCAGTATTCCTACTTATTGTATATATATATGACAATCGTCATTAATCGGCAGCGAATTATATACCAACAAAAAATTTTTTTTTAGTCAATATTCAAACCATTACAAGAAATTCTTGAAAATTTATACTATATATTTTTTCTTCATACAAGCCTGTTTTGGCTTTTCATATAAATCAGCATTTATTATAATGGGTGATTCTGAATCTTTTGAAACGTAGAGATTTTTCGATTATGTGTATATACTTTGTATAGAAGTTTAAAAAAATCAAATAGCACAAAATTTACTTTTTGCCACCCACTTTTTTTATCAACCAGTATTTTTGTTTGAGCAATTTCATTCACAGGAAGAGCTTTCGGTTTCTCTTTTGGGATTCTCAAACTTCTAACATTAAATATATTTATCAAACCATCCTAAATGGATACCAGAAAGACACAAAAATTGGGTGTAATATGAAAATCAAAACGAACGAAACGGCAGTAGTGATTCAGATTTTTGGTAGTCGCGACCACAATATGGGGTTTTGAATGTATCACACGAAGTATTTCATCATATATATTATCAAAACACAAGAAAAAATAAAATAAAAAATACATAATTTATATAAATTTTAGATGAATTTATATAAATTTGTTGAAAGAATTTGGTTCGTGTTAAATGTTACGTAAAATTCGGTTAACGTGGGATTATTTATTGTGTTATATTCTATCAGATCATTTATTTTAGTTACGATCTTATTGAAAATATTGTGATTTTATTTCAAAACATACAAAAACTTTTGGTTACAATGTGAAGAGTAATATCGTTTTATCGTTTTATTTAATTTATTGTTGAATGAATGGTTTTTATAGCACAATCCATTGTTGGTAATAAGTACATGATTTCATTATGTTTTGTATTACTTCTTCAACAATACAAAACAATACAAAATTAAACAAGATATAAAATTGCAGTAAACTTTAATTCCGATTTACAATGAATCCTGTCTTGTTAAAGATTTATGATCGATACCACATCTTATTATCTTTTCTCAACCATCTTTAAAAATCATCAATTTTTACCACCCACAGTTTATTCCGCCAAACTAAACATAAAACAAATGTAAAACATTTTTTTTTTTTTTTGTTTTTTTTCTGGTAAATCCAGTCAGAACTGTATAACACACCCTCTTATTAAGTGTATATAAAGTTGCCTACATTTAGGCGAATTTGTAGAAAAGAAAAACAAGTAAAATTATTAAAGTATCCGATTTTCGGGGTACAAGAAAAAAAAGTTATAGGAAAATGTAAGAAAAACATTTCCCAACTATGTTCTACGTGGTTTGAAGATTTAACAAGAAATGTGACCAAGGTGAACAATTTAAATTTTACCAAAAAAAAAAAAAAGACTTTCATTTCCGATCTTGTTCGTCATGTTATTTTAAAAAGACACAGTTTTTATTGTTTTCTTTCGTTTTTTTTTCTTAGTGTTTTGCTGTTATCATGCAAAATTTTTTAGGTTTTATCATTTGTATGAGAATGGCTTAATAGAAACGAAATATTTAATACAAAAATTATGTAAGTTGCGCAAGTGCATGTTATAATAGTTAACAAAAAAAAAAAAAAAAAAAAAATAATAAAATAAACATCCCAAAGGAATGTTGTATTTATTCGAAGGTTGATTTTCTGTAAAGTTTGAACTTCGAAAAGAATAAAATAACAGATTTCATATAAAAACTTCAAATAAAATGATTAAAATCTTGTTGATAGAAAAATATTATTTTATAAAATTGAAAATATTCATATTTGGTGGAAAATAAAAAAATTGCTATAAGTTAATTAAAATGAATTTTTTTTTCAACTTGTACTATCCCATTCGGTTGATTAAGGTCATTGTTATTGCGCCTAGTTTTATGTTATACAATTTTTCATAAACTGAATGTTAAAAGTTTCAAAAACAGAAATTTCTTTTTTGGTTGTTTGTTTTGTTTGTTTTATTGTTAGGTACAAGCTTTTATACAGTGTTCAAAGTTCAAGTGAAGCATAAAATAATTAATATTTTGTTTCGTAGAATATTTTTTTAATTAAATTTATTTCTATCAAAAAAAAAAAAAAAAAGAGAAAAGAAAAAAAAATGTATATTTTGGGAAAGTGAAACTTTTTATTATTATTAGCTTGAAAATTGAGTGAAAACAAACAAGAAGGAGAGAAGAAACAAAATAAAGTGTAATTTTAATAAAATTAAAATGTTAAATATTATTAACAAGAATAATCTAAATATTGACCTAGACCATATTAGTGAGTGCATATGACGTAATCAAAATGCAGAATATTGCAGCACTGAATTTAGCTATTCAAACGTTAACTATATTACTAGTATCTACAATGGGTTATCAAAGTAATAAGGATATGAATGCTGTTGTTACCGAAGACTATACTACAAGTACCTCATCACCTAACGTAGCTGTTGCAGCAGCACTTACTGGTGATGATTCTTCAGATGGTGGTACCTTTGGATCTCGTTCACATACTCAAATACCTTCAGATGGTAAGTTCATTTTCAAAATAACAGAAATTGTTGTTTAGAACGTTTGTAAAATGCATTTTTCGATATATTTACATAGACTTGTATATTTATATAAGAAACTATACAATTCAATAATGGTATATAGTAGAAAAGTTGACTATCATAAGAATATCTTTATGATAGGCAACTCTATATATATATATATATATATGTATAACTAAAATATAAAACACTACTCATCGAAATTTGAGTGAAGTGTTTTCGATGAAACGTTTCTCATGTTTTGATTAGATTATCGACAACTTCTTTAGGGAAACATTATTGAATTGTATGGAAATTTTCAAATGGTACAAACAAGTTCTTGAATAACAAAAAAAAAGAAAAAAGAAAAGAAAAATGAAAATAGATATATTTCTTTTTGTTTCATGTTGTACAGCACTCAAATTTAACATAAATATCGATTGTATTGTAGTTCAGTTTGGTTTTACATAGATATTTTAATGTCATTGACTTTTCATAACTGATGGAATGACTTTCAATTCGATATAGGACATATTTAACATGGAATTTGGATTTCGAACATATGCTAGATTTCGCGTGATCTTGCATATTTGATAAAGCATTTATACAATATTAATATTGGCAAAAAATATCATTCATATACATAAAACAAATATTATTATTATTATTAGGGTATTTTATCAAAACCGATGAATGAAAAACAATTCGAAATTCAATATTTTCTTTTTAACTGAAATTTTTATATTCAATTTAAAAAAAAAAAATTGAGTTTTTAAATTTTTAATAATCTTTATTTAAAAAAAACAAAAAAACAAAAAAACAAGAAAAATAGCGAAGTAAAAACAATAGCAATTTTAATACAAATTTCATATAAAAGCATCTACATTTTTTGTTGAAATAATACATTATTTCAAATACTTGTCATTCACATTGTTTCAACAATATATTCTTTACAGAAAATTTTTCAATATTTTCTAAAGAGTTTCATTTTTCTTTGAAAACAATAGAAATTTCTCCCTTAAGTGAAAAAAACATCTAAACTCTAGGCGAATGCACATAATGTTCTTTTATTTATTAATAGTACATTTTTGAAAATCTATAGAGTATATTTACAGCATAATTTTTTTTATTCTATACTAGAATTGTATAAATCTAGAATATTATTCATATAGAAAGCTTTTAATTTTGAATAAAAAACTAGTTTTTGTTTAAATCAATCAGATAGGAAACAAATTTTCTATATATAATTTTCAATATAGAATTTTCATTTAAAGATATACCATATAAAGTATAAATACAAGAAAGGTTATGATAGCATATTCATGATTCGAGAATAAAAAAGTTTAATACAATATTTTTAATATTTTACGATCGCAATTTTCAGCCAATAAATAAAATTGTATGTAGAAATATTTAAGTGATAAAACATAATGAAAATACACTACAAATGGATAGACTGGAAGAATGCTTTCTTTCATTAACATTAGAAAAGTGAATCAAAGCTGGTTTTGGTCAAATATGTCCCTTACTATCCATTTTTTATAAAATTTTATATTGTCCTAAGACATAAATGTGTAAGATAAGCTCATAGAATTAATTTCAGTTGAATTTGATAGTCGGCATTTTCATCCTTTCTTACGGCGTCCTTTCTTCGATTCTCACGAAATCAAATCAACTTCAACATTATCTGAGAAATCAATACTTTAATTTTATTGCAATCGGTTAGGTAGTTTCTGAGATAAAATTATGTTTTAGATTTCATAGATCATCCTTTATCACCTTCCCATTTACATCGTTACCAAAACGATGATCTATACCAGCTTCCCAAAGTATGTTAAACAACTTGTTCGAGAGATATCGTATAAATTAAATTTCGGCATAGACCAACGGATATTTTCAACAATAAAAAACTTTGTTTTTTTAACTCAAAGAATCACCAAACGTGTAGAACTTTAATGGCAAAATCGTACAATATTGATTGAGCTTCAGTAAAACAACTTCGAAATAGAATTGAAACGTAACTGAGTATAAAAACTTTTGAAACTTGATAAGTTAAAGTTAAAAAATCTCAAATACTTGTCGTATTAGAAAAAAAATCTATTCGCACAAAAAACTTACCAATTAAACAATTATATTTCAAGAAATCGATTGCTCTAAAATAGCACGAAGTATAATTAAAAACAGTTAAAGTTCCAATTAAAATGAATTTGCTGTAAAATGAACTTGAGGTTAAACAACTGGATTGTGGAAATACAGTTTCTTTTCTTTAGTCTGATTTCGATTAAAAAATAAATCGGAAATAATCAAAATTCAGATTTACACAATTAAAGTGAAAAATTTCAAATTAAATAATCTTTTGTTAACAAAATTAAGGCTAATTTTTCAAGTTGGAACAAAAATATATTCTAAATATTTTCAGAACTAATATAAATTTACTGACTAATGGATTGTAATCATTATACTGACAGCTTTGATAAGATCCGTTACAAGTAATATCAAATTTCCGACAGATTTGATATATATCAAATTTAGCGGATATTTAATATTGCTTGTCATGTAGATATATTATACATATATATAAATGTATTTATAGTTCAAGAAATTGCATTACAAATAGTTGTTTATCTTTCAAATTATTAAATGTGTAAAATTTGAAATTGGGGCCTCTTAAATCCCCAGTCAAATAATTACATCTTATAAGATTGTCAAAAGTTATATTGAATTTATGAATTTGAAATATGATCGATAGAACAAATCAAATATTATATAGTATAACTTTAAATCATAATGAAAATGCATATGTTTGATTTTCTTTCCATAAATGTAATATCAAAATATATGAAAACTATATAACTAGATATAGCTAGTGTGTAATGCATATATCGTACTTACCGAATATGTAAATTTTCATATTGTTCCATACCATGTTCGGTAATTTTCAATTTACATATATATATATATATATATATATATATATAATATTCTGATACATAAATACACTTAATTATATTGCTTTTCGGGTTGAGATTGCTTCCAATGTTATTTTAAAATAGTTTCAATCTCTTTTCATAAAGTCTCTCTAGATGGTTAAATTTTTTGGTTATGTTACATGTATATTATGAAAATTTGTTAGCTTTCAATATAAAACTGAAGAAAAGATATTAAATTTTCGAAGGTTTATACAAAATTTTCTAGAAAAAGGATGTAACAATGTAGATAATATGCATAAGGAGATATTATAGAAGTTTTAGTCATTCGTTATGCATGTTTATCCTATTTCAACTATATGTAATATTTTTAATCCCAATGGCAATAATTTTCATCAGCATAGTCCTTGATGTACTTCACGGTAGTGTCGTTGTCCTTATAAGCGTATATTATATAATGATTCGTATATAGAATATATTTGAACTATATATACTTGTCCTATATGATAAGAGATAATGATTATTTCAGTGTTAATAGCAGTTCATCTCAATTTAAATCTTGTACTATCGTCAGAATTTCTGTCTTAATTTAAAACATATAAGGTAAACTATTGAATATGTGTTATATAAGTGAATGTATACATATAATGATACTAGAGAAATGTTTGTTGTTTATCAAGCTGAGATTATGTTTAGTGGATGAAGTTGAAATTCACTAAACTACATTATTCAAATTTTTTTACCTTGACGCAACTGTAACCACAAAGTACCTTTGATAGATATCGGATATATATTTCTAAACTGAATAGATTTTAACAATTTATGATCATGTCTGTATTCTTTAGATATCTGAAAGCTTTTCAAGATAGTTTTATGAGGCAATAATGAGTTGCGATAACAGTAACACCAGTCACCATCATCACCACAAAATAATCATTTGCCCAATCTACAAAATCAATTTAAGTTGCTGCTTTCATCAATTCGTATAATTCTATACTTTTTTGCCTACCCTCTAGATTATCTACTATGAGTTTTCAAATAAACCATAAAAATACATACCAAGAATAAGCCAAGTGGTTTTCTTTCATTGAAGGTAATCTGGCAAATAAATATATATATATATATATATTATGTATATAGTCTTATTTTGATACGGTATGTGATTAGTTTTGATTGTACAGTCCATATCATCCTATATGCATATAAATTTGTAGATAGAAGTGAATGTAAGTTTTTTTTTTACGGGCCTAACGATTTTAGTAAAGATGTCATTGAAATAGATGTTATCGAAAGGATAACTACAAAAAAAAAAAAAGATATAAAAGGGATCTTTAGAAAAAGAAAAAAAAATTGGAAAAATTGAATCAGTAAAAAAGTCAATATAAAAACTCAACTCATAAACTTTTTTCAAAATACTAAATTCAATCTGACAATGCCTCTAGGAAGGAAAAAGAAACATATTCTGAACAAAGAAGACATGAACCTAACAAATGTGATTAAAAACAAGGAATTAAAAGAAAAAAATGTCACTATAGAAAGAAGTATGGGGAATTTTCAACTCCAAGACAAAATAGAACGTTCAAAAAAAAAAAAAAACTACTATATAAGATGAACAATAAATGAAATAGATCTATATAGACGATGGAGGTGTAGACAGAAACCATTTGGGAGTAATTTTCAGAAATTGGAAAAACTTCGTATAGAAAGAAAATTCATTTAGTCTATGGATTGGAAAAAAAAAAGAATACCAATATCAAACTCCCGACTGGTATAGAGAAACTTATATAATACTATATATTTTATAGAATTAATTTATTACCTTCGGGATGATGAGAAAACCAAGAAAAAAAACCAATGGAATTTCAGACATCGCTTGTCATGATTACAAGTTCTAATTTTTCATTTATTTCTCGTTTTTAGTGCTACATGCTCGTATTTAGTATACATACTCTATATATCGAGAATACAAACACAATCGAAAATATTGTATTGATTTAGCAATGAACTGCAGATTCATTTGGTAAATTGAGCTCTTTCTTTTAGTATCATTAAATTCCAATTCAAAATTCGCCATTCACTTGTTAATATGTATAAATACAATATATATATATATATAAAATATGTTGAAAATTTTATTGTGTATAACGATTTATGCAGAAATGGGAAATCATAATAAAAAAAAAAAGCTTAGAATTTTATTGGATCATCAACAGTTTGGAATATTGGTTTTCCAAAAGTAAGAAAGAAAATCGATTATGTTATAAACGAACACGAAAACAATGCAATTGTTGCATGTGCATATAGTAATGAAAGTTTCGATATGGATCTCCGATTGTATACTTAAAGTTTTTGAATAACTTTTGATCCATAAAGACAACAAGCATAAACGATATAGAAGTACGAGTAACTATTTTGGTTATGATCATAACATAAACCATGCATGATAATATCTTCTTTTTTTTGATGATTCTAACCGCTTCATAAAATTCAAAATATTATTTTGAAATGGTTGAAATAACGCCTTGAATGGTGAAAATTTACACAAAATGACACCATTCTATTTTAAATGGAAGTTATTCTTTTCTCTTCTGAAACTTGAATTACGATAATAGTACAATAATATTCTCTTATGTTAGTTTTATGTTTTAATATTTTAAAAATTTTGGTTTAAACAATTTTTATTTTGTAGATAATAGGACAATCAATAAAGTAGTAAAATTATTGAATATTTATTTTATAAATGGTTTTAAAACAGCATGCGTTCGCATACCACTCTGTGTAAATGAACGATTGCAGGTGCCGCATATGAATGGTTTTTCACCAGTATACGTCCTTATATGGACTTTAAGTGAACCAATCTGTGTAAATGAAACATTGCAGTGATCACATTTGAATGGTTTTTCACCAGTATGCGTTCTCATATGATTTCGAAGAGTAGATTTTTCCCCAAATGAAACATTGCAGTGATCACATTTGAATGGTTTTTCACCAGTATGCGTCCTCATATGAACTTTAAGTGAACCAATCTGTGTAAATGAAACATTGCAGTGATCACATTTGAATGGTTTTTCTCCAGTATGCGTTGTCATATGGTTTCGAAGAGTAGATTTTTCCCCAAATGAAAGATTGCAGTGATCACATTTGAATGGTTTTTCAGCAGTATGCGTCCTCATATGGATTTTAAGTGAACCACTCTGTGTAAATTAACGATTGCAATTGTCGCATTTGAATGAACACATTGCACATTGAAAATCTTGCTTCGAGTTTGAAGCCTCATCCATCGTCGTTGGGCATAATTCACTCAATTCAGATTGCTCATGATTTTGAACGTGCATTGATAAATCTTCGGAACTTAAAAATCGTTCTTCACAAGTTATACAACTGTGCCAAACCAAATTTAATCGATCTTCTTGGGTTATATCGTGTTTGTGTAAATATTTATCAGTTTCAATTTCATCTTCGATTATTAATTCCGGTTCTTGTTTTATTGAAACTTCTGTTAAAATTAATTCCGGTAATTCATTTTATCTACAGGATTTTTCAACAAATAAACTAGTTTTAATTTCCAAGAATTCCTCTGCCATTTTTCTAATTATTTTTCCTATAAAAATATATTTTAGTCAAAAATGTTTCTATTGTTTCGAAAGTTTACTTACAAAATTATTTTAAAAAGATTCTTACGCCAGAATACGATTGAGATATTGTAGGAGTATTATATTAGTTTCATAATAGTTGTTAATACAAATGATTGGCATAGCAATTGAAAGGTTATAGAATAGTTGTTATATTTCGAATAACAGTTGTGTGGTGATCCGATTTTCTACTAAACCACTAAAATTTACATTCAGTTTTAATTTGAATTTTTCTACTCAGTTTATAAAATAAAACTTAGTTTATGTTTTTGTATTTTTTCAATCTAGATTTAATTATTTTTATTAATGATCTAGTTGTTTTTTATTTTTAAAATATTAAATTAACACAAAAAGGATTTTAAGTTTTTCTCCAAGCTTCGAAGCAGAAGTTCACTTTTAAATTAAAAACATAAAGTAATTTAAAATCGGCCTATAGCCGATTTTTTGATGCTCTATGGTAGAAATGGGAGAGAAAAATTGTGAAAACTAACAATATATCAAGGTTTTTTCTTCATAACTTTGTTTTCCCTTTTCAAAATTTTCTCTAATTTGTAAGTAACCCAGACCCTGGTAGCGTAAATCTAATTTGCAAATTTTATTCAAATCGGTGTATTAGTTCTGAAAATACACCAAAAGAACTTTCTGAACAGGGTTATTTCTTCCTACGACTATTTCTTTCTCCACTATCCTTAGACCGATATCACTGAAATTTACAATGGTATCGTCTATTTATGTAGTCAACCAATATAATTAATTTAAAAATATTGCTTTACCAATTTTCCAATTAGATCCGAAAAGCTATATAAAAAAAGCGACAAAACTTTATGGTCACTCTTGATTTTGCTTAATAACTTCGCTGCCCCTCAGTCGATTTTGCTGAAATGCAATACCAAAACCACTATAGCAATAACCAAGTAGCATTCTAAATTTCATCAAAATTGGATTACGCATTTTTGAGTTATTTTGTCGACGGACGGACGGTAGTACCAAAGATGGAGCATTAATATAGGGAATTTTTTTCAGAATTTTGGCTCATTTTCAAAACCTAATTACCCCAATTTGTTCTGCCTGAATTTCACAATTTTTTATATAAATATTCTATAAGATGTCACCTTTTAAGCACGCTATTAATATAACTTGATATGATTCGAACTACTAAAGTTATACGACTCTAAAGCCATCTATTCGAAAAAAACGCCACGAACTTTCTACTTAACTCAATATTTCAAGGTTTTTTTCTCCATAACTTCGTTTCTTCATTCTTAAATTGGCTCAAATTCACACATAGGCTGGAATCTAATAGCATAAACACGTTTCGTAAATTTGATTCAAATCGGTGTATAACTTTTTAAAATACATCGGAAAAACTTTATGAACAGGCTTATTTTAGGCTACAACTATTTCTTTTTCCACTATCCTTGGACCAATTTGACTGAAAATTAATTCGGTATCGTCTATTTATGTAATTAACCTACATAATTAATTTAAATAAAATCGATTTACAAATTATCCAATTACATCCGAAAAACCATAACCAAAAAAACGACAAAACTTTCTGGTCACTCTGGTTTTTCCTTTATAACTTTGCCCCCCGAGAATCGATTTGGCTCAAATACAATACCAAACCAAGTTAAGGAATAAGCAACTCATATTATAAATTTCGTCAAAATAGGATAACGCGTTTTTGAGTTATCTTGTCTACGGACGGACGGACATGCATAAATCGATATAACTTTTGATTCCCTACACAACCATACCCTTGAAATTTTTCTACGATGATTATTTCTATGTGTTACACACTTAGTGACAAAACTAATATACCCTCTGATAGTACCTACCATATGGCATAAATATCATATTTAAAATTAAAATTATTAAAATAAAAATATTATACTCAAACTTTAAAATAAAAATAATTATTAAAGTATAAAAAAATTAAATTAGTTGAAAAAAGGTTTTATTCAAAAAATAAAACATATTCAACATTAATAGTTGTATTGTTTTAATAATGTTTAGTTAGAAAAGGCAAATGAACAGACCGATAAACACAGTGTTGAATGGTCAAGTTGGTAAAGACCTCGTTTCAAGGAGCTGATGAGACCCTGGATAAAATCCAGGCTCTGCCATTTTTCTTCTAATTATTTTTCCTATAAAAATATATTTTATTCAAAAATGTTTCTACTGTTTCGAAAGTTTACTTACGAAATTATTTTAAAAAGATTCTTCCGCTTGAGATAGTGTAGGAGGAGTTATATTTATTAAATTAGTTTCATAATAGTTGTTAATAAAATGACCTCGTTTCTAGAAGCTGATGAGATCCTGGATCAAATCCCAGGCTTTCCGGTTCATCATGTAATTTTATTTTGCTTTTTTGCCTACAATATGGAAATAATTAATTTCAAAAACAAGCAACTTCATGTGTTCTGTTGAATGATACTTAATGAACTGTTCAACTGTTTTTTTTTGAATTCTAGTTTTGTTAAACTAAATGTTACTCTATCTAGAGCCAATTTACGGTTATGCACGGTCGAAACTGTACAAACTGTGTCAATTGTTTTTAAAAAGAAAGAGCATCAATTTATGGCAGTTTTTAAACAATAAAAAAGTGAAGCCACCCCCATTTATTTTTCAATACATTAACAAAGAGAATTTTTAATAATCAAAGAAATTTCTTTTTTTTAAAAAGAATTTAAAATAATTTTTAAAATTTAACTATTTATGAAATAATTTGTTTTTAGACAATCAAACCGGTATTTTGTTATTTTTACTTCAATAGAATCTTTATTATTGTAGGAGTTAAAAATGGAGATACAACTGAATTTGGTAAAGCAATTGAGAGGTTTGACAAAAACAGTTGTAATGATTTGAAAAATATTTGGTAGTAGAGGAAAAGGCAAATGAACAGCATGTTATGTGCAGTGTAGAATGGTCTAGTCTAGTCGGTTAAGACCTCGCCTCATGAGATGACGAGCCCTGGGGTCGAAACTTGGTCCTTGGTTCTATACTCTTTTTCTCTACTTTTTTTTTTGCCTACAATTAATTATATGAAATATTTGCAAACTTTTTCGTGAATAAAACATTTATTTTACAGGGGTGGGCATATTTATTTTTAGACTTGAAATTTTTTGGAAAGCGTTTCTTTGCATGTCGATTTTATTTCGTTGTAATTAGAATTTACAACATTTTTTTCTTGGGTTACGTTAAAAGTCATGTCTATAGCAACAAACCCGAAATGTTGGAGTATCTAAAAAAACAACATCCGCCAAGTTATTTTCGAGATACCGGCTGAAATTTACGAAAAAGTCATCGAGAATTACCTCAAAAAGATCGGTTGCTACAGAAGATTCAGAGGCGGCCATTTAATTGATATTTTTTTTTTTTCATAATTAATGAAATACATAACATTTGTGATTAACAAAATAAAATAAGTATATTTTGTTAAATTTGAGTGTTTTTATTTTGTTTTAAAGTTAGGAAACTGAAGTTCGATCAGCCTTTAGTTTCTGCGTACATACGATCAAACTTTTCATTAGTTGGTGTGTATAAGGCTTTTAGGATGGGAAAGCAAATCCTTTTTCAATTCTGTTTAAATTATTTTATTTCAAATTAACTATTCGGATTACTATTAAATAAAAATACATTATCAATAATCTGTAATTTCGAAATCTGATATTTCTTTGAAAACATAATTAAATTAATTTATTAATTTAAGACTTTAAGAATCACTCGGTAATATATGGTAGAAAAACAACATTGAAATTAAAATAATAAATAGGTTCATATTTAACTTCATATTTCAATCATATTAACATAATGGTTAAAATATTTGTTCCATTAAGATTGTTTATTTGGAGTAACTTCATAAAGTAAGGAAACAAATAAACAACAATATTATATTATAGAAGAAGTTACAAAAAAAAAAAAAAACCGAAAAAAAACTGAATAAATAAATGAATGAAGAAGATGATAAAATATTAATGTTAATTAATTATAAGCCCATTTGCATGCATAATAATGTAGTATATTTTTCGGGGACTCTTAAACAACAACTTATTATCCAAATGATGTAACATATTACATACAATACACCAACATCATAATCATCATCAAACATACATAATATATTTCAATATTTATATAGAAACGAGTAAAGATAGAAGATTTTCATTTTGTCAAGAAAACTAAACTGCTAATCCTAATTAAGCCTGTTACCGGAGAAAATTACTTAGTATTACATCTTCTATACATATTGTGATTATTATTTTTTTTTTCTTGTTTTATGTTTCGGTTTATATATTGTATATATAAATACATATATATGAATATGGTTAAAAAAATATTTACCTCCAAGAATTTGCATAATAAGTAAAAAGTGATTGAGATTAAAAAAAAAAGAAAAAAAAGGAAAGAAAAAGACGAATGAATTTTCTTTATTGTATTTTTATCAAAATAAAATTACATAAATATGTAAATAAATTTTCATATTCTTATTACGCGTCATAAAAATCGACATGAAACACAATTCCATAGAAAAAAAAAAGCAACAAAAATACAAGTATCTCACGTACGAAATATTTTCGGTAATCAATTCCTTTCATTTGTTCTTGATTTTAAGGGTGTTGAGACTCTGTGGAAACCATTTGATAATCCTGAAAGGATACAACCTCTTTAATACTATAAAATATCTTATAGGTGAACCCTTTTTTGTTTTTCCTCCCTGGGCATTTTCTATTTGAAGCTGTTTGCCTTAACATAAATAAAAAATGTCCTCAAATGGTTAATTTTCTTCGTGTTTTCTTTTTTCTACTTTCTATATAATCACACGAATTCAAGTAGAAGAAACAAATCGAAGAATCCGTTCGAAAGATAACACATAAGAAACATTATTTTTATTTTGTATTACATTTCTTTTTTTTTTTTTTTTTGTAAAAAAGGTCCTTTCATACAGTGTAGTACATATTACATGTTTTGGTAAACTATTTTTTCCATATTTATAATAATAATCGAAATTCATTCACATTAGTAAATATTGATTTTCATTGTATTTTTCTTTTATTCTATACTTTTTTCTTTTTCTTCTTTTTTTTATGAAAACTTACTGTCAAAATATGCTTTTATTTTTCTAGCTTGTTATTTCATTATTGAGAAAATTCGACAACTTAACCTAAAGATTGAATCAAATGAGAAAAGAGCCTTTCTTAAGCTCCAATGTAAACAATTCCAACATCTTTTGAAATTAAGGAAATCCCTTGGTTTTTTTTCCATGTTCTTCTACATTTTCCTTATAAAATACTAACGTATATATATATGTACATAGATACGTTTAGTTCTTTACCCAAGCTCTTTCAATATTCAAGTGGTAAATAATAAAGCACAATTCATCAGAAGACTTTTATACTAATCGCATTGATGTTTATTAGAGACACAATATTCATCCACGTTCTGAAATATTTAATCATTAGGATTCTTTGTGTTTTTCTCTGTCTGGAAATAGAACAATACCCATTGCTCGTGATGAAGACTGCGAGCACAAAGGCCAAAGATGACAATAAAAATTATGTTCTTCATGGTATTATAATAATAAGATGGATATTAAGGAGGTGGCATTATAAGGTTAGGTTAGGTTTAGCGGTTAAGAAAACTTTTTTTATATATAAACGAAAAATTTATGTGGAATAGGGTTTCATGTTTCTCATAACTCTAATTATAACTTTTGGCTTCCATAAAGATTCTCGGTGTAGTTTGGATAACATAATTTCTTTTTAGCAATAAATGGTTATATTTATTGAACATAAATATTGTAAAAAGGATGATTTATATAGGTAATAGGAAAAAATGATTTTAAGTTAAAAAAGATATATAGAACGACCGTGATTTAATTACATAGTAGATGTAGTTAAGTGAGACCATTCTTTTAAATATTGTTTTATACATTTGGAAAATTTTTTGAGGATAGTTGAGCTTAAAATTTAAATATTAACTTAACATTTTCAAATGCTATATGTTACAGATCCATGATAGATTTAATAAAAATAAAATTCTTTTTTAATCGGAACAAATGGAATTTCATTTCAAGAGAAATTTTCCTAAATCAAATGATTTAATTTTTAAATTTAAATTTTATTCTCGATATAATAAAAATTCACGAACTTTCAATAAACAAGGAAAATTCTTTTCATTTTAGAAACCTTTTTTTCTCGATTAATTTTTGTATTTTCATAAAATTTCACAAACCTAGTAGAAAATGTTTGTTTATCTTTTTTTAATTTACGAATTTGTTCTGCATAAAAAATAACTTCCAAGCAATAAAAATTCATAATTTCTGAAGGAAATAGAAAAGAAAATTTGATTTCATTTGACAGAGCGGAAAATTTGCTTATTTACATGGCTAAAACTTGAATAGAATAAAAAGAAAATTATTTTTTTTTATTACAAGAAAATCGAATATCGGAAGTTTGGTTGAAATAATTTTCGAATAAAAATAATAATAATATAAAAAGTTGGAGAATACATCACAAAAAAAAAATTGATTTGCAATCAGTCAAAAATATCGCATGTTATTGATTACATCGAAATGAAATATCTATCTTTTATCTATTACAATAAAAAAGTTTTTTCCGCACATCATTTTGTAGTAGAAAAAGCATAATAAACAATTTAAATTAAAAAAATTCTCGGCACCGACGGGATTCGATCTCAGGGCAGTTTGTCTTACTAACTGAATCTCTTGCTAACTATACCATCGACTTCAATTGTTAAAGCAAGTCAGATTCGTTAATATCAAATCAGAACTGAACAAATAATTTTACAACTGAAAAACAATATGCGCCACCGACGGGGCTTGAACTCACACAACTTACGCACAGTAGTTTTACTAAATTCTGCGCTTACCAGCCGCGCCACCGAGATAAATGCTTCAGTCAGTTCAGATTCGTTAATATCAAATCAGAACTGAATAAATATTTTTATAACTGAAAAAAATATGCGCCACCGACGGGGCTTGAACTCACACAACTTACGCACAGTAGTTTTACTAAATTCTGCGCTTACCAGCCGCGCCACCGAGATAAATGCTTCAGTCAATTCAGATTCGTTAATATCAAATCAGAACTGAATAAATATTTTTATAACTGAAAAAAAATATGCGCCATCAGCGGGGCTTGAACTCACACAACTTACGCACGGTAGTTTTACTAAATTCTGCGCTTACCAGCCGCGCCACCAAGATAAATGCTTAGACCAATTCAGCTTCGTTAATATCAAATCCGAACTGAATAAATAATCTATCTTTTATCGCATGTTATCATTTCTATTCATACTTGGTCAACTGTATGTCGCTCTATCACGATGTAGAAGCAGAGGAGGTATAAAAATAGAGTGCAAGCTAGAACAAAAGGTCATAAAAACATTGTATTTGAAGAAGCCGTGAAATAAATCACAAAAGCAGTTACATATTTTTTTTTGCTTCTTACTCTATTATGCTTCATTTTTTACCATTACATTACAGGAAAACTAAAAATTAAAATCTACTCAAAGTCCACTCCAGGACCCGGGGTTAGCGAGCGAAGCGAGCAAGGGCGGGGCCCCCTAGTAATTATAAAAAAAAAGAAAAATATTCGCCACCGAGGAGATTTGAACTCACGGATATCGTTCTAACAAGCAAAGCTTCTTCCCGCTGCGCTATCGAACGCAATTTTTTAAGAAATTCAGATTCGGTAATATCAAATCAGAACTGAATAAATAATTATAACTGAAAATAAAAATTGTTCGCCAATTTTTGCATACTTTATTTAGATATTTAAAGAAAAAGAAAAATAGAATCTTATTCTACCGCTAAAGAAAACAACAAAAAAACAAAAGACAAAAGAATAGTGTCCTTAATACATTTTTTTATTTTCTTTAATCAATGGGAGAAAATACAAAATGCCGACTACACCCTCGCGTGGATGGGGCGGGGTTGGCGAGCGAAGCGAGCAGGGGCGGAGCTCCCTAGTATGGTATATAATAATGAAACATTTGTTTTTCAAAACATTTAACAGTTTGATTTCAGTTTACTTTTCGTTAGTTTTAGAAAAATCGAATGAATATGATTTCAAAACATATACACAACATATTTGGAATAACTTGGGGGAAGACAGAAAGAAGAAAGGAACTAACTTTCGTAACAGAAATTTCCAATCAAAAAAATACCATACCCTTTCCGCATAAATCATTCAGAACATATTTAATAGAAGCACACCACACAAGATGGGAAAAAAAATAGATAATTGAGAAAAACGGGAAGAAGATATTATTGCCTTTGGGATTTCTTTGAACAGACGGCTCCCATTAAATCTAATTGACATCCTAATAGTGTTTCGGCGAAACTTTCTTAATTGCAACGTATTGGTATTCAATTGGATTCATCAAGGCCATAGGCAAGGAAACGAAAAATGGTCTATGGTGATATCAGTTGTGGTTTTTCGTTGTACTTTCGCCTTTTCCCCCCCCAAAAAAAACGAGAACAGAAATGGGCCAAGAAGAAAATTGGTATGTAGTGTAACGTTGGGATGTAGTACTATAGTGATTTTGTATAAATGAACGGTGATGGGAACTCATTCAAGGATCTTTATTCTAGGGCTTAATTAAATTTCGAAATAAGAAGAAAAGTTGTTAAAGAGGTTTTCTAAGTGAGATCTAAAAGTTTTCGTCTTTTTTTTTTTTTTTTTCATTGAAAATGAAGGCCAAAATCGAAGGTCTCCTATAAATGATGAAGGTTCAATAAGAAGAAGAAAAAAAAATAATAATTTCACACAATTCTAAGTAATTATGACTATAATAGAAATGGAATTTCATGAAATAAAACATTAGGTTTAGTAATTAGAAAAGAAAAGTTTAATTATTAGCACGTTCTAATTTATGTGACCATGCACGTAGTTATGCCATTTTTCATATTTATAGAGATTGAATAAATATCTTGCGAGTATTAACTTGCAGGATATTTGTGAGTTGGGTTCAAATAGAAGAGGTTTTTCTTCACAACTAAATTATTGTTATTCAAAAAAATCTTAGAAGAGTGAAGTACAAGTCTTCACGTCCTCAATTCATTGAACTCCCTCTAATTATTGTATGCTATTGGATAGGAATATTGATATCGAAAAAGAAAATAAATATATCCCATTGGAATTATTGGTAAAAAAGGATTTAAAATTTAATAACACTTTTCTTCTCAAATACACTTGAGTTACTTATAGATTTGTAAGTTGTGGAATTTGAAAAAAAAATTTGCTGATATATATTTTTTACACTTCAAATCACGTAACAATCTCAAACAGTAATCAGTCAAGCCAGAAAAGGGTTAGTTAGTGTAAATTGAAGTAAAAAATGGAGTATATATATATGCTTTTCTTAAAAGGAGTTTTTTTTTTTTTTTTAAATGTATTCCTTTTTCCATTCACATACGAAATTTGTTATTTTTTTTTTTTCTTTTGCAAACAAAAATAAATATACTGACGGATTTAGATATATATATGAAAATTCAAGTCATCGCACATTCTATTTCTTGATCCACTTATGTAGAATTTGGAATGTTATTTCATCCATTTCCCCAAGAGATAGAAATCTCCACAACGAAAAACAAAATTATGGTTTTCATGTTATTTAAGAGACATGAGAATTTTTGACGATCATACAGAAAAATGAAGAAACACTGAAAAATTCTGGCATCGTAATGTCCACAATCGCCTTCTACTTGGTACAATTCGTCACCATGAAACAAAATAAATGAAAAAAAAATATACTGAATGAACAAAATGAGATGTTAAAGCCGTTCGTTTTCTGTATATTTTAGTAGATAGTCGTATATTCTATTTTTTTTTTTTTAAGAATTTCAGTCACGATTTTTCTTGAGAAATACGATTTAAATAAGTGAAACGAAGAAAGATTTTCTAAAGAAGGTGAAATAAACGGGATCTAGGATCGAAACAACTAAAAATACACTGCAAATGCATGCACTGGAAGAATGCTTTCTTCTATTTGAATTCGAAAATAAAAGAATCAGGACTAGATCAAGCAATTTTACTAAACACTGTACGGATTTTTTTCCTCCTAATAATCAATGATACGAGAGATATAGTGTAAACTATTTTTTGATACAGACAGATAGAACTTCGGAAATTTTGAAACATATATTTTTTAAGTTGAAGAAGATCCATCAAAATCTGGTCGTCGCAATTTTTTTACTATTATATAACTTTATTCCTATTCAGTGGGAGGAAAATAATAATAAAAAAAAGAAAAAAATTTAAGATGATGAAAAATCCTCATAAAAGTATTTTTATGGAGGATTTATTACATCACCTGACACAATCGAAACATTGAATAAAATTACGTATTTTGGCTAATATAATATTTGATTTTTTTTTTTTGCCTTGCATAGAAAATGCCCTCCCACTTGGTAGAAAAAAAGAAATAACAAAAGACACATATGTTAAGATGACCTTAAAAGTATTTTAAAAATGAAATAGAAAGTTTTCCATGTCGAAACATAAAGGAAAAAAATGTCCTTTTAAATATATCAAAAAATACTGGGAAAAACTTCTTTCGTGTTTTTTTTTTTTTGCTTTTTTGTTTGGTAAAAAACAAATTCAAATCAAAGTAGATTTTTTTACATTTTATTTGTGGAAAACTTAAAAATTCCTCTTAATGTTTCATGATGTATTTTCTTCTTCACAAAATCGATAAGCTAATTTATTGCTCAAAGTCAAAGGCCTAACCAAATTAATCTTATCCTTATTTCTTGGCTGAAAGCTTTAACCATTAGCATTTTTTTTTTCGTATTTTCCAGTGAATCTGACAAAAAAATGTTATTTTTTTTTGTGCAAACTTTCATTCTTTAGAAAGATTTTTCCTTATGAAGCTTACAAGTTTTCGCATTTTCCCTTGATATTTTTTTCTTGTTCCTTGAAAAACTTTGCAATTCAGCTTTCCTTCCTTATCAGTGGCAGTTCATTTAGAATCGTTTTTTTTTTTTTTTGCTTCTTTATTTTTTTTGTATTCCTGTTTTTTCTTGGTATTTCTGTTTGTCTACAAAAATGACCGTTTTCCAAAAAGCAACTAAACAGATTATGATATCAGTCATTGTTCATTATTTTCTGAACCATTGTTGAAATTTTTTTTAGGGGCTGTCGTTTTTCAAATTCGTAAAAAGATTTTTACCACTCTCTTCTTTGATGAGTTCTTAATTGCTATTGTGATGAATTTTATGTCCTCAAAATGAAAAAAAGAAGAAGAAGAAAGAAAAAAGATGAAATTTTCAAGTGATTAGCCAATGGCAAATTATCATCTAACGGATAAATGCTGTTATTCGAAGATTTACCGACAAAAAATCTACTATTGAAAAAATTTTATCAAGCATGAAGAATAGGAAAATCCATTTATTATTAATAATGAATCGACTCAGTTGATTAAACAAAGAGTTTCGCTTGAAACTCAATTTATCTGCAGTTTATGATTATTTTCTCAATTTAAAATTTTCTATTCATAATAATATTTTTGATTCAAAATCAAAACAGTCTTATATCAATTCAATATGAAAAACAAACTATACTATATCCAAATTATATTTAAAAAATTTATACAATATTATCCGCATGGAAGCTCTAAATCTCTTCGATACCCGTTCACTTTTTTCTTCTTCGAATCAAAATTGATATTAGAAAATTGCAATACTCAAAATATTATCGAATTCGTCAGATATAAAAATGGGAAGAAAAAAACTGAACGAAATAACGAGTAAATCGGATTTACTCAGTTAGAAAATTCTTGAGTATATTATTTGTAATTGAAGTGCTATTCAAGAAGTTTGCTTTTCTTTCGAACGATATCAAAATGTTCATTTTTAATTTTTCTTAACGACAAATATTAATTTTTTTCCTTTTGGTTTCTATGTTTTTGAATTTAAGTTGATTAATTATTAAAATCTCTAAAACATATTTTTTTTTCTTGCAGAATCTTGAAAAGCATTTCGTTGTCTTGCATGAAAATATGAAAAATAAAAATAAAACTGCTTGCTTCGCTCGCCAACCCCGGGTCCCGGAGTGGAATTCGAGTAGATTCTAGTTTTCGTGTAATGTAATGATAAAAAATAAAGTATAATAGAGTAAGAAGCAAAAAAAGTATGTAACTGCTTTTGTGATTTATTTCACTGCTTTCTCAAATACAATATTTTTTATGACCTTTTGTTCTAGCTTGCACTCTATTTTTATACCTCCTCTGCTTCTACATCGTGATAGAGCGACATACAGTTGACCATGTGACATTTTATATTTTCTCCCAATCATTCCAGGAAATATAAAATGTGTATACGTATAGCATAAATAATATAGATAATAGCACATGTGATCATTTCCTCTCATTTTTAATAGTATTTGTATAAAGGACTCCGTGTAGATAGATTAATCATTCAGTTCTGATTTTACATTAACGAATCTGACCTACTTTAGTAATTGAACTCGATGGTATGGTTAGCAAGAGATTTGCTTAGTAAGACCAAGTGCTTGAGATCGAATCCCCGACGGTGCCGAAATTTTTTTTTTTTTTTTAGTTATAAATTTTTTACTAAGCTTTTCCTACTACAAAACCTATAAAAGATGTTGCGGAAAAAACTTTTTTATTATAATTTTATTATTTTATTGTTTATTATTATTATTATTATTATTATAATAGTTATAAAATTATTTATTCAGTACTGATTTGATATTAACGAATCTGACCTAATTTAGTAATTGAGCTGGATGGTGTGGTTAGCAAGAGATTGTCTTAGTAAGACAGTTAGTTATAAATTATTTACTAAGCTTTTTTCTACTACAAAATTTATAAATGATGCGCGGAAAAAACTTTTTTATATAAAAGATAGATAGATAGATTACTTAACTTCTGTTAACACATTTTCCAAAAAAAAAAAATTGTTCATACTGCCTTATATTTGGATCCCAAAGCACGTAGTTGTCTTCAAATACAAAAGAGTGGGTCCATTTTCAAAAGCCAAAAAAAAAAAAAATGTTTTTTAAAACATAAAGAAAGTTTAAATAGTCTAACCAAAAGTTTCTAAAGTGAATTCATCCTGATCAGGTGACGTTTGTCATTAAAAGTGCTTTTTAACATTATTTTTATATAGGTTTTGATTTATGATAATAATGCTTCAAATGAATATTGCCTAAAGTTGTAGGATTTTAATATTATTGAAAATGAATTTATGAAATGTGTGACACCGTTCAAGACCAAGACCAGCCAGTTCCAAGAAAATTGAACATATTGCAAAAATAATAATCAAACAAATAGAAATTATATTTATATTAAAAAATTTCTTTTTTTTTTTTAAATATTATGGTTCTTAGAAAAAATCTGAAAATGTGTTCTAGAATTTCGTCGGAAGTTTTCCTTTTGCGTAAATATAAGTATTATTAATATTGACTTTTGATTAAAATTGTATACGCTTTTAATAAAAAATCATCATCATTTACGATGGTAAACAATTTCGGAGGAGGTGTTAAATTATATCAAATAAGAACGTTTCAATTATTCAAATATTTTCCTCCAAAACAAGGATAAAAACTTGCACAATAAAAAAAAAACAACAAACAAATTGCTATTTGTTAAATATGAAAGTTTCCTCTTTTTATACCGAGTGTCTCATTCCATTCTTAATTGGATTTTTATTTGTTACTTTATAAACTAAATATCTATTATTACAAAAATGTTTTTGGTTTTTGAAGAAATTCTTAATTATCGCGTATAACTTGAAGTCTATTTGAACTAGTCCTGAAGCTCCATTATGCTGCGAATCGACTTCAGCCCAACTCTAAAACAATATGCAAACATCAGGTCTGTTTTATTTACCATACCCTATCCTGGAATAGGGTAAGTGGCAAATAAAATGGCCAGAAGTAGGAGAAAGTTTTACCTGCTTAGCAACCATATTGTAATAAAATGAGAAACGTTTAGCTAATACACTTTTTCTGATAGAAAACTGAACTAATTTCGGGTGTGATAGTTACACCTAGTTTGAAAGTAGTGTAGGATTTGCTCTTTTGTTGTTTTTGTTTTCAATGTAAAAATTTGCTCCACCCCAGAGCACGTGGCAAGTAAAACAGATCTATTATGAGTATCCTAAAAATTGATGTGTGAAGAAATTTTGTGTTTTTCAACTCAATTTCAAATTTCAAATCAATTTCAAATCGATCTTTCAAAATATCATATATATGTAGAAAATGTTCACACTGTTCTGTTCCGAAACAGAAAATTATTGGAGATAAAAATAATACAAAAGAAAGCAACATATTCACCATTGAGCAAATCTTACAATAAATTGCATGTTCTTGTAATTAATGTATATAATTTTGTTTTGTTCCGGAACAACTAGTGAAAATGAATAATATAATGTTGAAATGGCTATTTTTGAGTAACTTATTATATCGTAATGAAATGAAAAAAACGAAAACTAAAAACAATTGTTAAATTTTGAATGTGTTCATTTCAGGAAATTCCTTCTAATTAAGATTTCCCATGTAATTTTTCGTAATTCTAAATAGGCTAAGAATAAAATTGAATTTAATGGGACACCCAGTATATATATATACTCTTACACATAAAAATTCTCAAGTTATTTTTTTGTTTGTTTCATAAAGCTTAAAGTGAGATGAAGTGAAAGAACAATAAAAAATGAATGAACCAGAATTCCATTTAGACGATTCTGTAATTTTATTTTGTTGAAATGACTTCATCGCGTCTACTAAAAGGGAAATCATTCTTAACTTTGTAATAACATACAAAAAAAAAAACAGAAAAAAGAAAAGCGAACAACAACAATATAAAATTGTTAGTAAATATGAGAAAAGAAATGAAAGCACATCCTTAAATATATTATAGTAAAAACGAAAAAGAAACGATTGACACAAAAGCTTTACCCATAGAATATAATTTTGACTTGCCACCTCTTTTAATGGTAGAGAGTTTTGGGGATAATTTAATAGTCCCACAGGTCTTCTAGTGGCAATTATTTATGTATAAACTTAATGGGGTTCTACATTTTGTTTAGCCTTTTTGTGAAACTATAATCCTATATAGTTTTGTTGTTGTTGTTGTTGTTGTTGTGGTTGTTGTTGAAGTTTGGTTAAGGACAAAAACGATATGAAAAGGAAAGGAAAGGATTACATATAACTAAAATTTATATATAAGATTGTTGTTGCTGTATTTTTCTTCTTTGCTTTTTTTTTTTTCTTTTCTCTTCCTTATTTTGTGAAGAATTAGTTATAACTGAAACCTCAATTTTATGTGTCGTCCCTCATTTATCCTTGTTTTTCCCCATATGACACTAAATATTCATATGTACACATAAATATATTGTATATATTTTAATAAAAGATCTATGTCCATTAATTTTCTTCAAGAAAATATATATTATCAAAAATTTTCGGGTTTCATAATAAAATCATGACATTTTCTTTGGTAGAGTATTTTGGAGAGATTGTTTTACAAAATCTTTTACAATCATAAAATATTTACATGTGTGAATATTAGATTTAATTAACACATATATATGTTTGAGAACCTAATGAAAATCTTAAAATATTAAATTTATAAATAAATATGTAAATAAAATTTATGCAAAATCCTAATTTACATGAAATCTTCATAAATATTTTAATTAATAAAATTTTAATTAAAAAAAAAAAAAAAAAATTTTTTTTTTCTTCTTCTTTTAGATTTGAACACTATTTCCGATGAGAAACATATAATTACAACAACTGTACCGCCATCACCTCTTGGAACAGCATCAATTCGAAATTATGTTGATAATCCAACAACACCAGTTACAACAGTACGAACATATTTAGGAATGCAAAGCAATATAACTGCCAAATCAAAGAGTAATACAAATAAATTAATTTTACCAAAACCACAGAAAACAGACGCTCCGATGTTAAACTATATCTTCGATACATTCTCAACTGCCAATAAACACCATCATCATGATCAAAGGTAAATTAAAAACAGTATATTATCATTGTTAATATCCAAGAACAAAAAACAAAATAGAACATTTCGATTACTCCTTCCCAATGAGTTTCTTTCATATATGAACTCTAACTTTCAAACTTCTTCAAATCTTTAAAACAAAATTCTACGTGGTTGGTTAATGGTATTAACCTAAAACCAGTAAAATAAAATGAATAAAAAAGTTTTCGAGAATTTTTTTTTTTAGACAGAATGTTATCCTAAGAACAACTTTAAAGTATCTATGAGTACCTAATTAGTTTTAAGGATTTCTCTAGCTCAAGAGTATATGTATGTAGTTAGATTTAAATTAGTTATTTTATTTTATTTCTTATATTTCTTTTTTAAAGCTGATACAAAAAAAAAAAAATGGAAGAAAAATTAAACTAAAAACTTTTCCTTACGGGTTTTCCACGTTTTGAAAATTATTTTTTTTATTTTTGATGGTATCAGATGTTTTTAATTTAGACTTTAGTTTAATTTATCTTCGAATAATTGATGTATTTGAAATGCACCATAATTCTTTAGGCGATCACGATTTAATTGAAATTCGCGTAATGTTCATTTTATTTCTTTTTGTTTTCCATAGAGTGAAAAAAAAAAAACCAGAAGGAAAACTACAATAGAAGTTTTATAAATTGTAGCCGGAAGATAACTAAATTATTGTTAGTGAGACTACAGGGAAAATTTTTGTTTTTATTTCATTCGACTTAGGCAATCTAACTAAAATTGGATTAAAGGCGAAATTTGTTAATTCCATTTTTTTTTTATGGTCTAATAAAAACTTTGTAAATAAAGTTTCTGATTAGGAATTTTTTTTAACTTTAGTTATTTAATAAATGGATTTACGTGATAAATATTAAGTAATTAGAAAACTAGGTTTATTTTGAAAATGGAGTTGAATTAGGTTATTTTAATTGTTGCATTCCAATTAGGTCATATTTTATTCATTATTTTATATCATATTATATCAAACCTATTTTTTTTTCATAAACACTAAAATGATAAGATTTGGTATTATAGAATTTCTAATTCTTAATTTTTTTAAAAATATAAATAAATACTTTCATGGGAAATTTACATCTTTCGAGTCCCGAAAGTTTTCATAATGGATAAATAATTAGATACAAAAATCCATTTGAGATGACAATCATTAGATTTTGATAACAGCTTCGTCTTGTATAAAATGACAAAATAGCTGTGCTTTCGAAAGAGTCACCACCATATGATGTATTATTATTAGTGGAGATATTAATTTTGTGGAAAATTTCAAATTTGGAGTTAAATGTAAGGAGAACAACAACAATACCGACAAGTAAAATTATTATATCTTATTGGTTAAATATCGAGTCATTATCTCCAAAATCTGGAAAACTAGAGTTTGAGTCGTATGGAGTAAACGAGAAAGGTGACCATATCCTCTGGAAATAAATCTCTATGGCAATGTTTCTCAACCCTCGGCGCACTAAAAATATCTAGAATTCTTTGGCAAACATCTGAATATAAAAAATATAGCAGTTAAATAATTTAAAAACAAAACAAATTATTTTTTTTTGGGAAATTCATTCAATAAGAGAGCTGAGCTTGTTTTCTTGAACAAATAAAACCAAAACGAGGTTCCTAAGTCGCCAGACAAATTCGCATTTCATTGCCAAGTTTTAAAAGTCTTTCTCGCTTTTTGGACTTGATTTCTCTCAATGCTAAAAATCTAAATTCACAGAACCATGAAGATGCAAAAAACAGAAGAATTTTAATGACTTTCAAGCTGATTGCTGGGTACAAACTCATCCAAATTTTTAAATTATAAATACTATTGCAACGTTATAAAACCCATGCACATTTGACAATCTCTCGTGGTACAATGGTGTGCCGCGGCATTCAGATTGAGAAACACTGTTCTATGGTCACCACACAATCATAATTTATAGCGGATTTATATGATTTCATTATTTGTAGTTAACAATGGTGGATTATTGATAATACGGTTAATCTTAAATTTTAACTTAACTTTATTTGACAAAGTAATTAAATTCTTTCAAATTGCATTTCAAGCTAAACTATGAATTGCATTTTTATGTTTTGATTAGAAAAACAATTTTAATTCGACTTTTCCCTGTTCTAGCATTATTTACTATATTAATTGAATTAAACGGGTGAATATTTTTAAGTTTCATTAAAGTCATTTACATTAATAAAGTGTTCTGCAGTCACTTTCAAATTAAAATAATTGTAATAAATTATGTTTATTTTAAATAATGTCTATTGGAAAAAAATTCTATTAAATGTCATGAAAGTTTTCATAAAATCAAAATTCACTTGCCACTTGTTTTTACTTGGTTTTATAAAAATATTTTAAAAGAAAAGTTTTTTTAAAATATTTTTTGTTGTTTGTTAGAAAGATTTTGTTGAATATAAGTTTTGCGGAAGAACGTTCTTTTTTTAAGTCCATTTTTTGTTTAGAACTTTATACACCCAAACACTTTATTGTAACCATTTTAAAGTATTATTCCCACTTAGTGCTTAGCGGATTTATCAAAATATTTGAATATCCTTTTTTTTTTGAGTGCTTCAAAAACAGCTCATTTCGACAGTGTGAGGGAATAACATTTAGAAACCATTTTATCCGGTTATATATTCTGAAAATTTTTAGTCCTTTTTTCACTTGTTATTATTGTATTTGTAAGCACATTTCGTTATTGTTTTTTCACCAGCTTTTTGTTACTAAGCGAAAATAATAAAACAACCACAATTTATCTGAAAGTTAAACTTTGTTTTTGTTTTATTTTTTATTTTTTTTGTTTATTTTGGTTATATAGAGACCACTTTCAAGGACTGAAAGCTGATTACCCTTGATTATGTTGAAAGCTTTTCGTACACAAGTATAAAATTTTTGTTTTTGTTTATATTTATTTCCAGAAACATAATTTTTGTTTATTTTTTAATTGAATTAAAGCTCGGCGAAACAATTTTTTCGTCTCCAGATTAAAAAAAAAGAGTATCGCGCAATGATTTTTGCTTGTACTATACACAAAATCTAAATTTTTTTTAAAATTTTTTTTAAGTCGAACATTTAATCTTTATATGTATTCTTGTTTTTAAGTTTCGATGTTAAATAAACCATTATTAAAGATAGACAAAAAACGGATATAAATCTTAAGGCTTATTAAAAATCCGTTGAATAAATTTAATACGCATAATGGATATTAAAGCCTTTAGGATGTCATTCAAGTCACTTTAAAAAACAATAGTAGGTATACATATGCTATTGGAATTTTTCTTCTGTACACAAATTTTATATTATTTTTCCCTCCATTGTTTATAGCTAATTGAAAATTCATCTATAAAAATTGTGATAAAACATGAACATTTTGCGGTGAAAAGAAAATTGGAAAGAATAAGGAAAGCCTTCTTTAAATAATAATTTTCCGCTTTTTTTCTTCCTCTTCTTCGTTTTCATCTTGTAGATTGTGTATGAGATATTACGAAAATGTTTTCATTCTTAATCTAGAAAATTGATCTTCTTGAAACAAAATATATGGATATTTATTTAGCTTTTGAAAAAAATTTTTCACTTCGAAATTTCTGAGGAAATTTTTAATTTTTTTTCTCTTTTTTTTTTGAAAATTAATATTTTCTTTCTTACGTGTTATTTCACTTGAAATATTCTTGAATATAACGAATCTTCTGACTCTAAAGAATTATTATTATTTTTGCATATATTTAGGCGTTGTTCTTTAATATTATTATTTTCATTTTTTATGTTGTTTAAAAATGTTTTAATAAATTTCCTATGAAATTATTTATAATAATATTACAAATTTCTTATATTTTCAGATATGGTCCACATTTTGAGGATATTGTAACAGTTGGTAATGTTACAAATATAACCGTGCAAGCGGGAAATACAATTCATTTGAATTGTAGAATAAGTTTACTACAAGATAAAACCGTAAGTTAAAATTAAATATAAATAGTATTTATCGTAACAGATTTTAAGCCCATACCTTACATATTTTCTAATATAATAATATAGAAATTTTTTTCAATCATAAAATTCACCAACTATAAAATTCTATAAATTCTCAAATTTTTCATCTTATTGAAACGTTTCCAGTACATATAAGTAATTCATTTGTTAGAAAATAAATATATATGTAAAGAAATCGAAAATAGTTTATATCGTATAATTTTTAGACGTTTTCTACAAAACCACAAACATATTTCCTATTTTCAAATACAGGTATCATGGGTGAAACGTACGCCGAATGGTGATAATGCTCTACAATTGTTAACCGTTGGAATGCATACGTATAGCGGTGACAATAGATACACAATGGAATTTCAATATCCGAATAACTGGAGACTGAAAATAGGACTTGCTAGAAAATCAGATGAGGGAACATATGAATGCCAAATTTCAACACACCCGCCGAGAGTTATTAAAGTAAATTTGCATGTGAATGGTAAGATAACAACTTTTCTAGTATTTTAAGATGTATACATATATTCATATTATATAAGTATACTTAGATTCGATCCAATCCAATCCAATCTCGTTTATTCGAAACATGCATCCTTTTTTTTCATTCTGTTTGTATATTTTTCTTGAATAATGTTTTATTCCTCCCTATATAAGAACATTTATCTATACATTTCTATTGTTGTATAGAAGATTTACGTCACAAAAGAATTAGTAACCCATTGACTAGCCTCCGGGTGATTCTTAGAATCTTCTTATTTATTATATATAGAAAGTACGAATAACAACAATATATATATATATATATATATATATATATTCGATTTTTTCTTTTGGCCTCTTGAGAATCTCAACAAAATAAAAAATTTCTTAGATGTGTCTCTATTCATTCGTCTTTCTTTTATATTGAGGTAACAATATAACGACTTTGCCATTCAAGAACATTATATATTTACGCACGTTATTATAATATGCTAAATAAATATGAGAATACAGATAGTATATATTATGATATGTAGTGTCACAAAAAAAAATTGAAAAGTTCTTATCGACCTCTTGATCCATTCCGTGGATAATGGATTTTATAACTCGTCAAACCCTTTATGTAATATGATCGGGGTTAATCCCTTTATGGTTTCGTAACCCAAAGGCAAGATTGGGTCAATTTGGATGCTCGTTTTTCTTCCATTTTCTCTTTTTTTCCCTTCTTTTTTTTTTTTTTTTTTTAAAAAAAACAGAAAATAAAATGAAAAATACCAAAAACGAGCACCTTCCAAAAATTTTTGGGGTTTAAATATTTATCATAAGGTTTGGTGGGAGATTTTGGTTTTTGATATTCTATGATATAACCAGATCTGATTTTGATGTGATGAAGAATGAAGTTGGCAGAAAGTATATGGTGATGTATTATTTACTTTAGAATTTTGATTGTGGTAAAATAATTCTATTGGTAGGTAAATTCCCAGAACAATATTTTCAGTATGGCTTTTCGGTTTTCCATAATAAATGAAATAACAAAAAGGGATAAAATGGAAAATATGATAGAAGATTAAATTTCAATTTGATCGAAACAAATTTAAAATTGATACAGATACCTACATTAAATAGTTTTACTGGTTTAATCGCTATGATGATCGATATTTGTTAATATTCATTCAATAGAAAAACTTTGTATCACAAATAATTTTCTAAATTCCTAAATATATTGTATATGTATGTTACATTTTTAGTTCGAACAAAAAAATGTACGTTCCCAGGACATTTCTTTCTTGTTGTTCAAACCACTATTGTATCACAAATATTTTCTTAGGGGATGGTATCAACATTTTCATTAAACCTACATATTTATGTTGACTATAATAAGAAAATTTAAAGAAAAAAAAATATTCGCCTCAGCTTGCTTCCAAGAAAATGACCTTAGGTTCTTTGCCAACAACAAGTAGTAGAAGAATAGCTGCAGAAGTAGTGACGCTAAAATTTTAGAGGCGACATCATAACAGCGGCAATATAATGTGAAATCCTTATTGTATAGCTTGTTTTTTCTAGACAGAAAAAACCACAACTTTAACAAATTGAAACTAGCCGCAAGATAAACTTTTGGGCAACTAAAGTTAAGTACTTTTTACCATGCAGCGACCAAAACAAATCAACTTTTCTTATTCATTTTCTCTTTTGTTTAAGTTCCTCTTTTTTTTTCTTGTTTCATAAAAGAAGACTACGTATCTGATCTGGAGAAAATTTTCCGTTTATTTTCTGTATTTTACCAGAAACAAAACTGAAAATTTACTGATTACTTTAACTTTTTTCTTCATAAAGCTTTTCCTGATAGTTGATTTCAAACTTTATTGTGTACTAAACGATAAAAGGCAATTTCTTAACTGAAAATAAAAAAACTACATAACTTAAATTTATGAACATTAACATTTTCTTTTTAAAGATTTTTTTATACACTTCACTTAAGTTAAAATTCAATTTAAAGAAAATTCTAGAGAATTTGAAAATGCAAATTTTGAAATGAAAAATATTAGTTTTTATACAAAAAAGAAGAAAGAATCGAATAAAAAGCGCTAATATAAATTTCTCTACAATTCAGTCGGTACTACCCTTAAGAAAATGAACAATAACGCGATTTTCAGAGTTTTTCATGACACTTTTTCATTCTGAAATATAATAAAGTTATATTGTTGCAATTTTCAAAAAAAAGAAAAAAAATGTATGAATAGCGAAAAAAATGCGGTAAATTTTCTATTAGTCTGGAATAACCAAAACACAATGATTCGTTGAAAATGGCATAACACAATTAACACAATTTTCCATGATAATTTGAATAGCTGCATTCATAGTTACTCATTTCTGGTTCATGAATATTTTGGATAGTATTGACTGTAAAGAATGCAGCAGCTTAAGGCGTTTAATATAATACAAGTAGGCAATAAATGGTTTAGAAAATTACAAATAATTTCTGCATTATTTGATTATTTAATTTGTAGAAAGAGATCGCTACCATAGTGGTCGTTTAAATCTTGTTGCTAGTTACTGATGAGAGTGTCAGTTTCGACCGCTGATCTCGGCTTTTTACTTCAAATAAGTCATTAAAAGAAATTGCATACATGCTCGTATGTACAGGCAACTAAATTTTTGAAGTATACAATATTATTGTTTCAATAAAGGGGGTTCAGTTCTGGTTCTGCACAAGTATCTTACTTCTACTCTAAACATAAATCTATTCAATTAAAATTATGATTTTACCTGTATTTCATTATTTTTATAAATCAAATCAAAATTGAACCTGTGATTATTTGATCCAATTAATCGCTTTTCCACTCTTAAGGATAGAACAATAAAAATATTCTGAAGAAACATTATTAATCAAAATTGATGAAGAATTTTTTTTTTTTACTATTGACTATAAATAAAACCTAGATTGTTCTTATTTCGAAAATGTATAACAAAAAAAAAAGATAATAATAAACGAAATCAAATAAATCATTTATGATTTCATTCTTTTCCAGCCCCTGAAGTTATGGTTGTAGATGAATATGGAGCTTCACTACATGAAAAATATTATGAAATCGATTCGACTCTTCAACTTTCTTGTATCGTCCGAAATGTCGTTATGTCATCATCAGTAGTCTACTGGAGCCATGGGGATCAAATTTTAAATTATGATACAACACGAGGTGGTGTGAGGTAAGGACCAGCAGAACTCTACTATATAAAATATGAAAAACAATATAATTTTATTGTCATTCAACAAACAAAAAAAACGGCCATATAACAAAACGAACATTCCATAAATAATATAATCATTCATAAAATATCCACAAAGTTGCAAACTATAAATTTTTGAATACTATCCTTTTTTTTTGGTTGGTTATATGATTTTTGTCCTTCTTCAAAATTTTCTTTTAAAACCTTTCGTTTTCTTTTCTTTTTCTATCGTTTCTTGTCATTTTAATGAAATAAAATTATTTGAATAATATGCTTGCTTGTATAAATTTTATTATCAAAAGATTATTTAACTTTATGACTTGTAATTATTTGTCCGATGTGGTACCATATCCTTGAAATCATTTTCATTTCATTCATAATCACCGAACAAGAGATACTCGTCAACCTTTGTCAGTCTCATCCTATATAGTACCAGTTTAATTCGTTTTATTAGATATGAAAAACAAAAAAACAAGAAAAAAAAAACTGGAATAAAATTTTGAAAGAACTTGAAAATATAATACTTAAGTAACATAAAGTTTTTCTTTTCGAAGGGACATAGAAAATTTGTTGTATGATCTTAATGACGGCTGACGAATTACCCAGCAAGGGAGTGGTATAACATTGAAAGATTTCCAAAAAGTTTTCAAAACAACCTCATTCCTTATGCAATCACAAGCTCATTAGGGATAATGTTAGATACCTTACTAACCTCTCAAAGAACATGGTTAGACCTATTTTTTTTTTTGCTTGTTGCCATTTTCTGAGTACGTTATATTAGAAAAATATATAATACGAAATAGAAAATTTCATCTGCACGCTATGTCAAACATTTGGATGATTATTTGTCAATTATGGGATGGTGCCACCAGGATAAATAATGACAAATATTATGTACGTATGTATCTATAAGCATATTTGATAATAGGTTTTCGTCGTATTGATCCATTTTAGGTTCAAATTATATTCTATATGTGTACATATAGTATTTCATAATAAATTAAATAGTGATATGGTTTTTTTGTATAGAAAATTTAAATCCAAGAAAATTAACTTTTATGTTATGCCATTTCAGGTTAGTAAATGTAATATCATTATTATAGTTTAAATTGAAAAAAAAAAAAAAACGTAAGACTTTGTTCACAATATTTGACTTTTTCTGGTACCACAATTCATAAGAAATCATTTTAATTTCAATAATTAGGGACTCAAAACTTTTTCTACACATCGGCTTGACTCCATTATGTGTCTCTGCATCCATGAATGTTTCATGACTGCACTTTATTCACTTCTTTGAAAACTCAAATATAAATAATAAAAGAAAACTAATTACGAAAGTAAAAATTCAATTTTTCTTGATAGAATTTCTGGACAATTTTAATATATATTTAAAAAAAGTATAAATAACAAAAGTGAAGACTGAATTTAATCCTTAATAACATGTAATAAAAGTAAAGTAAAATACGCCACAGGAAACTTATTTAATTTAATACATATTACTAAAAGTCGTTCAAGGTAGAAACAGTCTTATGTGTATTAAATAATTTACAAAATTAAAATTTCAAGTCTATCGAAAGAAAAAAAAAAGTATAAATAAAATCATTTAGTATGTTAGACTATAATTTACTGTAATTACGTGGTTGAAAAAAAAAGACATCGATTTTGGAAAATTAGAGACGAAAGTTTCCTAATTTTAGTTAAAAAAAAAAACTATAAATTATACGTCTTTGAAAGGAAATTATTTCTTATTCAATAATTATACTAACTTCGAAAATATATTTTCTATAAACATCTTCCGTTTCGTTATGCATCAAGAAAATTAAAAATTTTCGTAATGAAAATTTGATGAAAATTAATTTTGGCGTCCTTAATGTCAGACGATAAAAAATAATTCTTTTTATATTATCGTTCTGCTGGAATATTTTTATTGGCTATAGTTTCTTAATTGTAATGTTTTCCGGAATAGAAATTCATCTGATTGGGGTAAAAGAAGGAAGAAAAATGTTAAATTTTCTTTTATTTTCTTTTTCATAGAAAATGAAAATTTTCTTCAGCACGTTTTGCTTTTTTTTTTTTCTTATATGATTTGTTAGAAAGCTAGAAGATTTTCAATTTACGATATTCTACAAACGAATATGCTGCAATTTCCTGATATATTCTTCAAGGACCACAATCTCAATGAAGAAAAAAAAATTTCTATTATATTCGGTACCATATCCGTTTCTGTTAAAGAACAATTTTAGAATAAGAATTCTGTAGTTGGTTTTCCAAAAATTTTCCGTTTTTGTTGTAGTTGAGTTTTTAGATTTATCATTGAAAGCTTTTCATTTTATTCCAAATTTTCTTTTCTTTTTTTTTTTTTTTTGGAGGAAGTTCATTCAATTCGTGATTTTTCCTGTAAAAGTTTCTTTTATTTTTTATATTAAATTTAGGATTTAAAAGTCTTACAAACAAGACACTTCCGATAGTCTAGCAGGAGCCATATACTAATACAAATCAATTCCCACAAGATATATTTGTCGATATTGTTGAGAAATTATAAATGTAAAGAATAAAGAAAAGAAAAAAATACTAAATAAGAACAAGAAAGAATTTTCAAGTCAAAGCCAAAATACTTGACGATAACTTTTTAAAAAAAAAAAAAAAACGAAAAAAATTAAATAATTCTTTACAAATTGTATTTTTGTGAACTTTGAAGAAATATTTTACTTTGGTCTTAAAAGTTAAAAGATTTTTATTATTTTGTGGGAAATTTTTTTTTTATTCTAGACTTTCTAATTTTGTGGGGAAAGAAAGTTTCTGGAAATTTTGCAATTTTTTTTTTTTTTTTTTTTTTTTTTATTCAAAAGAATATTGAACGATATTTTTGCTTTTAATTACGAATTTTAATTATATAAAAAAAAAGGCATTTTGCTTTTATGATTCTGTATAATTTTAAAATTCAGTTTCCGTAAAAAGAAAATTATTTTTTGGAAAGTTGATTTTAAAGTAATTATAAAAAAAATAATAAAATATTGATTGAAAAGTCATCATTGTTGGGATATGGAATATACTTTAAACGTTTTAAAAATTAATAATCACATTGTTTGAAATAAAATCGTAAAATATTCATGCTTTTAATTAATATTGGTATTTTTTAAAGTAATTTCTTTTATTTTTTTCATATACAAGCGCTACGTATAATTATTTTTAGCATGTTAACTTTTGCCATTGCGAATGTTTCTGTTCAGCGGAAACATTTTTATACATATATGAAAAAAAAGTAGACCATTATCAACCGAGTATTTTTCTGTCCTCTACGAATTTTCAAGTTATTTGTAAAACGCTTTAGTAAATAATCACAAATTAAGTAATATTTAGTTCAAAAATTAGTAATACTGATAGGAAAATAATTTATTCTGACAATATTCCATCAAAATGATGTGAAAAGCAATATCTCCAAGATACTTTTTGAACATTATTTTAAAATTATCTCAAAACGTAAGAAAAATGAATGTTTTAATATGAAGCGAAAAAAATAAAAATAAAACCTGTTTTAATCTAATCATCTTAGGGTTTGGCACTATTGAATTATCCTCTACAGACTTCTGCTATATGTCCTTTATACAATTTTCTTATATATTTAGGAGTTTCAATTTCGCCTTTAGAATGGCACCTGAGAGTGTTTATCAATCATTCATGTGTCAGTCAATGTCTTCTAATATACACTTTTTTTATGGTTATCACTTGGTACGATGAATAAGAAGTGATAAGTTAACGTGATATCGTTCTCAACGGAAAGGAATTTTCTTCTGTTTTTTTTTTTTTTTCTTCATGTCATCGTGTTTTAGTTGTACATTTGTCAGAAGCAATTTCTTTTTTTTTTTTTTTTGTTCTTATTTCTAACGTGTCGTTTAGCAATTCGAAAAGAAATGTAACGAAAGAATATTCAAAATCTGATAAAAATCAAATAAGATTACATGAAAAATGTTGAAAGAATATTTTTATAAAAAAAAAAAAAAACTTTTAAATTTTTCTTCAAAATACTTGCAAAATATTTTTACAAATCTTTTCTTAAATTTTCAAATATAATTTCTAAATTTTCATTATTTTTCAATTCATCCTTAAAGCTTTTCTTCATTTCTTTTTGTTTTAGTATAAGTTTGACTGATTTTTTTTAAAGGTATATCAGATTTGACAAGTTTTTTCATAAAAGGAAAAAGAAAAAACTCCAAATAAACATAAACATAAAAGCATAATAACAATAATAATAAACTTGACTGTGAACAATTGTTTTTTCTTATTTTTTTTTGACTTTTGCGAAAGAACAACCAGAAAAGTTAAAGTGTAAAAACATTTACAATTTTACCAAGTACCCTTATATATTATCCCAAGTAAGCGTAAATAATTATATTTTAATCCCCAAGGACTTTAAGAAGTCTGCAATCTTCACGTTAACCCTTCTACTGCTGTTGGTACCAAGAAAAACTTTTCCCCAAATAAGCATCCAACAACCAAACAACAATAGTGTAGTTAGAGTTTCCTTATAATATATACAAGAATGATTGCATCTAAACATCTATGTAGACTTCGTGTTTGACTATTTATAAAAAAAAAATCAAAATTGGAAAGTTATATTTCTTTTTTGGCACAAGTGAAAAGTGTTTGTGAAAGAAAGTCAAGCAAAGATTTTAATAAGGTTCTCTAAGGGCAAAATAACTACAATGAACAGAGCAAAAGAAAATGCAAATAAATACTGAAGAATAATTTCGCGACAAGACAAGAAAAAAGGGCCATATAACTTCTTTTGTTGCTGGGCTTCTGGTGAAAGATTTCACCCATTTTTTTTTTTTTTTTTTCATAAAAATCATGAATTTCCATTGTATTTAAGAACATTTTTTTTTCATAGTTCAACTTTTTATATTAGAAATTTTTTGCCGTCAAAACTACTTTAAAAGAATTTCCTTTTTTTTTGTCAACAAATTCAAACTCCTTTTAAATTTCAATCCTTTCTGTTCTTACATTTTTCTTGCAAGAGATTTGTATCTCATTTATTTTGTTCTGATTCCAATTCATGTGCTAGAATCAATAAAATAAAACGAAATAAGGGAAATGTATATAGTTATAGTCATAGTTTTTCTTTTCCTGGAAGATATTTCGATTTCGTTTTTTTTTTTTCGTTACGCAACACTTATTTTTCCTTGTTCCCATTTTTCAGTGTTTTAAATAATGTTCACCAACACTAAACAAAATAACTGATATTTAGTATTAAAATTGGCCTATATTATAACATTTTCTTTTCGCTTTCTTTTTTTTTTTTCGTCGGAATGAAGAAGACATTTATTTCTTATCTTTTTTGATATAAATTGAATATGGTAATAAATTTTCTATCGTTTTATATTATTTTTGTTTTTCTAACTTAATTTTCCTATACATTTGGTCGATTGTTCGTTATTTTAACAAAAAAGAAAAAGAAAAAGAAAAAAACTTTGACATAATGATTATAAGAATTTCTTATCAGGAATTTCCCATATCAAAATTGTGATTCCCTTCAATTCATTTAATTTTATTTAATTTGATCCTAAAAACAATGTTTTTGTTGTGTTCGTTGAATATTTTAAATGGACAAGAATAGAAAATGTAAGGAATTTTATCTTAAAAACTTATATTACGTACCTTTTTTCATTGTTTCGGAAAATATAATAAATTTTGTATTTCCAAAAATTTTGATAGGTCTTTCAAAACTAGGATAAGATTTGTTTTTATTTAATCAAAAATAGTTACAAATTAAAAATATTTTTATTGTAAAAGAAACTAATATAAAGTAATAAAAGTCTGTGATTACAGATAGGCCTAAAATTGTTTTTGTTTCGATTAGATATAATGGAGTTTTAGGCGTTTGTTTAAATAATTCATACAAATAATTAACTTTGAATGATTTAAATAAATATAAAAGAAAAATAGGAATTCAATTGTTATCATTAATAATGGAAGATTTATGATGAGAAATTAAAAGAAGCATATCGGTCTACTTGTTTAGTTCCCATAGTATAAATACTAGAAGAAAAATCTTTTTAACTGCTCTAACGTTAAGTTCCAGGAAAGCGTTATCAAATGTTAGACATTTAGTAGATAAACCCATGAAAATTACTATTTAGATCTAAAATTTGATCCAGCTTAAGAAGAGCGTCCATAAAATTTAGTTCTCTCAATATAGGAGCTGGATCCACTTCAAGTTTTGCCTTTGAGGATCAAATCTTATTACTTAAATATTGATTGTCGCTAAACTATTAGTATTTACAGAACCGTTCAAAATTGTGTAAATGATATTGTTTTTCATTCTTTGAAAATATTATTATCGTTATTTCAATATTAATAAATTATTATTCATTATCATTTTCAGTGTAAAAACAGAACTGATGGAAGATGGCGCTAATTCAACCTTGTTTATAGCTCGAATAAATAAAGCTGATTCGGGAAACTACACATGTTCGATAAATTCATCGCATGAATATAGTATAATGGTGCACATTCTTAATGGTAAGTCTTGATATAGAATAAAAAACATTTTGCGTTATTTATTTGTTTTTCTTTTCCTTTTTTTTTGTTGAGAAACTTTATTTTATTATCAATATTTTATATGAATCAGTTCGTTTTCTTTTTTTCTTCTTCATTTTCTAAAAATATAAATTATATTTGAAATTCTCTAGCGTTCATTTGATTGTTATCAAATTTAAATATACACTTTTTTTTTTCTCTCCACAAATATTACATATAAATAAATTCATTCATCAAAATTATTACCCTATAATTCTAATATTTTTCCTTTTTCTAAATACATATTACATTTATTTCAACAAAACGAAAGTGTTCCTTCTTCGAAAAAAAAGAAAAAAAAAAAGACTGAAAAGCTATCAATAACATTTAATGTGCTTAGATTCTTCATTCAGCTTCTACATAAAAAATATATATATAATCGTATTATCATGACAGTTAGAATATTTATGGATATACACTATATCCCATGTGAACCAAAAATAGTGGTAATAGCAATCATATATACTCTATCCAAGGATTTTTTGCAGTCAGATACGTTTATCTTTACAGGAACACCATAATCTTGTAAATATATATTTTCGATTTCGTTTATTTTTAATATAGCAAAACACTCATAGTAAAATATGAAACTATTTTGTTGTTAACTGGATGTATACTTCACGTTTATTGTTGTTTCTTTAATTTTTTTTTTGGTTTTGTTTTTGGCAACATTTATCAAAACTCTTGTTGGTGTACAAGGTGATAAATTTCATAAAAATAGTTTCTTACATGTGTCATAAAATGAAGCTCCACAAGTTGGTAACGAAAGGAAGATTTAATATTTAGTATATACAAGATAAACAGAAATTTTTTCAAATTTATTTATGTTAAAAATAACAAAAAATGAAATTTTGTAATTATCTACTATAATATCTTTAATAAAATTAAGAAAAAAAAAAAAAATTATAAAAATCCGTCTCATGGTAAAAAGGACAAGCGAATACCTTTTTTTTCCTGAAGAAATGCAAATAATAAGGTTACTTTTTTACCATTCGCTAATCCATTAACGTTTTTTTTTTTTTCCTTTCCATGTCTACCGTTTCGTTCAACCAAAAAAATGCTTTTCCAGATGACCTTAATTCACTTAACTTAATCAAAGAAGAAATAATATCCCCTAAAAAGATAAAAGAGGCTAATTTTTGTATACCCTTGTTACACAAGGGATTTAGGATCATCTTCTAGAAACTGAGTTTTTCATACCCCAAAGAGTCCTAAAGTATATATTTTTTTTCTCGTTTTTCAGGACATTAAAATGGTATATCGATGTTTGTGCTGAGCAGTTTCTATTTTTTTTTTTTTTTTTTATTCTTCTGCCTATTATTTATTTTTTTTCTTCTTTTTTTCGGGGCCTTTTTAAGAGATAGAAGTACAAAAAGAACTTAGACAAGGAATAAAATCATGCTCCAGAATAAAAAAGGGCTAAAATATATATGTACTCAAACGATACGACAAGAATTAAATTGTAGCTCGTTTACAAAAGAATTTCTTATGAAATTGGTTAATGTTTCAGTTCTTGATCTTCGAAATCATTATTCCACAAAATATTTTCATCCTTCAAAGGATTATAATGTTCATGATTTTGTTGTGTTAAGCATTTATTTAAACTGTTGACATAAGCTTGTTTTTTGATGATATCATGAACAAACAAACTACAAAATATTATATTAAATTCCAATATGTGATAAAATTTAAAGTAGTTCAAATACTTGTATAAGTTTTAATCGCTATAAAATTAGCTTTCTACATTTCGTTTTTTTTTTCTCCGCATAGTATTTATCTTTGTTGATGTTTATCCAAGTCAATTGGCATAAACATGTTTCCATTATGGAAAAATATGAATTTTCCGATGTTAAATTTAAATTTCACTATACAAGAGCAAACATATTTTAGAGAACTTCTAAAAGATGAAAAAAAAGGAACTAATTTGAAATCTTGTTAGAAACTTTTTAAAAATTTATTCTACAAAAAAAAATGTTCTAGTTTTTTTTTTTTAAGTGAATTCCTTTCGTTATTTTTCTAGAATTTTTGAAGAATTATTTCTAGTTTCGTTCAGTGAAATTATTTATAAACTATATATTGTTAAAATTATTATTTGATAATGTCGGCTATAAAGTTTTTTTTATTCATTTTTCGACATAACAATATTTAATATGAAAAATAATTAATTACATCAAACCATAAAATCCGAAAGTGTTTGTTATAAATTTATGTGATATGAAGAAACTTGTGAACTTTATCCATATTATGATGTTGAAGATTTAAAATTCATCGCAATATGCCCGTACATAAAGTTAATTCATTTGAACCCTTATAATCGCTATCACTACAAAATTTTTATTATAATCATAAAAATTTCTGAATTTAAGAGCTTCACAGCGATATTTTATCAAATCGAAATCACTCTGAGATATTTATATGAAGTATCTATCTGTTGTAAAACTGAATTTTAAATGTAATGCCTAGTTCACATAAAACAATGTTTTTGACAAAAAATATTTATTATTAAATGTTTAGGAAATATTTTAAAATTTGTTGAACATTGCTGTCTCGACAATTGAAACTTACAAATATCGCGTTTTCAGAAAACTTTTCTCAAGAGTATTTTTTTTTTTTTTTTATGTAAAATAAAAATTTTCCATAAATGTTATGAACTTTTTCAAAAAAAAAAACTTCAAAACATTTTAACATTTAATCCGGTGTGAACGAAGCATAGAAAAACATTTTTCTTACAAGTTAAATCAAAATGATACGAAATATGATAAATTTCTATGTCGAAAAATGTTTTTTTAGCTGAATCTTTAATGAGGGTATATAAGCTTATCTTATGACTAACCTTTTATCGAATTTCTATTGGTAAATTCATCTTATTCAATTTTTGTGGTTCCGGTAAAGAAAAAAAGCCACTAAAACTTATCCGCAAAATATTGATAAATGATAAACCACAAAAGGTTCGCTTAACAAGAGAGCACAAAAAAAAGGTTAATTTTAAAATTCATAGGCTTTAGTTTTGATTTGAAAATTTGTAGCAACAAATGAACCATTTTTCCTATAGACTTGTTGCTTAATATGTTGGGGTAAGGACGTGATATCATTATCAAAAAATATTTTATTTTTCTATTTTTTTTTTTTTACTTTTTAAAAAAATTTATGAAAGGAACAACTAATTTCATAATACCGAATGAAAAATGATGTATTTTTTTTTTTTTTTGGTAGGCTATTTCCAAAAAATAACAACAACATATATTTTAATCGAGACCCTTAAAAAGATATAAGCTTTTCGTATAGATTTCGATAAACATAGTAGAAGAACTTAATTTATTTCATACAAAAATAACGAAGAAAACACCACCAAAAATGACATTAACATCGAAAACGAAACAAGAATTTATTGTTCAATTTCGAAAATATCGTTTTCATATACTCTTATAAATCCGAACCAGAAAAAAAAAACACACCAAAACAATAATATTGAAAGGTATTTTGTGAAATGGACGAGAAAGATTTAATGAATGTCCATTTGTTTGACTTGAAATGATTGGAAAACAGTCCTTCGATGACACAGAAAATACCCTCTAAAGTATACATTGATATAATATGGGATAATAAAAATATATAGATCTTATTTGTATATATCTAATTCGATAAATGTCCCAAAGAATCACCAATATTATCATTTTGATTCCGCAGCCTACACCAAAAAGTCCTATATCAATGATATTTTCGTAATTTATATTATAAGCTTAAATCAACTTAACGCTTTAGGTTATATCATTTTAGGCACTTTTCATAGATCATTCATAATAAATTACATTTAATTAATCAAATATTAATATTAATTCAGTGTTTCTAAATAAAGTGCTTTCTTTTTTTCTTTTTTTTTCTTTTTATTAGACTTAATTAGAAATTCAAAATGTATATAAATTTTCAATTTGTTTAAAAATTGTACGAGAAGATTTTCAACGATTTCGTCCATCAGCTGTGGGTGTATTTAATTTCGAATAGAAGGAATGAATATTGAATTTTCTATTAAAATCAACTTGTAATTAAATTCCACTCGATTTTATTTAGTCTAACACGTTAATTAAACATCAATCAATCTTTTTCTTTCATGAAATTTTCTAGAATTCTCTTTTCCCCGTTTTAATCATATTTCATATTATTGAAGATTGTATAATTTTTAGTATTAATAAATATATAGAATGAAAATTTATAAAATCTGTATGCAGGTATATAAAATATATGACAATATGAAGGAGTACAGGGTATCCAGAAGATACGATTTAGATGAATTTACTTGAAAGGATTTAAATAAGATTAAGTATCTCTAAATAGGAAATTTCATGCCAGAACCCTTTATTTTGTATTAAATAAGAGGATACGAATATTTTCGAACTTATCTATAGATTTAAAATTCCAAAAAATGGGTGAATTCAATTCGTCTAACCGTTGGTTTGATCAAACAGCATACAATAAATAGAGTTTTTAATTTTTATTCTGGAGTGGAATCATGTATTTCAATTGAGACTAAATAGCATTGCAATTCCTTTGCTTTTTGGATACGATTTGGGTCAAATCGAGTTTCACGATTCCACTCCTGATTTGGTCACATTTGTACAATACATGCCACCCCATTAATAGCATTTGTTAAAAAAAACTCCGTGTAAAATAAAAACCCATATATTTATAGTCTCTTTTACAAATACTATTAATGAGCGGTGCAAAGTGGTGCAAAAAATGCATACACAAAGAATTGTCCTTTTATTTTCTATGTAATTTGGTATAAAATTAGTTGAACAGAGAACAATCAATAACAAGGGTTCCCCACCTGTATTTTTTACGGTTGGTTCGGTTAGTTTAGCTTTCGCAGCTCCTTCCATCTTTTTCGACTCCTGTCTTTATTCCTTGTTTTGAAATTATAATTGTCAATTGGGATTTTGGCGTTTATGCAACCGGGTGCATTAAGTGTAACAAATCTTCGGTATATCTAACCTCTTTTCAAGTGTCTATCAAACAAACTAGAAATAATACGGTAAGAATGTTTCCTTTATGACCTATAAAATCCCTATATTAACCGTTCAAGAACTTTTGCAATTGAATTCACTTTTGAAAAAAAAGATGAATCTATTATGGGTTTTGCAATTATCATACAGAGCATTCAGAGGCTATAAAATGAAGGACTCTGTGACGGAGAAAAGACATCGAAACGCACAAATCCTTTTGTTATTAAAAGAAAATATTTTTTCTTCTATTAAAATTTACCAAAATCAAGAGAATATCAAATTTTTTTTTTTTTAATGGATTTAATTGCATTTGGCTTCTGAACGGCTCCATATATCGATACAATATTAAATAACTTTGTTTACAACCTAAATTTTATTATACTATATTCAATTTAAAATCAGTCAATAAAGGACCTCTTTCCATTATTTTGTTAACACAACATTCTGATATAGGCTGTATATATTTCCGTGTTTTACGTACATATAAGTAAAAATATAAGAAGATAATTTAATTTTTCGCTCATTTAATAAACACTTTGAAATTTTTGTTTTTTCATTGTATATACTTAAAATTACATTACTATACGAGGAAATTCGTAAAGACGATAAAAGAGATGAATGTCCTCGTACATAAAATAAAAACAAAACCAAACCAAAAAAAAAAAAAAAGACAAGAAACCAATAACACGTAAGGAAAAATGTTTTAAACATATATTGCTATAACAGAAATTCAAATTTCCATTATATATTTACGTAAGATATTTTCTTATAATATTGTAAATTGAAAATTTTCACCGAAGTAAATAAAATAACCAAAAACAAAACGCCAATTCATGTAAAATGTATTAAAATTTGATTTTCAACATGAACGCTTCCTTCCATTAAATATGATTACTTCTGATAATGAACTTTAGATTACTCTTGTAAAAGATGGAATTCAAATAATTTCCCATTACATATTATTATTATTATTATTATGACTGTGTTCAATATTCTTTTCTTTCCTTTTCTTTCTTTTTTTTTTTTTTTTTTTGTCTTCGGCTATACAGGCACACACTCATAGATAATTATTTCCTTCCTTCAAGATACTTGAATATTGAATTGTAGACAATTTTCCGAAACAATTCACATAATTTATCAGCTAATACTAACACTACTGCTGCTGCCATGGATAGAGAAGTATTCAGTATAGGCTATAGAAAACACAAGTCTAACTAGATATAAGTAGATCTAAAAGGAGTTATAGAAAAATATCTAGAGAAACAATAGAAAGTCAAGTGTCTTTAGTTGGGAATTTTTGAAAACGATGTCACCAGGTATATGCATATTTTCCAAGAACTTTTAGAAAACTATATATTTGTAGTACAAAATAGTGTATATTATAAGTGTATATAATATACGGAAAATTGAATGTGACTATAAAGTTTTCGAAGGAACTGATAATAGTCGAGTGCTTTAGAAGTACTTACACCAAATTATTGTCGTTTTCTGCCATATACTTAGTCATTCATAAGGTTTTCTATATGATATTTTAGAGGATTTTCAATGACAAAACTAAGATGTTTGTTATATATTTCTTTTGTATGTTTTTCTTCGCATCCTTAATTAAGACAAATGGTTTGTTTTTTCCTTATATATTTCGGTAATAACATACAACATTTTAGTGGTTTAAGAACACTTCATTTAAGTAGATTTGAACAATAAATAAACAAAAAAAAAAGTATATATTATATTATCAAAATGTTTGCATTAGTCAAACGTCCTTATATGTTGAAATTAAATGAACGAGAACTTTTCAAACGAATTATAATAGTTTTCCCATTAAAGTGATCTCTTCTCTATTGAATTTTCAAAAAGTTCATAACTATGTTTGAAGGTTGAAATTGACTGAGTGATTGTAGAGGAATTAGGAAAACGACCAATCAGATTTAGAGTATGTATGGCCTGAAATTTTCATTAACTTTCAGTTTATATAGAAAATATTTTTCTTTTCAACAATTTGAACACGCATATTTATACGGTTGGGGCTATTTTATGATATATTAGTTTTTCTAAATGTGTGAAAATATAACAATTTGAATTTTTCAAATAGGAATAAATTATCCCTTTAGCATAAGTCTCGTTCCTTTTTTCAAAAAAGGAAGTATTCACAAATCTTAAAATAAATAATTCATTTTTACTTTCTCTATGCATATTTTATTAGCATTGTATGAAATTAAAAAAGCCGGAAAAAATGTAAGTTCACATATATGCTGAAGGAAAATTTTTCATTCGTCCTTCAGCTTTAATTTAAAGCGTTTCTTTTTTTCTTTCTTGAAAATTCTCTCATATCTAGGTGTATGCAAAGTTATGCTAAGTTATTCACTCTACGTTGTTGATTAATTGTAATGACTTATTGTCGTATGTTAATCCACTTGTCACTTGGCAATTAATTATTTTGTCATTCAACCATTTAATTACGCTTCGACATTTTAAGCTACTGACGGGTGAATATTTTTTCCTTTTTCATTCACATTAATAAATTTTCAAAGTAATAAATAAGAAGAAGGATATTGGTCGAATAGACCGCAAAATAAAAAATCATTTAATATTCTATCCCAATTTTGTAATTCGAGAAAGAAAAAAAAAATATATAATACGCTTGGAAAAAATCCAGAATATAATTTGTATGGAATTTCATAGAGTGTCGTTTTTTTGATGAAGACCTGAAAAGGAACTTCAAATAGATGAAAAAAGAAAATGCTAATTGCATAACGTTTAGGTTTTTTCGGTATAAAATTTATAAAATATAAATAATATATAAAATAAAAAGCTCAGATAAAAAAAAAAGGTTAAGATGGATTTCGGTACAATTTTTTTTTTTTTTTTTTTTTTGTTGAAAAAGGATTGAAACTAATGTTCAGGTATTTAAAATAAAAGGATCTATATAAATATATGCATAACATAGGGAAATTAAACATTATGGAAAATCCGGAAAAATATCAAGGGAGTCTGCAATTAATCATTTTATATATTAGATTTAATGACTTTCAAAATTGACCATGATAGGAGGAGGGCTAACAGAAATGTTCAGATTTTAATTGAAAATGAAAACTTAATGAGAATATCAAAAGAAAACAACATTCCCTTTATAATTAAATTGTAGAATTTTGTGAGACATAGAAAGGAATAATAAGTTTCTTTTTATATTTTTATAAATTTGGAACTTATATATGAAGAGTTACATATCAAAAAGGAAAAAGTCTCATACGTGTATGCCTAATTTTAGAGGAAATGAATAAAACTGATTCTAATTAAAATTTTCTCATATTTGCGAAAGATTCAACATAAAACGTAAAACCTAACTTTCCCAATAGTATAATACAATAGTCACATTCCCTATGGTAAATACTATCAGAAAGAAAAGAAGAAGAAAGAGATATCTTTGTGTATTAATTTTTGGTACCATTCCAGAGGATGCCTCCTTTTTAATAGTATTTGTAAAAAAGACTGTAAGCACATCCATTTTTATATCATACAGAGTCCTTTTATTCAATGCTTTCTGATACTGTCAAAGGATACATTAGTTTTGTCACTAAATTTTTAACGCATGGAAACAATTATCGGATAAGGATAAGGCTGTAGATATGTAGAGAATCTGAAGTTATATCGATTTAAGTACATATATCCATCCGTCGGATTTAATTAGAAAATTTTCTCCGCAATTTCGTTTAAATTAATTGAATAATTGCATTAATTACTTACATAAATAACCGAAACTATGTTAAATTTCAATAAATAAGAGTAAAAAATAGTTGTAGGAAAAAAAAAGTCTGTCGATAAAGTAATTTTGATGTCTTTTAAGAACTTAAACTTATTTTAAAAAATTTGAATAAAATTTGATTTACGCTTTTAGGACCTAGGCTACTTATGAATTAGCGAAAGTTTGAAGAAGGAGAAAAAGAAAAATAAAATTGTAATAAAAATACAAAATAAGAAATATTCTCTTAAGAATACATATGATTCTCTTTAGCTATCTATCATCTTTTCCAGATTACATTATGTTAGGTTTAATAAACAATTCTAACACTTATGTAAATAATAAGAATGCCTATTCATACAGGAACTAACACTTAAAATATTTATAATATGCATAACAAAAAATCTCTTCCACTCATTTTCGCGCCTAAAAGTATAAAGAAACGCGTGGTTTTTGTTTACAAAAATTGAGTTAAAAAAAATTTCAATAGCTTTCTTTGCTCCATTCCTTCTTTAGTCCAAAATCCATAAGACTATTATAGGACTATTAATGCTCTCGCTTGCTACAATTATCTTATAGGAATCATGATGTAAAATAGAATATATTTGTTTTATAGGTTACTTAATTCTTTGAATTGAAAAATTGTAATTTTCTTTTCGTTATTTTGTGCGGAATTTTTTGTTTCTGTCATTTTCATTGAAAGTGTTGGGAAGATCGCTTCTAACTTTCTCTTTCCAAGTTTATTCTGCTTTGTTTCTCTTAAATGAAAGAATTAATTATTTTGGCGTTGAATACTCAAAATTTTGGATTAACTGTTTACTCAAGTAATTGATTGTTCAAACAATGCCCTACTTGTTAGCTTTGTTAACTACAAATCGGTATTATGCTGGTTTTAAATTTCTATATGTTTTGTTTATAGAAAATGGAAAAACAATTTTAAGAATCTGATTTTAGAAGTAAAATTCTTATAATGATAATTCCTTGATTTAATCTGAGCAAAAAAATCATAATCAGGGTGTTTTATTTATTCTGGATTTTATAGAGCTGGAAATTCAAAGAACAAAATATATAAATTATTAATTCAGCATTTTATGATTAGTATTGACTTTATATATCTATAGTTGTTTGCTAATAATTGTAGTTTAGATATGCAACATAATAATTTGAATAAGTAATGTGGACAAATAGTTTTGTAAATACCGAACTTATTACATATTAAACATATTTCAAGATTATACTAAAATTTAAATTTAATTAAATATCGTAAATATTTTGTGTACCAATTTTCAATGCTTTAAAATGATACAAATTGAAATTGTGTATTTAAAGAAAAAAAAATCTCGAATAGAATTTTAAATTCTTTAAAAGAAAGAAAACAAGATATAAATCAATTTAATTAAAATGTAAAGTATTTTTCATTTTGCATAGAATTTTTAAAAAGTTCTAAACTTAAGCACAGCAATTTAATGAGTTTCTGTTTCTGTTTCTGTTTCACAAAAAAAGCAATTACTGCATGCATATGTAGAAAAATTGAAAATAAAAATCAATTCTCATAATTAAATCTGTGACATAATTTACAACGGATTTAGTTTGAATATTTTCAAGTTAACAATACTCTAAAAAAAAAAATGGAAAAGCTCTCCTTGTAGTCTACTTGTATGATATCCTGCTGTATTTCTAGACTGGCAAAATATAAATCTTTCAACTTGCACAATAATTATTAAACGGAACTTGAACCCAGAACAAAAATTTAACATTAACATTATTAATATTATTTATTTTTTTTTTTTTGTAATATTATTTTCTGTTTTTTAATGATTTAAATATGTATACAAGTTTTATATTCATCTCTAGACTGATTTATGTAATTTTCTATTTTCTATTATTTTCTGTTTTCTTTCTTGTCTTACAGGCGAGAGTTTTGCTGAATTACATCACGGAAGCTGTTCCAAAGTAATTACACATACTTCATCTACGCTATGCATTCTATTGTTGATATTTACTTTACGTTTTCCAACAATATTTTATGACAGGTAGAAATTTTTCTTTATATTTTTCGTATAGGAAATAAGAACGGAAAATCTTAGCTCGATCGTTAACGAACCAGGAATTCCCTTTTAGTGTATCCGATTAATTGTGTATGGAAGTTAACAGATTTTTCTGTTTTCTTTATTTATTTATTTATTTATTTATTTATTTATTTATTTATTATTATAATAAATAAAACTAAAAATAAAATAAAGAAATATATGGTTTTTATATATGTATAAAGAAAAAACAAAAAAATAAGCAAAAAAAAAATAATTAAAATTAAAATTAATGTTAATTAAATTAAATAATAAAGAAACAGTAAAAATTGATGAAACATTTTAGAGTAAAATAAAGCAAAATCAAAATATTGAAAGTCTTTAAATTTTTAACGTATGGAAAATTGTCAACTCAACTAAAATCGAATAAATTCGTTTTATATATTTTTCTTTTTTTTTTTTCGTCACTAATATTACGTTTAATTGAAATATATTCAATTTCAAATCAATTAAATCTAATTAATTAGTTCAAATCGAATCAAACCACAAACTTTTATCAAATCCACATACTTCAATAAATGAGTGGACAGAATTTAAAAAACATACATTTTTTTTTTATATTGAACCATTTAATTGGAAAATAAATTAAATTCAACATCGAACTGGTTTGAACAGTTCGAATAATGTTGTTTTTTTTTTTTTTTTTTTAATTGAAAAATCAATTAAAATTACAAGAATTTTTACATTGAAACTGAACTGAAAACTTCCAAAACAATATTCAAAAATAAAGAATTGGGTTATTTTTCCTGTTCCTCTTTTATTTCTTTTTTTTTTTTTACATATACAGGAATCCGATTAATTCGGGAACATAATTTTACGTCATCAGCAAATTTAAATATTGAAAACCGAAATTACATGTAATTAATTGAAATTAAATAAATAAATACAAAAAGCAAAAAGAAATTAAGTATTTGAATATATTTATTAAAAAGAAAAAACTATTTAAAAGCACATAAAATTATTTATACTATTGTTAAAGTTATACAAAAATAAAAAAAAAATGAAAGGAAAACCAATAAACTAATAACTATTAACTAATTAAATCAATTTAATATTTTGAATAATTAAATTGAGTAAAAAAAAAAATTAATTGATTAAATATAATCGAGATTAATACAAAAGACATTAAGGGGAGAAACCCAAGTGGCTGACTTTTTGGTGACTCTAGTAACCTTTGATTCTTTTCAAATTTTTCGGTGTTATATGTTATTGTTACGTATATAAACCAATACACAACATTTTTATGGATATAAAAAAATTAGTTTATTTCAAGGATTGTAAGTATCTTTGTCCTGACGCATCAGCTTTAAGATCGTTTGTCGGTTAATTTATTAATCGCAAATAGAAAGGTATTAAAGGGCTTTCTCAATAAAGTATATGTCAGATACTAAACCTAATTTTAGAACAAATAATGTAAAATTGAAACAATGGCGACACTTACAGAAAAATTTGCGATTCTGATGAAAAATATTTAGGCTAATTATGTAATTAACGCAATTTAATTAGGCAATATCAAAATGTAGGTTCATGTTAATAGCAAGGATATATATATATATATATATATATATATATATATAAGTAAAGATATGTTAAATTCTAAACAGCTTTCATTTAACATGAGTAAACTACATTAGATCTTAGGGCAATAACTTTGAGGAGCTTTAAGCTTTTTCCATAAGACTAATGTGAATTACTTATGTTAAAAAAAGCCTTTTTAAACTATCCACATCTTCTCTTTATTAATATCTTTGCTAAAAGTCCAGACCGTGAATAGTTTTCGAGCTATCTTGAACGTCAACTTTTAAAAAGTGGTTTCGAGAGAATGGCGTTTAAAGTATTGGATATAATTTACTTAGATAATAACTTGGATGATGCGCTGTTATTTTTCGAATTTCGTTCTACAACTTAAGGGACATATTCCTTCACATAATAAACTATTGAATTAAGCCGAAAATTCGATTTTTTTTTCGTCAGTTGGGGTTCACCCCTAATGAAGATGATTATTTATATAATAAGAAACTAAAAGAAAAACTATAACTAAATATGTATTAATAAAATTAATAATATTTAATAATTAAAACAGAAAAAATATAAATTTAAAGGAAAGAACAATTTTTATGGTGTTGTAAAGTAAAAAAAACAAAAAACAAATATGAAACAATACAATTTTGTAGATAGAAAACGTTTTTATTTTGTTTTTAAGAATAATAATTGATTTTTAAAACAGAAATTCTATAAATACCCAGAAACTAATTTATATGTTTGTTAAAAATAATGGTTTATAAAAGGTTGTTGGAAAAGTTTTAAAAAAAAAGTGTTATATTTTCGTTCATATTTTGTAAATAATTATATTTTGTAATAATGTGAATGTAAATTATGTGATATTTCAGTTGAAAATGAAAAACAAAAAAAAAATTCATTTACGATGATTTTCGTGACTGTTTGCTCTATCAAAAATTTTCCTTTTTATTTTCGAACCCAAAATCTAAGCCTATGGGAAAGCTTGAATCGAGACTACTCACATTATTTAAGGCTCAGGTGTAACAGAAATCCTAAAATAAACCAAAATGTTTATGTTTATGTTTATGTACATGTTCCTTCCTGCTTGTAATGAATCGAATTGTTAATACTTTAGTGCTTTCTGTTGCCTTAATATGAGGCATTGACGGTAAAATCCCTTTTCATATGAAAAATGTCCAATGGTAAAATTTATTTAATATGAAATAATATTTGATATCAATTTAATATCAAAAAAATAATTAAATACCTCTACTTTAATGTTAAAGGATATCAAATATTTCATATGCGGATACTAGCCAGAACGATTGATTTCGTAGTGTGTTATAATCCTTTTTCATTTTGAAAAATCTGTAATAATTAAAATTATATATGTTTAATTAAATTGTAAATTAATAAATTTGTTCATTACTTTCATATCAGTGACGTTTACAGTAATCCCAAGCTAACTTCTTCAATTGCATATTTTACGAAGGAATCAATATAGTAATTATGTTATTATTATGTTATGAATTTGCAGAGAAAATTCCTTTTTTCCATTTCATCCCAATAATATTAAATGCAGGAAAAACTGTTCAGCAATCAAAGAGTTAACAACCACTAGTTTTATGTTAAAGTTTAATATTTATTGATTTACAATTGATAGAGTCAGAGTTTTGGATTCAAAACGGTTTCTCAATGAAATAATCTTTATTAAATTGTGTTGAACTCTATTTAAAAGAACCGCCAGATAAACTAGCTTTATTTAATAATCTGTCATGAACCAGCAAGATTTTAGCTATGGTTACCTAACACATATATATAAAGTTAGATTTAACTAGATTTATTCTAGTCCGTTGAACTAATAAGCGTATTAATTTTGAAGAATTTATTTTTCCTTTAAAAAGAGAAATTGGTTCTTTTAAATATTTTAATAAAAATTTTCCATAAAATGTTTGTCTTATATTTTTCATTTTATTTTTCATTAGCAAAAGAATGAAAATTGAATAAAACCCTTAAATTGTTCTACCCGAATAATTCTTAACAAGTTTTCTCTGATATGAGTTTTAATGGATATTAAAATATAATTATAATACCATCTACCACACACACACACACACACACAAACAAACATTTATAAAATAAATTTAAATTTCTAGCATGATCCTTTGTGAATATTAAGAAAATCTTATATGGAAATAGAACCCACTTTTAAAATGTATATCATAAAACCAAGACTGTCCTTGCATATTATGGTCAAAATGCAAAATAGTCAAAACATAAATGGAAAAATAGAATGCAAGTTTCAGTTTTATTATATCAAAAGAGAAGCACATAGTCTACTAAATTTCAAATAGTCCCTAATTAGAAGTTATAACACTATCAAATATTATAGTTTCAACAAAAACTTGAAGGACGATGGAGAAATTAACTTGATTAGTATATATTTAGGAAGAAAAAAATAAAATAAAATAAAATAAAAAATATAAAAGAATAAACTAGAACAAAATATGTTATATAAGAGAAGAACTGAATGAAAAGAACAAGAACCTTTATATTATAACAAGTACGTGCCTTGATTTTGAGTATAAGAAGAAAAAAAAGAAAAATACTGAAAAACTTTGTACAGAGGACTTACAAAACAAAACAAAAAAAAAAGAAAAATTGGTCAAAAGGACTAAAAGTTATATTTCACACTAATTAAGTTGGAAAATATACTTCCTCTTTTTGGTTTTTGGCTTTAAATAGTCGTACTAAAAAAAAAGCGAGGAAAAACCATGTTCTATAAGCCAACAGAAGGAAAGTAAACATTTAATTTTAAACTAATAGAACTTTTTTTTATTATTATTATTATTATTTCCACTATTTTAAACAAAAATAATAAGCTTTTTCTGCATTTAATATATGTGCGTCTATTTACAGTTTAATATTATTTAGTAACGAAATTATTTCACGCTTAATTTAGAAATACGAGTAAATAGAATACCAATTTATGATTTTATCGAAACTTTACCATCGAACACATTGAAACAAAAATAGGCTATAATAAATTATATTAAAATCCTCGAATAGCAAATATGTTTGATTATTTATTATACCAATATGCTCATATATTTTTGGGTTTTATTTTTATTCGAAAATAAATATAATAAAATTATAGGATTATATTGAAAAATAACAGATATACAGAATTTAACTACTTTTCTGTAATTACAATTTTTTCATCGGTTTTTCATGTGAATGTGAAGTGATTTCAAAAATTAGATTTATTTTGTCTAATGTTTTATAATAATACTAGTTCTATTAGATACTCTTTCATAAAACTCTTTTCCATAAATATTCGACCTATAAAACAGGAACTAACATATTTATATATTTTTCCAAAACTTATTAAGTCCCCCTTCAAACGCAAAGTCCGCAGAAGATATAAAATACTTTGACCAAAATTTTTTTTCTAGTCTTCAAAACAATGCTTGATGTTGCATGTTCTTTAGTTACCGTCAGAATATCTTGTTGCATCGCTTCTGCAGAATGGAAACTATGACCAGGCAATAGTAATTTTACTACACTACACTTATTAGGTGAATACACTGTTTCCAGAAATATATTTGCCAAGTTTTTAGCTAATTTTCGGGAAGAATCATTATCGTGGTTCAAAATTCATACTTTGGTTTTACTATAATTCTGTTTATTTTCTAGGAATTGGTACAAGCCAACGACGTATAACAGTTGGAAGAAATTCCTAATGTGCAACATGACGAAAATTGAAAACAGTCTTCCGACACTTTCTGAATGAAATAGTATATTATTATATTAATTAAACAAATAATATATTTCAACACGTCAAAGAGAATTGTATATCTTTTCAAAACAAAACATCATCACAAATTTCTTCGAAATGCCCAATTTTAAAATTAAGAAACACTAAGGATTCTTACGATTTTCTTGTGATTTTCTTATCTAGTCAGATAAGAAAATCACTTAAATCCTTTTTAAGGACTATGGAATAGTACTCGAAATTTAATGTAGAATAAAAATAATTTTCTAAAATCATTAAAGAAAAGCTTAAGCAATTTGTAAATCTTGCCTAATAATTACAACCACTTCTATTTAATTATATTCTGTCAAAACAAAATATTTAAATCATTAAAAATTATAGTGTCGAAAATTTAGGCTTATTAAAATAATAATAAAATTAATTATATTATTTAGAAAATTAAATTACCTTAAAATTGAATTAAATTAACCTCGAAAATTATATTAATTTTTTTTCTGTATTAATTTATCACTTAATAAAAAAGATTAATGAGATTTTCATTCGGAGCATAATCTTCATACACTCTCATATACATAGTGCTACGGAAATGTATATACTAAGATTTACCTTCGGACTTAATTGTGTAACTAAGTTACTACCGTAAAAAAAAAAAATACAAGATATGATAAAATGCCGTAGGAGACAGTCTCATATAAATAAACAAACAACAAAAAGCTACCACCTTATGAGCAATGATAAGTAAGAACTCATTTCTACAATAGAATGGAAACCTTGGGAAAAAAGTGTCAGTAAATTTATGAACTTTTAGGGAGTCTTGAAGAATTTTGGTTCTCGTTTCTTCTTTATAACTACATACATAAATTTTTTTTGCGTTATTTTGAAGAAAAAAGAAAAATAAGAAAAATAGGACTAAAATATGATAGTAAATGGTTGAATGTGGTAAATAAAATACAAATGAATGTTATGGATACATACGAATCATCTTAGTACCACCAATTATCTTATATGCAATAAAAACAGAGAAATAGACATTTTATTGTCCTTTTAGTGACGCACATACGTGTAATAGGATATTATATGTATGTAGGTGGAAACTAATTTTGTACATTTTGGAAATCTGAAATGGACAGTGTATCGTAATAAATTTCGTCTATGAAAAGAATTTCTTTTATTTTTTTCTTTTTTCTTTTTGTATATAAAAACAAGAAAACGAATAACAGAACCATACTAAAATATACATATATTAGATTGATTGTCATATTCTATATATGCTTCGTTATATAAATGCTGTACTGAAGGAGCTCCTTTGATAGAATATATCCGTTTTGTTACATGAAGCCGTAAGATCTTAGAAAAGATTTAATTAAAGCTTTTTCGACTGATTCAATGAGAGGAAATTGAAGATGACAATCCAAGAGTTTTTATGAAATCAAGGACATATGGTGTGCTTTAATCGATTTCAAAGATTTATATTATTATGTTTACTCAGAATATAGAAAATTGAATTTTCGTATGAAAAAAAAAAAAATAAAAATATTTTCCCAGTATTTCTCCAAAAAGGTGGAATAAAATCTTTTAAATTATAAAATTAGTATGAAATTTTTTTTTCTCTTCTTTTTTTAGCAAGAAATTTACGATTTTTCTTATTTAATATATATTGCCTTAACAACTGTGCACAACATTTTAATTTCAGAGTTTTTCTTTTTTTTTGTTTACCACTAACTAGTCGTTATTTCTTCGAAAAGAATCTCATTTAGGTCTTCTATATTTTTCTCAATCTTAGAACGGTCCTATTCACATGATTATAACAAGAATGGTGAAGAAAAAAACAAAAAATGATTCCATCTGCTTCTTTCAGGACTAATAACTCTAAAAGGCCAGTTTACGATTGCTTTTAATAGAAAAGCTAAAAAAGTGTGTATAATAATAATAATAACAGTAATAGCAGCAGAGAACTTCTCAATATATACATGTATATATAAGATAGGACAACTGAAGGTTCCAAATTTTCTCCTTTCCCCAATCAGCATCAGAAGAAGAAAAAAAAAGTAAAACAAAACATCTGTACAGAAATGTGCGAAAATCCCATAAACTTAACATTCTGGTTAATGACACAAATTTCAGTTAAGTCGTTGATGGTTTAGGAAACCACCATTGGGTGAAATTTCTTAGATTCCATTTTTTTCTTTTTTTTGTACGAGCATGAAAATATAGCATTAGTATGTCTTGGCCACAACATGAGACCCACAAGTAATTTAGAATTCTCTATACATATAAAAATAGTATCCGCGGGTAATAGTCATTACAAGAAAATTTCATATCCCGGTTAATTAGTTTTTTTTTTCTGTTTGGTTTTTTTTTGTGGATAAACTCGAATTAGAAAAGTTTTTCATTTTTTTTTGTCGAAAAAGCTTTTAGGCTCGACCAAAAATTAACATCAAAAAGAACAAAAACAAAAGTTAAAAAAGGAAAGTTTAAAAGCGTAAAGAAAATTCTATAGAAATTAAGGTGTTCACATTAGACTTTATATTAAACAGAACAATACCTTAGAAAGGTACCCTATACAAGATTTCCCAGGACACAGGTGATGTTACCAAGAAATTTAGAAGAAACTTGTAATGATAGAGCAGCAGATCATCATAATAATGTCTTTTGTAATTTTTTATCTAAGTATCTTAAATTCTTTTTTTTTTAAATGTTATTTTCGAAAATTTATTTCACGATTTTCTGAACCCCGTTTTAAGTGAAAAATCTGAAAAAAGAAAAAAAATGAATAATAATAATAATAACAATAATTATAATCAAATTACAAGGTATTTTAGTTGTATTTAAATCTAAAGAAAAGTTTAAATAAAACAGAAAAAAAAATCTTTTTAACTTTAATCCACAAAATAAAATTATAATAAAACAAAAGAAAAACATTGCACAAAACTAAAACCAAAAATATTATTAATTATTATTTATTTGCAAATATTTCAATAAATATAATTAAATTATAATAAATTACTTAAGTATGTACTTTATATAAAAATTGTTTTAAAAACAACGAAAAATATAATAAATAAAATTTGTAAATTATAAAAAGATAAAATCTAAAAGACCCAAATAAACTAATAAATTAAATAATATTAATATAAATGAAAAATTTAGAAAACATATAAAATTAATTATGAATTTATTAAATAAATTAATAAACAGAAAAAAGTAATTTAGTTAAATAAATAAAAACAAATAAAAAAACTAAAAGAAAAATATTAATAATTACAATTTAATTTTTATAATTAATATAAAATTGTTTTAAAAATGAAAGACAAAAATAAAATAAACAAATATATTTCTTAACTTTATTGGCGTTTTAAATAAAATGAAAAATATCCTTTTTGAATACTTTCAGAAAATTTCGATAGTCTCAAAGCTTATATAGTAAAATAATTTTCAAACTATACATTGGATAAGAAATTTGATAAGAAATCTTGAAAAAGGATCGCAATTACTATCATAAGGTTTGAAAATGACATTACTAAGGATGTCGAAATAAAGTCCAGTTCCATTTAAGGGACGAGTTTACATAGTGATTTTACCCGTAGTTGAAATGTCTACAATCACCATCTGTGCTTAAATTAAAGAAAATTACACACCTCATTATTAATACTACATTAGTATCCCAGATTTATTAAAAAAAAAAACAGATTTGGTTTAAACTATTCCATCAACCATTTCAAATTTAAACAGTTAAATCGATGTCATTCATCTACAAATTGCATATCCTTAGGCGCTATTAAAATAATCATTAATAGTTTTTCACACTATTCAAAAACGTGCTATAAAAAATTGAGTAACAATAAAATTTTAATTGAAATAATAAAAGGACATATTGAAAGAATTATAATTATTCGAAAATTAATAATAATTGAAACATTTTCATAAATTGTCAATTGTTTATTCAATTAGGTACATAATTTTTACAAGGCAAAAAAAAGAACATTTTAAAATAATTTATTATTATAATTATTGTTAGTTTAGAAAATTTCCTGTATAATATTTATACTAAAATTTACATTATTGTCAACGTTATGCCATTTAAGCATGGCAATTTGTTTTCCTCTATAAATTTTATTCATATGCAAAATACAAAAATATACAAGTCCTAATCGTATACACAAACAAATGATGGAACCTTGTGGATGCATCAATCATATTTTATATATAGCTATATATATATTTTGAATGCATTTCAACAATTTATATGCAGAAATATCAACGTCAGTAAATACATTAGTACTTGTAATAATAACGATACGAGAGACTATCTAGAGAAGAACCAAACCAAACGCGAAATATTAACCATAAAAATAAAAACAATGTAAAATGAAAATAAAAATTCACTAGCTAATGTGAAAAACCATAGGAAATGACTACACATACCATTCATATTAATATACATCTATCATTATTATGAAGAATCTCCTTTTGCACCCATAATAATTCTTTATAATGTATATGCAAGCACTTTCATCCTGATGATTGTCAGCGATTTCAACCGTAATAGAATTGCAATGAGTCTAAATTACTTTTTCATTATCAATAAATATCTCAAATCGAGTATAATAATAATGGTATTCACTTTTTTCTCATTCGAATGAAATTTAATATTCATATATATATATGAATTTTTTTTTCTGGATAAAATTTCTACATTTTAAAATGCATTCTTCCTGTATTATTTTATTTTGTTGTGGTACAGCATCAATTGGATTATTATAGCGCATGTCAGGATTTTGTAATACAAATTTCTGTGATATTATACTGGAATAGCAAATATAATTGCTCGAAAGTGTGAAACAATGTGCCATAAGAAAGAGAATCGGTTACATTATTGTGTTTCGGATGGTGGATATGAGCATCAATGATATATAAAAAAAATGAAGTTTTGTTTAGATTAAGATAAATATTACAAAACAGATTAAATTGTGTTATATCTTTTTATAGATGACATTGTGTTGCAATTATGATCTATTTTATGTTCTTCCAAAATTATGAAACTAGTGAATCTAACACAATTTCCAGGTATGTATGTTTTTCCCTCAATTTTTATTATCAAAAATTCTTCTTTTGAAATATTGAAATAAAATACATAAAATACTAAACTGAATTAATAAAGTGAATAAGTATTTCCTGTTTTAATTTAAAATAAAGTTTTCTATGGAATAATATTTCGGAAAGTCATTTCTTTAAGTAGAAATCTTTGACCTATAAAAATAATTTAAAGTTCTATACTAAAACTAAGAAATTACAATATTTATGTATAGTCCATTTAATATAAAATTTTCCAATGTCGTCGTATATAAAATTTGAATAATTAATATGTATCTAGAAAGTTGGTTTTCTCGTGTGTATAGTTTCCAAGGGATAACACGTATATTAATACCAAAATTTCATTGCTTACAGAAAGATCTTAACTTTTTACTTTTTTTTATTTCATAAAGGCCATATTCTATACAAAATTGAAAACTTATAAATATCCTGAAAACAGTTATATGACGATGATCGATAAACTATTGATATTACTATGTTATTATTCGTAGAGGATCGTAGATATTGAAAACACTTGCAGGGTTCCTTCTACAGATTATAGAAATAGAACGTTCAGGGATTGTATATATGTCATTTCGAAATTTTCAAAAAACTTTCATTTCACTACCACAAACCAGACACATGGACTTACAATTTCAAAATTATTAAATATAGAATACGAGTACTATAAAAAAAAAATTCAGATATTGCAAAGTGGTCTCTTCGTTTTCCAATACACACAGTTATGACTTTTCACTATGCTGTCGAACAAAGCAATAACTTCACGGAATTTATTTAGTTTATGGTTCATCATTTCAACAAAAAGAAAAAATATGAAAATAATGAAAAAGCAGGAATAAGAATAAACTATCATGTGGCAGATGGAATTTGTTATCAAAAAATTGTGGGCGACGCGAACAAAATATAATATTATATAAAATATTCGAAAAAAAAGAAGAAAAAAACCAACGAAATTCTATTCCATTCCTTCACACCAAAACCTACCTTTCATTCGAATTCAAACGAAAAAAATTGTTCACTAACCGAAAAATCTGTGTATATCGTTTCTATTGTAAAAATGATGGTGGTTCCTGAGTTCCAAATGAGGCACAAACAAATTTTTCTATACCCATTTTCAAGTTTTCTTCTATTATTTAGTCCTACTGAAACTTTCTATGTTAAATATATTTTATCCCATAGTATAGACAGATATGTATGAGTTTTTGTGGTAATTTTAGAAAATCACGTACCATATAGAAATCGGGTAGCAAGTAATAAAGCACCGAAAAACATTTTCTGCATACGGAATATGTAATATTTATTTATTTTCTTCTTTTTTTTTTTACAACAATAATCAAAAGAAAAACCGAATACATCCAATTTTATTTAGTATTAAAGTTAATCTATGAATCATTAACCCGAGAAGATCAAAAAGAGAAATAATAGGATACAAATTTAATGGATGCAATGGCCACAGTAGAGCCAAGTGAACTAAATCGGGTGGATGATCTATTGCGTGTATTCTTCGGATCAAATTCAAATATCCCCTTGAGGTTATTCTATTTATATAAGAGAAAAATCTTCTATTAATAATATAATTTGAAAAATATGTTTCGATGTTATGAAATTCATCTTCTTAAGGATTTTTTTCGTATTAAAATATATTTTCAAGGTTCAACGGGCGAATATATTATAATACGTAGGAGACTTTAATATTCTACATATCTTTTTTGTATGCTTATCCAACATAATCTAACATTTGTAATTTTTCAATCATTAGAAATAATATTCAAGAAAATTAGAATTGATTTTCAGTCAAGTTATTATGTTTTGAACAGGATTTTATAATTTTGGAAGTGAATTTTTTTTGTTTAATTCACAAATTCTAATTTTTAAAATTGCTCATAAAATTCAAAAAACTTTAATGATTTTAATGATTTTTACGAAACAATTGATTTTAGAAAATATGTAATTCAAAAAAATTTCATTATCAGATTTCATGTTAAATCCGGTTTGCATATCTTTAGGCGATCCTTTAATTTTATTATTATATCAGATCGATTGAATGACTATCTTATAATACTTTTAAAGATTAATTATTCAATTTGTTATTCTATAATATCCTTAAAAGTAAGATTAACGAAATGAATATACTAAAAAAAAAAAAAAAATATTAAATAAATATTATTTTTTAAAAGATTATGTATGAAAAACAAATATTATATATTTAAATAAGTACAATAACTTTGAAATGTTTTTTTACTAAGAAACAGACAATATTATATATAATTCAGATGTTTGCTTGTATTTGTGGATTTGTGGATTTACTCTAGATTTTCTTATAATACGAAATATACCTTAAAAATTCAATTCTTCTTTGTACTTCAGTTCAAACTCCTCAAAATCTTTTCCTTTTCTTTACTCTGACAAAAACAATTTATTTATTCATTTAATATCATTTAGATATAGAAAAAAAAAAAAAACATATCCACATATGAGTACATATATATTAGAAAATTGGATTTAAAATGAAATGACAATACATTTCATTATGATCTTCTCTTTAATTCGGATGATATTATTCAGTAGAAGAGTTTCATTGCAATATCATTTTTTCGTTTGCTTCTTTTTAATCCATTTTCATATGAGTTTCGAAAAGAATGATAACCATGTCGATGATTAAAGTGCCAACGAACATTTTTATGTATTTTTTTCCATTCAGCAATTTTACATAAATCTAATCCAGGAATAAAATTGACAAAATAACGTTTTTGGCGGAATTTACAATATTAAAAGATTTTATATAATATTTTATTTATACATTGCTCATAAATAATCTATATATATGTTACGAAAATTCATAAATTGAGATTTTTAAAATTTGGTATTTTCATTCGTCAAAAAAAAAATGTTATGAAAAAAAAAATCCAATAATAATCTGATTTTTTACTTTGATATTTTAACTTTTATATTACTTACAAAATAAAAACGTTGTCATATAACAGCGTACAGTATCTGGACATTGAGTGCTTCGAAAAAGCATTTTCATTTTTATTATAGTAACCCTATTGAGATGAACATCACTTTAACATTTTCTTTTAACAATCGATATGATTTTCCAAACCGATCTGAACCACATGTTGTCACCTAAATACATTTTATAATAATATATAGTGAAACGTCTGGTAATACAATATAATCGAAAAAGGAAACCGACCAGGAATCCAAACCCCCAACAAACTCATAACAATATTTTAACTGAAGAAACTACTCACTCATTCAAGTGAAATTGTTTGCGTTGTGTCCATTTAATATTTTTGGTTAAAAAAAAAGAAAATAAAATAGAAAATGTATAAAAAGATTTTCCTTTTAGTCAACTGGAAGCAGGTATTTGAAAATGTTTCTTTCATTCTTTTGATTTTCTTTAAGTTTCTTTAAGTTCAAGCATCACAAAAAATGGAGAAAAAGAAAATATGGTAATAGCAGAACTATATAAAACATGGCATATATATATAATTCTCAGACTTCCTAAGAAAAGTGTTTCCTTTTCCAATGATTCAATAAACTTTTAGTGAAAGAACTATTTCTTCACGTTTAAATGCACTTACCCTATTAATATAGAACCGTATTGAAGGCAAATTCATTCAACCCAAAACGATCGTAATAAAATATTTCTTATACTGTAAAGATTGATTTTAAAGGAAATTTTTTATTTACTTATCATGAATAGACTGAATACTGTGTAAATTTCCTTCAGAAAATATTATTTGAACAGTTTACACGTAAGTGCATCAAAATTTCTTCAAATAATACGTTCTAAGTCAAAAGAATCTTCAATATGTTTATCTTGAATTGATAAAATTTTCAAGGAAATTTTTGCATAAGGATGAATTTCAAATTAAATTTAAATCGACTTAAATATGTGATATTTTTGATAAGACGAATGAATGGCTAAATAATACACGTAATATTGTTTTTTTCATTATTAGACTTGATTTATTTGAGACTTGTATCGGAGCAGAAAACAAGATTTTCATAATCAAAACAACTATTCGAGTATGTACTTGCCCTCATGTAAGTACTTGACAATATGTAGGATCGGTGAAGGATTTTACCACCGCGTGAGTACGTGCCAACATGCTATAGAAAGTCTGGAGAATTTATATATATATTTATGTATACTAAACCTAACTATAAGCACTTGACTCCAGAAATATTTTCAGTCCTCGTCTTTGTATTATACCCAAGCTTGTCTAACCGCCCTTCATAATTAAGAGAAAATCATAAACTTTTGAAACTTTGAAAATAAAAAAAAAACAAACGAAATGTTTTAATTGCGTAATTTTATATTTTGAAAGAATGTTTTCTTTTCGAAATTGGCCAAAATAATATATCTTTAATCTTACATCTTCTAAAAAAAATCAGTATTCAAATTTATGCGTACGAAAAATTCATCTTTTTTGATTTTTCTGCTATCAAGAAAAAAAGTTTTTGCCTTTTTAGGGGTTTTTTTTTATCAGTCAAAGATGTTTCCTTGTCTTCTCTTGGTTTTATGAGAAAGTTCGATATGTACTTTTTGGACTAACAAAAATAAGAAGAAAAAAAATCCTTCAGAAACCGAAAATGTTAAAAAAAAGTTCTAACTTTCTGTTTCAAAAATTTTATTTGCATCTGGAACCATTCATGTTGAGTAAGAAATATACACGAAAAATATGTCTAAACCTGAATGAAATGTTTTAAAGTTTCCGAAATATGTTTTCCATCGTCTTCACATATAAATGTGAAATGTTTTTCTTTTTTTTTTGCCTCCCCTATAACTACTTCATATGACGTTTTCAATGACTCCTCTGTCATTCAACCATGAACCAAAAAGATTTTCCATTTGAAATAGCATACCTTTCAAAATTCGAAATAAAAAAAGTTCACAACAGAAATGAATTTTCCTGTTATTTTCCGATAGGATTTAAACAAATGTCTAAGCTTTTTATTTCGCTTGTACTTTTGTTCTCTAAAAACAAATTTCTTAAACAATCAAAGTTTGTTAAAAAACATAATACTTTTGTTTTGGGAGATATTGTTTTACCTCCGCACAAAAATATGTAGCTAATAAGGTTTCACAAAAGCTTTATGTCTTTTTAAACAATTTCATCTGCTTTATTTGTTCTAGAAAATTTCCAATTTATTTTTCTTTCAATTAAGTCTTTCATTAAAATAGAAGCCCTGCAATGAAATTCTATGTTATTCAATTTAATTTTTCATAACGCAAGAAAATTCGAATATAATAAGAAACATAAAGTAATGTAAAATCGGCCTATAGCCGATTTTTTGATGCCCTATGGTAGAAATGGGAGAGAAAAATTGTGAAAACTAACAATATATCAAGGTTTTTCTTCATAACTTTGTTTGCCCTTGTCAAAATTTTCTCTAATTTGTAAGTAACTCAGACCCTGGTAGCATAAGTCTAATTTGCAAATTTCATTCAAATCAGTGCATTAGTTCTGAAAATACATCAAAGAAACTTTCTGAACAGGGTTATTTCTTCCTACGACTACTTCTTTCTCCACTATCCTGAGACCGATATCACTGAAATTTACAATGGTATGGTCTATTAATGTAGTCAACCAATATAATTAATTTAAACAAAATTGCTTTACCAATTTTCCAATTAAACCCGAAAAACTATATAAAAAAAAACGACAAAACTTTATGGCCGCCCCTGTTTTTCCTTAATAACTTCGCTGCCCCTCAGTCGATTTTGCTGAAATGCAATACCAAAACCACTATAGCAATAACCAAGTAGCATTCTAAATTTCATCAAAATTGCATAACGCGTTTTTAAGTTATTTTGTCAACGGACGGACGGTAGTACCAAACATGGAGCATTAATATAGGGAATTTTTTTCAGAATTTTGGCTCATTTTCAAAACCCAATTACCCCAATTTGTTCTGCCAGAATTTCACAATTTTTTTTCTAAGTATTCTATAAGATGTCACCTTTTCAGCGCGCTATAACATAACTTGATAGGATTAGAACTACTAAAGTTATACGATTCTAAAGCCAACTATTGGAAAAAAAACGCCACGAACTTTCTGCTTAATTGAATATTTTAAGGTTTTTCTCTCCATAACTTCGTTTCTTCATTCTCAAATTGGTCCAAATTCACAGGTAGGCTAACGTCTAATAGTATAAACACGTTTCGTAAATTTGATTCAAATCCGTATATAACTTTTTAAAATACATTGGAAAAACTTTATGAACAGGCTTATTTTAGGCTACAACTATTTCTTTCTCCAGTATCCTTGGACCGATTTGACTGAAAATTAACTCGGTATCGTCTATTTATGCAGTTAACCTACATAATTAATTTGAACAAAATCGGGTCACAAATTTTCCAATTACATCCGAAAAACCATAACGAAAAAAACGACAAAACTTTCTGGTCACCCTGGTTTTTCCTTTATAACTTTGCCCCCCGTGGATCGATTTGACTCAAATGCAATACCAAACCAAGTTAAGGAATAAGCAACTCAAATTATAAATTTCATCAAAATCGGATAACGCGTTTTTGAGTTATCTTGTCTACAGACGGACGGACGGACGGACGGACGGACGGACATGCATAAATCGATATAACTTTTGATTCCCTACACAACTATACCTTTGAAATTTTTCTCCGATTATTATTTCTATGTGTTACACACTTAGTGACAAAACTAATATACCCTCTGGTAGTGCCTACCATAGGGCATAAAAATTGTAAGACAAATAGACCATATGATGACTTTCTCTATATTTGGGTGCATGAAATGAAAAAATATAAGACAATTTACAAAGAATTCTTTAGAAAAAACTATTCATAACTCCTTCAGGCTCAACTTTTTTTTCAATTGATAAAGTTTTTTAATTGTAAATCAATGAATTTTCTTACCACAATTTACTAATTCTGGTGTTTGTAGAAATTTTGAATAAATAATTGATGTATATACAACATAGAGAAAGTTAAATTGCTTTTAATAAAAGTCAGAAAAAATAGAAGAAATTTTGTCCACTAGTTTTCCTGCATTGCAGGAGTTATTGTATCCACATAACCACAAGATGTTTGGTGACACTCCTTGTATAGTTTTCATATAAAAACATTTTCTAGACTGTAAGAAAATTTCATTATTCAGCAGAAGTCTGGCGGAATATAATTTTGATGTAAGTTATTTTGTTGTTCTTGTCCTGCCTTTTATTAGGCTACCATTTTTAAATTTGCATTTACCACGGACATTATAGAAGAAGCACCATAGAATTGGCTCAAACCATCCGATGGGTAATGGCAGTGATTTCCTTCCTTATACTATCTGAAATATGATTAAACTGAATAACTTTTTTTTTTCGTTTTCTTTTTTTGTTTTTTAAACATACTTTAGTGTAATACGTTTAAAAACTTGCCTCGAATAGTGATAATAAAATATTCAAAAATGGCACAAGAATAATGAGAAAAATATTAAACTTTGGTTATTTTCTGACGACAAAGTTCTTCTTAACAGCAAAAATATGAAAAATAAAAAAAAAATTTACAGGATTTCGTTAGAGTATATAATTTCGTAAAGTTTCTTTAATTTTGAAAAAGGACTTTACAAAATGCATTTTATCAAATTTTATGACAAAACTTGAAAATATTTCATGTAAAACCAATTTAAGTTAATTTTATCTTTCGTAAAAGATTTTAAAAGTAATTTTTTCTTTTTTTCTTTTTATCTAACTTTTTATAAATAAAAAAATTTTTTTTAAAAAGGAAATAATTTTTCTTATAAACACATTTTCTAAAATATAATGAAAATATATTTATTTTAGGTTTTTCCCAATAGTATTTGAAATTTTAATCAAAAACTTTCAAAATATATTTGATTTAACAAAAAAAAAAAAATATATATAGAAACGAAAGTTTCAAATCTTGAAGACATTTTCGCTAAATATTTGCTTTTCTTTTGCCTTCCATGATTTCCGAATTGATTGACTTTCTAAATTACTATTGACTTTATAACAGTGATTCATTTGTTTGAGGTAAATTACTAAAATTTTCATTGTTTTTCAATTTACCAACCAAATATGGTGAATTTCTATTATCGAAGTTTACCGGAAGTTTTTTTTCGTAGGAGGGCTACAACAAATTAGTATAGATGTAGACATTTTAAAATGCTAACGCCACGAGTAGAACCAAAAAAAAGAAGCATTATTAAAATTTTCTACTTCAATTATTTGAAAGTTTATTTTGAAATTTCCTAAAATGATAATTATGGAATCGATTAAAACTTTTGAAAATATAAAAGAAACTTATGATGGAACTTATAGAAGTCGTTCTTCATTATTGTTTCTATCGTTAGACACAATGTTAGGAAGAATTACTTTCAACTTTGAACATTCAGTTATTTAGTTTGAAGGCTGGGTAATAAATAGGAAGTATATAATGGGTTTGGTTTTGACTGGTAAAATATCTAAAGAAGAATCTTTGATATGAAAATTTCATATTTTCAGTAATATATAGTAATATAGTGTTTATACACGAATTATTTTATGTTAATAAAACTGTTAAATCTGGCAAATATCTTGTGTTAATCGAATATATCAGTCAGAAATTAATACTAGAACATATTTATGTTGGGAAAAATGTTATAACATAATATATATAACAAAAATTTTCCAAATTCATAAATTGAACTAACAAAAGAAAATGGGTGTAATGTTATTTAGAATCATATTTATCGCATTTTAAATAAAAAAGAAAGTATTAACCCAATATTGTAGTTTTCTTTTAATTTTCTTAATTTCCTCAACAAAATTTTGAACAGAAATGTAACGAGTAAAGTTTTTGTTTGAACTTATTATCAAAATTACAAAACTTTATTCATTTTATAGATTCCCATGTGCTAATATCGAAAGTAATTGAGTTTATAGGATATTCATAGTTAAAACCCGATGAGACAAACAATAATTTTTCAAAATAATTTCATATTAAATAAACTTTTAATAGCTAATAATTTATTTAATTCAATACTGTAATAATAATTCCAAAATACACTTCTCCTATATATATTTATTACGGCGGAAACTTAATAAAAAAGCAACATTTGTACATAAAAGGATTGAACCATAAATTTAACAAAAACTATATTCATTTTTATTATAGTTCTGTCTTTTTTTTTCTGTGTGTGTCAACAAACTAAAGAATTTTAGTCATTTCATTTATCCAAATGGATGTAATATCAAACTTATATTATTTTCAGATTTTCAAAGATATCCAACCGAATAACATTTACCCCTTCAATCAATTTCCCAATCTCTTATCCCGAAAATCATAGAAAATTCATCCATATATATATACTCTTCTCGTGTCTTATATTTTATTTTCACAACAGTCATAAATTTTTCATACACGAAGTTTTATATTATGAGAACTAGCCAAAAAAAAAAAAAAAATAACCATATACATATGTAATATAGAAAGTTTCCGATAAAGCCGAAAAAATCATAGGAAAAAAGAAATCTCTGAAACTGTACAAGTTTGATATACTTCTTGGTCATAAAAATGGGTATTTCTCATAAATGTCGCCAGTATTCAGGCATCATGAACAAGCAAAAAAAAAACGGAAAACCGAAAAACAAATTTTCGGTTGCATATACTTGAAAGCTCAATTTCAGGCAACCGAAAAAAAAGAAAAATAAAATAAAATAAAATAAGGAAAAACACAAACAAAAAAAAAAAATAGAAAAAGTTTTCTAAAACTTGGACGTTTGACAACTGAAGATTCCACCTCGTATGTAGATTGTAGAGAGTAACATAAATACTAATGTATAGACATATATTAGAAATGGAATAGAATTTATAGATATTAGAGATATTCTAGAAAAAAAGGATGACTAAAATGGACCATAGACTATCATGACCACCCAACAGTATATTTATAAAAGAAAAAAAAAAAAAATAATGATAATATAAGAAATATTCTTGGAGCGAATATTTTACGTGGTATATATATAATAGTAGGTTTCATGGAGCCGTATTAAAATAACGTATTATGATTTTCCTTCGATAATATACGAATCTATATATAGAGACTCTGGAAAAAATGAACTCTTTTTTTTTTTGAATTAGTAAGAAAAGTTTCATTTTCGAACATCTTTGAACTATGGAAATTTGCCAAAGGTATATAAGGATTGAAGATTAATATTTCATTGTGAAGGAAGTTGTCAAGTCTTTTCAAATATATGATTATGTACCAAAGAAAAAAAAAAACGAAAGAAAGAAAGAACCAAACTCCAATTTCTGTTAGAATTAATATTTTTCTTTTTAAAAAATTTCCTTTTGAAAACACATAAAAAAGAAAACTGTACAAATCAGAATAATCTTGATATTTCAAATGATTTTCCAAAGAAAACTTTATGAAAGAAGAAAATAGAAAAAGAAAAACATTTTTAAATTAATTTAACAAGAACTTTTATAATGATATAAAAGCAAAATTTAAAAAAAAAAAACGCTTAAAATAAAATCTATTCTTAATTTTTATTCTGAACGAAATGTCCGTTAGTGTTAAATTTACCACTATATTTGTTGTAACTTCATGTTACAAGACGTCGTTTTTCTTTTTTTCTTGTTTCTTGCTTCTTCTGAATTTATTCAAATTTAAAACTGCAATTTCTTTATCTGACAAAAGATGCAATTTATATACAGTTCCTTCTATCCTTTCTCTCTACAATATAACATACACCACTTAGCATAAAATGAAGATACCAACGACAACAATATATCGAGAAGGACAAATTCAAGACGAAGATACTGAAAACATTAAATAACTTTAACTGGTTAAAGAAAAAACTTCGTAAGCATAACATTTATGCTGAATAAAATGGGAAAATAAAATTTATATTCTCGAATTTTCAGCATAACCCTTGATTAATATGAGATTCTCCTGTTGCACTTTTTGCATATATTTAATTCGTGTGAAAGAAAAGATATGGATGCTGGTTTGTATTTAAATTTAAATATCTTATATAGAGTACGTACTGAATGAAAATCAGTAAAGCTAAAAAAAAGAAAGAAAAAAGCATATCTAAGTAAGTAAATATATACATTGACATGTACCTACAACGAGTACGACTATTTCAACAGGTAGCTAGTTATGTCGAGCTGTTCGTTTAAGTAGTTTTACGATGGCAATTTACTGCTTCTGTGACGCATTTGCATGTGGTTATTACCCTCTTTAGGAGATCTCTTAAGAACTTTTCTTTCATATATTGAAAATGTTTTCTTCTTCTCGGATAAGAGATTACCACAAAAAAATGTTTTATGTTCAGTTTTTTTTTTTTTTTTATAAGAAAATCATTTTTTATTATATTCTTTTATTTTATTCATGATTTAATATGATAAATATTATATTTTTATGCATCTATTTTTGTATGCGAGTATAATCGTTCATGACGGAATGTAATGGAAATATTTTTATATTTCAAAATTGTTTAAAATTCGTAAATCCATTAATATCTGAAAAGTAAGAGATCCTAAAGAAAATCATCAGCAAGAGTCTTGGTTCTATGAAAATGCATTCGTTATTCTAGTTTGAATCTAGTCTGACTGTGACTGTATTGGAATTTCTAATTTTTAAAAGACTTCCTTAGAATATAAGATGACGAAAGACATTCATAACAATTATAATTTACTTTTATATAAGTTGCAATCAATTATTTTCATATTTAAATAAAATTATAATCTAAGAAATTTCATTTAAGATCCATATTTATGATAGAAAAGAAAATTTCGTGGAAAATTTTCATGATATAAAAGTATCCATTCAACTAGATACGAAATCTCATAAATTTTCCAGACAACTGAAATGAATCTCATGTGACATTTTCCATAAAGAATGAAGGAAAAGGGCTCAACGTAGATTTTCAATACATTATATTATTATAATATTGCGGATAAACCAATCCGACATGAAGAGTTTTGAATAATCTCGATTTCTACAACATTTATTTTGACAAGGATATTTTTGACGAATAAATCGCGTTGTAATGTAACCAAAAAAAAAAAAGAAAAAAAAAAGAAAAAAATATTCGTCTTTGATAAATAAATATTTCATATGATATTAAATTCGTCAATTTTCTTTATAACGATATAAATTTTTAAACCTGGAATTTTACACACTCGAAAGCACATTTTCAAATTATAATATTCTCATCTAAATCCTAATTAATTTCCTATTTATCTTCTTCTTTTAGAAAATATCTTAAGTGAGAAGCAATAATTTTCTAAACAATTTCATTTAACACATTTCTTATTCGGATTATAACAGTATAAAGAGGTTAAAAAATTCCTTAAACGTTAGCATATACATGTTACGGTGAATGTACATATACTGGTAAATGTATAAATTTACCGGTGAATGTACACTTTTATCAGCGTGGTTGGTAAATGTGAGTTGAACTTACATTTACCCACCGTTTCCGGCAAATGTATACATATACCTAACGTTTTTGGTAAATGTATATAGGTTTACGTTAACATAGAACGCGCATCAGCTCTCTATTGTTTTGTTTTTTATTACTAGTGACTTAATGCACGCTCGCTAACCTCATATAAGAACTTACACTGGCATGAAAACCTCCACAACTTTGCTGAATATTGTAATCGCGTGAGACCTCTACCATATATAAATAGTTCAAAAGTGTTTATTGACTCCAGCGAAAAAGCAGTCGAAAGAAGACCATGTGACTTGATGTATGCTAGCTGCGCTACGCTCTGCACGCTAACTCCATTTAAGAACCTATACTGGCTGTTCACAAATATATGGCATATATTTTTATTATTTCTAATTTTTACCTATATACGTTGGAAAATGTGTACATTTACCGGTAAAAGTAGATATATGAAACTAATCTCAGATTTAAACTCACATTTACCTATTATATTGGGAAATGTGTACATTTACTGGTAAATCTATACATTTACCGATTTTACACATTTCCCGTAACATATATATCACGTTCTTCTCCCTATAATTAGATACTATATTAGTCTTTTAGATAGTATCCTAGTGGGGCTAATTCAAATAAACCCTTTTATAAACTTTCCACAGGAATGCATAAAATATTTATTTCAAAATCTTATTGTATACTAACACGATAAACTGTATATGGTGGTTGATACAAAACTCAAAGAAAAACAACAACCATGAAGAAACTGAAGCTTTTTCCAGGTGATGTATAATATAGTCTATGAGACCACGGGTAATAAATTATCCGAAAAGTTACGAAAATACGGAAAAAGGTGTACACTTGGGAGGAAGATGAAGACGATCATAAATTTTCTATATCGACTTGTACACCAAGTCAACCAAATCTTATAAACCACATACATTCATTCTTGAATTTATTCACTCATGCAGATATCTTCGTCGAAAGGACTAAGGAAAACGTAAAGTGGTAAGGAAAATGTTTTCCAAAAAAAAATATTTCGATCATAAATTACGAAAATGTCCAGTATTCTAGGAAAAAAAATTTAATTTTCCTTCAGCTTACCATATTTATTTTTGAAATTTTTTGATTTCGAATAAATTCGAATTGTAATTTAATATATAATACAACCGAGAGTCTTTATAATTTATTTTACAGAACAAGACTTCGGCTTTTTTTATATCTAACATTTATTTAAGGTAAACGCTTTTGCGAGTTCTCCATGTAATGCTTTTTATACGAAACTAGAATTTATGCCAAGTGCCAGAAAATTATATGCGATAAAATAGATATATAGATAGATAGGTGGATATAGATAAATGTCAGTTGCAAACAAGGCCGAATACTTGAAATTTTAGTTTTTGATACATTTCCAAACTTTCTTAAAAGTTGAAGAGTAATAAAATTTTAAAAACTTGTTTGTATAACATCGTATAACTTTTCAACAAGATTTTCCATCGTCGTAATGAAAGTACTTTAGAAGTTTTCAGTATTTCTTCAATTTATATTTTAAAATATCAGAAATCACCTGAAATCATTTTCTATTTACTTTCTTATACATTGAAAATTAAGTAAGTAAGTATAAGTATACTAATTGTAGTCAAACTAAAATAAAGAATTGTGAGGAACCGAGTGCTCACAAGCAATATCGCTCATTTTGGTCTCATTGGAAATTTCCACCAAAAAAAATTTCTTTAAAAATCTGATATGCCAATGAGAAGCTCTATTATATTTGCATAAAAAATATAATTAGAAATAAACATAGTATTTGTTTGGTCGAAGCTGATTAGCACCAGGTAGTTGAGAAATCTTGGGTTCAACTCTAGGCTTCGCCAACTTTGACATATTTTCTGTTTCCTACAACTCAATCAAAACAATTGTTATACTATATATTCTTTTCCTAAATATTCAAAGCCGATTGATTGTCTAAATATTTGCATCGCTTATTGAGAACGTGTCTGCGAATCCTGATAAAATTTGAAAAAATGGGTTTAACGGCTACTTTTATTAAAAGTGCTTAATAAAATTAACTTTACCTCAATTTACTTATTTTAGAAACAAGCAGTATTTATTTGTCTAACAACAAGTAAAGCAAAATCAAATTATTCATCAAATTTTATGAAATAATTTCAATCAAATAAGTCATCATCTAAAAAAATTTTAAAATTGACTTATGATTGTTTTCTTTCGGACCGCAGAACTGCGTATGAGAAAGTTGTACCACATTTTACCTTGAACCTCAAACCATGGAATCACGAATGTCCTCAGACTAAACAAATAATAAGCTTTTATTGGAAAATATATTTTTTTCTGCGGTGATGAAGAATTGAATAGGATGCCATTAAAAATTCTCTTCATTTTCTTGATTTTCTATTTTTAAGAATGTTATTAATGAATTTTTTTCTTTTGCTTCTTTTCCATAAATCATTTCTACAAGTATAAAAACTTTTTTCAAGTATATTCATGTGTAAATTCGTCCATCATCATTGAAAATTTCGATTTCAAAAATAATACCGTATAATTATGAATCATGTACCCAACAACAAGACTTGTATGAAAATCTCGATTTTATTTAAATATTACCTTCGGAAAATATTTTGAAAATGATCCGTCATCAAAATAAAGTAAAGTTTTCATGAATTTTCCATTAGAAGTTTCAACTTTAAAATAATGAAATACCCGAAAGCAAATGGATTTTGATTAGAAGTATAAGTTTTCATTTTTATTACCGCATATGTTGATGAATTTCATATGCTTTCGTAATCAAAATGAAGTTAGGTACTATCATAATACGAATTATATCAGATTTATAAAGTATTCAGATTGATATTTTTCTATAATATTTTCTTTATATTTTAAATAGAAACTTTTAAAAAGGATAAAAATCGATCTGCACGTTGATTCTGGTAGTGGAAACGGAAATTTTCTTTGATAAAAATTCTTAAACAACACTTATCAACTTCTGACAAAAAAAAAGAAAAATGTTTTTCTTTTTTTTTTCAAAAGCGTAATCAGTATGAAGAAGCAACAGAAATGAATTTCTTTTGTACCAAACTAAATCTGAAAGAGCCAAAAAAAAATTTTTTAGAATATTCAGAAACTCTATCTTCTTTCACTCAGGTGCATGATTTACAAAAACTTAACTTTTCAACTTTTCTATATTGCTGTTCTATTTAAGAATGTGTTTCGTCTGATAAAATTTCAAAGGCAACGAGTTTAAAATGTTCTCGTGGTTATCTATATGTGATTATATGTTGTATCTGAAATATCACGAGAAAAACACATTGAATATAGAGGAAACATTGGTGGCCCTGTTTCGATTTTTTTCCTTTCTGATAGAAAATATGTATACAATTTTATATTACATATATGACTAAAAGAAAACCTACTTTGAAATGACTAAATCTGAGTTTGGAAATGTGCACTAGCATAAAAAATTTAAATGCTGAGTTTGACACTAGGGAAATGTATTTAAGTACAAAATTTTTTTATAGGAATATGATTTTAAAATTATTTAGTTACTACAGTAGAACCTCTTAAATATTGTTAGTAGATTTCATATCAATTCATGGATGTATAAAAAATCCATTTAGGCTATAGAGGACTTTTGATCAATTTGATTTGGATTTATTGGAAATATGGACAACAGATTCAAGACATAAGACGCGAAAACTATCAAAATTTATTTACAATTATAAATAAACAACGTTCAATTTCTAATCCTTTCAAGCCATATATGAGTAATAGCACATGTAATCATTTCTATATACATAAGTTGATGAGACGTTTGCAGCGCTGCAAAGTACGCTTCGTTTTAATAGTATTTGTAAAAAAGACGTTAAATACATGAAATTTTATATCACACAGAGTTATTTTAACAAATTTTATGAATGAGATGGCGCTTGCAGGCGTGCCCAAATTGGAAACTCTCATTATTGTATGCTTTTTGGTAATAGATAGTCGGTAGATTTTCTTAATGGGATGGAAAAATTAAATAGTTGTGTACGTGTCCACATTTAGAAGGTTCTATTGTATTTTTATACAATATTATGCTGTGATTTATATCAAGTTATAGAACTTCTAAATTCAATCCTACAATCCCTGGACAATTTTGGTCCATGCTTTAAATTCCTTCCAAATTAATCATGTAAGTGTTTTCAATTTTCTTAATTATTTTTTTCAAATATATTTCATAAAATAATTTTTCTAATCCTAATAAAATATTCTTCTTTGACTTTAATTCATTCTAGAGGATATATTGCCTATCTGGATCCTATGATATACCCAAGTAGCACATTTGACGCATATAAGATTTAACAACTCTTAATTAGATAGAATACTGTCGCAAAGGAGTAGTTAAAATCTATATACGTCAAATGTTCTGCTTGAGTAGTGATCTAAAAATGTTATACAAGTAAATTGCGTGTAATAAAAAGTTTTTGGTTTTATAAATAGCAAGATTTATACAAAAATAAAAACAAAATTTTCTAATCGAATTTCAAATCTCTTGTACTTGTATATTCAGGTTATTTTCATAAACCACTAATTTTTAATTTTTAAAACTTATAAAATATAAATGTTCTTATTTTCATTTAATATATTGAATTATATTCACAGAATCCGTTTTAGGTTGCTGATAATGTGAAATAATCAAAATTCATTAATATTAAGAAATTAATATTTTCTGATCAACACAAACGAACGCATGCTTAGGCAAATATATTCATATAGAAAAATTTATATAAATGGCGGCAAACATAATTAGTCCATTGAGACTATCGTTTGGCAGCTAATTTAATTCTTACACAACAAGATAATGCTGCTACAAGGACAAAAGGCAATTTCAAATCAACTACCATCTGCTCCCCGAAAAAAAAAAGACGAGAAATACACTAAGTAAGTCTAAGTTTAGTAAAATATTGCAAATTAGATTCTCTTCGCGTACATATTCGAGGAAGATACCAAAGGACGAGTGAATATAACCGCCGAAAGTGCTTCCCAGATAATGGTCTTATGCATATATAAATATTAAACAGGCTGACTTCGCCTTACATAACATTCACTACTATATTTCTGTGTAACTTTGGTTTTGGTTTTTGTTGAATATACCACTAGACTTTTTAATCTACAACGACTACTTTTCCAGTTCCATAGATTCATTAATACATTAGCACTTGTCATGGATGCTTAAAAATCCATCCTTTGATACTACTTGTATTTAATGCTTAGCTGATAGTATAGAAGTAATGGCTATGGTTTTCATATTAAAAAGAGACTCATTTACAATATATATGCCCTTATATATAATATGTATAAGCTGATTTTTTTCCAAAAAAAAAAAATATGTATATATATATATATTCTTCCTAGAAGGATAACCGATATCCTTGTACGTGATTGAGGTGGATGGGGTTAAGGTATGATACTTTGGTTGTTCAGAGAAATATCTAACTGTAACGACAATAACACTAGCTATGAATACGACGACGTGGAAAAAGATTTATGGTGCCTGACAACAAAAATGGGTAGCCATTTATCTCCGCCGTTGATAAACAGTTACAGCTAGTTGGATTTTTTCCGAATTTTTATTTACGAATGATTTCAGTATTAAATATTTCCATAAAAAAAAAATATTACATATAAAAAGAAAAAAAGTGTTGAATATAAAACTCTTATCCATATTCCAATACATCATTTGAATACGTGTGAAACATTATTTTAATCTACAAGAGGTCACGTTAATTGCAATTTGAATTGAAACTAATCCAAAGTAGGGTGGTTATCATGTTTATATTTTAATATTTAGTTACGCATATTTGTAATACGTATATTTCCATATACCACAAATATAATATGGATCTACACCCCAATATTTATGTTCTATATATATATATCGTTATAGAAAAATTTGTTAGGAAGAAATTATTTGTGGGTGTGGCTGTTTAATTTGTGCCACTAACTCGCTTATTCAACTAAGCCAATAAGCCCATCAAGGGATTATGGCTTAAAACTTTGTCCTCGGAAAAATAACATATATAACTAAAACAGCAATTCAGTTGAATTAAGTTATAAACAAAGATAGTATATTATATGGTTAAATTGTGAATGTTAAAAAAGGATAGATGAAAATTATATAGAAATCCCTAGTCGGCCAATTTACATTATTGACACACTTTATAGTATGCTTTTGTTCATTTTAAATGGCTTTAAATGGATTTGTTTTAAGTGTATTCTAATAATTCTTTTAACAAAAACAAGGAAGAATATATAAGAAAATAAAATGAAAATTACCACAAACCCCCAAAAAATATACGGTCTCTTCTTGTTGTTATTTTCCATTATATTTAAATTATTGTAAATTACTGATTTATATTCGAAAATATAAAATATACAAAATAATCTTAAATACTTACTTGGATAAACTAATGTATTTACATAATTTTTAGAATAATACTTAATTTTCAAGTTGTTTTCACAGTTTTTCTTCATTTTTGTTTTAACTTACTTTTAGAAACAGGATTTTCTTAATACTTTTCAGCACATAAATTTCCCAAGTTAAAATCGTACACTTTTTGTATGGTGTGAAAAGAAATTCCTAATAAAATCACTGATAAGTACAATAAAAAAAAATGATTTTCGGATGTTTCTATATAAATCCCATATTGGAATTTCCTGGAATATTCTCACATCGTAACGTCATGAATGATAAATACTAAATGAGAAATTGTATTTTACCGATGGTCAATAAATTATAGATTTGGTTTTAAAGTGTAATGTTTTATTACCATTGTATTGCTTTAAAACTCATCTAGTTAAATATTTGCACTAAGGCGTTAAGTGTTTTTGTATATTCGACACAATAGAAAGCATTAGACAAAAATTTAAATATGAAATGAATGTATGAAAGTTGCGATGTACAAAACGTATTAAATAGGGATGAATTTTCAAAACGAATTGTATTAGATTCTCAAAAGAAAGTAACTCTGATCATACAGTAGAGTCTCGATTAATTAAGTTATATTTTACCGAGTTTTAAAATAATCGGATGAATTTATATGAACATCTAAAAATTCAATCCTTATAGTTGATTGGATTTTTATATTCATCATATTATAGTTAGTTATAATAACAACAGCATGGGAACAAAATAAATTTTCCAACTAAATATTTTTCTTTATTTCTTCCTGAAAAATGTGTTGAAATTGAATTTTCATATATCATACACAGCATAAAACTACCGTACAATGTTTGTTCTTGAAGGTGGAGTTTTAGTTAAAATCGTTCTATATCTTTAATATATCGCCGCAATATAGATCATAAAATTTAAGAAGATGATAAATAAGATTACAGATGATATTTTTCTCATGTTCAATCTGTCGTTTTTACGGTTTCCTCTGAAGTTGATATGACGATGATACTATCTTATATTATGTAAAAGAAACTCATATGTTTGATAGTATTGAGAATATTTTCTATTTAAAATGAAGGCGATATACAACAAATTTTAAAGTCCATTGAATATAAAAAGCAAATCGCATCCTGTTTTCTTCTTCGTTTTTATCGTTGTTCATTCATGTTTTCCCTTTGATTCTCATCTATCAAGTCTATATAAGTAGCATATTGTCAATTTTTCATCATAAACTTAAAGAAGACATTGTTATGAGAATCAGTTCACACATGAAGGATGTGTAAGAAAAGAAAAATTTAAGTTTTGCGAAGATTGAAAATAAATATAATCTCCTCAAAACCATGATACAATGACGAAATGAAAAGTAAAAAAAAATGAGAATGAATTGTCTTTTTTCGACAATATTACACGTCGATATGCTCATTTATTACACTTAAATTCGATTATTTACAATTTGATCGAGAAATAGAATTTCTGTTGCCACCAATTTTATATCAAATTTTTCTCGTCATTTTCTAGACTGTATATATTCAACGATCGAAATTATTCTCTTGAATAATTTCTTTTAAATTCACATAAAAATCTCCTTTATTGAATCATTTTTTATTATTAACCAATAAGTATTGAAAAAAATTGCATATCACTTAGGCGGCTATTTTAGTTATGTTTTAAAGAATTATAATTATTCATTCCGAAAACTAATTAATTGAGTTTTTTTGCCCTTTTTTAGTATTAAATGTATAAATTAGTTTCTATTAGTGTGATAACAGTTTCCACTTTTAATTTGTATAGTTTACTTATTCACTTTGCGATATCCTGTTATATCCTGGTATATTTAATGAAGCCCCCTAGCCTACTTTAACTAAAATCAAATAAAAAAAAAAACCCTAAAGTGTACACCGGAAAGAAGTGATGTATTTTCTGAATAAATTAATTCATACTGAAACCATAATAATTAAAGACCCAAATTAAAGAATATTTCTCCAGAAATTACTTACCTTAAATATACCGGCAGAATTTCAATAAAGGAAAAATTATATTTTTATTATTATGTGAATCATGATAATAACAAAATGAGCAATAAAGGAAGTAATCCTGAGCATTTTTTTCTCCATTTCATATATACGTCTATAATTTCCAAGTACCCATAATATGAAAAAAAAAAAAAAACTAAAAATATTCTAACATTCTAGCCAAAAATCTTAGCCAAAAATAATTTACACATAAATTTTCTAAACAACTACAAGAGTATATTGTAATATATAGGAATCGAAAGACAAGAAATTCCATCACCTCAAATTATTTCCATTTGAAGAAATCTTATATGAAATTGCTTTATCGAACATAAAAGCTGACAGGATTGTGAAAGCTTAGAAGTGAAAATGAATAATTTCGTGTGTGCTTTTTCATATAAAAGATGAAAATTTTTATCTTGATTTTATTTATTTTTTTCTTATGCGTATACATGGCGGTCCTTGTCAGGCCGAACAGAGTGTAAATAATAGAAAAACCGATAAGATATTGGGTCCGAATGAATGTTTATAGGAATAAGAAATTTCTTATATATACAATATTATTAAATTCTATTCACCCTTAAGCAATGATGTACACATATCTTTGATTTGTAGATGATTTGTGGAGGTTATGGCGAACATCCCACCAAATAGTCTATGTATGGTTTTCAAATTATATGAAAAAAAAACCAGAAAAAAAGGAGAATTTCATAAATGAAATCATATCACTTTTGATATAATTTATGTTAAGACAAAATTTCATTCATGTTCATTCATATTATTGTTCCGATTGTGAAACCTATTTATAAATCGGGTATAACAGGCATAAGAACAGTAACTCCTAAAAAAAGAAATAAATATAAAACATTACTTTTGGAAGATTGCCATCTGAATATAATGAGAAAAATGTTTAATATTTTTCATAATTTTTAAAGTAGGCACATATATTTTTAGAAGACCTGTACCTATGTAATACTATTTACAATATTTTCGTTTTTTTATTTATGAATAGTGAAATTTTCGTGTAAATATTCTTTTGGCAGTTTAGTTGAATCTATGCCAAAAGATAAGAAAACTCGATTTATGGTTTTGTAATATTTATGAACCAGAACAGTATACTAGTAGTACATATACTTAAGTTATTATTTTTACAACAAAAGAACTAAATGCAAATGAAAACCTCGAATTCTTTAATATATATATATGTAGTTCGTCAGAGATAGTATAAGTATTTTTTTATTTTTGTTGGAAACAAAAATGTATTTATCCGATCAATAATAAAATTGAAAATCATTCCATAGAGACTTGCGGATATTATTGTGAAAACTGTATGGTATTTGAAGAGAAACAAAAATTACTTTCATGTATTATGGTGACCAAGCTGATTACAGCAAATGCTGATATGACTGATAATTATCAGTTATTTATGGGTAAAGGAGGAAAGTCTAAGTAATGAGTGTCCATACATCTCCTATCATTTCAATAACCCATTAAAAATTTAAAGAGGCTTTCCAAATAAATCCATTAGTAGTACTTTTATGCATAGTAACAGAGGCGAACCACAGATTTTGATCAGGATTTTCTCTATAACTGTTCAAAGCAATAGTATACGTCGAAGAGTAAATATTTTCGCTTATTGTTTTTGTTCAGAATTTAATATATTTCTTACAGTTGCTACCAAAAAAAAAAAAAAACTGTTGCTAGTGAAATACATAGTAAATGTTCTGAAAATATCTATTTTTGCTATTTTATTTTATTCGGGCTAATAAAAACAAAGCATTCAATAAAAATTTGAGCTAATGTTTTGAACTCATTTTGGAGACCCACTGAATATATTCAATATTCAATTTTCATAAATGTTTGTGTATATTAAGAAGAAATAAAAATTCGAACTTGCTTTCATGATCTTAGATATGGCGAGGTAAAGGGGTGACTTAAATTATTCGTCATTCGTTTGGTAAGCTTTCATTCAAATATATGGTGATCCAATTTGAGTGTCCTATATTGGGAGCACTTGTTTTCAAAGTGTCAAATGTCAGTTTGCAACAACACATTTACGAAATTGATCGCTTAACCACCGCTCAGCGCGTTAAAATTGTTCAATTGTTCTACAGAAATAACAACTCTGATTTTTCAAAGAAACTCCTCTTCTCTGATGAGTGTGTTAATAAGCAAAATTGCGGCATTTGGGGAGATGAAAATCCTCATGAGATTCACGAGACACCATTGCATGGCCGAAAAGTAAGTGTTTCGTGTGCGCATTGTGTTCTGGCGGTGTCATTGGCCTTACTTTTTTGAAAACGATTAGAGTCAGACTGTAACAGTGAGTGGTGAGCGATATAGACGCATGTAAGCCGATAATTTCTCGACGAAATCGAAGATATTGATGTAGCAAAAACGATAATAATTCTATTAAATAAAAAAACACTTTATTAATTTTCTACTTTTTAGCTCTTTTTATTTCTTCTTTTTTAGTTCTCGTTTAAATCGCGGTTGTTTCTTGACTGACTCGTAACGTATCATCTTCCTTCTTACATTTATCATGCAAACCTCTTATCTGTATGATTCATATTTTACTTAGACCTTTTCTTAGTTTTATGTTAAGTCAACATCCGCTTAACATAAGACTATCATGTAGACTTCTTGTTTACATGGCTTATGTTTATATAGGCCTTATTTTATCATACAACTGAGTCTACATATTACATCTTATCTATCTTAACTTGGCCATCCTACATTGATGTGGAAGACATGTGCCTCGTACAAGACAGAGCAACTTGCCACACAGCGGGTGCAACGGTGGATGTTTTACGTGAAAAGCTCCCAGGTCGCATTACTTCACCTTTTAGTAGCGTCAGCTGGCCGCCAGATCATGCGACTTGACGCCGTTGGATTTCTTTTTGTGGGGTTACGTTAAAAGTCGTGTCTACGCTAACAAACCCTAATCGTTGGAGCACCTAAGAAACAACATCCGCCAAGTTATTGTCAAGATACCGCCCGAAATTTACGAAAACTTATCGAAAATTACCTCGAAAGGATCGGATGCTACAGAAGATCCAGAGGCGGCTATTTAATTGATATTATTATCATAACTAAAAAAATACATAAGATTTGTGATTAACAAAATAAAATAAGTATATTTTGTTCAATTAGTGTATTTAATTTTGTTTTAAACTTCGGAAACTGAAGTTGGACACAAAATAAATGAGAGAGAACCTAGAATTTTTATGAAGCTCAAAAGAAAAACTTAAAAAGTTACTGCAATAATTTTTTCGTGCGAATATCAGATTCCTTCATTACTGTTGGGCATCTGATTTTCCATATTTCTGATAATAATTTATAATATTTTATTTGTTTTAATTTTATAATAAATCACTCATTATTTTTTAAAAGATCGAATATAGAATAAATATCCAATAAATTTCATTTTATAATAACGAGGAATTGATTTATTTTCATAAAAAAAAAATGATATCTACTTTTTGGATGTTATTATGAAAATTAGTAATATTATTTTAAAATTTTCTTTCACATTAATATTTGCGGTGGAACGCATTTTCATGTCTAATTACAGAAAATACAATTTTTACGTAGAAATTCAATCAAATTAAATCCAATTAAAATGTTTTAAATAAAACATATTTGAAAATTTTGTTAATATTAATTATATTAAAAATTTTCAATAGTATTGTATTGTATTTGAAAAGATACATTTCAAACAGTACTAAGTTACATAACTTTCTAGGAAATGGGAAAATCTGATTCTGGTTATTATTATTTAAATATACTGGATTTTTTTTTACCAATTATGTTTCAATTTGTAAGTGAAAATTGTATACAAATTAATAATTGTTGTATTTCCTGTTCATATGTATGAATCTTTTTCATATTGTCGAATTTAAATCATAAAATAACAAAATATGTTAAAAATTTTGTTGTGAAAGACGATATCATGTTTTTTGATAGTATGAAAATTACTAAAGAAGTAATAATATGAATTTTCCTAAAAACCGAAACTTTCATATTACGAAAATTAGATATAAGTTTTATGAAAACAATGGAAAAGTAAATGGATACATATTTCATACATTTTGTATACTCACAACATAAATTGATTTAAATATGCAAACATATTTTCATATTTTTGTTTAGACTAATAATTAATATGTATTTTATAATTATGAATATGATAATTTCGTTTCATTAACTATATATATTACTTATTATGTTTTTTTTGTAAATTTTCAAGAATTTAACTGAAAGTAATATCTAAAATAAGGATTCTTAAATACATGAATTTTACACAGAATACGTGAGATTAGATAAATTTAATAAAAAGGGATAACAAAAGCTCATAATTAGAAATGGTTTCTATATACAAAAATTTAAGTTTATTTTAATAAGGAATCTGCAATGGAAATACGTAAATGGGCGTGCTTGAATCGTGCTAGTATAATAAAGTTTAATATTTAATAGCAAAATAATTAGTTTGTTTGCTTTTCTAAAGTAAACAGAATATGTACATGTACATGTAAAGAAATTGTAAATAACTATTATATTATTGGTATTACAGGCTCGATTAATACAAAGTACCTTTTAACCAAAATTCATATGAATACGCTAAATATTCTATTATAGTATTACTAGAGTAGGAATCATGTAACTCGATTTGAACCAAATCGTATTACACAATTCCACTCTAGATTTACCATAATTCATTGTTTTGATCAACTGAACTGAAACTTTTTATATATTAGCGGTATCCCAGTGTACTATTGTATCGATTGTATGATTCGGTTTTATTGAAAAATTATACAAATCCTAAAACTATGCAACAATACACCATATTATACAAGGGTAAGGGAATAACCATATTATGTATTCTTTAGTAGATACTATAGATGGCACAATGTGATGTTTACTTTTCAAATCTTGACACCTCGTAATTTTATATACAAAATAGTAAGATTGATAGTAAATTTTAGTATTCTATAATCGTAAATTTCTATAAATTTTATTTTCTGTTTTTGCTTAAATAATATTATATCTGTACTTTTGTTTGTTTTTACAATGTTTGTCTACGAAAGAAATTTGTTTTTTTAAAAAAAGATGAAAAACTTAATGAAACTTTTACTTTTAAAAGTCATAAAAACTAGATAATAAAAATATTTTAAGGATTATTTTATACGTCTGTGAATTCGTTAGTTCTAGAGATAGTGAAAAATTTATAGACATTAACTAAAAAGACGCATTTCACACAAGGATTTTAAATATTTTTTTTTTTACTATGTACAATACTTTAAAAATATTCAAAAGAAATGCTTTCTCTTAAAACCATATTTACTATGTTTACATTTGTTACATTTTGTAAAACTAAAAGGAAACATGATTATTGTATCATTGAATTGATGGAATCTCTAAGATTACGCGTTGCATATGAAGTTTTTAACATTATATATACCGATTTGACCAAAATAACAACTTATATAAAACAAAAAAGTTTTAAAATATATAATATTTGAATAGTCTGTACCCAAAAAGACCTAATATCATTTCATCTTATTGAATCATATGTACTATATCACGAATCAAAGTGTTTTAACTATAGAAGATGATATATCCCGCTTTATATTCGTACACATTATTTAGATGTAACGTCATTGACGCACCGTATTCAAGCTGTTAAATAAACCAAAATTGTTTTGCTTGATTTGTGTTTCTGTTTAAAAGAAAATTGTAATTCAATTAAAGAAAAAAATGGTTTATAGAAATTGTAGTGTTCCGAATTGGTCGAATGTGAGAAAAAAAGTGAAAGAATTAGACAATAACCTCACATATGTATCATCGATTTCCCAAAAACGCAACAAAAAGTATAAAATGGTTGAAATTTTGTAAGATTATTGCCCCAACATGGTAATAGGTTCAATTAATTTTAAAAGGGCATATATATTAAAAGGGATCTTAAAAAGCTGAGTTAAATTAACGTCATCAACGCATTATTTCATTGTAGCGGACTGGAGTAGATGTTCATCTATAGTTAAAACACTTTGATCACAAATTCCTAATTTTCTGTCATACGTTTTCATTAGTATTTTAAATTTCTATGGAATGAAAATTAAAATTGTGTTATTTTTGAGTTCTTCCCAACAAATTCACTCATTTATTTCTTTAATAACATAAAAATGGTAATAATATAATAACAATTTAAACAGAAATAAAAATTCTATAAAAAAGAAAGGAAAAACAAAATAAAATTTCAATGTAATGAAAATCGTATTTCAAAATTGTATTGACTTCATTTTATCTTGTCTACAAATAAACTTTCATTATGATAGAATCGTAGATAATTATCTACTTTGGTGACTTTGATTGTACCTAAATAGATTCACATCGATCAGATTCTATTTGGTATTTTATTGGACAATGTTGACAGATTTAAAACGACGACGATGATGATGTCGATGAATAAATTCGTTTTGTAAATAAAACCAAAGTCGATTCTAAAAAAAAAAGAAACAGAAAAAAGGAAGAGATGAGTGGAAATAAAATTCTAATTGAATGAGAATTTAGATTTAGAATTTCTTCAATACAACTTTTGTTCTCATTCATTTAGTAACTCTAATCAAATTCGTTTAAGTAAATACTGAAATGGAAATATTTGCCTGCTCAAATAATGGAATCAATGTATTTCGTTAAGTGTTTTATTGGAAATTATTGATAGTTGAATTAAAATTAAATGTATTTCAAAGGAATGTAAATTCAATGTAGTACAAACTTTTTGTAGTTAAAAATTTTATTTTAAAATTTATTCTTTATAATTCATCAATTATAAAATTGTTCTCATTAAAGTCGCAAATCATTTATAACCGTTTATAATTACATAATTATTGGAAAATCTCTTTGAAATATGAGATTTTTGTAACACGTAAACAATATCCTTTTAGTTAAAAATAATTTTGTTCTTGTTAAAAGATTCATTTCAAATTTAATTAAAAAAAAAAAAAAATTGTCCCCCAGTGATGCAACAACAATTATACTAGGTGGTTATTCCCAGAAAAGGAGTACTATTTTCCCAAAAATATAAATTAATTTATTTTAAAATTTTAACTACAGAGAAACTCATGAATGAAATAGTATAAAAATTGCGCATTGCACATGTAGGCCATTTTGAATTTTTATTTTGATACTTTGATGGCATCACATGTGATTTGCTTTCAAATAAATAAATGTGATTTTTCATAGAAACAATTGTGAGGCAAAGAAAAGTAGAGAAGTAGTGAAGAACCGAGACCTGGATTCGAACCAGGGTCTCATCAGTCTCATGAGGCGAGGTCGAGGTCTTAACCAACTAGACCATTCTACACTATATCTACCAGCCTGTTCATTTGCCTTTTCCTCTACTACCAATATTATTCAAATCATTACAACTGTTTTTTTATCAAACCTCTCAATTGTTTTACCAAATTCAGTTGTATCCTATTTTTAACTCTTACACAATGTATTTCATATTTCGCGTGACGTAAGGTGCCCAGAAAAAACCAATTGAGAAAGCATAATCTATATATTCATGTACAGAACCAAAAGGAATTTAGTCGCTCTCCAAATATTAACATACTTATATAAAATACTGGATTTAATTTAATTTGGCCCATTCAAAGTTAATTGAAATAGAATATTGTATTTTACACCCCCGCGACAAATAGACGATTCTACGAATATAAAGAGTATTCTTTACGAACTTTTAATTCCTTTCTATACCTACTTACACCATAAGTATAGAACCGAAATTCTGTTTGTTTGCTCATCTTTTGATTTTCTACTTATATAAATTGAGGCAAGAGGTAGCGAATTAATCACAACTTTGCTGAATATTGGAATTGTGTATGACCTCTATATAAAAAGTTAAAAAGATGTTATTGAATACAGCGCCATTGCGGTGTTCAAAAAGATCAAAAATTTGTATCGTCCACAACGCCAATGCGGTGCGAGGTTGAACTATTTGGTCTTTAACGGAAATAATCCTCATTAAAACCGTCATAATATTGCCGAACATTGTAATCGTCTATGATGTCCATATAATAAGATTTTTGCAATCCATCGTGACGGCTTTGAAAAATCACTCTAAGGCTGAGGACACAATGAATCAGACAAAACAGCCAAAATCAAATATGTCAAATTTATCGAAACAAATTTAGCTTAACCTATATTTTAAAATTAAATTTCAAATAATTTCATTTTATTTTTCATTTCAAAACGTGAAATTTGACATTTAACTAAAAAAACGTGACACCTTCGAATAGCATTAGTCACGATTTTTGGCGTTTCGAAAAACTCATAACATATGTTTTGTTTTGATTTGTGCGTTGCCTGATTTAATTTCATGTATTTTTCTGTTAAGCGAAAAATGATGGAGGAGAAATATTGGTAAGTCTGACTGCGGTGGTTTTATTCGATTTAGGGGCGATTTGTTCACTCTTGGTTAAATCTGTGGTTAGGTTACCAGAGATTTTGCTTAATCCATGATTATGAATCTGTGGTTAACGAAATGCGTTTGTTCACATTTTTTTCACCTAGGTAATCAAACCATACATTTTTCCATTTTACCAATGGTTTTTCAATGCATCTGTCTAATTTGAATCAGTGGTTAATTTAAATTTTTAAATTTTTAAATTAATTGATTTCGTCATTATCGAGACTACTCCACGAATTTGCAATTTGCAAATAAACGTATAAGTATGAAATTGTGTTTGTTTCTTCACCATTTGATTTCGTACTTATATAAAAACTAGTATCAAGTGGCAGCGAATTATATAACAATCAAAATTTTTAATATTTAATCATTTGAAATTATTTGTGGAAATCTTCTATACCTATAAAATTGAAATTCTGTTTGTTTGTCCTCTATAAACTCAAAAACTACTGAACCGATTTTAATAAAGTTTGGTACATGTGTAGATGTCTTTTCAACTTAGAGAATAGGATACTTGCATTTTTGATGGGAGTTGCGAGGGGGGAGGAGAATATAAAAACTTGCCCAATTCGGCCAATAGTATTCGGATTTTCATCAAACTTGGAATGTACATTCCGGATAGGCCACCTGAAAAGAAAGGATATGTCTCCACTCGTTGGAGGATCATGGTGAGCCAAAATAGAAAAACGTCAATAATTCAGTCAATAATAGGCGTATTTTAATGAAACTTGGAATATACATTCTGTATAGGGCAGCTGAAAAAATAGAATATGTTTCTACTCTGGATGGGGGTTGCAGTGGGCTGAAATATAAAAACGTACAAAATTTTTAATCATCAAGGGACACGTGAAATCCGTGACCTCGAGCAACGCCGGAGAATTCAGCTAGTAAATTACAATTTTTTAAATTATAATTATTCTATAACATAACTTTTTTTTACGTAAATGTCACTCTATATCTTTGATATTAGAAAAAATCTCAAAACTAAACTTTCTCCTACAAATGAAAGCAACTTTCTAGTATTCACAATTATTTTGTTAAGCATACTCGAATTACTGACTAAAAGAAAAAAGGAAAAGAATTAAATAAATAAGAAATTCTTTGTTCAAAGCCCAATTAACATTTTGGAAACGTATTTTTCTATATATACAAAAAAACAGAAAAGCAAAAATTTTTGGTGTGAATTTTCCCAAGTTTTCTATCTTTCTTCTTCTTCTTTTTTTGCCAGACTTATCTCAGAATTTTATCCGAAAATATAGTAAAATCTAAGAAATGGAAATTCTGAAGAGTATTCAACCAGAAACAAAATGGTGACAATTTAATTTTCATGCAACTTGAAATGCTTTGAATTCACACTTACGATGTTATAGTATAAGACCAATTTTGGGGTTGTTGTATTAACCTCATTTTTCTTTAAATTAAATTATTCAAAACCTTCCCATAATATGTACATGCCTTGAACACTCAACAAAAAATATAATCATGTACTATTGGCCTAAGGAGCTGGACATAAATGTAGAGTTTTTGGTTTCATGAAATTATTATTACTTACTGTACAAAATTTGAAGATGTATTTGTATCTGGAGAATAGATTCTAGAAAGAAGGTCATTGTGGTCCAATTATTGTGGTTAAATATACTAAATTGACTTGACTGGGTTTTAGTACAGACGAAGGAGAAAAATTCTTATTTTTATGTGTTATATAATTTATCACTTTTGGAAAAAATAATAATTTCTGGAATCTTACGGATTTGAACTTAATTCGGCTCCTATTATTTTTTTTTAATCTAAATCGTAGTCCATCTCCAATTCTTGCTGCCTAAATTTCAATAAGATTTATGACGCAATATATGCGCCATGATTTATTCCCAAATTTGAACGGAATTTGGTATAATCATAAAAGTATTAGATATTGAACAGAATCACACTAAAAAATTAAAGAAAAATTTTCATAATTTATTCCTCTTTTATGGAAATGAAATTTTTTTATTCTAATAATAACAAAAAAAATGACATTTTAAAATGAAAGAATCAACATGAATTATGAATTTAGTATTACGTATATTAATATCATTTTTGTGTATTACTTACATTCTATAATATTCACCATATACAAAAAAAAAAGACTTTATCAAACCCAATAAAGTCATCTTCAAATACGACTACTTATGTTCCAATCTTTTATTCTTCCTCCTCTATTTCCGGATAACTTTTTATATATCATCAAAACTTCATTAATCAAAACTGGTTTACACAATGGTCCTCAAACCACTATATCCTGGAATTTAAAATGGCTTCTATAATATTTTATATTTATGGACAAATTATATATTAACACAGTAAGTATATGTAGGAATGTTGTATTATTCGAATTCTACGATACGAGAAAATTCTCTTCTTCGTAATGTTTCACCAATATATCAAAGTCATCGTAACCCTTCATGGTTTTATGTGAAAATGTCTGACAACCATAAGTTATGAGCTGGAAAATCTGTCAACGTTTTACTTTACGATGGGTTTTTGGTGATTTTCTTTTCTTTTGTCACATGTATATAATAATCATTGAAATATTTAAAAGATTATTACAAGGGGAACAGATATAGAACAATTTTAGAATTATCCTATAATGAAAATTAGAACTAATTACTTTCTTTCACTTTAATAATGAGTAAATAAGTATCATATAGAATTTGTTATTAGCAGTTAGTTCTCAATGGAAATATTCGTATTTATCATTTTCATAAAGATTTAGATAAAATTTTCTTAAAAGAGTCCATTTTAATAAAGCGAAAGTTTGAATAATTTTCCAACAGAATGGAATGGAAAGATTTATAGTTTTCGATCCATATCTTGTTTTAAAGAGTTCAATCGAAAAAAATTTCCAAGTAATTTTTGACGCGAAATTAAAAACTTTTCTTTTATTTTAGGTATTAAACATTTTCTCTTACCTTCCATAATTTATGAGAAAATTAAACGTAAATAATTGTGTATAATAAAGTTAATTGGTTTTGGTGTTTTTCTTTATTATTATATAATGTTAGAATATATTTACGTATTTTGTATATTTTATTATAATAGATTTGATCCATTATTTTGGTTGTATAAAAGGAAAAACAATGTTATGGATGATTTAAATATAGGAAAGTTTTTTTTATAAACATATTTAATATTATTTTGAAAATTAATGGAAAGAAAACTTATAAGAAATATTTCCAATAATAAAACTTGAAAATTATTAAATAAAAATAAACAATATTTTTCTATTTTTAGATAATTTCGCAGAATTGTTTACGCAATCAATAATATCACACCTCTACAGATTTTACTATATATTCGTTAGGATTAATTCGAAGTGACACCCTAGAAGTATTTCTAAATGAAATCCTTCAATTTTTCAAGTGTTTGTGTTAAAAAAAAAAACACAATATAATAAGGAATTGAGAAAAAACTTAAGATTGCTACTAATAGCTTCAAAGAACTAAGGACTATAACAGAGTAATATATATTGAATGCAACAATATTTTCAAATAATAATATTATACTACCTGTGACAAGAAATCTAAAATAAAAGACAAATGTTATTTATTTGATTTTATGAAATATGATTCGAAAGGAATACTTCAATCGTTAAAATACGATTTTTATGATTTCATTTCAAATATCTTATAAAATATGTACAAAATGAAATTCTTAAGATGAATATCTTACGAAGAATGTCATAATTGAAGTATACAATCTCATAAAGATTCTAATTTCGAGAAAACATTTCAAATCTTTTCAGATATCCTTCAGTATGCTATTTATTATATTTAGAAAATAAAACTACACTTGACATAGTTTTATTATATTGTATTGGAAGTTGAATATCTATATATAATAGCTCTATTGAACTCGTCATATTGCCTTTAGTATGGATATTAAGATAAAATAGAAAATATGGCAAGGAAAAAAAATGCGAACTAGAAAGAAGAAAAATTCTTCCATATGTTGATTTGTCAGTAAGATTTCGAACATTTGTATTTCATATTCACGTATTTTATGGAAACAATTTCATAAAAGGCAGACATTTATAGTCTCATGTTCTAATATCTTTTTTGGGAAATGTCCTTGTCGAATTTCGATCCCATTCAATTCATATATACTGCATAGAATTCAATTCTATATCTTGATACAAAATACTAGTCGTAATCATAACCTCTTATATTGTCACTTGGGATGAATCAATACGGAATTGGTATGACCCTTCCACTTGAAAATTACCTTCTATTATACCCATGGTGACAGTTTGTAGATTCTATAGGAAAATCAAAAACAAAACCATCAGACTTCTTGCCATCCTCAACAACTATAGTCTTCGTCATCAACATCATTATTTGTATCGGTTGAATACGTGCTGTGTATTGATAAATAAAGGCATAACAGCATTTCAAATGCCTTTCTATTGTGCTCGGTACTGTTTCGGCAGTTATTTTTGTGATGTTCTTGATCCTTTGTTTGTATCATTCTGCTTGAATGGCATATATGAAAGTTATGTGGTATATAAACTTCAAACTTCTAAGTAATTAAGAATAATAACTATTAATATACTGTCAGGTGATAATTTTAAAAATAAATGTTTAGTATCTTGTACAAATTTATTTGAATTTGATGTTAGTATTTATATTTTATTGGTTTCAATTTTTAAAATTTAAGATTTAATTATTAACAAAATTAAGGTAGCAATTTATTTAAATGATGTACCCCGCATCAGTCTTGCTAAACTTTTTCCTTGAAAATATTGATGGTCAGTATACGAATTCTGATCCTTATTCAACATAGTATCTTTCAAATTATTAGAACTCTTTATTACACCAAGGAAATGAAATGAAAATTCCAAACGATTTTCAGGATAGGTGATGGGGTTGTACAGAAAACCTTAAAATTTTTATTATACTTAACGCAGAGGTTTAGCCAACATTCTCATTCATCTTCCAACTACTTCCCAATAACTGCTAGATGAGATCACTTCCCTATCTATAAATTTACGAAAACTCTTCATAATACATAGAAAAGGCACAGAGGGCATCTTCTATTTATAAAATCACCTTTAAATGTGATAAAAAATACGAAAACAAGATACACCCAATCGACTAATTTGCCATTCAATTCCGCCTCTAAAAAATCCCCATTCAAAAATTATAGGCTAACTAAGGAAAGAAAAAACGTAATATATTTTATTTTTATATTTTTTTTCTTCATTTTATTTCGACCACACTTTATTGGAATGAATTTACCAGAACAATTTAACCCAATTTAATGCCATTTTTCTACAATGAATGGAAATTTTAAAGCTTAAGGAAAATTAACCGCACGTGCTGCCCAAGTGTGTGTAACACATTAAAGCTTATTCAAGATATCTTAAATTCACCAACAGTGTTTGTTTTTCTCATTTTTGGTTAATTTTTTCTCTGAAACTATTCAAAAGTAAGTCGACTCTCGCCCATGGCTACCAACTCATCATTCTTTCCAAACCGGATAAATCTCGAAATGTTAGCCTAATTTGTGGTGTATATATGTATAAAAGGACATAAAGACGATATATTAGTATATATGTATTTATTTTTTTTTCTGGTTTCTTTCTGAAACATTTATATATATATATATATATTTATATAGAAAAGTGAAGAGTTTTCCAATTTACTTCATGTTTACGTGTTAGGATCCAATGAAATACTAAGAAAATCCCTCTATTAAAGATAACATGGGATTTACTCGTGCTATACTTATTTTGAACATGGTCAGTAGTAAATGACGAAAAAAGAAAAGAAAACTCTTTCTTTTCGATTTTATATTTGCTTAACTGGGATATATTTACACTGAAAAGAAACAAATAAATAAACTAAAGAAAAATACAATACATACCAAAACCGAAATCTTTATTGCATTTCTTATGTAATTCGTTTTTGTTTCAGTTGAATTTCTAAAATCAAGAAAATCTTTGGTTGAAAATTAGTTTTTAGATATTGTAATAAGAAAAGGAAAATGTTGTATTCTATTTTTTTCCCTGCAAACATATAAAAAAAAAAAAACAAAAACTTTATAAAAATAAAGAAAAAAATTACAGAAATAAAGCTTATTTTTAAATATATAGGAAATGATTTCATGCTAAAGAAAATAAAATTTCCCATTTTCAAGTCAAACTGACTATATTCCTTCTAAGTTCATTTGATTTGGAGTATAAAAGCCATTCAAGAATAACAATAAATGTTCTTCCAAGATAAGTATCAGGTCTTTTAAGGAACAAAAAAAATTATACAAAAGACATTTAAAATTGCCCCTAAACACTTTATTTTCAGAATAACGTATTTTGTGAAATTTTAGTCAAATTAAGATTTTGAAAATTCAAAACCTTTAAAAATAAATCTTTCGACTGACATAAGCCGAAGCCAGTTCAAAGTGTATTTTCATATTATAGATTCAAAAAGTTTAGTTAATTACTTTTATGAAGCAATAAATTACTTAGCGATATTAAATAAATGTAAGGGACACGTTTTGTGAATGTTATATAAAGGTGAACTTTTTAACTTCACAAAAAATATTGAACATAATAGTCTCCTTTAGGTTTTCTGTTTATTTCTTTTTCGTTTGAAAGAATGATTTTACTTAAGAAAGGATACTTAAAAACTAATAAAATACATATAGGAACGCAACATTTTTTTATCGAATAATGTTAACAGTTTCGATATATAATAAAAATACTATTAAAAATTATGATCGAACATTTTTTCTGGGATACAATTTGAAATTATAGAGAAAAGAAGAAAAGTTGTTTCGTTTCACCAAAAATCATTCCAAAAAGGAGTCAGGTCATGAACACCTACAGGGAGTTATGTTTGCGATTGCAAAGCAGACATGTTTTTCGCATCAATTTTAATTCGGACAAGTTTTATAATTTAAGAATCGAATAGTTAACTTCCCGACTTTGAGAAATTTTAAAAGTTCTGAAAAACTTTTAAGGTTTTGAAAAATACAGCCCCAAAATATAGTTTGTTCATAAAACATGGGGTTGAAAGAATTTTCCACACGTAACTCACCACCGATATTTTAGACAAAAAAGGATATTTGAAATAAATCTGTTAGGGGATTTCTATGAAGAAATAAGTTGCCTAAGAAGTCGTGTATTTGAAGGAAGAATTAAAACTACATAAACATAAATTAAATGATCGATTATGGCGAAATGAACTAGAGTTAACTTAACTCCAACACCAACACCAGTTATCATTATAAGAATACTATTAATCCAATTCTGGAAAATAATCTCCACCATCCCACAATACCTATAACATTAAATTGCATGTTTCCTATAATATTTGTAGAAGAAATATAGAACAGATAGCTCATTAAAATTCATTTGAAATGACTACTTTCCTCAGTCCTCTCCTGTGGGCATTCATTCTTCACTTATAAAGTACATATAATAAAAATACCCACTTTTCCCAAATGTTTTATCTTTAAACTTGTTTAAGAATGAAAAAGATGTCAAGTATAAAACCACAATGAATATAAAAATCGTAAATACTTCGTATTATGCAGATAAATTTTCTTGTTTCTAGCTCCTTGACATAAAGCAAGAGCCGGTTCTTACAGAGTACTAAAAAAAAGAAAAAGGAAAGTTTCTTATTCAATAACTTTTCATTTTTAAGATACTTTTTTTTTAAGATACATAATACATTTTCGAGGAATTTGTGACCTTGATTTGAAACTGATTACATTGACCCATTTAATGGTCCTTCTCATCCATTAAATTAGTTTTATTAGGCATAAGGGATTTACAGTTCATTCCTTCCGCACAATTGCTTTCAGATAAAAACCTTTCAAGAGAATTGACTGAGAAAAAACTTATAGTTTTTTTTTTTTTTTACTTTATACGAAAAACGAAAACATCAGTTTAAGTAAATCTCTAAAGTCCAAGATGAATTTGAACGTGTACAATATCGGAAAAGAATAAGTTCTACAAAATTATTATTATTATTATTATTATTATTATGGATATTGAATCTTTATGATATAATTTGTTTTTCCTTTTTATAACTATACGTATTGTTATACACGTAACATGATTAACAACAGAAAAAATCAATTTAATATTATCGAATTCATATAATAATATCATTTTTGATAAGTTTTGTTTAGTCTTAAAGTTCATGAAATGCTCTTCAAATTCAATTTTCTTTTAAAGTCATACAAGACAAATTTTAATGAACATTTCTATTATAAAAGATCAGAAACAAATCAATATTGATCTTTATGCTGATAGACATTATTTTTTTATATGGTTACCAAATTACATAATATCCTACAGCTCTGAGTCTCATCTTCGATATGTTTTTTTTTTTTTCAATTCAAAAATTTGTGTACCAAGTAAATGACAGCCAATATTATACTATATACTTCTTATAAAATCAATTATTTCGGAATATTTGTACCAAAATAAAGCCATTGTAAAATCAGATATTCTATTTTGAGAATTAAGCATTTACTTTAATTATAAAATAAATCTTTAAATCGGTATTTTTGTTCAGTTCTTTTTTTTTGTTGCCCTTCACCTCAGATTTATACAAAATCTTCTTCACACGATACTCAAATTGAAGTAAGTATATAATTTCACTAGAAAATTATATAATATTCAAAATTGTATATATTCGCACTTAAATATTGTTCACTTTTTGTATTTTAGTTAAATTTCTTCTACCCAATTTGCAGGATACTTACATAGAACCATAACCGCAACTGCTTCATAACTTTTACTGAAAATCCTCGTAAAACCACTCAACGTACTTGAAACAAATCTTAAGTGTTAGTAATAGAAAATAGGCATTATGGTAAAAAGAGGGAAACAGCTTATCGCAGTAACAACAATTTGTAGTATAAAAAAAAAAAAAAAAATCATATAATAATAATCACTACAACAAAAGTTCGAGATGAGAATACTGTAAATGTTGGCAAGTATAAAAGCTAAAGTATAGTAACCAAATCGTAAGTAAATGGATGATAAGTATTCGTATACCCTTCCCTTTATATAGAAACTCTTCTATCTTATACATTTGACAAATAACTCTTGTGTCAATGAGACGAAAAAAGGGTATCTCTGTGATTGTTAGAAGTTGGTCGGTTTTCTGTATCAAGTCATAAATTTAACATAACAAATTTTCGATGTGGGTAAATATGGTAAAGGATAAAATTTTGTATTAAAGGATGTTGATGATGAGATTCCTCTGATTCAACCACATTTTCTAAAAACCAATTCAACAATTTTATTCATCCTTAATAAAAGTGAAGAGTCTAGAATTTAGACGAACACATTCATAAGGTTAACGATTTATATATATACATATACAAGTATATATCGATATGGACATTTGTTAGTAAATATTCCCATTGTGGAATCAAAATAGTCAAAAGGAAGAACCTTTTGTGAAAAGCTTCCTCAAGCATGTATAATTAATGAGTACTTTAGCATCAGTATTAACACATCTTCCCATATCTATATCTTTCTAGATTGGCCTATTTATTTTATTTTGATACATTTCAATGTATTCGAAAATATCTACATGGTTGAATCAAAAGTCTATTATCTAATTTACTTTGAAACTTAAAAGCTTGTTGACTTATTTTACAAAAAAAAAGGAAGAAGAATGTATACAGACAACCGGAAAGTATTTCTATTTAACTCTTGCTTTATAATTAATGAAAATTTAAAAGTAATGAAATATTCTTTAGAATTTTATCTGGAAAGAAAGGATATAAAACCGACAAAATTTTGAAGAGAACTTTTCGAAAGTATTTAAAAAAAAAGACAAAAGGGTAAATAATACTTTAAAATAATTAAAGTCCAAAAATTCTACAATCCGAAAGTACATATGATTTTTTATTTGGACAATGTATTAATTTTGTTCCAGATTTTTATGGTTTGAGAAATTAGATTATCTTATTCCTAACAAAATATTTAAAGTAAAACTTTCGAACTTCTACACTCAAAAATTCAACCCTAATTTATTTTTGCTCCAGTTAGTGATTAATGACATACCAATTGTCGAGTTCACCTTGATGAAATTAATCTATTAGTCGAAAACTTTCTGTAACACCTTCCAATATAATCAAGCCATTTCCTATTTAGGTCGATTACTCTTCTTTTTTGTCCAAAAAGAATATTTTGTATACTATATTTTCCGGGATATTTTCTTCGTCCATTTTTGTGGTAAGAGAATGGAATCTGAATGTGGTGATATATGTGTTGGTTATCACTTCATTTATTAAGACTTAATAATAACAAAAAAAAAAAAAAAAGAAATGATGGATTATTTTCAAGATAGATAGTTTGAATTAATTTCAAATGTTTCCATAGAAAAACAATATTTCATGTTTTGTATGAAAATAAATATTGCATAACTTTAGGCATTATAGAAACAATAAAAATTGGATTTTTTGAATTACAGCAATTAATTATTGTGTTTTTAATTAGTATTAGCATAGAAAAACTAAACAGAAGCAATGCCTGACTCTAAGAAAACATGCTCGATTGTCAAGTATAAAACAATGTTGTTTTATCACATAAAATGTATAAAATATTGTTGATTCAAAACGATTAACTGAATAAAATGACTATTTATCTAATTGTATTTTCAAATTGAGTTGTCTGTAGTGCGAACAAGAATGGGATTTCATAATAATGCACAGAATTACTACATAACTAGAAATGTAATTTAAAGTAATAAATTCAGAATAATTCCATGTAGCTTTTACTTGTTTTATTATTCATGTAGCATATTTATCATGTTAATAAAAGACCCTGTAGAATCAATAACAATACGAAAAATTTTCAGGATAATCATAACATTTTTTTTTTTTAAGGAAATTGAGCAAATCTACACACTAAACATGTTTTTGAAAATCTTGTCCTTATAATTTCCTTCAAAACATATCCTTCAATATACGTATACTATTTTCAGAACTTGTTGATAAGAAAATTTTCTTGTTCCCAGAAAAACAAGGGCCAAAAAAAAAGACATCATTTAACTTGAATTATTATATTTCAATTCGATAACCATTCTCTCATCAAAAATCTACATTTTTTGTTTTGTCTTCCAAGTAATTCGTATACAATAAGATAAATATTAAAATGAATAAAAAGCATACCGAAAACTGAATCGGCCTATAGCCTTTTTTTTCGATGCGTAGTGGCAGCAATGGGAATGAATACATGTGGACTTAACTTTCTGCCCTATTACCAATATACCGATATCAGTTAAGTAATTTAAAAATAAATCGATTCTTTGGCCTTAGTAATGTCGCCCCAAACTGATTTCTAATTTAGTTAAAACAACTAAAAAATGTATACGTTTTTTAAAAATCGGGCTCAGTCGATCAATGGTTTTCGTTTCAATATAGTAACTTAGGAATTTGACAAATCTCGGTAATGTTTCTAATTCTCTACCATAGGGTATAAAATATGTAGAAAGGAAAATTTAGATATTACATAAAAATGAAAGAGGATTTTCCATATAAAATATTCACCACATCGTTTCGATGATGTTTGTTCTTGAAACTCCCAAAACGGAAAAAATTCTTGAAATAATTCAAACATACTTAACGATGTCCACCGCCTAATATTCGTTTAATATTCAATTTATCAAGTGTATAGTAAGTGGAAAAAATGTTTTTTTTTTTAAAGATAAACAATTCACATAGGCGCTTAGTACTTATTTTATTTTATTTATTATATTTCCTTTTTTACCCTATGGTAGCATAACAAAGGCACGTTAGATTTGATCCCAAAGTTTTAATTTTAAAGATAATTGGGCGACAAGAAGACTAGAAAGGTCGTACACTCCTGCCTGTTGCGACGTAATTAAGTTTCGTAAAGTCAGTATTTGACAATAATTTGGGCTTAAAATCATTGAAAAATAGCATCATCTATTTCTTGATAAATTAAATCTAGTTTAGTTCAATAATAAAACGAATCAATGTAAAATATGTCATCGATATAAATATAAGCGGGTACAGATATATATTTCATAAATAACGTTGTTATCAGATGAACACCAGCCACATGAACAATAGGGATATTTGTCATTGGAACCAACCAACTAATTCATCAAGTTTTATTCAAATCGTATAATACATTCATTATTGTAATACTAGAAACACACTTTCTGTCTGCACTATTGTTGTTACTATAATTAGTAGTTTATGATTATAGACCAATTTTAGTTTTCTGTATGTTTTATGAAAGGTTCAGCAAAGAATCAGACTGTCAGAGAATATTGGCGATTCTGTATTTAGTGGGATTGGACTGATGATGATGATGATCGTCCGAAGATACTGTTTAGAATTCAGGTAGCGTAAAGGTCTTCAGAATGTCCTTGGGTCAAAATGAGATAAAGGAAGACATTTTGACAATCATAAATATACTAAATACATTTTCTTCGTCCTTCTTTCCTTACGACATTAATGTTTTATTTTTTTTTTTTTTTCATAGTATCTTCATCTACTATATGGCCATTTTTAAATGTATATTTTTTTATATATATATATGTATATGTATTGAAGATATTGTGCCAAAGATGTATTTTTCGTCTGTCGAAACACTAAATAGGTGGACGGCTATATGATGATCCAGAAACAGATCCAGAATCTAAAAAGAATGAAATAAAAAGCTTAAGGATTCTCATCATTATTTAGATCCTTCTCTTGTTATTATTATATTTCTTTTTTGGGAGCCTTCATCTTCTGTAATCTACGATAGACCAAGAACATATTTCATGAGCATAAAAAAGGCCAATTCACTTGTTTTTTTTTTCTTTTTGAAAGCATAATAATTTTTCTAGACTAAATATTTCAGATTTTATATTCTCGAAACGATGAATAAAATCATTTACGTGAAAATTTTTCTAAATTATATTAAAAAATAAAACTAATAATAATATTTAATAGAATTAATTAAAAGTATTATTCATGTTTGTATATAAACTGAAAGAAAAACAAATAATTCAATATAATATTCAGAAATTATTCAACATTTTACTTTTATTCTATTTCAAGAATATAAAATCACCGAATTAAAATCAGAAAAAAAGTTATGATAATAATTCAAAAAACCGATTGGAGAAATGTTTTTATGTAAATATAAAATTTTTTTTCTTTTCTTTTTTTTTTGGTTGTGATAATCTTCTATCCAAAATCCTTTTATAAGGAAAAAAAAAAATCTGGAAAATATATGAAAAATCCGAAATGATGAGGTTACAATAATTCATCAATCAACAATAAACGCATTATTACAACCTTCAGCAAGAAGATAACCTGAACTGACGATTGTATACCTGGAAAAATAAAATTCAAATGGATAAAAATCGCAAAAAAACGAACTAACCGTTCTATGTCTCCTTCAAACATTATATTAAGTATATATTTTTTTTATACAACTATATTTAGAGATATATATATATAGTATGTGAAAAAATTCATGGCACGTTCCAAATGAATTTATTTGATATTCCATCTGCGTATTTCATATCTTATCTTCCTCTCGTTTGAAGAGACTAAGGAAAGTATAAACCCAACAACACCATCAACAATTCACCACCACAATTTACCTTCAAAAAAAATATATATATACATATATATTTTAGATATAAATATATAAATAAAAAATTCCAAATAGAAAAATACAAAAAAAATATATAAAATAAAAAGCGGATAACAAAAATGTAAGAAATAATTCGGTATAGAACGAAGTTTATCAGGTGAATATATAAGAAGCCATATTCCTTGAAAAAAAAAAAAGAAGAAAAAACTGTCCTAAAAGAATGTATAAAACCGATCCACCAATTGAACTACTTGAGCAAAGGACCTCTAAACACGTTTTTATAAAAATTCCTATAAAATTCCTGAACACATGAATATGCTTTCCGTTCGCTATAATATGTAAATACATTTTCTTTTTTCACCCAAAAAAAAAAAAAAAAAAAATAAGAAAACTTTTTTTTAAGTTCCAAGATTTTCTTTGATTTCAATGACGATCTCAAAAGTATATATAATACTTTTACAACCGAATATGGATAAAGATGAGAAAATATAACACCCAAAATTGATAATGTTTGAATTTTGAATGAAGGTATACGGAAAAACCTTTAAATAAAAAAGGACTTACCGATTAAATCTTTTCGACTACTGGTTGAACCTTTTTCATATATGAAGCAAAAAAAAAAAAAAATGTGTTATCATGTGAATAGAATATAGACAAATTTCTTTTACTATCTTACTTATATCATTTTAGTTGAAATGAGGCTAATCTTCATCAAAATTTCATCCCGAAACGTTCAAAATTCAGTTTTTGACACTCCCTCGAAAAAAGGGACTTTTCCAATAAAAAAAATTTGTCTTTTATTTAGGATGTTATTTTGTTTAAACCCCCACAAAAAAAAAAGAAAAGAGAAAAGTATTCAATTCACTACATTTTTACGAGGAAAACTTTTACAAAAACTACACCACAATAAAAAGATCATCAAAGTGATTTTGTGGATGACGAGAGAAAAAAAGGGGATCCTGAAAATGAACAAAACGATCAACTTTTCATTTCTTTTTTTTTTCTCCCTTGTATTATGTGTGGTGGAAAAAATTCACTTTAAACATTTTACCTTTTTATATAATATTTAGTGATCCAGTCCAGTATGATATAAAGTCATCACACATGTAGATTTGATAAACTTCCATTATATGGAAGAAGAAAAAAAGATTCATCGATAAAATTATAGAATGGGCCTGACTGAGTAGAAAAAAATAATCAAACACGAAATATAGAACAAGAACGTATGTTATCTGTTACCGAATAGTTAGTTTGTAGACAAGGCACGGATGAATGAAAATTCCGGAAGGAAAAAAAAAAAATGTTCAGGAAGCATATATTTTTGGTCTGATAAAATTTATTCACCCTTAGCAAGTGAAGTGATTCCATTCATAGGAATGACATCATGATTGCCGACGCCCTAGTTTTGGTATCAAACAAACAAACAGAAAAAAAAAAAAAATTGAAAACTTTCTCTCTGAAACTGGAAAACGGTAAGGAAGTGGACCGAATTTCTTCGTTTTTTTCTACTTTTTTTTTGTGGTAAATCCGGAAAAATGATAAAAGCTAGCTGATATAAATCGAAAAAGTTTTACTCACTTTCATATTTAGTCTCTCGTTAACTCAAAAAAAAAAGAAAGGAAAACGAGAAACAAAAAAAAAAAACCAAAAATTTAAGGACAAGTTGATGTTCATTCAGCTTTATAGAAAATAATATGAAATATTTTCTTGGAAATGAAAAGGAGTGTTTTACATTCCAAACATTTCCTGCGTTTTATGGATTCATCCTATATATTTTTTTTTTCTATTTTTTTTTTTTTTTTGGAAGCAGAAAAATATGTTCTATTGGTCTATATATTTTCTTTTTTAGTTCTTATAATTTTCTTCGATCTATCCGTGCCCTGTATGAGTTGAACGAAGAAGGTTTAGTATCTATACTAAATCGAATTATTGCTGGGTTTGCGAAGTGAAATGATTATCCAATGTTTGAGAGTGTGTAGAACCAATTTTTATTTTACTCGTTATAAGGGTTTTAAAGATTTTGATAAAGGTTCTTTGAACATTTTTATATTTTTCGGGTGTTTTATAGATGACTAATATCCTTTTGGAATGTATAAAATTTTTGGTATGATGAAAAATGGAATGTTTAAAATGATAATGTGAACATTTTCTTCTTTTTTTTGCGGTTTAGTTTCATTCTTTTCCGAAGGTATTTATCCACTCGACTGAAACATAAATTTTTTTTTTTTTTCTTTTAAGTACCATTTTTTTAATATGATATTAAAATTTATTGAACATTTTACAATTCATTAAATCTTTATTAATTAAAAATCTGAAAATTTTACACTAAAAACTTTTCTTTTAGTAATATACGATATTTAAATTTGTTGTTTTATAGTTTTTTTGGAGCGTAAAATCCGATTAAAAATTTATTATCCTAATAAAATATCAATAATTCTATAATTTTATGAATTTTAATATTGAAATTATTAATAATTTAGAAAATCAAAAATTCATTTAGCCAAAAAATAAAATACTTTTAATACTACTCATATGAATTTATTTTATAGAATTATATATTTCTGTGCAAATGACATTTTCAATTTATTAAGTGGATTTTTCTTTTAAAATACTTAAGTATACTGAAACAAATCAAATAGCAAAAAAAAAAAATTAATTGACCATATAAATTTTTTATAAGAAATATTCAATTATAAACAATTTAATTTAAAATTTAATATTATTAAAGCTAGTTGTTCTTAAAAACTTATGTTTACTTATATACTTAAGCTTTTTTCAAATTCTTAGGATCCATTTCATTCTATATAAATACATAGACATACATATATATTAGTTAGAATATTTTCTAGAAAGAGTTTTTTTTTTTGTTTTTACAAGACTGTAGAAAGTTTTCTTGACCGGAAAAGTTCTCTTAAGTATTTTTCTTGTAACAAAAAACTTAAACATAATATTTTCTTCATGTTAAACAGTATTTTCAATTTTTGTTATTGTCAAGAATTTCTACAAATAAATGTAAATAATATTTTAATATAAATTTCATAGAAGATTTTCTAGAATTTTTTTTTATATGCTTACATAGAACAATTGAATATTTCCTTACAAATCTTTTTACGATTTTCAATCCATAGAGTACCCCCAAAAAAAAGCGGAATCAAAATGTTAATTTGGAGGAAGAAAAAAGAAATGGCAAATAAGCGAGATAAAATAAAGACAGTAGCGTCTAGTTACCATATAAAATCTTCAATCTTCAATTCTTGTTAAGGAAAATTAACCTATTTTAAAGATTTATTTTAAAAAAATCGCCTAATCAATAAACTGAGATAATATGGTGAATTAGGTACAAAATATGATGGAAAGTGATAAGGATTTATGTAAAGATATTCATCTTCGAACACTTAATTGCGAATTAAATCTACTAACAAGACCAAATGGTTCTGCAATGCTGATGCAAGGAGAAACTGCAGTTCTAGCATCAGTTTGTGGTCCAGTCGAAGTGAAATTACAAAATTTACAAATCGAAAATGCCACCGTTGAAATTTATGATCGACCGAAATCGGGTTTCCCAACCGTTAAAGATCGTTTACGAGAAACAGTAATAAGAAAAACCTGTGAAACTGCTATTGTTACAGCACTTCATCCTAGAACAGCAATATCAATTCAAATACAAGAAATGGAAAATCGTTCTGATTTAGAAGCATGTGCAATTAATGCAGCATGTTTAGCACTTCTGATCGATGGAATTGGAATGAAATTTCTTATTGCCAGTGTACATTGTGTATTATTAATAAAAATAATGAATTCATCTTGGATCCAGATCATAGACAATCAGCTTTAGCTGATTTTAAATTTGTATTCGATAGTATTCATAAGAATTTAGTTGCTGTTAATCCAATCGGACTATTCTCAATGGGACAATATAATAATGCTCATGCACTTTCTAAGGCAGGCTATTGATCAAATATTTAATTTTTTCAAAAAAATTATTACCAAATTTGCACATTTAAATTGAATAAATTTTTATTTTTGTTTTTACACATTAAATTGTAATATAAGAATACTTTTCCGGAAAATATAGTTTTCTGATAAAAAATTTTACCTAAATAAAATACTTTGAGTTTTATTACTATTTTTTCTTTATTTTGCTTGATAAGAAAATGAAAAGCAATTATTAAAAACAATATTCATCATATACGTTTATTTACTAAATTTTTTTTCCAAGCTTTTTACTAAAATAATTTTCAAAATTGTTTAATATTTCATAAGAAAACTGTTTTTCTTCAGGCGTCAATTGATTCGACATCCTTTCATAATTTGCTGATCGATCGTTGCCCTAAAGACTTCATATATAGTATTTCTAAAACTAATATGAAATTAGTCTCGTAATGATTTTTATTGTTCCATTTGAAAAGTTAAATATCAAAAAAACAAAATATCATGTTTACATAGAAAGTAATTAACAAAATTTTATTGTAAACATTTCCGATTTCAATTTAAATTTTATAGTATTCATATTTAATTTGCATTCTATTATCAATTATGTTCATTTGAAATTGAATAGAATTGTTATCGAACTAGGTCAAAACTCACAAAAGATATTGTTTTACGAATATAGATGCAATATAATGAAACATTATTAGTTAACTATATTGTTACTGCAATAATTTTTTGAGCCCTTATCTAAATACTGTAGTAGACTGAGACGGCTCTCGTTTAGATATTATACTATAGTAGAAAAATAAAAAAAAATACAACTAATATGATATTACAATATCGATTTATACTAAAAAAAAAAAAGGTGAAATAAAACCTGTTCCCAATGAACATGCATGTTTTGACTTCATCACATTGGTGTCTAATTGATATATTAGATGCCAATTTAAATCATAATTTATATATATTTAAGCCACACATTCCAAATAAATGGTTCAATAATTTGAATACCACTAATTTAAATATGAATAGAAAATTGCATCAATGAATTTGGTTTGAAAATTTAAATATGATAAGAAAACAAACACATTATTAGATTTTCATATATAAAAATATATAATATAAAGAAAAAGAAACACAAGATTAATATTTCAATATCGATTTTAAATATATATAATATTTTAATATGTATGTTATTTTGAAATGTATTTTTTAGTTTTTGCTTTCTTAATACGATCATGTGTCTAGAGTGAGAGTTTTTCAATGTACCATATTATTTATTACACTCGATAGGCACTTACATTGAATTATAATAAGTTTGCTTTTTTTTCGCTTTATAAACAAGTTATTAAATCTTTAATCTTGTAATAATTTACAAAACCGATATCTACTAAATATGATTAATAAAAAAGAAAAAGAAAAATGTAAGTGAAGGATAATATTGTATAATCATAGCGATAAGATATATAATTTAATTAAAAAAAAAAAGCTTTATTACACAACAAAGTGTGTTCCAGTTAATAATTTTCAGTTTTTTCAAGTACACATATAATTATGACTGAATAAAAAACTCTTATTATGCAATAGAAATACTTAAGTCTTTTAATTAATAAATATTAGGTTTTAAGGAAAGTTTTGTCTTTTTCATCCTTCCAATATTAGAGACGTGTGTAATTTAATTTCATTATTTTTAAATCTTAATATTCCATTGTGTAGGCAAAGAAAAATAAATACATGAAGAACCGAGCTCTGGATTTGAACCAGATCCTCATCAGTTTCTAGAAACGAGGTCTTAACCAACTTGACCATTCAACATTGTATTTATTAATCTGTTCGATTTGCCTTTTCTAAACGTTATTCAAACATTACAACTGTTATTCGAAATACAACAATAATTCTATAACCTTTCAATTTTCTATGCCAATTATTTATATTAATTATTTATTCAAAACTTAAACTAACCCAAAACACCTATATTCTTATAATTGATTATTTAATTTGTTATATATGAATAGACAATCCCAGTTATCGTATGTGACCAACTGCACCACTGATCATTGGCATAATTTCCCTATTATATTATAATTTTCCACCTAAATCTAAATGTCTCCAAATTATTAGAATTCAAGTAATTTAAAGCGTACTCCAACCGCGTCAAGTTATTGAGCAGTGTTCCAAAAAAACGACAACTGAAATAATTAAAACATAGAATAATAACATGTCTTTGAATTAATAGAAAATCCAAACGAAAAAAATTTAAATTACCTTAATAAACGCCATCAATTTACAATTCGAAAATTCCTTAAATTACCCAACCGAGTAATAAATTTTAATTGATTGAAATAAAATCTTTCAGTAAAACCATTAAACTTCTTTAATGTCTAACTTTATTTTAAGAACTTTGAAAAACTCAATTTTCAGTCATGTCTCAATTGGCCCGAACCTTTTGAAAACTATATATCCAACAGAAAAACCATTTTATTTTCCATACTGCTTGGGTCGATATTTTTCGTTAGTTCAATTGCTAAGAAACTGCAAACTTTCCTTATTAAAAAATATCAAATTTCTCATAATAGCCATCCCTTCAGAAATCTGTTTGTTCAAAATATGCTTAAAAAATGTGTCGCCAAAAAAAAAGGGGTAGTAACTAAATTGATTCATTCCAGACCTTTCAAAAATTTCGCGAAATTAATTCCCAAAAAACAAAATTGCTCCATCTTCTAAAAACCTTTTCTTTTTTTTTTCTTTTTACCAAATATTGAATAAAGGGTTACAAACTAACAAATATCATCAAAAAGATTCGCGAAATTGAGATTTATAATAAAAAGCCACAAAAAGAAAAGAAGAAGTTAAAGGTTCTTTGGGTTTCATATCATTCTCGACATTAAGTTGCTGATTCATTTTCCAAGTTTTCCTTTTGGTCTTTTCTAATTTAAATTGTGATATTTTCTCTAAAAGAAATGGACACCTCTTTTGATTAAAATTGCTAAGACGGAAACTTTCTGAAAATTGCAAAAGAATTGTTGGACACAAAAAATATATATATATATATATATATATAAAACTTAATTAAAATTTGTAAATTATTATAACTGGGTCATGAACCTAACAGAAACAGAAAACATAAAAAATATAAGATACAAAAGATTAATTTTGGTTTTTCGTATTTTCACAAATCAAAATTTCAATGTAATGAATTTTGAAAGGGTTTTTCTTTACTTTCTCTATAAAGGCCGGAATTTTATTATCATGGCATAATATTGAACAGGATATAGGATAGAGTATTATCCAGATATACAACTTTGACCACAACTTTTATTTAACGCATTTTAAGGTATGTGATCTACATATCAATGCAAAAATAAAAATTTGCACGTACCAGCTACGTGGACCCAAATTCTTTTCCAGTCAACGGTTAAGCTATTATATGTCTTGTTATATTCTAGACAGATCTTCGATTTTAATGATCATTATTGCCCAATCGGTCATTAAAACTCGATAATGTCCTTTATTTACGTAATAATGATCAATTTTAAGTATCATTCTTTTTTTAAGTCCAAAATTTTTTCCTCACATTACAGGGCCATCTACATTTGAATATTTTAAAAATTTCATCTGGTTTTGACATGTTTTCTTCTTTCACATAAACTTAAAAAGAGGAAAAATTATTATTATTCTAAAAATTCCTTAAAATGTACTAAAATACAATTTAAAAAAATTGATTTTATTGAATCAAAATGAATAAACATTCTATTCTGAAAATTATAAACAAAATAGTAATTTTATGAACCTTTGTGGAAAAAAAGAAGTTGTGTCATGGGTCATCCAGAAGTATCATTAAAAAATAATTATTGTAATTAAAATCGGAGATCTGTCTAGGATATTACATTAACATTGTCTAATTCAAACTTCGAAGTCCCGTATAAGACTGGATAAAATTATCCACGGAATCCCTTGTTCAAGTAAAATCTCTTCCTTCAAATAATAAATGTACTTTTCAAATTTCGACTTTTCATCATTTCTATCAAATAAATTTATTAATCATTATTCTAACTCATTTCATTTAATTACTTAATATAAACCAGTTATAGAGGAAGTTTTTGGATGGTATCATTGTCTTTAATTTGTTAAAGATCTTCCGTTTCCTTCGGTTTTTCGTAATTTCAAATGTAAAATTTACATGTAACAATTTTTTGAGAAGCTTTAATAAAAAAAAAGAAAAGGATATTTTTCTATAATCTTCAACATTTTATATAAAAAGGATCAATTCAAAAGAAAACCGAATATTTTATACAAAAGGTAATGGGATTTTGCACTTACATCATTTTAACGTGAATAAGAAATTATTATGAAGACAATAGACAAGAAATTGTGGGTGGTTCGAATGCATTCAACACTGTTTGTACTAGTAAAGTAAACAATTACAATTCGTTAATGAAAATTTTTGGAATGAGTAATTTTTACATCATGAGATTACTGAAATTTTTTTAGCCCTTAAGTTAAATGAAGCTTTTTGTTCGAGTTTTTCCTAGCAATATACATTGGTGTTTGTGTGCTTTTTTTTTTATTTTGACTTTTTGATTCTCTCATGACAAGAAAACACGAAAAAAAAACACGGTAGAACCATCTAAAAGATAAAAAGAGTAAAAAATTTAATAGAAAGTTACGACACAACCGGGAATATATCCTGAACTATCTTTCACAATTTCCCTTCCGTTTAGCATGAGAGAAATTGTTTTTCTTCTCATACCAAACAATAAGAAAATTATCCTGTAGGAAGAAAGGATATGTAGATATATATTGTATATATACTCTATATACTATAGAGAGATGAATTTCAGTTAGATAACTGGATGGCATTGAAGTTTGTTTTTTTTTTTTTATACAATTTTCCAAAAATTTCAACTTTCCAACTCCCTCACATAGAATTTTGTTGGATTTTTTTTTTTCATGATTCTCCTTTTTGACAGTATTCAAGGCATTGAGAAACGAGTGGATGACATCCAAATAAAACGAAAAAGAAGAAAAAAAAAACATAAGGAAAACCAAACATTGTAGGAAAAATGCTCCTCCTTCGGGAAAATGAACATGCTTGTTTCTATATTTTTTTTTTTTTTTTTTTTTTTCTTATTATATTATACATTTTTTTCTTTCTCTAAGACAAAATTTTTCTATGTTTTTTTAACATCTTCAAGTTTTCGATACTCTTTTAGCCCTTTTTCCCATGCGATATTCTTGTACCTTTGCCTTCGTTTTCCTTTCAGCTCCTTTCAACCTTGTGCTATGAAGAAAATCGAATTACAGTTCAAGGGTCTCTTCTAAATTGAATTTTTTCTATGTTATTTCTATGTTTTTTTTTTCTCTATTTCCTTTCGTTTTTTTTTCTTTTCTTTTCATTTTTATACATATTCTTTCATTTGACGTCGAGTTAAATTGAGATTTTTCATTGTTGTTCCAAGTCTATTGCGATTATGTTCCTGGCTTTAAAAAAAAAAACGAAAAAAGAAAACATTCATTTTATTATACGATAATTCGTTTTTTATCTAAATGTAAATTTTTTTCTTTTTTTTTTTTCTTTAGAATATATTTAAAATAATTATTTTGAATATATTCGATTAATCATTAAATTTAAAATTAAAAACGAATACGAAAAAAGAATTGAACAGAAAAATCAATAAAATAAATTTTCCATAATTACACAAAAAATAAGCAAAAAAAAGAAAGAAAACATTTTCCAGACAGAAAAACATCTTTCCATCCCATTTAAGGATTTTCCTGATAAAAGCAAAAAAAAAAGAAAAACAAAACAAACATTTTTTAATATTCGATGTAAATAGATTAAGTAACAATTACAGTATTTTAAATTTAGGCCAACAAAATAAATTTGGATTTAATCAAAAATCCACTTAAGTATGTAGCATAAAATTATGTTTAAACATTTTTCAAAAACAATTTCCAGGTGAACTTATCTAGTTCCTAACATTTCGTGTAACAACACAAACAATATCTTCAACAAAATTTCACGTTGCCACCTTATTTTGAAGGTGCCTTCTTTTATGATATCGTTTAAAAGCATTATAATACTACCCACATATAAGGTTATGTGGCTTTCATAACGAATGTTATTATAGGAGTATATATATGTATATATGTTTAAAAATGAAATTCTGGTAATAATAGCGTAATGTATACTCTCTTTTTATGCCGTATGTATAGTTCATATGTTGATAGTAGCTTCTTTAATATCAGTATGTATATTTCATATATACAATACTTTAAATTTATATTATATTTAATTGTTAAGTGCGTTATGGTTTTGTTACGCTTAGTTTATCATACATACTACACGCATAAAAAAAAAGAAAACGGAAATGTTACCTTATCGTAATACCGTAGACAGATTAGGATTAATTAATTCACTATCTCCATAGAATAGTATACCTAGATTTCGAAGCCAAATGAGCAGCGTGATGAAAAGAAGTCTGAAAGAAAGAGAAGAATTTATATTGTGTCGTGATATCACGGTACAGAAAGAATCAGTTGAATGTACAGTCGATGGAATTTTCTATTATTAGTCTATGCTATCTCTATATTCTTATTAACAACGTGGAAACAATATCTGGATCCAGCAATTCCTTAGTGATGACTAAGAATTTTAACTATCAGTAAGTAGAATTTTAATCAAATACTGAATGTGTCAATGAATTTTATATCTAAACGAAATTAGGGACACTATCTAAACGACGAACAGGATAAAATATTTTCTACTCAATTCATTTAATGAAGTACAATCAAAAGTTATTTCCAAAAAAACATATACTAACTGAAAATCGGCTAATAGCCGATGTTTTGATGCCCTGTGGTAGAAATGGGACAGAAAAACTGTCAAAACTAACAATATTTCAAGGTTTTTTCTTCATAACTTTGTTTCTTCTTTTTAAAATGTCTTCTAATTTGTAGGTAACCAAGACCCATAACATAGCATAAGACTAATCTGGAAATTTTATTCAAATCGGTGTATTAGTTTTTAAAGTACATCAAAAAAATTTTATAAAAAGGGTTATTTTCTCCCAGATTATTTCTTTCTTCATTTACCATGGTATCGTCTATTTATGTAATTAACCTACATAATTAATTTAAATAAAGTTCATTTACAAATTTTCCATTTAAATCTGAAAAACCCTAAACAAAAAAACGACAAAACTTTCTGGTCATCCAGGTTTATAACTTTGCTTCCCCCTAGATCAATTTTGCTGAAATACAATATCAAACCCAGATAAGGAATAGGCAACTCACATTGTAAATTTCATCAAAATCTCTGATAGTGCCTACCATAGGGCATACAGATAACAAGAATAAAACAGGACATCACGCAGTAAAAATAAAACTCCTTTAGAACTAAGAACGTAAAAAAAATTGCAAAATTTCCAAAATATCCCCAAAAAAAGTTCATGAATTTTAATGAAGAACCCATATTTTACAAATCTTAATTTAACAATAATTCATTTTAATTAAAAAGCTTAGTATGTCTACGGTATTACATTATCATATACCAACAGAAGTTTTACATTCTTCCTGATATGTGCATATCAGTACATATGTACAAGTTCCAGCATTTATAGGGTTATGCACAATGCTTAATATTAGGTGGTAAAAGCATAAGAACGAAAAATTTTCACCATATAGAATTTTCACTCATTTTCCATGCATATAAATACTATTAATGGGAACGTGTAAGCACATTATTCGTTACAGATTTTGTGCAGTCAACCAAAAATTAAGGTATGAGAGAAGAAAAATGAACCTATTTTACCAACATTAAACCCTGAACAAGAAAATAAGAGATGAAAAAAATAAAAACAACAAGATGTTTAGATTGAAGATTTTCAATGTACTTTTTTTTTGCAGCCCGAAAAATTTTCCATTTCACTTACTGACATTTATACACCTCTTGATTATACAACAACTAAATATAATGTTTAGAGGTGGTTCTCCACGTTATGCCATTGAAGGTTATCCAATTTGTTGGTGAATGATTCTCGTGTATAACCTTAACCTGAATAAGACCAACAATTTCGTCTATATAAAAATCTATATATATATATATATATATATAATTTTATGATTAGTTGATGCAAAAACTTAATATTTTCATGAAATCCTTAAGTACGAGATGTACTTTAATTATTGCGAAAATCCGAAGGAAAGTTAAGAGAATTTTATATATATTTATTTATAACTTTAAACGTGGTACATAAACTTCAGAGAAAACATTTTAAGTTGTCTGGTAATTAATTTCATTACCACAAAATGACATCCGAAAGACGAGGTCATATTAAGATGTTGTTGAAATTTATAAATACACAGTAATGGAAGAAAGATTTACGATTTCATCACTATTGTTAAAGTAGAGTATTTCATTTTAATAAAAATATGTCTATGCTCAGTAAATTAGTTGTTGAAGATTAATTATATGCGAGTACAACATCTGTATTATTAAATATTGATTTTTTTTTTCAATATTATATTGAATAAGTGAAAAAATCTTAAGTTTAATTAACTTTAATATACTCAAAATTTCTTTAGAGTTTTGAAGAGATGAGTTTTTTTAAGAATAAATTCCATTTGTCTTATCATATCTTCTTCATATATTATTTAAAAAATTATATCATTCCAATTTTTTTTTAAATATAATTATGAAAATAGTTAATATTATCACAAAAAAAAACTGATTTCATAAATCACAAATATTTTGGGTTATTTTATAGTATGCTTGTCTCATTTTAACATAAATAATATTATTTCCGACAGATTTTATATAAAATAGGATATCTCAAATATTTTTTGGGATATAATTTAATAAAATTTAGGTCATCCGGATCAGGACTATCAGAAATCAACAATAAAATATGAACACACATAAAAAGGGAAAAAAGTTCATAAATCAACTTTGATTTTTATATTCAATTCTCAATATAATACTAGTTGATTTTAATTTTTAATATATTTAAGTATAATAAACAGAAACAAATATTTTAATATAGTAAAATTCGTCGGTACGATATTATCAAGTTGTTATTTTTATAATATTGATCTATTATTATTGAAAATATATATAAATCAATAAATATATATGAATATTTATTATTATCAATTTTCAATGTAAACTTTTTTTTGCCTGAAAATCATATGTTATGAAAATTACTTACTTCGTATGTGAAGTTAAATTTCAAATAGTATCTTATATTCTTCCCGTCTTTCTATAATAATGAAAATAAAGGACTTTCTATTATGCCGACTTTTGATTTCAAACATAATACATAATATATTACAATTACATATTCCTATGTACATTAATTTTCGTTAATAATTTACAAATGACATTTATTCAGCTAAAAGCTTGCTAAGCCTACTATATCGTTCTGGTATATTTGAATCAAAATGAAGTTACATATTATTAATATGGTTAGATTTTAGAAAAAATTTCTAATTTTTATTAATAAGTATTTGATATTTCACATTATTGTATAGAATTCGTTAATTTTGATGTAAGAATAAAGGCATCCTTCAGACTGTGTGCCATTTTATATGTTTCCAGTCTTCTATGGTTTAAATCAAGGATGCCCAACCCGGGGCCCAAGGGAAGTATCAATGCGGCCCGAAAATATTTAAAGTTACTGAAGCATATCCATTTTGCTGAGGAATGATTTGTGTGTTGGGTGCTAAAGCTGCCAAGTGACAGACAAACAACAGAAAGCTCTTTCGTTCTGTAGTAAATTTTCTTTCTGTTTGCTCGCTCATCTACACTGTTCTGTTGTTTGTCACCTGGCGGCTTAAGTAATATTAAATGAATTTCATGTTCTGGTTTTATAATCAAAGAATTCATAAACTAATAAATTTTAAATTAGTTAAATATGAAAACTGCATATTTTACGTTTTTTTCGCTCGTCAGCTGTATAGTAGTAATATACTTGTGGCCCAAAACACCATGCCTTCTTCCAATGTGGCCCAGGGAAAAATCAAGAAGGTTGGACACCCTTGGTTTAAATGGTCATATATTTAAATAGCACAAGAAAAATAGAAAATTCCATATTCGCAGTTCTCATTGCATTTCTCAGATGAAACTAGAGATATTCCTAATGTCAACAAAAACAACTTTATTATATATATTACCTTTGTCGGAGAAGTGTTTCCTATAAGTCCGCAATATTTGATTGGGCATTTTTATATAACAAAACACACAGTCTGAAGAGGGTTTAACAAATAGATAAATATTTCTGCTACAGTCTTTTACTATACATCAAATAAAGGCAAGCACATAGAATTCTTGTCTTAAAGTTTAGGTTTTTTATGCGAGTGTGTGTTTTATATAATTTTTAAATTGTATCCGAATTTTTTTAAATTTGCGTATTATTTTTTTTTTTATTATTTAAATCCAAATTAATGTGAATTTGACAGCATAAATTAAACTCCAATAATTACTCCCCAAATAGATATTCTTTTTTTAAGCCGAATAATCGTATCCTACTTAAGACCAAAAGAAAAAAAAATTGCACCAAATTTGGACATTGGATTTTTTATTGATATAACTTTATTCCCATTAGACGACAACAAAGCAACTGATATAAATTATAAAGTTTAACTATAAAGTTTAAATTAAAAGCTTTACTCAGATAACTTTGTTTTTTTTTTTTTTTTTGATCTACAAATTTAAACGGATGTTGCTCTACTTTCTTTTCTTAAAGGCCCATATGAAATAATATCAAATGACCTTCAGACCTCAATAAAAAAAATTTTATGTTGAACATGACATAGATACCTACTCTGAAAATTCATTACAATAAAAGTTTTATGTTGCGGGAACTTTATTCATAATTTTTGGGTGGGTAACAAATAGTTCATAATGTTAACAGTTTTAATGGTGATGATATGGGCAGTTTTCTTCACATTAGATATGTGACCGATTTCTAAGTAGTACCTTTTCTATCTTTCTACTATATCTTCTGTTGTGAATACCAAATTCTCAATAAGTATAAAATTTTGATTTGTATTTTCATAAAAAAAAAGAAAATCATAAGAAATTCCATTTCATAATAAATACACAATCAATTTACCAGATTGTTTGCAAGATGAATCATTTGAAACAACCAAAGTGTACCATATAATACCACCACCAAAAAAAAGAAAAAAGTAGAAAACAAATCTTTTGAATGCGAAATGATTGTAATGAATGTAATCTTCCCACATATGTACAATTCTTTACATTTTATATCCCATAGTGGATACATTCCCAACTAGGTAGTTCTCTCTTGAATACTATTCACATAAATTCTGTATTGTACTACGCGTACAAAAAAAAAAAAGAAAATTTTTAACTTGAATCATTGGGTTTTCGGTATATGAATTCTTCAGATGTTATTATTTTGATTTTTGTCTGTTTAACTTTATCGAGAATGAATTTCAGTTTGCTTTTGTGAATTTAAAATCAACAACAAAGTATACTCCTGCTTCATGTGGTGTAAATTTACATAAAAAAATCAATCAATTTGTTTCTCTTTTCCTATGAAATCAAATTGCATTATCATTTAGACTGTTTTTATTTGATTCCCATTTTCTCGCAGTTTTATAAAATATACTAACAAATAAATAAAGGAAAAAAAAATCAGGATAATGAAACGAACTTAAATACAAAATCAATAAAAAAAAGATAATATAACCTTAAGAAACTAATAAAGTTCGAGAACGCTGGCTAAAAAGAAGCGTATCTCCACGAATATGGTACACGATATGGAAGAATAACAATTTGGAGAGTAAAAAAGGAATTGGGAATTCTATCGGGCGCTATTTCACTTTCTCAAAAAACGATTTTTTTAAATCAATGTTCTTATAACATTTAATTTCAGATGTTGGTACTACTGGAATTACTGGACTGAACAAAAGAACAAAAGAAATCAAAGTTTTGATTTGTGCCATCTACCATCTGGTAGATAGTACTTAGTACATGTCTACTATCCATCGTTAACTTAGCGCCCGATATTATGCGGCGCTAAATAAACGCCTATAAAATGTATGGAGGGCGCGGATAGTATTCTCAAAAAAACACAGCTGAAGAGTTCTTATATTCTTCTATAACATGAAATATTCTAATTCCAACCATCCTTATTTTTATTAATAAACCGTTGGTTCCATGATCGGAATTAAGAAGCTGTCGGCAGGGCCGGTCCAACCAATGGTGCAATGGAGCCGCCGCACCCAGCGCTAAAGTTTTGAAGGCGCCAAATTTGAGCGATTTTTTATTTAGTATCGCGAGCTTTTTCATTTTGGTTCATATTAAATTTTGTGTCAAGTTACTACAAGGTACTACATTTTTTCTTTGATTATCACGAACATTTTCCTTGACCTTCTATACGATATTTTTAGTATTGAAGACGCCATTTACCTAATCTACACCCGGCGCTGAAATAGCTTGGACCGGCGTTGGCTGTCGGAATTATGACACTTTACGTTATTAATCCTATTATAGCGATGATCGTTCCAAGAATATAGTCCTGTTCTTAAGCCTGAATCAACGTAGAATTAAACTTAAATTTAGAAAACGAAAAATACTTGAGACGCTTTACTAAAACAAAATTTCAAAATTTATGAATTTATTTCCTTCAGTGTTGTTTTGTAATTAAAAAACATTTTATATATAAAAAAAATATATATTTTTTTAATTTATTGAACTCAAATACAAAAACTTGACTAGTTGAAAAACAAAAAAAAAAAAAAAACTGTGGTAATTTTATATTTAAATGATTAAAAAGAGTTCTTTTTAATATAATAAAATAATTAAAATTAATAAAATAATAATAAGAAAAAAAAACTTAACTGAAAATAAAAAAATAAAAACTAAAAAAATAATAATTAATATTTTGCGTTAAATAAAAAATAAAAAGGTATACGTTAACCAGTAATATTGTTTGGTGTGTTCGGAGTGTATGTGTTGGTTGTTTTCTAATTTTTAAATAAATTAAAATTATTAAAAACAAAAACAAATATATTTAAATATTTTCTCTTAAATTAATTTATTATTATTATTTATCCTTTTATGAAAAAGCTTCAAACTAAAACTCCATTCAAATGTTCTCGAATTGGAAATTTTATCAACCACTCAGCCTTTGAAAACCCAGCCTGATGATTTTTGATGTGAGTTCGTGTAAAAATCATTTACGTACTTTATAATTGAGAACAATTTATAAATGAAGCTATTTTAGAATAGGATTTCTCTGATATTCGATGCTACACTAATGTTCCCATATGAACAACATCTTCACCAAGTGAACTCAGCCCGGTATCAGAATTTGATTCAAATTCATTACAAATTGCAGGTTTACTAATCAATTTCTTTGGGCCCAATTTACAACCACCCAACAGTGTGTTCGTTTTATAAACATTACTATTGAATGTTGTTTTTTGGTCAGATTTTTGTAATAAATTCATTGACATTCGAATTTCAGTTGGATTTGGTTTATACAATGAGAATAATTTCGATGGAACTGCAGATGAAGATGATATAGTTGAAGATGATGATGATGATGGTATTCCAATTGATGATACTTCTGGTAAATATTGATGAACTAAACCGGATGATTTTAATGGTAATGGTAATTGATTCAATTGCTTACAATTTATAATCGGTGCTTGAGTTAATTGTCGATTTTTTAATAATCCTTCACAATGACTATTATTGTCATCGTTAAATGGAGCAGGAGGTGGAATTCGTATCTGATCATAGTATTGGGGTGGTGGCTGTTGGTGTTGTTGTTGCTGTTGCTGATTAACTAGATGTGATGATTTTTCGATATTTATAATATCATGAGGATCTTGATGTAGATGTTGTTGTTGATTTCGTAGAAAATTCTTATGATCACGATTTTCATTGTTCTCATTAAAATCATAATTTGTTTTTGATATAAATTTACTAAAACTATAAAGATTCTCAACAAATTCATCATTATTTACATTCAATGGATTATCATTTAATAAATCATTTTCAATATCAATTAATTCTTTATCAAGTAATTTTAATAAATTCGTTTTTTCTTGTAATTTCTTATTCGATATTAATAAATCATTTTCAAGTAATTGAATTTCATCGTTACTCGTTTCAATATTCGAATTAACATGTTTCAAAGCGTCATGAATTTGTTTCTCATTTAATTGTAAATTTTCGGTTTCATGTTTTCGTATTTTTATACCTAAACGTACCAATAGCTCCTCTTCACGTTGCAAATGTTTATTAATAACAATTAATTTTTCCATCCATTCAATTTTTGATTGTAAATCATTTGTATTCTCAAAATCGGTTGTCTCAGTTTGTTCTAAATTATTTTCTATTAAAAATGTACTAAACTCTTTTGTATTTTTATGTTCCTTAATTAATTTCTTTTCACGATGTGATAATTTCTCTTGTTTATTATATTTGCTTGAATTTGTTGAATTTATTATATAATCATCATCTTCTTGAATACACGAACTTATCTCTGGTGATGATGTTGCACCTTCAGTTTGGACTCCACTATCGCTATTCGCTATAAATTTAAATAAAAAAGTAAAAAAAAAACAAAAATTTATTAGAAAGTTATGAATTTTCTATTTCATTTACATTTTCCTATTTTTTTTCATTGTTTTTTTTTTTTTTTTTTTTTTTAAATCTAAATACTATAAAATTAAAGCAAAAACATATTTATCATAAATGCATAAAATATTTCCTGTAATTTAAAAATTTACTGAACCAGAAAAGGTAAAAAAAAATAAGAAATCTCATCAGAAATAAGGAACGTCCATGTAACTGATGGGAATCTATTTAACGAAGCGCATAGTGAGTATAAAAAAGGTATTGCACGGCGAGTAGACTGTGGCAACGGACTATGTGCTCGAGATCACCCAACTTTATAATCATGAATGAAAATGGATTCACTATAAAAGGTTTTTCTCACGGATCGTAGATTTTTTTTGTGTTAATTTTACTTTTTTTCAGCAAAACGTAAACATCATTCTTTTATTTAATATTTGGTTTAAGGTTTTATATTGGCAAATTGAATAGCCGCAACAACAAGAGATACAAAAAAAAAACCATAAGACATTTTCGTTATATAGAAATAGAGTCATGCGTGACTGTGGGACAATCTTTGGATGAGATTTATGAAAAAAAAAGTGAATAAGTAAAGATTTGCATAGTGAAAAAAATTTCAAACTAATGAAAAATCAAAGGAAATTTTTCAATTTGCAAAAAAAAAATAAGAAAAAAAACGTGCAAATACCAAAAATATAAATTTTATATTTAAGTTTACTTTGACGCTGTGTTTATTTTTATATGTTACTTAATAAATATAGGGGCTTTCAATAAGAACATCTTCTTCAATAGGGTTGTGTTTGCTTATGGTAATAGTTGTGTCCAATAATCCCTCTAATTTCTAAAATCCATGGGCGGTAAAAGTACAATGTGGGCAATCCTTTTAAATTTTAAAAAAGTCGGACAAAAAAACAATCCAAAAAAGTGCCAATTGAAATTTAATTTCAACGTTACTAACTACGGCATATAAAAAGAAACAACCCAGCCGCCATGAACATGACTTCAGTGTGGAAATCTACAAGTCTGACAAATTTTCAAACTATTTTCGCAAAAAAGAAGTTTTTGCAATATTTCTTGTGGGCGACTTGGCTAATGTCAATTTATACCTGAGCGGACGCCCGCGCGCCCAGCTTAAAGGGAACGTTGGTTGTGTCATTCATTTTTGGACATAATTGCAGTAGAAGGTCTACCATTTCATTATAATGAATTCAATTTCACTCGAAAATCTTATAAATATAATTCAAATCAATTATCTGTGAAAACCACATTCCATAAAAAAATCATCTTTTCTGATGAAGCTAATTTTCATTTGAATGACTACATTAATATGAAAATCCAAGAGCAATTATTGAACAATCATTAAATTCATCTCGTGTCAATGTTTGGTATATTTTATGGGTTGGTGGCATCATTGGATCGTAATTCGTGAGATAGAGCCACAATTATAAAGAAATGTGATTGAACACTTTGTCAAAAGAGTCGATGTCTGCAAACGTGGTGGACATTTACCAAATATATTATTTTTGATTCATAAATTGTAGAGCCTATGCAATATTTTTCAATAATAAAATTCAGAACTTTCATCTAAAATGTGTGTTTAATTTAAAATTTAAAAAAAAAAAGTTCTTATTGAAAAACCCGATATAACCAGTCGTTACATTATAACATTAAAATTTTGTCGAAAATTGTATATTCTGCGACTAATCAAAAAAGAAAACATAAACAAAATGAAATAAAACGACAACTTATTAGAAAACTACGAACATAAAATAAGATGTTTTAATTGCTATTTACAGCGTCTTCTTTCGTTTCAAATGAGATGCATTTATTTGCATTAAATTAAGATGCATTTTTGTCTTTTTAATTCAGTTTCATTTACCTGTTACGATTTCTTTTTCATCGGTCTCATGTAATCCATTCAAATATGTTTCTAATAAGTAATTTTTCCCATGTTCCCTTTCTCTGACACGATGACGATCCTCCTCAATTTTTGCAATCTGTAATTCTCGATCTCTGTTCGAACAAGCAAAAAAAAAAATAATAATATTTAGGTAATAATTTTTACATACTGCATATTTTGCGTATAAATTTTAAAATTAAATTAAAAAAAATATATATATACTACAGAATGTTTCATGAGACTTAAGAAAGACAAACTAGTATAGAACTTTGTGAAAATCAATTACAGCACCAGTCCTACAACACCCTGTACATTTGCATAAAACTAATTACAAATGGAAACATTCATATTCGAAACCAACAAAAAAAGAAATATAATATCAAGTTTTGGGATATATTATAAGAACGTGAATGGAAATTGAATTATTGTATACATGTTTGCATATGCTGTTGTTTTTTTTTCTTTCTTTAGTTATTTCATTACAACATTTATTAAAGTGAGTACCTTAATTTGGCTAACTGCTGTTGAATGGTTTCACCTTGTTCCAATATCAATTTCATAAGTTTTTCGATGGTTGCCTTTTGTGACTTTGGATGAATTGTTTGAGCTTGTGTTACCCATGCTATTGTTGATTTTGATGCACGATGTCTTCGTCTACGTGTTATAGCACTGCTTGTACTACCATTTGGACTGCCCATTCCACTGTCTTGTTCATTTGATTGCCATTGATCGGGCATTGGCTCTAGTTGACGAAGCGTTAATTTTACCTATAATCGAAAGAGAAAAAAATTTAAATAAAAAATTATCTATTCAACTATTTTCTAGGTTTTTTTTTTCTTATTTATTTGGTTATTATTTTGTAATCAATTTCATAGTAAGGTACAATGCACTTAGACCCGTGTATATCGATAATTGTATATAACGAATTTAAAAAAATTAAGCAATTTGACCTTTTTGGTGAAACACAATTATGTGATATAACAAATCACTCAATTTTCTTATAGATAATTTTTCAGTTTTAATTTTTAAATCATCAGAGATGAAAATATTTTAATTGAATTTTCTTGATTTCAAAATGCATACATCCATTGAAAAATGACTTATCTTACAGAATTTTGTTTCTACTTCAATATATAGTTTAACATACTTTAGGTATAAGAAAGAAAAATTCAATCAATTAGAAAATTACATAAACATTAGAAAGTAATATTTCCAATTATAAATGAAAAAATTTTTCAAACAAAATTTGAACCTAAACTAAAATCAAATTTCAAAAAAAAAACTATTTTTTTCAATACTAAATTGTTAAATATGAAAACTATCCAAATTTGTATTTCCATATACAAAATTGCATAAAAGGTGTAAATTGAAAATTTTATTTGATAAAATGTTTTTCAATTTTGCCAAAAGGTATTTGAACAAAAATCAATATACTCGTATGTATTACGTTTTAAACCTTTCACTTAATTTAATTTAATATATACTAAAACCATAAAATTACATTCAATTTTAGAGAAATGCGAATGAATAATCTTGATACAAAGAACGAGCGATGAGATTAAGCAATTTTTATAAATTCTCTAGCGTCCATCCGCATGTAAATCATTTATGGCTAAATGAAAATTGGTTTTTAGTATTAAAGGGTTTTTGAGTCATCGGTTCAGCCGCTTTTTCATCGTTACATCTTTTCCATACGCTCTTGTAAGGCAGTGTAAAATTTCAGCTTTATAGATTACCAGAAAGGTGTGTCAAAAAGGCCTATACAACAAATGGTGGTGTCTGTCTTTCCCATGTGCTAAATATACTGACATATAGTATATTGGTACTTATTTTATTAAAATCTTACTTGAAATTGATGTTATTACAAAAAATGCATCCACGTAAACTAATGTAAATAAATGCAATTAAATTACAAAAAAAAATGTATATCTAAATATTTTGAGAGTGGACACATAATACATTCGATCCAATAAAGTCATTTCATTATTTTTTTTTTATACAGAAAAAATATCTAAATGCCAAGTCATAGGTCATGTAGTTTAACAACCAAATACAATTATCGAACTTATACAATATATACCGAGTATCGAAAATGCACTTTACATCTCCCACGTAATTTCAACGAAAAAAGAAACAACATATTTAATACGAAACTTAATTCTGTACCATACTATATAATTCCGATAATGGTATTGAGAATGAGAACCCACTTAGTGTTATATATCAATGGAGATTCTGCAGATATTTTCATATAAATAATATTGCCTTTAGATATACAGGTCTATAATTGATCGTAAATTACCTGTAAGGTGTGTATTTCCAAATATTACATATTTACATGTACATAACATACTTATGTATATATAAAGTACACATCAAAATGATTATTACCTTAATACCGATATTCATGCTATAAAACGGAATATGTGTACATTCATTGGAAATTTGCATTTTAGAATGATATGAAATGATAATATCTTGGTCAAATTAATCGTTATAATGTACTGTTTTAAAATATCTAATTTTAAATTATTGTCTAAAAACAATCAAATATTGATTTATAGACAAATTAATGTTGAAATTTTTTCTATAAAATATTATCGTTCTAATTTTTCAAATAATTTTTAATCCGTTAATGCCGTGTATTCTATAAACAGGGATCCTGTGATCACCTAGCTATGTACAGAACCTTTAAAACCTTGCCATAGCACATTAATTTGTTTCACCCTGTACTAATTTATATTAATGAGTTTGAGTAAAAAACATTTTTTATTAAATATTTTTATGGTAATAATCGACAAATATAATTTCCTTGGTCTCAGCATCTGTACAGTTTTAAAACCCCTAAAAATAGGCACTTTATAATATTTTAATGAAAATTTATAGATTTCTTAATGAATCACGGATGTAGTTTTTATTGAGGGGCTTTCACTAAGTTAAAAAAATAATCATATTCGATAGGATTATATTTAATTACATTATATTAAAATTAAAGTCATAAATTATTTTCTTCTTTCTTTTTTTTATACCATATAATAATGGTAATAAGAAGTTTGATAAAATCTGATTTGAAATCAAATCGAAAACGAAATGCTTTCTTTTCTTATATTTCTTCTTAAAAAAAACAAAAAACCAAAAAAAAAATAATATTTTTGATATAACTTTTTTTTATGACATTTTCTTTTCATATAAAAAAATACGATTGGGAATATTTTATCGTTTTATATTCCTTTTATATAACAAATAACTTTCGATTTGTCCTCTTGGACTGTATTATCATTTTCAAGAATCTATCTGAATGATTAACTAGAACAATATCTTACCTCTGACTTGGCATGTCCCCAAGCAGACCAAATTTGTAAAATTTTTGTATCATCGTGAAGAATCTGTTCAACACGCCTCCAACGTTCTGTTATAACGAATCCCTTATTATTTGTTAGATTTGTACTATGATGATGTATGTTATGATGATGATTATTTCCACTGCTAGTACTAGTCATATTATTACCCAATGATACATCCTCATCAGCTAACAAAACATTTATTAAATCTGAACAACTAGTCTCTTCATTGACACCAGATATCCAACGTTTTTCACCATAAATCCAAACTGGAATTTCATCAGATGCAGTTTCTAATGAATCGGACGAATCATAATCATCTGCTACATCATTTTGTTCATTGATACTGTTCGTTGTGGATGTCCTAGAATTACCAAAAAAAGGAAAAGGAAACAGAAATGGTATTAAAATGAAATGTTTATTTTAAATTGTTTTTTTTAAATTACGTTATGTAAATTTCCTGTCAGTTTACCTAATGAGTAATTCACGTATATTTGATTTTAATTTGTTTTATATCGAGTAGCAAATATACAACCTGTAATAAATTTATCCAATAGATTCATCTAGTTCTAGGACAAAACAATATTGTTTCAGTCAATTTAAAATCAAATATCGATAGGCATGACTATCAGATTGGATAAATAAATTCGAACAAAATATTTTTTGTGGATAGAAAATCGTTACTGAAATGACCTTCTTTGATTGCATTTGACTATTTCCAAAGAAATAAAAACATAACAACTAATATATTGAACATGATATAGTTTTCGTGAAACCATATCGCAATATAAAATGTACAATAAAATAACATTGTTTTTAATTGAATTCGATTAAGAAAAGAAAAAAATGGAAAAATTCAAGAAATTAAATTAAATAAAAACATATCACGATTTTCAGATGTTATAAGTTAAATTATTAAATTCATTTAATATGTAAAAATTGATTCAGTACTAAAATCATCAATAATGAAAATTGTAATTTGTATTTCTAAACTATGAGAATAATAAATAAGTAAATAAACATAATTAAAATGGTATTCAGTTCATTAGATGTGACTTTAATATGGTTGAATAAAAATTCTGTAAAACTTTGTACTGGATTCTTAACCATTGGTGTGGTAAGAATTTTTTCAAATGTACGAGAATTTGAAATAATTTTCTTGATATTAACAAATCCGCGAATATTTATGCCCTCTGTTAGGTACTACCAATTTTGTCACTAAGTGTTTTACACATCGAAATAAACATCGTAGAAAAGTTTCAAGGGTATGGTTGTGTAGAGAATCAAAAGTTTTATCGATTTAAGCATGTCCGTCCGTCCATATATAAGATAACGCGTAATCCGATTTTGTGAAATTTACAATCTGAGTTGGTTATTCCTTAACTAGAGTTGGTATTGCATTTCATAAAAATCGACAGAGTGGGAGCGAAGTTATTAAGCAAAAAGCAGGGTAACCAGAAAATTTTGTCGTTTCTTTTTATATGATTATTCGGATTTAATTGGACAATTTGTCAAGCATACATAAATAGACGAAGCATGTTAAATTTCAATAAAATCGATCGATCGAAGGATATTGGAGAAAGAAATAATCCTAGGAGAAAATAAGCCTGTTTATAAAGTTTTTTTGATGTACTTTAAAAACTAATACACCGATTTGAATAAAATTTGCAGATTAGATTTATGCTTTTAGGTTCTAGGTTACATGCAAATTACAGGAAATTTTGAAAAGAGAAAACAAAGTTATGAAGAAAAAACCTTGAAATATTGTTAGTTTTGACAGCTTTTCAATTTTCAGTTATTATATGTTTTTATATTATTTTCATGCACTTAGGATATTATTCAATATACCAAATATGCAAATCAAATTTTAAAAATTCCTTTAATTTATCGCACTTTCTATTGCATTACAGGATTTCGTGAATTGTTAAATTTAGAGGTGAATCCCAACTAAAACGCTAATAGTTATTTTTAGGAATTTTGTTTAAAGAAACTATCCAAGTTTGTCAAGTTTTTATGATGTATTTGTAAAAAATATACTATAGATATTTTTATCATAAATATGTTTGTTCAGGGAATTCGATTTTTAGATTGTAATTAAAATTCGTAAAAACGACTTTAGACATGTTTAACTTTTCCAATCTTATTCTACAACTGACGGAACATATATCCTTAACATAACAAACAATTAAATTAAGAGCCAAAATTTACAAAATTCCTTAACCACGTTAAACAACTAAAATAGTATAAAATTTTTTAAAGCAATTTGAGCAAAAATTCCTACTTCTTTAAGGAAATCGTTTTTTTTTTATAATAAATAGAAACATAAAATAGTATGGGCAAGAAATTCGATCCTAAACAAATTTCAATACTTTATATGAGCTGCGTTAATGGTTTCGAACATTAGGCTTATCAGTATCTACTTTATAGTCGTTATAATAATATAGTAGAGTATAGTATTTGGTAGTTCACAACTCAAAGGCATTTTCACGTATCGACAGTAAATCAAATATGAAACATGTGTAAAAAAAAAAAAAATTTCATTAAAACGAATCCAATATGGAGAACATGAAATCATCCTTCCTACACCACTGTTTTTTAGTATCGCGCTCAAAAAATAATTATATGAAAATAATAACAAATAAAAAACATATTAGCTTTCATAATCTAACCTTTATCTTTGGAGAAAAAAAATTTTTTTTTTTTTTTTTTGAAAACTTCTCATAGACACCATATACATATATTCCATATGGATCGTGTAATCGAGATTATTATAATATCCAGCATTTAAATTACACGAATTTTTCAAGATAAGCACATTTAGTTTGGATACTTAAAAAATATATATGTATATAAACAAAAAACGATTTCTTATACTTTTAACTTATGCACTCTTTAATTGGATATAATTTATAAAAACTGTTTGGTTTTTTTTTCTTTTCTTTATTTGTTTCAAATGAAAATAAGAAAGAAGATTTGGAATGATTGCAAATTTCTTGTATGGAAAGACCTAACAAAAAAAAAAAGAAACGAAAAAAAAGGTAGTCGACCTAATTATTGGGTGGTGGTATAATATTTGATAGTTGGTAGCAAGTGAATTGGAAGTCAGTCAGCATGAAATGACGCTAATTTAAAAGATTTTTATCTTTCACAGCTGGAGATATGACAGCGATGAGTATTTAGGTATATATATCCATTCCATTACATATCCTTGCATATGCAGTTAGTAGAACCATTCATATACATGTATATATACATATATCTATATGAAATGCACTTTAAAATAACGATCTACAACACTGTTCGTTCAAAATGCAGTTCAGTGTAAAACCCTTTCAACTTCAATAACAGATTGCAATGAAATTAAATGAAATTTTTATCTTTGTTTTTTTCTTCTTCTTTTTTTTTAAGTTTGTTTCGTAATAGCGTGAGAGAAAAACTTTTAAAACTCTGTATGTAAGTTTTGTGTGTGTGTATGTGATTTATGAGCTTTTTACTAAAATGACTTAATGGCTGTTCAGACGATATACTTGAATAACGAAAAAAGATTTTCCACCCTCTCCAAAACATTTCGCGGGAAATATACCATATACATACATACAATAGTGAACGGTGTTTGAATAAATTTTCTAATAGCAAATTATATACTATAGGAAAACTTTTATGTAGTATAATATACTTTTGCTAGAAGATTTTTCATTTAATTGTTTAAATTAAACAACCTTATTTGTTTGTCTTGTTCTATTAGAATTTTATTCAAATCACTTCACTCTTTAAATACGAAATTATTTTTAAACGGAATTTGAAAAGAACAAGAAAATTTTATGTGAACTATTAACAAATTTAAAATCGTAATTTGTTTTTAAAATTAAATGATTTTATTTATGCAATTTATTTAGTATACAGAATCATAGTGAAAAGTTTTTGATGAAATTTGCAAAATCTATTATATTAAATATAATAATACGTAATATTGTGTACACGATTTAACCTAAGAGGATCAGATAATGTAGATGTATAGTGAAAAGACTAGAACAGGACATGGCATGAAGTAAATTATATCCTGCTTAATTGAATTTTAATCTCAATGTATTTTATATAGATATATATTTTAATATGATTACAAAATTTGAGATTTAAATATTCAATTCGTCATTTCAGACATTTTAAATTGTCAGCCCGAAATTTTGTAATAATTAAATTTTATTCTTAACTGAGCTAATAATATTCTTTTACCTTTTTTTTTTTGATGAGTAAATACCTAAAGGGTGAGCAAAACAGGGCAAAAGAAGAAAATATTTAATTAAAAAATTACTTTATGTCTTAAACATACGATGGGAAAATCATAAAGAAGTCAGCACAGAAAATCTTTAATATTTTACAAAATCAACTTTAACTTAAATTCAAATGAAATTTTTACTATTGTTATAAATTTAATAAATTCTTTAGACGACATATGTATGTATTTATAAAACGAACACATATTTATATTATATATTATTTGATCCATCTATCATAAAAATACCAAAAATTCAATATCCTTTAAGTTAAGAATGACATAAAAATTAATATATAAGAAAATATAGTTGCCTTCGAGCAAGAATAACGTTACTTACATTTGAAAAGTTTCCAACACGACTAAATTGAGTTCGTTTTTAAGGAACTCTTAAAAAAAATTTGGGTAAGAATATTTAAAAATTTTCTCAGATAAAATTGTAAAATCTATATTCTAAAAAATCAAAATCGAAATAGACAATCAATAAAAGGATTTGAAAAAGATGTATATAAAAGAATTATTTCCTTTTCTGGAGTTATATTGTTCTTGCCCCTCGAAGGCGACGATACATTATTTTATTACATATTAGTATTTCTTTTCGTAATTCTTCATCAATTCACATTCCACACGAATGAAATTTTCTTCTTTTCTTCAATATAACATGTATGTTTTTATACTTACATGGATATATATCCATATATTTATAATTTACCTTAGAACACGTAAATGGAATTCCGATCTTTCATTATATTGGTTCCAAAATGTATATATATATATATATATATATTGTGTTTTTGGCGAACAAAATTAAAGATTTTTCCCACTCACATTATTTTAACCCATATATGAAATTTTAGGCTGTACTCTAACCCGAATATTTTGTTTATTTTTTTTTTTTTTTCTTTTGGGGGAGAAAAGAAAGACCCAATGGTGTGGTTTAAATGGGTGTTGAATGATCGACCCAAATACCATTCCTGGGTATACATTTTTATATACGTATATGTCTATATAGTATATACAGTACACCTCTTCATGAACAAATTTGAGATGAGATCACATATATCTATATAGTGCATGTACATATTTACAGAGAAAAATGCGAAAGAGGTAATAAAAACATCAGAAACAGGGTTGACGGGTGGTTTTACAAAGGAATTTCTGTTTCATTGGAAATGAAGTCATGCGAACTTAATATACAAAAGGGTGTAATACATAGATGAGAAGAAAAAAAAAAGGGATGTACGATTTAAGAGGATATTCCAATGTTTTTCGGATATAAAAGAAAGAAAAATCAACCAAAAAAAAAAAAAAAAAATTATATCTAAGAAATCGTTGGTGAAAGTAAGAAGATATTAGAACAAGTACAATATAATATCTCTAAGAAATAACCAATATATAGGTATATATTGTATAATATGAGAATGTAGGAATATTGAATACACGAATTCTAAGAAAATATTCTTGTAAGATCGTGTAGAACTTGAATTGAAGATGTAAGATGTACAAAATAAGAAAAAAAAAAAAAAACAACCAAACATAGTTGGATAGAAGAAAGAAATCCAAAACATGTAACCAAAATAAGAAAAATGAGATGAAAAAAAAAATTGAGATATAAAAGTTGTAATTAGGTTGATTGCATTTATAACAAGAATCACTTTCGGTTTCATTGAATATAAAATTCTTTATTATATATCAAATTGAAATCCATTTATATTGTATCGAATTTCATTTATTTGTATAAAAACACTATTTAAAAGGCTGAATAAATGTGAAATAAAAAGAAATATAATATTCGAAGAAATAAATAAATGTTTTACGAGAGTTACGTTTCTAATTTGTTTTTTTACCTCCTTCCTTAACATGAATGAATAAGTACAGATATGCCAGTGACGAAGCGTCAATTTTTGATCAGCATTATATACTAATGTCCCCCGTACTAGGATGGATGAGAGGATAATAATCTGAAAGGGTGAATTAAAATCATCAATCACCCTTCTTTTTAATATTAGAGACCAAAGAAATATAAAATTTCCTAGAACCACAACTCAGCCCAATAAATTTCTGTAAAATTCTTGAATTTCCGTAAATTTGCTAAAAATTGTATATTTTCAGGCGTATTAAAAGTATTTTTTGTTCCCATTAACGAATATCATGATTTTGTTTCACTCATTACTGTAAAATGTTCATTTGAATAGAAAACAGAAATAATTAGATTTTTAAATAAGAAATGAGTTCGCCTCTATGCATTTCTGAAACAAAATTTAATCTTCTGTGAAATGAAGCATTTGGATCCTTCTCGTTCATATCCGCAATTTATATGGGACAGAATGCATACTTCAAACTCATTTTTCATGATATATAGTACAGAATCATTAGAACGCCTGATACAAAAAATGATGAATTCAAATATGTATATCTCAAAAGGCAGAGAACAAATTCGTTCTTTGTGTAGATTTCAGAAGAAAATTTCTTGTTTTAGAATTAGGGGCAGATTAAGAATTAAATGTCTGTATTAATGAAAGCCGGGGCTAGTTTATTATTTAATAGAATTTTTTTTAAAGTAAATTTCTTGTTACATTCTCCATCTGTTCAAAAATTTCTAAGTCTTTGAAACAGATTTAGAGTGAAATTTTCATTATTCTGAATGAATAAATGAAATTGAATACCCTTTAATATATGAACCCCTCGGTCCTGATGTATATTCATTTTTAACAAAGTAGCCAAAATGTTCTACTAGTTGGAAATGGGCTTTTGTAAGTGATTAAAAGTAATTCTCGTATATAAAAAAATATGTTTACATCATCCAAATTCACAAAGATGAAAGGAAATATTTTTTTTTTGTTTCAAAATATTTTTCCACAAAACTCGAACATCTTATATTAATACATTCAAAAAGTATTGAAACTTTTTAAATAAAAAACACAAACTCTTTATTTATTAACAGAAAATACTCTCTTGTATTCTTTAAACCAGCGCTGGAAGTCAATTTCTGGGATAGCCTTTAGGTTTAGATCCTTCACCAAAATTTTCTTGTAAGACTTTTACGGGCTTCCCACGCTTTGGGAATTTCATTTTACTTAAGAGAAAAAACTCATATGATGACTTATCAAGTGAATTACGGTACACACTTGTGGAATTGTACTTATCGAGTTTTTGGTCAAAAAATCAATTAAGTTTTTGCCATAATTCTTGTTCGTTTTTAATGATTTGCTTCCACGATGTACATATATAATTTAAATAATATTCTTTCTTAACAATTTAACTTTTTGAACACGCCAGTATATTATTTATAACTTCGTAAGTATGTAAATACATTACGTATTTTAATATGCCAGGATTTGTATTCAGACCATTTATCATGTCAGGTTTTGGTTTTTTCATATCATGGACTTCACTAACTAAAAACTACCATTCAAATTCTATAAAATGGATGAAGTTAAAAAGCCTCATAATTAAATGATGCAAGATGAAAAAGAATTCTTTTTAAAAAAAAAAGTGAAAATAATACAAAGCTTTAAATTTCAACTCTTTTCATAGAATTTGGACTGATTCTCGTTGGTCTCTTTTTAAAAAGTTGTAGATATAAAAAGAAACTAATACTTCTTTTCAGTTTTTTTTTTGTTTTTTGGGTTATAAGCGCTAAGCGATAAAAGCGCAAGCAACCAAAAATATCAGAAACACAAAAATGAATATTTTCATTCCAAAAATGAAGAAAAAAGATATAATTTACTAAGCTCTGGTCATTCGCCTTGTGGACTTTTTAATGTTAACTTTTCATCGCAATCCAGACGTGAATAACTTTAAAAAATTATTATTTTTATGCAATATTATGTTTGTTTTTTTTTCTTGTAAAAACGAGATATCATAATAAATTACATATTTTAATATATTTTATTTTGTGATATGAAGTCATTCAGTTTTCTCCCATGTCAGAGCTATTGTTGTTGATTTTATTATCGTTAAAAATGATATTTATTTGCTTAATTGTAACCTTCAACATTTTTTCGGTGGTATATTTATTAAAATCATTAAAATATTTTTATATGAATAAATGTCAATCAAAAGAATTTGTTAACAATTTAAGAAATTTCATATTAACGCTTTTTTTAAATTAATTAAATAACAACCGCAAATTACATATATTTTTATTATCAAAATTAAAAATAAAACACGAATATTTTTTTTTGGAATAATATTATTGAAATTTTTCCCATATTTACATTTTAAATATAAAATATTAAATATTAATATTGAAAAAATAATAAATCTTTTGTTTCTCTTGTTTTTTTTTGACTATGTGGAAATTCTGGTTTTCTCAACACCCACCCAACCAACCCGAGATCCTTTTGAAAATCTTTATTTTTATCAAATTCAAATTGGAAAACATTTCAAATATCATAGTTTGCGGGCACACAAAAAATAAACCCAAAAACCTTTCAAAGAAAAAAAAATGGAAAATGTATTGAAAATAAATCAACATTGCAAATTTAGCATAAAATTGGCAAATATATTTTTCTGTGATGATATCAATGTAAACAAGAAGAATAAAGAAAGGCTCTTTTTTTTCTTTTTTTTTTGGGTAAACTGATTTCGCTAAAAATAGCCCCGAGGATGATAACGGCTAATCAAGTTTCTATTTAAACAAAAGAAAATGAAAAGAGTTATAAAGTACGGCTAAAGAAAATTGGAAAAATATATTTTTATCGGCAATACACCATCTCCCACTATTACCTACCTAAAAACACAATCCAATAATATAACATCAATGAACTTTTTTCCGGTTGAAGAATCACAATCAAATCTACAACACAAATAGTTTACATAACCACCTGAGGCTTCCTTTAATATGCCGTTTGATGCACGACCAAAAGAAACGTCTACATCATGCTATATTAACTTTTGGTTACGATCGTATAGATAGAATATTATAGTAAAGCTTCGAAAAGTTATACTACATATTGTGAATAATGGTAAAACAAAAAGTATATGCGAAGCGAAACGAACCGAAATGAAAGATGATTTTTCTTTTTCTTGTGTTTTTTTTTTTTTTTTCTTCATAGTATGGTGAACATGAAGAAAACCCATCGAAGGAAAAGAACACAGTTGGTTGATTTTATTGCGTACATGAGATGTACTTTACATTTTTTTTTTTTACTCCAGCAGCTTTACGACCCCAGACGACCTATTCTATATACTCGTAGATTTCAGTTGCATCATCGATACAATCAGGTGAATATCCTATATCTCTGTTGGTTAAGTTACGTGTAAGTATTTATATGTACAAATAGTCTTAAGTAAAGTCCATAGGTAGTCTGTCATAGAGTCCAGGCACCCAACCAACACCATACTGTCTTCACTTTGGCTATTGTTTTTACTTCATGGAGTTCGCTTGTTTCTATTTGGTTATCGAGATTGAATTATAAATGAGCATGTATTCGAGCGTTCCATATTAGGAATAGCTTTTAGTTTATTTTGTTTTTCTTATAGATGAATTCAAATGTGAAATGTATATTTGATGAATAATTAGAATTATTGAACCACAGGAAAAATTAAATAAACTAAATGTATTAACAGTTTCTGTAAAAATCCGTTATTTAAGAATACTTGTTGAGAGAAGAAGAATACATTAAATTGATCTAATAATGTATGTGAATGCTTTGGCTTAGCCATATCCTAACTTTCCGATAATTAAGGTTTCAGAAGTGGCTATAAAGTGAAATAAATTCTTTCGAATATATTTTTTTAATTAAATTCATTTGGTTCGTTGTATCTGATTTTAGAATTAATGAAATTGTATCATTATGGAAATAGTATCGATGAAATACATTAAATACAATTTTTTGTCCATTCTAATTAACTGAAGGAAATTTTGGTAAAAATCGGATAACTTTAATTAAGTATCCATTTAAGAATCTTCAGTCATAGAAGCGATTTAACTCGATTTTCATCAAAAAGGCATGAAAAGGACATCATAAACTCACCTCTGTAAATAGAACTCTCATAGGTTATCCATCTCTAATGTACTATGTATTTCAGATTATCAAACATCAACATTTGCGTGCCATATGGTAGATACTACCAGAGTTATACCTTAACTCGTGTTGGAATAACATTTCAGCAAAATCGGCCGACGAGGATAATGGAGAAAGAAATAGTTGTATGAGAAAATTAGTTTGTTCATAAAGTTTTTTTTTTATGTATTTTAAAAACTGATATACCGATTTGAATACAATTTGCAGAATAGATTTATGCTATTAGGGTATCAAGGGTACCAAGGGAATTAGAGCAAATTTGAAAAACGAGAAACAGAGTTATGCAGAAAAAGCCTTTAAATATTATTATATTTATTATATTTTGGTTGTTTTTTCTCAGAGATAATTCATCGATAGATTTGTTAACTACGAGTCCCATTTCTACCATAGGACATCAATAGGTCGATTTTCAGTTACTATATGTTGTTTTTTTGGCCTTAAATCTAAAAAAAAAACTATATATACAAAATGTTTAAAAAAAAAATAACCTAAACAGAAAACTTTGAATGCTAATTATGATATTAAGACCTCATTAAGCACAACATGTAAAAATCGCGTAAATACTGCAATATTTGAAGGAGAAAAACGGTGCTGCAGCAGCTGCAGTACATTTTATTATTTAACTGCAAAACAAGAACTGATTGCTCCAAAAAAAAAAAGAAAAAATGATACAAAACAAAATCTATTCAAGTTAATTTGAAGGGAAGAAATAACGTGACAAGATTTTTAAGAGACTATGGTATATGATTTGATTTTCTCTAAAAACAAAACAAACAAACAAACAAAAGTACATATTTATTATTATCTAAATGGTGTGCACTTTTTTTTGTGTAGTATATCGTTTTTAGTTAAGCCAACCTCTATTGGAACTTGTTTTCTTTCAAATTACTTTGACCCGAATTGATTTGACAGGCAATATATATCTCATGAACATGGATATTTTTGTTATTCCATTATAATAGTTAGTATATATATCTCTAGTAGTCATTTTTCTTAATCAAGTTTACATTTATTTATTTTTTTAAATTTTGATTAAATTTTATACTCTAAGAATCAACAAGTTAAAAATTGTTTCATTATCACTTTCATACAAGTATTATGTAAATAAGTATATACAAAACATTGCAAAACAGAATCAGTAGCCAAATGATAATAAGATAAGGCAGAAGTTTTCACTCAATATGTATAGTAATTAATAATTTTCACAAGATTACATATGAAAAGAAAGTGTAGATCGCTATTTAAAGAACACTCTTCATTATGAGTTCAACTGAAATGCAACAATTTCAGACTGAGAAATAAGAAACCAGTTATATGTTATTTTATATATAGTATATTATGATATCCACATCGCGATATATGAACAATACTCGTTATATTTAACACGTTCAAAGAGTGTTAAGCAGGCATATTTAATTAATTTATAATTTTATATCGAAAGACATGCAAATGCTTACAGTTCTTGAATACCATAAGTAAAAATAAATGAAGTATATACATATATGTACTCTATATCTGATTTTAAGCAATTAGCATATTTTGTTGATTTTGAAGAATTGAATTAAAAAAATTTTATGGCATTTCATATATATAAAATGAAAAGCATGAATGATTAAATTCATGCTATTTACTGTACTGTACACTTATTTCTTATTTTATCATATATATACTAATATATACCAATATATGTATATATATAATCTTAATAGGAAAGTAAAAACAAGGTGATAAAATGAAACTTTACCTTCATTTTCTTCTGGATATAGTTTTATTTGTTTTGATATACTATAGCCGTGTAGTTGTATTTAACGAAGTGTAGATACTTTATTTGGTTTTATCTATCCAAGTTTTGTTAAACTAATTTGTTACGAGTAGCAGATTTGTCTTTTAAACACCTGACACTGATAATATTTCTTATTTGTAAATTGTCTAATTTTTATATAAAGCGATTTTTTTTTTCTCTCCTGTCTTTTTATTAGTCTACATTTTGTTATAGTAAATACTAATAATAGTAGTCTGAAAATAATAATAATGGAATAACATATTAATATGTCATTA